>OX941081.1:135691369-137050369 GCA_954870635.1 Arctium minus | reverse complement strand
AAAGAAAAGGCCCTCTGGATACTCATACAATGCTGCTCTTTTATCATCTTCTACTGATTCTGCTGCTAATACAGAATCAGTTAGTGTTGCCCATGGATCAAAGCAAGATGGATCTAGTGACTCAGTTTTAGAAGCTTTTCTAGCCAGTCATGCTAATTCCACTCTAATTAATGATGACTTAGAACAAATAAATGCTGATGATCTGGAAGAGATGGATATCAAGTGGCAGATGGCTATGCTCACAATGAGGGTAAAAAGATTCATCAAAAGGACTGGAAGGAACAATTTTGCTCAGAAAAGAGAAGATGGGGTTGGATTTGATAAATCCAAGGTTGAATGCTACAAGTGTCACAAGCTGGGGCACTTTGCAAGAGAATGCAGAAGTGGAATGCCTCAACAACATACTAGCAACCATCAACCATCACAGTCCACTAGCTTCAACAACAGGAACTCTTCTCAAGCTCTTGTTTCCCAAGAAGGAATGGGATTTGATTGGAGTGACCAAGCAGAAGAAGCAGTTCAGAATCAAGCTTTAATGGCTAAAGTTTCAGAGTCAGCAAGCACTGATATTCCCACAGAGGTAACATCTAACCTTTGCTCTAAAACCTGTATTGAAACTGTTAAAAAGTACAGGGATCACAATCAGAGCATGTGTGATGACCTTAAAAGGTTAGAGAAAGATAGAATAGAGTATGTTTTTATTGTTGAGAGGTTTGAAGAATAAATTAAGTCATACCAGGCTAATGAACTTGAACACTCTTATGATACCAACTACTGGAAGTGGGAGAAGAATCAGTTAGAGACTGAACTAGAGAAGACCAAAACAGAATGTGAGAAAATTAAGAGTGAGTTTGAGAAAGCAAAATTAGATATTGAGAAATATTCCAATGCTTCTAAAGCTATGGACTCTTTACTCAAAACTCAATTGCATGACAAACTAAGAAGAGGAATAGGCTATAACACCACCCCTCCACCATACAACAATAACTATATCCCTCCCACCTCAGATCTCTTAGAAAGACAGGACAAAAATGAATTACCTGAAGGAGCCACTTAAGTAGATCCTTTAGACAAAGTAGTGGTTGAGGCAGATTCTGAAGAAGAGGACTCTAAGAGTAAGAATGAGGAAGACCACAAAGATATTCCCTTAGAAAACCACATACTGACAAATGAAAGGGGGGGGGGGTAAACCTTTTGTCAAGAGTGAGAAAGTGAAGTCTGGGGAAGAGACTGTTAAGAATGAAAAAGCTGAGACCTCTAAGAGAGGGAAGGGAAAGGTACAGGGAGTCCATTACATGCAAACCACTGTTGTTAATCCCTGTACTTGTAATCAGAATCAGCCCCAACAACATGATAAAACAAGGGAAAATCAAAGAAATAGAAATAATCAGTGGGCTTTAAAACAAGGAATTGATCTGAGAAAAATTAACAGACCAAAGCCTTGTTTTATCTGTGGCAAGTTAAATCATCTAGCCAAACACTGTTATTTCAATCCTATTAACCAAATGACCACTTTTCAAAGAAATATACAAAATCCTGTTGGTTATAGGAAGCAAATAAGGAATCATATGGCTGAGGATAGGGCACCTATAAAATCTCATGCTCAGAATAAGTTTGCAAATTCAGAGAAAAATACTCCAAATAAGCCAAGGAGTAACTTAAAGAAAAAGAAAGCAAATAACTTTGTTCAGGTTTGGGTTCCAAAAGTAAAGAAATCTGTTAGTACTACTACTTCAAATAGTACTGCTGACAGAAATAATGTTGCTGCAAGTAATACTACTGCTAACCCAGTTAGTACTGCTAACAAAGTTAGTACTGATAACCCAATTAGTACTGCTAACAAATTTAGTACTGCCAATCAAGTTAGTACTGCTTCCAGTGATAGGCCCATTATTCTGACAAAGTATTCAAGCAATAAGATTCCTCAGTTTGATAATCTCATCAAGTCTGAATATGAATATGTTGATGAGAATGGGAAACCCAAGACCACCTTGGCTTGGGTTCCTATTAAAAACTAACTGCTTTATTATATGTGCAGGGCAACCAACGGCTCAAGGGAAGGAGCATTTGGCATGTTGATAGTGATTGTTCCAGGCACATGACAGGTAACATGACCTGCCTTCAAAACTTCAAAAGAATTGATGGAGGACATGTTGCTTTTGGTGATAATCCAGCAGGTGGAAAGATAAGTGGAAAAGGTAATGTATCAAAAGGTAAGATGATCTTTGAGGATGTATACTATGTTGAGCAATTGAGATACAACCTGTTAAGTGTATCATAGGTCTGTGACCAGAAACATAGCATATTATTCAATGATACTGAATGTATTATCGTTGCTCCAGGGTTCAAGGTAGTTGATGAAAGTATGATACTACTTAGAACTCCTAGAAAGGACAATGTTTATTGCTTAGACTTGGAGAGTGTAGTTTATGATTCATCTCTAAATTGTTTATTTTCAAAAGCTTCATTGGATGAATCATCTCTTTGGCACAGAAGGATGTGTCACATGAACTTTAAAACAATGAACAAACTTGTGAAAAACAACCTTGTATGAGGTCTACCACAAAAGGTATTTTCATGTGATGATCATTGTGTTGCATGTCTTAAAGGCAAACAGCACAAAACTTCTCATAAGTCCAAAGAGATAAATACAATCTCTTCACCTCTTAATTTACTGCATATGGATCTGTTTGGCCCTACAAATGTGATGAGTATTGGTAAGAAATCCTACTGCTTGGCTATTGTTGATGATTTCTCTAGATTCACTTGGGTCTATTTTCTGAGAACTAAGGATGAGACAAGTGGACTGATCAAATCCTTTGTTCTTAGAGTTAAAAACCAAACAAATCTAAGAGTTAAAGTCATCAAGTCTGATAATGGAACTGAATTTAAAAACAATGACCTAAACAGCTTCTGTGAGGAAAAAGGCATTGAGAGACAATACAGTGCTCCTAGAACTCCTCAACAGAATGGTGTTGCTGAAAGGAGAAATAGGACTCTGATAGAAGCTGTTAGATCTCTGTTGGCAGACTCAAAACTTCCAATTACTTTTTGGGCAGAAGCAGTTAATACTGCCTGCTATGTTCAAAACAGAGTTCTAGTAGTGAAATCCCAAGACAAGACACCTTATGAGCTTTTTAAAAAGAAGAAACCTTTTATTGGATTTTTCAAACCATTTGGGTGTCCTTGCACAATTCTCAATACCAAAACTCACCTAGGCAAGTTTGATAGCAAAGCTGAGGATGGGTTTCTTGTTGGATATTCATCTCAAAGTAAGGCCTACAGAGTTTTCAACACCTCTTCTAGGATTATTGAGGAAAGTGACAATGTCAAATGCAATGAGAACACACCAAATCAACTTGGCTCAGGTCTTGATTGGCTATTTGACATTGATTCACTGTCTAATTCTTTGGGTTTCAGTAATGAGCATAATGCAGGAACAGGGACAGAAAAGGTAAAATTACAAAGACAAGAGTTTGTGTTGTTCCCAACACCTACTGCTGATCCTGTTGAATTATGTGACCAAGATAAGAAAGATACTTCAGATTCAAAGGACACTAAACCAGCTCAGAATGAAGAGGACAGAGGTGAAAAGGAAGATCAACCCTCAGATTCAGGAATCAAAGGTCCTGAGATGCCATGTTTGGAAGAAGATGACACAGATGATGACAATTCGTCAGTGTATGGTGGAAGCACTCCAAAAAAGAATGACACCAATCTTGAAGTCAATCTTAATGAGGAGGCTGTCAATGCTACAAAAACTCAGAAGAATCATCCTCCTCAATTAGTGATTGGTGACATCAATTCTCCAATGATCACAAGGCAACAAAGCAAGATAGGGGGATTGAAAAACCTACAATCAGGTTTATTGTCATGTTTTCTATCTCAGATTGAGCCAAAGAAGGCTTTTGATGCAATGAAAGACCCAAGATAGATAGAAGCAATGCTAGAGGAGCTATTGCAGTTTGTGCTGCAGGATGTATGAGATCTGGTGGATCTTCCAAAAGGACACAGAGCAATTGGCACAAGATGGATCTTCAGGAACAAGAAAGATGAGAGAGGAATAGCAATAAAGAACAAGGCCAGATTAGTGGCACAAGGGTATACTCAAGAAGAAGGAATTGATTATGAAGAGGTATTTGCACCAGTGGCCAGGATTGAGGCAATCAGGCTATTTTTAGCCTATGCTTCTTTCATGAAGTTCAGGGTCTATCAGATGGATGTAAAGAGTGCTTTCCTATATGGGAGAATTGAAGAAGAAGTATATGTCTGTCAGCCTCCAGGGTTTGAGAATCCAAATTATCCTGACATAGTATACAAATTGAAGAAGGCACTCTATGGGCTACATCAAGCACCAAGGGCATGGTATGACACCTTGTCTACCTATCTCTTGGGAAATGGTTTTCAAAGAGGAATCATAGACAAGACTCTGTTCACTCAGAGGAAGAAGAAGGACATCCTTATAGTGCAAATCTATGTGGATGATATTATATTTGGATCCACAAAAGATCAAATGTGCAGAGATTTTGAAGAATTGATGCACAAGAAATTCAAGATGAGTTCTATGGGTGAACTTACCTTCTTCCTTGGGCTACAAGTTAAGTAGAAGAAAGATGGGATATTCATAAGCCAATCCAAGTATGTGCAGGACATTCTTACTAAGTTTGGATTCTCAGATTCAAAGCCTGCAAGCACACCCATTGATACACACAAACAGATCACTGCAGATCTTGAGGGGGAGGATGTGGATGTTCATCACTATAGATCCATGATTGGCTCCCTCATGTATCTCACTGCTTCAAGACCAAATATCATGTTTCCTGTTTGTGTGTGTGCAAGATTTCAAGTAAGGCCTAAGTAGTCACACTTTCAAGCAGTCAAGAGGATATTCAGATATCTCAAAGGCCAACCTAGATTAGGTCTTTGGTATCCTCATGACTCACCATTTGACCTACTTGCTTATTCAGACAGTGACTTGGGTGGTGCAAATTTGGATAGAAAGTCAACTTCAGGGGGATGTCAGTTTTTGGGTGCAAGACTAGTGTCATGGCAGTGCAAGAAACAAACCACAGTGTCCACCTCTACAACAGAAGCAGAGTATATAGCTGCTGCAAGCTGCTGTTCACAAGTACTCTGTATTCAAAATCAAATGATGGACTATGGTATGTCTTTTCTTCACACTCCAATCTTCATAGACAATAACAGTGCTATTAGCATTGTTAATAATCCAGTCAAGCACTCCAAAACAAAGCATATAGAAATCAGGTACCACTTTATCAGAGACTGTAATGAAAAGAAGCTCATTCAGGTTGTGAAAGTCCATACAAGTAACCAATTTGCTGATCTATTCACTAAAGCTTTTGATGTGGGTAGATTCACATTCAAATATGAAGAGGCCCAGTAAGGACTTCTCAGGTAGAGACACTCCATTGTTCTCTACAATGATGGGTGTGTCTCATTCCCATGGTGAGGCATCAGGGTCACAGCCCACATCTGACCACCCAACTGATGACCTACCCACACCACTCATTTCTATCAATATCCCTCAGATTCCTATTGATAAGCCATAATCCCCCATCACCAAAACTTACACAAGGAAAAAGGTACAGAAGGTTCCTTCCCTTCTAGTATCTTCACCCCCAAAGCCTAAAAGCCCTCTGATAGAGCATTTTCCATCAGAGAATATCCAAAGGGAAACCACGGGGGTGTCTCCCAACCCCAAGAAGGTGCTCAATAAGGAGGAGGAAGAGCATGTGGGCAATGAGGCTCACACTACTGACTTTGCACAAAGTGCAGGGCAGGACAGTGTGAACATCTTTAAGACCTTCCCCACGGCAACTTTGGGTGAGCAATCATCCAAAGGTCCCAGGTGCCAAGAAACCAAGGGGGTAGAGGGTGCTTCTGCTAGGCAGAAGACTCCTACTAAAAGATCCAAGGATCCTTCAAGGGTGGTAAACACACCCAAAGGAGGTGAGGACAGATATAACTATGAGGAATTGATGGAAACATTGGGTAATATCAATCTGGATGTACTCAAACAGGGTGCAGAAATAGAGGAGATGAAACTGGTGATTCTTTCACAACAAGTGCAGATAAGCAAATTAAAGAAGATGGTTCTGAGGCTAGTGCAGAAAAAGAAGAGAAAGCAGTATGTATTGAAGAAACGGGGAGCTATAAATGATGCTTTCAAAAAGGGGGAGAGACAAGCTGAAGGTGAAAAACAAAGTCCTGCTGGCATGGAATCTAAATTCGAGGGGGAGTTGGGTACAGAAGCAGAAAGTAGCAAAGCAGCAGAAACCTTTAAGCTAGCAGCAGAAATAGGTCTAGCAGCAGAAACAGGGCTGACTATTGAGGAAATACAGATTGCAGAAACACTAGTGAAGGCCAAAGCTGACACTCCCAAGGCTACTCAAAAGGCTAAGGGAGTGGAAATAAAAGAAGGTGGTCTAGCAAAGAAAAGAAAAGAAGCTAGTATTGCTGAAATTAAGGGTAAAGGCAAAGAGAAGGTGGTTGAATCTGTAAAAGAATCAAAGAAACAAAGTCAAATAGCTCAGGATGAAGAATTGGCAAGGAAGATGCAAGCAGACCTTGAAAAGGAAAATGAGATTCAATCTGCCAAAGACAGAGAGATTGCATTGGAGTTAGCCAAGAAGATAAATGAAGAATATCAAAAGAGTCTGAAGTCTGCAGCAGATGCTAAGAAAGTCACAAAGAAGCCTTCAAGGCAAAGGCTACCACTGAAGACTAGACAAAGACAACCTTCCAAGACATACTTAGCCAACCAAGAAAGAAGGAAGATGATAAACTTCCTGAAAGGATCTATTAGAGTTCCTGAGGGAATGTTTACAGGTATGTCTTTTGGAAAGCTTGAAGAACTTTACCAGAAGGAGATGGCCAAACTGAAAGGGGACTTCATTCAAAGGGTTGAGGTTGAAAGAAAGTTAAAAGAAAGACATGATCTCAACATACAACAACCCTTCCCTGACAGTGAGGAAGGCACTCCTATCAAAGAAAAGACAGAAGCTAAGCAAGAAGAGACTTTGGCTCAACAGATTAGAGCTATAAAAAGAAAGAAATCTATTGCTATCAAGCCAAAGGCAAAGAGGCCAAGAATTGAAGAAGTTGAAAAGGATAATGAAAGTGAAAAAGCAGAACCTTCAGCAGAGCCAGAACAGAATCCAGAGCAGTCCAATCAACAATCTAATGAGCAGTTTCATTTGTACATGACTTTGACAGATGAAGAACCAGTGAAAGCTGATCCTATTTCTATGAAAGCACCAGAAATTATCTTTTGGGATATTCTGAAGGACAACAGAAAAGAATATTTCAGATTCAAAGTCGAATTCCTTCGACGAATTACAATTCTATCAAATTACATTCTGTCAACGAAACACCCTTAGAATTATCATAAGAGATTTAATTATTTGAAAAAAAAATATCACTTATCAACTGACTTTTGGATTATGAGTTCGAACCTTTTTCAAAAATATAAATATGAAAATATTTTAGTATAGTATATTTAATTATTTATACTTTCTTAATCATGATTATATTATTTTCTCTAATTTTAATTGAACAACAAAATATCATTTATCAACAGATGGTTAGGTAAAGATATTTTCAAAGTCAAATTGTTATGCTTCTCGTTAATTTATTTTAAGATAATCTTTCATAATAGTTGATTTGGTTATAATTATATAACATAATTTGATTGATATTATTATAAAATATAAGTATACGATTGAATAAAGTCAAAAGTCCTAAATCATTCGAAGACATTCGTAGAGTAAATGGAGATATATTTCCTACTTTTAGAGATGCATGTTATGCTATTGGCTTTTAGATGACAACAAGGAATATGTTGATGGCATTGAAGAAGCAAGTTTAATCGGTTCTGGTTTTTATCTACGGTCTTTATTTGCAACCATGCCGATTTCAAATAGTCTGTCTAGACCTGAATTTGTTTGGCAAAAAACATGGCAATACTTGGCAGATGGGATTCTTTACAATCAACAAATTGCACTAAAGTCTCCAGGTATGTTAATTATCTATTTAGGTATTTATACAATTATTATTTAAATACAAACCAATTTATTGTTTTATTATTTTTTAAATATTATTTTCTTTCTTAAATATTTTTTCAGTTATTATTTTTATGTTATGGTTGTTTAATATTTATATTATATATGTTACATGTTTATCCCTTAATGATGATCAAGTCAAAAATTTGACATAGTTTGATATTGAAAAGATTTTACTTCGTAACAATTCCAGCCTAAAAAAATTCACCACTATGCCTTACGCTGATAATGATTCTGTTGAGTCTTCAAACAATCGTTTACTTATGGAGGAGCTAGATTACGACATAGCTAATATATAGAACGAGTTTCGTCAACTTCTAGGTGTTTTAACAAACGAGCAACGAGGTGTTTATGACGATATCATCACAATGGTTCAAAATAACTAAGGAGGTGTGTTTTTTGTATATGGTTATGGCGGAACAGGTAACAAATTTCTATGGAAGACATTATCTGCATCAATAAGATTTAGAGGAGAAATTGTTTTAAACGTTGCTTCGAGTGATATTGCTTCTTTACTTCTTACAGGAGGGATGTTGCCAAGTTAATAAAGAAGACTAGGTTGATTATAAGGGATGAAGCACCAATGGTTCATCGACATGCATTTGAAGCATTGGATAGAAGTATTAACGATATTTTTGCTAGTCAAGGCATTACTGACTCGGAAATGTTTTTTGGTGGCAAAGTAGTTGTTTTTGGAGGAGATTTCAGACAAATTCTGCCGGTTATTCCCAACGCAAGTAGACAAGACATTGTTAATGCGTCGTTAAGTTCATCTTACATTTGGAAAAAATGCAAAGTCCTAAGGTTAACTAAAAACATGAGGTTAACTGTTGACAGTCAAGCTTCTGATATCGAACAAACAAGGATTTTTGCAAATTGGAAAGAAAGTATTCTAGGGTTTCTTGCAATAAAAATTTTGTATGGACCAAATGTGAGAAAAACAACAAACCATAGGGACCAAATTTGCAATTCACTCAATATTATATTATTTAATTTTGAGTAAATTACATTTTTAGTCCCTATGGTTTGTTGAACTTTTCTATTTTCATCCTTTTGGTTTTAAAATTATAGTTTTCATTCTTATGGGTTTTTATTCATTAACTTTTTCGTCCTTATGATATAAATATTATTGTTTTTTTTTCATCCCTATGGTTTACAATCCATTTCTATTTTAGTCCTTCATATTTAAAAGTGGTGGTTTGGCCTCAGGGACCAAAATAGAAATGAATTACAAACCATAGGGATGAAAACCGAAATTTAAAACCATAGGGACGAAATCCATAATTTTCAACAAACCACAGGGACTAAAAAGGTAATTTACTCTTTAATTTTTCTTTAGTATCTTATTTGTATTAATTAACATATTATGTTACTATAAATTTATTTTATTTATATTATGAAATATTGTAATTGATTATGTTTTCAAGATGTTTTTTTTGGTCATTTTACATGTTTATCAGCTAGTTTTGTCACACATGACTTATCCATCAGCTAGCTTATTAGTCATCAGCTATAAGCTAGTTTATCAGTCATATCAGCTAGCTTATCAGCTATTTTGCCAAACATAGCCTAAACCAAGACATAATAGGAGTTGAGTAGGACAATTGCATTTTTACGTCCCACCAAAATAGGTGGACCACAAATCAAGAAGGTGAGACAAATTTGGTAAATTATTAAATTACCAATGTCAAATTAATAGACTATGGAAAGTCAAAATCTCAAAAAAAAAATTACAATAAACTCCTACAGCTACTCTATTTTAACAAATTATAGTAGTAACAATATTAATAAAATATTTAATACATTTAATAAAATATGAGTCCTCTCGACCTACACATTTATTTTCAATAACTCTTATTGGTGGGAAAGCACTAAAATATTATATCTCTTTCTTGTATTAAGTTTTAGAGATATTCTTCAAATTTGGAGATTTCCACTTTATCTCTCTTCTTTTTCTCTATTTTAACATACCATTTAGCATATATGTTGGAGCAAAAAATTCCTAAAACTTCAAAATTCCCTAAATCTCCGGAGTTCTTCCATCTACCTACCTCAATCACGCCATTTAATAATACTCGGTCTAGTCTCATCCAGTCCAGTCTTGTCCACATTTCAAATATATCCTTAACACTTCGTATAAATAATGTAACACCCCAAAAATTGGGACAAACAAAAATTTCCAAAAAATGAAAATGTGGTATATAAATGTCAAGACACGAGCCTTCCCAAAAAGGGAACAATATACGTCTGTATCATCACAAGATTGTAATTTAATGGTAAGAGATAACAACCTCTTAATCTAATTCCTAACAAGAAATAAGATTACAAATGGTTGTCATCTAAAGCCCAAAAAGTTCTTCAAGTATAACGTCCCAAAAGTTGCTCCCAATCTCACATCTAAAGTCCATCTAGCTTTTCTTGGCGACTACGCCACTTGAACCTGAGGTACACGTCGAAACCAAACAAGTGTTAAGGCAAAAAGCTTAGTGAGTTATAAGCAATATGAAATGCTAGGCCAAATAAGGAATCAATGGGGGAACCCAAAACACTAAATAAGAGTCGATACATTTTGATGTTCACCCATTCGGGCAACGCCCCAAACGTCGAGCACATTGGAGACCACCTCCAAGGCATTATCCCAAATGGCGAAGATCTAGGCACATACCTCCAAGGTAGCGCCCGAGATTATATCCTCCTAGTGCCTACTTGTTAGTTCATTCAAATGTTTCCACAGTACCAATAATATCATCTTACTCCAAGCAAGGTGTATTTATATCCACGCCAAATTAGGTGGTCCACCACTTTAATATCAATTACGGCTTAGTGAAAATGCCAAGAATTTCCCAAATAATCAATTGAGCATATAACCTCCCATATTGACATACCAACATAAGAATTACTCATTATGCAAGTAAAAGCACAAGTTTATCATTTATGATCATTTTAAGACAAGGAGCCTCATTTTAGGTCAAATCCCATATTGGGTCTTAACCATTAAATGCATATGATTTCCATAGAATTACTAAAATATATTACTAGTCTTTCAAATATGATTCTATAACTTCCCAAGTTAATAAATAATGCTTCCCACATAAGACTCAAGCTTCCAATATGATGCATTATAAGTATTTCATCATTTAAAATAGGTTTCACCAACAAACACACAAATAAAGATGAAGAACAAAAATATTGACATGTATCTAGTTTTGACAAGGTTTCAAAACTCACAATCTAGGTTTTTATAGAATCCCCTAGAAAACTTGGCAAACCCTAGATTTTCTTGGAGAGGAGTTGAGACTTGATTAATAGCTTGCACACCACACTTAATGCTCCTCCAAGTTCCCTTGATGCTCAATGAAATGCTTCCAACAAACCCTAGGTTTGCAATAAATGAGGAGAGGGGTTCAAGGAGTGAAAATCGCCTAGGAGCTCTCACAAATTGGTTCAAAAATGAGTTGGGTAGCAAAATGAGATCAAATGGGTGAAAATCTGATTTTTATACAATCTGACCCCCGTGGGCGACAACGCCAAGGGCATTGTCGCATGGCACAGTCGCGGGATGCTCCCCGCTCTCTGTACCAATCCAGCGATAGTGACAGACGATTATGCCTTATGTCACTATCACTGTCATAGTCGCACCACACGTACCGTGACCCCTCATAGTCGCTAGCAAGGTCGCCCAAGGCTTGACCGATGCCGTTTTCTCCGTTTCTTCAATCCAAGTGCCCAAACTAGGGGTTCAAGATCTCAAGGTCGATTCCAAAATAAACTCTTCTTATTTACAAATGAATTTCGAGTGATAAATACTTACTTGGATTTTTTTTCCGGATGTTACAAATAAACTTTCATAGAAAAGGAATTTATCTAAACCATAAAAGATTGGCCAATCTTATATATGCACAAAAATATATGAAATGCTCTTAAATTAATAACTAAAATAAAATTAAAAAAAACATGTGTATCCAAAATAATAGAATCGCTAAAATATATCTATAGAGAATAATAAATGCCTAACTTTGTCATTTATCTCAAAATAAAACACACACACATATATATATATATATATATATATATATATATATATATATATATATATATATGATCATACGAGAAACAAACTAATTTATGAGAAGACGAAAAAGAATATGAGTCACATAATTCATTAATTAAAAAATATCATAAATAAAATATAAAAAATAATTTTAAAATTTAGGATAATTACCATTTTAAATTAGACAAATCTTTAAAAATTCCATAATATCTTTTAGATTTATTTATTTTTAATTTTAATTAATTCATAATTTTTTATCAAGTTTTATATAATTTTTTTTCTAGATACACTTTTTGATTTAAAAAAATCACAAATTTCATCAAATATCAATGTGATATCCACAATCAATTCATTATTTTTTTTACCATTGTTTCTCTATTTTTTGGATCAACATTTTGAATCACATGTGATTAAATTCGTTCAACATATGATATATTACGTATCACATATGATCCACTATGTGAATTTTTATACACATCAAATATGATAATATGCGTCTGAATATATAAGTGAGTTATTATCACATATGTTAATATTTACATTACAAAAAGATCTATAAATATAAATATAAATATAAATATACATAATCACATATGATTAATAAAATATTTACAGTTATCACATATGAATTGATGGTGGATTGCATATGTAATATTTGATGAAAATTGTGATTTTTTTAATCAAAAGTGTATCTAGAAATATATATACACATATTATATATATAACTTGATAAAAAATATTATGAATTAAATAAAATTAAAAAATAAATAAATCTAGAAGATATAATGAGATTTTTTAGGATTTATCCTTATCAAAATTATAATTATCCTAATTTTTAAAATATCTTCCAATTTTTATTTATGGTATTCTTTTAATTAATGGATTATGTGACCCTTATTCTTTCTTACAAATTGACCGTCTTCTCATTTGAACCTGCCCATTATATACCCTATATATAATGACTCTCTCTCAATATATGTGTTTGTATATATATATATATATATATATATATATATATATATATATATATTCACATATATATATAGAGAGAGAGTCATTTAAGAGATAACTCAATTGTTTGTGATAATTGTGAGATCCAATATCAACCACAAATTAAACGATAAATTAAGTAATTAATATTTTTGGTAATTTTGATCAAAATTTTAATTGAAGGGAAATTTTAGGTATTTGAAATTTTTTATCTCATCCTTTCTCCTCTCTTTCCTCAATCCTCTCTCCGATCTCGACGAACCTTATTTCGGAGAACACCAAGTAAACACAAGATACACAATGTGATACCTAAAAACAACAAGATGCACTGTAATACCCATTGTGATACACACTGTGAAACCATTATGATACCTAAGTAAACACATGATACACTGTGATACCCATTGTGATACACTTAAACCCTAAAATCAAAATCAATCCCACAATGATACCTACTATGATACCCAATGTGATACATCCAAACCCTAAAATCAAAATCAACCGTACAATGATACCCACTGTGATACCCAATGTAATACACCCAAACCCTAAAATCAAAATCAAACCCACAGTACCCAACTAGTAATGATAGCCAATGTGATACCCATTGTTTTGATGTCAATGAAAAGCTCAGAATCTACAAGATCTTAAAGATGTTCTTTATTGCCCTGAAGGATTATGTTTAAGAACAAATTGGTGGTATCTTTATTGGTGTGCAGGAATTCCCAAAAACCCGTCATTGATTCTTGATCATGTTGGCCATTGTTGATATTAGAACTGCATCTCCTTCCTCTTCTTTTCTTGCATTCTTTTTTTTTCTTTCAAATTGTCATCAAAAAGAAGAATGAAGAAACCATTTTAAAAGAAATCCCAACTTTTTGACTTCTTGGAGTGAAAATCAACTGCAACCATCTTCAAATTTGAGGTCATATTTTTTAAGCTCCAATAAATAAGTGACAACTATCTTCAACGAAATTGGTTCGTTTAGAATTTAAAGAATTGAAATTTAGGATTGTGACATATTATGTTTGACTTTTGAAGTTACCTTTGATGTGTGGAACTTGAAGAAGGCTTCGAAGGATGCATCATTGCTTGGAATATTTCTGAACTCCATGCCTTTGAAACATTTCATCTTCTACGAATCTTTGAAGAAACACATGAAACAGTTGAAACTCAATGGCAATTTGGTTACATTTCAGAGAGATGGAGGTGTTGTTCCTCCATGGAGACGAAGGCATCCTAGGGAAATCTTTAAACCAAATCTGAAATCAAAGGGATGAAGTACGATGGAGATTTCTATGGTAAAGAGAAGGGGCGTTGGGAAAAAGGGGGTAGAGGAGTAGCCGGATGATGCAGGGGGTTTGGGGTGTCGTCGAAAAATGCAGAGGAAAAGCAGAGGAAGGCGGCGACTTTATCTAGAGAAAGAATGAGAGATTTTACAAATTATGTATATGGTAGAGAGAGAGAGAAAGGGGAGACATATAAGAGATTTTAGGAGATAGCTTAGGATTGATTAAGTAACACCCCAATCTTGGGGGCTAGTTGTAAATTATATAAAAGCAAGGAACTCATTTTGACAATAGAAGAAAAGAGTGGATTAAAAGGGATATTTTGACCAAGTAAATAGGTAAAAGAAAATGGAGATAAGAGCATCTCCAACAACTATGCTAAAATAGAAAATTTGAGATTTTAACAAATTTTTTGCTCCAACAACTATGTTATATCATATGCTAAAATAGAGAAAAGAAGAGAGAGAAGGTAAAAATCTCCAAATTTGGAGAAATCTCTAAAACTCCATATTGAAGAGAGAGAGAAATAATATTTAATTCTTTTCCACCAATAGGAGACATTAAAGTTGTGTGCTTAGGAGAGAGAAATAATATTTTATTAATATAATTGATGATAGAATTGCTAAAATAGAGTAGATGTTGGATTTGGATGTAATTTGTTTTAGAGATTTTAACTTTTTATACCTTATTTTAGAAAAATTATAGCATAGTTGTTGGAGATGCTCTAAGCACCCACTTTTTGGGGTGGTTCCCTGATTTTCGTGACTAGTGCATAGAGGATAGAGTGGGAGTAGACTTTATTTAGGATTTATCTAAAAAAAGGGGGTTAAATAAAAGGAAGTATGTACTTTCCTCTCCATTGGAAAGGACGAAAGAAATAAAATATAAATGAAACGTGGGATAATCCACAAGTCTAGGAAAATGCAGAAGGGAGTTTGAAAGGAATAGGACTCAGTTGTAGGGAGGGTTATCAAGAAAACTAAGGGTTACCGTTTCGTGGGTAAGTTCTTTAAAAAGGAAGAGGTAAAGCGAGAGAAGAGAGGCGGAAGTGGAGGAAGGATTCTAAGAATTCCTGGCTCAAGAAATCGTGCAGCGACTTCGCCGATTCTCAGTACGTAACCTCCTCCGCTCTAGTTTAGATTTGTAGACTTGTATCCCTTTTTCCGGAAAGCGAACGAGTGCATCGATCTTTCATGTTGGTTACGTTTTTATGTGGGTTTTGAAGTTATATATATATATATATATATATATGTATAGCTATGAAGTTTGTAATCTAAAATGGTTATGTAATGATGTAAATCATAGATCAGTGTTGGGTTTTGTCTTTGTTGTAAAGACCAATCGGAAAAACAAAAGGGGTGTCCTTGTCCATATGTTCTGCCGGAGGCAACCGCCGGACACATGTTCGGTTTGGTTTTCATGCCACCGCGTTTGAGTTTAAGTTGGAAAGGTTCTAGAACCCTCGAGTCCCTTAGACGAACAAAGGGAAGATAATTGCGGTGTAAGTTGTTTTGCCGACCACAGCGAGGAAGAAATTAATTAATTAATTTAATTTATAGGTTGTAGAGTAAGCCTTATAAACCAGATAGTAACTCGTCGAGTCATTCATGGTAAAGTTAGTTTTGAATTATTGTAGCGTAAATTTGGAACGGGAGTTACGAGATTTGAAGAAGGGGAATATGTCGATTGTTGGCTACTCCAAGCTCTTCTTGGAGAAGCTAAACTTGGTGGGACATCTGGTCCCCGACGAAAAGTCAAAGGTGAAGGCTTATCATCAAGGGTTACCGGCCGAGATGCAAACGGCGGTAAGAAATGCTAAGTGTTCGACTTTGCAAGAAGTTATCGAGGAGTCCTTACTCATTGAGGACGACATTAATGCCGAAAGGGATGAGAAGAGGTTAGTTGGTGAGAAACGGAAGTGGGAAGGGCCATCTGGGCCCGTTCGTCAGTCGAGGCCCTTTGTTAGCGGGAAAGCGGGTGATCAACGTCGTGAGGATCGGTGGTGTAACAAGTGCAAGTCAAGGCACTCGGGGCCATGTGCTACAAGAACTCACTTCGGTCCAACAGGGTGTACCAAGTGTGGTAAGAAGGACCATACGAATCGAGAATGTCCTATCCAGGGATCGGTATGTTATAGGTGCGGAGAACCGGGGCGTATAAAGAGGAATTGCCCAAAGCTAGTAAGAGGAAATGGTGGAAATTATGTGGGTTCGACGGCTAGAGTCGAGCAACCACCAAGGACACCGAGTCGAGCTTTCCGAATGACTACCGAGGAAGCCAAGGAGACCGCCGATGTCGTTTCGGGTACGTTCCTAGTAAACTCCTTGCCAACTCGTGTTTTGTTTGATTCGGGTGCTACATGTTCTTTTGTGTCGGAAATCTTCTGTAAGCAATTCACTATTCCTATTAGTGTCCTTCCCGATGCACTAGTAGTAGAGATAGCCAATGGGGACCAGGTAATCATCCGAGACTGTTTTTGTAATTGCACTATAGAAATCGATGGGAATCCTTTTGGGGTAGATTTGCTACCTATGGCCATAGGGGGTTTTGACGTGGTCATAGGCATGGACTGGTTAGTAAGGCACAAGGCCGACATCTTTTGCTCTAAGAAGATGATTCAAGTGCCTTTGGAGGGAAGCAAGGTGGTCATCATCTATGGAGAAAGGGGAAAAGGTTGCAACCCTATAATCTCCTCTCTCAAGGCTTGGAAGTTCTTAGCGAAGGGTTACCCTTCGTATCTAGCATTCGTATCTAGCATTCGTGCGGGATTTTCCGGACGTCTTTCCGGAAGACTTACCCGGATTACCACCGGAACGACAAGTGGAATTTCAGATCGATCTCTCTCCGGGAGCGGCTCCGATAGCTCGAGATCCATATCATTTGGCTCCGACAGAAATGAAGGAAATGATGTCGCAACTACAGGAGTTGTTGGAGAAGGGCTTCATTCGACCGAGGTCGTCACCATGGGGAGCACCGGTGTTGTTCGTGAAGAAAAAGGATGGGTCCATGAGGATGTGCATAGATTACCGGGAGTTGAATAAAGTCACGGTGAAGAACAAGTATCCCTTACCTCGCATCGACGACCTTTTTGATCAACTTCAAGGCGCGGGATGTTTCTCGAAGATTGATCTTCGATCCGGTTATCATCAAGTGAGAGTGAAGAAAGAAGACACTCCGAAGACAACTTTCCGGATGAGATACGGTCATTATGAGTTTTTGGTGATGCCTTTTGGCTTAACCAACGCTCCGGCCGTATTCATGGATCTAATGAACCGTGTGTCTCGCCCATTCTTGGATAAATCCGTGATCGTCTTCATCGACGATATTTTAATATATTCAAAGGATGAGTCCGAGCATGGAAAACACTTACGGGAAGTATTAGAAGTTCTAAGGAGAGAGAAGTTGTTCGTGAAATTCTCGAAGTGCGAATTCTAGCTTCAAGAGGTGCAATTCTTGGGGCATGTGGTATCGAAGGACGGCGTACAGGTGGATCCGGCAAAGATCGATGCAATGATGAGTTGGGAGCCTCCAACAAGTCCGACGGAGATTCGAAGCTTCTTAGGTTTGGCGGGTTACTACCGGTGTTTCATCCAAGACTTTTTCAAGATAGCTACACCGCTCACTTCTCTTACAAGGAAGAACGTCAAATTTCTTTGGACCGATGCACAAGAACAAGCCTTTCAGACGCTCAAGAAGAAGTTGTGCGAAGCTCCGATCTTATCCCTACCCGAAGGATCGGAAGATTTTGTTGTGTTTAGTGATCCTTCCAAGATGGGGCTTGGGTGTGTCCTAATGCAAAGGGGGAAAGTAATAGACTACGCGTCGCGGAAATTAAAGGATCATGAGAAGAACTATCCGACTCATGATTTGGAGTTGGCGGCGGTAGTTTTCGCGTTGAAGTTGTGGCGACACTACTTGTATGGGACCAAGTGTACTCTTTTCACGGATCACAAGAAGAAGAATTGATCTGGAGAAAGAAACCAGTTGAAGATGAAAAGAAAGATGAGCTGAAAGGTAAAAAGTCATGTGTACATACACACAAAGCCAAGAAGAATAATGCGCGTAAAGGTAAACCTGATCATATCTACACGAGAGATCAATTAATCAGGTTATCAGGTAAGAAAAATTATTGTTCTTATTGTCGTACACATGATCATATTCACAAGACTAGTGATCATTTCTGGTATGGTTCATATTCAATTATCCCCACAAGAACTGCAACTAACATTCATGGACCCAAATACCAGTGGGTACCAAAGCCGAAAATTGATTCTGTGTTGCGGGCACTTCAAGTCAAGGGGGAGTAAGAGAACAAAGGCTTTTGAACAAAGCAGTTCAAAACCCGAACTTCAAAGTTGAAAGACTATGGCTTCTAAGTACATCAGCTTAGGACCCGTACTTCAATGGAGTTTGACTTCTAAACACAACAGTTTAGGACTCGTACTTCAGTGATCAAAAGACCTTACTCCGGTAATACTTTGCATCCGATAAGATATGACGGTCTACAATTCACAAGGGAGTTGTATTGATCTCTATCCTGTGCTTTTTCATTGACAATATACTTATGATATGACGGTCTACAATTCAAAAGGTAGTTGTATTGATCTTTATCTTGTGTTTTAACTGACATATTCCAGATGCATAATTTAAGGGGGAGTACAGGTGATGGCTTCTGATCACATGACAGATCAGGACCCGTTCTTCAATGTTCAGACTTGGATATTTTGCAAATATCCAGGGGGAGATTAAAAGACTTAAATCATTTTATCATGATTTGAGAGGGAGCTTAAAGGTAAATATCTTATAATCCTAGATCTCTGATTGTTTGGAAGAAGAACAACTTTCAAACATGAAAAACGGTTTCTAAAATGTTCAAACCACTTCTAGTTCTCAAAAGATTTCATGAATTTGGAAGTATGATTTTAAATGTTTTTCAATTTTGAGCTTTAATGTTTAACTGACCGTGTGTTTCCAAAGATCAATACTTGCGTATTATCTTGTCCATATACTGTAAAGTATTCATACACACCGGTTCAGTACTTCATTTCAATTTGTTATTACCATGTCTCATAACGAAACATTTTTTCGATGGTAATATCCTCGTTTGAAATTCAATGTTGTTGAGCATTAATCATCATTTCAAAATTTGTGCTTTCATTGCTAATTTGTTTATATATTCGTTCATATAAACAAACCATCTAATTCTTTGATACCCTAACTATTTCATTTGATCTGATTGATACATTGTCAGATTCTCAAAACAATTCTCTTGATTTGATTTCATTCATTCAATATCTTTGTTTTGAGAAATCTTGAACGTTCAATTGCTCAAATCTCATGAGCATACATTTTGACAATGTTTTCATATATATATATATATAGAGAGAGAGAGAGAGAGGTGTTCAAATGCAACCCTTTTTAATGGTGCAATCCCATGCAACCCACCTATCTACCACTCATTTTGTTTTCACCTTTTTAATTAAAAAAAGTGAAAATAAAATGAGTGGTAGATAGATGGGTTGCACCATTAAAAAGGTTGCACAATAACTCACCTCTCTCTCTCTCTCTATATATATATATATATAGGGTGCGTTTATTTTGCAACCCAAACAATTTGTACAAACTATGCAAACCACTATATTAGGAAACAATAGATATATTTATGGATAATGATTATGATTCATTAATAATGATTGTGATATATATGGAAAATGTTAAGTTTATTCATTATAATCATGATTTTAAATTAGAAAATGTTAAGTTTATTCATTATAATCATGATTTTAAATTAGGAAACATAATAAAATCATATATTCATTAGACTTGATGAACGGCTAAGATTGGTTTGCATAGTTTATACAAATTGCTTGGGTTGCAAAAGAAACGCACCTATATATATATATATATATATATATATATATATATATATAGAGAGAGAGAGAGAGAGAGAGAGGGAGGTTCAAGGGAAAACCTCAAAAAAATGGAAAAATGAAGAACACTCTGGTAGCCATTCATCTGGACGGTATGCACTTATGCATACAAGTAATTTATAACATGCACACGTGCATATGCACAAGTGCATAATATCCACATGTGCATAAAAACCAAAAAACTAATTAATTACTTATATGCACAAGTGCATACCATCCGGATGGAAGACTACCAGGGTGTTCCTCAGTTTTTTTTTTTTTGAGATTTTCCCCTGAACGTGACCCTATATATATATATCGCATAAGATTGATGAATAAAAGTTAAAGTACATTTTAATTTTATACAAAAAATACATTAATTAAAATAAAATAATAATGATTCAAAATTTTAATATCTATAAAAAATGGAAGTGGATTTTGAGCTAAAATGACGAGTGAGAATAGAAAGAAATCAAAAAGTGTTGGCAATAGTTTTGGCTAAAAAAATTCAAATATTTAGAGAAATTTAACGTCATGACCTTTCTTAATTATAAATGAGATATTAATTTAAGTTATTGAATTAGAGTGATTAGATGATTGTGATTGATTCTCATGGTTCTTTAATATTTTTTGTAGTTTTTTTTAATTATCCCTGTATATAAATATATATATATATATATATATATATAGTGTTTGGTTCATTTGAGAAATGGTAAATATATGAGAAATAGAGAAGTAATCATAGCCATTCATATGGTCAAGATCATATTTGACTAGTCAAATATTGCGGTTTTGACCGGTCAAATATTGCGGCTTTGACTGGTCAAAAGTTGCGACTATCCCAAAAATAGAAGGACAATTTTATAAATTTTACAAAACACACGGGCTGTGTTCATATATGAACATGTATAATTCACATATGAACCAGTGCAATTCACAACTGAACTCTTTTAACTGATTCATATATGAATCAGTTGAACTAACTAACAGATTCATATATGAACCTTTGTGATTCATATATGAATCTGTATGAATCACAAAGATTCATATATGAATCTGTATGAATCACAAAGATTCATATATATGAATTAGTTGAACTAATTAACAGATTCATATATGAATCTTTGTGATTCATACAGATTCATATATGAACTCATCCCGTGTATTTTACGAAATTACCCCTCTATCTTCTATAGACTACACAAGGAATTATCCGGTGTTTCGCAGTCAAAGTCGCAAATGTTGACCAGATGAATGGCTAAGATTACTTCTCTATTTCTCATATATTTACCATTTCTCAAATGAACCTCTTCCTATATATATATATATATATATATATATATATATATATATATATATATATATATATATATAGGCCGATAATCAAATGAAAACCAAAAATATGTTACAAACCCTTGAGAACCAATATAAAAATATTTTTTTACATGATTTTTTTTAATCAAAACCTATGATTTAAGATATTGTTTCACCTATATTTTTGTTCACCTTGTGAAATGATTGCACGTGAAATTTGATTTTTGATTCACCTAGTGAAATGAAAAATACAGGTAAAAAATATTCATGTGGTGAAACAAATACATGTGAAACTATCATATTATGAAACAAATATATATGAAACAATATTTTAAATCCAAGCATTTAGTGAAAATATATCATGTAAAAAAATATTTTTATATCGGTTCTCACAGGTTTGTAATATATTTGTGGTTTTCATTTGATTTAGCCCCTATATATATATATATATATATATATATATATATATATATATATATATATATATATATATATAGGGGTGGTTTCAATTGGAAACCAACTTTCATTGGAAACTTTGGAAACAATATTTCAACCAACCAAAAAGGGTGTTAGCCTAGTGGTAAGGCATGTGGACTAGCTAGTAGCGGTCTCATGTTCGAACCCTGGGGGACGGATCCTGGAGGTACGGGGGCTTCGACCCCGGGCTGCATGCTTTAGCAGTCGGGCTTCGGCCTATATTGTCAGGGATTAGTCTGGGCCCAATGTGTTCTGGGATACCCTCTCCAAAAAAAAAAAAAAATCAACCATTGATCTTTTTAATCAATGGTCAAGATTCATTTGAGTTATATATGGTAATAAATTAATTAATTTATTAATAAAAGATAATAATAATATGCCAAAAGAGTAAATGTGTCTTTTTCTTTTGTGTTTCAAATTTTGCAACAAAGATGAAATATGCTTAAATATAGAAAAGCGTATATTTCTTAAAAAAAGAGCATATCAAGACTACCTTTTTATTACATGTTCATCAATATGCAGTAAAAACCCAAATAAGTTTCATTATCATTATTGTTTAATTACCTTTGCATTATGTTTCACTATATCAAATCTGTTTTATCAGATTTCACTATATTAATATTTTGTTTCACTATATCAGGTTTCACTATATTAATATTTTGTTTCATTACCTTTCCATTATGTTTCACTATATCAAATATGTTTCATCAGGTTTCACTATATTAACATTTTATGTTTCATCAGGTTTCACTATATTAATATTTTGTGTCTAGAGGTAATATTGAAGATTTCATATGAATATCAACTTTCATTCATTAGATGAATCAATCACTGATTCATAATAATAAAAAAAAAAATTGATTTATAACTTGCGTATGAATCAATTTGTGTTTACCTAAATTAAATGTTTCATATTTAAATTAATAAAGGATCATTATTACCATATATAAAATACATTAAAATTAAATAATTAGTATTATAATAATAACACTTACCATATATATTATGAAATTATGTAAAAGACTAAAATAACCTTATCAATTAAAAATAAAAATAAAAAAATGAAATTCAATGATCGGTTAATTTCGGTTTCAAAAGTTTGCAATATAATATTGGTTTTCAATTGATCCATCCCCTATATATATATATATATATATATATATATATATATATTTGAATTATACCTAAAAATAGTTTGGTTCTACATAAAGAGTTAGGCTTGGTGCACTTGAAATATGGTTAATTCTATATATTTGAATTACACCCGAAGCGCACCGTATTGCTTTTTAGACTATATTTGACTATGGGTTTACGTCAACTATATCCTAAATCAATTAAATTTGGTTAAATCATATTGCAGTTGTCTTTCTTTTTTCTGTAACACAAAACAAAAATTGAAAAATAAACATTATATTATATTATTATATTATTCCATATACACGAATATGATATAATTATTATAACACAAAGATTTCGTGTGCAATAGCATATGCAACAACTTATAATAAAAAGTAACTGACAATTAATAAAATAGTTCATTTACGTATGCATAACGAATAATTCGTTTCTTAAATTGCCTATAGGAATCTTTTTTACAACCCGTCTATATTTTGTTAAAACCCCTAAGAACATCTCCAATGGTGGGTTTATGAACCACACGACATTGTTAAGGAATGGTCTATGAAAAACAAAACAATTGGGAAGAACCGGTTCCTGTCCGCATGGCAAGGGAAAGGTCTTTGTTTAAGGACCGCTTCTTCTTCAATTATGTGGGTCCCATTTAAATAAAATATATATAAATAATCAATGTAATTGTATAATAAATAATGAAAATTTTGATATAATTAACTAAGATTACCACTAGATTAATAATGGATTAAGAGACTTATAGAGAAAAGAAAGTAAGAGGTCGTTTGGTTCGCTGGATTCCGCCGGAATCTGGTGGAATTGGAATGGTCAATTCCATTGACCGAATTCCGTCGTGCTGTTTGGTTGCCAAGGGAATGGAATTGAATTCCATGAAATCCTTAGATTAAGGAATTGATCATTCCATTTGAAAATGGATGGAATTGAATTCCATTCCATCATGGTTTTTCAAAAAGACAAAAATACCCTCCAAACCTTTTCTAACAAAATTAAAACCCATCAGATGTGGATTTGGTTTCCTCTCTCTCCTCTCCTCTCTCTCTCCTGTTTCTCTTTCCTCTCTTTCTCCTCTCTCTCTCTCCTCTCCTCTCTCTCCTCTCCTCTCTCTCTCCTCTCTCTCTCTCCTCTCTCTCCTCTCCTCTCTCTATCCTCTCCTCTCTCTCTCTCCTCTCCTCTCTCTCTCCTCTCCTCTCCTCTCTCTCTCTCTCTTTCCTCTCTCTCTCTCTCTCTCTCTCTCTCTCTTTCCTCTCTCTCTCCTCTCCTTTCTCTCCTCTCTTCTCCTCTCTCTCTCCTCTCTCTCGGCATTTAAAAAAAATAAAAAAAATAAATAGAAATAAAAGAAAGGGTATTTTTGTCATCTTTCAGAATTCCATTCCAATTCCTTTGTAAACCAAACATGCATATTCCAATTCATTTGACTTATTACATTCCATTCCTGCCAACCAAACAGTTGGTCAAACCAGAAAACATTCCATTCCAATTCTTTCCAGATTCCAATTCCATTGACAGATTCCATTCCATCAGAAATCATTCTGCGAACCAAACGCCCCCTAAGAAAAGTTGGAGAGAATGAAATACTTATGCAAGTATTGATATGCATTTTTACATTTATACAAAAGGTATTTATATTACATAATCTCCTATTCATCTACATGATTTACATGGGTAATTATTCAACAACTTGGTTGTTGATTGGACATGAGAGTTGAAATTTGCATCCACAACCCATACTTCATAATATATTTAATATTTACAATACTCCCCCTTGGATGACAATTTCAGATCGGAGTTCAACCTTGATGTACTGCCTCATTAAAAACCTTGCTAAAGAAAACCCAATGGGAAAAAAATTTAGCTAAGGGAAAAAGAGTGCAGTTGGTAGTTGACTCCCCCTGATGTTGACATCCACAAATCATCAGATGTTATGCACGTATCGCATACCGATAATGTGAACGTGTTTTCTGAAAATTGCAGTAGGTAGTGCCTTTGTGAAAAGATCTGCATCGTTGTTGCTCGATTGAATATATTTCATTTCAATCTGATTATCTTTTATAAGATCTTGAGTGTATGAGAAGAACCTTGGAGGGATATGTTTTGTCCTGTCATTTTTGATATATCCTTCTTTCATTTGTGTGACACATGCGGCGTTATCTTCATAGATCAAAGTTGGAATTTTGTCTTTCTCTATTCCGCACAAAGTCAAAATGAGTTGTGTCTTTGATCTCAACTAAACACACTCTCTACTAGCTTCATGAAGTGCAATAACTTCGACATGATTTGAAGATGTGCAACAAGTGTTTGTTTCTAAGAACGCCAGGAAATAGCAGGACCTCCGTTCATGAACACGTATCCAGTTTGAGATCTAGCTTTATGAGGACCAGACAAATAACCTGCACTTGCATAACCAATCAAACCTTTTTTTGAATTGTTAGAATAAAATAGACCTAAATCAACAATTCCTCAAAGGTATCGAAATATATGTTTGATTCCATTCCAATGTGTCTTTGTGGGAGATGAACTTAATCTTGCTAACAAATTTATTGCAAAAGAAATGTCAGGTCTTGTACAGTTAGTAAGATATATACATAAGAGCTCCAATTGCACTAAGGTATGGTACCTTTGGACCAAGAACCTCTTCATTTTCTTCGCAAGGACGAAATGGATCGTTGTCGATATTGAGTGATCTAACAACCACTGGAGTGCTTAAAGGATTTGCTTTGTCCATATTGAAACGTTTTAAGACCTTTTCAACATAATTTGATTGATGCACAAGTATTCCATTGTGCATGTGCTCAATCTGTTAACCAAGACAGTATTTGGTTTTTCCAAGGTCTTTCATTTCAATTCTTCCTTCAAAAGCACAATCACTTCATGGATCTCTTTATTTGTCCCAATGATATTCAGATCATCAACATAAACAACTATTATTACATATCCAGATGTTGTTTTCTTAATAAAGACACATGGGCAAATAAGATTATTTGTATATCAAGTAATTGCTTAAACGATTATACCACATGCGTCCAGATTGCTTTAACCCATATAAAGATCTTTGTAACTTAATCGAATACATTTCTTTGGGTCTTGCACTTAATGCTTCAGGCATTTTAAATCCTTCAGGAATTTTCATATAGATATCACTATCAAGTAATCTATACAAGTATGCTGTAACAACATCCATAAGACGCATCTCTAAATTCTCAGATGTAACACCCTAATTTCAAATAAACACTTAGGCATCCCTCATCTTAAAGCATCGCTCGCGCTTGAAAAACGAGATTTTCGGACTTCGGCAAGGGTGGTGTGACTATGACCGACGATTGTGACAGTGTCACTGTTGCCAAGGGCAATGTCACGGGGGTCAAGAGGACCTTCGGTACGTTCAGGGCGAGAGTGCCCCACGATTGTGACATTGTCACTCTCGCCGTGGCACAATCGCGGAAGGGGTAAGGGCCGCGGTACAGGTGCCACGATAGTGACCAGCGACAGTGCCATGGTCACTATCGCATGGCACAATCGCCGGCGGGGTGCAGACTCCCTTAAATCCGATTTTTTGGGAAATCTTCTCATTTCTCTTCCAACCATTTCCTCCTAAAACTCTCTCAACCTAAACCCTCTTCTAAATCGATCCAGAGAATACCCAATGCATTCTTCCCCTATTTATTCCAAGATTTGGGCTTCATCTTCTAGATTTGGAAGCTTGGAGCTAAATGATCTTCACCCCCACCTTCATATCCTTCAAAGGAATTTCTAGGGTTTTATGGGTATCAAAACCTAATATTGTAAGTTTATCCTTCCTCTCCTTTCAACTCCTTATTTGAGTTGTAAACCTTTATTTGTGATCAATTCTGGGTTGGATGATTTTGGTTATGGAAGGTCAAAAATAGGGTTTTGCCCAAATTTAGAGATTTTGATATAAATGACTTGGGGAAAGATTCTAGATGGTTGAATATGGTTATTTACGGTTGAAAATGTTTGGATCTAGGTTTTGGAGGTTTTGGCTTGGAGGATTCAAGTTTCGTCAAGGAAGCTCAAATGGGGTAAAATCTAGATTTAGCCTAAATCTAGCAAGGTGAGTTCAAGTTGATTTGTGAAAACGGTGTACATGCCAAAATGTTTGTTTTAAAGTGTTTTGTGCCTTACACGAAATTGTTAACTATTGATAAGTTTTGTTAACTGCTGATAAGTTGGTTATTTTAAAGGTGTTTAACTTTATGAACCCATTTAACACACATCTTTGGGATTTTGGGCATTATGATAAATAAATCATGTATTTTGGTATCTTAATGATTTATTTATGGAAGTAGATTTTGAGTAAAGACGTATCTCATTTTGTGTTTTGGAAAAATGCATGGTTTTGTGTTATGGGACGTTTTGAAAGGATAAATGTTGTAAACTCACTTGGAAAACGACTTGTCCCAATCCAAACTACGTGGGAGTTAATTATATGTTTTGGAGCATGGGTTTATATAAGTACGGGTTGTTTATATTTGATTTCATTTTATAAATTTCGATGTTGGGTCTTTGGATTTGTTGAGCTTATGGCTCGGTTTAGATTTTGTTGGGTTTTGAGGGCACTTGTCCGTTTTAATTGCTCGATGTTGAGCGTTTGGTTATGATTTGCATTTACTGCATCTTAGTTGAGCATGTCATGTTTTGAATGCTTTGGTTCACTCGTTTTGAGTCATGTAATGGTTTAGTTAGTGCAATGGATCCATAGGCACGGTGTTCCTCTGTCCCCGTTTGGGAAGTTGGTTCACCATTTGGCACGGAATAGGCATCGGGCTCCATGGTAAGTAGGGTGTGGTCCTGTACGGTCGGGCAGCGTCCCATGGACAGTAAGGTGTAATTTCATTGTGCTCGAGTTGCCCGGTTTTGGGGACTCTCAAGAATAGACCTGGAGTGGTTGACTTGATGTTTTCGGGCGATAGACTTGGAGTAGTTGAGCTCGGTGGGTGTTTTATGTGTAACCCACATGTTTTGAATTACTACATAACTATGAGGTTTACTTTGTGTTCCGTTATGTACAATGTAATCGTGTCTCCCCCGTCACCAATAGGTGTGGTTTGGTTATGGAGTTTTATAATCCATGTTTTCGAAGACGTTGGTGTATGGGTATTTATCTATGTTTTAAGGTTTTGGTTATTGTAACTCATTCGAGTTATTGAGATGTTTTGGGAAGATGGAGTTAACTACGTTTTGGTGTTTGATCATTATGAGGCCAGTTATATTTTACGATCACTTTGGGTTTCGGCTTTATTTAAAGAGGTGTGTGTTTTATGATCTTAATCACAAAAGGGGTGAACGTTGAAAGGAGATTGTTTTAAGATTTAATGTATTTCAGTTTGGTTGCTTTTAAACCAAACGTATGGGATTGTGGAAATCATGATTTTTAAATAACATTCTTAAATTTATTGTTTTATATTTACATCCCTAATGTAAAACTCTTGAGCTCACTAGGCGTTAAGCCTAACCTTTTTATTTGTCGGCATGTGCATCAGGTTCCAGAAGGGGGTTCGATTCTAGCAGTCGTATGAAGGGATGTGCTTAGTGGTTCACAAGTGTAAGCATTTGATGAAGTCTTCCGCAGTTTGGAGATAGCGATACTTTTGGGTTTTAGTAGCACCCGTCTTTATTATAGACTGTTCATATAGAAAGAATGTGTGTATTGAGGTTAAATATTAAATTGTGGTGGTAGATGATTTATTTATTGGTGTATTTAGAAAATTTTAAATTAGTTGCTATTTCCATATTTGAGGGTGTGATAAGTTGGTATCAGAGCTTAAGTTTGAGAGATTTAGGTATTGATTTTAGAATGCCTAGACTCAAACTAGCGTAATTTAAGCGTTTGAATGTAAGATCACACCATTAGGCACTTTAAGATTTGATGATTTGAGGTGAGTGGATTCACTAGGAACGGGAATCACGCCGAAAATGGCAAGGATGATCATGTACAGTACGTTCATAATAGCACCTGGCCAGTGTTATGGTGAACTTACGAGTTACATAAGTATCTTTGAACTGCCTTGGTACGATAACCGTTGGGGTAGTAAGGAAGTTTCTGATTGAGCAACCGTTAGAAAGAGTTGATGATTTGAGTATTCGATGCTTAGAATGACAGTAAGCATGGTGAAAGCGTTAAGTGGACCGTTTCGGGTCGGAATGAATGGATGGAATAGAACTGTAGACTTTTGGAATCGACATTATTCGGGGAGAAGTTGTACGATGAACGGATGAAATTTTCGATGATTGCTTTAAGATGTCTGATCACCCGGATGACAATAGTATGATGAAAAATTGAGGAATAAGATTTCGGAATGTTGAGTGTCGACCAAAGTCATGCACATAAATTTATTTCTAAA
The DNA here is from genome assembly GCA_954870635.1 of Arctium minus. Lineage (NCBI taxonomy): Eukaryota > Viridiplantae > Streptophyta > Magnoliopsida > Asterales > Asteraceae > Arctium > Arctium minus. The sequence goes on along the minus strand of OX941081.1, from coordinate 137,020,750 downwards.
ATAAGTTGCACCAATTGTTTCCCATGTTTTCGAAGCGTAAAGTGAGTTGTACTATGAAGCCTTGGTAAAGCCTTTAGCACTCATCAGATTTTAAACCGTGAGTTTAAGCATGCATAAAATTGTTTTGTTGCACGTGGTTGCAATTTTTATTGAAAATCTCTTTATCCTTGTTTCGTGTCTGACACTATTTTTCCGGATATTGTAATATTCGTGTTTTAATGTTATTTGGATTGTTGGGGAAATAACTATGGAATTTTGACTTGACATTGGATCTCCTCCACGTATGTTAAGATTTTAAAAGACGAGTTGTCCCTATGTTCTTGAGTCAAAATGTTCTTTGGAATCTTAGTCGGTACGAGTCATGTTGAATTCATGAAACGTTATTTTATGACGCTTTGATACTCACGAGTGTATTTTGAATTGCGTGAGTTTTAATTTTATTTGCGTGTAAGTTTATGAGTTTTATTGAAGCGTTGAGTCTCATGCGGGTTTTGGTGAAAGTGCCGTTTATATTTATCAGGTGCGATAAAAGATAAAATTTTGGAATTTTGACATTTTAGTCATGACTTTGTTTCATGCTATTTGATTTTGGGAATGACGGTTTTGGCACCATATGATGTTGAGCATCATTGTGTTTCATTGGGTTTATGGAAGGTTTTATTGGGTCTTACGGAATTCTATTTTATGACATTTTGCGTCATGCTCTTGAATTTGAGAGGTGTATATTTGCATTATTGTGTGCGTTAACTTATAAATTTTCGTTTAATATTTTGTCTCGTGCGAGTTTTGCATCGTTATTTTCGCAACCGTAAGAGACGTTTTGAGAGTTTTGTTAATAGATGTTATCCCATATGTTATTTTGGGAAGTTTCAATATTATGTGATTTCTCTTTTGGGTTTTATACAAGTGTTATTCGTTGTATGCTGCATAGTATTCGAGTTGTTTTAAATTGTTGGTGTGAGTAAAGCATATGAAAGATTTATGTCGTTTTGTTTTGAACTTTCGCTTTGAACATGTTTCAGTTGTTGATTATGCGGTTATAAATTTTCCGCAATGCACTAAATGAGTTATCGGTATATAAATATGCCATTGTGGTTACTAATTTTATTTGGATATGTGGATTTAATTGTGCGGTCCAAGGTGTGAACTCGATTTAAAATTTTGTTTACATGTGACCGAATCACACACCTAACGTTTTTACTATGTTTAGGAAATAAACCGTTGTATGTAAACCTTATTGAAAATTTTACTTCATGACATTGTGGGATAAAGAAAGGAAATTTGGAGTTTGTACAAACCTTTGTTGCACATGTTTTAGTGCAGAATTTTTTTTTCATATACAAGGCACAAATTGACGCGTGCGAAGATCATAAAGGTCCATTCGAAAATTTTGTTGCAATCTTTATTATTGTCATAATTACGCGAGTATTGATCAAACGAATATTGAAATGATTTCTATGTGCGTGGCATGGATGATTGTTTTGCACACCTATCGAGAGATCGGTAGTAGATTCCACTCATACGATTAATTGTTACAAAGCTTGGGTATTTGAGAATTTTATAAAAGTTCAATTGACTTGTTAGTTGAAAAACCTTGAACTCATTAGGGCTATTGATTTAAAAACCTTATCGTGGAAAGAGTTGTAACTAGGGACTAGAGGAGTCCTCGTGAATTGAAACGTCGGATGATCCGACTTGTGGCCAATCTTGAATTTTGGGATTTCAGTTCTTAAATCTGTGCACGCATGAATAATCGAGGTAATAGGTCCATGTATTTCCAGTCAACTAAGGGGTGATCTTTATGTTTCGGAAACTGGCGGGGGAGGACCTTGTGTGAGTATTTGCGACTGGTTGGGTTCGACTTGCTGAGTTACTTGTTCGTTTGACGTCATGCTACATTTGCGGTGTGCCATCTTTATGGGTTTCCAGGAACAAAGGAACTTTGTGTGGTCCGATTGTTAAAGATGTAAGATTGGTAATATTAGTCCTCTGTTAGGTGTCAACCTTAATACGACAATACTTCTGGGATGAAGTATTGGACGGGATGTCCACGTTTTCGATATCGCCATCTTGATTTTAGGCGCGAACTTGTTTTTTTGAAGTCAATGACTCTTTGGGACGTTTGGAGGCATCCTTGTTGAGTCATGAGGAGTGTTAGTCTTCCAGCGGTGGAGCTTAAAAGGGGTTTGGATGTGGATACTTAAGTATGGTTATGTTCGATTGTCAGAATAAAGTAAGGATCTCATTGACGGAATGTTTGAGGTTTGGGAATAGTTTGGAATTAAGTGGTAACCGGAGCTGCATTAACTAATTACCCGGAGAGCGTGATGGTATGTCATTGGAAGGACGACCTCCTCAATATCAAGTGCGGATCATTAAGAATTTTGAGATTCTTTGGGTTTTGATGTCGATAATTGGTTTTGAGTTCAGAAACATGGGGATCTGAGGTGAATTGGCCGGTGAAAAGTTGAGATCACAAGCTATCCTTGAGGTAGTACGTGTCACCCAAGGTTGGGAGACAACCGCAAACTCATGGTTAAAGGCTACGGTAGTAAATAATGGCTCATTCGGATGTAAGTGTGATGTGCCCAAGTGGGGGAATTTATCGTGAGGACCAACATGAGGGTATGGTGGTAGTTATGGCAAACGGAGTAGAGGCAATCTATCCTGCGGGCAATGTTTTATGGAAATCTAGATTTCGAGGACGAAATCATCCTAAGGTTGGGAGGATTGTAACACCCGCAATTTCAAATAAACACTTAGGCATCCCTCATCTTAAAGCATCGCTCGCGCTTGAAAAACGAGATTTTTGGACTTCGGCAAGGGTGGTGCGACTATGCCCGACGACTGTGACAGTGTCACTATCGCCAAGGGCAATGTCGCGGGGGTCAAGAGGACCTTCGGTACGTTCAGGGCGAGAGTGCCCCGCGATTGTGACATTGTCACTCTTGCCGTGGCACAATCGCAGAAGGGGTTAGGGCCGCGGTACAGGTGCCGCGATAGTGACCAGCGACAGTGCCATGGTCACTATCGCATGGCACAATCGCCGGCGGGGTGCAAACTCCCTTAAATCCGATTTTTTGGGAAATCTTCTCATTTCTCTTCCAACCATTTCCTCCTAAAACTCTCTCAACCTAAACCCTCTTCTAAATCGGTCCAGAGAATACCCAATGCATTCTTCCCCTATTTATTCCAAGATTTGGGCTTCATCTTCTAGATTTGGAAGCTTGGAGCTAAATGATCTTCACCCCCACCTTCATATCCTTCAAAGGAATTTCTAGGGTTTTGTGGGTATCAAAACCTAATATTGTAAGTTTATCCTTCCTCTCCTTTCAACACCTTATTTGAGTTGTAAACCTTTATTTGTGATCAATTCTGGGTTGGATGATTTTGGTTATGGAAGGTCAAAAATAAGGTTTTGCCCAAATTTAGAGAGTTTGATATAAATGACTTGGGGAAAGATTCTAGATGGTTGAATATGGTTATTTACGGTTGAAAATGTTTGGATCTAGGTTTTGGAGGTTTTGGCTTGGAGGATTCAAGTTTCGTCAAGGAAGCTCAAATGGGGTAAAATCTAGATTTAGCCTAAATCTAGCAAGGTGAGTTCAAGTTGATTTGTGAAAACGGTGTACATGCCAAAATGTTTGTTTTAAAGTGTTTTGTGCCTTACACGAAATTGTTAACTGTTGATAAGTTTTGTTAACTGCTGATAAGTTGGTTATTTTAAAGGTGTTTAACTTTATGAACCCATTTAACACACATCTTTGGGATTTTGGGCATTATGATAAATAAATCATGTATTTTGGTATCTTAATGATTTATTTATGGAAGTAGATTTTGAGTAAAGACGTATCTCATTTTGTGTTTTGGAAAAATGCATGGTTTTGTGTTACGGGACGTTTTGAAAGGATAAATGTTGTAAACTCACTTGGAAAACGACTTGTCCCAATCCATACTACGTGGGAGTTAATTATATGTTTTGGAGCATGGGTTTATATAAGTACGGGTTGTTTATATTTGATTTCATTTTATAAATTTCGATGTTGGGTCTTTGGATTTGTTGAGCTTAAGGCTCGGTTTAGATTTTGTTGGGTTTTGAGGGCACTTGTCCGTTTTAATTGCTCGATGTTGAGCGTTTGGTTATGATTTGCATTTACTGCATCTTAGGTGAGTATGTCATGTTTTGAATGCTTTGGTTCACTCGTTTTGAGTCATGTAATGGTTTAGTTAGTGCAATGGATCCATAGGCACGGGGTTCCTCTGTCCCCGTTTGGGAAGTTGGTTCACCATTTGGCACGGAATAGGCATCGGGCTCCATGGTAAGTAGGGTGTGGTCCTATACGGTCGGGCAGCGTCCCATGGACAGTAAGGTGTAATTCCATTGTGCTCGAGTTGCCCGGTTTTGGGGACTCTCAAGAATAGACCTGGAGTGGTTGACTTGATGTTTTCGGGCGATAGACTTGGAGTAGTTGAGCTCGGTGGGTGTTTTATGTCTAACCCACATGTTTTGAATTACTACATAACTATGAGGTTTACTTTGTGTTCCGTTATGTACAATGTAATCGTGTCTCCCCCGTCACCAATAGGTGTGGTTTGGTTATGGAGTTTTATAATCCATGTTTTCGAAGACGTTGGTGTATGGGTATTTATCTATGTTTTAAGGTTTTGGTTATTGTAACTCATTCGAGTTATTGAGATGTTTTGGGAAGATGGAGTTAACTACGTTTTGGTGTTTGATCATTATGAGGTCAGTTATATTTTACGAGCACTTTGGGTTTCAGCTTTATTTAAAGAGGTGTGTGTTTTATGATCTTAATCACAAAAAGGGGTGAACGTTGAAAGGAGATTGTTTTAAGATTTAATGTATTTCAGTTTGGTTGATTTTAAACCAAACGTATGGGATTGTGGAAATCATGATTTTTAAATAACATTCTTAAAGTTATTGTTTTATATTTACATCCCTAATGTAAAACTCTTGAGCTCACTAGGCGTTAAGCCTAACCTTTTTATTTGTCGGCATGTGCATCAGGTTCCAGAAGGGGGTTCGATTCTAGCAGTCGTATGAAGGGATGTGCTTAGTGGTTCACAAGTGTAAGCATTTGATGAAGTCTTCCGCAGTTTGGAGATAGCGATACTTTTGGGTTTTAGTAGCACCCGTCTTTATTATAGACTGTTCATATAGAAAGAATGTGTGTATTGAGGTTAAATATTAAATTGTGGTGGTAGATGATTTATTTATTGGTGTATTTAGAAAATTTTAAATTAGTTGTTATTTCCATATTTGAGGGTGTTATATCAGAGACTGCTAGGCTGATTAAATATCTAAAACTGATTGCATCCATAACAGGAGAATATGTTTCTTCATAATCAATTAATGGTCGTTGAGAAAAACCTTGAGCCACAAGTCTGGCTTTGTATCTCATAATTTCATTTTTCTCATTTCTTTTTCCGTACGAAAACTCGTATGTTTTTGATAGGTTTCACGCTTTCTAGTGTGAGAACGATGGGTCCAAAAACCTTTCTTTTATTGAGAGAATTTAATTCAACCTGAATAGTCTCTTTCCATTTAGCCTAGTCCTGTCTATTTTGACATTCGATGACAGACATTGGTTCAGGTTCATCATTTCCAAAAATATCACATGCAACATCATAAGAAAATATATCATCGATATTTCTCATTTAATTTATGTTCCATAACTTTTTCGTATACCCATAATTGATTGCAACCTCTTTATTGATATCATTCATTTCCTCTTCTGGGGAATTTTTGATATTTTGTATCTCTTCGGGAATACTTTCCTCGTTACCAATTGCAATTTTTGTTCCTTTTCTATTTTGGGGATTTTTATCTTTAGAGCCCAACGGTCTTCCACGCTTCTGGCGTACTTTAGACTCTTCAGTCACTTTATTATTTATTTGTCCAACTAGGACTTCAATTCGAGCTGGAGCATTCACAACTGGTATATAAGATTTAATCACTCTCTTTGTATCAGTAAATGCATCAGGTAATTGATTTGCAATTTCTTGTAAATGCATTATCTTTTGCACTTCTTTTTCACATTGTTTCGTACGAGGGTCAAGATACAACAACGACGGTTCACACCATAAAATTTCCTTTTCCTGGATTTTCTTTTTCTCCCCCTAATGTTGGAGAAATTGTCTCGTTAAAATGGCAATCGGTAAAACGTGCTGTAAAAACATCACACATTACTGGTTCAAGATATCTTATGATAGAAAGTGACTCATATCCAACATATATTCCCAACCTTCTTTGAAGATCCATTTTTGTGCGTTGTGGTGGTGCAATAGGGACATATATTGTACATTCAAAAATTCTAAGGTGGGAAATATTTGGCTCTTGACCAAAAGCTAGTTGTATAGGAGTGTATGTATGATATGCACTCGGTTTTATGCGAACTAATGATGCAACATGTAAAATTGCATGACCCCATATAGAAATTGGAAGTTTTGTTCTCATTCTTAATGGTCTAGCTATTAGTTGGAGACATTTAATTAATGATTCAGTTAAACCATTTTGTGTGTGAACATGAGCTACTGGATGTTTAACAACAATTCCTACAGACATGCAATAGTCATTAAATGCTTGAGATGTAAATTCACCGGCATTATCAAGTCTCACTTTTTTAATAGAATAATCTGAAAAATGTGCTCTTAATTTAATAATTTGAGAAAGAAACTTTGCAAATGCCACATTACGAGTTGATAAGAGGCAAACATGAGACCATCTACTTGATGCATCTATTAAGACCATGAAGTATCTAAATGGTCCACATGGTGGATGAATTGGTCCACATATATCACCTTGAATTCTTTCAAGAAACATAGGTGATTCCTTTTCAACTTTAGATGGTGAAGGTCTCACAATTAATTTTCCATGTGAACAAGATGTACATGGAGTAACTTTACCTGTTTGAGGGAGCTTCTGGTTCTTTAATTGATGTCCATGTGTACTTCCAATTATCATGCGCATCAATGTCGATCCTAGATAGCCTAACCTGTCATGCCATAAACTAAATATCGCAGGATCACAATATTTTTCTTTAACTACCATATTTGTTTCAACCACATTTATATATGTATAATGTAAACCAGAATGAAGTATTGGTAGTTTTTCTAATACATGGTTCTTATCAGTAATATACATATATTTCTCATTTCCTAAGGTTACTGTTCGAGTATCATATCCATTAAGATATACGTCATTGAAACTTAATAGATTTCTTTTCGATTTTGGAGAAAACAAAGCATTATTTATAAGGAACTTTGTACCATTCGGTAATAGGAAATGAGTTATTCCTATTCCTTCTATCATGTCTGCAGGACCTGATATAGTATGTATGGTCCCTTTTGTTGGTTTTAATTTAGAAAAATATTTCTTAGCTTTCAGGATGGTGTGTGTGGTACCACTATCCGGTATACATAAGTCTCCAACATTTTCTTGATGTTGTGCTCCAATGGAATTCATATCAAGCTTCAAATATGAAACAAACTGTAAGTTTATAATAATAAAATAAAAATCGTAATAATAGGATAATGTTATTATAGAAATATTTTATATGAAAAAGAGAATAGATGGCTATTAGAATAAGAAGACCATCAAATTCATATAACATAAAAAGAGAATACATAGTTACGAAAACGGAAATACATATTTATTAGAATAAAAAGACCAACAACATTTATATAAATCAAAGGTCGATATCGTTAAGGAAATCAGAAACATTTAGCTTAGTGTTTGACAACTCCAAGTTGTCCATAAGGTTTACTTCCTTCTCTTTTCCATTAAGAGCTCATTATTTTGTTCCACAGCAAGTAAACATGAATTAAGCTCAGAATATCTTGTGAATATCTGCATTTGATATTGTTGTTGCAAAGTAATGTTTGATGCATGGAAAGTAGAGTATGTTTTCTCCCACATATCCACATCAGTAGCACTTTGTCCACAAAACCTAAGTTGTGAACATACCCTAAACAATGCAGAGCTATAGTCATTCACTTTTTTAAAATCTTGGAACCTCAAAGTTCTCTACTCATCGCTGGCAGCCGGAAGTAAAACTTCCTTTTGGTGATTAAACCTATCTTTCAGGTCTTCCCACAGAATGCTTGGATCACTGGTATTGAGATATTCAAATTTTAATATGTCGGCCTTTGCTTTTTCTTGCGATGAGCATTGATTGGTTTCATTTAAAGTGTCTAAAATGCCCATAGACTCGAGGTGCATTTTGACATCCATAAGCCATGACATATAGTTTCTTCCATTTACATCAAGAGCCGCAAACTCAATATTTGCAAGATTTGACATATTGTAACTATCAAACAACGAGGAAAAAATTTGAATCCATTTATGTCGATAAATATCGAAATACAAAGAAGTGGGAGCACCATAAGTACAAACATGCTTAGAAAAAATAAAACTCATCAGGTGGAAGATTACTAAAAGGAATGACTAGTAATATAAGCATTATAATAACGAGAATTAGAACTGGATTTAACATCTTCGTAAAATTTTCTTGATTATATGAACCGGAGAAAGAAGAGTAAATATGTTGAGAAGAACTTAATGGTTAATTTATAGTGTAAAATATAATCGTTGTAAATATTTGTTACCGTTATATATATATAGCCATTGCAAATGATTTGTAAATAAAAATGATAATTAATACATAAAATCAGTAAACATTATTATATCAGTGATAGTAGATATAAGATATAATCAGTGATATAAAATAAGAAAAATAAATAAATGTTAGTATGCTTAGATAAAAATTAGCAAGATAATAAACATATGCATAAATAAATGTTGAAAGATTAGTAAGACAATAAAATTAAGTACGCATAAATAAAAGTTAGTATAAGCATGAAAACATAAATAAGATTAGTATATGCATAAATAAAAGTTAGATTATTAGTAGTCATAATATCTATAATAAGAAGTCATCAACTTTCATGTTGTTTATTTTGGTATTTTACCTTCTTAACATATAGTATTAAAGAAGTATATACCTTGATTAGAACTCTCGTACTGATAACGTGTTATAAATAATCAAGATTACCACTAGATTAATAATGGATTAAGAGACTTATAGAGAAAAGAAAGTAAGAAAAGTTGGAGAGAATGAAATACTCATGCAAGTATTGATGTGCATTTTTACATTCACACAAGGGGGTATTTATACTACATAATCTCTTATTCATCTACATGATTTACATGGGTAATTATTCAACAACTTGATTGTTGATTGGACATGAAAGTTGAAATTTGCATCCACAACCCAAACTTCATAATATATTTAATATTTACAATAATATTTTTTGTTGCTCCTAACTTTTTATTATAAATCAATATTTTTTGATATTAATAATCAAATTTAATTAACTGTACATATATAAATAAAATTGTATTAACAATTTTCATTTATATTTCATTTATATTTAATTTTAGAAATTGTATTTCATAATTTTTATTTATAGTGATATTTATCATATGATATTTAATTAATGTTGATTGTAATAAGTAATTTTTATTATTATAACTTTTATTATTATAGTTTTTTTATTATATAAACTATGGACCGGTCCATGATTGAGAGTAAAATGTTTATTAAATGTGTAAGAAAGAGAAAACTAATGTGGCAGGGAGAGAAAGATGATGTGGCAAAGTCATGAACCTCTAAACAGGTTCATGATTGTAGATGCTCTCATGCCACTATGATTTGTTTCGTGCTATCAGTAGGCATAATTTCGAGAAAATTAAGAGGCTAAACCATATCGAAGTTTAATTTGAGTTATAATGGTTAAAAATGGTGGAACACTAGAAACTTAAAAGTAAATCAATGAAATTGCATTGATTTCTTAGTATTTTTAATTGCAATTTGTAACCGTAATAAATATTTATTTTATATTGGACCCCCATTTTTTTCCTCAATAGTTATTTTGAAAAGTAATTCTAACAGGGTTCCATATATACATATGCAAATACCGATTGATATATATATATATATATATATATATATATATATATATATAGGAAAGATCATGTGAAAAGTTAAACAATTTACGAGAAGACGAGAAGTTTCAATATCATATATGATTATACTCATTTGGGCGTGTGTTTAATCATATATAATTAAGCGTCTATGTGTTGGCAATACAACATGTGTTTAATCATATATGATTAATCTTGTGTATCATTGATAACCCTCATTTCTTGGTATTATCTGTCACTTTTCTAAACCCGTTTTCACCCTTTTTACCCTTCCAAATACCCTTTTGAGCCTTCTAATATTTCTTTGGTCCAAATCACTCTCAAAGTTGAGAAATAACTAAAAAGTCGGATTTTGACGCCGGAAATCATTGTGGCGAGTTACCACTGTGTGGCAGGAAGTAGCTGGAAATCTTTATTGAGATTTTACTGCAAGAAACATGAAGGAAATTGCAGGTCTTAGGCAAGGTCAATTTTGAAGCTTTCATCAAAACAAAGAAGAAATGAGACAAAGAGGATCATGACAAAATGAGGAAGAAAACAAGTGGTGAGAAGTCCCTTTCTCACTGCATGTCTCTTTCATATTTGTTTATATATAAAGGGAGATTGGGCTTGGCATTTGGACATCATTCAACACTTCACACCTTGAAGATTCATGTAACACCCACGATTTTGGAAACTCTTAGCCCATATTAGTGTAACCGTCTGACCATCATAATGGAAACTTAGTAAGGTTTTACTTCCCTAGTGTAGTGGAGCCATCGAGGATCGAATCGAACGCAAAAAGCGAAAGGAAACCGGGGGAAGTGGAGCACCGCGGTTTGATGCGCGACCTTAGGTCACGACACAGGCCTCTTAAGTCATTGTGGTCGACACCAGAGGTCACTCACGGCTTACCACGCGGCCTCAAGTCACGGGCAAGGCCACGGGAGTGGTCTGGAAGCTTAAAATCGGGATATTTTTTGGGTTTTCTTCATTTGGTTGCGTCTTCTGCACCCTAGGTCCAATTTGGGCGATTTTGAACCTAGAGACTCGGTTTTTGAAGCTCTCCAAGTAGAAATAAAAGAGGATTGAAGATCTTGGGTGGATCAAAGGGTTTATGGTCAAGGTAATCTCCTTATCCTTTCATTTAGAGGCTAGGGTTTGATGTTTTTCATCCTCTTACTTACATCCTTCAACTTTGGTGTAATTTTGGTAGCTTTGTGGTAAAGGAAACCTTGTGGGAGTGTCGGATCTAGTATATAGAGAAAACTTTTGAAGATTCCAAGTCTTCATCAAAGGAGACTCACATTTTGGGGTAAAACCCAGATTTAGCCTAAATCTAGCAATGTGAGTTCAAGTTGATTTGTGAAAACTATGTACATGTCAAAAATGTCCATTTTGAAGTATTTATGCGTGTTTACATGATAAATATCAAATGTGGGTTTATGTGACGAGTTTCGTCTATTTTGGGTATGTGGCTCTATAAATATTGTGAAAACCCCATATGTGGGATTTTTGGGATATTTTGATAAATAAATCATGTTGATATGTTTCCTTGATGATTTAATATATAAATGGAGGTCATTTGATATAAATATCATTTTAGTGTATTTGATCTTATAAGTCGTTTGAAAAATGCATATTATTGTGTTATAAGGCATTTTGGAAATATAAGGGTATGAGTCCATTTGGAAAATGGTTTGTCTCAACCAATTATGAGTTTTGGGTTAATCATGCTTTGGTCATTGTGTTTGCATCACCGTTGGTTAAATGTGTTTTATTGTTTACACTGCTTTTATTGTACGATAAAGTAAATTGTTGAGCTTTTGGCTAGGTTTTGACTAAGACGAGTCTTGGGGTCATTTGTCTGGTTTTAATAGCCCGTTGTGGAGTTTGAGTATGATTGCGTTTATTGCGTATCATTTGAGAATTACATGTTTTGAGTGCTTTGGTCATTCAATTGGAGTCATGTAATGTTATAGACTGTAATGTAATGGATCCATAGTCATATGAGTTGGTCTTTATTATTTAAAAAGGGTCGTTGTTTCAATGTTGGGACCATGATTAGTCATGGGGTCATCGAGGGCCTTATGGTGCGGGATCTTGGAGTCAAACACTTGCCATTGACCATTTGATTTTTACGGGATAATTATTTCCCGTTTGTAACTAGTTGAGATATTGGGCCATTCGAAGGCAACTTGGTACGGTTATATGGGACCAGATACTAGCCATGGACCGTAAATGTAATCCTAGTGAATGAGTATGACTATGATCATTGGGTGCCCTCCCCCACATCCGAGTACGAGACGGCGAGCTCGTGGCCTTGATCCTAGTACGGTGAGCTCAATAACATGGAAAGTGGCCTACTTTTGTATTCCACCACTAACTATGGAAATCGGGTCTCCCTCGTCGCCGAAAGGTGTTGTTTAGGGTATTTACTTTTATCCTTGTTGACATTTTGAGTATGAGGTGTTCTTCATATGTTATAACTTTGGGGCTTGAGTCTTACTCACATTTCAGTAGTTTGGATAATAAAGTTTTATTCGAATTTCAATATTTGAGCATTTACCATTATTCACGTTTTGAGTGAGTTTTGGGTAGCACCACTTCATGAAAGAATCTTTTGCATTGAGGCGCTCATATTTAAAAATGTGTGTTATTAGAAAACGGGTAGTCATCATATTTAAAGTAAATCATTTTGAAATATTATTATTTGAGTTGCTTTTTTTCCTTTTAACGATAAAATTACTCATGTTTAAAACTCTTGAACTCACTAGGCGTTAGCCTAACCTTTTTATTTGTCAGCATGTGCATCAGGTTCAGGTTGGGGGTATGGTACCAGCGGTACTATGAAGAGATGAGTGCTAAGTTATATGCACAAGAGAGAGTATCTTGGGTGAAGTCTTTCGCACTTTGGGAATAGCAACTTGGATTGGGCGGATCCGAATACGGCTTGGGTGATGTAAGAAGGTTTGAGAAAATCTTCAATAATCGCATAGAGATACGGATTTTTGCACAATCCTCCAGATGTTGGTCGAGTTGGTGTGTCATAGAGATATGTGCATCTTTCCACACTGGAGGGGATAAGATATTCAAGATCTACTTAGTAAAGTGGGCAAACCAAAAGTGAGCTTCCAGAGGAGGAAATCATGTGAGGTCACTTTATGACTTGTTTCGTCAACCATATAAGTCATTAATATACTTTCAGGGAGAACTAATGTTGATCCAACTCTCTCAGTGATTTGATAATGACCCTTTATAATACTTAGTGAAAATTACATTTAACTTATGTATGTATAAGTGTTTCACCATCAGCGATCAAATAATGAGTATTTTAGTATCGCTGATGATTTCTCATGTAAACAGTTAGACGTAATCCCTGAAGACAAGTTTCGCGACAAAAGATGTTCACTGCTGAATCGAAGACAAAGCTGCTGAACAAAGGACAAGTCTACTCATGACCTGATGCGGATATCAGCGAAAACAAGACAAGTCTACTCACACGCGAAGAAACTTGAGGAAAAGCTTCAGCGATAGCTGAACTTCTTTCTATCTCTAAGAAGGAAGAGATATTCAGCGATCGATGATCACTTTGCTTATACCTCAAGTCTCTTTTGTCTTATATATGCACACATAGTACGAGTGTCATAAAAGACATACCTCTACAACATTTCGTACAACAACTCTGATATCTACACTGTTCATCATACGACCAAAAGCATGTCTCCAAAATTCAGACTCATGCAACCAACCAGAGAAGGACACGTGTAAAGTACCATGTCATGCATTTAATGCATAGGGTATAAATAGAAAGATCACAACTCTATCTGAGAGTTACCCCTAAGCCTTCAGCCTTCAAATATTTCTGTAAAATATAGACTATATTCTCTTAATCCCAATTCTCTAATTCTTGTGCAACCATCTTAGTGTTTCTTAAGTTTGTTTAGATTAGGTTCTTACTTAATCTTATTCCGCAACAAACTTGTAAATTGTATTTTGATTTATCAATAAACAATTTATTAAACTTTAAATTTTGTGTTTGTATTCAACCCCCCCCTCTTCTGCAAACTTGTTAAGCACCTTCGGGACCAACAAGTGGTATCAGAGCAGATTGTTTAATCTCATAAACAAGATATTGCTTTATTCTCTTCCTTGTTATTCTCAATATGGCACTAAACACAAACTCTAACTACTATGATAATGGTTCTCTCTTAAAACCTCCTCGATTTAGCAGAGATAACTTTGCTCTTTGGAAAAATCGAATGATGCTATTTCTAGAAGGTGTAGATCCCACTATACCTGAATACGGAGAAAATGGCCTTTATGAACCCTTCACCATCATAGCTGCAGTTCCAGCTACTGCCACCACTCCTGCTGTCCCTGAAAGATATGCTATTAAAGAAATAAGACAATTGAGTGATGAAGATAAAAAGAAATTTTGTTTAGATGCTAAGGCAAAAAATATTATCTCTATGGCTCTGCCTGATGAAGCCTTTCATTCCATCATGCATCTAAAAACTGCTAAAGAAATGTGGGACACTATATGTGTTCAATATGAAGGTACCACTGAAATCCCAGAAACCAGAAAGATTAACTTGGTAAGACAATATGAAAGTTTTATCTGTGGTAAGAATGAATCCCTATCTGATGTTCACCAGAGATTTAACTGTCTAATCATTGATATAAGGATTGTTGGTAGGACTCTAACTCTGAGGTCTTAACTAAATTCTTGGAATGTCTTCCTGAAATCTGGGACAGTTACTCAATGTGTCTTAAGCTGACAAAAGACTTAAATTCTCTCTCTCTCTCTTAGCACCTTATATGGAATATTGCTCAACTATGAGCAATCAAATCTTCTGAAGAAGAATCTTGTAAAAGATTCTAAACACTTCAAAAGCACTTATGTTGCTTTAGTCTCTTCAGAGATCATTCCATCTGAGCGATCTACTCTCACTATCACTGAGTTAGATATTGATTCTAAGGAATTATCAGACACTGATCTTTCAGAGTTTGACGAATCCTTAGCACTCTTGACAAACTCTTTCAAAAGATTTGCAAGAAAGAGAAATTTCAGAAGAAATAAGCCTCTCTCTATAACTGACAAGCCAAAATCAACCCCTGTTGATAAGGCTACTGCTACTTGCTTTAACTGTGAAAAAGTTGGACATTTTGCAAGTGAATGCAGGTCAAAGAAAGTTTTTAAACCTTCTACCTCCAGGAAAACCAGCGATAGCAAATATCTTAATCTAAAAGAGAAATATCAAAAGTTGGAAAACTTCAAGCGAAAAGGAAATGGTCTTATCGCTGAAGAGCATGACTGGGTTGAATCAGAAGAATCAAGTTCTGATGAAGAAGAAGTTGCTAATATTTCTCTTATGGCTGAGAATAAAGAAGAAGTGGAAGAACCAACAGGAACTTCCATGAGCTATATCTCCTCTCAGGTATCAATCTCTATTAATCCCTCTCTTTTTGAAGCTGAGAGAAGTCGTGCAGTAGATGTGCTGACAATAGACTTGTACAATGCACTCAATGGCAAAACTCTAGCTGAAATCAAAAACATTGACTTAACTGAACAACTAGAGAAATGTCATGAAAGGATCAAAGAACTAACACTTCTAGAAGAGAGTTTAAAAGATCAAGTCATTGTGAATGAAATTATCAGCATTGAACGCAAACAAGCCATCGCTGCTTTAAAAGCAGAAAAGGAAACTGTTGAGGGATGGTGTAAATCGTCAACCAAGATCACTGAAATCATCAGGGCTCAAATCCCTGCTAATGACAAAACTGGTCTCGGTTATCATCCTGAAAAAGATGAATCTAGCAGAGACTGTTCCATGCTCAAGTTTGGAATGTTTGTCTCTTCTAGCCTGACACTTCTTCTACTCAATACTCTTCGTTTTCCAATTCTATTCCTGAGGAATTATCAAAAAGCTCTAAGCTCGCTGATAAACTGAAATCCATCTCTCATCCTCAGAAGGCTACCAAGAAAGCAAAACTAAAATTCCTTTCCAAACCTTCAGTAAGTCAATCTTCTAGCTCTGGAACTAAAATCAATGATATCTCTCAGAGATCAACTCCAAAGCTGAAAATTGATATTAAGCCTAAGAAATCCGAAGAATTGAAAGTTCCTCCTAGATCTTATGCTAAGGGCATTCTTGGAGTTGGCCCTGCTCATCTCAAATTTTCTAACTCAACTGCTCATAGTCACAAGACAAATTTCGTCTATAGAAAATGCTATCACTGTGGACTTACTGATCATATTGCTAGTAAATGTCCTACTGCCACAAAAGCTGAAAAGACAACTAAAGTGAAGATGATTGCCTCCAAGGCTAAGAAGGTCACCAAAGCTAAGAAATCTGCTAAGGTGAAAAATGCCACTAAGGTTAATCAAATAACCAAAGTGAAGGTTACCACTGAAGCTGAATCTTCAAATGCCGTGAAGATTGTTGAACCTTCCATCTCCACTAACACTGTTGAACCCATTGAAAAGTGGGTACCAATCAAAAATTAATCTTCCTTATGTTTGTAGTTATCGAAGGGCATATGGTATTTAGATAGTATATGTTCTCGACACAGGACTAGACAAAAAGACCTGCTCACTGAATACAAGGAAAAGAAAGGTCCTTCAGTGACCTTTGGTGGAAATGGAAAAGGCTATACTAGAGGGTTTGGTGTTCTCATCAATGGAACAACTACCTTCAGAAGAGTCGCTTACGTAGATGGCCTGTAACATAACCTTCTAAGCATTAGTCAGCTATGTGACAAAGACTACGAATTTCGCTTTTGTAAGAAAGCATGCTCAGTGATGAATGAAAAAGGAAAGCATGCTCTAAGTGGATATCGTATGGAAAATGTCTATGTAATAGACATGGACTCTACTACCACTGAAAACGTTTGTTTTCTCTCTAAGGCCTCTTCAGATGTCAACTAGTTATGGCACAAAAGGCTATCTCATCTCAACTTCAAAACACTGAATTCTCTCTCCTCAAAATAACTAGTCTCCGGTCTTCCTCAACACTCATATGCCAAGGAATCTCTTTGTTCAACATGTGAGAAGGGAAAACAAACTAAAGCTAGTTTCAAATCAAAACAAGTTTCCTCAGTGACAAGTCCTCTTCAACTCTTGCATATGGATTTATTTAGACCTGTCAATATCCAATCCATAGCTGGAAAGAAATATACACTTGTCATTGTAGATGAATACTCTCACTACACCTGGGTAATCTTTCTTCGCTGTAAAAGTGACACTCCAGAAGAACTAATATCCTTTGTTAGAAAGATGGAAGTGCTGAATAATCTAACTGTTCGCTCAATAAGAAGTGATCATGGAACTGAATTCAAAAATAGTTCTCTGAACAATTTCTTTGAGAGTAAGGGAATCTCTCACAATTTCTCTTATGTAAGAACTCCTCAGCAAAATGGTGTTGCTGAAAGAAGAAACCGAACGATCATCGAAGCTGCAAGATCAATGCTCAACGATTATCATCTTACAACTCAATTTTGGGCAGAAGCTGTCAACACTGCGTGTTTTACTCAAAAAAGGTCACTGATAGTAAAACGTTTCAGCAAGATAGCCTACGAACTCTTTCATGGAAGAAAACCTTCTATCAACTTTCTTCACATCTTTGGTTGTCAGTGTTTCATTTTAAACAACAAAGATGCTCTTGGGAAGTTCGACCCAAAAGCTGATGATGGAATCTTCCTTGGTTATTCCTCAATTTCCAAAGCCTACAGAGTCTTCAATAAGAGAAGACAAACTGTAGAAGAAACAATTCATGTCACCTTTGATGAATCCAAATCAACCTACTCTAAACCTATCGCTGACAATGATGAACTGAATGCTTGGATGTTCTCTCATTATAGAGAAACAAAACCTCTCTTCAACACTCATCAGCATACAAACTCTTCTAATGCTGATGAGGATCAAAACATCATACCTCCTAACGTTGAATCCACCTCTTGGGTTTCAGCTGTTCCACTAAACACACTTCCTCCATTAGAACTTCCCTCTTCTGAAAACCTCTCAGTAAATAATTGTTTATCTGAAACTCAACAATTGATAGTTGAAGAACCTCAAGTTTCTTTATCAGTGAACATTCCTATTGATGATCCAACTTCTGAGGTAAACGATCATGCCCCTGCTCAGAGATGAACCAGAGATCACCCCATAGGACAAATTCTTGGTGATCCTGATGCAGATATTGAGACAAGGAGAAGTTCAGGTAACATCTGTCTCTTTGTTAACTTTCTTTCTCTTACAGAGCCAAAGAAGACTAATGATGCCCTCAGAGATCCAAACTGGGTCAGCGCCATGCAAGAAGATCTGACTAAGTTTTTTAGAAACCAAGTTTGGAATCTCGTTCCCCGACCATCTGTTAAATCTGTTATTGGCACTAAATTGGTGTGTAGAAACAAATTAGATGAACATGGGACTGTAACCCGCAACAAAGCTAGACTAGTTGCTCAGGGATACAGACAAGAAGAAGACATAGACTATGATGAAACCTTTGCCCCTGTGGTCAGGGTCGAAGCAATTCGATTATTCTTAGCTTATGCAATTTACAAAGACTTCAAGGTATATCAAATGGATGTCAAATCAGCGTTCCTAAATAGAAAGTTGAATGAAGAAGTGTATGTTGAAAAACCTCCAGGGTTCTCTGACCCTAAGCATCCATATTATGTATATAAGTTGGATAAGGCTTTCTATGGGTTAAAACAAGCTCCTCGCGCTTGGTATGACACTCTTTCTTCTTTTCTTATCTCTGAAAAATTTGAGCGTGGTAAAATTGATAACACTTTGTTTTTCAGAAAGATAAAAGGTCATATTATTCTTGTACAAATATATGTTGATGACATTATATTTGGTTCTACTAACCCATCTCTGTGTACTCGCTTCGCTGAATGAATGAAGAAAGAATATAAAATGAGTATGATGGGTGAACTAACTTACTTCCTTGGACTTGAGATCAAGCAAACTGACAAAGGTACATTTATTAAACAAGGAAAGTATGTTAAAGATATGCTGAAGAAGTTTGATATCACTCAAACTTCAACGATGAAAACTCCTATGGCGCCTCTGCTGACAATAAACAAGGATACATCTGGAAAACCTGTAAATGTGACTGCCTATAGAGGAATGAAAGGCTCCCTGCTGTATCTAACAACAAGCCAACCTGACATCATGTACTCTACATGTCTTTGTGCTCGCTATCAAACAGAACCTAAGGAATCCTATCTGATCGCTGTAAGAGAATCTTCAAATATCTTAAAGAGACTCCTAACCTCGGTCTTTGGTATCCCAAAGATTCAGGATTCGATCTCACTGGTTATTTAGATAGTGATTTTGCAGGTTGAAAACTTGATAGAAAAAACACCACTGGAGGATGTCAACTTCTTGGAGGAAAGCTGATAAGTTGGACAAGTAAAAGAGCAAAACTCAGTATCCACTTCCACAGCTGAAGCTGAGTATGTAACAGCTGGAAGTTGTTGTGCTCAGGTCTTATGGATGAGAAATAAACTATTAGACTATGACCTTCAGCTATCCAAGATCCCAATCTATTGCGATAGTACTAGTTCCATCGCTATAGCAAACAATCTAGTGTTACACTCAAAGACGAAACACATAGAGATAAGATATCATATTATCAGAGATCATGTGATGAATGGTGATATTGAACTTCAATTTATCCCTACCAACTATCAGCTTGCTGATCTTTTTACAAAACCTCTTGATGAGACAAGGTTTAACTTTCTCATCAGTGAACTTGGAATGTTGAATCTTGAAGATTAACTCTTTAGCTTTCATGCATTATGTCAGTGATAATATGTTCCACTTCATCAGATAATCTCTGACTAAATGTTTCTAACTCTCAGGTATGTTTTATCATTCTCTCTCACTGAATCTTATTCAATAAGATGTTTTTCAAAAATCAAATCTTCAATCACTAAATTTGTTCAAGTCATTAAAATCTTTTTGATAAACAAATCTTATCACTGATATTTCTTGTCAGTCATCCTTTGAAAAGAAAAATTATCTCCAAATTAAAATCAGTGATACTTTCTAAAAACGAAACATTTTCTCTCTCCTATGACGTCATTCTAACCGATAATCCATGGCACGCCTTTTTCTGATACGTTCGCCCATTGCACTTCATGTCCAATCAACTTCGTGGGACGTGTCCGTGTCGTGATGACCTTCTTTTCCCGCTCCAAATTGCTTCTCTCTCATATAAAAGGAATTCCATTTAATTCTTTTCCTTTTACGCTCTCAAAAACTTCCAAGGCAAGAAAAGAACTCTCGGCATTCAAGCAAACAAAGCAAACTTCTTAATCTTCAAATCCTCAAGACTTCCAGGTTTTTTTTCTTAATCTTGTTCTTAGTAAAAACACGAGTTTGATTCTTAAAACTTCTATCGTTTTTGATTCAAGGTGTTTTTCATTCTTAAAATCATTTTCTTTATGATTTTATTCTCTGCAAAGACCTTTGGTTTTTAAGACTGTTCTTCTTCTTCTTTCTTTAAGAAATTTGTTTTCCTCTAAAAACACACTTATTTTCCAAGTTTCTTTCCATAAAGGGAAAGTGGTAAAATAATTTATCATGTTTTTAGACTCTAAACTTTCTATTCTATTCTACTCTTTTCTATTCCAGAAATGGCCCAAGCTACTCTTGTTGCTTCTAACAATGTCAAGTTCGCCCTCGCTGACTCTGAAATTCCAAAGAAAAACCATTTGGCACGATTGTCTTTCGATGCTAAAAAGTTTCCTCACCTTGTGGAAGCAGCTAACTTTCTGAAGCAATCCTGCTTATCCTATGTACTGCAAGTGGATCCCAAGCCAAGCAAGGCTTTCCTTCAGCAATTCTTGTTCACTGCTGACAAGGGCTCAGTGATCAACAAGAAGGGTGAATCCATCCCTGCCATCTCCTTCACCACTCTACATGGCCCAGGGAAAATCACTGCACTGGTTGTTTGCATAGCGTTGTGTTTCCCTTCCAAGAATGCTCATGTCTTCGACCCTCTACCCTGTAACGCTGAACTGATTTAGTTTCTAGATCGCATGGAGTACCAATGGGACAACAAGCCTCGCACCACCATTCCCAACAAGAAGCTGACAAAGATCCTGAAGGCGAACATGACTTCAGAGTTGAACTACATTTTCACTCACATCATACAGAGCATGAGTGGAAAGATTGGATAGCTGGACCAAACCAACAAAGTCCAACTTCAGATGGGCTACTCGGTGCTAGCTGGCAAGCACTTCGACTACGCCGGAACCATCTTTGACGATCTCATGTCAAAGATTGTGAAACCTGAACGGGATACAAAGATTCCCTACGTCCGGTTCATCTCTGCTATTCTTCACTTCTTCCTTAGAGAGAAGTACCCCACAGAAGGTGACTGCAACTTCTCCAAAGTTGGTCCACGCGTCCTCGAGGTGAAGCCTGCTGAAAACAAGGTAAGTCTTCAGACCCTACGCCTCCGTCTCTCCTCCACTTCTTTTACTTCAGTGGTCACGCCGATGGTTCATTCATCAGATATCCCTTCCACTAAAACCCCTCTCAAGAGACAATCTTTAGCTCTTCCTGGTCCGTCTAAAAAAGCCAAGAAGACTAAGGAGTCAACCCCTTCGCTGAAAGAACCTGAGGTGGTCTCTCAACAGACTACCTTAGATGATTTTGTGGCTCGCTCCTCCACATCAGCAACCACAACAGCCGTACCAGTGACTACAATCACTGATACACCATTGGTGATCAACCCAACTCCTCCAGTCTCTCAATCAGCTGAGGTAATTACTATAATCACCAGTGATCCTCCTTCTATCCTTATTACTTCTCCTTCTATTTCCTTGGTCCCTAACCCTCCCTTTTTACAGCAGCCAACTTTTGTCGCTGCTAATATAGGACCTGTTGTGGTTCATACATCTCATCCTTTCTCTCAATTTGAGGGGGACTTGCATTTTTTCAACATGTTTGACACTTCAGCTAAACCCAAAACCATATACACCTCTCCCACCTCTATAAATAAGCCTGAGCATAATTTTGCTCAAATTCTAACTTCTTTTTCAGGTCCTACTTTGGGAACCGTTGACGCCAACGTCAACAAGCTCGCTGAGAAGGTGGAAAATCCCGCTGCCTCTCTCAACACCAACACCACTGCCGTTAATCAGGCAGGTGAAGAGCTGAAGAATTTATCATCAGCCACTGCAACCAAAGCTGAGGCTTCTCAGCTCAGCTCCCTTTAAACTGAGGTAAACCAGTTGAAGGACAACATGGCCCGTAATACAACTCAACTCCAATTCCTCACCGACCATGTTGATCACTTGACTGGCGAAGTCCGAGCTCTCAGCGGAAAGATGGAGTTTGCCAATCAACTGCTCTCTCAGTTGCAGGCAAAACTGAATGAACCAGCTCCTTCTCCCACTCCTTCTTTTACTGCTGACGATCGGATATCGCTGACTGTTGCTGTTGATTTTATTCATCTAGCAACTTCAGCTATTCCTGAAATTGAAGGACGGTTGGACATGCTGGAGGTTGATTCCCGTCGGACGCCTGTTGTTGATGCTACTACTGGTACAAACGCTGACCTCCCCCATGATGATGACAAAAAGGGGGAGATGAACACAGAAGAAAATACAGCTGCTGAGGCTCAGGTAGCTGCAGAAGAACCTCCCTCTCAATCTGAGGGGGAGAAGATAGCTGAGGTTTCAGCCATTGAAGATCAGGTCCGTCCTTCTCCTTCTCAAGTTTTAGAAGAAGAAGAGGATGAAGAAGAACAAGAAGAAGACAAGGAAGACCTTTATCTTCAAGATCAAGAAGATGATGACGCCGCTGCTAGTGATGATGATGATGAGGATGAAGACCCCTCTCTCTGGTTTTCAGCAATTACTGCATCATCAACGCCTCAGAAAAAGGCGTTGTCATAAATGAAGCAGGGGAGACAAAAGGATAGTGCTCCAGTTTCCTCCTCTCAAGGCAAGCAGAAAGGGATCGCTGCCGAAGGAAACTTGAAGCTACTATCACCATCTGAGGGGGAGCAACCTTCTCACGTATGCCTCTCCATTGTCCCTCTCTCATTCTATTCCTACCACTCACCCCTAACTTTTTAAACATTTATCTTTCTCTTCCTATATATATAAACTAACTCCCTAATTCTTTTTGCTCAGACAGTTCTCTCCCCTGCTTAAGTGAACTCAATCTCTGCAAATAATCCTAGCTTTCATAGCTGATGAACAAATAATCCCAACCTCCTTCAATGAGGTTGATGAACAAGAGGAAGAAGAAGATGAATCTTTGAACCATCCAGGAAGGCCCTCTCGACCACCTCAATGGTCAGAGGATGAACTTAAAAGAAAACCGAGATGATCTCTCTCATTGAAAGTCAGCGAATAAAGATCCCTCCTCGGTCTCTACTAGAAGAACTCAACTTTCTCTCCGAAGCTGAATATGAAGAATATGTCAGAACTGAAAAACTGCTCGCTGACTGCTGAAGAGATGCTGAATTAGCTCTCAAGGTACATGCGTCCATGTTTAAAGACGACAAGATGAAGGAGAATGCAGTTGTAGTTCAAGCTGCTATATTGAAAGAGATTGAAGAGGAGCTCTCAAAAGAAAAATAGGTCAGCGATAAAAGTCTTGACTGGTGCAAAGAAAAGATAGACTATCGCTCTGACCCAATGAAGATCGTCGCTGATACTATCTCTGGGAGAAAGAAGAAGGACCGAACATCAGTGACTATGGAGATAACCAGAGAGGATGGAAGCTCAAAAGCAATGTTCGTATCAAGGCTTGAACACTTTGGCTACTTTGAGTGGCTAGAGTTCAAGGAAGCACTGAAGAAATCGAAATCAGCGTATAAAGGCTATGTTGAAAATCTCGTTGGAGCTTTAATCAACGGAGTCACTGCAATATTGAAAGTGCCTTCAGCTCTTCCACCTAAGCCAAAATAAGTAAAGAAAAAGCTTGCCTCCTCCTCATCTGATAATGTCGCAGTGATCAAGAACGACACCTCCATCAAGTTTTCAAAAGAAGCACTGTTCGGGCCTCCTCCTGATCTCTCAGTTCTTGAACTATCTCTGCCTCCTGGTGGACCATTCATCCCAGAGAAAGTTTTGAAGAACCCTTTTGGAATCTTCTTCAGAGATGATGAAGATCAACTCAGGTTCCAAAGAGTCTCTGAAATTCCCCTCTGCCCTCTAAGTCATCTTAAGGACCTTCTATGCTTATGGTGTACTTACTCTCCCTCAACTGAACCGATCAAGACTCTCATTCGACAAGAATCAGCTCATCGAAGACAAAAAGGAGAGATAGTACTAGATTACATGATCAAGGTCCTGAAGTCTTGTTTAGATAGCTGATAGATTTTCTCTTTCTTCTTGTAATCTATTAGTTAGACTTACAATAGTTTAGAACTTCACTTGTACTTGTAATTTTCATATCTCTTCTTTTAATTCCTTTTCTTTGAATTAATGAAAATTTCAGTGAAGTACATAAATCCATCAGTACTGTAAAAGATCCCTCAAAATAGTAATTGGGACATGTATGTTATGAGTCCTGATTATCCTTTATTTTGACTTAAAAGTAATTTTCTTCTTAGTTACTTTGTCATCATCAAATAGGGGGAGATTGTTGATCCAACTCTCTCAGTGATTTCATAATGACCCTTTATAATACTTAGTGAAAATTACGTTTAACTTCTGTATGTATAAGTGTTTCACCATCAGCGATCAAATACTGAGTATGTTCAGTATCGCTGATGATTTCTCATGTAAACAGTTAGACATAATCCCTGAAGACAAGTTTCGCGACAAAAGATGTTCACTACTGAATCGAAGACAAAGTTGTTGAACAAAGGACAAGTCTACTCATGACTTGATGCGGATATCAGCGAAAACAAGACAAGTCTACTCACACACGAAGAAACCTGAGGAAAAGCTTCAGCAATAGCTGAACTTCTTTCTATTTCTAAGAAGGAAGAGATATTAAGCGATCGATGATCACTTTGCTTATACCTCAAGTCTCTTTTGTCTTATCTTTGCACACATAGTACAAGTGTCATAAAAGACATACCTCTGCAATATTTCGTACAACAACTCTGATATCTACACTGTTCATCATACGGCCAAAAGCTAGTCTCCAAAAGTCAGACTCATGCAACCAACCAGAGAAGGACACGTGTAAAGTACCCTGCCATGCATTTAGTGCATAGGGTATAAATAGAAAGATCACAACTCTATCTGAGAGTTGCCCCTAAGCCTTCAGCCTTCAAATCTTTCTGTAAAATATAGAAACCTTTGTTTTCTATATTCTCTTAATCCCCATTCTCTAATTCTTGTGCAACCATCTTAGTGTTTCTTAAGTTTGTTTAGATTAGGTTCTTACTTAATCTTATTCCGCAACAAACTTGTAAATTGTATTTTGATTTATCAATAAAAAATTTATTAAACTTTAAATTTTGTGTTTGTATTCAACCTCCCTTCTACAAACTTGTTAAGCACCTTCGGGACCAACAACAAACACCCGAACCCGCTTTTTATTACTTGTTAGTTTAAATCATTATTATTCGCTCAAAACCAACCAACTTTATAAACTCTAAACTTTGCACCGAAAGTTCATGGAGATCTTCGATTCTTAGTTAGTTCAATCCCTGTGGATATGATTTTTGGTTCTTACCATTATATTACTTGAAAAGTGAATTCAATAGTTGGTATGCACTTGCACCACTATTGTGCCACATTTTACGTCTGTGTATTTTTGCTACCAATCATGCGTGTAATCATATATAATATTGAAATTTCTCGCCTTCTCATAAATTGACCACATTCTCCTTTGAACTTGACCCTATATATATATATATATATATATATACACACACACATATATATGGGGGGGGCTTCTTTTTGGAACTTACCAATTTGTGGGATTCAATTTAAACCACAAAAAAATAGTTGAAACAAATCTAATAGAAACTAAAACCTCTCATCTCTCCTCTTTTCCCTCTCCTATTTTCTCTCCCCCTTTTCCATAACATACACGTACACGCACATAATTGCATATGAACTCAAGGTGAACACGTTGTGAACACTTTCTTACAAATACTATTGTAGTTTTTGAACACATAGTGAACACACTCTAAATCTATGAAATCTAGAATAGTTTGTAAAGATATTGTGAACACAAACCAAATCAATAAAACTAAATTTAAACATACCACTTGTGACCACAATGTGAACCTTGTGAACACCCTAGTAAAAAGTTTATTAAGGTAATGTGTTTACCTTGTGTGCACGATGTGTAATGTTGATACGGATGTAGGAGAGAGAAAAAGATAAATATGAAATTTCCTTAAAAAGATGCATTAGTTTTTATTTAATAAATAACGATAATTATCTCCTTAATTAATTACATTAATTATCTTAAATTAGTAGCTTATGATGGATCTCACGAATCTCACATATTTCAGAGTTCTCAAATGATTAATCCTATATATATATATATATATATATATATATGAGCCTAATCAAATGAGAACTTAGTAATTTGTGATAACCATCAGATCTAATGTGAGACATTCATTTTAGAATAATTATGTTATTTATTTAATTAAAAATAAAATGGTGGATTAGTAATTTTATGTTTTGGATGACAACTAAGCAAATCATGGTTTGACTATATCCTATTTTCAGTTACAAAACTTCTATCCAATACATATATATATATAGAGAGAGAGAGAGAGGGTGTTCAAATGCAACCCTTTTTAATGGTGTAACCCCATGCAACCCACCTATCTACCACTCATTTTGTTTTCACCTTTTTAATTTAAAAGAGTTGCATTTGAACACCCTCTCTCTCTCTCTCTGTATGTATATATATATGTATGTATATATGTATGTATGTATATATATATATGTATGTATATATATATATGTATGTATGATTCTATTCAAATGAGAACTCAGTAATTTGTGATAACCGTGAAATCCAATATTATGAACTACTTATTTGGGTTAATTATGTTATTTATTTAATTAATAATAAAAGAGTAAATTAGTAATTTTATGTTCTAGATGACAACTAAGCAAATCATGGTTTGATTATATGTTATTTTCGGTGACAAAATTGTATCCAATATTCCATAATTATCTCAATGTTTTCCTTTTTTCCTCACATACCTAATAAAAAAATTCAAGATTTCTTATAAAAATATATTTTTCAGAGAGAAGAATCTTTTCTGTAATTCCTAGAGACACCCGAGAATGCTTATATTTACTATGTGTTCTTGTGTTTTTCAAGAGAAGAATCCTTTCGGTAAATCATATCAGGTAGTGTTGCTTTACGAAGTGTATCACATTATGTATTCTCATTGTTTTATGAAAGGCATTACAATGTGCATTCGTTATTTTATGTTGCTTTACAAAGAGTATCAAATGTGTATTTTATGAAGTTTATGTATCATAGTGAGCATTTTCGTCATTTTCATTGTTTTACCAAGGGTGTCACAATGTGCATCTTGTATGTATCTTGGGTATCACAAAAACATCGTTTGTATGTATCTTTTTTTTTAACAATGTCGATGTTTTTTAGGTATCACAGTATGTATATCTTGTGTTCAAGTGGTGCTCACAGGAATAATTTTTGTTGGAGAGAGAAGATTTATAAAATATCTAGCCCTTTATTAAAGTTTTAAGTCAAAATTATCAAAATTATTAATTTTTTAATTTATGCTCTGATTTGTGGTTGAGATCGTATGAACCCACCTCTCTCTCTCTCTCTCTCTCTCTCTATATATATATATATATAGGGACGTTCAGGGGAAAATCCCAAAAAAATGAAAAATTGAGGAACACTCTATTAGTCGTTCATCTGGACGGTAAATTAAGTTGTTTTATGGTTTTTATCACATGTGCATATGCATGTGTGCATGTTACAAATTACTTGTACGTAACACCTCAAAAATTGGGATAAACAAAAATCTCCAAAAATGGAAATGTGGTATACAAAATGCCATAACATGAGCCATCCTAAAAGGGGAATCAACAAACACCTGTTTAATTGTTTAATTACAGTTTATAATATAACGGAAATAAACAACAACCATCTAATCTAATTCCTAAACATAAATAAGATTACAAAAGGGGTGTTGTCTCTAATCCAAGAATGGTCTTCCGAAGGTGGTGTCTCAGAAATCAAACTTCCCCCAAGCTCACACTAGACGTGGCTAAAGCTTCTTAAGAACGACACCGCTAGAACCTGAGATACATGTTGACACCAAACAAGTGTTAGACCAAAAAGCCTAGTGAGTTTGAACAATAAATAATAAGCATTAAATAAGCATGGTAAATATTACACTATTATCTTCCTTTAACATTTGGAGTCAATGGGGGAGACCCATAACACGAATCAAGTTCCACCCAAAGAGTCGAGATACCTTAGTGCTCACTATTCCGGAACTCCTGTATAATTGGTTCCCCTTCCTCACATTTCGGAACTCTTCTTCAATCTTGTCTAGAGCTCGTTCCCTGCAGTATTTGTCCAATATCTTATTCTTGAAAGTTGGCCACGAAAGCTTGGTCAACACTTCTGGTGTGAGAGCAGACCAGGTAAGGTTACACCAAACTAAGGCTTCACCTCTAAGTAGCTGAGAGGCAAACCTAACCCTTTACGAGTCATCGCATTTACTTGACTCGAAGGCCATTTCCACCTCTTTGATCCAATACATGCAAGTGACGGGATTAGTGGTACCCGCGAATTCCGGTGGCTTGATACTGAGAAAGGTCTGGTAGAAACATCCCCTATCTCTCCTTCTCTCACCGACTAGAACCTATTCTTCGGTGTGACGACATTCACCACACCCCCAGACCCATTCAAGGCTTTTTCTACTACCGTCTTGGGTCGGTAGTGACTGGCATCACGATCCTCGAGCAGTTTTAAGAAGAACACATGTTGTTAGGCCATGGCCGCATTGATGGCTTGCATCATACAAACCATCATTTGGCTTTCTAGGGTGACTTCCTTAATGATCAGTCCGGAAGTTGCAACGTTGTTCCTTGATATGTGTTCCACTCTTCCGCCCAACATGGGTGGCCTAAGTGGAACTGTGGCAACCGCGACCACCTCTAGTTGGTCGACCGTAGATGCCGATGCCTCAATACCTTTAGGTGGTGTTTTCACTCTATTACGAGTATTAACCATCTTGGTCTGTCATGCATACGAGAATGAAGGTGAGAAATAGGATATGGATACGTACTACCACATTCATTAAGTATCACAACAACAATAATTCAAGTACGCTCACGTAACAATATATTCATAATAGCATTAGCTAAGTGAAATTATGAAGACATTATACACAAGAATTCTCGTTATCGTCGTCACAATTCTCAATGAACGCAATTCCGTAAGTTCCTAATGCTCTCTCCACCTGTGACTTTACCCAAGCTGACAACTTATCACTAACATTTACAGTTTAAGTCTAGGCATGCTAGAGGCAACACCTAGTTCACTTAAACTAAAGCTCTGATACCAACTTGTAACACCCCAAAAATTGGGATAAACAAAAATCTCCAAAATGGAAATGTGGTATACAAAATGCCATAGCATGAGCCTCCCAAAAAGAGGAATCAACAAACACTTGTTTAATTACAGTTTGTAATATAACGAAAATAAACAACAACCATCTAATCTAATTCCCAAACGGAAAAAATATTACAAAAGGTGTGTTGTCTCCAATCCAAGAATAGTCTTCCAAAGGTGGTGTCTCAAAAATCAAACTTTCCCCCAAGCTCACACTAGACGTGGCTAAAGCTTCTTAAGGATGGCAC
This sequence comes from Arctium minus, assembly GCA_954870635.1. Lineage (NCBI taxonomy): Eukaryota > Viridiplantae > Streptophyta > Magnoliopsida > Asterales > Asteraceae > Arctium > Arctium minus. Next base: position 136,990,950 of record OX941081.1, on the reverse strand, counting down.
GGCTAGAACCTGAGATACATGTTGATACCAAACAAGTGTTAGGCCTAAAAACCTAGTGAGTTTGAACAATAAATAATAAGCATCAAATAAGCATGGTAAATATTACACTATTAGTTTCCTTTAATATTTGGAGTCAATGGGGGAGACCCATAGCACCAATCAAGTTCCACTCAAAGAGTCGAGATACCTTAGTGCTCACTATTAGAAGTGGCACCAAAAAGGCCTGGCACATCCGAGGGTTACAACTAAGGCATTGCCCCGAATGGCGGAGGTCTAGGTGCATAACCACATGGTGGCACCCAAGACTATGTCCTCATAGTGTCTACTTGACTTGATTCATCCAACAATCCAATTTGACCATAAGGTACTTTAATTCATATGAGAAGTATGCAGTACCATCAAAGGCAAATTTGTGGGTTAAGCACCATATACGTTATAATAGAATCTCACATATGAACCCATAAATCCTCCATAAGGTTAAATAAACATGTCTACTCGCATTTAGTACTCCACGTGACAAGGACACATCTAAAAGAGTTTAAAAGCACAATAACATGGACTATCATTATTTAGCAACACATATTCCTTTCATGGAGCCAATCTTTGAAGTTAGGTCAAACCCGAAAATTGGGCATTTTCACCGAGATACTCAAAATGTTCAAGTAATAAAGAAATCATAGACATATGCTCCTCTATGTATCAAGTGGGTCACATTTGATTAAACCCTTTTACATATCTCAAAATGGTAAGAAAGTGTGCATTTTACTACATATAAGAAAAAGGTAAGTTAACACATAAATAGACACTAAATCATAAATAACATGTATCTAGTTTTTATAAATGGTTAGAAAAACTCACAATCTAGGTTTTGAGAAAACCCTAGAAAATAGTGAAGCCCTAGGAAGTAGCTAGTGACTTGAAATGTGGAACAAGACTTGAGCCTTTTACTTTTGAGGGTTGGAAGATTGTTGGTAGAAGCAATAAATAGCCTTGGAATTTAATGGAGAGGTGTGGGAATGGATTGAAAATCGTCCAAAGTGTGGAAAAGAAAACGGGTTTGGAAAAGTTTTTAAGAAGTGGGTTCACGATCAAGGAAGAATGGGACTGAAATAGCATCTCCCAGGACGCGGGTGACTATGACATGGCAACTGTGCCATGGCACAGTCGCGGGGCATTATCGCCCACGATGTATCGCGGCTCCACACCACGGTGTGACAATGACTAGCGATTGTGAACCTGGCATAGTCGTCGGGCACAATCGCAGAGGAGGTACTGAGGTTCTAATAAGCGCGACAATGCCCATGCGATTGTGACTCGTGCATAGTCTCCGAGCACAATCACGGGTAGGGTACTGTGCTTCGCAAAATTTCCATATTTTTCGTTGCAGACTCGATATCAAGGTAAAACATGATTCTACTAATATTATATATTTAGATATACATACATATATATATATATATATATATATATATTAAACAATAGAAGCTAGGGAGAGGAAACTTTATGCTTACAAAAATTGGAGTGTTACATTGTATGGTCATGTGCATACTGTCCCGATGAATGGCTACAAAGATGTTCCTCGGGGTTTTTTCCCCTGAACCTAACCCTAATATATATATATATATATATGGGGCATTCAAGAGAGAACTCGGTTGTTTGTGATCTCCGTAAGATCCCAATATTAACCACATATCAAAGGATAAAGTAGGAAATTAATAATTTTGGTATTTTTTATTAATTTTTATTATAGGATATTTTAGGTATTTTAAAAATCTCCTTTCTCCTTTGTTCGGCGAACATTATTTCGGCGAACACCACATGAACACATGATGCACGTTGTGATACCCTTCATAAAACCACGAAAATAATGAAAATAAATGTTGTGATAGACTTCATAAAGCAACACTACCTGATACACTTTGACACACATCATACAACGACAAAAATACATTGTGATAGACTTCGCAACAAAGACACACTGTGATACATTTCGTAAACAACGGAAATGCACTGTGATACAGTTTGTAAACAACGAAAATACATTGTGATACACTTCGTAAACAACAAAAATACATAGTGATACACTTCGTAAAACAACAAAGACACATTGTGATATACTTTGTAAAACAACGAAGACACATTGTGATACACTTCGTAAACAATAAAAATCACTATGATACATTTCGTAAAACAATGGTACCTGAAAATACACGTTGTAATACATCTCTATCATTACATCTCTGGCGAGATCTGGGTTACATCTCTGGCGATATTTGAAACCAGAGAGAGTGAGGGCTTGGAAAGCATAATTGTATCGTTGTCATCGACTTCGTTTTTAAGAAGAAGAAGAAGAAGAAGATGTCTCGCCATAAGGGCACTTGACATTGTTGCCTACCTCTACCACTAGTGCATTGGCATGTGCAAAATATCGCGAGTAACATTCCCATCGTGGATTTGACGGTGGATATCTACCTACAAATTCTTCGATCCGTATCTCCGTCTCGACCTCCATATATGTGTAGTTATCTCTGTCTTTAGGGTTTAGAGGTCAACAACTGTATATCTAGGTTTAGGGTGAACGTATAAGATAAAGTGAGAGAAAGGTGGAGATATATATTAATAATTTGATGAGTTGTCAAATTTTTTTAACTAAGTTACCCTTTATGATTGTTTTAGAAATAATAATAATTAGAGTAAATTACAGATTTGGTCATTGTGGTTATTGAAAATTTTGGATTGGGTCTCCCAAATGAATTAATTACGGCCATGGTCATTGTGGTTTCACTTTTGTTTCGGATTGAGTCTCTTCCTTAACAACACTAACAATTTTCTCCATTAAGTCAGGGGAACTATTGTCTTTTTAGTTTTTTCTTTAAAAACAAATAAAAAAATATTTTATAAAAACTTAGATCTGCAAATTTGGGATTAAGAATTACACCGATGAAATGGTCCCATAGAAACGCCTATAGCTCCATCTCCTCACCTCCATCTCTGGCAAAACAACGGTCTCCCTCCTCAAAACAGAATCATTGTACAAATATATATTTTTGAAACATAAAACCTTTAATCATAGATCCACTACCTTAATCGATTTGTTCGTATCGGTTCGATTCTGGGATGGAGGCCGTCTTGCACAACATGGAAGTAGATATGATTAAGGTTTTACCCGCTTGAGAGGGAAATGATGAAATGAATCAGGTTTATGCCATTAAAGACATTACTAGTTGCATAATTAACACAAGCAATCACCTTGGTTAATTATAACAAAACCTTTGGAGCAATCACTATAGCCATATTCTTCTTTGAACAAATGTCGACCTTGCATTGTGTTATGGTGGTAGCGATGGTGGAAGCAGCCTCAGGCTGCCACCATGCCTTCTTCATTAGACTCTTGAGCAACTTCTTGAAAAAGTCGGTATCCACTGCATTGGCGGATTTACCCTTGTGAAACTTCTGAATCTTGGCTTTAGGTTTGGAAGAGATGCAGCCTAAAAGGCCCTTAACAGTCAAATCCTTGTTGTCTTTTGGATCAACGTTTTTCGAAGCTTTCTTTGGTCTAAGAACGAGATCGGTACGAACTGGGATCCATGGCGGCTCTAACGATCGTTGTTGGGTGGTATCGAGATTCGATTTCGATTGCAAAGCCTCTTGAAGACTTCTTGGTGGTTGTAACCGTGGTTGTTGGGCGGGTTAGCTTTGTAGTAAAATCTTGTAGGGTTGGAAAACAAAGGGTAATTCACGAAAGTTTTCTGGAAGAAGCTACACATAAAGGGTTTATTATGGGAAGGTTTCTGGATGAAACCCATGATGTGGGTTTTGATAAAGATTAATAATAAAAAAAGGTTTTTAAAAAAAAGTTTGTTTCAATTATTAATTATTATTATTTATGTTTTTAAAGAAAAAACTAAAAAGACGATAGTGCCACTGACTTAACGAAACAAATTGTTAGTGGTGTTAGGTAAGGGGCTCAATCCGAAACAAAAGTGAAACCACGATGACCATGACTGTAATTAACTCGTTTGGGGGACCCAATCCAAAATTTTCAATAACCACAGGGACCAAATCTGTAATTTACTCTAATAATTATCTTAAATGAGTGGCTTATATTAAATCTCACAGTTATCACAAACTATCGAGTTCTCATTTGATTATGCCCCTATATATATGTGTGTGGTTGAGTTCCGGTGAGAAGTCGAGGTTAACGTGAGAAGTGGTTATCGATCGTTGGATTATAAATGGATGCACATTAGGATGAGATGCACTAAGATAAAATGAACCGAGATGCACCAGATCAATTTATTTTTAAGCCACAATTCATGGGAGGACATTTGATTAAAAGTGATCAACGATTCAAATCCACTTCTCACAGTTCTTATGTTAATCTCCACTTCTTACACGATCCTTCGCCTATATATATAGGGAGAGGTTCAAATGAGAAGTGCTAAGTGTGCGAGAAGTAGAGAAGTGATCCTAGCCTTTCATATGGTCAAGATTGGTCAAGAATTGAGGCTATGCGAAAAATAGAGGGGTAGTTTCATAACTTTTATAAATATGCGGCAAACAGGTTCATATGTGAACCCGTGTGATTAACATAAGAATTATTTGTGCATATATGAACCCCTGATTCACATATGAATTGTGTGATTAGTTAAATAGTTCATATGCGAATTAGTTAAATAGTTCATATGTGAATCAGTTAATTAGTTCATATTTGAATCATAATTAATCACACAGGTTCATATGTGAATCAGTTAAATAGTTCATATGTGAATCATAAGGGTACATATGTGAATCATAAGGGTTCATATGTGAATCAATTAAACAGTTCATATGTAAATCACAAGGGTTCATATATGCACAAGTAGTTCATATGTGAATCACACATGTTCAAATATGAATCTGTTTGCCGCCTATTTGTAAAATTTACGAGACTACCCCTTTATCTTCAGCATATCATGCGACCAAATTATCCGATGCTTCACAGTCAAAGCCACAAATGTTGACCAGATGAAGGGCTAGAATCACTTCTCTACTTCTCACACATTTAGCACTTCTCATTTGAACCTATGGCTATATATATATATATATATATATATATATAGGGAGAGGTTCATTTGAGAAATGGTAAATATATGAGAAATAGAGAAGTAATCTTAGCCATTCATCTGGTCAACATTTGCGGCTTTGACCGCGAAGCACCGGATAATTCCTTGCGTGGTCTATATAAGGTAGAGGGGTAATTTCGTAAAATACACGGGATGAGTTCATATATGAATCTGTATGAATCACTAAGATTCATATATGAATCTGTTAATTAGTTCAACTGATTCATATATGAATCTTTGTGATTCATACAGATTCATATATGAATCAGTTAATTGGTTCATATATGAATCACAAAGGTTCATATATGAATATGTTAGTTAGTTCAACTGATTCATATATGAATCACAAAGGTTCATATATGAATCAGTTAAAAGAGTTCAGATGTGAATTGCACTGGTTCATATATGAACATATAGTTCATATGTGAATTATACAGGTTCATATATGAACACAACCCGTGTATTTTGTAAAAATTACGAAAGTGTCCTTCTATTTTTGGAAGAGCCGTAACTTTTGACCGGTCAAAGCCGCAACTTTTGACCGGTCAAAGCCGCAACTTTTGACCGGTCAAAGCCGATCTTGACCGTGTGAATGACTAGGATTACTTCTCTATTTCTCATATATTTACCATTTCTCAAATGAACCTAAGACTATATATATATATATAGGGTTGAGTTCCAGTGAGAATGGAAATTATTATTAGAACGGTAAGAATGAATCTCCACCCTTGGATCAATCATAATTGAAGATCAACACGTTTGAGATGCCCCGGACCTATCCTCGTATCAAGCGTAATTCATGAGGTGGGGGTGAGATTAAAAGTGATCAATGGTCCTGATCGCTCCTTATGCTTCTCACCTTAACTTCTATTCTCACACGATCCTTCATACGTGTGTGTGTGTGTGTGTGTGTGTGTGTGTGTGTGTGTGTGTGTGTGTGTGTGTGTGTATATATATGTAGGGTTGAGTTTGGGTGATACACCGGATCAATCCTCGTATCAAGCGCAATTCATGGGGTGGGGGTGAGATTAAAAGTGATCAAGTGTCTTTATCCCTTCTTATGATTCTCACCTTAACTTCTATTCTCACACGATCATTCGTGTGTGTGTATATATATATATATAGGGGTTAAATCAAGTGAGAACCACAAAAAGGTTGAGAACTATAAGAACCAATCTTAACCACACTCAAGATTAATTAATGGTGAGAGTTGGAAGGTAACATTTTGCATATATGATGTCATTTACATGCAAACATAACTCTTAAAAGGGCATAAAAGTAAATTTCATCACTTTCTATCACTTATTAAAGTTATATAATTTAAATAAAACACCACCTCCTTTTTAAATCAAAATTAATTATAATAAAATTTTAAATCAAAAAAATTATATAAAAAGTGAACATTTTATTTTATTTAATTTGACACGAGTATCATTTATATTTTTTTAACATTTTCTTTAATAATTGCAAGTTTTACATGAAAGAATAAAAGTGATTTAACTCGTATGTTGTTTCACCTCGTGAAACAACATTTCAGTATTCCACATCATATTTGGTTTCTTTTCACATTGTGAAACAAAAATACATTGTTTCACCATGTGAATCTACACTACATTCTTTCACCAAGTGAAACAACACTACATTGTTTCACATTAACAATATTGTGTTGTTTCACAATATAAAACAACACTTTAGTATTTCATCACATTTCATGTCAACTTTTGTTTTGTATTGTTTTCAAATTGTAAAACAACATTACATTGTTTCACTTTGTGAAACAAAAATTTATTGTTTCACTTTAACGATATTATATTATTTCACAATATGAAAGAACACTACATTGTTTCACCAAGTGAAATAGCAATACATTGTTTCACCATATGAAACTACACTACATCGTTTCACCATGTGAAACAACAATGCATTGTTTCATATTAGCATTATTGTGTGTTGTTTCACAATATGAAACAACACTTTAGTGTTTCACGTCAACTTTTATTTTCAGAATTGTGAAATAACACTACATTGTTTCACCTTATGAAACAACATTTTATTGTTTCATAATATGAAAGGACATTTTAGTGTTTCACTTTCACGACACATTTTATATCAACTATGTTTTATTTTCACAATCTCAAACAACAGTAAATTGGTTTAATTTTAGTTTCATTTTATTATTCATTGTGTGAAATAAAATATCAGTGTTTCCAGAATTCCATATGATGTTTTAATTACAATATTTTTGTATTTACTATATTTTATTTTTCCATGTGATGTTTTTATTATTTAAAATGGTCAAATATATTTTTATAAACATGTATGTTTTTCTATATGTTACCATTAAATAATGTATATGAGAGAAAACAAGCGAGTATAAAATAAATTAATAATACAATCAGCTAATGAAATATAAAAGATTATTATCAATTAATGAAAACTAAAATATCCGTTTATTACATATAAATTACATTGCATAAGACTGAATAAAAATAAAATAATAATTGATTCTAAATTTTGATATCTATAAAAAAGGAAAATGGAAAATAATCAAGAAAATGAAAATTTCCATCACGTCCTTCCTTAATTATAAATGGAACATTAATTAAGGTTGTTAGATTTGAGTGATTAGATGGTTGAGATTGGTTCTTAAGGTTCTCAACGTTTTTATGGTTCTCATTTGATTATCGTCCTATATATATATATGTGTGTGTGTGTGTGTGTAGGGTTGAGTTTCGCTGATAATGAAGGTTATGGTGAGAAGAGTAAAAAGGGATCTCCACCCTTGGATGCACATTAGGATGCCTAATCAATTCCCGTATCAAGCACATTTCATGGGGTGGATTTGAGATTAAAATGGATCAACGGTCTAGATTCCTTCTTACCTTCTCAACTTAACTTTTTTCTCACACGATCATTCGTTTATATATATATATATATATATATATATATATATATATATATAGAGAGAGAGAGAGAGAGAGAGAGAGAGAGAGAGAGAAGGGGAGAAAGGTTCAAACGAGAACGCTAATTATTTAAGAAAAACAAGAAAACAGCAAATCATATACAAAATCATATGTGATTTTATATTAACCGGCAAAAACTAAACGGGACGCACACGATTTTGGCCACGACTTAAATCACGAGGCAAAGTCACGTGAATCATATATGATTTTGTATGTATTCGGCTGTTCTCGTGGTTTCTTAAATAGATAATATTCTCGTACGAATCCACCTCTCTCTCTCTCTTTATGTCTGTATGTGTTTTTACAAATAGTGTCGGCCATAAATGACAAAGTTAATTTGGTTCCCGGGCACATCGCATATGATGATGCATCCAAACATATTGACCATAATTCATTGTTTTTAATCATATATGAGGCTTTGCAATAACTATACTACATATAATAAAACAAATAGTAACGAGTAGTTACGCATTTTTATTTTATTTTTAATTTGTTTACAAAAAATTATAAACTGTTAAAAAATTGTGTAATTTAAAAAAATTGTTATAGAGCATTTGACTTTTAAAATTTGTTATCATTCAATCACATCAATATTTTACGGAAAAAATAATCAATTTTAAAATAAGATGATTTTAATAACGATATTGAGAGGTTGGTAACCAAATTATTATTGTAGAATTAAAAACGACTTAGAGTTTAAAACCTCTTGGAGCTAATAACCAAATTATTATTGTTGTTCCAAGTCCAAGATCATACAAAATGTTTCGAATCCCAAAATAACAATTGTCTAAAAATTGTTGTGTTCTTATAACCTTATCTTACTTGCTCTAACTTTCCTACATGTTCTCTTTTCCATCTTTAATGAGAATACCGACCATTGAGTCATGTTGATGTCTTCATTGACCTTTGTAATTAACTCTTGGTTCAACCATATGGCCTCGGTACATATTTTAAAGTATGTTTTCTTAATTTGTGTTTTCTAAGTTTTCAAATGCCTTATTAATATAGTTAGTTATACAACATACCATTTTGGAAAACACTTTATTTACATTAATATGCATATAACTAATAGTTACACAACATACCATTTACATGCATTCAAAAACACAAGTTCTCAACTTTCATATAATATAGCATGGGTCACCATATATCTCCCACAACAGGGAATAGATGAGCTCTCATAACGTATTCTGATTATTGCATTGAGGCATGCCGCACGCCTCGACATAATTGGCGTGTTAGTGTTTGAACTCACACACATACTAAAATTATTTTCATGCATAACATACTTTACCTTCATGTCAACAAAACATTTGACATGCTAAACAATTTTTAATGCATAAATTCGTAGAGCATATATGTCGTCTTTCAAATGCTATCAACATTTATAATCATATATCTCTGTTTATAAATGGTATAAAACTACTTGGTTTGCTTAACCTTAAGCTTGCTTACTTTCTTTCTATACCCTGCTTAGGACTTGTATCTCGACTTTGCATTGAGGCATGCCGCACGCCTCGACATAATTGGCGTGTTGGTGTTTGAACTCACACACATACTAAAATTATTTTCATGCATAACATACTTTACCTTCATGTCAACAAAACATTTGACATGCTAAACAATTTTTAATGCATAAATTCGTAGAGCATATATGTCGTCTTTCAAATGCTATCAACATTTATAATCATATATCTCTGTTTATAAATGGTATAAAACTACTTGGTTTGCTTAACCTTAAGCTTGCTTACTTTCTTTCTATACCCTGCTTAGGACTTGTATCTCGACTTTGTACATGTTAGCATTGTCTATTTTAGGAATATAGCATTATTGTAATTATCTTATTTCAGTTACAATAGTTTAGCCTTGATCCTAGCCTATAATTGATTCTTACTATTGTATAAATTGTAACCTCTCCTTTCAACTCAATCAAGGATATTCATACCAAATTACATGGTATCAGAGTCTTAATTGTTGTTGTACCTCTATTCCTTCTTCACTCCCATTCTTGCTTTTCTCTCCTTCAATGGTTGAAAACAATTTCATCCTGCCTTGGCCGTAAGCAATGTCCGCACATTCATTCCTAACCAACTGGAGATGAAAAACGGTCTCTACACATCATGGCGGAACTCTTTAAAATACATTTCCATGCATATCAAGTCCTTGATCACATCCTTCCCGCTCCCGTTGCTGCACCCACTAACACCGACAAAGCTGCCACCACTACTGTTGTCGATAAAGAGCTTTGGTCACACCTGGACGCCATTGTTCTTCAATGGATATATGGCATAATTTCTAATGAATTGTTACAAAGAATTCTCGTCAACGATGCCACGGCCTCTCAAGCCTGGATGAAGTTGGAAAGTATTTTTCAAGATAACAAAAATGCAAGGGTTGTCTATCTTGAAAAACAGTTCACCACCATACACCTAGATGATTTCCCGTTAATGACCTATTGCTGCCAACAAGTGATGATGCTTGCCGACCAACTTGCTAATGTCGATGCACCAATCTCGAACAACAGGTTAGTCCTTCAATTAATCTCGAGACTCAATGAAAACTACGACACCATCGCTTCAATGATTCAACAGAGCGATCCTCTTCCTGATTTTTTATGCTCGATCTCGTCTCTTTCTGGATGAGACTTGAAGGGCCAAACAGACGCAGGTTGAGTCTCCTGCTGCCAATACCGGGCTTGTCCATACCGTCGATTCACCCCCTCACTCTCATGGTTCAACTTATGGACAACCCAATCGCACTCCTCAATCCGGTAGCAACCGAACTTCCTGGGCAAAACTGAAATGGTGCATTTTGAGGGAAAGGGAGACATCGAGGAAACTGTGGTAGAAATCGATTTGGAAATGGGCAGACTCACTACTATACACCATGGGGTCCTTATACTTTTTGGGGTCCCTGGATGTCTCAACAATGGGCCACTCCACCTCCATGCCCATACCCAACTTCAAATTGGCATCGACCACTCCGACGAATCAAACCGACATTCTTGGCACCCACCCACAACAGGCTCACACCGCATCTGCCCCATCTGAACCAAGCTATGTCCCAACCGATATAGATGCGACTATGCACACGATATTTCTCAACACTCCGGATGAAAATTGGTATATGGATATCAGTGCCACGTCTCACATGACATCTTAACAAGTTACTCTCTCGTCTTTTTTCAATATAAATGGTACTAGAAACATTATTGTTGGCAGTGGACACACAGTTCTCATTCATGGTGTTGGACATTCTTCTCTACTCCTACCATCTCCACCTTTAAAATTAAACAATGTCCTCCATGCTCCTAAATTAATCAAAAATCTCGTTTCTGTTTGCCGTTTACACTTGATAATAATGTTTCTGTTGCTTTTGACCCATTCGGTTTTTCTGTGTATGATTTTTAGACATGCTGAACACAAGCAATCCTTCTCAAATCGCATTTCTAGAAGACCTTTGACCATGCCTTTGCTCGCTAAAGTATTTATTGCTTTGAAGTTCCGGTGAGAGAGACGACGATGCCATATCCAACTCTCTTCCTTTGAAACTTTTGCAATCAGACAGACTGATCGAATGGTAGATAGAGTCAGAAAATTTACTGCATATAAGTTCTTGTATCTCTCATCTTTAAAAATCTCGGAACCGTCTAGATCTTCTATGTGACAGTGCATAATGGTAAACCTAACTTGGTAGAGGCTATCATAAAACTGACTTGTACTAAAGAGATTGTGATCAAGCCCTTCCACATATAACACTTTTTGTATGGTTACAGTGTTGTTTTTGAGCATCCCGTACCCTCTGATATAACCTTTTAGCTCAGAATTAGCAAAACCAATTGTTCATGCCGAATGTTCAACATAATTGTGCAGTAGATGCTTGAACCCTGCCATGTGCCTTGAACATCCGGATGGGCCTGCAAAAGAACATACTACTTCGCTTTAGGTACCTATATCCAGATGGGTCCTTTCGTGTTAGCATTCTTTATCTTTTGGAAATCGTCAACCTTGCCTTTAATACGCCATTCATATCTAGGCTTAGGCAACCATTTCCAAACCATATTAACATTTAAATCATGAAAATCCTTTTTCTTTGAAAACTTGTTATGAATCTGTTGAGTCGAGGCTTTGGAAAAAGTTTTGGCATGAGAAAAACTTTTGACTTTCTTTGGCTTAGGAATAGCAGAGTGAAATGAGAACGAATTGCTACCACGGTGATTGCAAATAATGTTCTTTTGAGCAAATGTCATGACTTTTGATTTATCAAACGATTTACATTTATTTGAACAAAACTGACATTTATTTGTCTGAAAACTATTACAAGAAATACTACAATCACTATAAGTCACAATACTCTCTCCTTTCGATACAGAAATACATTTTTCAGAAACATTTTGACAACTTTCTGTTCAGAAAATTTTCTTCTCCATTTTCCCTTCACCTTTCCATTTACATCTGAAAAACCAAAAGAAACTTTATTAGATGAATTCTTTGAGGATGAGTTACTTTTCTTGACACCGGAAGTTTCATCTTTTTCGAACACACTCGGCTGTTTTTCAAAATTAGAAGAATAAACAACTGTCAGTTTGGCAAGAGTCTCAAACTCCGGATTAGATATCACATTCCATTTCTTATCATCATATTCTTTCTGATTTGATAAATTCTCTTTAAACAAATCATTTTTCAACTCATTTATCTGTTTACAAAGCTCTCGGTTTTCTTCCAAAGATTTATCCAGTTTAAAACGAAGATCACAGTTTTCATCTTCAAAAATTTTTAGGGGCTCGTTTTAAAATATCAGTTTCAGACAAACCTAACTCCAATTTTGGATTATAAAATCTAACATCTTGGAGTTTATTTGTAAGAAGATTTAGAGTCTGTTCAGTTTGTTCACGTTTTAAATTTAAGTCCTCAAGTTGTTTAATTTTACAGTACGCCTCATTGCGTTCTTGAAAGCAAACTTCGAATTTAATTTTAAACTCACCGTTTTCGGAATTCAAGTTCACCAAGTCCTTTTGGAGCTCAGTGATCTTGGATGTCAAATCAGCCTTTTCTCTGTTTAAATCATTCATTTTCCTTGTCCTCGATGACAACTTTCAATAATGCATTTTCATCTCAAAAATTCATCATTGTTTGTCTCTCAAGGCTAAGTTTACTTTTAAGCACATTAAACTCTTTTTCCATGTTTTGAATTTGAGCAATTAAAGATTGAACTACCTTAGAGTTTTCTGATTGCCCACTTACCTCGGACTCAACATCGGAGTTGTCAGAAACATGTTGTGCATCATCTTCAACCTTGGCCATCATACACACTTGTGTGAAGAGAGCTTCTTCTTCATTGGAAGTCTCACCAATCCAGTTCTCCTCTTCGGCCATTAGCACCTTCCCATCTTCCTATTTCTTGACCAATAGAGATTTCTTCGCATAATACTTCGAATTTTTGACTTTCTTAAACCGCAGTTAAAACACCTACCACTCTGTGGGTCAATCTTCTCTTCCTTCTTCTCTTCCTTTCTTTCCTCCTTCTTTCCATACTCCTTCTCATAACGGGGCTTGTATTTCTCAGTTTTCTTGTAACCTTCAAACTTTGGCTTTGAGTAGTACTTCTTTTTGCCAAAACGTTTGTTGAACTGTTTAGTGATCAAAGCAAGATTCTCCGCAAACCTCTGAATGTCCTCATCAGAATCTACTTCTCCTTCCTCAGCAGATGACTCCGAACTTGAGGTTGGTAATTCTGTCAAATAAGCTTTTGACAACTTTGGTTTAGACTTTGACCCGAAACTGGAACTAGCTTTCACATCTTTCTTGTCAACAAGAAGAGCTAAAGATTCTTTCACCGTCTTCCGTTCTTCACTTATCAGTTTCACCTCATCTTCGTGATGAACTAAAGTCACAAAAATATCATTGACATCCTTCAAATCCATATCTTTCGACATTTGCAAGTTAATAGCATGACTCTTCCACTCGAGATTGAGATTCTTGGTGAATTTGTAGTTTATCTCAGATACAGACGTGTTCATTCCATTCCTTCGCAGATCATTCAATATAACATTGAATCGGTTATACGTGTCCACCAAAGCTTCACCCTCCTTGGCTTTGAAATCCTCGTAAGCGTTGATACTCTGGTTCAGCTTTGCTTTAATATTTCGGTCGGTGCCTTGAAACTGACGCTCTAACTCATTCCACATAGCTTTAGCCGATTCACGACTATCCACACGGTTGTAGACATCGTTGGGGATGGCCATTGTAAGCAAGATAAGTGCTTTCTCGTCAATCTTTGCTTGAGCTTTCTCCTTCTCACTATAGTACTGATATGGCTTGGGTACATATCTCTCTAGGATTTCTGGAGAAGTTTCAGTTGTTGGCTGACCTGGTACTGTAACAACCGGGCTTACTAGGCCTTCAAGGATAGATTTCATAAGCTCCCGATTCTTATGATTCAAAAACTGAGTCATCCGACGTTTCCATTGTGGATATTCCCCGATGGACAAAACTGGAGGCTTGGACTGAGACCCCATACTTAGCAAATCCTTATACATCTTTAAAATTCTGTAAAATAGTAGCTTGGAACGATCGTTAATCAGAAAATCAACAAAAACAACTTAGAACAATTTTTAGAAAAACTCCAAAAATTTCTAAGTGTAGAATCCTCACACCACTGAGTTCACTTCACTTGTCGTATACCAAACAACATAAACTTTTCGCACAGAAATGAAATTCGCACACCAAAGGATTAACACTTCAGTTTTTCGCACGTAGAGTAATGCAAGAAGTCACTTTTAGCACGCCGCGATATGCGAATCCTTGCTTTTCGCACGCCGTGAGATACGGATTCTGGCTTTTCGCACAACTAAGGATGCGAATTTCTGACTTAGAAACTTTCAGACCTTGAACTTTTCGCACACTAAACACAGCCAAATTCACCAATTTCAACTTCACGTATCGATGCGTGTTGTGGACTTAGAAAAATTTCAGGCTACACTATGCGAAATCCTCAGAATTCGTACGTAATGGGATGTGAATTCCACCTTTTCGTATGAAGACACATGCAAAGTTCTCCCTTAGACTTTTAAAGCTTCACTTTCCGTATGTTGTACCGTGAGAATTTCTTACTTTTCGTACAAGGTTGATGTGAATTCTATCATTTTCGTATACTTTGTTATGCAAGTTTCTTCCTTAGCCTTTTCAATTATCCAAGAACCATGCGAAATATTATAAAGATCATGCGAAAAGTATAGATCTTGCGTGTTCTTGGGTTTTCGGCTCAAAAATGCTCTGATCAATCAAGAAACCAATCAAATCTTCAAATTAGCTTCTGAAAATGCACCAATTTGTCCACAATTACAACTAGAACAGATTACAATCAAATGATTTCACCAAAAACAACACAAAAGTACATCTTGATTGAAAATACAGTGCGTAAAACTCAAAACTCGACAAAACACAAAAATTGAGAAATTGATTGTGAATTACAGTGCAATTGTGTAATCAAATTGAACAAGAATGTTCTAATACATCTAGCGATCACAGTACAAACATAATTTGAGCATTTACAACACAAAATCAGTGAAATCGATCAAGACATCTAGCGATCACAGTACAAACATAATTTGAGCATTTACAACACAAAATTAGTGAAATCGATCAAGACTCGGTGAACAGATGCGAGTTCTTCATTTTGACAGTTGATTTGATCTGAATCTGCTCTGATACCAAATGATAGTTCCAGATCCAAGCTAACAATCACTCACATAATATGTAGAAATCATTCTTGTATTGATATAATCTTGTATTACAAAGATTTCTTTATGTCACATATCTTACAGTGCCATATATCTTACTTGTTTCTCTTTATAGAACTCTATGTGTGTTCTTGAATGTCTCTCTAATCTCCCTCTCTGTTATCCTGATTGCCTAATGATTACAACAAAGACTCAACTATTTATATGGTCAACATGACCTTACAACTCAAGCTAATGTCAAAGTCAAACACTTTGACTTACAAGGCTTTTAGCAAACAAATACAACTTTACAACACTTTACAATTTTGACCCCTCTTTTAATCTTGAATACAATTCATGACCTAAGAGAACTTTCTCATGTGATGTAACAGTACCGGTGATCTTTACCCTTTAACGGAAATCATCCTTCCACCTACTAATACTTCCGCTTTGACAACCATTTCACCTACGATATGGCATTCTCGTCTTGGTCACCCGGGTGCGCATATTTTACGCTCTCTTTCTGGTCATAGTTATATTTCTTTCAATAAACGTTTAAACAATTCAGTTTGTGCTTCTTGTGTTTATGGGAAACATTCTAAATTGTCGTTTCAATCTTCAATAAATTGCACTTCTCTACCTTTTGATATTATACACAGTGATGTATGGACCTCGCCCGTTTTGAATTCTGCAGGGCATAAGTATTATGTTCTTTTCTTGGACGACCACACTAATTTCTTATCGACTTTTCTGATTGGTAAAAAGTCTCAAGTTTTTTCCATATTTTCATCTTTTGTCACTCTCATAGAAACCCAATTTGCCATGCATATAAAAAGTCTAAAATGTGACAACGATAAAGAATTTACAAATGACTCGTTTAAAATGTTTTGTCACACTCATGGTCCCCAATTTTGATTTTCGTACTCTTATACATCACCTCAAAATGGCAAAGCGGAACGTAAAATCCGCACCTTAATTAATATCATACCGACCCTTCTCGCTTACTCTTCAATGCCACCATCCTTTTAGCATCACGCTCTTGAAACGACAACATATCTTGCTAACATTCTACCCACTACAACTCTCAAAAACACATCCCTACAGAAATCCTATATCACTGAACCCCCTCTTACACACACCTTCGTACGTTCGGGTGTAACACCCGTAATTTTCGGTAAGTAAAGGTCACCCGAACGTTTTTACAACTTGTAAATAGTGGGAATTATGTTGGGAAAGCCTTATTTAAAGTCCCTAAGAGTATCGGGAGTGTTGGCGTTGAAAAATTCGGGTTTCGGGACTTGGAAAGGGGTCCGACTACAATGCCCGACGACTATGACAATGTCATAGTCGCACAAGTTGGAACGCCCATGGTACACTTGGTGCGACTATGACACGTGACAATGACTATGTCATAGTCGCGTGTCAATGTAGCACAAAGTATGCGACTATGAATCACAACAATGACCGTTTGTGTGTCATTGTCGCACCAGGGGAGATGTTGCTGTCAAAAAACGATTTTCAGCTCATTTCCTCATTACTCACTTCCCATTTCTTCCCAAACTCTCTCTAGAGAAAACCTAAACCGTATTTGGTGATTTTGGGTCATCTTTGGCTCAAATCTTTGGGTATTATGGAGGATAACCATAAACAAGTTAAAGATTGGAAGCTAGGATCAAGAGCCTCCATCTTCATCTTCAACCTCAAGCTTCATTTTGGTTTTTTCTAGGTTTTACCAAAAGCCAAGTGGTAAGTTCCCCCTCCTAGTTTCTAAACTTTGTTATAAGTTATAAATGATTTCCTAGTGATTGGTTTCTCAAATTTCGGGTTTAATGATTTTGGAGAAATTAGGTCAAAAATTAGGGTTTTGGCCAAATTGGGAATGTTAATGTAAAATAGTTGGGGATCGACTCTAGATGGTTGAATACGTATATTTATGGTTGGAAATTGTGAATCTAGGTTTTTGGGAGTTTTGGCTTGAAGATTCAAATTTCTTCAAAGGAGCTCAAGTTGGGAAAAATCTAGATTTAGCCTAAATCTAGCAAGGTGAGTTCAAGTTGATTTGTGAAAATGGTGTACATACCAAAATGTCCATTTTTAAATGTTTATATATTTCACATGAAATTATTGACTGTTGAGTTATTTGGTGAGTTTCGGTTATTTGAAGTGTCTAACTTTATAAACTTTGCAAAACACCCATATTTGGGATTTTGGGCATTTTGATAAATAAATCATAAGTATTAGTATTTTAGTGATTTATTTTATGGGAGTAGATATTTTTTAGTATAAATGCACTTTTAGTGTTTGTTTTGGAGAAATCTTTAATTTTGTGTTATGGGACGTTTTTGAAAGGTTAAATGGTATAAATTCATTCGGAAAATAATTTGTCCCAATCTAAACCGTGTGGGAGTTTATTCAGGTATTTTAGAGCGTGTGTTTGCATAACGTGAGTCGATTGCGTTTTATTGTTTGGAGACCGTTATTTGTTGGTCAGAAAGGATTTTGAGCACTTTAGCTCGATTTTGACTTAAAAGAGTCTTGGGGGACATTTGTCCGGTTATAATGGCTCAATGTAGAGCCCATTTATGATTCACATATTAATGCACCTTGTTGCATATTGATGATAATTACATGCTCGAGTGTGTTGGTCATTCCTGTGTAATCATGTGATTTCTAGACTGTGTTGCATTGGATCCATAGGCACGTAAGTCAGTCATTATTTGATGTTCAATTGGGTATTACGAGGTTGAACTCTGGGGACCATGTTTTATGACCTTAACCTTTCAAGTATACACTAGGAGGGTTGAGTCCGGTTGTGCTATCGTGTTGATGGGCATTTAGGGCCTCCGCCATATCAGGGCAATGCCTTGGTTGTAACCCCTGACTGTGCCGAGCCTTTGGTGGTATTCATGGTAATATTCACTAAGGTCAGCAGTCTCTTTTGGTGTAACTTGAAGGGAGTCGTAGGGACACTTGGGCTTTTATGTCGTGAAGTGACATAGGATTAACGTTGTATGAGTGACATACTTTTGTGTTCCTACACTCTCAATGGATACGGGTCTCCCCCGTCGTCGGCCAACAGTATTTTGGATAATTAATTGTCCATGCTTTAACATTTGAATTTCATTCCATTTTATGGTCGCGTGAGTATTGAACTTTAGTTTCATGTTTTCGGTGTCATATTATATTTATATAGATTATTTTCCATGATTTATAAGTTGAGTATTATGCCCCACTCGTGTTTTGGGTGTTTCGGGATATAAAGTTTTATCCACGTTTTATAATTGAAAGTCCGTTTTCTATTCACGTTTGAGTGAGTTTTGGGTTGCGTTACTTTATAAAGAATATTTTGTATTGGGGCGTTCGTCCTTAAAAATGCATGTTATTAGAAAACCAGTCGTTTCCATATTTAAAGTAAATCATTTTGAAAGAGTATGATTTAAATTGTATTCTTTTCTTTTAACAATATATTTAATTAATCAAGTTGAAAACTCTTGAACTCACTAGGCGTCAGCCTAACCATTTTTATTTGTCGGCATGTGCATCATATCCCGGTTGGGGAAGGGTACTAGCGACCTTGTGAAGAGATGAGTACTAGTTTAATGTACGAGGGTGAGTAGCTTGGTGAAGTTTTCCGCAATTGTCTTGGGAATAGCACCACGTATTTGGGTTTAGTAGCACCCGACCTTTATTTAGTCTTTATATAAGATTTGAGTGGTTATTTGTTGAGGTTAAATCTATAATTATATTTGAGGTATTCCAAGCGTTGAATTGTAGAAAAGGATTTTTATCCTTCATGTGATGTAATGATGAAAATTTTAAATTAGTTGCTCTTTCCAAATTTGAGGGTGTCACATCGGGTGTCTATGTTATCATCTACATCCTTCCTCAACCATCAATAAACTTCAATCCAAATCTATGCCATGTGTTTTCCTTTGCTATCCCTCCCACCATCGAGGATATAAATTTTATGACCTATCCAACCATAAAATAATTATATCTAGACACATTATTTTTGATGAATCCATATTTCCTTTCTCTACCATCCACAACCCATCCCCAACTTCTTATACTTTTCTCGATGATGGCATTCATCCTATTTTTCGGACCTCCCATTACCACTCAGCACAAACCACGGCTCAATGAGCTCCTCTTTTGACCCATACGTTCTTGCCACCATCTCTCTCTTAATCAACTTCTTCAACGGCCCAACCATCCTCACCACCAACCCCGTCTCCAGTTGGGCCTTTCCCCGACCACCCAACCTCTACTACTATAAGCCAATCTACCCAGCCCCATCTTCCACACCGAACACCGTTTTTCGGTCCTCCCCCACCTGCTTCTACTCAAACAATATTAACACGTAGCATGCATGGAATTTTACGTCCAAAACGCCATTTCAACTTACACACAACTCCCTCTCCTTCCCCTCTACCTTGAAACCCAAAACTCACTTTTCCGATCCAAACTGGTACACTGCCATGCAAGACGAATTTAGTGCACTTATAATGAATAAGACATGGAATCTAGTACCCCGTCCACCTAACACAAATATTATACGTTCGATGTGGATTTTTAGACATAAAAAGAAAATCTGATTGTTCATTTAAGTGATACAAAGATCGTCTTGTTGGTGATGGTAGGTCTCAACAGGTTGGCGTGGAATATAAAGAAACTTTCAGCCCGATTGTCAAACCGGACACCATTCGAACAATTCTCAGTCTTGCTCTTTGTCAGTCATGGTCTATTCACCAATTGGACGTAAAGAACACCTTTTTACATGGTGAACTTCAAGAAACGGTTTACATGTACCAACCACTTGGATTCCGAGGTAAAGAACATCCGGATCTCGTCTACCTCTTAAGTAAATCTCTCTATGGCCTAAAGCAGGCCCCCTGGGCTTGGTATCAAAGGTTCGTCGATTTTGTCTCTACAATCGGATTTTCACACAGCAAATCCGACAACTCCTTATTCATCTATCATAAAGGACAAGACATGGCTTACATTATCCTCTATGTTGACGATATTATTTTGACAACTTCCTCCACTTCTCTTCGTCATACTATCATGCAACAACTCGCCTCATAATTTTCCATGAAAGATTTAGGTCATTTGAGTTATTTTTTTGGTATCGTCGTCAAGAGGACCCAATCCTCTCTTTTTCTAAACCAACAAAAATATGTCGAATACATTATTGATCGAGCCGGAATGACATCCTGCAAACCAATTCCAACGCCAGTTGACACTAAACCCAAATAGAGTTCATATTTTGGCACTCCTTATGAAGATCCCACACTTTACAGAAGTATGCGTTCCAACAGATTTTTCTACATATGCATGATCCTTGAGTTGAACACATGATAGCCTTGAAACGCATTCTTCGTTACATCCAAGGAACTGTCTCTTATGGCATTACTCTCTCTAAATCGCTTATTTACGATCTCGTTGCTTATACGGATGTTGATTGGTAAGGGTGCCCCGACACACGTCGGTCCATATCCGGGTATTGTCTCTTTCTCGACAATAATTTGATCTCATGGTCCTCGAAGCGGCAACCAACTTTGTCGCGATCATCTGCAGAAGCTGAATATTGGGGTGTTGCAAATGTATTCGTCGAATCTTGTTGGATCCGAAACCTTCTCTTGGAACTACATATCCCAATTTCGAAGGTTACTCTCGTATATTGTGTAACACCACGACTTCGAAAAGTATCGTTTCAAGTTAATTCAGAAATCGGTAATTGTAAGGGAAAAATAAGATATAGGTTTTTGGACTTGAATCCTAGATTTTATAGTCTTGATGGAGGAAGGATTCAATTACGAGTCCAACGGTTCTTTCCGGAGCAAAATCGGAGCTATAACGAAGAAGTTACGGCCAAAACAGCGATCGAGAAGAAAACCGGGCGAACAGTGCATTTCGTGACTTATGCCGCGACTTGTGCCGCAACTTAGGGGAAGTGGGCGACTTATTCCGTGACTTAAGGTCGCATGATAAGTCGCGAAATCCCCTGGTCGAGCATAAAACCCGATTTTCAGCCCTAGAACTTCATTTCTTCAAATCTTCTTCATCCTAACTCCGATTTTGATGATTCAAGTTGCTACGGTTTCGTTTTTGAGAGCTTTTCAAGGTTAGATTGTTAGTTTTGGGATGATTAAAGATTATTTGGTGGTGGATTGCAAGCAAGGGTCAAGAACTCATCATCATCACCTTCATCTTCAAGAATTTGGGGTTTTCTAGGTTTTTTTACCAAAACCAAAATGTTAAGTTTATCCCTTCTACTTCCAAACTTCTTTATGGGTTATATATTGTCTATTGATGTCAACCTAGTGTTGTATTTCTCCAATTTCGGTTTGGAAGATTTTGAGAAAAGTTAGGTCAAACTAGGGTTTTTGACCAAAACGGAGATTTTGATATAAGATGTTTGGAGAATGATTCTAAACACTTGAATATGGTTATTTATGGTTGAAAGCTTATGGATCTAGGTTATGGAAGTTTTGACCTTGAAGATTCAAGTTTCTTCAAAGGAGCTCAAAGTGGGGAAAAGTCTAGATTTAGCCTAAATCTAGCAAGGTGAGTTCAAGTTGCTTTATGAAAACTATGTAAATGCCAAAATATGTATTTTGAAGTAAAAATATATTTTACTTGGTATTTGTCAAAGTGTGAGTATTTTAATAAGTTGTCATATTTGGTAAACTTGGGTTGTTTAGTTCCATGAAATGCTCATAATTGGGTTTTGAATGTTTCAACAAGTAAATAGCATGTTTTACATATTCTTGGCGATTTTGTACAAATAAAGTCCATTTTATGATTTATGCATCTTCGGTGATTTTTGTATAAGTGAAGTCTAAGTTATGACGTACAACATTTTGGGGTATTTGAGTTCATTAACTATTTGGAAAATCCTTGGTCCCAATACGTGATGAGTTTTGAGTTGATCACACCTTTGAGGTATGTGTCTGTATAAATACCATTTAAAGACATTCCATTATTTGGGGGACCGTTAATTGTTGGTCAAATGGATTTTGAGCATTTTAGCTCGGTTTTGACTTAAAAGAGTCTCGAGGACATTTGTCTGGTTTTAATGGCTCGATGTAGAGTCCCATCTACGATTTACATACTAATGCATTTTATTACATATTTATGATAATTACATATGTTAGAGCACATAATTGTTGGATTCAAGATCATAAAGATTGAAGACAAAAGATCAAGAAGTCAAAGCTGGAAAAGTCAACTCTCAAACAAAGTCAAAGTCATTTGTTAATAAAATGTCAAAGTCAATGTCTTTGTATTTTGTTTTTCCTTTGTAATTGGTAGAGGGTATAAATATCTTGTGTTCTTGTTTGTGTAATTCAGATTGTAGAGAGAAAGCAGATTAGAGAAGAGCTTCATTGGTATATCATTCTAGTGAGAGAAAGTAGTGAGAGAGTTTGTAATAGTTGTGTTTAAATCAATGACATATGGATTTGGAATTCTCATCTTGATTGTTTGTATCAATTAGAACTTGAATATTGGGAATAACAATTGGTATCAGAGCAGATTCCAAATCGAAATCAAGAAAAATACGAAAGTTCGACACTGTGTTCTTGAGCGAGAATTGAATTTCGAGTTTTTGTGCGAATTTCGAGTTGTTTTTTATTAGGTTTTGTTAGAAAAGTGTAATAGATCGAGTTTGTATAAGTAATTTCAAGAATTGCACTGTAATCGATCTTTGATTTTGATTTTTGTTGAGTTTGGAGTTCACGAGTCAAGAACACTGTATTCATATCGATTTGTACATTTTTGTGTTTTTGATCGAAATTAGTTGTTAGAATTGTGTTCTAGAGGTTTAGACGAGTGAATTGTCAAAATTTCGTATTGTAATTCGAGATCTAGAGTGGTTTCTGGTGAAGATTTGTTACAATTTTTTAAGTTTGCGCAAGATCCATATTTTGCGCAAGTTCATCAAGGTTTGCGCATGTTCTTCAGAGGTTTGCGCAAGATTCATTGAGAAATTTCAGTGTTTTGATATTGAGATTTGTGTATCCTTCGAGTATCGAGAAGTTAAGGTTTGCGTATATGAAGTGAAACGAAAAGCTGAAGTGTGATACGCGAAGTTTGGTTTGCGTACGCTTCTTGATACGAAAAAGTGTAGTTTGCATAAGCTACTTGATACGCAAAGTGTAGTTTGCGTAAGCTACTTGATACGCAAAGTGTGATTTGCGTAAGGTTCTTGAAACGCAAAGTGTCGTTTGCGTAAGCTTCTCGAAACGCAAAGCATGGTTTGCGCAACACACTAGATACGTAAAGTGTGGTTTGCGCATCACACTTGACACGCAAAGCTTGGTTTACTTAGAATTTTTTTTTTCTGAGAAATTTTCAAAACTGTAATATGGCCTTTAATAGTGAAATTTTTTTCTCTAGGGGTGCTGCCCCTCGACCCCGCAAGGGCGTTGCCCCTTGACCCCACCCGCTAACCGTGCTAAGTCTGCGGAGGGGGACATAGTTCTTTTTGTGATCAAAATCTCTGATTTTTTATTTCAAGTTTTTCTGTATTTTTTAGATTTCATTTGGATTAATGATCAAGTTCAAGTTCTTTTTGAAACAGATAATTCAAGATGGGATATTCATCTGATGATGATGAAAAGAAGATTGAAAATCTCAAATTAGAAAACAAAAATCTCGCTTCTTCAGTTGACTACTATTCTAAGCGGTCAAAAAGATATTATGATAAAAGAAAGTTACTGAGAGAAGAAGTCAGTGTGTTAAAGAAGATAAATGAAGATCTGCTGAAACAGACTTCTGGGCTTAATGAAGAAAAGGTCTTGTTTTTGGAAGCTGAAAACACTGAGTTAAAGAACAAGATCTCAGAATTAGAAGATCACATTGTCAAGTGCAGCAAACTGGGTGTTCTAATGAAAGGAAGATCTTTGAATTAGAATTGCAAATTGTTGAAGAAAGATCAGTTTTTGAGAAAGAAAAGAAAGAATTTGCTAAGAAATTCTCAGAGTTTTCAAGAAAATGTGTTGATGAGAAGAAGACGGTTGAGCTTAAATGCATTAAACTTTCTCAACAAGTTTCTGATTTTGAGAAAGTGATCATTATTGAAAGATAAAAGTTTGCAAAGGATAAAAAGGAAATTGAACAGAAGAACGTTGGATTTTTTAAAGAGATATCTGATGGACGAAAGAATGTGGAAAAAGATTTTGAAGAAGAAAGAAATATATTTGAGGAAGAAATCAAGAAGCTTACTAAGAAGTTATATGAACTGTCTGAGAATGCACTGAAAGAGCAGATAACGAAGTCTGAATTCAAGAAGAAGATTGACCTACTAATTGAAGAAAGAGACAGTTTACCTTTAAAGATAAAAGAGCTTGAAAAGATTGTTTCAAAGGTGGTGGTGACTGAGCATATGACTCCAGAGTCCAAAATCCACTCACCTAGAAATAGTTCAGTTAGTTCTTTCAAGACAGCTGCAAGCTCACATCAGAAAACTGTTTCTTCAAGAAGGTTAGTTAATTCATTTGATCAGCTTCGTACAACTAACATTTTCTATGATTGGAAAATAGATGGTCCAGGTACACATAGAAGGAGAAGAAAAAGATATGAAAAAGAGAAGCTGGTTTGGAAGGTAAAACCAGTTGAAGATGAGAAGAATGATGAGAAGAAGGAAGAAAAGAAAGGAAAGAAGGAAGAGAAGATAGGTAACAAATCATTTGTATCTGCCTCAAATGCAAAGAAGAACAAAGTGCTGAAAGGTAAACCTGATCTTGCTTATTTGAGAGATCAATTGATCAGGTTATCTAAAAAGAGGTATTGTTCTTATTATCCTACATATGATTTTGTTCATAAAGCTAGTGATCATTACTGGTATGGTTCTTATTCAGTTACTCCCATAAGAACTGCAACTAACATTTATGGACCCAAATACCAGTGGGTACCAAAGCCGAAAAGTGAATCTGTGTTGCAGGCACTTACAGTCAAGGGGGAGTAAGAGAATCAAGGCTTCTGAACAAATCAGTTCAGGACCCGTACTTCAACGGAGTTTGACTTCTAAACACAACATTTTAGGACTCGATCTTCAATGATGAAAAAGAAATGCTACTCCCGGGCTGATAAGAGACTGTACTCAGATACTCAGAAGAGGAAATCAACCTTCAAGGGGGAGTACATAAATTTTTCTGAAATTTATGCATTGGAAAGATATGACGAACTACAATTCACAAGAGAATTGTAGATATCTATCATGTGCTTGTTCACTGATATATTTTAGATGCATAATTTCAGGGGGAGTAAAGGTGATGATTTCTGATTACTTCTGATCAGAACTCGTACTTTAATCGTTTTACTGCTTTATGTCTTTTACATTCGAATAAATTTGTGAATAAAGTTGCTTTGACTAGACTTTGAGATTTTTGCAGGATGAGAGAGGATGACACGATCATATCATTTTGACTTAAGCATGACTTCATGAGAATTAAGATTGTGCGAAAAGGTAAATTTCTTATCTTAATCTCAAATATATCTGAAAGAAGAACAACTTTCAGATATAGAAAACATGTTCTGAAATGTTCAAACCACTTCCCGATTCTTAAACAGATTTTATAATTTGGAAGTGTGATTTTAAATGTTTTCATTTTATTTTTGTACTTAATTGATAAACAAACCGTGTGTTTCCAAAGATAAATACTTGTGTATTGTCTTTTCTACATACTTTCAAGTATTCACACACATCGGTTTAATTTTTGATCAAATTGTTCTTACCATGTCTCATATTGAAACATATTTTCGATGGTAAGACACTCCGCTTGTACTTAAATGATTTTTTAGCGCCATTTCATTTCGAAGCGTTTCATTCAAGAATGTCTATATTTTATTCATATGGACAATATCCGTTATTTTTTACCATAAGCCTTAATTGTTATATCATTTCATTTATGATCATTTTCATACAATGTCAGATTTTCAAACAAGTCTTTTGCCTTCATATCTATTCATTCAATATACTTGTTTGAAAATACTTCAATGTTTTAAAATGCTCATATCTTCATGATTATTTTCTGAGCATACATTCATCTGACATTTGTATTTGAGCTTTAACTGATAAAGTTAAACCATTTTGAGCAACAACATGTTTTATAGGAAAAATATGGGTTCTTTGTGCTAGAACTTAATTGAACTTTTATGGATTCACGTTAACCAGTGTTTCCTACCCAAGAAGTTAATCCTTTAGTGATTGAGTGTGAGGAGTCAAAAAGAAATGAGTGTGGGTGTGATGAGGTAAAATGGAAATGAGAGTTTGGTTAGAAGTGAGCATAATGATTAAAAGAAAGAGGGTGTGAGATCAGAGTAAAAGAATATCAGACTCTGCACCAATTACTTTCTGAGCCGGTCAGCCACATTACTAGCGTTTCATAACTCTTTGGTGAACGTTATTGAAACAGGCAACTAGCCCATTCCAACTCTTGACAAAACCCCACCAGCCACTCATTT
The DNA here is from genome assembly GCA_954870635.1 of Arctium minus. Taxonomy (NCBI): domain Eukaryota; kingdom Viridiplantae; phylum Streptophyta; class Magnoliopsida; order Asterales; family Asteraceae; genus Arctium; species Arctium minus. The sequence continues at coordinate 136,963,693 of OX941081.1, read as the reverse complement.
TCTTCTTAAAAAGAAAATGTTTCATATTTTTCTGGGGACGCAACATATAATCTATCTGGTTTTCATTTGAAAAATCTGGATATTAAAAAAGAAGGAAGTCTGCCCCACCTTCGCACTTAAATCATGCACATTGAGTCTGTGTTTATCTACTGTTGTCTCAGTGGTTTACACTATGTTGAGCCTTAAAAAGCAATTATTCGTGCTTAATTCTTTCTGCACGTGCACGAAAACACAAAGAATTCGTTTCATTGTCAAAACATTCATAGAAATTGCCTTTGTGGTATTTCGATGATTGGATGGAAGCCCTGGGGGAGTGAATATCAAAAAGCTCCTTTATATTGTGTATTCGTTACACACAGTGACTTTGTGTTACTGACAGGCATTTTAACTGATTCATTTGTTGATTCAGGAGTTACATGTTCTTATTTTGTCTAGATTTGAAAAGATATGGATGAATACTTGGCTATGGATCACAGAATCAACGGCTCAGTTTGACATAGCAGAATGGTCAAAGACATTTCTTGGACGAAAAGTTTTGATGATGTAGATGCTCAAATCATCAAAAAGGGGGAGAAGAGTTAAAGAAATGTTTTGAGTCAGATTTTAAAGGTTGAGAAAAAATGTTCAAGAATTTATTGTTAAAGGAAGATTGTTGTTCAAAGACGAAAAGAGTTCAAAGATTTCAGTTTGTTGAAGATAATGCCTGAGGGGTAGTCTTTAAGTGTGTCGGGCCTTCGAGGTGGAGTTCTTTGTAACGGTCACCAAGGTCAACTGTCTCTTTGGGTGAAACTTGTCAAGAAGTCGTAAGGACACTTGGGCGTTTTATGTCGTGAGGTGTCATGCGATTAACGTTGTAAGGGTTGCATACTTTTGTGTTCCTCCACCCTCAACGGATACGGGTATCCCTCGTTATCGGCCAACAATATTTTGGATATTTTAATTGTACATGCTTTAATATTTGGATTTCATCCCATTTTATGGTCGCGTGAGTATTGTTTCTTAGTCACATATTTTCAATGTCATACTATATTGCATGGGTTGTTTTCTCATGATGAGTTGAGTATTATGCCCCACCCGTGTTTTGGGTGTTTCGGATTATAGAGTGTTACCCGCGTATTAATATTGGGAGTCTGTTTTCTATTCACGTTTGAGTGAGTTTTGAGTGGCATCATTTTATAAAGAATGTTTCGTATTGGGACACTCGTCCTTAAAACGTATGTTATTGAAAAATGAGTCATTTTCATAATTAAGTTAAATCATTTTGAAAGATCATGATTTAAACTGCATTCTTCCCTTTAACGAAATATTTATTCATGTTGAAAACTCTTGAACTCACTAGGCGTTAACCTAACCTTTTTATTTGTCGGCATGTGCATCAGGTTCCTGTTGGGGTTTGGTTCTAGCAGCTATGAAGAGTTGAGTCTTAGCTTTGTGCAAGTGTAAGTAGTTGGTGAAGTCTTCCGCAGTTTGGAGATAGCGTATATTATTGGGTTTTAGTAGCACCCGTCCTTGTTATAGATTGTATGTAGAGATTTAATTATGTGTGTTGAGGTTAAGCCTTAATTTGTGTTTGTAGAAGAATCAATTATCGATGTATTTAGAAAATTTTAAATTAGTTGCTATTTCAAGAATTGAGGGTGTTACATATTGCAACAATGTAAGCGCAATCTACCTTTCCGGTAATCCTGTTCAACATCAACGTATGAAGCATATTGAAATGGACATACATTTTGTACGTGAAAAAGTTGCCCGGGGTCACGTTCGGATTCATTAGGTACCCTCTCATTACCAATTAGCCGATATTTTCACCAAAGGACTTCCACACATCCTATTCACAAATTTTAGAGACAGTCTTCACGTTGATAAGGCTCCCGTATCGATTGCGGGGGAGAGTTAGCATAATCTATTTTAGGAATATATCATTATTATAATTATCTTATTTCAGTTACAATAGTTTAGCCTTGATCCTAGGCTATAATTGATTCTTATTGTTGTATAAATCGTAACCTCTCCTTTCAACTCAATCAAGGAAATTCTTACCAAATTACATGTTAGCATAGTCTATTTTAGGAATATATCAATATTGTAATTATTTTGTTTCAGTTACAATAGTTTAGCCTTGATCCTAGCCTATAATTGATTCTTATTATTGTATAAATTGTAACCTCTCCTTTCAACTCAATCAAGGAAATTCATACCAAATTACAATACCCTTAATTAGCGGCATCGATTACCTTTTACTAGTATCTTCTACATTTATAGAGTGTTGTATACTTCGGATGTTAGTAAAAGTCTTATGCTACTCGCCCATTTTATAAGGAGGTGAAAGTTGTTTTGTAAGCTACTTACCTCTCTAATACCTATAAAATACATATAAGATACTTACATGTATGCTAGCATAAGCTACTTACCCTCATAATTATTTTCATTCCTATAATTTTGAAATTTGGTGTTAACATATGACATCATACTTAATCTTAAAGTATAACGTAATACTACAAGTTTACCTGAATATCTTAAATACGCAGTGGAATGTCTTCCATAAAACATGAACATAAACAATGTCAAGTGACCTAATCCTTCAAGTCTATATACATATTTGTTCTCTAACATTATGAATATGCATACAAAATTAACATCAAATGTAAATAACATGCCATAAACATCAACTATGTCTAGCATTCAACTAGATTTTCTCCTTTCCTTTGCCTATAGAAATATTGTCTTCTCGTTAAATACATGTCACTAGTATGCCTAGACACCACTCCTCTGCCAATAAGATGCATGCGTTGATTTACCTCCACCATGATGACCGTGGGACCAGTGCGGTGGGGGAGCCTCAGAGGGTGGCGTCTAGCTTTTTTTAGTATGTTATTAAACTTAGGTGCCGTTTGTTTTTTAAGAGGTCTAAAGTCTGAAGTCTTATTTTAGTTATGATTAATAAAAGGTGGTGTGTAAAAAGGTCTGAACGATTCAGACTTAAGAGTCTTTAAGAGGTTTTTAAAAAAAAACAAACAACCCCTTAGTGACTTCATATTTTTCATGCGAAAAACACTTTAAAACATATGATCTAAAATCATCGCATCCCAGTTACCAACTTTTCTTTCTTTCATTAAAACTCTAACATCCGTAAAACATGCAAACAAAACATCATAATACTTTTCGCAAAACAATTATGCATATGAACTTCACAAAATTTCGTGCATATCATCAACACACTTTTTATGAGATCTCAACTTGTTCTACACTACAATGTTTGTCAGCTCGTCATACTTGACATGTTATTGCGATCTTATCAACATGAAATTCATTCTACATTATGGGCACGTACTACCCTAACAGCACTCGTGGCCATGATGACAAACAGTGTCTTTATAACTAGCATCTCGACAGGTGAAACCACACACATACTAAAACATTTTCATGCAGAATACTTTCTCGTAACATATTGAAATAGATTTGGTACACCTTCAAGAAAAAACATAAACATCTGAAATCATACATAGGCACATATCCCTATTTAATAATTACAAGAAACTCATTTTACTATCCCAGTTTGTCAACAAGCTTGCTCAGATGAACACATGCACACCATTGAACATTAATATAGACTTAATTATAAACATCAAATTGATTGTTCCATGTCACACCCAACAATGAGTTTAAGCAACTTTACACATGACTTCAAAAGTCGTTTTTGGTGCCGCTTAGACTAACTCACTCAAACCATATCTACCAACTTCATGTGTAAATTTCCCAACTCACATTGTATGTCGCGTATCTTGGGCGACTTCATATAGCATGTACTCAAGTCGCTTATGACTGTTGATTACTGCTGAAGAAATGAAAAAAAAAAAGATAGATCAAGCTATGTCAATTATTGTATGTCATCTTTAAGACTTTTCTATGTGAATTGACACTAGTGAATTGTCAAGTTGTTTGTATTGTACTGAAAATCCGAAAATGCAAAACATAATTAATCGTTTCTAAACCATTCTAACTCATTTCTTATACCATACTTTCATTCTTTTTGTATTATGACACTTAAAACGTGCACATCAATCACTTAGGCATCATATAAACCATATATCAACAATTACATTAAGCATTAATACATTGCATTCATCATAGCAACTTATTCAACCTTTTCTCATTAAACTAACTTTATGACCTCATTTTTTTACCCTAAACTCATGCCAAACTCAAATCGCAACATCATAAGAAACTGATGATGAGATAAACGTGATTTTTCCATAAAAACTTACCTTAAACTCACTTATTTACAACCTGCAATTTCAAGTACTTCCTACTTCAAACCCACACCAAAACTTGTGATTTTACATTGTGCTTTCTTTAGAAAAGAGAGAAAAATGTAATGGCAATCGATTCACGTCACTTTCATCATCAATCGGGTTTTATATCCAACTACTTCTAAATTATGTCGCATACAACACTCACTCTTGAGCAAATTTATTCAGAATATGAGTTCAGTGTTCCTACATCCAATCTCATCCATGAATTTTCCAGTAATGGGGAACCAGTCTTTGGGCTTATATTTTTCAGTTTATTATAGGAATAGTCCCTCACTGACACTTATATTTTATTTCAACAAACATTGGGGAATTACAAGAATGTTTCATCTCATCAATTCAAAGATTTTGAGAAAATTTGCTAGACATATCACATCTCATTAGAAAGGCAGTCATTTGATTATCATTAGAGGCCCGAGGAACGCTCGACCGAATGAATGAGTCACAAGGTGTAAGCCCCAACGACAAAAGAACCCTCATGGATCAATTATTATTACAGGGTTCTCTAAGGTAACGAGGCGACCGGAGGAGGGAGAAAGGAGAAAAGGGGTGGCAAAAGGCCAACAACTACTTTACGACTATGTCATTCAACCTTTAAGTATGCTTTCTTTGATGTCAAAAGATCATATTCAATGTTATGATTCACTATAACAAAATTGATCTTTTAGGATGCATGTTTATAATAAAAAATCGATAGAATCACAAAGGTGTTACAATAAGTTGTTAGAGCAAAATTAGGGGACCAAACAATTTCTATCTACTTAATAGGACTTTAAGTTTATATGACCAAAAACCAACATCCTATCTAAAAATATTACAGTAAGTCGTTAGAGAAAAAATAGGCTACCTAACAAGCTCTATCTACGAAGAACTACCTTGTATTGTCAGACAAAATGGTTGGTTATAACTTGTATTGTACAAGTTGTACATTAGTAGTTCATTTAAAAACTTATAAATTAAATTTATAATCCTTAAACTTTAGATTAATTTATTGTTAATGTTTTCTAAAATTTGAAATAGTACTAAAATACACAATGAACATGTTACCATTCCAACACCATTTTAACATGAATTTGATATAAATGAAATCATGACATCAATTAAAAAAATTGATCCTTTTTAATTTTTATTTTTTAATTTGATAACCTATTTAAAATTGAATGTTTTTTTATGTATTCTAGTATTGTTTGTACCCGTTTTTATGGGGTTTTTTTGAAAGGCAGGATTGGATTAAAAAAAATAACAAAATGTACAAGCACACTCTAGGAGGAGCAGAGGCACAAGAAAGCAATAAACTAAAAACAAGTCATTAGGTCAAACAATCGAAAAGGAGGGAAACAGAACAGATCAAGCAGAAAAAAAAACAACCGAAAAGGAGGGACTATCAAATCGTGACATCGTTCAGAGATTTGATCCAAGAATCCCATGATTTTGAGAAGGTCTTGAGCCTTGAGGAAATCCAACCGAATGAGCGGGTTTCGCCAACCAAGTCGGTATATGAGACGACCCCGTTATAAACACGAGCGTTCCTAGTCCTCCAAATACAATAAGTTGCAATCCAAATCATATCTTGCCAAATATGTTTCACCGAGACTATAAAATTATTACCTCCGTCGAAAAGGAGCAATTCTGAAATTGAAAACGGAGCTTTACAATGTTATGTTAATTATGGGTTTTAAAAATGTAAAAATATCCGATGTTAATATATGTGAAAAGAAAATAGTAAAAAAATCAAATTATTTCTAATTATTTAGCTAAATAAAGTTAATTTAGAGCATCTCCAACAGCTTCCTCAAAATTTCTCTAAAATGGAGAATCACAAGTCAAAATATCTAAAAAATTTACATTCATCTCCAACAACTTTTTCATTTTTGAGATAAATCATTGATTATAATATTAAAATATTCTATTTAATTAATAAAATATTATTTCTCTCATCTAAACATTTCATTTTAAAGTTTCTCATTGGTGGGATACTGGGATATAATAAAAAAATAGTTTCTCTCTCTTGGTAATCATTTTTGGGGTCCATATTTGGAGAAAAAGTTCTTTCTATCCTACTTTCTCTATTTTGAGGATAATTTTGGAAAAGTTGTTAGAGTAAAATTATAGCTCAAAATCCCGGTAGTTTTGAGCATCTCCAAAATGGAGATTTTGGTTTTTTTTTTGCTCCAACAGTTTCCCCAAAACCTTCTCCAAAATGGAGAACATATGAAAGAGAAGATGAAAATTTCCAAATTTGGAGATATCTCCAAAAATGATTATACATGAGAGAGAAATTATTTTTTATTCATTCTACCAATGAGATTGGTTTAAAACAAATGTTTAAGAGAGAAAAATAATATTTTATGAGTTGTATTGAATATTTTAATATTATAATTAATTGTGTAATCTCGAAAATGGAGAATCTGTTGGAGATAAAGTAATTTTTTTATAAAAATTTACACTTTTTACTTCTCCATTTTAGAGAGTGGTTGGAGATGCTCTTAATCTAGTTAAGAGTTTAACAAACAAAAGTTTGTTTTTCATGATTTGATATATATTTGATAAAAATAATAATAAATTTTAAAATGAGTAAATAATCAGAAGATGAAGAGTCTGTTGAAAGGCTGTACACGGCCCAACCATCAGATAATGTATGTTGACCCTCCCACGCGCCACCAGCTGGAGACTGATAGGTTTTTGAACTTTTTCTCCAAACCATCCTTTCACTTATCTTAAAGTTACCAATGTTTTTATTCGTTATATTTAGGAAAAAGTAAAAAAAAAAAACCAAAGAACTATCCATTTTAAATAATTAAATTTTTAAACTATTTTATAAATAAAAAAATTATTAATTTTTCTTATTTTAAATGATTAAGTTTATAAACTATTTTTTGAATAAAAAAACAATTAAACTTTTTCATTTTGAATGATTAAGTTATGAACTTTTTTTTCAATAGAATAAACCATCGAAATTTTAGAAATTAGTTATTTACTTTCTTTTAACAACAGAAAAAAAGTCGTTGTTACAAGCTGAGATGATTTTAAGATAAAAAGAAACGTAAATCAATTTATTGTTTTCAAACTCCACGCCATTCAAACCTCATGAAAACACTTGTATTCCACTCTTCGTCGCACCATCGTTGGTTGTTTTCCATATCGCCTATCACGTTGTTGGTCTTTGCCATCAATCTCTCTCTTTTTTATCTATTTTTATCTTTTAATTTTCCCTCTTTTGATAGATAAAATATAAATAAAAAAATAGGGAGATCGATGACATGATCCAACAGCGTTATAGGCGATATGGAGAACGAACAACTATGGGGCGATGGGAAGTGGCGAGGGGAAGTGATACTGTTGTTTGCAAGGAGTTTGGATGGTGTAGAGTTTGAGAACGGTATAACTGATTTAGGTTTCTTTTTTACTTTAAAACTTCCATAGTCGGTTACAAGTAGTTATTTTTTTGTTAAAAAAATTGTAGGTAACCAATTTTTAAAAGTTCGATGGTTTATTCATTCAAAAAAATGTTTAGGGACTTGGGGGGTATTTGGTTAGAGATATTAAGCAGTAATCAATGAGAGTGATAATAAAATAAATTGTATGGTTTTATATAATATAATGAGTTCATTCACTCATAAACCCAAATTTTCATTCCAGGTTAATTTGGGGGAATGAAAATTCATTCTCTATCATTTTCAATTTCATTCTTATTTCCATTCCCCGACCTAAACCAAACAATCCCTTAACCATTCAAAATGACAAAGTTTTATGGATTTTCCATTCAATAAAATAGTTCAGGGACTTAACAATTGAAAATGAGAACGTTTCATGGTTTTTTAATTGAAAAAAATAGTTCATGGACATAACCATTCAAAAAAATGAGATAGTGCGTTGGGTTTTTGAACTTTGCCCTTATATTTATTGGTCTTTTTCATACAATTTTCTTTCATTTGTAAAATAGAGAAAATAAGGTTTTTATTCACTATTTTACTTTAACATATTCTGTATATTGTTTTCTTAAATAGAAAAAAATAGAAAAGGCTACAAGTTTAGAATTTTTTTTTAAAACTTGATGTGGGAAGAAAGAAATAGTTTTTTGTTCACATCCCCCAATGACATTGATTTTAAAAAAGTACATTGGGATCATAAAATTATATAATGTTTTAATAATATAATGGATGTTGAAATCTTTAAAATAATGAATATGTAGAGATAAATGTATTTCTTTTTAGAAATTTTGAATTATGATTCTCTAATTTAAAGAAATTATAGAGTATATATTAGAGATGCTCTAAGAGCATCTCCAACAGCTTTTCTATAATTTCTCTAAAATAGAGAATCAAAAGTGAAAATCTCTAAAAAATACTTACATTCAACTCCAACAGATTTGTTATTTTAGAGATTTTAAAATAACTTATATTATTATAATATTCAATACTTTATCATCCCAGTGCACTTTAAAAAAAACTTAATATAAAATTAAATCTCATTGGTGAGATTGAATAAAATAATAATTTCTCTCTCCTACCATCAAGTTTTAAAGAATTCTCTAAACTTGGAAAATTTTCAAGTTTTTTCTATTATAGCAAACAAGATAGCAAAGCTGTTGGAGAGATTAGAGAGCAAAAACCAAAATTTTTCTATTTTAGCAAAGCTGTTGGAGATGCTCTAAGTTCTTTAAAATTATAGGAGCATCCCCGATAGATTTTTTTTAATTTCTAAAATAAAATTTTAAAATTGAACTCTGTAAAAAATTCCAATAAGTTCTCCATTTTAAATATTACAATATCATTATATTATTAAAATATTATATTGATTTAATAAAAAATATTCTTTTCTAAATATTTAATTTTTAGGTTTTTCATTGGTGGAAATATTATAACAAATATTTATCCCTAATGTTAACATTTTAGAGTTTTTCAAATTTTGAGAATTTTATACTCTCTTTTCTAGTTTCTCCAAAATTTAAAAAGTTTTGAAGAATTTGTTGGAACAAATGAAAAATTGTCCGAAATATCCACTTTCTCCATCTAAAGCATTTTTCCATCCATGTCCATGTCATCGATCCCCAATCTTTCATCCTGTCCCCGCAGGGGAATATGATCACATATTTGCATCCCTACCTCCGTCCCCAACAGGGAATCATGAATTCTCTTTTCTCGTTTATGTGAGATAGTTTGAATCAAATGTGTTAAACCTTACTTTCAATCCAAAATGACCATGTTTAAATCTCACATATTTCTAAAAAGTCAAAATATTATTTCTAAATCTAAAAGATACTAAATTTAGTTCTTTATAAATAATATATTTAATAACAAATATATAATATATTAAATATATAGGGATGAGGCAGCTTGAGGATCACGTTAATACCCAACCTCGGCCGCAACCCCAGTTTCTAACTTATGGGATCCCCATCCTCATCCCCGATCCCCGGTTTTGCCAGGAATCCTCGGTCCCGGTCGGCGCGGGTACATCGGGTTCCTCAATGGGACGAATCTCATTTCCATTCCTACATTTTCTACAGATTCTCCAAAATAGAGAAAACAAGGTTTTTAGAGTTATTTTGGAGGTTTTTTTGGCTGCAACTTCTCCAAAACTTTCTCTAAAATGGAAAAAGTAGAAGATGGTACAATTTTCTTCATTGGCGACTTCTTCAAAAACTTCATTTTGTTATTTCCAATGTAAAACCTCCAACCAATCAATGAAATAAATGAAGATTTTGAGAGAACGAGCTTTTGTTATATTGTGGAATATTTAAATAATATAATTAATGTCAAAATATTTAAAATTGAGAAACTTTTGGAGTTAAATGTTTTTCTTTTTGTTGAGATTTTGACTTTTGTTCTAGAAATTGTGAATAAATTGTTGGAGATACTCTAATATGTATTACCGACTAATCGATGAAGGCGAAATGATGATGTGATACATTTCTTAGAGCATCTCTAACAGGTTCTCTATAATTTTTCTAAAATAGAGAATGAAAAGTCAAAATCTTTAAATAAAATTAAATTTCATTCCAACTGATTCTCTATTTTAGAGATTTCAGCATTAGTTATATTATTAAAATTTTATATAATTTTATAACCCCAATTCACTTTTTTTTAATATTATATAAAATAATGATAGATTAATCTTATTGACAGAAATGAATAAAAAAAATTCTCTCAACTCCCATCAAGTTATAGAAAATTCTCTAAATTTGGAGTTTTTTCTTATTTTCTCTATTTTGAAGAATATGATAGAGAAGCTGTTGGAACCAAATAGAAAACAAAATCTTCATTTTCTCTATTTTAGAAAAATTGTTGGAGATGCTCTTATAAGCTAAGGCTATGTTTGGCAAAAAAAAACTAGCTTATAAGTTAGCTTATTGAAACGCTACTCAAAGTAACGTTTTGAAAAGCTAACTTATAAGCTAGTTTGCCAAACAAAGCCTTAGTTGTTGGATCTTGCCGAAATTATTTCTAAAGTTATTTAAATTATTGTATTATTTGAATACAACTTTTTAATGCCTAACTTATATGTTTATTGTGAAATATAACTCTTTTCCTTTATTTTTGTTTATGATAAAAACAATTTTACATAATTCAAATTTAAACCGACTTTTATATGCCTTAGATAATCGTAACCTTATTTACAAAATTGTAAAATTGATAATATTCCGTTTCATATTTACATTCTAGGTATTTGCAATTGAATTTGAATTCCAGGAAAAGAACACTTCACACGCCGTTTAAATTGTTGACGCTCGTGATTTTAACAATGGTTTACTGGGATGTTTGATATCAAACCCTAACCAAAATTTACATCTAGCGTTGTTATCGTTTGAACTTTGGTCGTGGTATCATTCCATAAAAACCAAACGACTAGTTGTCAATGAGCTTGAAATTAGAGTTTAATCACCAACATCAAACCCTAGGATTTTTTCTCAGTGAGTGCACCTTAAAGGTGGATCAAAAACCTGCAAAATCGATCGATGTATTTTTTTTGTCAAATTCCGCCGTTTAAATGGATTTTTAAAATTTTTGGTTGATTTAAAGGGATTTTTCGGTTTTTGGTAGATTTTCCTGTAACACCCCGATTTTCGGTTCAAGTTTATGCGGAAACCGGTATATTAAGATATTTTATTTTGAAATTGAATCCTAGATTTTATAGTCTTGATAGATGAAGGATTCAATTATGAGTACAACGGTTCTTTCCGAAGCGAAATCGGAGCTATAACGAAGAAGTTATGACTAATTCGGTATTTAACCAAATAAGAAGAAGAAGCAAGTTGTTGGGCTGGGTGGTGCGTGAGGGGCAGAAGCCCAGATTCGGGGTTAAATGAGTTTTTCCCAAATCTCATTCATTTCAAGCATTCTCTCCCAAAACCCTCCCTCTTCACCTACTTCTTCTAAGGTTCTTTCAACCACTAAATCATCATCATTCATTGCTAGAGTTAAGAACATCATCCAAGGTTTCGGTTTGGAAGATTCATTACCATCTCCATCTTCATCTTCTTCAAGTGTCCAAAAGCTTGATTTTGGGGTTTTCATCTCCTACCTTATATTTTCTAGATTTTGGGTTGATAAGAGTATTAAATCATCATAGAAGGTTCTTCCAAGTGATTTCATTGAAGCATCCTTCAAGATCTTCATCTTCCCCAAGTGTTCAAATCTAAGTTTTTGGGTTTTCTTCTAAAAACCTACTTGGTGAGTTCCTACTATCATTTTACAAACTTTATACATATCAAAGGTTACATTTTGAACTCCTATATATCTCCATGGTTTTGGATTTAAGTTTATGGCATTTTGACCTAACTTGAGTTTTTGGGGATATTTTAGGGTTCCTAATCATTTTCGTGAAATGTAAATGGTTTGATCTTATTGAAAGTAAAATGGAGATTTACTTGCACATTTATGTGGTTTACCGGAATGAATGTATATAAATCTCATTTTGTGGTTTCATTCTTATCAGCAGTTAAACTTGAAAAAGGCATTTTGGTTGTAAATGTTTTTGGAAGCTATACGTTTAGCTTGGTTAGTCACACATGTTATTGTGACAAGTTTAGACTATTACTAGTGGATCCCTAGGTTTTGAGTCGACTTATATTACATTATTGGAGGTTACCAAGTAATGTAAATGAAGAACTACATGTGCATTAAATTGTGAGGTTCTGGCCGTTAACAAAATATGGAACTACATGTGCATTAAATTGTGAGGTTCTGGCCGTTAACAAAATATGGAACTACATGTGCATTAAATTGTGAGGTTATGGCCGTTAACAAAATATAGAACTACATGTGCATTAAATTATGAGGTTCTGGCCGTTAACAAGATATAGAACTACATGTGCATTAAATTGTGAGGTTCTATATGGTAACCAAAACGAAGAACTACATGTGCATTAAATTGTGAGGTTCTGGAAAGAAGGTTTATGACCTTATTTTAATGAATTTTATTCTTATCAACAGTTAACTTGGGAATGCCTATTTGAAAGGTTTACGTTTGAATGAAATTGTTTATATCTCCTGAAATTTATAAACTGTATGTTCTCACTAGGCTTTAAGCCTAACACTTTTTCGAAAATGATGTGTATAACAGGTTCCCTTAGCGGCGGGTCGTCAAGGGGTTGAGTGAAGAGTTTGGTCTCTTGAGGAAATTTCTGGATGTTAGTTGCTTTGGAGACTTGGTGTTTAAACCAATTTATTTATTATAGTATTGGGTTGACAACCTATGTAATCTAGATAGACTTGGTTTGGTTTTGGCTTGGATTGGTTTTGGCTTGGATTGGTTTGTTGTCATTTTCCGCACGTATTGGCAGGTTTTGTGAAGGGTCACGCCTTGCCCATTATTTTTGGATGGTTTGTCCTATTTATAGACGTTATATTGCCGAAATTTCAATTTTTAAATTACCCCAATTTTTAGGGTGTTATATTTCCTTGTATTTTCAAATATTCCAGAGTACCCCTCAAAGTTTAATATTGCATCTTTTATACCCTAAAAAAATTCTACTTGTGTAAATCAGTTGAGCGGCTGAACGGATCCGTTCAAGCCTTCATAGGTCCGCCCCTGTTGATCACAAAGTTGACTACCATTCGATGATGAACTAAAGACAACACCAAAATTATTCAATGATAAACTAAAAACCATCGACTAAATAAGGAACTTAACTGTTGAATCATAAAACCCTCTAACGAAGTTGATAGTGGTTGAGCACCAATTAAGCTAGCGGTCCAATAATTGACTTTGGAGATAGTTGATTGTAGCATTTTCGTGAGAAGGAACTATAGCCTATGAAAGGAAGACATCAATTGAAAGGCAACCGACGAGCGATTTGATTTCAATGAAAGATCAAAATGAGCAAAAATAACTCTTAAAGTAAATTATTGATTGACTGATGAATGTTCATGACAGTATAAGTAACGCACATGATAAATCATTTATAAGAATTACCTTTTGAATTGTTGATTGTTCAAGACGTGATTTTGAAATCTAAAAGTTAGGACTAATTGAAAAGAGAAAATATTGTTTGAAGAAAAAACGAAATTTTCAAAATAATTTATTATTAATAATTTAATCTAATCTATACTACTATATAAAAATTCTAAAATGTACAATCTTTTGTACAATAACATTTACCACACTTACAATTTACATTTATCATCTTTATAATTACTTATTTAATTACTTTATATCCCTTACTTTTTCTTTTTTCATTTTACACCATTATCATATTAACACAAATAATCGTATATGAACAAAAATGCAATGAAAGAATACGTTCCTTTTTCTACAAATTATACCATTATAATCGTCTCGTCAATACCTTCAAAACGAGCCCAATATTGAATATTTTTTAATTTAACCGTACTATTGAATATCATGAATATCTACGAATTAAATTGTTTTATATCTATACGTTTTATTTCTTTTCACCGTTAGCACATTAAAAATACATAATCGTAAAATATATTAAAAATACGTTTCATTCTTATTATAAATTACATCACAATAATCTCTACTGTATTATAAAAATTCTATCTATACTACTATTTAAAAATTCTAAAACCGTTACTGTACAATCTTTTGTACAATAAAATTTATCACCCTTACAATTACTTATTTAATTTACTTTATATCCCTTACTTTTTCATTTTTCATTTTACACGATTATCATATTAACACAAATAATCGTATATGAACAAAAATGCAATGAAAAAGTACGTTCGTTTTTCTACAAATTATACCATTATAATCATCTCGTCAATACCTTCAAAACGAGCCAAATATTGAATATTTTTTAATTTAACCGTACTATTGAATATCATGAATATCTACGAATTAAATTGTTTTATATCCATATGTTTTATTTTTTTTCACCGTTAGCACATTAAAAATAAATAATCGTAAAATATATTAAAAATACGTTTCATTCTTATTATAAATTACATCACTATAATCTCTACTATATTATAAAAATTCTATCTATACTACTATATAAAAATTCTAAAACCGTTATTGTACAATCTTTTGTACAATAAAATTTACCACTCTTACAATTACTTATATAATTACTTTATATCCTTTACTTTTTCATTTTTTTCATTTTACACCATTATCATATTAACACAAATAACCGTATATGAACAAAAATGCAATGAAAAAATACGTTCATTTTTCTACAAATTATACCATTATAATCGTCTCGTCAATACCATCAAAACGAGCCCAATATCGAATATTTTTTAATTTAATCGTACTATTGAATATCATGAATATTTACGAATTAAATTGTTTTATATCTATACGTATTATTTTTTTCACCGTTAGAACATTAAAAATACATAATCGTAAAATATAATAAAAATACGTTTCATTCTTATTATAAATTACATCACTATAATATCTACTATATTATAAAAATTCTAATACCGTTTTTTACAAACCTTTGAAAACCAAAATTTTCTCTCCCATATTCCAATTCCTAATTCAATTAAATGTTACGTTTATCACCCTTACAATTAGTTATTTAATTTATTTTATATCTCTTGTTTTCTTATTTTCTATTTTATACCCTTATCATGTTAACATAAATAATCGTATACAAACAAAAATGCAATAAAAAATACGTTTCTTCTTTTTACAAATTATATCATTATAATCGTCTCGTCAATACATTCAAAACGAGCACAATATTGAATATTTTTTTTATTTAACTGTACTATTAAATATAATGAATATCTACAAATAAGATTGTTATATATCCTTACACTTTATTTTATTTTCACTTTTAGCATATTAAAAATACGTAAACCAACTAAAATATATTAAAAACACGTTTCATCAATTCATTTTATTTTGAAAAAGTTACATTGTAACACACATAACAAATTATTGAAATAGTTCACATAAATCACCAACTAGCGAATTCCGTATATCGAAGTGATATTTGTTACATTGATTTGATTATACTATAAGCATTGAAATTTACGCCTATCTTCAACTGCCCCTTTTGCCATTTATTTAACTTTTTAAATAAATTTGAAAATAAAAATAAACTTTTACACCCGCCGCATTGCACGAGCATATATATATATATATATATATATATAAATTTGTAAAACTTGATAAATTGTTTTATATAATTTTTTTGATAAAATTGTTTCATATATTTGTGTTTTTGATGTGAAAAATGAAAATTTTTCATCAGATTGAGAAAATGCATGAAACATTTTCATCAGAATGAGAAAATACATGAAACAATTTCATTTTTACATTAAAAAACACAAATATATGAAACAATTTTATCAACAAAAGAATTATATAACACAATTTCATCAAATTAAACAATTTCATGAACCAATTTAATTAACTTAACCAATGAAATCGATGGTTTACACGTTTTGCAAAATTAGAATGGTTTCCATTTGCTCTCTCCTATATATATACACACACACACACATATATATACACACACACACATACATATATATATATATATATATATCTACTATATTATAAAGATTCTAAAACGGTTATTTGTACAAAGTGTTTCTTGTACAATGTTACATTTACCACCCTTACACTTACTTATTTAATTTACTTTATATTCTTGTTTTTTCATTTTTCATTTTACACTATTATCATATTAACACAAATAATCGTATATGATAAAAAATGCAATGAAAAAATACGTTTATTTTTTTTACAAATTATACCATTATAATCGTCTCGTCAATACCTTTAAAACGAGCCTAATATTGAATATTTTTTAATTTAACCGTACTATTAAATATCATGAATATCTACAAATTAATTTGTTTTCTATCCATACGTTTTATTTTTTTCCACCGTTAACACATTAAACATAAATAATCGTAAAATACGTTTCATTCTTATTATAAATTATATCATTATAATTTTTTTTCGTCAATAATTGTAATATAAACTAATTATTGAATATCTTTATGGGTTTAGGGTTTCATAAATTGTGATTCTTAGGTCATGGTTGATTGTTGATGACATATCTATAAGAAAGTAACATTAATTTTTCGTTCTTTACTTACATTCTGCTCCATCGTACAGGTATATGCCTAGTAAATTATAAAACTTCTCCTTTGTGTTTAAACAATAGTATCCAAAGGGTATAAATGTAATTTAAGGAGGAGGAATGTCCGGCAGGAAGGACGGGGGAATGAGATAAAATTAACGTGCAGTCACGTACGCGCTTCACGGAACTGCGGGGCCCACCACATGGTATTGCGGCGTCGGTAGAAAAAGAAATCCACTGTTTCATGCTCACCATGTTCCGATGACGTGGCAATCATCAGACGGGGGTCTTGAGGTGGAGCCCACGGAGTAACGAAAACCTGCGAGATGCCAGCTGGCAACTGCAAGGACACTAAATCATACTTTGTCAGGACACAGTCACGTGATTTAGCGTTGGGATTGGAGATTCATTATTTTAAAGGGTAAAAAGAGTAAGACTGAATCTTGCCTGGACTAATATAAAACGTATATGAGACAAAAGTTTAACTAGTATTTATTTGCTATATAAAATAGAGTGCTATTTGTACCAAAAATATGTCAAAATTAGGTCAAAATCATGCATTGAGAATGTAATTAATGTATTGGGAATGTAAAAAGCAGATGTTGATGTTGATGTTGATATGTGTGAGGAAAAAAATAATTATGATAGTGCACTTAGCAAATTTATGGGTGCAATTAGCCTCCCCTATAAAATATCACTCAATTTCTATAATTTCTATAATTTCTTAGAGTAAACTACAATTTTTGTCCTTGTTGTTTACACAAATCTTCGAAAGTGGTTTATAAACTTCAATAACTAGTATCGTTCATACATTTTTCTTTTAAAATCGTCCCTGAACACTAATTCTGTTAAAAAGAGTGATCTCTTTCCACCCCTAAATTATCTCTCCCATACCAAACATCTTATCGGTCAAATCAATTTTAAATTATTATATATAAGTTATTATTATATTAATAGTTAGAGTAAACTCCAATTTTAGTTTTAGTCTCTAACGTTTAGTGATTTCTTTGAAAGAGATCCTTATGGTTTCATAATTTAAGTTTACGTTCCCAGGATATGGATTTTGCTTTAAAAGAGGTCCCTGGACACTAACACCGTCTATTTGGTCCGTTAGTGTCAGGGGCAAAATCGTCCAACCATATTTTTGTCATTTTTTACAGTTTTTTTGGTTTTCCTTTTTTTTGTAAAAAACACCAAAATTTTGGGCCAACTTGTAATTAACTTAAACATATACGAACATCCAAAACACTCACCACATCCCACCACATCGTCGACTAACTTTCTCCATATACCACCACCCACCACAGCCCTCCACCCCCAAAACACCATCTCTCACTTTCCCGTCCAACCACCCTCCACCCACCTCCCTGTAAACCCCCCCCCCCCCCCCCGGTCATTTCTCTCCTCAAACCACCCTCCACCCCACCACTACTCATCTCTGCCATAAACACCCAACTCCAACAAACACCCAACTCCAACAAATCTGTTGAATTTTTTATTTGAGTTTGATTTAATATCTTAGATAAAACTTAAAAAAAAATGAAATCCCCAAAAATCTGCTGAATTTTTATATGAGTTTGATTTAATGTCTCAAATGAAACTCAAAAAACAAAATCCCCTAAAATCTGCTGAAAATTTTATATGAGTTTGATTTAATGTTTAAGATGAAACTTAAAACAAATGAAATCCCCCAAAATATGCTAGAAACCAGATGTGGTTTTGCTTCGAGATTAGAACAAAACATGAAATTTTTCTTTGTTTTTCTGGAAACCAGATGTGGTGGATGGTGAGGAGGCATTTGACGTGGGAGTTGGTGGTGCGGTGGAAGCGGTTGATTTGGGATTGAATGAGAGTGGAGGCGGTGGCGCGTGAGGTGTTACTGAGGGAGAGGAGGGTGGTGAGGTGGTGGGGTGGATGGGGAGTGAGAGGTGGTGCGGAGGACGGAGACAACCACCCAATCCGCCACAAAACACCATCAGTGGCTTGGTTGTTGAAATCGGCAACCCTGTGTGATTTGTTGGAACACCCACACATCGTCCCCTCCATCTTCGGCCAAGGTGTTTCACAGTAGTTCACCAGAGAAGATGGTGTTTTTGAGTAAATTCAAGTTATTACCTGTATCAAATCCCTTTGCATGCATATCCCTTCCAGCAAAAATTGAATCCACTCCATCAGCTCCCAGGGTGATGTTCTTACCTTGCTCGAATCTGAGAGGGAGGCCAGAAAGTTGCATTGATTTCACCTTGATTTCCTCTTTCTTAAGATATTTGGATAAGTTTTGATTTTTGATTTTGATTTTAAGGTTTAGGTTTAGGTTTAGACTTAGGTTAGAGTTTATTAAGTTTAATTTTTGATTTTGATGTTTAAATTTGGATTTGGTCTTGGGTTTAATTAATGTTGGTGTTTGGATTAAGGTTTGGCCAATGGCTCTTGACCGGAGAAGATGATCGGCGATTTGGCTAAAGAAGATGACCGAAAAGGGGTGTAAAATTTACAGACTTTATCCCTATAATTTGGCGGTTTTTACAAAATATAAGAAAACACAAACAAAAGTGCAAAAAGAGAGACAAACTATGATTGGACGATTTTGCCCCTGACACTAATAGACCAAATAGACGGTGTTAGTGTCCAGGGACCTCTTTCAAAGCAAAATCCATACCCTGGGGTACGTAAACTTGAATTATGAAACCATAACGACCTCTTTCAAAGAAATCACTAAACGTCAAGGACCAAAATTGGTGTTTACTCTAATAGTTGGATAGTATTTGTTATTACTACTACTTTATTATATTTATTATTTTGTCAATTAGTTTCTAATTGTTTAAGTTTTTATTTTTACTATTTTTAATTTAATTAAATACATTAAAATTATATATATATATATATATATATATATATATATTTTGCAACCCTTAAAAATGTTGCAACCCACATCTTAACCGTTGGATTCATGATCGACGGTTATTTTATTTTCATTTTTCTCTTTTTTTAATTAAAAATATTGGGCCCCATATATTTTATAACCGTCAATCATGAATCCGACGGTTAAGATGTGGGTTGCAAGGGTTGCAACCTTTTTAAGTGTTGCAAATTAAACAAACCAATATATATATATATATATATATATATATATATATATATATATATATTATTGAAGATTTTATTTTTATACACTTTGAATTATTTATCTTATGACTTTTTTTATTTATTAACTTTTAATCTATTTTCTTATTATTTTTAATTATTATAATTGAATTATAGTTTTATGTTTTAAAGTATTACTAAAAGTGTACTCATGTAATGCAATGCAATATATATATTGATATTTAAAATTTTTATATTGATATTGATATGAAATTAACAATTTAAATGTTCTTGTTTTTTAATATAATTTGTTTAATTCAATTTTTATATGATTTAATTTAAGTTTAATAACAATGTAATTTATTTTAGTTTAATTAATGTAATTTTTTTATAAAGATAATAATTAGATATTCTGTTAGAACTCAATAATTATTCTAATTATATTTTAGATTCTTTATATTTAAAATGAGATATTTATCTTGTATTTTATTATATTTATCATTTAGTTATGATCAAACATCCAACTTTAAAAAGTTATACTAATGCATCATTTACTTGTAATCTTAAATTTTAAGTAAATATGCGTCAATAAATACTACTTAATACATAAATAATAGTTTTAAGATTTTATACCAAATGCTTTATAATATAGTACATATTAATAATTAATAATTTTATAACCTCTAAATTTAATTTATACAAGTTCGACAAATTGCTATTTATATAGTAATGTAAAATATTTTGAAAAGTCATAACATCCACATTACAAAAGGAGTGAAATAGGCAAAACACTTTGGAATATATCTATTATTTAAGTGCAATGGTGACCAAAAAGTGAAAAATGTATGTGAGTTCAATGTATCATGTAACATCCTGAAATTTGGAAAGAACAACTAAATAAAATTTTAATAATACTTTAAAGAATAATAAAATCTCTTACGACAAGACTATACTTATGAAATGATTCTAGATTTAACCACCCACAAAAGAATAAAGTATTACATAAAGACTAATTAAAGGTCGGGTGTTACTTAACCCAAAACCAATTGTTATTCCCAAAATGCGGAAGACTTCACCAAGCTAATCATTTCTCGTGCATACAACTAGCACTTATCTCTTCACAATGTCGTTAGTACTAATCTCCAACCAGAACCTGATGCACATGCCGACAAATAAAAAGATTAGGCTAACGCCTAGTGAGTTCAAGAGTTTCCATCGTAAGCATATAAATCGTTAAACTGAAACTGAATCATGATTTCTAAAGTGGTATGTATAAAATATTAACTCAACATCTTTCTCAAAGCCCACCATTTTCGTGATGAAAACACCAATACCCAAACATTTATTCAAAGATGACTTCGAAAACCCAATACTCACCCAAAACACAAATAAGTATTTATATTCAAATACTGAAAACTTGGACAAACTCTATTATCCAAAATATCCAAAAACATGGATAAGGTTTAATAATTAAAACCACAAATAAACAATCCGTACTCTTAATGTCACCGAAAACATGGATAATACTCAATACCCAAACAACAAATTTCGGTAACAGGGGAGACCTGTTTCCATTGAACGTGACAGGAACACAAAAATATGCCATGTATTTATGTTATAAGCATGTTTGAAGGACGAAAAACCATTGACATCAACCCTATTGAGGTCTTTGGTCATGGTAGACATCAACGCTATCCCGGTCTATAGTCATTATGGACATCAACCCTATTCAATCAACCTTATCCAGGTCTATAGTCATTGTGAACATCAACCATATCCAAGTCTTTAGTCATTGTGGACGTAAATCCTATCTAGGTCTATAGTCTTTGTGGACATCAACCTTATCCTAGTCTTTAGTCATTGTGGACATCAACCCTATCCAGGTCTTTAGTCCAATACAATAATGAGCTCAACTTTATCCAAGTCTTTTATTCAAATGATCACCTAGTTCAACCTTATACGGGTCTTTACCTTAGGATATCCCATCCAAGACAAGCTTGTTCATTTAGAAATTACATAATGTAACCAATGCCTATTTCCAAATTAAAACTTGGGAATTTTATCCTACATTTACATAATAAAGCCGACTTATATGCCTATGGTTCCATTGCATTATAGTCTAAATTACACGACTCCAAATTGAATGACCTACACACTCAAACATGTAATTCTCAAATAGAAATCAATAAATACAAATCATGCCCAAAGCTCCACATCGAGCTATAAAATCGGACAAATGTCACCAAGACCTAACACGGTTGAAACCGAGCCAAAAACTCAACAACTCAATGACTATTCAATAAAAGTCATTATAAACGATAAAAACATATTTAACCAATGTTCATACAAAACACATGCTCTAAAACATGATCAACTCAAAAACCCATCATTGGGTAGGACAAACCATTTTCCAATAGAAATCATATCATTTACATTTCCAAAATGTCCCAATCCTAACAATGTGCATTTTTAACCCAAATACACCAAGATGCATTAACACCAAAATAATCCCCATTTATAAGATAAATCATCCAAAGAATCCGTAAATATGATTTAGTTATCAAAATGTCTAAAAATCCCAAGTACGGACATTTCTCAAGATTGATAAACCCATGGTACCAAATGCAAACCTCAACAAATAATAATCACATTTGATAAATGTTAAGAAAACATTTCAATGCATCAAAATAGACGTTTTTGGCATGTACATAGTTTTCACAAAGCAACTTGAACTCACTTGCTAGATTTAGGCTAAATCTAGATTTTTCCCAACTTGAGCTCATTTGAAGAAATTTGAATCCTCAAGCCAAATCTTCCAAAACCTAGATCCATAAGTTTCCAACCATAAATATTCATATCCAACCATTTAGAATCATTCCCCAAACATCTTATATAAAAATCTCCATTTTGACCAAAACCCTAGTTTTGACGTAATCCCCCAAAATCCTCCAAAACCGAAATTTGAGAAACATAAACACTAGGAAGTCATCAATAGAGAGTTTATAACTCATAATAAAGTTTAGAAACTAGGAGGATGAACTCGCCACTTAGGTTTTGGTAAAAACTTAGAAAACCCTTAATTTCTTGAAGATGGAGGTGATGATGATGAGCTTTTGATCTTTGCTTCCACTCCACCACCAAATACTATTGGATATTCCCAAAAATTACAATATATCCTTGAAAATCTCTCAAAAATGAAACCATAGCACTTTGAATCACCAAAAACGGAGTAGAAATGAGAGAGTTATGAAGAATGGGGTTGAAAATCCGACTTTTAAGCTGTCTGGCACCACTGTGCTACAATGCCAGTCGAGTTTGCCATAACATAGTCTCATGGCATAGTCGCGCAAGGTGTCCAGAGTGTTTCCCCTTGGCTGCTACTTTGCCACTGCGACTATGATATTGTCATAGTCGCCGGTCATTGTAGTCGTATCCGTACCAAGCCCCGAAACTCGACTTTTTTTATGCCAACGCTCCCGAAACTCTTATGGACTTAAAATAATGTTTTCCCAACATAAATCCCACCCATTTATAAGTTGTAAAAACGTTCGGGTGACCTTTACTTACCGAACTTACGAGTGTTACAATCCTCCCAACCTTAAAAGAAATTTCGTCCTCGAAATCTAGCTTCACATTTAACGTCGCCCTCATAATTGACAGTCCTTATTTACGAGGAATTGTCTCTAGTCCACTTGACAGAACAATCATGATAAATTTTATGTTGATACTTGCAACAAATGTCCCCTTAGGCACATTACACTTATATCCGAGTGAACGATTAACTTACTAGAGTAGCTTCTAACCACAAGACTTCGGTTGTCTCCCAACCTTAGGTGATCCCTACTTCCCCAACGGCAGATCCCGACTTCCAATCAGTCCAGATCTACACACTTTTAAACTATCTCTCTAACCAATCCAAGGTTTGATCACCACCGAAACCAACAAAATTCCAAATCCAATTGTTTCTGCTACTGAACCGCCATTTAGTTTTAACGAGTACCATTAGACTCCAAAGCGGACGGTTGTCCTTGACCCAAGGGTTATACATCTCCCAGAATACGCCCAACCAAACATTCAATTGACAAATCTCTTACTAGCCAAGGAAAATCATTCAACTATATCCATTGATCTCAATTTGAACTTCTTAAAATTACTACTCATGATACCAATATCTCCCGGGATTTAATAACCACACTCCAAATATGCCAACGGTTCTTGGCCTCGTAATCAAAGGTTGACACATAACAATTTTACCAAAATTCGAGCTACTGCAGAACCACGCACACAGATTTCATTCATCGAGCCTACCTATAAAACCAAGGTTATCAGCACGGTGTCTAAAGGGTTCTACACATCCCTTATGCAATAACTGACTAATTCCCATAATAAAGGTTGCCGAAATGAACAATTTACCATAAGCATTAACAGAAGATATGGCGAGCTTCACCCTTCAGTTACAAAAGTACATTGACTCTACAAACGATACCACTCGGCTTGCAGTAGTATCACGCATTGGAATACCCAACCTTCCACTGCCGAGGTTCTACACGTCATTACTCTTAACCAGGGTTGCTTAACCTTCCAAGGTCCTAATGAGTTCAAGGTTTTCAAGTGAAATACTCGACAATTATGCCATTCGAAAATTTCATAAGGTTTTTCAACACGAATATTTTTATAACGATTAGTCGTACATGTAAAAATCACTACCACTTACTCGATAGTTTAGCAGGATGGACACGCTTGTCCCACATATGAAAATCATTTTGAAAATTACTTGATCACTAATCGAGTTACTAACAAAGCGCAAAGTACGTTCAACAAACTTTCAAAATGAACCGCTATGGTCCTAGTACGGATTTGTTTATGCCACACACACATAAAGTTTTCCCGAAATAAAACAACATGCAATAGATGGTTTACATAAAATTTCAAAGGAGGAAATTCATTAAATCAAATCTCAAAATTTTCTCATTCAGCCTTATAATGACATGGAATAAAACTTTCCGACAAGACTGGCATACATTAATGTATTTTCTTAAAACTTAAGAAAACGATAATGCATGTGACTCGTTTGATACGTAAAATAATTTAAATCGACTTAAATTTTCAAGTCTTACTTATGGTATGCATAATTGCTCCAAAATAGTGGCTATAATGTCAGGCATACCAATAAATCAACCTAATACACTCGTATGAGATGATAACAAAAGTATCAACAACCGAAAGCACATAAAACAAAGCGTTGGAATAAACTATCATAGTACCCTTATACGTTTATCCACGCCATAAGTACCAATCAATTTGTACTCCAAATAGTATGCAATGAAACGTACTAACACAAAACTCGAAAGAGAAAATCATGCGGTATCACAATTTCAAAACTACCATAAGGTAACATCTTCTCAACAAAACTTGTATGAGACAAAAATGTTCAATAAGGCCCATAAAGTAACACACACAATAATTCAAGTATACACATTTCAAAGTTTATCCATGCGTCGCAAATGTCATAAAATAAAACTCCATAAGACTCAACAAAACTTCCATAAAACTCAATGGCACCCAAACGACTAAATAGTGCCAAAATTTCTGTTCTCAATAATTAAATAGCATAAGACAAAGTTATGACTAAAATGTCGTAATTTCAAAAATCTCCCTTTTTACTGCAATATGATATAAAGTAACACCTTTCAACAAAACTCACAGGGAATAAAATTTCCAATAAAACTCAAACACCAAAGTAATGGAACGTAATCTTCGTCCAAAATCTTAACATATGTGGAGGAGATCCAATGTTAAAGTCATAAATCATAGTTACTTGTCCAAAACCCTAAACAATATTGAAATAAGGACATCACAATATCTGAAAATAGCGTTGGACAACAACAAGAATAAAGAAAGTCTCAACAAAGTTTGCAACCACATGTAATAAAAAAAATTTATGCATGTTTAAAATCATGGTTTAAATTCTTGTGTGTGCTAAACACTTTTCCAAGACTTCGTAATATAATCCACATGATGATTTGAAAAAATGAGAAATAATTGATGCAATTTATGTTAGAAATAAATTTCTTGCAGGAATTTTATCGGCACTCAACGTCTCGAAACCACACTCCTCAATTTCCCAGTCACACTATCTTCATCCGGATGCTCAAACATCTTAAGGCAATAATTGAAAGTTTCATCGGTTCACCTTACAATTTCTTCTTGAAATAAAGTCGATTCAATAGGTCTATGGTCCTAATTCAACCAATTGCCCCGACCAAAAATGGTCAACTTAATGTATTCATCATGCTTAACCGTCACTCCAAGTGACAATGCTATAAACATCAACTTCTTCTAGCTACTACTCCTCAGAAATTCATCCATTACCCCATCGGTCATCACATAAAGGCGATTCAAGCATACACATGTAACATGTAAGTTCACCACGACACAGGCCAGGTGCAATAATGAACGTACCACAAATGATTATCCTTGCTACCCTTGTCATGATTCCCGATTCTAGTTACTCTATCGACCTCAAAGTATCCTATCTTAAAGTGTATAATAGTGCAATCTCGCTTTCACTTACTTAGAAGAACACTAGTTTGAATTTAGGTATTCGAAATCAATACCTAAATCTCTCAAACTTAAGCTTTGATACCAACTAAATAAAAATTTCAATAATATTTCAAAGAAGGATAAAATCTCTTACGACAAGACCATACTTGTGATACGATTCTAGATTTAACCATCAACAAAAGAATAAAGTCTTACATAAAGACTAATTAAAAGTCGGGTGTTACTCAACCCAAAACCAATTGCTATTCTCAAAATGCAGAAGACTTCACCAAGCTAATCACTTCTCGTGCATACAACTAGCACTTATCTCTTCACAGTGTCGTTAGTACTAATCCCTAACCAGAACCTGATGCACATGCCAGAAAATAAAAAGGTTAGACTAACGCCTAGTAAGTTCAAAAGTTTCCATCCTAAGCATATAAATCGTTAAACTGAAATTGAATCATGATTTCTAAAGTGGTATATATAAAATATAAAGTCAGAATCTTTCTTAAAGCCCACCATTTTCGTGATGAAAACACCAATACCAAACATTCATTCAAAGATGACTTCGAAAACCCAATACTCACCCAGAACACAAATAAGAATTTATATTCAAATACTAAAAACCTGGACAAACTCTATTATCCAAAATATCAAAAAATATGGATAAGGTTTAATAATTAAAACCATAAATCATGGATAATAATCCGTACTCAAAATGTCACCGAAAACATGGATAATACTCAATACCCAAACAACACATTTCGGTAACGGGGGAGACCCGTTTCCATTGAATGTGGCAGGAACACAAAAATATGCCATGTATCTATTTTATAAACATGTTTGAAGGATGGACAACCATTGACATCAACCCTATTGAGGTCTTTAGTCATGGTAGACATTAACCTTATACAAGTTATAGTCATTGTGAACATCAACCCTATACAGGTCTTTAGTCATTGTGAACATCTGTTAGGTCAAAATATTGTATCCAAGATTTAATAGGAAAGTCAAAGATGTAAAGTCAACATTGTCAAAGTCAAGATTAGTCAAAGTTGTCTAGTTTACTTAGCCTTTAAGTCTTTGTATAGCATGTGGGTTTAAATAGGCTTTATGCCTTGTAGGTTTGGAAAGAACCTAATTGTAAAATCATTTAGACGTGTGAAGAATCAAGATCTACTTTCTCTCTCTAGTTCTTAATTGCTTAATCTTGATGAGAATTGCTTGATTGTTTGAGATTTTACATTCACAATTGGTATCAGAGCCGTACCAAACATTTTCAGAAAATATTATCACAGAAAAGATGGATTGATTTTCTGGATTTTTAGATCAAAAAGTTGATTTTTCTTGAAAATATCAAGAACACTGTTGAAATGTTTGAATCTGTTCTTGATCAAAATTTTGTGTTTTGTTGATTTTAATCTAAAATTGACATTGAAAATAGGTTCTATATGATTAATCGATCATTCCTGTGAAATTTCATGTTTTAATTTTCAGGAATTGAATCAATTTGGATCAATCTGTGGATCAAAGAAGTCGAACCCTGTGATTTCGAGTTCTTGATTTGCGATTTCTAAATTCATACAATCTGTGCAAGCTAATGGGACGGTGCTGTGATTATGAGATTTGAGCCACTTTCATTTACAAATTAGTGATTCAATTTACAAATTTGTGATTGGAGGTTCAAAGTGTTAGTGGTCTACGGTGGTGGATTGTTTAAAATTTGATTTGCAGGTTTTAACAAGATTTGCGCCAGCCACACTCATCTTCTTCATTGAATTTGCGCCACCCATTCTTCAAATTTGTTTGATTGTGTTTTGATAATGGGACGGTGAAGTGGTAGATTTCATTAGATTTGCGCCACCCATTTAATAGTTTTGCGCCACCCATTCTTCAAATTTGATTGCTTGTTTAATTGATAATGGGGCGGTGGTAGTTGAATTGAACTTGTGGCCGACAGGAAGATAACAACATCAAGCTTTGCACCACTAACATCAAGCTTAATTTGATTTCATGATAATTGATAATGGGGCGGTGGTAGGTGATAATTTGATTAGTTGTTTAATTGTGGTAGTTGAATTGACTTTGTGGTAATTAATTTCATGAGTTTTGCGCCACTAACATCAAGCTTTGCACCATCTTTGCGCCATCTTCATTAACATTGCTGCACATTCATTTTTTTTGCGCCATCCTCTTCACTAGTTTTGCGCCAGCCACATCATCAAAATAGCACTACCTTCATTCTAGTTTTGCGCCAATCACAACTTACGCAAATTTCATCTTTTGCGCGAACCATATTGATATTGAAGTGATTTTTTGAAGTTAGTGGGACGGTGCAATAATAGTTAAGTGATAAGTTTTGCGCCACCTATTTTGCGCCAACTTTTTCACTAATACGCCTGATTCAAATTTAGTGATTGGTTGGATTCAAGTTGTGGGGCGGTGTTTGAATTAAATCTGATTGGCCATGAATTATTAATGGGGCGGTGCCTTTTTTCATCAAACATTGCTTTTTCATAAATTGTTAATGAGACGGTGGAATTTGCAGGTTTGAAGTTTGATTATGCGCCACTATCATCATATTATGCAGATTATGATTGGTTGAATATTTGTTAATGGTGCAGTAGTGTATTTCATGTGGATTCAAGTTTTGCGTCACCTGAATCATAAGTTTTGCGCGACCCTCTTCTAGAGAAAAACTCTTTCTTGCGCCACCTCCTCTTCGCGCAAAACTCAAGTAGTTTTGAGTTTTGTTCCAGTTTTTGCGCTGTGATTGGTTACCAAAATAAGTGGGACGGTGCATTGATTGTATTTGAGATTCTCCAATCATTCTAGTCCCAATTAATTGATTTGCTATTAGCATTTTGTGATATTTGTTTTGTGCCAACATTATCATCTTTTGCGTCAACCTCATTTCTATTTTGCGCCAGATTTCATTTGATCTGATTTACGACTTTCTGATTTGCAGGTTTTGAATTCATTTGATCTGCAAGTTTCATTGATTTGAAGAGTTCCAGAGATTGGATTTTTCTGAGATTATTTTTGTGGTGATCTGAGTTTGACTTTCAGTCAAATTCTTCTGAATTGTTTGGGAACGATCATTCATATCAAGCTGTTATATATTTCATTCAAGATGATGATTACAGGTTCTTTTTGGATCAGGTTAAACACACCACAGCTGTACAAAGAAGAATATGAAAAGTGGAGAGATAATTTTTTAAACTCTGTAGATAAACATGAGTTGGGTTACTATATCAGATTATCTTTGACTGAAGGAGAGATGAAACCTCAAATTCCATTGGAAAATTGTAGTGAGGAACAGGAGAAAAGACACAGAGCTGATAATAATTCTCGATATTTTATGATACATGAATTTTCTCTTTATATTTCTCGTGAAATTATTAATTAAATAAATATCTACAAAATGACAGGTAAAGAGTTGTGGGATTGTATGGAATGGTTGATCAAAGGGCCAACGGTTTTGTCTGAGCTAAAAGGAAAGATTTCTGAGTTGGAAGCTAAAACTCAGCAAGCAGTCTCTGATGAAATCTATAAGGAAAAGATCTCTGATCTGGAAGATTCTTTGAGAAAGTAATCATTCTTGAAAGAGAGAAGTTTGCAAAAGAGAAGAAGGCCTTTGAACAAAAGAACGTTGGATTCTTCAAAGAAATATCCGGCCAAAGAAAGGATGCTGAGAAGGGATTTGAAGAAGAACGAAGCATGTTTGAGGCTGAGATCAAAAAGCTTACTGAGAAGCTATCTGAACTATCTGAAAGTGTGCTGAAAGAGAAGAAAACGAAGTCTGAATGCGAGACGAAGATTGACCTTCTCGTCAAAGAAAGAGACAACTTTGCTTCAAAGATTAAAGAGCTTGAAAAGACAACTTCAAGTTCAAATCAGAAAACTGTTTCTTTCAAGAGGTCAGTTAAATCTTCTGATCAGATTCGTAGTACTAACCTTTTCTATGATAGAAATATAGATGGTTCAGGTACACATCAAAGAAGAAGAAGATATACAGAAGAGGAACTGGTCTGGAAGAAGAAAACAGTTGAAGATGAGAAGAAAGATGAGCTGAAAGGTAAAAAGTCATGTGTACATACACACAAAGCCAAGAAGAACATTGTGCGTAAAGGTACACCTGATCATATCTACTCGAGAGATCAATTAATCAGGTTGTCTAGTAAGAAATACTATTGTTCTTATTGCTGTACACATAATCATATTCACAAAACCAGTGATCATTTATGGTATGGTTCTTACTCGATTACCCCCACAAGAACTGCAACTAACATTCATGGACCCAAATACCAGTGGGTACCAAAGCCGAAAACTGATTATGTGTTGCAGGCACCTCAAGTCAAGGGGGAGTAAGAGAACCATGGCTTATAAGAACATCAGCTTAGAACCCGTACTTCAACGGATTTTGACTTCTAAACACAACAGTTTAGGACTCGTACTTCAGTGATCAAAAGACCTTATTCCTGCCATGAGATTGTACTCCAATACTCAAATGAGGAAATCAACCTTCAAGGGGGAGTACATTCTTATTTTGCATTCGATAAGATATGACGATCTACAATTCACAAGGGAGTTGTATTGATCTCTATCATGTGCTTTTTCATTGACAATATACTTAAGATATGACGGTCTACAATTCAAAAGGGAGCTGTATTTGATCTCTATCTTGTGATGTTTCTGACATATTTTAGATGCATAATTTAAGGGGGAGTAAAGGTGATGGCTTCTGATTACAACAGATCAGGACCCGTTCTTCAAAGTTCAGATAAGGATATTTTGCTAATATTCAGGGGGAGCTTCATAGAAATATATCTTTCTATCATGATTTGAGGGGGAGCCGAAAAGGTAAATATCTTATGATCTAGATCTCTGATTGTTTGAAAGAAGAACAACTTTCAAGCATGAAAAACGTTTTCTGAAATGTTCAAACCACTTCTGGTTCTCAAAAGATTTCATGAATTTGGAAGTGTGACTTTTAAATGTTTTTCAATTTTGAGCTTTAATGTTTAACTGACCGTGTGTTTCTAAAGATCAATACTTGTGTATTATTTTGTCCATATACTGTAAAGTATTCATACACACCGGTTCAGTACTTCATTTGAAATTGTTATTACCATGTCTCATAAAGAAACAATTTTTCGATGGTAATACTCCCGTTTGCTTTCAAATGTTGTTGAGCATCGTCCATCATTTCTAATTTTGTGCTTTCATTGCTAATTTGTTTATATTTGTTCATATAAACAAAATTTCCAATTCTTTGATACCCTACCCATTTTATTTGATCTGATTGATACATTGTCAGATTCTCAAAACAATTCTCTTGATTTCATTTCATTCATTCAATATCTTTGTTTTGAGAAATCTTCAAAGTTCAATTGCTCAAATCTCATGAGCATACA
This sequence comes from Arctium minus, assembly GCA_954870635.1. Classification (NCBI taxonomy): domain Eukaryota; kingdom Viridiplantae; phylum Streptophyta; class Magnoliopsida; order Asterales; family Asteraceae; genus Arctium; species Arctium minus. The sequence continues at coordinate 136,931,822 of OX941081.1, read as the reverse complement.
TTCTGACAGTGTTTTCATACACTTTGTACTTAACTGTTCAAGTTAAATTGTTGAACAACCATTTTTTTAGGACTTACATGGGATTCATGTGTGCGCTTAAATAGAACTTCCATGGATTCACGTTAACCTGTGTTTCCTACCTAGGAAGTTATCCTCGAGTGATTAAGGGGTGAGGGGTCATAAATCAAAGAGTGGGGGAGATAACTCATCCGGTTGAGTTTTTCTCAGTGTGTGGAGCGGAAAAATGGAAAAGAGAGTTTGGTTAGAAGTGAGCTTTAATGTTAAAAAGAAAGAGGGTGTGAGAACAGAGTTAAAAGAACATCAAAACTCTGCACCAAACACTTTCTGAGCCGGGCAGCCACATCTTCTGATTGGTTCACATTCTTTGGTGACCATCATTGAAACAGGCAGTGAGCCCATGCCAACTCTTGCAATTACCCCACCAACCACTCGTTTCTTTCTCGAAAAAGAAATGTTTCATTTTCTTGGGGAAGCAGCATATCTGCTATCTAGTCTTCACTCGGAAGATTTAGTTATTGAAAAAGAAGGAAAGTTGCCCTACCTTCGCACCTCTTTCATGCACACTGAGTCCGTGTAATATCTGTTGTTGTCTCAACAATTTACACAATTTGAGCCTATGAAACACAATCATTGTGCTAAATTCTTTCATACACAAGCACGAGCTCACAGAAAATTTGTTTTTCTGTCAGAACATTCATAGATAAACCTTGTGTTTTTCAATGATTGAATGGAAGTCCTAGGGAGTCATCATCAAACCAGCTCCTTCAATTGTACATTCATTGTACACAGTAACTTTGTGTTACTGACAGGCATTCCTAACTGTTTCATCGGTTGAATCAGGGTTACCACGTTCATTATGTCTGAATTTGAAAAAATTCGGATATATACATTTCATGAATTGACGGTTATTCAGATCAAAGGGCGGAAAATGTCAAATCATTATGAAGGGGAGATTGTTAGACATTTCAAAGGGGAAAATCAAAGAAAGTGCTGAAATTGATGAAGTTTTGATGATCATGATGCTCACAATCATCAAAAAGGGGGAGAATTTTACAAAGATCAATTTCAAAGTCGAGATGTCAAAATTGGGGAGAAATTTCTGAAAGATAAATTTCAAAGCCATCAAGAAGATATCAAAGTGAAGATAGACTTGGAAAGAAATTCTGAAAGTTCTGTCAAAGATTTTAAAAGATTCTGAAGATAAATGATTCGAGAAAGTTTGTTTTTCTGAAGACTGTCAAGAGATCAGAGTGATGAAGATATAGTTTTTGAAAGTTTTCTCAGAGATGAATGAAGTTTCAAAAGTTTTCAAATATGTTTCAAAGATCAAAGATGAAGATTTCAAAGATGTTTCAAAGTTGAAATTTCAAAAGTTTCAAGAATTCCGTTTCGTGTTCAAGACATGATGACTTTTAAAGCTTCAAAGTGAAAAAGACTTTTCAAGATTCTTCAAAGGCTGAAAGTCTGAAGGTTGTTAAAGTTTCAATGTTCAAAGTTGTCAGAGACAAAAGCTGAAGAATCAAGAGCTGAAGACTAGTGTCAAATTTTTATTAAATCTTGAATACAAAGAGGGAGATTGTTAGGTCAAAATATTGTATCCAAGATTTAATAGGAAAGTCAAAGTTGTAAAGTCAACATTGTCGATGTCAAGATTAGTCAAAGTTGTCTAGTTTACTTAGCCTTTAAGTCTTTGTATAGCATGTGGGTTTAAATAGGCTTTATGCCTTGTAGGTTTTGAAAGAACCTAATTGTAAAATCATTTAGACATGTGAAGAATCAAGATCTACTTTCTCTCTCTAGTTCTTAATTGCTTAATCTTGATGAGAATTGTTTGATTGTTTGAGATTTTACATTCACAACATCAACCCTATCCACGTCTTTAGTCATTGTGGACATCAACCCTATCCAGGTCTATAGTCATTGTGAACATCAACCCTATGCATGTCTATAATCATTATGGACATCAACCCTATCCAGGTCTTTAGTCATTGTGGACATCAACCCTATCCAGGTCTATTGTCATTGTTGACATCAACCCTATCCAAGTCTTTAGTCATTGTGGACATCATCCCTATCCAGGTCTTTAGTCCAATACAATAATGAGCTTAACTCTATGCAAGTCTTTTACTCAAATGATCACTTAGTTCAACCTTATCCGGGTATTTACTTTGGGATCTCCCATCCAAGACTAACTTGTTCATTTATAAATTACATCATGTAAACAATGCCTATTTCCAAATTAAAACTTGGGAATTTTATCCCACATTTACACAATAAAGCCGACTTCTATGCCTATAGATCCATTGCATTATAGTCTAAATTATATGACTCCAAGTTGAATGACCTACGCACTCAAAACATGTAATTCTCAAATAGAAGACAATAAGTTCAAATTGTTAATGACAAAATCCCAATTCAATCAAGCAATACTTATAAGATCAACATGAATGTCTAGAGAGAGAGTAGAGAGAGAAAGTAGATCTTGAATATTTATCACAAGTTTGAATGTATACAATATGATTCTTACAATCCTTACAAAGCCACAAGGCTAAAAGCCTATTTATACCACAAGATAAACAAAGACTTAACCACTAAGGAAACTAATACAACTTTGACTATCTATTACAAAGACCATGTTGACTTTTACATCTTTGACTTTCCTATTAAATCTTGGATACAATATTTAGACTTAACAATCTCCCCCTTTGTATTCAAGATTTAATAAAAAATTGATACTGATCTTCAGCTCTTGATTCTTCAGCTCTTGATTCTTCAGCTTTTGTCTCTTGAACTTTGAACTTTGAAGCTTTAACAGTCGTCAGTCTTTTGGCCTTTGAGGAATCTTGAAAAGTCTTTAACACTTTGTAGCTTTGAAAGTCAACATGTCTTGAACACGAAACAGAATTCTTGAAACTCCTTTGAAACTTCAACTTTGAAACATCTTTCACAAACTTTGAACATCTTTCACAAACTTTATCTTCATAACATTGATCTCTTGACTATCTTTAGAGAAACAAACTTTCACAAATCATCTTGATTTATCTTTAAACAATCTTTCTTCAAAATCTTTTGACATTGAAATAGCGGAAGCATTTAAAATGACTTTTGAACTCTCAGAATTTCTTCACAAGTCTTTTCACTTTAACAACTCTTCAGAACCTTTCTTCAGAATCTTTTGACTTTGAAATAGCGGAAGCATTTGAATTGACTTTTGAACTCTCAGAATTTTTTCACAAGTCTTTTTCACTTTGACAACTCTTCATGGCATTGAAATTGAATCTTTGTAAAAGTCTCCCTGTTAAACATAAAATCCCAATTACAACAAGCTAATTACTCAAGATATGATATTAAAACTCAAGAACTAGAGAGAGAATCTAGAGAGAAAGTAGATCTTGTATTACACACACTCTAGAATTACAATGAATGCTTAGACTCTAGTTCGTTATCTCAAGATTACAAAGGCAAAACCTATTTATACTACCTAACTATACAAGACTTAACAACTAAGGAAACTAAAACTTGCTTTGACTTAGACAATGTTGACTTTTACATAATTGACTTTCCTATTAAATCTTGGATACAATATTTAGACTTAACAATCTCCCCCATTGTATTCAAGATTTAATAAAAATTTAACGTTAGTCTTCAACTCTTGAATCTTCAGCTTTTGTCTCTGATAACTTTGAACTTTGAAACACTTTCAGCCTTTAAAGAATCTTGAAAAGTCTTTTTCACTTTGAAGCTTTCAAAGTCAACATGTCATGAACAAGAAACAGAATTCTTGAAACTTCTGAAACAATGAACTTTGAAACATCTTTGAAAAACTTTGGAACGTTCTTTGAAAACTGTCTTTGAACAATGAAACAGCTTTGAGGAATCTCTGATATTGAATCTTCATCTCTTTGATCTCTTGAATGTCTTCAGAGAAACAAACTTTCACAAATCATCTTGATTTATCTTTGAGTAAAATTTCTTCAGAATCTTTTGACTTTGTATCAGCGGAAGCATTTTGAAATGCATTTGAAATTCTGACTTAAATCTGAAATTGAATCTTTATAAAATGTCTCCCCCTTTTTGATGATGTGAGCATCATGATCATCAAAACATCTTCAATTTCAGCACAGTCTTTGATTTCCCCCTTTGAGAACAAATAACAATATCCCCTTTGACAGTCTCCGCCCGTTGATCTGAATAGCCGTCAATTTATGAAAGGTATATATCTTCTGATCCTAGATCTCTGATTGTTTGAAAGAAGAACAACTTTCAAGCATGAAAAACAGTTTCTTAAATGTTCAAACCACTTCTTATTCTCAAAAGATTTCATGAATTCAGAAGTGTGACTTTAAATGTTTTTCAATTTTTTTGCGCTTTATTGTTTAACTGACCGTGTGTTTCCAAAGATCAATACTTGTATATTATCTTGTCCATATACTATCAAGTATTCATACACACCGGTTCAGTATTTTATTTGAAATTGTTATTACCATGTCTCAAATTCAAACAATTTTTCGATGGTAATACCCCCGTTTGAAATTCAAAGTTGTTGAGCATCATTCATCTTTTTCATATTTGTGCTATCATTGATAAATTGTTTATATTTGTTCATATAAACAAATTTTCAATTCTGTGATACCCTAACCTTTTGATTTGATCTGATTGATTCATTGTCAGATTCTCAAAACAATTCTCTTGATTTCATTTCATTCATTCAATATCATTGTTTTGAGAAATCTTCATTGTTCAATTGCTCAAATCTCACGAGCATACATATTGACAATGGTATCATATATCTTGTGCTAAACTGTTTCAGTTAAACTGTTGAGCAACCGTTCTTCATAGGAAATATCATGGGATTCGTGTGTGAGCTTAAATAAAACTTCCATGGATTCACGCAACCTGTGTTTCCTACCCAGGAAGTTATCCTTGAGTGATCTAGGGGTGAGGGGTCAAAATCAAAGAGTGGGGGAGATAACTCATCCGGTTGAGTTTTTTCTTAGTGTGTGGAGTGGAAAAATGGAAATGAGAGTTTGGTTAGAAGTGAGCTAAATGTTAAAAAGAAAGAGGGTGTGAGATCAGAGTTAAAAGAATATCAGAACTCTGCACCTACCACTTTCTGAGTCGGGCAACCACATCTACTGATTTGTTCACATTCTTTGGTGACAATCATTGAAACAGGCAGTGAGCCCATGCTAACTCTTGCTATTACCCCAGCAACCACTCGTTTCTTTCTCGAAAAAGAAATGTTTCATTTTCTTGGGGACGCAACACATATGCTATCTAATCTTCACTCAGAAGATTTAGATATTGAAAAAGAAGGAAAGTTGCCCCACCTTCGCACCTCTTTCATGCACATTGAGTCCGTGTATTATCTGTTGCTGTCTCAACAATTTACACAATTTGAGCCTTAATGAAACACAATCATTGTGCTAAAATTCTTTCATACACAAGCACGAGCACACAGAAAATTTGTTTTTCTGTCCGAACATTCATAGATAAACCTTGTGTTTTTCAATGATTGAATGGAAGTCCTGGGGAGTCATCATCAAACCAGCTCCTTACATTGTACATTCATTGTACACAGTAACTTTGTGTTACTGATAGGCATTCCTAACTGTTTCATTTGTTGAATCAGGGTTACACGCTCATTATGTCTTAATTTGAAAAGATTCAGATATATTCAGTTTATGATTCGGCTCTTCAGATCAAAGTGCGGAAATTGTCAAAGGGGAGATTGTTTGTTGATATCAAAGGGGGAAATCAAAGCTTGTGCTGAAATTGACGATATTTTGATGATTATGATGCTCACATCATCAAAAAGGGGGAGAATGTTACAAAGATCAATTTCAAGTCTGATAAAGAAATTCAAAGCCAAAAGATTCTGAAGGAAGAATGTTCAAAGAAAATTTGATGATTGATTCAAGAAAGTTTGTTTCTTCCAAAGTCATGAAGATACAAAGTTTGATCGAAGTCGAAAGTTTTTTCAGAAATAAAGTTTCAAGTTTCCAGTATTAGTTTCAAGGCATGTTTGACTTTTCAAAGCTTCAAAGAGAAAAAGACTTTCCAAGATTCTTCAACAGCTGAAAGTTTAAAGATTGTGAAAGCTTCAAAGAGACAAAAGCTGAAGAATCAAGAGCTGAAGATTTGTATCAAATTTTTATTAAATCTTGAATACAAAGGGGGAGATTGTTAAGTCTAAATATTGTATCCAAGATTTAATAGGAAAGTCAATTGTGTAAAAGTCAACATTGTCTAAGTCAAAGCAAGTTTTAGTTTCCTTAGTTGTTAAGTCTTGTATAGTTAGGTAGTATAAATAGGTTTTGCCTTTGTAATCTTGATATAACGAACTTCAGTCTATGCATATTGTAATATTCTAGAGTGTGGAATACAAGATCTACTTTCTCTCTCTAGATTCTCTCTCTAGTTCTTAAGCATATTGATTAAATCTTGAGTAATTATCTTGATAGATTGGGATTTATGATTAACACAAGCAATACAAATAAACAATAAGATTAAACAAACCTGATACGATTAATCAAATGATTCAAAGGGTTACAAGTTTGAAGATCGAACAAGCTCTCTTCCTTCTCTCTGTTTCACGCCTCTGCTCTCTCTATCTCGATCTCTCTGTACGGCGCACACACACACACACACCTAAAATTCACCCTCTCAATTAACTTCTTCACCTAATTAACACTAACCTAATCTAATTAATACCAAGGCCATATTAGCTTAATGGGCTAGGCTTGGGCCCAACTTCTAAAACTAAATAACTTAATTAAAAAATAAAGCCTAATAATGAATATACGATAAACAAACTTTGACTATTTATTACAAATGACCCTAGACTATTTATTGAGACGACTTTTTCAGCTTTGACTTCAGATTTCCATCTTCAGATAATGATGATCTTGAATCCAATAAAACTGTGCTTTAACAGACGAAAATACCCCTGGCACTAACGATGAAAATAGACGAAGTTAGCGACAAGATCCTTCTTTCAAAGCAAAATCCAAATGTCAGGGACTACAACTTAACTTATTGAAGTTCAGGTCCCACTTTCAAAGAAATCAACAAACCTCAGGGACCAAAAGTGTAATTCTTTCAATAGTTAATTATAAAAATGTTAAATATAACATATATATTTAAAAAAATTGAGTTAATGAGAGATTTAGTAAGGAGTGAGTGAAATTAGAGTGGCTATGCTATAGATGTTATACAACATTCTATTATCTTAAATTTTCAAAAGAACCGTTTTAATAAGATAATATATAGATAACTAAGTTCTCAAATCTAATCTTAATTAATGCACAACTATTTAATCCTAAAATTATTATTTGATTAACTAAAATGTGTAATAAATATATTTGTATAAAATTGTAAATCATTTTTATTGTGGACACTTATTCTAAAATTGTATTTGATGACGCATAATTTATTAAATTTAAATTTATAAATATTTATCAGGTACGTAAAATTTTGAAAAATGAATGAAGTTGTGACGTATTTATCTCAATATGTAAATTGTTATATAAAAATAACCATATTTATTTTATTCTTAATTTAAATATAAAATATAATAAATTCTTTTGTTTTTTAAAAACATTAATTTTTTAGTTTTAATAATATAAAAGTTAAATATTAATAATAAAAAATTACAAATATTTTACATATTAAATTTATATATATTTTTAAAGTTGAGAGGTGATTAAAGTTTTGTGATGTGAGTACTAATCAAAACTAATTATTGGTATCCCATAAAGGGTTGCCATTAATAATACCCTTGTTAAAATTGTCCGTTAAGTAAAGGGTAATTTGGTCTTTTCATCTTTTTCTACTATTTTTTTGTTACAAAATAATTAAATTATTTATATAATATTATATATATATATATATATATATATATATATATATATATATATATATACCAATCCCACCCCAATCGACCAATCCCGTTGATTTTAACGGTGCCCCACCTATTGACCAATGATGCACCACCTCCATCATCCCTCCCCAGGGAAGCACCTATGAGTTTTTTGCACCCATGAAGCTGGGGGCCATAGTGTAATAACACTTGATAAATAAATCTATTTTGTTGATACAAAAAAAAGACATTTTATATCTTAAAGGACCTGGTATGTTAAGTAGGGAAAGTTAGGGATATTTTTTGGCAAAACTCTAAAAATTTGGCATGTCAAAGGCCTTAAACGGCCATGTGAATTAACTCAGGACTTTGGCTATTCAACTAGCCAAAAACCGTCCATGCGATCAAGTATGCATTGGGGGGGGGGGGGGGGTAGGTCTGCAAGTTTAGGCAAAAAAGTTCTCGAGGAAAGAAGCTAGTATAATCTAGGCGAAATACGACAACGGTTTGGTGAAGCACAAAGAGTTCGACTTGTTTTCTGTAAGCATTGCTCAACTCGATCTCTTTGGTTTTGTGTACTTAGATGTTTTAATTATTTCTGAGAGTTTCATCGAGGTTCTGATGGCCTCGAAATCGACCGTGGTTGGTGCCCCAACCGGTGCTCTCGATATTGTCGGGGTGTATTCTCGGTAACAATCCATGCGAGCTATGAGGTGCTCGACGTGGCTTCGATCGAAAGGGCGGGACGAGTAGGCAAAGCAAATGGAGATGGAACTCCCATGGCCGACCATGGGTCTCGGTTAAACCCTCGTCCCTTTGAAGTTATGAATCCAAGTTATGTTTTGAGTGAAAGTTTCCAAACAATCATGTAATCAATGGATTAGTTAAACCTAAATAAAGCTTAAGAATAAAAAGAATAATATGTATATATATAGGAAGCGATGGAGCAATAGTAGGTGATGGAAGTTTCATATATATATGAATTTTATGAGTTAAGCATTTGAGGGATGGATATAAATGCATGTTATGGGCAAAGTGCATATATGTGTATATATATACACGCATATACACACTTATTTAATGACAAACTCCATATATATGTGAAGATACGTACCGTTCCTTGGAGCGTTTTAAGTAAATAATAGTGTGGGTACTTAATCGGTTAACTCTAAGTTTCTTTTGAGATGTGGTTGTTGTATCTTAGAATTAAAAACTCGCCGCACAGCCGTCAAGGCTTGTGTGTCACGGCACGTTAAGCCCATGGCACGCTATGGCCTAATGCGCAATTATCGTAATGAGATATTTGATATTCATTTACGTTTTTAATGTTTTATTTGCAAGTTTTTAATATATAACCTAATTTAACTTGTTTATTACTATTGACTCATTGAGTAACAATAACAAAACATATGTTTTTATATATACTATTATATATTAATTAGAAATTTGACGCCATAAGTCACGCCTTGAAAACGTCATGGCTTCACCATGGCTCCTAAGGCTTGAGGCTTGACCTCGCCGCCACGCCACGCCTTACGCCATTTAGAACCTTGGTAAATTGTAGGGAGGATGTGATGAACTTTGAAGAACGGTTTGGGCTACGACTTGTACTGTGAGTTATACGTGCATTTTTATAAAAATGGTTGCATGCTTTATTAAAAATTATTTATAAGCTTATTGAAGTTTTATCGATATTGTTAATACGTCGTTTATGCATTAAACGTGAAATATTTCCATGATATGTGTTTTGAGATTTGTGTGGCAATGAGGGTGTATTACGGCGAGCATGCTGTGTGAGCTTGTCTAAACCGTAAGTGCGAACATGCTGTGTGAGTTCGTCAGGTAAATCTGTGTGAATTAAATACCTCCCATATGTCGTTAGCTTTGTGAATCTGTGTTATTTTAACCATATTTATGATAAGTTATGACGCTTTGTGAAATTTATATTTGATATTATTCATGCATAAAAATAGTGAATTCACTGGGCCCTAGGCTCACCCAACTCTTTTTCAAAATAATTATGCAGTCAGGTCGTAACTCAATCGGGAGTAGTAGCAAAGGGAAGAAAAAAGCTTAGAACCTGCTTAGCTAGGAATAAAGGCGGTCGAGTAACATTGTTCGAGAACATTAAGTGATTGTGATTTAGACAACTTTTCCCTTTCGTTGAACTATTTAGACGTTATATATGGCTTTATTTATATATACATGGATGTTTTAGTTTTAAAAAAAATTGGGACGTTACAAGTGGTATCAGAGTCGTAGTTTAAGTGAACTAGGTTACTATAAGCCTAGACTTAAACCATTAAAAAGTAGACAAATGTGTTGTTCAGGATTGGTTTTTGTGATTGGAGTTGTGGTTTAATTTAGTTTGGTTATGTGAACCTAGTCTTAAACCAAATTTAAGCAGAGAAGCCATGAAATGATTCGGGTCATGATATTGGATATTAGAGCACTGATAAATATATGATTATGATGGGGGAAAATATACGATAAGATGAGATAGCAATAAGGGTTAAATTAAGGAGTAAATATGATAATCTTTGAGAATAAAAGAAACTCAAGGTATATTTGATATATTGAGTTGATCCAACCTATATTTGTATAAGATGTGAGGCAGTACCTAGTTAGTTGACAGGAAGAATGATTGGATATGAGCCAAGTGACGAGGTTGGAAATATTGTCAATTACCATAACAAATACACGATGAGAGTCGGTGATCTTGGTTGCATGCTTGATGAATTGATGATTTCAAGGTCAGAAGAAGAGTGTTGAGATCATATGTGTAAACGATATGAGAGACATTAAAGATTGTCACATGATTGATTTCCTAGAAGGAACGACTCTAGAGGTGTATGAGATGGTATTAGAATGCTAGAGAAAATGGTCAAAAACTAGGGTGCATTTATCCTCTGTGTATGTATGGAAAGTGGCTAAAAGGGATATATATATATATATATTGATTTGATGGACGTAAGCATATGTATCTTCGTGCAAGATATAAAAGTAAAAATTTGATATATAAAGAGCGTTGTTTTGTGGTTAAATATTCACGATTATCCAATGTGTATGGGTACTTAAGCAATGAAATGCATGTGCGATGAGATCAAAAAGGGATAATGAGACTGTACCCATGATAATAGTAGGCAGACACTAGAAATAAAGGAAACATGAGATTCTTTTTTTGAAAATAAGCAAGCTTTGATATATAGCAAAAGAGAATGAAAAACAAACAATTTGCAGATAGAACCACAAAAAGGGGGATCAAATGTGATGAAAGAAAATATAGGCTCTAGAAGTCAACAAGAGAAGTTGATGTTTACATTAGAATCAGGAAAAGTATGCATGACATATTATGGAAGTCGTGAAGAATAAATAATGTCGAAGGTAAAACCAAAAGTAGAGATAGTTGAACGGATGAAATGTGTGAAATGGATCAAGATAGATAAGAAAGTACATATAGACTTGATACTTATCCTAGTATCTATGATTACTAATGCGATGGTTATTTGAAAGTGTTATATTGAACCAAGTTGATATCATGGTCAATCATCGAATGAAATGCCCGTGTTATTAGATATGGTGGACTTTTGGCGGTAGTAATTGCCAAATCAAGCGAGTTATATATATAAAAAAAAGATAATGTTGTCGATAAATCAAAAACAATAAAAAAAAGTCATGTGACAAAATTACGAGGTTTTAGTATAAAACATTCAAGAGAATGCAAGTGCATGAGCTTAAGGAAGATGAATGACTGATAATTTTCTTGAAGTGGTTGAACGATGGCATGTGAGTTCCTTCTTAGAATGTAAGATTTGAAGGGAAAACTTGACATCTCGTGTTATTATTTCTAATGGGATACCAGGAAAATGATAAGAGATAAATATGAAGTGATGGTGATGTCATAGGATTAGTTGAAATAGTCGGTGACGGAAATATATTAATGCATGATAGTACGATTACAGTCGGCCAAAAGCGTATTCAAATTGACGAAATCAACAAAGATTACATGATTGATATATTTTAGAAAAAGAATTATTGGTTAAGTTGATTCCTATGTGTTTTGGCAAATTCGAAACATATATAGACTGTATGGTAATCATACCCATTTAGCTTATGTCAAAAAAAATTTGATGCAAGTTTAGACTATGAATGGAGAAAAAGTGCATAAATTGATGCAAGTTTAGACTACGAATGGAGAAATAGTGCATGTTTACGAGAGTATGTAGAACAATGATATATGAACTAAGTCGATGATTAAGGGAATCAAGCTTTTGAAAAAGAATATATTATTAGTATACGTAATGGACCCAAAGCAGAAAAGGAAAATGTTCAAGTACATATAATGAGAGCATGAAACCATAAGATGAGTGTATGCCAAAATAACATGAACGAAGTTCTATGCTCGGTTGTGATTGATAAGTATCAAACCAAGATGAATAATGTCTATGTGCTCGATATGACTAAATATGCATCGGTTATTGTAAAGAATGCAATGTCGTGTTGAAAACATAGTAGATTTGATTGGAGGAAGAAGAAGAAGAGAAAAAAACTAAATGAAGCGTGATTGACATTAAAAGAAAAATAAATTATTTCACCGAGACTATCTTTTCCAGAAGATAAAAAAGTATTTTTGGAATGTAATGATGCTCCTGAGTTGGCATTAGGTTATATTTGTGCAAAATGAGAAATATTATTGCAGTCGGTCATGCTAGTTGAAAGGGTAAGAAAGAAAATGCCCAATTTATAAGTTAAGATGAGCAAATGGCAACAATGGTAGTTGCGCATAATATATGGACATTGTTATGTATAGAATGAAATGTATTACCTATACAGTTAGCAAGAATGAGGAATACGGATGGGAGTACTTGGATATGAGGCAAAGAAGTTGTTGATGATGGTGATATATAATACCATTGAGGAAAGACTGATACAATCACTTATGCCTTAAGCATAAAATGGAATAGCAGAACAAAATTGAGTTCGTCTGACGAGAATGAATGTAGATTTAGGTAGATCTATTATATTATATTGGATTCAAGAAGCGAAATATAAAATACTCTTGGAAGAAAAGATGGGGAAATTGTCGATGAAACCAAGTAGTAGAAAGTTTATATGAACTTTTAAGACTTGAAACTAGAATGGATTTTAAAGATCGGGAAACCAAAGCGAGAGGTGTTGGATGAAGCATATATGTCCAAGCATACTCGACATCATGGAAGTGATATAACGTATAAAAGCCTGAAGAGATGGGATTAAGATAATCTCATTTACTTAAGACGAATTTCGAGGATGAAATTCTGTTAAGGGGGAGAGTTTGTAATAACTCTTGATAAATAAATCTATTTTGTTGATACAAAAAAAGACATTTTATATCTTAAGGGACCTGGTATGTTAAGTAGGGAAAGTTAGGGATATTTTGTGGCAAAACTCTAAAAAGTTGGCATGTCAAAGGCCTTAAACGACCATGTGAATTAACTCAGGACTTTGGCTATTCAACTAGCCAAAAACCGTCCATGCGATCAAGTATGTATTGGGGGGTAGGTCTGCAAGTTTAGGCAAAAAAGTTCTCGAGGAAAGAAGCTAGTATAATCTAGGCGAAATACGACAACGGTTTGGTGAAGCACAAAGAGTTCGACTTGTTTTCGGTAAGCATTGCTCAACTCGATCTCTTTGATTTTGTGTACTTAGATGTTTTAATTATTTCTGAGAGTTTCATCGAGGTTCCGATGGCCTCGAAATCGACCGTGGTTGGTGCTCCAACCGGTGCTCTCGATATTGTCGGGGTGTATTCTCGGTAACAATCCATGCGAGCTATGAGGTGCTCGACGTGGCTTCGATCGAAAGGGCGGGATGAGTAGGCAAAGCAAATGGGGGTGGAACTCCCTTGACCGACTATGGGTCTCGGTTAAACCCTCGTTCCTTTGAAGTTATGAATCCAAGTTATGTTTTGAGTGAAAGTTTCCAAACAATCATGTAATCAATGGATTAGTTAAACCTAAATAAAGCTTAAGAATAAAAAGAATAATATGTATATATATAGGAAGCGATGGAGCAACAGTAGGTGATGGAAGTTTCATATATATATATATTTATATATATGAATTTTATGAGTTAAGCATTTGAGGGATGGATATAAATGCATGTTATGGGCAAAGTGCATATATGTGTATATATATACACGCATATACACACTTATTTAATGACAAACTCCAAATATATGTGAAGATACGTATCGTTCCTTGGAGCGTTTTAAGTAAATAATAGCCTGAGTACTTAATCGGTTAACTCTAAGTTTCTTTTACGGTGTGGTTGTTGTATCTTAGAATTAAAATGAGATCGTAAATTGTAGGGAGGATGTGATGAACTTCGAGTAACGGTTTGGGCTACGACTTGTACTGTGAGTTATATGTGCATTTTTATAAAAGTGGTTGCATGCTCTATTAAAATTTATTTACAATTTTATTGAAGTTTTATCGATATTGTTAATACGTCGTTTATGCATTAAACGTGAAATATTTCCATGATATGTGTTTTGAGATTTGTGTGGCAATGGGGGTGTATTACGGAGTAAGACCGTAAGGAGAGCATGCTGTGTGAGCTTGTCTAAACCGTAAGTGCGAACATGTTGTGTGAGTTTGCCAGGTAAAGCTGTGTGAATTAAATACCTCCCGTATGCCGTTAGCTTTGTGAATCTGTGTTATTTTAACCATATGCATGAAAAATTATGACGCTTTGTGTAATTTATATTTGATATTATTCATGCATAAAAACCGTGAATTCACTAGGCCCTAGGCTCACCCAACTCTTTCAAAATAATTATGCAACCAGGTCGTCACTCAATCGGGAGTAGTAGCAAGGGGAAGGAGAAAGCCTAAAACCTGCTTAGCGAGGAATAAAGGCGGTCGAGTAACATTGTTCGAGAACTTTACGTGATTGTGATTTAGACATCTTTTCCCTTAAGTTTTATTATTTTGAAATATTTTGTTGCGTTGAACAATTTAAATGTTATATATGGCTTTATTTATATATACATGGATGTTTTAATTTAAAAAAAAAATTGGGACGTTACACATAGTCCTTCCACCAGTTCTTAGTGATGGTATGTGTGTAGTGGTGATTGATCGATGGTTCAACATTGTGTCTGTGTGAGTGTGAGTACCCTCCCCTTCGATGGTGCGTTGGTCTTGGTCGCCCAGTAAAGGCGGAGATGTCTTCTTGGCATCTTAGTGCGATTGTCTTTGTATACACTGCATATACACACACACATGTATATGTATATTAATATTAATATAATATCAATATAAATTAAAGTAAATTACAATTTGGTCCCTATGGTTTAAAAGAAATTGTATAGCTTATCCCTGTAAAAATAAAAAGACGAAAATACCCTTAATTTTACAGAGTTAAGTTGAGGGACGATTTTCAAAGTAAAATGTAAACAATTGGGACAATAACTGTAGTTATTGAAGTTTAGTGACCACTTTCAAAGATAAGTGTAAACCACAGGGACCAAAATTGTAGTTTACTCTAATTTTGAATACTTCTCTATTTAAATATAACCTAAAATTAATTAAAATAATGATAAAATCCTCTTCTCCTTGAAAGAAGGGGCGCTTCCGGTTCTATCGGGATTTTGGCTACCTATAAGCGAAAGAATTATACTTTTCTCGGCTGATTATTCATAGGTGAACGAATTCATTAAAATGTACAAATTTTGTTTTAGATTCTATTAGTGTAACGAATAATATGTTTTTCTTGACCAATATTCTCTGCTTCATACTAGATTTGATGATAACATGTTGATCCTATAACATTTGATTATATGCATGTCAAGTCATATTAATTGGAAAAATGTAATGTTGGATTATTGCTACTGGTCAAAATTATATTATTCGGGTCATTTTCGAGTTGAAAATTTTGACCCTGACCTTACCCGTTTAATTTTAGTGTTGTGTCGTGTCAACCCGTTTACTTAAACGGGTTGAAATGTATTACCCGAGCCCGTTTATATTGTGTCGAGTTCGTGTCGGGTTAGCATATCGTGTTAGTTTTTGTCAAATCTAGTTTTTACCTATATGATATATTACACATAAAATAAAACCCAATTAACTATTATGTAAGTAAATGAGTGAAAAACACCGCTACATATTCAAACATTTATTAGAATGTCATGTCATATGTCAAAAAATTAAGGGGAGGCCAATGGTACCCCTAACCATTGCCCAAGCCCGCCGGTTAACTTCAACAGTCCAACCCAAACCCGGCCATACTTTCTAAAATGGTCGTTCAAGCCCGTTTTTCTAATGGGTTGGACGGATCAGGTTTAACGGGTTGTACTGCTGATGAACAACTCTGTTAGGATTGTATGATTGCTTTAGTTTTTATAAGCCTACATAGCCACATGTTATATATATTACTATTTTAAAATAAATAAAATCTTTATTTTTGCAACTAATATAATATAATTAATATATATACACACACAATAAAACAAATAAAGAAAAAGTTCGTAATATTCATATATATATATATATATATATATATATAGTGTTTGGTTCATTTGATAAATGGTAAATATATAAGAAATAGAAAAGTAATCCTAGCCATTCATATGGTCAAGATCGGATTTGACTAGTCAAATATTGCGGCTTTGACCGGTCAAAAGTTGCGGCTTTAACTGGTCCAAAGTTGCGGCTATCACAAAACACACGGGCTGTGTTCATATATGAACATGTATAATTCACATATGAACTATATGTTCATATATGAACCAGTGCAATTCACAACTGAACTCTTTTAACTGATTCATATATGAACCTTTGTGATTAATATATGAATCAGTTGAACTAACTAACAGATTCATATATGAACCTTTGTGATTCATATATGAATCTGTATGAATCACAAAGATTCATATATGAATCACTTGAACTAATTAACAGATTCATATATGAATCATTGTTATTCATACAGATTCATATATGAACTCATCCCGTGTATTTTACGAAATTACCACTCTACCTTCTATAGACCACACAAGGAATTATCCGGTGCTTCGCGGTCAAAGCCGCAAATATTGACCAGATGAATGGCTAAGATTACTTCTCTATTTCTCATATATTTACCATTTCTCAAATGAACTTCTCCCTATATATATATATATATATATATATATATATATATATATATATATATATATATATATATATATATAGGGTCAGGTTCAGGGGAAAACCTCAAAAAAATGGAAAACTGAAGAACACTCTGGTAGCCCTTCATCTGGACGGTATGCACTTGTGCATACAGGTAATTTGTAACATGCACACGTGCATATGCACAAGTGCATAATGCACTTGTGCATAAAAACCAAAAATCAACATAATTTACCTGTATGCACAAGTGCATACTGTCCAAATGGAAGGCTACCAGAGTGTTCTTCAGTTTTCCGTTTTTTTGAGGTTTTCCCCTGAACCTCCGTCTATATATGTATATATATATATATATATATATATATATTATATTTGTGTCTGTGTAGGGACTAATCAATTAGAACTCAGTAGTTTGTGATAAGAGCCAACTATTTTATTATATTAATTTTATTTAATTAATTAAAAGATAAGGTGCATTAGTAGTTTGATTAATTACAATTTAAATGCTGATTATTTTTTCAACAATTATCAATCTAAGATGAGTTATTGGTTATCAATAGAGTGGAGATAACTTCATCGAATTTGTTGTTGTCGAAGAGTTTCTTTGTACATGGAATCACATGACCATTCATCATGGGGAACTAGTAAAAATATGAAAGTATGGGTATCACAATATATATCATGGTGGTGTATAGGGGTGAGCAAAGACGGGTATCCGCCTAAAATTCCCGGAATCGGAACCGAAACCGGCGGTTCCTGGAATGAAGGAACCGGAACCGGAACCGGTTACACCGGTTCTTTATATTTGGGAACCGGAACCGGAACCGCCGGTTCCGGTAACGGGTACCCACCGTCAAATTTTTTAATTTTTTTTATCATTCATATTATAAAAAGGTAAATATTAATTATATTAAAAAGTCCAAACGTAAATAAATAAGTACCACAAACGTGAAAACTAATAAGATAAAAACTAAAAACTAATAAATATTACAAACGATGTTTACAAAACAAATAAATATTGCAAACAGTGCTTATAAAACAAATAAATACACCAAACTGTGCTTCCGAAACACTTCACGTCATTAAAATTAGTTGATGCTGATAAATACTACAAACGATGCTTCACTAAAAGGTAGTTTATTATATTTTTAAAAATAAAAAATATATGTTTTATTAAAAAAATAGCGGGTACTCGCTGGTTCCGGTTGGGTACCCAACAGGATCGGGTACCTGGTCCCGGCGGGTACCCAGCGGGTAACGGTTCCAAAAAAATGAGAACCGGAACCGAAACCGGTCCCAATCGGTTCCATATTTTAGGAACCGGAACCAATCACATCGGTTCCGGTTCCGGAACCGACAGTTCCAAAGCGGTTCTGGTTCCAAAGGCGGGTACCGACTTTCGATGCTCACCCCTAGTGGTGTATGCCGAAATAAGTTTGATCTGAGTAAGGTTTGCCAGAAAGAGGACAACAGTATCATAGATGTTCTTAGGTATCACAATATATGATAATATTAATATAATATATATATATATACACAATAAAATAGATAAAACAATCGTAATATTCATATATATATATATATATATATATATATATATATATATATATATATATATATATATATATAGGGTCAGGTTCAGGGGAAAACCTAAAAAAAACGGAAAAATGAGGAACACTCGGTAGCCTTCCATCTGGACGGTATGCACTTGTGCATACAAATAATTAATTAGTTTTTTGGTTTTTATGCACATGTGCATATTATGCACATGTGCATGTTATAAATTACTTGTATACACAAATGCATACCATCCAGATGAATGACTACTAGAGTGTTCTTTATTTTTTTTTTTTTTAAGTTTTCCCTTAACCTCCCTCTCTCTCTCTCTCTCTCTCTATATATATATATATATATATATATATATATATAACTGCGTTGTATAATTATTAATACATTTAAAAAACATAATACATAGGACATATGTATTTAATAATAATAATAATAATAATTCATATAATTATATATTATATAATAATACTAAGAGTAAATTAGTTCTTAGTCCCTATAGTTTGTTGAAATTTTCTCTTTTCATCCTTATGGTTCTGAAATTACAATGTTCATCATTTTGGTTTGTAATTCATTAATTTTTTCATCATTATTATCTATATCTATATCTATACCACCCTTACAATGTTACATTTACTACCCTTATAATTACTTATTTAATTACTTTATATCCTTTACTTTTTCATTTTTCATTTCACACCATTATCATATTAACACAAATAATCGTATATGAACAAAAATGCAATGAAAAAATACGTTCATTTTTCTACAAATTATACCATTATAATCGTCTCATTAATACCTTCAAAACGAGCCCAATATTGAATATTTTTTAATTTAACCGTACTATTAAATATGATGAATATTTACGAATTAAATTGTTTTATATCCATACGTTTTATTTTTTTTCACCGTTAGCACATTAAAAATACATAATCGTAAAATATATTAAAAATACGTTTCATTCTTATTATAAATTACATCACTATAATCTCTAATTCTAATACTGTCTTTTACAAATATTTGAAAGCCAAAATTTTCTCCCCTATGTTCCACTTCCTAATTCAATTAAATGTTACGTTTATCACTTTTACAATTAGTTATTTAATTTATTTTATATCCCTTGTTTCTTATTTTCCATTTTATATTCTTATCATGTTAACATTAATAATCGTATACGAACAAAAATGCAATAAAAAATACGTTTCTTCTTTTTACAAATTATATCATTATAATCGTCTCGTCAATACCATCAAAACGAGCCCAATATTGAATATTTTTTTATTTAACCGTACTATTAAATATCATGAATATCTACAAATAAGATTGTTTTATATCCTTACACTTTATTTTATTTTCACATTTAGAATATTAAAAATACGCAAACCAACTAAAATATATTAAAAACACGTTTCATCAATTCATTTTATTTTGAAAAAGTTACATTGTAACACACATAACAAATTATTGAAATAGTTTACATAAATCACCAACTAGCGAATTCCGTATAGTGAAGTGATATTTGTTATCCTTGATTTGATTATACTATAAGCATGAAATTCTTGAAATTTACGTCTATCTTCAACTGCTCATTTTGCCCTTTATTTAACTTTTAAAATAAATTTGGAAGATAAAAATAAACTTTTACACCCGCCGCATTGCGCGGGTATATAATTAGTTCAAATTTATTGCTTTTTTCATCCCTACGGTTTACAATTCATTTCTATTTTAGTTTTTCACTATTAAAGTAGTTTTTGGCCTCATGAACGAAAACCGAAATTTTTAGCCACCGGTTTTAACAAATCACAAGGATTAAAAACGTAATTTACTCTAATAATAACATATATATATATATATATATATATATATAGGGGTAGGTTATTATGCAACCTTTTACATGGTGCAACTCATGCAACCCCTCTATCCACCACTCATTTTATTTTCACATTTTTTAATTAAAAAAGTAAAATAAAATGAGTGGTGGATAGAATGGTTGCATGAGGTTGCACCAGGTAAAGAGGTTGCATTTGAACGCCCCTATATATATATATAGACAGAGGTTCAAGGGAAAACCTCAAATAAATGAAAAACTAAAAAACACCTTATCAACCGTTAGATTAGATGATCTGATGGATGTGATTAAATGGGCGGTTACAACAATATTTTTTGAATTAAAAAACTCTATCCCCCTATTTTTTTATTCGAAAAAAGAGAGAAAATAAAAAAAAATTGAGCGAAATAAAATTCACCAAAAAAACAATCATATTTTTCTCGTTAATTTGACATCCATATTGATATACCTTTTCATCCATTTTTTCGTGGTTTTTCGGTTTTCTATTTATTTAGGGTTTTCCCCTGAACCTGATATATATATATATATATATATATATATATATATATATATATATATATATATATATATATATAGGGAGAGGTTCATTTGAGAAATGGTAAATATATGAGAAATAGAGAAATAATCTTAGCCATTCATCTGGTCAACATTTGCGGCTTTGACCGCAAAACACCGGATAATTCCTTGTGTGGTCTATAGAAGGTAGAGGGGTAATTTCGTAAAATACACGGGATGAGTTCATATATGAATCTGTATGAATCACAAAGATTCATATATGAATCTGTTAATTAGTTCAACTGATTCATATATGAATCTTTGTGATTCACAAAGGTTCATATATGAATCTGTTAGTTAGTTCAACTGATTCATATATGAATCACAAAGGTTCATATATGAATCAGTTAAAAGAGTTCAGTTGTGAATTGCACTGGTTCATATATGAACATATAGTTCATATGTGAATTATACATGTTCATATATGAACACAGCCCGTGTGTTTTGTAAAATTTACGAAATTGTCCTTCTATTTTTGGGATAGCCGCAACTTTTGACTGGTCAAGGCCGCAACTTTTGACCGGTCAAAGCCGCAATATTTGACTAGTCAAATCCGATCTTGACCATATGAATGGCTAGGATTACTTCTCTATTTCTCATATATTTACCATTTCTCAAATGAACCAAACACTATATATATACACATATATATATATATATATATATATATATATATATATATATATATATATATATATATTTGTCGGGCTTTCGGACGGGTCGGGTGGCGAAAAATTAAACCCAACCCGAACCCAAATATCCCCCCAAAGGTCGGGTTCCGGATTACCGGATTTCGGGGGCATTCGAGTTTTATACAAACACCTCATTTTTTGTTCGGATTTTCGGACCATTCGGGTTTTGCACACCCCTATACATAATCACATATGATTAACAAAATATCTACAATTATCACATATGATTGATATGATCATCGAATAAATTAGCATATGTGATAAAAAAAATTAAAATCAAGTCATTATAGATTTATCTTTGCGATGAAATCGTTTTTTAAGGATTATTAGAAATTGGTTTGGAAAACAAACTCAATCTCAATTTATTAGGGATAATTGAACACGCGTGATTTTGAAAGGAAGATATATTATCGTTAGCCTCTTTATCTGCTTGTTTATATTATCTGATTTAACGTTATTTGAATATTTGATGAGTCCTTTTATTTTAAGCGTTAAACCATGCACATAGTCGAGTTGGGAAGTTGCGTTAGGATTTTGGGCCACGGGGTGTTGTGGGCGAGAGTACCCTTGGGCACTATTGCGGTGTCACAATTGTCGAGACTTGTGACCTCTCGGTACACTCTCAGCGAGAGTGACTGTGAGAGTGCCTCAGGACATTTCCGCAGTGTCATAATCGCGCACACCCTTTCTTCTCAGTACCTTTTTGGCGAGAGTGCCGGCGAGAGTTCCATATGGCACAATCCTCAGGCATAATCGCCCGCATGCCTGTTTGGGTAAAAAAAGGCCTCTCATTGATTTTTCAGCTCACTTTTCCCCGAATCTAATTTTGAGTGATTTCATTGAGTGTTAGGGGAGATTTCTCCATCTCAAGACTCTCTCCCCTCATTAAATTCGACCTAAGGTTTCTATTGGAAGCATTTGTTTCACCTATAAGAGCATTTATTGAGATCCTTGCATCAAGATTCAAGTCCCCCTTTCTCATCTCCTTCAAGCTAGGCTTTACCAAGTTTTCTAGGTTTTCCTTTGTAAAAACCTAGATAGTGAGTTTCTAACCATTTGTAAAACTAGATACTTGTCTTTTGTGTGTTTTCTTTATCTCTATGTATATGATTTCATGCAACCTCTCATGTGTAGTAAAAAATTCATATTTCACCTTTTTGAGAAATTATGGAGTCATGGTGTAGAATAATTTACCTGATATCTTGATGAACTTTGGTTCATGATTATGATAATATATATATATATATATATATATATATGTGAATTTTTATCTCTTTCATGGAACTACCCATATTTGAGGGTTTGACCTAACTTAGGGATATGACTCTATAAAAAGGCATAATTGTCTATGGATGATTGTAATACTCGCCATTGTGCTCCTATATACATAAAAATATAGTTGTATAGTTTGGACATCTCTCATGTGAGAGTATATGCTTAGTATGTGCTAAATTAGAAATGTTCGATTATTGTGTGGGAGTCTATTTATGATGTTGTGGTATTTAAAGCATGAGTTGCCTATAATGGGATTGAACACATTTCACGTGGATTAAAGTGCCTTATGGCCATTTGGAATATTGGATGAACCAAGTCAAGTAGACACCAGGAGGATATGGTATTGGGTGCCACCGTGTGGGTATGTACCTAGATCTCCGTCATTCGGGGTAATGCCATGGTTATAGTCCTCGAATGCACCGTGATTTTTTAGTGTCGCTCATTGTAGCTTGACACTAAGGTATATCGACTCTTTGGGTGGAACTTGATTGGTGCTATGGGTCTCCCCCATTGACTCCAATCTTTGCTTGTTTATTGGTAAAATATTATCACATCATACTCATTGTATATTATTAATTGTTCAAACTCACTAGGCTTTTTGGCCTAACACTTGTTTGGTGTCGACGTATATCTCAGGTTCTAGTGGTGCCGGCTTTAAGAAGACATAACTATCGTTAGTGTGAGCTTGGGGAATCGACATTTAGGACACCATTTGATAGAATATCACCATTTTTTGAAGGCTTGGATGACACCCGATTTGTAATCTTATCTCTAGTGAAATTAGATTAGTAGGTTGTAATTTCCAATTATTTTGATTACAAGTTGTAATTAACAAGTGTTATTTATTCCCCATTCTTGGGAGGCTCATGCTTTGACAAATATATACCATACTTTCCGTTTTTGGAAAGTTTTTGTCTGTCCCAATTTTTGGGATGTTACAAGTTGGTATCAGAGCTTTAGTTTAAGAGAACTAGGTGTGAGTTTAGTATGCCTGGACTTAAGCTAAGAATATTAGTGGTATAAGTTGTCATCCTGGGGT
Organism: Arctium minus; assembly: GCA_954870635.1. Lineage (NCBI taxonomy): Eukaryota > Viridiplantae > Streptophyta > Magnoliopsida > Asterales > Asteraceae > Arctium > Arctium minus. The sequence goes on along the minus strand of OX941081.1, from coordinate 136,907,812 downwards.
AGAATTCCTAGGTGGGGAGAGTATTAGGATTACAGAAATACATTAATCGAAAGTCGTGATGATAACGACAAGAATCCTTGTGTATGATGCGTTCAAAATTTCACATGGCCTGTGTTATTATGAATTTATTGTTAAGTAAGGAAACGTTTTTCTCACTCGTTTCTCAATTGCCAATAGAAGACCGTTTGCGACAACAAGACCATCAGCAGCAGATGAGTGCTTGAAATTAGACCTGGAAAAAACTGACACGACACGCTAACCCGACACGAACTTGACACGAAATAAACGGGTTTGGGTAATACATTTCAACCCGTTTAAGTAAACGGGTTGACACGACACAACATGAAAATTAAACTGGTAAGATCAGGGTCAAAATTTTCAACTCGAAAATGACCCGAGTAACCCGTTTATATATATATATATATTATAAGTTTTCTTTTTAATGCTTTGGATTTTTAATGTTTTAGATTTTGTTAGAACTTATAAGTTTGAACAATAAAATTTGGATTTCTAATGCTTTCATTTAAATTTTGGATTTGTACTTTTTTGTGAATTTTCGATTTTTAATTCTTAGTTTTATAAATGTTAAACGGCTTTGGCGGGTTGTGCCGGGTTAGGCGGTCGGGTTAGGGTTGGAATTTTCTGACCCGTTTATTAATCGGGTTGGGTTAGGTTAGACATTCTCAACCTGTTTAACTTTTAACCCGATCCGACACGACATGTTTGTCAGGTCTACTTGAATTTGTTATCACGATGATTGATGATTGTATTAGTACGTACTAGATCGTTAATCTTCTAAAGAATTAACATATGTGATATGTGTCATATGTGACAGTTCATCATGGTAAACACGAGGAGGCAAGTTGTAACTACAGATGACGGGATTGAAGTAAGCATGACAGCTCAATGGTCCCCAAGACAAGCAAGACCAACCAATAATCCACCCAACACTTAAATCTGAAACATATTAAGAGATGTAGTTGATGTGGCACTGCAAGTAAACCTAGAGACCGAGGATCCTGTCTTGCAAGAAGTGGACCCTAAGTCTGTTATGATAGCCAGCTTCTTGCAGATGATGAATTCAGCCATGGACAAGCGAGACAAGAGGTTCATAAAACTACTAGAAGATCGGGACGCCAGCAACCAAAGGCATGAAACAGTTGCAGAAAACGTCGTGAATGGTTCGGGAGTGGTGGCAGATGTTGTTAGAATAGAGGAGCAGGTAGTAGGTGGTGAGAGAAGAAGGGAGAGAGGTTGTTCATATAAAACCTTTTTGTGTATCAAACATCCAGAGTTCTCCGGGACCACCAATCCGGTTACTTGCATGTATTGGATCAAGGAGATAGAAATGACGTTTGAAGCGAGTGAGTGTGACGACTCTTAAAGGGTCAAGTTCACCTCACATTTAATTAGAGGCAAGGCCCTAACTTGGTGGAACCTCATCCGATCGGCTCTTACGCCGGAAGTTTTGGCCAAACTTTCATGGCCAAACTTTAAGAAGAAGTTGATGGACAAGTATTGTAGTGAGCGAGCCCTAGACAAGATTGAAGAAGAGTTCAAGAACCTGAAGAAGGGAAACTAGTCGATTGCCGATTACTCGAGGCAATTTGTTGAGAAGTTCAACTTGGTGGAGCACTTAGCCACCAATGAAAGAATGAAAATCAAGGCGTACCAAAGAGGATTGTGGGCCGAGATGAGGACGACGGTAAGGAATGCCAAGGTGATGATACTGCAGGAAGTGATTGAAGAATCTCTGATGGTGGAAGATGATCATGCCCAAGGAAGGGAGGAGCGAGGGCAAGCAAGTAAGAAGAGGATGTGGGAAGGGCCAACCGAGCCCGCTCGCCATTCTAAACCTTATTCTAGAGGGAGGTATCTTGACTCCTGTCATGAATCGAAGTGGTGTCACAAGTGCAAGAGCAAGCACAGTGGTGCATGCAATTCTAGGCCTTAATCGAGTTCCACCGAATGTGCAAAATGTGGAAAGAAAGTCCATGTGATTAGCGATTGCCCTATTCGTGGACCGGTTTGCTTCAAATGCCGCGAGCCAGGGCACATGAAGAGCGAGTGCCCGAAATTAGTGGGGGGCAACCAAGGAATTTCGATCGGATCGACGACAAGGAAGGAGAACCCGCCGAAGGCACTGAGCGGAGCATTCTAGATGACCGCCGAGGAGAGAAGGGAGACCGCCGATGTAGTATCAGGTATGTTCCTAGTAAACTCCTTGCCTGCTCATGTTTTATTTGATTCGGGTGCGAACCGCTCTTTCGTGTCAAGTTCTTTTTGCAAACAATTTGTTACCCCTATTTGTGCCCTTTCCGATGCTTTAGTAGTAGAAGTAGCAAATGGAGAACAAGTGTTGATTCGGGATCCTATGTTGTACCTTGGAGATAGGTGGGAACTCCTTTGAGGTGAATTTTCTACCCATGACTATAGGAGGATTCGACTTAGTCATAGGCATGGATTGGTTGGTAAGGAACAAAGCCGACATCTTTTGCTCTAAGAAAATGATTAAGGTATCTGTGGCGAGTGGTGGTACGGTCACTATTTACGGGGAGAGAGAGGAAGGAGGACCACTTCAATTATTTCATTGCTAAAGGCACATAAGTGCATAGCCAAAGGATGTTCTTCGTATCTAGCCTATGTTGTGGATGCCAAGTTAGAGAAGAAGAAGGTTAAAGACGTGGATGTGGTACGAGATTATCTAGAAGTCTTTCCGGAGGATCTACCCGGTTTGCCACCGGAACGCCAAGTAGAGTTCCATATTGACCTCACTCCGGCCTTTTTGGCATCGCTCTTGGTAGTTTGAGACTAAGGTATACCGACTATTTGGGTGAAACTTGATTGGTGCTATAGGTCTCCCCCATTGACTCCAATCTTTGCTTGTTTATTGGTAAAATATTATCACATCTTACTCATTGTATATTATTAATTGTTGAAACTCATTAGGCTTTTTGGCTTAACACTTGTTTGGTGTCGACGTGTATCTCAGATTCCAGCGGTGTCAGCCTTAAGAAGACTTAGCTGGGGTTAGTGTGAGCTTGGGGAATCAACTTTTGGGACACCATTTGATAGAAGATCTCCATTTTTGGAAGGCTTGGATGACAACCGATTTGTAATCTTATTTCTAGTGAAACTAGGGTTGTAATTTCCAATTACTTTGATTGCAAGTTGTAATTAACATGTGTTATTTATTCCCCATTCTTGGGAGGTTCGTGCTTTGGCAAATATATACCATACTTTCCGTTTTTGGAAAGTTTTTGTTTGTCCCAATTTTTGGGGTGTTACAATAATGACCATGGTTACAGATAACATTACTATTTTAAATTTAATTTGATATTGCTTTATTTAATCTATATATTAAACAAGGTATGTGACCCATATTTTCCTTCTCGGCTTCTAGAAAAATAGTTTGTTTTCGCATGATCCTTCCAATATATAGGATGGTAATTAAATTAGAATCACAAAAAGGTGTAGAACCGTGAGGACCGATCTAAATCATAATTTGGTTTTAATCATATTGTTTTAATTAAAAGTTGTTTTTAATTATAAAAACAGGCATAATTGTCAGTTTGGTAACAAATATTCACCACATACCATGCTATTTCACCTAATGAAATAAAACACAATTTTCATAAATATGTTATTTCACCTCATGAAATACAACATAATGTTCATATATATGTTATTTCATCACTTGAAATCAAACACAATTTTCATTTATGATCTATTTCACCCATGAAATCAAAACACAATTTTCGTCCATATGTTATTTCACCTTCTGAAATCAAACACGATTTTCATCTATATGTTATTTTAGCATATGAAATCAATCACAATTTTAGGAAACAAAAAAACCCAAATCTGTTATAAAGATGACAAGGGGTTAAATTCATGCTTTGAAGTTTATGCAACGCTAAGTTTTTTTAAAGCAATCAAGGGAGAGAGGAGTTGAAGCTGGAGCTGATCAGAGAATGATTACTTTACAAAACTTAGGGGGAGAATGTTAGAACATATTTTATGTTCACTTTAGAAGTTTAGTAAAGTAATCAATATAAATATATTGGGCCTTGTATATGGGTTTGGGCTTAAATTATATACAAGGGCTTGAGGGTATAAATAGGAATCATGTAGCCTTGTTTTAGGTTAACTTTTCATTTTGTAATCCTCTCATCTTCGACAATGTAGACATACGGCTACTGTTTGCTCTAGTAGTGTAGTTTACATTTCGTATCAATAAATCTACTGATTTCTATCCCTTAATCCTTGTTATTGCTTATCAATCAATCCAATTATGATCTCAAATGGACCTAACACTTCGTCGTTGTGACGTTCTTATTTTTATCGAACCTTACGTTCGATATCTTCTTGGAGGGTTCGACCTCGAAGGTCTATCGTGTCTTGAAGTCTGGCTTCTTGACGCTCAATGGTTTCTTATCGCCATAATGCTTACGTTGAAAGGCCGCATCGTCCTCGACCCGTATGTATGTTAATGTTCTGGCTCGAACATCCTCGAAGTTCTCGGGTGGATACTTCATCAGATTCAGATACAAATATGAACTATCGTCGAGACCTCGCTTATAAGCCTTGATTGCAGTCCTGGCGTCGCAGTCATGCACGTTGATCATCTCAGAGTTGAAGCGGTTAAAATAACTTCGGACTGACTCGCCTGCCTTCTGAGTGACATAGTAGAGGTTGATAGTTTGCTTTTCCATCTTGCGACTACTAGAAAATTGCTGAAAGAATTGGTTGACCAATTCTGCAAAACTGCCGATAGATTTGGGTTTGAGATTGATCAGACATTGGAGCGCAGTACCTGTGAGAGTCGCACCAAAGCTTTTACACATGTAGACTACTTGATACTGGTGCGGTATCGACACAGTCCACATGAGTTGCTTGTATTGCGCGATGTGTTCTGTAGGATCTATCACTCCGGAGTACTTTGGGGTGAACGTCAGGATGTTTACTTCTTGGGGACGTCGATCATGGCGATCTTGTCGAAAAAAGGTGAAGCTTGAAATCCAGTCCGTGGTTCGACGTCCAGAGGTACAGCAACTCCTGGAAGCTGGGAAAGTAGCAACATCTTCTCGTTCTGATCTTCCAACTGCTTCAACCGTCGTGTGACCAGGTTGTCCAGATTGAATCCATGGCTCGTCGGGAGCTAAGTTGGTACAAATCCTGAATCCTGAGATGTTATACCTGTAATTGTAAAGAATCCATTCCGATGCGATGATTCACCAGCATCACCGTTTATTGGTGTATGCATATAAGGGATGGACATCGCGAGAAACACTGTCGTCGGCGTCGGCAACGTCAGAATCATCAGGATAGAGAAGGTTGCGACACCTGTACCCTGTGTCGGCCTTGGGTACGGAGGCAGTGGAGGTTGAAAACCTGCAAAAGACATGTTAAAAGGTAGCCTTGGACCAAACTGGGGTCCAACTTGGTTTCCAATGTGTGAGTCATGTTCTAGTTTCTAATCACAATTAATCAACAAACAAGATAACAATTCTACCTGTTTTGAATTCAATTCAGAATGCAAATGATTACAAAACTCAGTTCTTGACTTTCTCTCTCTAAACAATCTTCTCTCTTTAGAATTCTCTCTCTCTATGATCCGTATACAAGTTCTATTCAATTTTTCAAGTCACAACTTCTAACAAAAACAACTAACACAACTATTTATACCAACAACTAAAATACAGGGAAAATAAAATACAAAGGATTTGACTTTGACTTTGACATTTTATTACAAAGACTTTGACTTTTTAATAAGAGTTGACTTTCTCAGCTTTGACTTTCTTGAACTTTGACTTTAGTCTTCATGATCTTGTATCCAACATAATTCATGCTCTAACAATCTCCCCCTTTGGATTCAAGATCACTGTTGAAAGATCTTACAATTCAGTCTTCTATTTTAAACTCTGTCAGATGCAATCTCTCCTTTTAACAATGTAATCTTCAACAAGTCTGTCTTTGAAGAATATAACAATCTCCCCAAATATGATAAACAAGGTCTTCAACAATCTCTTTAGATTTATCACAATACTCTTTCAGACTTCGGAAAGAAATTATCATCAGATTCAGCTCGGATTGCTTTAGCAAATAATCTTCAAAGAAAATTTCCTCAAAATCAGCACATCTTCAAACAACTTTGATTTTGCTTTGTCTTTTTCAAATCTTTAACTCTGAAATTTCTGACTTGGACATTTCTTTAAAACCATCTCCCAAAACTTTAACATTTCTTTATACCATCTCCCCCTTTTTGATGATTTGAGGATCGGTATCATCAAAACTTTCACCAAGAAATGTCTTTATCCGATCTGACCACTGATCTATCAAACTGAGCCTCTGATTCATTGCCAATTCAAACAATGTATTCATCCAGATCTTTTCAAATCCAGATAAAATAGAAATGTAACACCTGAATCAACAAATGAATAAGTTAATATGTTTGTCAATAATACAAAGTCACTGTGTGTAACGTATACACATTGTAAAGGAGCTTTTGTTATGTTCACTCCCCCAGGGCTTCCATCCAATCATCGAAACACCACAAAGGAAATTTCTATGAATGTTATGACAAGAAAACAAATTCCTTGTGTGTTCGTGCAAGTGTTGAAAGAATTAAGCATATGATGATTGCTTTTATAAAAGGCTCAACATTGTGTAAACCACTGAAACAAAAGTAGATAAACACAGACTCAATGTGCATGATTGAAGTGCGAAGGTGGGGCAAACTTCCTTCTTTTTCAATATCCAAATTTTCCAAATGAAAATCAGATAGCATATGTGTCCCGTCCCCTTAAAAATATGAAACATTTTCTTTTTAAGAAGAAAATGAGTGGCTAGTGGGGTAGTATCAAGAGTTGGCATGGGCTAGTTGCCTGTTTCAATAATGTTTACCAAGAATTGTGAAACATTAGTAATGTGGCTGCCCGGCTCAGAAAGTAGTTGGTGCAGATTTTGATATTATTTTACTCTGATCTCACACCCTCTTTCTTTTAATCATTAAGCTCACATCTAACCAAACTCTCATTTCTATTTTACCTCAACGCACATCCCACACTCATTTCTTTTAGACTCCTCACACTCAATCACTATGGAGTAACTTCTTGGGTAGGAGACACTAGTAATCGTGAATCCATAGAAGTTCATTTAAGTCCTAGCACAAAGAACCCATGTTGTCCTAGAAAACATGTGTTACTCAGATGATTTAACTTTATCAGTTAAAGCTCATATACAAATGTCAGATGTGAATATGCTCAGAGATATAATCATGAATATATGAGCATTTTTAGACATTGAAGTATTTTCAAACAAGTATATTGAATGAATAATCATGAATGCAAAAGACTTGTTTGAAAATCTGACATTGTATGACAAATGATCATAAATGAAATGATATATCAGTTAGAGCTTATGGTCAAGAATAATGGATATTGTCTATATGAATCAAAACACAGACAATCTTGAAATGAACGCTTCGAACTGAAATGACGTTCAAAATTCTTTGAATACAAGCGGGTGTCTTACCATCGAAAAATATGTTTCAAAATTTGAGACATGGTAAGAACTTTTTGAACAAAAATTAAACCGGTGTGTATGAATACTTGAAAGTATATATAGAAAAGATAATACACAAGTATTTATCTTTGGAAACACACGGTTTGTAAGCATGTAAGCACAAAATAAAAATGAAAACATTTAAAATCACACTTCCAATTCATGAAATCTGTTTAAGAATCGGGAAGTGGTTTGAACATTTAAGAAAATGTTTTCTTATGACTGAAAGTTGTCCTTCTTTCAACCATATCTGAGATTAAGATAAAAAATTAACCTTTCTATGCAGTCTTAAATCTCATGAAATCAACTGAAGTCATAAAGATATGATCTTGATAGCTTCTCTCATTCTGCACAAGTCTCAAAGTCTAGTCAAAGCAAATTTTATTCACAAAAATTTATTGAAAAGTAAATGACGTAAAGCAGTAAAACGATTAAAGTACGAGTTCTAATCTGAAATAATCAGAAATCATAGTCTTACTCCTTTGACTTGTACACTCCCCCTAAATTCATGCATCATAAAAATTTGTCAGTTAAGTAAAATGCAGAAATTAGATAAACTCCCCCTCAAAAGAATATTGATCAACTTAGAATCATTACTCACTCCCTGCAAGAGAAATCAGGAAACAATAGATTTAGGTACCCATTTAAACACGGGTCCTAACAGATTAGCACATGATTTTGGTATCCGTTTTAATATGGATCATCTTTTCCTTTGAAAACCTTTAAAAACATTTGAACTTGAAGAATAAACATGATAAGATCTAAACCAATCATTAGAATTATGATGATAAGCAAAATCATTCCACTGATAAGTATAAGATTTACTAGTATGACGAGATAATTGGAACAATTGCTTTATTGAATATCGCTTGTAAGGAATTACAAGGTTTTGTTTATTAAAAGCAATTTTACCAACTTCATCATTAACACTACTAGCAGATGTATCAATAACTACATCAGGGACAGATTCCGCCTTCTCATCACTTTTCCTTTTAGGTCGCCATTCAGATCTTGCTTCTGACCTTTTCTTTCTTATATATGAAACAGAAGATTTAGATTTATTAGGAAAGTCAGATTTCTGAAATTGATTTTTCTTGTGTTTACCAGTGTTGTTCAGTTTCTGTGAGCGTTGTTTCTTATGTTTATTACCCTTTGTATAGTAATCAGCATTCACAGAAACTGATTCACCAACCTTAGTTGATGATTCACCTTTTTCATTAACACTTGGTAAAGCTTGTCCATTTATCACAAAAGTAGAATGATTTGGAAGTTGAGTAGTATAGTCAAACATATCAATTTCTTCTATACACCCTTCATCAGAATTTAGAAAATCATTTGCAGACTCAAATAAATCATCAAAATCAATCTCAGAAGTTTGAAGTTCTTTAGAAGATGAACACACATTAGATTTAACATGAAAAACTGTGTTCTTTAACACTGTAGAAAATACATTTTGTGTTAGATCACTCAAAATTCTTTCATCAGATAAAATATTTTCTAACTCAATTATTTTGCTCTCTAAATATGAAATCACAAGAATATAGAAATAATACTGAAAAAAAATTTGAATTTTTTTTTGACTAAGTCCTGAAACTCGCAGATCACTATTCACGCAAAACACTATTCATGAAGAAACTCGCAGATACCTATTCGCGCAAAACACTATTCACGAAGAAACGCGCTAATAGAGACGAGCGCGTTTGAAAAACTCGCATATGCCTATTTGCGCATTTGAACAAAGTCGCTAACCACTGATCGCACAAAGGTACAAAATGCGCTAAACGAAGCTAGCGCAAAACTTGAAACTCGCTAGACGAAGGTTGCACGAAACAAGAACTCGCAGGTGTTGCGCGTTCCAACACTTAGAAAATATTTCGAGAATTTCAAACTCGCACGTTAACTTGCGCGTTTTCTGAAACTCGCAGATTGAACAATCTCGCAGATCACTGTTTCGAATAAACTCGCAAGCTTACACTTGCGCGTTTGTAGAACTCGCTGATGTCTACGTGCGCGTTTCAGTACTTCGAAAAATTTCTCCAATCTTCAAACTCGCAGATAACGCCTTGCGCGTTTTATGAACTCGCTAATAACGCCTTGCGCGTTTGAGACCAAAATCTTCAACTTGCGCGTTCTTGCGAAGAACTTGCGCGTTCTTGCGAAGAACTTGCGCGTTTCACAGATCTTGCGCGTTCTTCACTTTTTCTTGCGTGTTCTTGATCTGATCGATCAAAAATCAATCTAAACAACGAATTAGACCTCAAAACTTTGAGAATTCGATCGACTATTCATCTAGAACACAAATCTAGCATTGAATTTCAATTACAGACACTGAAAGTACAAATTGATCTATAGAACAGTGCTTTGAACTCATGAAAAAAATTACAAAAAATCGAAATTCTCAATCAATTACAGTGCAATTGGAAAATTTAACTATACAGACTCGATCAAATACACTATACGATCATAACCTGATCGATTTCAACTCCTAATTCGCACTATAACTCGAAATTGATCTGGACATTCACGAACATAGTGTCGAACACTTTTTCTTGATTTGATTTCTATTGGATTTAACTCTGATACCAATTGTGAGTCATGTTCTAGTTTCTAATCACAATTAATCAACAAACAAGATAACAATTCTACCTGTTTTGAATTCAATTCAGAATGCAAATGATTACAAAACTCAGTTCTTGACTTTCTCTCTCTAAACAATCTTCTCTCTCTAGAATTCTCTCTCTCTGATTCGTATACAAGTTTTATTCAATTTTTCAAGTCACAACTTCTAACAAAAACAACTAACACAACTATTTATACCAACAACTAAAATACAGGGAAAATAAAATACAAAGGATTTGACTTTGACTTTGACATTTTATTACAAAGACTTTGACTTTTTAATAAGAGTTGACTTTCTCAGCGTTGACTTTCTTGAACTTTGACTTTAGTCTTCATGATCTTGTATCCAACATAATTCATGCTCTAACACAATGCTTTGGTTTCTTGCAGATGCAAGCTCTTCAACTGTTCTGCGATTCAGTTTATCCAAAGCATTGATGCGATTACGAGCAAGCATCAAGCTCCATACGCATTTGAGCAATGACATGATCTTGAGTACCTTGTCCTACCATGATCCTTCCAATCAAAGAAACTGCACATAAATTGTTAGTAGGACACACTCTTTGTTGCAGATTTACTCTAGCTAGGGCCCCACAGTGGGCGCCAAACTGTTAATGCCAAAAATCGTCCTAAAGATGTCTTAAGGTCGGTGTGGAGTTTTTAACAACTAAAGTAAGGATCACACGACAAATCGTACGACTGAAGGAAATAAAAACAGGACACAAAGAATTTGGCGCGCGGAAAACCCCGTCAAGGGTAAAAAACCGTGGACGATAACAGAGATCGTCAACTGCACTATGGACGTCAAACAGAGACGTCATCCTTTAGAAGGAGTGATCGAAAGTACAGTTGATGATATTACAAGTGAATAATAAACAAATCGTAAGTTTGTGTAGTTGATCGTGCTATGGAGTACTTCGTCGAGAGTTCTTGCTTGAAAGCTTTTCATGTGCTTGATTATGCTTGAATATTGTATCTTAGAAGTGTTCAAATTGCTCGAGTGTTTCTGAATGTCGTTAAGCTCAACACGAATTAGATTTATATAGCTTCGGATCATCATGAATGAGCCTTTAATGTCCAACGGTCTATGTATTGAATGATCTTGATGATTGTCGTCCGTTATAGCCGTTGCACATTAATCTTGTAAATAAAGAATCACAATAGAAACACATATTTGCCAATAATGAGGCCATAATCGTTAGCTACCGTTATAGAAATCGTAAGATATCCGATGGTCGGGAGATTTTCCGATCGTGGTCGTAAGAAACTTACGACCGTCGCCATAGGTGGCGACCATAGTTCTTAGTGGGTGTGGTCTTCAGGACCTTATCTTAATACAAGAATGGTCTTAAGATTGCAGTCGTTTGGTTTTCTTGCGTCGGTCGTGGCTTAAGAAATTTTTCCCAAACAATATCTTTGTATTGCTAGTTGATGAGTCTAATGACATTCTAAAAAGGAACAAATGACGGTGGTTTTGCAATATGTTGATGCACGTGGTATTGTTAAGGAGAGAGTTTTTGGTATTTGTTCATGTGACGCGAACATCTTCTTCAATTCTTAAATCTATCATTGATACTTTATTTGACGAACATGGATTGAATTTGAAGCAAGTAAGAGGGCAAGGTTATGATAGAGGAAGCAATATGTGCGGTGACTTCAATGGATTGGAAGTTTTGATCTTGAATGATAATAGCTCGACATATTATATCCATGTACTAAGTGATTGTGCATCAAGATGAAAAACTTCCCGATTTGAGTGTGTTAGATCAAATTAGCCCCAATTTGATGAATGTTTTATAAAGAATTGTATTTTGGGCTTTATTAGAGGTTTATAGGCTTTGGAAAATTATCTTGTAAATGGGCTCTATAAATAGGTGCCCATGGTTCATTTTCTCATTAGGTTTTTGGAGAGAGCACACATATTACACACACAGACTAAGTAAGCCTCTCATGAGAGTCGATTAAATTCCTAGTGTGGTGTTCTTCCAATTTCTTCTCCATATTATCTAATATAGAATATGAGATGAGTTCTTGATTATCATTGTTGTTAATTTCTATCTTATCTCTATATTTCTATGGAGTTCTTCATTTGTTGCTTGAAATGGGATCTAGCAATTGGTATCAGAGCAGATTGATTTGTTTCAAATCAAATCGGTCCAATCTGACTTCCAGGTTGATTTTACGTTGGAAGATCATCACTCATTCAGTAGAATCCTCAAGAGTACATGCTAGGTCTAGTTTTATAGTAACCATTGTATTTATTATGTGTTGCCTAAACAGTGTCTAGAGAGTTTTTCTGTGTTGTTTAGGCCCGGGGTATTTAAGTCCCTTTGGGCTTTGGGTGTTAGAAGACTCTCACGCATATTTTAATCAGATTCATACTTTGCGCTTAAACTTTCTCTCTCTCTACTTTCTCTCTCTTGAGATTTAGTGATTCTTGGACTATCAATTGTTCATCACAGGTTTGCGCCAGTTCATTCTCTGCTTTGCACTAGTTCCTTCAGAAAAGATCAAGTTCTCGAAAAGTGCAGTTCTCTTCATCAACGATTCGCGCAAAGTAAACTTTGCGTTACCTACACCTCACGCAAAGTAAACTTTGCGTAATCCTCAGTTCTCAAGTTCAGTAGGAAAGTTCGCGCAACTCTTTGTTTGCGCCATATAGAGCACACGCAAAGTAACATTTGCGTCTCTAGCTTCTCACACAAAGTTTGGTTTGCGTCTTTAACGCATCACGCAAACTCAAGTTTGCGCCAAGAACGTATCACGCAAATCTAAGTTTGCGCCACATACTGCTCACGCGAATCTCCTTTGCGCCATCTGCTTCTCACGAAAAACAAACTTTGCGTCACAGCTTATTCGCACAAACCTAACTTTGCGCCAGCTTACTCTCACGCAAATTTCTAGTTTGCGCCATCTCAGTCCAGACTTGGAAATTTTTCTGTCTCCATGGATTCTGCAAAGTTTGCTTTTCAAGACCAGTTCTACAAAAACGATGTAATGATGTCATTGGGCACAGAAACTCGTCCTCCAGTACTGATCAACGAAAACGAATTCACTCAATGGCAAGATCGGTTCCTGAACTTCATCGAGCGTCAAGTTAATGGAGATAACATGATGAAGTCTCTCACTGAAGGACCTTTCGTAAAGCCTAACAAAGAGACTCCAGTAACAACTGAAGAGGCTTCGCGTATGAAAGCTGATCGAGAATTAAAATCTAACCTGATGCTAGCTTTACCAAACTCTGTCTACAACCGGGTTGATCATTGCAAGGATTATCCAAATCTGTTGTGGGCACAATTGGAAAAGATTATGCTTGGTTCATCGGTCGCAACTCAACTCCGACATACACGTTATATGAACAATTTTGAGGAGTTTAAAGCCAAAGAAACTGAGTCTCTAAAGAGTGTTTTCGACAGATTTTGCACAGTACTGAATGATCTACGCAAGATAAATGTGAACAAGACAGAGTTCGAGACAAACCTGAAATTCCTTAACGCTCTTCAGCCAGAATGGAACAAGTCCTGTCACAGATTGAGAAATGATGTTCGGGTTTCTTCAATGCAAATCCAAGAGATGTACGAGATATTGATGACTGATGAGAGCATAGTGCTTGAGAAGAAAGCAAAACTGGACAAGAAGAACAAGAAAACAGTGGACCCGGTTGCTCTCCTCATGAACCAACTGGCAGAACAAGCATTGTCTGATAATGCTTATAAAGGGGCCACTGATGATGATGGCGAGGCGCTCGAGAAAGCTATGATTCTTCGCTCTCAGCACTATCATAAAAAGTTCCAGCCTCGTTCAAATTCCAACAATCTTCGCTTCACTTCTGGGTCCAAGAATGATCAAGTGCCCGAGGCTAAGAAACCGGCTACATGCTACAACTGTGGAAAGCCCGGTCACATCTCTAAGGAGTGTAGAGTGAAGAAGGTTCGGGATTCTGCTTATTACAGAAAGAAATTGGAACTAGCTGAGAAAAGAGAGAATGTAACTGCTTTGCTGGTGGAAGAAGAATTTTGGCTGGATCACTCCGATGATGAAGCCGACAATGTGGAGATTGCTCAAATGTGCTTAATCGGAGATGATCAGTCTGATGATGATGATGATACTGATGAAGATGAGGTAATTTCTGAGTTTGATTACACTTTTATTTCCTCACAAATGAACATTATTATAACTACTTTATCTGATCTTCGCTTGCAGTTAATATCTGAAAAGAATTTAAATTCAGAAAAGTCAAATTTGATTAATAAATTACAAATTTCTTTGAAAGATGAAAAATCTATTTTTGCTCATACAAAAGACATCTTTCAAAAGAAATTAGATGATTTAGAAAAATCAAATATTACTTATCTTGAATCTTTGACTGAAATGACCAAATTAAAAGATAATTTTTCAGATAAAATAAATGTGTTGGAAGAAAAATTATATCAAAGGAATCAATCTGAACAAACTATTTATTTGAACAAACCGCGGAGTTATGAGTCTATAAAAGAAAAATGGGGACTTGGTTTTGAAAATCCACATTGTTTAAACAATGCGATAGAAAAATCCCCTACTTTATATAAATATGATTATCTAACTCTTGCTAAATATGCTCCTCAATTTAAAATTGATTGGATGAATGAAAAGCAAGTGTTAGAATTCGAAAATGAGAAAAGAATAAATAATAAGAAAAAGGAATTTTCTTTTGTTTACATGAGCGAAAATGCTAAATATTTTCCTGACAAATCAAAGAAGGGCAGAAAAAGTTTAAATGACATATCTTCTATCAAATCTTCAGTATCTGATGATTTTGTTAATATATTTGCCACTAAATCTGATAAGGAAAATATCTCTCCAATCTTTTATGATTATAAGAGATATACTCATCCATTAGTATTAGAAGGCAAAATCATTGACCTTGAAGATAAAATGGAAGATAACAATATTCAAAAAGAAATTGAATCTCATACTATTCTTTCTTTTATGACTTCTAGTCTTGAAGAAAAATTATTTTCTCAAAAACAAGATTCTAGTTCTGGCCTTTCTTCTGATTCTAAGGAAAACAAAAAGGAATTTCTAAAATCTGAAAACTTTTCTCAAACTTTTTTTGACTCCGAGGTAAGTTCAGATTTATTAGTTGATCAGTTGGGTATCTTGGGTAAAATTGCTTCTTCTAATTCAAATATTAAAACGAAAATTCTTGATGATTCTTTTACGCTCAATGATGATTATTATAAACCAAAGCGTAAAAGAAGAAGGTCAAAGAAGTCAAAGAAGAAAGATACTGTTATTTCTGAAAATTCTAATTCTTCTGATTCAATTCTTTCAGATAGGACTTTGAGCACTTCTTCAAAGCATATATGGAGGGTGAAGCGGATATCGGATGAATCTCAGACTGATGAGGATAGATATGTAGACGAACATTATAAAAGTGATTCATTTGCTTCTTGTAATAAAAGTTCAAAATATTCAATAAAGCAAATGATTCAAATTTCCAAAAATGTCTCATATTCTTCTTCTGATTCTAGGTCAGATGATTATGCTTTCTCTTCTGCTAATTCTTATGTTCATTTGTCTGATCATATTTCTTGTGCGTCTCGTGTCAAATCTTACAAGTTTTTCCCCATAAGAACTGCAACTAACATTTCTGGACCCAAATTCAAGTGGGTTCCAAAAACAAAGATTGTTTCTAAGTTGCAGGCACCAAATGTCAAGGTGGAGTAAGAGAAAATTGGCTTCTGAGTACTTCAGTTCAGAACCCGTACTTCAATGGCCTACGACTTCTAAACATGTTAGTTTAGGACTCGTTTTTCAATGCTTTTAGCTTATGACTAATGAGAAACTGTGAGTACATCTACTTAATTCCGCTGCATATATTTCTGATCATGATGTTGTTCCAAGATTTCTTGAATGTTTTTCATGAATCTGAGCAAATTCATTCAAAACTCTTGAATTTGTACAACCAAATTTTTTTTCATTTGAGACACAATTTCATTATATGTTCTGTGGAAGATAATGTTATTGAATTTTATTTTGTTTCGACTAAATCTCAATTTGCCGAATTCTTTATTTTTGTATTAAATATTCAAACTCGGCATTTGAATTTAAAAGTTCAAATCTTTACAAATTTTATTCTATAAAGTAAACGCTTTACAGGTTTTCTTTCTTTTGAATAAAATGTGTGTCTAGGATAAATTTTCAAGTTGCTTTGTTATATTGAAGTTTTATATGTTCAACTTTCAAGTCTTACAAAGATCGAAAGGTCAGCAACATGTTTGACGCTTTTGCATTCTGCTTTAAAGATATGTGATTCGGAATATTTATAGTTTACAATGCTTAGAAATCCTAAAAAGTCTGAATTATGGATCGTAATGAAAATATGGGCTAAGCACTTAGATGTAAAACTTAGTGATTGAGATGAAAATTTATATTTCTAAAATACAGAAATCTCTAAGTTTAAAAGTTTGTACCTGTGATCTTTCTGGTTTGGGAAAGTAATTTATGTGGGATGCTTATCATCTGGTCCCCTAAGGTCAATTGATCTGGGAGTGATCGAACCCAAATCCTGCAATAGAATCAGATCGAAAGTCATGTTCTACTGGTATGAATGGGTTTAGGATGTGTCGATGTAGCCTTTCTGATCTGTGAAAGTAAGTTCCAAGGGGTTCTTGACACCTAGTCCCCTAAGGCCAACTGGTCTGGGAGTGGCTGACCCAAATCCTGCAATAGGGTCAGATAGAAAGTGTTAATCATAAAATCCCAATCTATCAAGCTAATTACTCAAGATTTATCTAATATGCTCAAGAACTAGAGAGAGAATCTAGAGAGAGAAAGTAGATCTTGAATATCACAACTCTAGAATTACAATGAATGCTTAGACTAGTTCGTTACTACATGATTAGAAAGGAAAACCCTATTTATACTCACAACTAATACAAAGCCTAAATGACTAAGAAAACTAAACCTACTTTGACTAACTATTACAAGGTCAATGTTGACTTTTACATATTTGACTTTCATATTAAATCTTGGATATAATATTTAGACTTAACAATCTCCCCCTTTGTATTCAAGATTTAATAAAAATTTGATGCAGATCTTCAGCTCTTGATTCTTCATCTTTCATCTCTTGAAGCTTTCACAAACTTTAAATTTTCAGCTCTTGAAGAATCTTGGAAAACCTTTTTAATCTTTGAAGCTTTGGAAAGTCAACACGCCTTGAACACGAAACAGAAATGAAGCTTTGACTTTAAACTTTTGAAATAACTTTGAGAAACCTTGTAAAAACTTATATCTTCATCACTTGATCTCTGAATTGTCTTTGGAAGAATCAAACTTTCACGAATCATCTTGATTTGACTTTGAACATTCTTTATCAGACTTGAACTTTGAAATCAACAACGGAAGCAATTTGAAATTCTGACATGAACTTTGAACTTTGAACTTGATCTTTGAATAATTCTCCCCCTTTTTGATGATGTGAGTATCAGATCATCAAAATATCATCAATTTCAGCATAGGTTTTGATTTCCCCCTTTGTGAATAACAAACAATCTCCCCTTTTGACAATTTCCGCACTTTGATCTGAAGAGCCGAATCATAAACTGAATATATCCGAATCTTTTCAAATTCAGACATAATGAGTGTGTAACCCTGATTCAACAAATGAAACAGTTAGAAATACCTGTCAGTAACACGAAGTTACTGTGTACAACGGATGTACAATATAAGGAGTTGGTTTGATGATGACTCCCCAGGACTTCCATTCAATCATTGAAAAACACAAGGTAATTCTATGAATGTTCTGACAGAAAAACATATTCTCTGTGTGCTCGTGCTTGTGTTTTGAAAGAATTAGCACAATGATTGTGTTTCATAAAGCTCAAAGTATGTAAATCACTGAGACAGCAATGATTGTACATGGACTCAATGTGCATGAGAAAGGGTCGAAGGTGGGGCAACTTTCCTTCTTTTTCAATATCAGTATCTTCCAAGAGAAGATCCGATAGATTATGTGTTGCGTCCCCAGAAAATGTGAAACATTCTCTTTTTAAGAAAAGAATGAGTAGCTGGTGGGGTTGTATGCAAGAGATGGCATGGGCTATTTGCCTATTTCAATGATGGTCACCAAAGAAATGTGAACCAATCAGTAATGTGGCTGCCCGGCTCAGAAAGATGTTTGGTGCAGAGTTCTGATATTCTTTTAACTCTGATCTCACACCCTCTTTCTTTTTATCATTATACTCACATCTAACCAATCTCTCATTTCCATTTTACCTCTGCTCATTCCCACACTCAATTCTTTTAGACCCCTCTCCCCTCAATCACTCAAAGGATTTCTTCCGGGGTAGGAAACACTGGTTATCGTGAATCCATGGAAGATCTATTAAGTACTCACACTGAATCCCATGTTCCTAAAAGTACATGTTGGTCAATGATTTTCTTGAAATGGAGCACAAGAAATCATATGTCAGTGTATGTATGCTCATTTAAAAATGTGATTGAAATTTGAGCATTTGAACGTTGAAGATTTCTCCAAACAAAGATATTAAAAGAATGGAATGAAATCAAGAGAATTGTTTTGAGAATCTGACAATGATTAAAAGCAGACCAAATGAAATAGTTAGGGTATCAAAGAATTGGATATTTTGTTTATATGAACAAATATAAACAATTTATCAATGAAAGCACAAATATGAAAAAGATATATGATGCTCATCAGCTTTGAACGCAAACGGGAGTATTACCATCGAAAAATTGGGTCGAATTTGAGACATGGTAATAACATTTTCAAATAAAATACTGAACCGGTGTGTATGAATACTTGACAGTATATGGACAAGATAATACACAAGTATTGATCTTTGGAAACACACGGTCAGTTAAACAATAAGCTCAAAAATTTTAGTAAAACATTTAAAAGCACACTTCTAAATTCATAAAACTTTTGAGAATAAGAAGTGGTTTGAACATTTCAGAAATTGTTTTTCATGTTCGAAAGTTGTCCTTCTTTCAAACAATCTGAGATCTAGGATCAGAAGATTTTTACCTTTTCGGCTCCCCCTCAAATCATGATAATATGATTTATGTCTTTTTAGCTCCCCCTGGATATTAGCATAATATCCTTCTTTGATCATTGATGAACGGGTCCTGATCTGTCATGTGATCAGAAGCCACTTTATTCATATTATTTATTTAAAAAATAAAAGACAGAAAGCAGTAAAACGATTATAGAATGAGTTCTGATCTGAAATAATCAGAAGTCATCACCTTTACTCCCCCTTAAATTAAGCATCTGAAATATGTCAGTTAAAACAGGATAGAGATCAAACACTCCCTTTTGAATTGTTAGACCATCAATATCAGAAAAATTTAGCAAAGAAAAAGTTTAGGATAGAGATCAAATCAATTCACTCGGGATGAAGACCATCAATATCCATCGGATGCAAGCATATAGGAGTAAGGTCTTTTTGATCTCTGAGGTACGGGTCCTAAGCTGTTGTGCTTAGAAGCCATAATCTTGACATTGAAGTTCGGGTTTTGAACTGCTGCGTTCAAAAGCCATTTTGACATTGAAGTCCAGGTCTTGAGCTGATTTACTCAAGAGCCATAGTCTTTCTTACTCCCCCTTGGAGTGAGGTGCCTGCAACACAGATTCGGGTTTCGGTTTTGGTACCCATTGGTATTTGGGTCCAGAAATGTTAGTTGCAGTGCGTGTAGGGGATATGGAGTAAGAACCATACCAGTAATGATCATTTGTTTTGTGAAAATAATCATGTGTACAACAAATAGAACAATAAAATTTCTTACCGTTAGGTGCTTTGTTCTTCTTTGCTTTGTGTATAGGTACACATGATTTCTTCTCTTTCAGCTCATTTTCCTTATCATCTTGGACTGGTTTCTTTTGCCAAACCAGTTTCTCTTTCTTGAAACTTCTTCTTGAATAACTATCTGAACCATCTAAAAATTCATCATAGAAAAGATTAGTACGACGAATCTGATTAAAGGATTTAACTGACCTTTGTGAAGAGATGAATTTCTGATTTGAACTTGAAATAGATTTTTCAAGCTCTTTCATCTTTGAGGCGAAGTCGTCTCTTTCTTTCACAAGCTGGTTAATCTTTGACTTGAATTCAGACTTCGTTCTTTGTTCATTCAGCGCAGCTGCAGATAGTTCAGACAACTTAGAAGTTAGCTTCTTAATTTCAGATTCAAAGATGGATCTTTCTTCCTCAAATCCTTTTTCTGACTCAGTTCTCTAGCCAGATAATTCTTTAAAGAATTCTACATTTTTCTGTTCTATGGCCTTCTTTTCCTAAGCAAATTTCTCTCTTTCTAATATCAGTACTTTCTCAAAATCTGAGATTTGTTGAGAAAGCTTAAGGCATTTAAGCTCCACTGACTTCTTTTCTTCATAGCATTTCTTGGAAAAGTCTGAGAACTTCTTGGAAAAAATTTGCTTTTCACTTTCAAACTCAGCTTTATTTGCAACAAGCTGTTTTTCCAAATCAGATAAATTCTTTCGAAGCTCAACGTTCTCAGATTCCAATCTCTTTATCTTCTCTTCATTCTGCCCAGCACTAATATTCTTTAAGGTACTAATTTCCTCTTTCAATCTGATGCTTTCTTCATAATGCTCTTTTGACTTTTGTGAGTGAAGGTCAACAGCATAACCCAGATTAATTTTCTCTAATTCCAGCTTTCTAACCTTTTCTTCAAGTTCAGCAAAATATCTCATCTTGAATGAGTACATCAGCTTGATATGAATGATCGTTCCAAACTGTATATCAGAAAATCAGAAATCAGATTGAATTGAAATATTAAAAAAAAAAAATATTTCGTGAAAATTGAAATTTGAACAATACTTGATATTTCGCAATGTAGAAAAAAATATTTCTTGAAAATTGAAAATTGAATTATTTTTTTTTCTAAAACTGAGGTATGCGTGTGATGCCCAAAACGCAAAGCTAGGTGTGCGGGTCCTTGGTGAAACACATAGCTAAGAATGCGGGTTGTTGAGGAAAAGCATATGAGGAATGCATGTGAAGAAAGAAACGCATTATGAGGAATGCGGGTGAAGAAGGAAACGCATTTCTGAGGAATGCGGGTGAAGAAGGAAACGCATTTATGAGGAATGCGGGTGAAGAAGGAAACGCATTTAAGATGTGCGGGTTCAACAGGGCACACACTTGAAGATATGCGTTTCCAAAAGAATCAATAACCTAAAAAAACAAATAGGATGAATGACCCGCATTTCTTATGAAAGACACGCAAACCGTGTTCTTTTCTGATTCTATCTCAAAACGATTCAAACCTGCAAAATTGATCTCAAAAACTTATCAGCAACATCGACAAACAATTCTAAACACACAAACACAATCAATTTTCGATTAAAAAAACAAAACAAAGGAATTCGATCAAGAACAGAGGTCAAAATCGTTTTCAAGAAAAACTCAAAAAATCAAAAATTGACATCGAATTAGAATGAATTTTGATATGGAATCAAAACAAGAATCAATCCAAAACACAATTCGCATCCAAAGAAACCATTATCTTGCAAATAAAAACGATTTTCCACAAAAATTCGAATGAACAGTAACAAACTCGTTTTCTTGAAAAACTTTTGAAAAATTTCAAATTTTCGATCCAAAAACACCAAATTTCAATTCAAATCATGATAAAATCTTTTCTGAAAAGTTTGGTTCAGCTCTGATACCAATTGTTAATCATAAAATCCCATTCTATCAAGCTAATTACTCAAGATTTATCTAATATGCTCAAGAACTAGAGAGAGAATCTAGAGAGAGAAAGTAGATCTTGAATATCACAACTCTAGAATTACAATGAATGCTTAGACTAGTTAGTTACTACATGATTAGAAAGGAAAACCCTATTTATACTCACAACAAATACAAAGCCTAAATGACTAAGAAAACTAAACCTACTTTGACTAACTATTACAAGGTCAATGTTGACTTTTACATATTTGACTTTCATATTAAATCTCGGATACAATATTTAGACTTAACAGAAAGTTACGTTTACGGCATGTTCTTTACTTACCAAACTTTTTGATTAAAAAGATGCCAAAGTGCACAAGCTTAAAAGATGCCAAAGAGCACATTCATGTAAAGATGCCATAGAGCACAATGCTAAAAGATGCCAATGAGCACACATCTCATGATACTTGGTGATATGTTTGAGTTGCGATAAACCTATAAATTTGTGAAAATCTTAATTTCTGATGGCTTAGTGTGAGTACATGCAAAGTTTTCTATTATATTTTTAGAATTGCATTTTCTTGAAGCTAATCGAAGTTCGCATGCTAGCACACTGAATAGATTGATGAAAGTTTTTGAAACTGAACATGTCTTAACTTGATATGCAATGAAACTTGTATCTGTATCCAACAACATACATTTGATTTCAACTGATTGATAAATCTGTGATATTTTACTAAGTAGAATTTAATTTGTTTAGTGTTTAAATTTTTATATGTTTAGTTGTTTCAAAATACATATTCAGTTTATTTTTCTTTCTACTGTGATATTTCAATTATTGTGTCCTCATATTTTTTTAAAATGGGTCTATGCATTATTCAAGGGGGAGTGAATAAGGAGAATATTCTGAAAAGATCATATCTGATTTCGAGGGGGAGTATCTGTTTTTCTATATGAATGCTAACTTGAATTGTCAAATTTAGTGCATTTGTGTAGGGGGAGTCAAAGAGCTTCACAGGTGAAAAATTTTCAGATTCCAAGTCATATTTGCGCCAATAGTTGGTAGAGCAAAACTTAGATTTGCGCCAACAGCTTCTAGCGCAAACCAAGCTTTGCGCATCCTTCAGCTAGCGCAAACCTCACTTTGCGCTTCCTTCTGCTAGCGCAAACCTAAGATTGCGCCACAAACTGTTAGCGCAAACCTCTCCTATTTTTCCTTTACTCTGATTTTGCAGATCTTAAGCTGTCTCGTCTCCAACATTTACATGACCAAGTTGATCCAGATCATCAAGGTCATGAGGGGGAGAAGTTAAGGAGATGATAAAGAGAGAAAGAGTTCAAAAGTTTATTTGCTGATCAAGATTTGCTCAAGATTCTATATTTTCTCAGCCACTTATTCTTTTGTTGTTCCAGCTCCGACCACCACAGTTCATTCAAGTAGATTTAAAAGAGGTGTGTCGTCTAGAGCACAAGCTGATGAACCGATTGTTCTTTCAAGATGATTACAAACAGGTTCAGTCTTGTCAAGGCAGCAAAGACAAATCAATCTGAAAGATGCTGAGAATAAATTTTTTTTTAGTCAAAGAAGCTTCTCTGCTAAGTCACTTAGATGGTCCGTGCTGATTTAGAAGATGGATATTGAAGACCACAGCTAGGGTTGTAAACGAACCGAACGTTCAGCGAACTTTTCGTGAACCGTTCGGCGGGAAGTTCGTTTATGTTCGTTTATTTAATAAATGAACGAACATGAACAAGTTTTTTTGTTCTTTTAGTTAAACGAACGAACATGAACAAATATCTCGTTCGTTCATTTACGTTCGTGAACGTTCGTTCATTTATGTTCGTTTACGTTCGTTCGTTTATGTATTTTAAAAATTATATATATATATATATATAATTTTTTATTTATTAGTTTGAATAATATTTAATTTGGGCCCTATAATTTTTTTAGAATGAATTACATGGGTGTGTCCAGTGTCTACTATTAATTTCTTTTTTTATTTTGTTTCCAACCCAAAGTCCCTAAGAGCATCTCCAACAGTTTCTCCAAAATGGAGAAAATGGAGATTTTAGGCATTTTTGTGCTCCAACAGATTCTCCAAATCATTCTCCAAAATGGAGAAAGTATGAGAGAGAGTGTTATTTTCTCCAAATATGGAGAACTCTCCGAAATCTCCAAAAATGATTACCATGAGAGAGAAATTATTTTTTTATTATATTCTACCAATAAGTTTTCTTCAAATGAGATGGGTATGAGAGATAAATAATATTTTATTAGATTTATACAATATTTTAATATTATAAGTAATGATTTCATCTCCAAAATGGAGAATCTGTTGGAGATGGATATAAATGTTTATGTAGATTTTGACTTTTAATTCTCCATTTTGGAGAAATTTTGAAAATGTTGTTGGAGATGCTCTAACATCAGTTCTTCCCCAATTTTAGGTCGTGAATCGTGATTAGTGACCGACTGTGCGTAGCGTGAAGATTGAACACATAGGAAGGAAACCTAAATCGTCCCTCTCATTTAGGTTCGATTCTTTCTTTTATTATATGCATCGTTCATGTTGTATTGTTGTGCAAAGTACCATTTGGTTCGATTCAAGAACATTAAAAGTACCATCTGGTTCGATTTGGTTTGATTCAAGAACATTTAAAGTACCATTTGGTTCGATTCTTTTAAGTTTGTTTACATTAGTTTGTATTATTTGTTGGGAAATGTTGGAATGATACCATCTCATCGACATTGCAGTAGTGTACAGAGACCCATAACTTGTTGTTCTCGACTTTTGCTCCTTTTATGTCTTTGGTTATTTCAACAAGTGATGTAAAAACCTGCTAGAGAGTACAAACATTACAACTCTCCTAACACAAAAGTGTGCATATTTTTATACACAAAAGTGAAACTTGTGTAAAAAGTTTGATACAATACTTCACTGATCATTGGTAGAAATTCGCTAGCAGGCTGGAACAAGTTACCTTCACTGATCTTTGCATCTATATATCACTTTTTCAGAATCTGGTTTAATGAGTTTTACTTTCCAGATTTCAACATTCAAAAAGTTTGATATAATACTTCACTGATCATTGGTAGAAATTTTGTATTTTACTTTTCTCTATTCAAAATTATATGAGTCATTCATTTTATAAGGCTTTGCATACTTCAAGTATTGTCATGTTTAGTAGTGTAGATACTTGGAATTTTAAAAACCTGTATTTCCACATAATTCCAACTGCTTTTGGCTTATTAATAGTAGTCTTACATTTGAAGCAAGATATTTCCAACTGCCCTGCATTGATTTGTTTGGTCACTTTGTTTTACACTTGTTTAACTTTAATTACTGTTATTATAGATGGGCTTTTGACTAATTGTTTAACACTTGTTTTACATTTTAGATGTCAGATGGCTCTTATAGCGGACCATATTTCTTTCTTGACGATCATTATTTAGATCAACTGCAAATGCCTCAAGAATTTGAATCGACTGAAGTTGAATCAAGTGCAAACACATTAAGAATGGAAAATAATTCGGATGTGGTGGTTATTGAATCGAATGAAGGAGAAGAAGTTGTAGCAACCGCTGCTACCGGTACAGAAGAGGCCAATGTAGTCAACAACGACGAATCCACTCCATATGCTAAAAGGAAAAGAAAGAAGACTTCGGGAGTTTGGGATCATTTTCGTTTGGTAAAGTTGGCTGATGGAACTGTAGTGTGTGAGTGCATCCACTATAATGAGAGGATAAATAAGCTTAAAGATGGAACCACCACACCATTGCATAGGCATATTAGTTATTGCCCAATTTAAGAGCAATCAACACCGTTCATTCAGGTCAGTTAAAGTTAAATGTTGTGCCGGTGGGAGAGATATTGATCCCCATCGTTCCTCTTTAGGAACGAAGATGGTAGATATGCTCATTTGCGGAGCTGATTGGTATCATCATGATTATGGACTACACAAGAAGAAAAACAAGGTGAACTTCTTATTATTTCCAATTCCGATAGATGTTTTCTTACATGTTACAATAACTAATAATTATTTTATTTTTTTGTTATAGGAAAATGATGATATGATATATGTTGATCTTCCATGAGGATTGAAGTCTTGAAGATGTGTTTTCCACGAGAATGAAGCTAGAAGAATCATGGCGAATTGTTTTTTTTTTTATGTTCAAACGATGTTAATCGATGAATGGTGGTTGTATTTTCTTATTAACCTTGGATAATTTGTGTGTACCTGGTAACGAAATGACAGGTAATGATGGTTGTTTGTGTTTTTTTTATTCGTTCGTTTATGTTCGTTCGTTTATGTTCTTCATTTATGTTCGTTTATGTTCGTTTAAGGTTGTTCGTTTACGTTCGTTCGTTTATGTTCGTTTGCGTTCGTTTAGCGTTCGTTTAACACTTAAACAAACGAACATGAATGAACACGAACACAACCATTTCTTAAACGAACGAACACGAACACCTAAAATTTTGTTCGTTTAATGTTCGTGTTCGTTCGTTTGTTCGGTTAACTTAAACGAACGAACATGAACAAGCCTCTGTTGGTGTTCGTTCGGTTCGTTTACAGGCCTAACCACAGCGTCAATGGTTACTAAGGGGGAGATTGTTAGGTCTAGTTTTATAGTAACCGTTGTATTTATTTTGTGTTGCCTAAACAGTGTCTAGAGAGTTTTTCTGTGTTGTTTAGGCCCGGGGTATTTAAGTTCCTTTGGGCTTTAGGTGTTGGAAGACTCTCACGCATATTTTAATCAGATTCATACTTTGCGCTTAAACTTTCTCTCTTTTTACTTTCTCTCTCTTGAGATTTAGTGATTCTTGGACTATCAGTACACATTCTCTAGATAAAACTCTATCTCTTTCAAACTCTTTCATCTTACTGTTCATCTTCTTCTCAAAATGGCTAATACTGGTATTAACGCCATTTACACGTTGGATCTCTCACAAGACCTCCAACTCTTTTTCGTGATGAGTATCCACAGTGGAAAATACGTATGATTAACTTCTTTGATGGAATAGACAAAGATTTAATGTGATCCGTGACTGCTGGACCTCATTCACCCATGGTTCTTGTTCCACGTGTTCCTGCTACTACAACTACAGCTGAAGTTCCAGGTCATTATGCTCCAAAAGAGCTTGTTGGATATACTGAAGAAGACCGAAATATGATTGAGAATGATGGAAAAGCCATGAGACTCATGATCATGGCTATTCCAAATGATTTGTTTCAAGAACTTGATTCATGTCGTACAACCAAGGAGATATGGGATCATTTGTTAAACCAACTTGAAGGGGGTGTTAAAACCCAAAAGAACAGATGAACTCAGTGCATCAACAAATATGACTTCAAGGCATTACCCAATGAATCTCTGCAACAAACTTACAACAAATTCAATGTTTTAATCAACAATTGAAGAACTCCATAGAAATGTAGAGATAAGATAGAAATGAACAACAATGACAATCAAGAACTCATCTCATATGCTTGATTTGATAATATGGAGGAGAAACTGGAATAACACCACACTAGGAATTTAATCGACTCTCGTGAGAGGCTTACTTAGTCTGTGTGTGTAATATATGTGTTCTATCCAAAAACCTAATAAGAAAATGAACCATGGGAACCTATTTATAGGGCCTATTTACAAAATAATTTTCAAATCCCATAAACCTCTAATAAAGCCAAAATACAATTCTTTATAAACATTCTTTATAGAGCAAAAGTTTTGCAATTTTTACAAATATGCATATGAGTTCATATATGAACGTGTAGGATTGACATATGAACTATATGAACTAATTAATTGGTTCACATATGAACGTATAGTTCATATGTGAAGCACATAGGTTCACATATGAACTCGTCTCGTGTATTTTACGAAATTACCCCTCTATCTCTTACAGACCATGCAAGGAATTATCCGGTTCTTCACAGTCAAAGCCGTAAATGTTGATCAGATGAAAGGTTAGGATCATTTTCTCTGTTTCTCACACACTTAGCATTTCTTATTTGAACCTCTCTCTCTCTCTCTCTTTATATATATATATATATATATATATAGCCTTAGGTTCATTTGAGAAATGGTAAATATATGAGAAATAGAGAAGTAATCATCGCCTTTCATACGGTCAAGATCAGATTTGACTGGTCAAATATTGCGTCTTTGATTGGTCAACAATTGCGACTTTGACGGGTCAAAAGTTACGGCTATTCCAAAAATAGAAGGACGGTTTCGTAATTTTTACAAATACACGGGACGAGCTAATATATGAACTTGTATGATTCACATATGAACTATATGTTCATATGTGAACTAGTGCAATTCACATATGAAACTCTTTTAATTGATTCATATATGAACCAATGCAATTCACATATGAACTCTTTTAATTGATTCATATATGAATTAATTAACTGTAGGTTCATATGTGAATCAATTGAATTAATTAACAGATTCACATATACCTTTGTGATTCACATTTGAGCTAATTAACTGATTCTCCTATGAACTAATTAACTGATTCACATATGAACGTATAGTTCATATATGAATCACATAGGTTCACATATGAACTCGTCCAACGTATTTTACAAAACTACTCTTCTATCTTCTACAGAC
The DNA here is from genome assembly GCA_954870635.1 of Arctium minus. Lineage (NCBI taxonomy): Eukaryota > Viridiplantae > Streptophyta > Magnoliopsida > Asterales > Asteraceae > Arctium > Arctium minus. The sequence goes on along the minus strand of OX941081.1, from coordinate 136,879,297 downwards.
CACACAAGGAATTATCCGGTGCTTCACGGTCAAAGCCGCAAATGTTGACTAGATAAAAGGCTACGATCATTTCTCTATTTCTCATACATTTAGCATTTCTCAAATGATCCTCTCCCTATATATATATATATATATATATATATATATATATATAGGATTGGGTTTTGGTGAGAATGAAAGTTATAGTAAGAAGGGATCTCCCTCCTTGGATGACATTAGGATGAGAACCATCGAGATGAGATGCACCAAGATGCACCAGATCAATCCCCGTGTCAAACGCAATTCATGGGTGGGTTTGAGATTAAAAGTGATTAAGGGTCCAGATCCTTTCTTACGTTATCATCTTAACTCTTCTTCTCACACATTCCTTCGTGTGTGTGTATATATATATATATATATATATATATATATATGTATGTTTGTTTTCAACTTAATTAGCTTAATGATTGGTTAGTTTAATTGGTTAATTTATATTAAGGTGTTTGATTTTAACTTAACTAGTGTGTGCGTCGCACGCTGCGTGGTGACAAATTGTTTTTGTTAGAAAATACATGACTACATTAGGATGAAATGTAATTGATTAGCTATTAGAATGCTCTAATACAATGAATGTAACATGGGTGTTTTCGATATAAATTATTTTGGTACACTATGCAATGTCTCAGTGTTGTTTTAAATGCAAATTATTTTGTTTAGTAAATTAAATAATCTCCTAATACAAACCTGTGTGATGCTTGGAGTGGAGAGGAGAGAAAAATTTGATTTGGAAACATGCATTATTTTTATAGGGGTAGAAAAGTCTTTTAATGTATTAAACATTTTACAAAAAATTCAAATAATTGTGAAATTTTCTACCTAAGAATCCTTGCTTATCAAGCTGTCACGTCAATGGATGGTGGTTTTACTTTTATATAGATATAGATACTAATAGAATTACTTAACATGTTAAGTTAGCCTATCATATCTTAATGCATTAAGTTATAATTTTGCCAAAATTACCCTTCTCCTCAATTTTTAATCACACAACTCATTAAAAAATAAGTAGTTTACCAACATTCATAAATAAAGAAAATTGTTGTTAAACAACGATACATTATTGTTTTAAATATATTTAAAGTTATTAAATATTCTGTTATGAACTCGTTTAATTCATACAATTTATGTATTTTAAATAATTCACATTATCATAATTTGTTATCATTTTAAATATTTATCAAAAGTTTATTTTCATTCAACACTTATGTAGACACAAGGTTAAAATGGTAGTTTCTATTGTTCATACCATTCATTCAGAACAAAAATCAAATAACAACTTATCTTAATTTATTCAGACAGATTAATGTTTAAAGACAACTAAATAGATTAAGAACTTAATGAATAAAAAATCAAACAGCCCATTTAATGGAGATAGAGGGAGGGATTTACGTTTTCTTTTTGTTGTAGAAAACGTATGGTATCTTGATTAAACATTGTTTTGGTTTTGAAAGAGTGGGGGTGAAGTGGGTGGCGACTCACCTATATCACGTTGAAGGGTTCAGATCATGCCATTTCCCCCGTCGTTGGATGTCACGTGCATATGTGTGATCATGTACCTGCCCACTTACGCTCCACCACCACTACCACCTTCCTATTTATTTATTTATTTATTTATTTATTTATTTATTATGGTCCCTCCCCAAACCCAGCCATTCAAACCTCGTACCCCACACTAGTTTTCTACACTTTAACATAACATCGCCTTTACTCTTTCTAAACCCATATATCTTTATGCTTTAAATTCCTAAAAATATTAATGCTTTCTATTAAGGGAAAATTGGCTGAAATAGCCATATTACAAAGTCAATTGCACATCCTAGCTATTTCTCTACGGAGTTTACCAAAATAGACCAGGTCCGCAATTTGCGGACCTACACCAGACAGCAAAGACACAAAAATAAGGAGGCCCAACCCTGGCGGACCTGAAATCAGATGGCGGACCTACGTCGGTTCAATGAGATAAGGCCAGGTGTCGGATATGGCGGATGGCAGACCTACCCGACCCGACCCGTTGCGGACATGGGTTGTGCCGCCAAAAATTTTGTCGTTTTGGAGGGGGCTGGCGGATCTGCAGGTCCGCCATTGCGGACCTAGGTCTATTTTGGAAAAACTCGTAAAGAAATGGCTAGGAGGTGCAATTCGTCTTCTAATATGGCTATTTCATCCAATTTCCTTTCTATTAATTATCATCTTAGAGCATCTCTAACAACATTGTTAAAATAGAAAAAAAAAGAAAAGTTTTGTTTTACTATTCTTCTCCAACAGTATTGCTATATTGTTTGTTAAAATAGAGAAACATGAAAAAATCTCTAAATATGAGAGAAAAATATTATTTTATTTAATCCCACCAATAAGATTCAATTTTTATCATTTTATATTAATTTGTTTTTTTAAAGTGTATTGGGATGATAAATTAGAGAATATTATAATAATATAAGTTGTTTTAAAACTTCTAAAATAACAAATTTGTTGGGGGTGAATGTAATACATTTTAGAGATTTTTACTTTTGATTTTTTATTTTAGAAAAATTATAGGAAAACTGTTGGACATGCTCTTACTTTTCAAATGTTAAATAAAACACAGTTAAAATAAGCTTTTATAAATTATATAAAAGATTGAGCCGATATGTTGACATTTTATATAATACTTCTTTTTTTGAACAAATCATGTCTAGCTCAGTTGGTTTCCCCAAGGGCGGTAACATCCTTGGGGGGGGGTGTGGATGATATCTCAATCTACCCGGATTCGAATCCAAGGGGAGTCAATTTGAGGGCATGAGCAGTACCCAGTCCTTGGACCGGTCCAGTCGTTGACTGAGCTGCCCCCCAGCCCAGTCTTAGACTGTGGTTGGGCTCTAGGTTCAGCGTAAGCTGGGCCGGGACAGCGGCGGATTAGTGGGTTGTCCGTGGATGCCCGATACCGCCAGGGAGGTGTGCGTGTGTTCGTGGTAGTCGTTCCTTGGTTCGATGCCGCTATGTCTTCCAAAAAAAATACTTCTTTTTTTGAAATATGTAATATTTATATATACCACAATGGTCTGACTTGGATTGGCATCGACAACCAATGATGATGACTCCTTGGTTACTAATTGTTCAATAGCTTGGACAGTTCTATACATAGGCCTTGTGGAATGAATTGTGCAAACCTCTAATCCTTATCTCATTTTTCAAACTAGGCTTTCGAGAGTTGGAATGCCTACACACTATGTTGTTAGGTTTAGTATGCACAATTTCGAATAATAATGTTACAAATTTTATATGCAAAAAAAAGGATAAATGTGTGACATTTACCAACAAATGACGCAAAACAAACTTGGATTAGAAAAAAAAAATGAATAACATAACATGTAATGAATGAATAAGGAAACACATCTAAATAACTCCTAAATTTACCGTAGTTTGACCAACGAAAGGTAGTGTACATCCATACACAAAAAAGAACAAAGAGAAACCAAAACTAAAACCAAAACCAAAAGGACGACTCAAAACCAAAATCACTATGTGATTCCGCTTTCAATTCTACCAAAGATAACCCTTTCACAATGTTTCTCTCTATATTTTAGGCGTGTTCATCCCCCCCCCCCCCCCCCATGGTATAGCTAGACCACACCGCACCAAACCAGTAGAACTTTTACGGTACGGTTCGTGCTTTGTATTTTTTATGCCACACCATGTAGTTTGGTTACAATTTTGAATTACCTAAACCATAGTTCAGACTGCACCATATATTAATGCTTATTAATATATATATATATATATATATATATATATATATATATAAGGAGAGGTTCAAATGAGAAATGCTAAGTGTATGAGAAATAGAGAAGTAATCTTAACCCTTCATCTGGCTTTGACTGTAAAGCACCAGATAATTCCTCGCATGATCTATAAAAAGTAGAGGGGTCGGTTCGTAACTTTTACAAATAGACGACAAACAAGTTCACGTATGAACCAGTGTGATTAACATATGAACTATAAATTCATATGTGAACCAATTAATTAGTTCATATGAGAATCACTTAATTAAGTCATATGTGTATCACAAGGTTCATATGTGAATCTGTTAATTAGTTCAACTGATTCACATATGAACCTACAGTTAATTAGTTCATATATGAATCACAAAAGTTCATATGTGAATCACACGGGTTCACATATGAACTCGTTCCGTGTATTTATAAAAGTTACAAAAATGTCCTACTATTTTTGGAAGAGTTGTAATTTTTGACCAGTCAAATCCATTCTTGACCGAATGAATGGCTATGATTAATTATCTATTTCTTATACACTTAGCATTTCTCATTTGAACCTATCTCTCTCTCTCTCTCTCTATATATATATATATTGTTTGGTTCATTTGAGAAATGGTAAATATATGAGAAATAGAGAAGTAATCCTAGCCATTCATATGGTCAAGATCGGATTTGACTAATCAAATATTGCGGCTTTGACTGGTCAAAAGTTGCAGCTATCCCAAAAATAGAAGGACAATTTCGTAAATTTTACAAAACACACGGGCTGTGTTCATATATGAACATGTATAATTCATATATGAACTATATGTTCATATATGAACCAGTGCAATTCACAACTGAACTCTTTTAATTGATTCATATATGAATCTTTATGATTCATATATGAATCAGTTGAACTAATTAACAGATTCATATATGAACCTTTGTGATTCATATATGAATCTGTATGAATCACAAAGATTCATATATGAATCAGTTGAACTAATTAACAGATTCATATATGAATCTTTGTGATTCATACAGATTCATATATGAACTCATCCCGTGTATTTTACGAAATTACTCCTCTACCTTCTATAGACCACAGAAGGAATTATCGGGTGCTTCGCGGTCAAAACCAAAACTATTTTTGGAATAGTCGTAATTTTTGACCAGTCAAATCCATTCTTGACCGAATGAATGGCTATGATTAATTATCTATTTCTCATACACTTAGCATTTCTCATTTGAACCTATCTCTATCTCTCTCTCTCTCTATATATATATATATATATATATAGGGGGGGAGAGAGAGAGAGAGTCAATCATTTGCAAACCCCTTAATTTATACAAACCAAACAGTTAAGATATTTATGGAAAATGATGAAGATTCATTTATTATGATTGATATATTTGTGGAAGATGATCATAATTCATTCGTTATGATTAATGCTTTAGATTATAAAACAATTGAGATATTTATGGAACCAAATTTTTATTAAACTAAATAGACGATTGAAATTGGTTTATATGATTTATATAATTTATCAGGTTTACAAATTATTAGGGGATATATATATATATGTGTGTGTGTGTGTGTGTGTGTGTGTGTGTGGTTTCAATTGGAAACTAAATTTAATTGGAAACTTTGAAAACCAAATTTCAACCATTGATCTTTTTAATCAATGATCAAGATTCATTTAAATTATATATGGTAATAACTTAATTAATTTATTAATAAAAGATAATAATAATATGTCAAAAGGGTAAATGTGTCTTTTTCTTTTGTGTTTTAAATTTGGCAACAAAGATGAAATATGTTTAAATATAGAAAAATGTATATTTCTTTAAAAAAGAGAGAGAGAGAGAGAGCATATCAAGACTACCTTTTTATTACTGTTCATCAATATGCAGTACGTAAAAACCCAAATAAGTTTAATTACCATTATTGTTTCATTACCTTTCCATTATGTTTCACTATATCAAATCTCTTTCATCAGGTTTCACTATATTAATATTTTGTTTCACTATATCATGTTTCACTATATTAATATTTTGTTTCATTACCTTTCCATTATGTTTCACTATATCAAATCTGTTTCATCAGGTTTCACTATATTAACATTTTATGTTTCATCAGGTTCACTATATTAATATTTTGTTTTACTATATCAGATCTATTATGTTTCACTATATTAATATTTTGTGTCTGAAGATAATATTGAAGATTTCATACGAAAACAAATATTTGATTTTAAATATAATTAAAATTATGAATTTTCTATAAAAATAACACTCTTCAAAAATAAAAAATTTACCTTATTTATTGCATTATAAAACTGAAGATAGAAAATTTGAGTATTTTAATTTCGTAACCTGCCTAGGAATTTTCTAATTTAATATGAATATTTAATTTCATATACATATTTAAAGATTTCATATGAATATTTTATTTTTATTGGATAAATCAATAATTGATTCTTAAGAATCACAAAATATATAATTTGTGATAATTTGGGATGTAGCCTGTCGAATGAATTAATTTGCATTTACTTAAAAAATGCTTCATGCTTAAATTAATGTGAATCAATATGTGAATACTTTGAATTAATAAAGGATCAATAATACCATATATAAAATATATTAAAATTAAATAATTAATATTATAATAATAAAAACAATTACCATATATATTATGGAATTAGATAAAAAGACTAAAATAACCTTATCAATTAAAAATAAAAAAAAAGAAATTCAATGATTGGTCAATTTCGGTTTCCAATGAAACTTGGTTTCCAATTGATACCACCCCTGTATATATATATATATACAAATTTCAGCCATTGATCTTTATAATCAAATGGTTAAGATTCATTTGAATTATATATGGTAGTAAATTAATTAATTTATTAATAATATATACTATATTATAAAGATGATATAAAAAACTCTTAAAAACAAGTCTTAAAGTTTAATGTACCGCTATTTAATGCTAATTACTTAAAAAACAACCATAAAAGCTGTATGTACTACATTTAATGTTATTCATTAATTTTCAATCATTATCTCTAACCATTTTAACTCCCCTAAAATCATTTCCCACTTTAACTCCCCTAAAATAACTCTCACCATATTTTAGATATAAAAAATCTAAAATATAATTAAAAAATCTTACAGAATATTTTATAAAAAAAATTATATTATTAAACCAAAATAAATTACATTATATTATTAAGTCTAAATTAAACAAATTTATATAAAAAATCATTATCACTCTCTCACAACCATCCAAAATCGTAATGTAAATCGACAAAAAACAGAAAATAAAATGAAACATTAAAATCGTGATGTATCTAGCTGCATTGCGCGAGTACACTTCTAGTAAATAAAAATAATAGATGAAAAGGGTAAATATGACTTTTGATTTTGTGTCTCAAATATGGCAAAAAATGTTTATTTTATTTAAGATTAATTGAAACCAAAATAAAATTTCCCACGCAATCTAAATTTTGTTATTTTTTTATTATGAAAACCTGGAGCGTTTGTCTTTTCATAAAAAAATTATTTTTCTTTTAAAATGTAAGAAAATATTTTTTTTAATTTCATTTTATTATAAAATTTCCCACGCAATCTAATATTGTGATGAAACAGAATGAATTTGTGGATTACAGATTTCATTGGATTACAGATTTCATCAGGTTCATCGTGTTAACATTATTGTTTCATAATGAAAATATATTCATCAGGTTCATCGTGTTAGCATTATTGTTTCATAATGAAACATGATGAATTTGTGCCATTTTTGTTAACTTCCAATTTTTGTTTCATTACCTGTTCAGTTGCATATCCGTATATGAAAATAGATTCATCAAGTTCATCGTGTTAGCATTATTGTTTCATAATGAAAATAGATTCATCAGGTTAATAGTGTTAGCATTATTGTTTCATTATTACCATATATAAGCTAAATTAAAATTAAATAATTTACCTAAATTAAATATCTCATTTTTAAATTAATCAATGATTATTATTACCATATATAAGCTAAATTAAAATTAAATAATTATTAATATAATAATAATAACAATTACCATATATATTATGAAATAATGTAAAAGACAAAAATAACCTTTTCAATTAAAAAAAATAAAAAAAAAGAAATTTAATGATTGGTTGATTTCGGTTTCCAAAGTTTCCAATGTAATACTGGTTTCCAATTGATCGTTCCCCTATACATACATACATATATATATATAATATTTTTATTTAATATAAACTATTTATTAAAAACTTAATTACTATCGTTCAATTTCCACTAACTGATGAGTAATTAGTCCAACTCAAGTTCACAAAATTTTAAGTTAATTACGTTATTTTAATCTTATAAGTCCATTAGGGCTTTTATAATTATTTATGTCACTTTCCACTTTGTATTATATGGACTATAAAGTTTTGTAATTTGTATTTTAGATAGAAATCGTATAAATTTTATCCGCACCATACTGCACCATATTTTACAATGCAATTTTTGCGGTCTTACAAAAAAAAAAAAAAAAAAAAAAAAAAAAAAACTCAAATTGTCGGGGATCTAAACTGCACCGTACCGCTAGCACTCTTACCGCTAGCACTCTTAATCTATCATAGAAACTCAAATTGTCGAGGCATATGCGATTTGATTTGCAAGTTTGACTCTAAACTGCACCGCACTGCTAGCACTCCTAATTTTTTGTGACACATTGGCCGGAAACACAAGGGATGTATTTATATAACAACCCCAAGGAGTCGCAATGCAGTCCAAATGCTAAAAGCTAGCATTTTCGAATTTATCATATGATCGTGCTCTATTAAGAAACACGATCATGTCAATTTTAAAAAATGCTTCTTTTGGATCTATGAAATGGGGGCGAAAGTGAGGATGAAAATTGGAAGTTGTAAATGCCCAAAGATGGGATCGAGTTGGTAATGATTAAAATATCTCTTTATTTCATTTCTATGATAGATGATCATGGACGGTCTCTTTACCATTCTGTATAAATAGACTATCCTATTTGTATAGATATGGTAGAGGGTGTCTTCAATCCTCTTGTGGACGCCCATGGTTGGTTTATTCCCATTTTTTTTCCATTTTGTTATTTTTTATCACTTTCTTTAATCTTATTATCTTTAATCATCATTTCAGCAAAAGTTGTACATGAAAGAAAGCTAATGACTGAATAACTGGAAGTCTAAACACTCTAATTCATCCTATATCGAACCGATTGATTAATAATTGTTGGGGAATGGGGTTGCAGAAATCGATGGGTAGAGAGGGAGAGGAGTGATCGACTTGGATAGAATATGAGATCGCGTGAGAGCTCGCTTTCTTTAAGTGATATTTCGACCTTATTCTTCCTGGGTATCACGAAATTCACTCGAGGATAATCTCAATTCACTGGTCATGATTCTGGCAGAAATCGATCATATTTATACACCAAGAGAATCGTAACCGATGCTATATTATTAATGATAATAATCACCCATTTAATGGTATTGATTGTTAATTGGTCATAATAGTGTAGGTTACAAAACTGATTTGGGAGTTACAAATGAAAATGGGAGTTACAGAATCAAGATCTGCAACAGTGCCACGGCGCGGGTAGCCGCGCGAGTTAGCCCGCGGCGCAACCCGCCCGGGCCACTGTTTCGTCCCCACACAACAGTGCACGACGCGGGTAGCCGCGCGGGTTCACCCGCGGCATTACCCACCCGGTGCACTGTTCTAACCCCGTAAAACAGTGCACGGCGCGGGTAGCCGCGCGGGTTAACCCACGACACAACTCGCCCGATGCACTGTTTCAGTAACAAACCACCAAACCACCGTCCAACAATCCCGGGTCATAGTTGGCTTACATGAGTGTGCACTCCACACCTCCTAACTCGTGTTGTAGCTTAGCTACAAACCTCATTATTATCATGTGAATCCAATTACACAAAATGACCGATGATTTCACTAAAATCACCAACATTCCTCCCCCATTTTAGTGCAATCCTTGATTCACAAACAAAATTAAAATAGCAAACAAACTCATATATAAATGAAAATATCTAAAAGATTGAATTTCCATCTTAGTACATTACACATTTCAAATACTCGAGAATCCAGGTGTCCTATGGATTGAACCCTTCAACCCATTTGAGTACCAGAAAATAACATACACATGAATTTAAAAATTCTCTATAGTTTAAACTTGACACTATACATGCCGTGTGTCCTTATCCATTCGTGAGTGCATCAAAGCTAAGTCCAAGTTTCTTGAAGCGGCCACACTTGCACTCATATAGGTAGTTCCTTTCATCATGCACCTGCACATGCATTTTTACAAAAGAACAATTACCTCCTCGCTTGCAGTACCGATCACATACCTTGGGATGATCATCTTGTGCTCCAATCCCTTAGAGTGAGCTTTCCCATTGAATTCAACTTCTAACGTTGTATTAGAAGGGAATTGGATATCTCACCGTTAGAGATTCAAATGGACTTTAAACCCATCCCGATCACCGACTTGTGAACCAAGTCCCTAGCTAACCCCTTCGTCAAGTGGCCCGCTAGATTTTGTTGCGACCGAACAAATTCAACCGAAATCACCCAATTCGTGATTAGCTCACGAATCATGCTATGTCTAACACCTAAGTGTCTAGACTTGCCATTGTATACTTGACTATAAGCTTTAGCCAAAGTAGTCGTACTATCACAACGGATAGAAATGGGTGATATTGGTTTCGGTCATAACGGAATTTCATGGACTAAATTCCTTAGCCACTCTGCCTCTTTACCGGCAGCGGATAATGCCACAAATTCCGACTCCATAGTCGAACTTGTGATGCAAGTTTGCTTCTTGGAAGCCCATGAGATGACACCTCCCCCAAGCAAGTATACCCAACCACTCGTGGAAGAATGATCTTCTAAGTTGGTAATCCAACTTGCATCAGAATATCCCTCTAATACCGAAGGAAACCCGACATATGACAAACCATAATCAATGGTTTTCTTCAAGTATTTAAATACTCGTCTTATCGCTTGCCAATGATGTATACTAGGATTACTAGTATACCTACTCAACTTGCCTACGACAAAGGTGATATCCGTCCTAGTGCTTGTCATGGCATACATCAAGCATCCAATAGCCTTTGAATACTCGAGTTGTGACACTGCTTCACCCGAATTGGGCATAAGCTTCACACTCGGATCAAATGGAGTACTCACCGGAGAACAATCAAAGCAATTAAATTTCTTTAATACTTTCTCAATGTAATGAGATTGCGTAATTGCAATCCCTTTGTTCTCACGCTTGATCCTTATTCCAAGGATCACCTTCGCTTCTCCCATATATTTCATGGAGAATTTTGATGACAAAAACTCTTTGGTTTTATCAACTTGATTTTGGTCGGTGCCAAAGATCAACATGTCATCAACATATAAGCAAATTATTACTCCGTTAGCGGATGTGTCAAATTTGCTATATACACACTTATCCGCTTGATTTAACATAAAACCGTTGGACAAGATAATCTCATCAAATTTTTGATGCCATTGTTTGGGTGCTTGTTTCAACCCATTCAATGATTATACAAGTTTACATACCTTATGCTCCATACCGGGCATAATAATACCTTCCGGTTGTTTCATGTAAACTTCTTCCTCCAAGTCACCATTTAAGAATGCCATTTTGACATCCATTTGGTGAATCACTAAATTGTGGATAGCTCATAAGGCTATCAACAACCTAATCCTGGAGATCCTTGCAACCGGGGCATAGGTATCAAAATAATCGATGCCTTCCCGTTGCCTAAAGCCTTGGATTACTAATAGAGCTTTAAACTTGTCGATTGATCCATCGGCTTTCATCTTCCTTTTGAAGATCCACTTGCATCCCAAAGGTTTACAACCGGGTGGCAAGTCCGATAATACCCAAGTATTATTCCCCATGATGGAATCCATCTCATCATTTATTGCTTCTTTCCAGAAAGCAATATCTTGAGACTTCATAGCCTCATCAAATGATTTTGGATCTTCCTCAATACTATAACAGTAAGAGAATTGTGATCCAATTTCATCTCTTGATCCTTCTACCAAGTATACTTGGAAATCGGGACCAAAAGATTTTTCAATCCTTCCTATTTTGCTCCTTCAAAGCATCGGAGATTTGGTTGGAACAATTGCTTGTTCTTCAACCTCACTAGTTACACTAGTATTTGGAAAAAGATCCTTCGGCCGAGGTATTGAAGAGAATCTAGTCTCATCAAATAATGCATCTCTCGATTCTATAACGATGTGAATCGCTATAAAATCATTAGGTTCAATAACATAGAACTTATATGCCTTGGAATGCTCGGCATATCCAACAAAGATGCAATCAATACCCTTTTCACCCAAGGTTTTCCTTTTGGGTTCGGGTAGTCGAACAACGGCTCAACAACCCCAAACTCGAATATAATTCAAGTTAGTCCTTTTCTTGAACCAAAGTTCATATGGGGTAATCTTGTTCCTTTTATTGGGAACTCGATTTAATAAATAACAAGCCGTTAACATGGCTTCACCCCAAAACCCATCACTCAATCCCGAGTAGGATAACATAGAGTTCACCATTTCTTTGAGAACTCTATTTTTCCGTTCCGCCACACCATTTTGTTGTGGTGTATAAGGCGCCATAGTTTCATGAATAATTCTTACGGATTGGAAAAACATGCGGTCGTGATATTCCCCACCACGATCGGTGCGTAAACATTTAATTAAGTCGTTCATTTGCAATTCAACCTCCGTTTTATAAATTTTAAATTTATCCAACGCTTCTTCTTTTGAGTGCAATAAATAAATATAACAAAACCGTGAAGCGTCGTCAATAAAAGTAACAACGTACTTTTTATTACCAAAAGACGGAGTTGAATGCAAATCACAAAGATCACTATGAATTAATTCAAGCACCGAAGAGTCCCTTTTCACGTTAGGAAAAGTTTGTTTAGTGATCTTTGTCAACATGCAAGTTTTACATTTTTCGGTTTTAACGTCAAAATCCAGAATAAGACCGTCTTTTTGACATTTCAGAATTTAGAATGGGAGCATTTGACTTGTTCCCCATGTGTAGCACGGATCCGTCTTCAACCGGTTCAAAAGAGGTGAACCAACGTCGATCCTTGCACACATGACTCGAGGCACCCATGTCAATCCACCAAGCATCATCATCCTGTACATAAAATGATTCGGATATTAGTGGTACATAATTCAAATTTGAATTAAAACCAAAGTCAATAAACTGACCTTGCCGTGGGTGTTGATCCTTGGATCCTTGCCCACCACCACTTGTGCTTGCTCCACTTTTATTCTTGACAACCCGACAATCCCGCTTGAGATGTCCGGTCATACCACAAGTCGAACAGGTTAATTTAACCTTTTTGTTGGTCCCTTTCTTGGCTTCATTGAACTTACGTTTTCCCTTGAAGTTGTTGGATCTTCCCTCTTCCATCATGTTCACCGAAGGTGCAGAAACCTCTTTTATCTTGGGTTTCTCAGTCTCTTGCGCCCGAAGAGATTCCTCTATGCGGAAGTGACTATCAAGTTGTACAAGAGATAACTCTTCCTTCTTGTGTTTCAACATATGTTTGAAGTCTTTCCAAGAGGGAGGCAATTTATCAATAATGCTCGATACGGAGATGGATTCGTCCATCTTCATATCATGTTGAGCATATTGGCCTAAAATGCGTAGGAGCTCATTGTATTGCTCCATCACATGCCTTGAATCCACCATTTTGTAACTATTAAAATTACTCACGAGGAACTTCTTACTAGAAGCCTCCTCCGCCATGTATTTGGACTCAAGAGAGTCCCATAGCTCTTTAGCGGATTTTGATAAATATCGAAGAGGGAGTCACATATACCGTTCAAGATGTCTCATTTTCCCATTTGCCGCGACGCCGGGTCATCTCCAACGTCTCGTCCTCCATCACTTCCGGCATCGGCGTGCTCAACACGTACATGACCTTCAACGTGGTCAACAAGAAGTGCATCTTCTTTTGCCATCGTCGAAAGTCGATGCCTTCAAACTTCTCCAGTTTCGTGAACTTGGTCGTCACATCTCTCACGGATTGATCACTCGCCATCTCTCTTACGAACGGAATATCACTTAAGATTGTTGGGGAATAGGGTTGCAGAAATTGATGGGTAGAGAGGGAGAGGAGTGACCGACTTGGATAGAATATGAGATCGCGTGAGAGATCGCTTTTCTTAAGTGATATTTCGACCCTATTCTGCCTGGGTATCACGAAATTCACTCGATGATAATTTCAATTCACCGGTCACGATTCTGGCAGAAATCGATCCTATTTATACCCCAAGAGAATCGTAACCGATGCTATATTATTAATGATAATAATCACCCATTTAATGGTATTAATTGTTAATTGGACATAATGGTGTAGGTTACAAAACTGATTTGGGAGTTACAAATGAAAATAGGAGTTACAGAATCAAGCTCTGCAACAGTGCCACGACGTGGGTAGCCGCGCGAGTTAGCCCGCGGCGCAACCTGCCCGGGCCACTGTTTCGTCCCCACACAACAGTGCACGGCGCGGGTAGCCGCGCGGGTTCACCCGCGGCATTACCCGCCCGGTGCACTGTTCTAACCCCGTAAACCAGTGCACGGCACGGGTAGTCGCGCGGGTTAACCCGCGACACAACTCGTCCGATGCACTATTTCAGTAACAAACCACCGTCCAACAATCCCGGGTCATAGTTGGCTTACACGAGTGTGCACTCCACACCTCCTAACTCGTGTTGTAGCTTAGCTACAAACCCCATTATTATCTTGTGAATCCAATTACACAAAATGACCGATGATTTCACTAAAATCACCAACAATAATACAACTAGAAATAATCGCAAAGTTGTCGGGGCTACGCTTAGCACATGACTAGGCTTTCTCCTTTCCTTTCCCACTACCTTTTTATTGCTCTTGAGATACTTGCCACTTAAATCATACTAAATATAATGCATGTATCTTCACTAAGTTCACGGTTTTTGTTCTAAAATATTTAAAATATTTCATTTTGATAACACTTAAGTCATACTCAAAAGGAGGCATGTAAACCATGCATCATGCTCTTGAAACTACTTTTATAAAACAATATGGAAGTATTAAAATACTGCTAAAGACGTATACACATGCATACATATGTATTGTCTTTTATATACTAAGAGGGTTGTAATTGATATGTTTGGTGGAAACACCTAATACATTAATACTTGACACACTACAGAGGCCAATGTGACGTATATTGGAACTAGGGTAGTCATCCTTTTCTAATTTGAACTGGTGTTGCTGTCTATTTCTATCACCATGTAAAAATTTATCAAATGTATTCATGTGAGTGTGATTGAAGGTATGCAAAAGTTTGTGAAGGTGAGTGAAAGTAAAGATAGAAGTGAAGGCATAGACGGTTTGGAAAAAAAACTCAAACCACATATTCGGTTTGGTTTGCAGTTTTATTCAAACTTGAATCGTGTCACACTATGAGCATACCAATTAACAACTTTCCAACATCAATCTCGACCCCATTGTTGTTCTAAACATTAAAACAACTTCATATGGCTACTGACCTATACATGAAAACGAATTTTAACACAAAACTGGTACGTTTGATATTTCCTTGTTGAAATTTTCTATTACCTCCTTGGTTTGTTCTGTTCTTTTAATACAAGAACACCCAAAACATCTTAATTACTTTACTAATGCATGCCAGAACTTGAGGTAAATATGGAAGATGAATGTTGAGAGATTTTACAACCCACTAAACCTCTTCTCCTTAATCAATGAGATAATTAACCCATGTTTAGTTAAAGTTGAGTTTAACACTTATACAACCAAGTCCACCTTCTTCCAACTATTGCACTTTAGTCTTTGAACTTGAATCTTTCAAGACATGACAACCTTAGTCCCTCTTTTGAACACATAAATACATTTAGGTCTAAAAATTAGGGTGTTACACTAACATTAAAACAATCTAATAATAAAGAACATACATTGAACACACATTTGATTTCCAATTAGTATGTTTGGAATATCAAAAGAGTATTAATCAGACGTAGCCCAATTTCATATACAACTTTGAAATCACTAATCAACATAGTTACACATTATTTATTTTATATAAAGTAATAACAAAATAACATAGCTTGTATTAATAATATTGTGATGCAAATTAACCATTGTTGTCATATGCAATGAGGCAAATTATATTATAAGAATATGTCATATACATCAATTTTCGCCAATATGCCAATTTTTTAAGCAAAAGAACAATATCATATTTTATGGTGACTTTTTTTACATGTCTCATTTTAGACTCGAATGAATTTGAGAAACTTGAACAATGATTAACTAATAGAGAATTACACTTTTGGTCCTTGAGGTTTGGTGATTTTTTTTGAAAGAGGGATTTGTACTTCAATAACTCAAGTTATAGTCCCTGAGGTTTTGATTTTGTTTTGAAAGAGGTACCTCATCACTAACTCCGTTAGAAACCACCGTTAGTGGCAGGGGTATTTTCGTCCGACTACTTTTTCCCTCTTAATTTAACGAAATTATCTGATTTATTTACCAACTCTTAGGGTGCGTTTGGTTTGCGGGATTGGAATGGATTTGGAGGGATTTGGATTTCAAATCCATTCCACTCCTGTGTTTGGTTTGCAGGAATGGAATTTGTCGACCGAATTTGAAATCCTTAGACCTCTTTAAAATCCTTAACCTAATGGATTTGGAATTCCTTTGCAATGGGCTAGGATTTCAAATCCCCCCAAATCCAAATCCTTACTTGAAATCCAATCCATTCCCGCAAACCAAACGTTCCCTTAGTATCCCCAACGAGCTACACTATCACTTTTATCCATTACTCTCTCTCTCACTCTCACACAAAATCATTGGTATTCATCAAGAAGTTCAAATGCAATGTCATCATTGTGGGTTTTAAGAAGGGATATAGAAGGATGGAGTCCATCAGATGTTTATAGTAAGCATTTCTCTCTGTTTTTTACTCCATTTCTGTAGATAGATAGCACCACGATATTAACTTCATATTCCTTCTATTTTGATCATAGATTTTTACCCAACATTGATAACTGTAACACCCGTAATTTTCTAATAAACGGTCAATGTTCGGCCAAGGAAACGGTCAGTGGCCGGCTGAGGGAAACGGTCAAGAAACGATTTAACACGAGACGCGAGAAGGCACCACAGATAGCACGTGCGGCTTGGCCCATGGCCTCAAGCCGCGGCTAAGCCCGCGTAAGTCGCTGTGACCCTCTACTCAGGAACACGCACGTCTTGGACCGCGACTTGAGGTCGCGGCCAAGGCCGCGGGGACGGTCTGACGATTTAAATCCCATTCTTTAGGGTTTTCTCTCATTTTCACCCCCCTCTCCACTTCTCTTCTTCTTGGAGAGATTTTGGGAGCTCTAATGTCAATTTTGGGAGCATCTTGGAGTGAATCTACCCTAAAGAGATCAAGATTTGTGTTTTGGAAGCTTGAGTTTGGAAAGTAGTAATATCTCATGGAGGGGAGTTGGTTGAGAGGTTAAAGATGTTAATGTGGTAAGTTTCTTGTATATTTCAAGTTCTTATATGAGGATCTTTGTATATCTAAAGAGTTTTTACTTATTGGTGGTTTATTCTAGACTTGAAAAAATGGGTTATTTAGAAGCCCTAGCCTATTGTTGGTGATGACTTAAAAACGGTGGAATCTACACTATTGGAGGATAATGGTTGGATTTGGAACCTTGGTTTAACCTAACCTAGCGAGGTGAGTTCAAGTTGATTTGTGAAAACGTTGTGCATGCCAAAATGTCCAATTTAAAGTGTTTATGTGTTTTACATGAAATTATCAATTGTTGAGTTATTTGGTAACTTTTGATTATTTAAAGTGTTTAGCTTTATAAACTTTGTAAAACACCCACATTTGGGATTTTGGACATTTTGATAAATAAGTCATGAATTAAGGTGTTTCAATGATTTAACGCATAAATAGATATTTGGTCAAAAATGCACTTTTAGTGTTTGTCGGGTTTTAAGCATCATTCATGAAATGGGATGTTTTGAAAAGTACGAATATGTGACTCCTTTGGTTTTGGGTCATTCCCGACTTTGGGAACATTTTAGAAATGGTAAACCTTTTAGTTTTGGGCCGAAGGCCGATTGTGATTTGAGAGACAAAGATTTTTGGGAAAAGACGTATTTTGGTTTTGCAACCCTATTGGCTCACGTATTTTAGCCAATCGTTCATTATGCCTTTTGGGGCTTGGTTTACACTCAGATGAGTCTTTGAAACATTTGTTCATTTTTGGTAGCTCGTTAAGGAGCCTTGGTGGTATGGTGTATTTAGCTGCATCTTATTTCAATGTTACATGTTTTGAATGTGTTAGTTCATTCGTTAGAGTCATGTAACGTTTTAGACTGTAATGCATTGGATCCATAGGCATATGAGTCAGTCAGTGAGTTTAGTTGGGGAATTTATCCCCGTTTTGGGACTGGAAATTGTTTATGGCTTGCGGGAGCTCGAGGTATATATCGTAGGTGGTTGAACTTGATAACCGTGTAACCTTTATTGAAGGGTTCGGGGTATAGATCATGGGTGGTTGAACTCGATGCCAGTTTGTAATCCAGTCTGCTTACTCATCGTGGAATTTAGTATCTGCGTTTGAAGTCTAGTGAGTGGTCCCCAAGTCATGTTTTTATGGAAGCTTACGGTGGTTCTTTGTAGAGTCGTATACGGAGCTAAGTCTTGCGGTGGTACCCATGGTGAGCCGGATACGGGGACTTGTGGCTTTTATGGTGACACTCATCTAGAGGTCGAGTAGTCACTTGAGGCATTTGGGTATCTTGCGGTGGTTGCTTGGTTGGGATCCATATACGGGGATCCATGGCTCTATGTGAAGCTCGAGAACAATGATAAGTGGCGTAACTTTGTGTGCTCGCCACATTCGATGGAATTCGGGTCTCCCCCGTCACTAAAAGGTGTTGTTTTGGGTATTGAGTTTTATTATCCAAGTTTTCGGTGACGTTTTGTTTATATGGGTTTTATCCATGGTTTATGGGTTGAGTATTATGCCCCACCCGTGTTTTGGGTGTTTTGGGATAAAAAGTCTTATCCATGTTTCATAAATTGAGTGTTCGATTCCTATTCTCATTTTGAGTGAGTTTTGGGTTGAATTTAATTTACGAAAGAATGTTTTATATTGGGATCTTAGTCTATTAAACAGTTTGGTTTTTTTTGGGAAAGGAGT
Source organism: Arctium minus (assembly GCA_954870635.1). NCBI lineage: Eukaryota > Viridiplantae > Streptophyta > Magnoliopsida > Asterales > Asteraceae > Arctium > Arctium minus. The sequence goes on along the minus strand of OX941081.1, from coordinate 136,860,220 downwards.
ATCCCAGACCACATTGGGCCCAGTCTAATCTCTGGAAAACAGGTCTTTGGCCCGCGGGCATTCATCTCGTGGCCACAAGGATGACACCTGTGCCAATATTTGGCACAAATGTTGCGTGTGAGCTCGAACCCGGGCAACCGCTATGAAGTCCCCAGGCTCATACCACCACGCCACACCCTTGTGGTTAGGAAAACGTTTATATTGGTGTTTCCTTCGTCTAAAATGCATATTATCGAAAAACGAGTCATTTTCATATTTGAAGCATATGATTTTGAAAGATTATGATTTCAATTGAATTCTTCCTTTTTAACAATATATTTATTAATGTTGAAAACTCTTCAACTCACTAGGCGTTAGCCTAACCTTTTTATTTGTCGGCATGTCCAACAGGCTTCGTTGGGAATAGTTCTAGTGACACTGTGAAGAGAGAAGTTCTAGTTGAGTGCCGAGAGGTGAGTAGCTTGGTGAAGTCTTCCACTTTGGTTTTGTGAAGAGCAGCTTGTATTAGGGTTAAGTAGTACACGACTTCGGTTTAGTCTTTGTTCATTACTGGAGTTAAATTTATATTGAGGTTATTTATCGAATTTTATATTTGAGGCATATTGGCTTTGTTTTGTGGGAAAAAATGTTGTCTTTTATCGAAAATTTTATTAGTTGCTCTTACCAAATTTGAGGGTGTTACAAGTTGGTATCAGAGCTTAAGTTTGAGAGATTTAGGTGTTGATTTTGGATACCTAGACTCAAACTAGCGTTATTTAAGTGTATGAGAGAGAAATTGCACCAATAGGCACTTTAAGATTGGACGTTTTGAGGTTGATGGAGTCACTAGGAACGGGTATCACATCAAGAGTAGCAAGGATGACCATGTACAGTACGTTCATAGTTGCACCTGGCCAGTGTTATGGTGAACCTACATGTTACATGTGTATAGTTGGACTATTGAGATGTGACAGCCGTTGGGGTTGTGAAGAAGTTTATAAGTGGGTAGCCGTTAGAAGGGGCTGATGATTTTAGCGTTTGTCACCTGGAGTGATAATAAGCGTGGTGATTTCTTTAAGTGGACCGTTTAGGGTCAGAATGATTGGTTATAATAGAACCATAGACTTGGAATCGACGTTATTCGAGGAGAAGTTGTAAGGTGAACCTATGGAACCCTTGGATTATTGTCCTAAGATGTTTGAGTATCATGATGACAATAGTGTGCCGAGAAATTGAGGATCTTTGGTCTGGGGAAATTGAGGCACGTTGTTTCGAGACGTTGAGTGCCAATCAAATTCATGCACAAAATTTTATTCTAAAATGAATTGCATCAACTATTTCTCATATTTCTGAAATCATCATGTGAAATTTTATAACAAAATTTTGGAAGGATGTTTAGCACACACAGGGTTTTTAAACCATGATTTTGACATGCATAAAACTATTTGAATAAATGAGGTTGCAGACTTTGTTGAGACTTTCTTTACTCTCATTGTTGTCCAACGCTATTTTCGGATATTGTGATGTTCGTATTTTGACGTTGTGTAGGGTCTTGGGCAAGTAACTATGGTTTATGACCTTAACATTGGATCTCCTCCACATGTATTAAGGTTTTTGACGAAGGGTTACCCTTCATTACTTTGGTGTTTGAGTTTTATTAAGAATTTTATTCCATGAGATTTTGTTGATTTGACGTGGAAATTTTAATGGCGTCCAGTTGTATTGCTTTCCCCTTGAGTTTTGTGTGAGCAGTTTGGTTGCATATAGTATGCATACATACTTTATTTGGAATTTCTATCATAGGGTCTTAGCCAACATTTTAGAACAATGAAGCATATTGTTAACTTGGATTTAAATTTGAAACCAATGTAAATTATTCTGTATTTTAACCGAGGTACCATGCATATACCGCTTTAATAGTTTTGTGGAATAAATTGACGCATGGAAGTTTTGTCATGTCGTGTTGTTGCTAAAGGGAGAAAGCTTTGGGATCTTGATATCATATAAATCTGTTTTAAGTTTTCTGCAAGTATTTTGTTGTACGCTAATTAGTGCACGAATTAAATTACACCTTAGCGTGAGTAATCGTATGTTGGGACCGAGATAGCCCGTAATAATGTTACATTTTAATCACATTCATCTATTGTTATTTTTCTATTGGTCACAGAAGATGTGTTACATTGATTTGTTTTACGTGTGTGACAATTACGGTCACTTCAAACGATTTCTTACTTGTGTTAAATACTTTTAGCGTGAGTAAAATTGATTATAAAGAATTTATGTCTGGCAAATCTTTAAGAATAATATTGGCATGATTGTTGAGTCTTATAGTTGAAAAACCTTGAACTCATTAGAGCCATAGTTTTAACCCCCTTTGTGAAAAGGACTTGTATTAAGGACTAGTGGCGTCCTTGGAATTTGAAGCATCGGATGATATGACTCGTGGTCAGTTTTGAATTTTGGAATTCCTTTTTACGAATTGGTGCACGCATGGATAATTGAGGTATAAGATTTATGTACTCTCCCAGTTATTTAAGCGGTGATCTTTCGGTTTCAGTAACCTTTTGAGTTAAAGCTTGTGTGGTTGCTTGCATATGGTTGGATACGAATTAAAGGGTTGATTGTTCGACATCATGTATAAGTGGGAGGTGTGCCATCCAGGCGAGTCTTCAGGAATAAAGAGATTGTTGCGGTTCGTTATTAGGGATGTAACATTGGATTTTTAGTGCGTTGTTAGGTGTCAACTTTAATTCAACAATGCAATCTGGAATGAAATATTTGACTGTACACCCACATTTGCGGTTTAGTTATTTTGAGGATAGGTGTCGACACTCCATTTTGGGGACAATGACCGTTGAGGTGCTTCAGTGCACTTTCGTTGAACTTGGTATGCCTGCAAGTTGAGTGGTAACCTTAAGGACGTAGAGGCTGGCAATTAAGGATCGATCATTAGTAATCCTGTAATCAACAAGGTTTTCGCTGACTTGGTAACCGATGCTTGAATGCATTATGGGAATTGTGTAAACATGAAGGTTGGAATAATCGACTATCTGTAGAGTGTAATGGTACGTTCCAGGAGGAAACATCAGACCAATGCTTTGATCTATGGAAGTTTTGGGAGCCCTTGTAGGGGTCGTGTCTGTGTAAGCATTGAGGAACGGATTTAAGATTTTGATGGATCGGACCAAACTAGTAGTTAGGAAATTTCGTCAAGGGAAGGACGATGAATCTTTAATGGTTGATGATTATTGGATAAATTTGGTGAGAATGCCAAGGTAGACTTAAAGTACAAATCGATTATTAAGGGGCCATGACGTGTCGAAATTGGAAGTACCATTTATGCAACAACAACGGACGGACCAACCCAATAAGTTAAATGGATTGCTTCACCACTGGGGCAATGTCAGCATGGTTGCGAGTTCTCGGAATTGAAAGGAGTATGGACAAGCTATGGTTTGATCCCTTCTGCAAAGATGGTTGTGTTTTGGAGGCAAGGAAAGAATACATCACTCCATAAAGGACGATTAGAAGTATTTAAAGGCAAATTCGCCTTGGGGTGTCCTTGGTAGATTAGCTGATTAGGATCGTAAGTTGCTCTTGAGGTGATAAGCGCAATCTAAGGTTGGGAGACAACTGAGATCCTAATGATAGGAAAATAATTTGTTCAGGACTCGATGTTCACTCAGTCATTGATAAGATATATTGAACGTTGAGGTCGGGTGTGTGACTACTTGTTATAAGCAATATTGCGACAACCTTAACCGGGATGTGATCAGGTTCATTTACGAGGCAATGTATCGTGGAGGTATCCCGTTTGAATAGAGCACCAATTGACCTCGCTAAATGCGACGTTGAGGTTTTGGTCGAGGTCAGATTTCGAGGACGAAATCTCTTTTAAGGTTGGGAGGATTGTAACACCTATAATTTCCTAAGAAACGGTCAATGTTCGGCCAGGGAAACGGTCAGTGGCCGTCTGAGAAAAACGGTCAAGGAACGGTTTAACACGAGACGCGAGAACGCACCATAGGCAGCACGTACGGCTTGGCCCGCGGCTAAGCCCGCGTAAGTCGCTATGACCCGCTACTCATGAACACTTAAGGTCGTGGCCAACGCCGCGGGGTCTGACGATTTAAATCCAATTCTTTAGGGTTTTCTCTCATTTTCACCCCCCTCTCCATTTCTCTTCTTCTTGGAGCGATTTTGGGAGCTCCAATGTCAGTTTTGGGAGCATCTTGGAATAAATCTACCCTAAAGAGATCAAGATTTGTGTTTTGGAAGCTTAAGTTTGGAAATTAGTAAGATCTCATGGAGGTGAGTTGGTTGAGAGGTTAAATATGTGAATGTGGTAAGTTTCTTGTATATTTCAAGTTCTTATATGAGGATCCTTGTAGATCTAAAGAGTTTTTACTTATTGGTGGTTTATTCTAGACATGAAGAAATGGGTTATTTGGAAACCCTAACCTATTGTTGGTGATGACTTGAAAACGGTGGAATCTACACTATTGGAGGATAATGGTTGGATTTGGAACCTAGGTTTAACCTAACCTAGCGAGGTGAGTTCAAGTTGATTTGTGAAAACGTTGTACATGCCAAAATGTCCATTGTAAAGTGTTTATGTGTTTTACATGAAATTATCAATTGTTGAGTTATTTGGTAACTTTTGATTATTTAAAGTGTTTAGCTTTATAAACTTTGTAAAACACCCACATTTGGAATTTTGGGCATTTTGATTATTTAAGGTGTTTCAATGATTTAACGCATAAATAGATATTTGGTCAAAAATGCACTTTTAGTGTTTATCGGGTTTTATGCATCATTCATGAAATGGGAAGTTTTGAAAAGTACGAATATGTGAGTCCTTTGGTTTTGGGTTATTCCCGAATTTGGGAACATTTTAGAAATGATAAACCTTTTAGTTTTTGGCCGAAGGCCGATTGTGATTTGAGAGACAAAGATTTTTGGGAAAAGACGTATTTTGGTTTTGTAACCCTATTGGCTCACGTATTTTAGCCAATCGTTCATTATGCTGTTTGTGTCTTTGGAACATTTGTTCAGTTTTGGTAGCTCGTTAAGGAGCCTTGGTGGTATGGTGTACTTAGCTGCATCTTATTTTAGAGTTACATGTTTTGAATGTGTTAGTTCATTCATTGGATTCATGTAACGTTTTAGACTGTAATGCATTGGATCCATAGGCATATGAGTCAGTCAGTGGGTTTAGTTGGGGACTTTATCCCCGTTTTGGGACGGGAAATTGTTTATGGCTAGCGGGAGCTCGAGATATAGATCGTGGGTGGTTGAACTCGATAACCTTGTAACCTTTATTGAAGGGCTCGAGGTATAGATCGTGGGTGGTTGAACTCAATGCCCGTTTGTAATCAAGTCTGGTTACTCATCATAGAATTTAGTGACCGCGTTTGAAGTCTAGTGAGTGTTCCCCAAGTCATGTTTTTTATGGAAGCTTGCGGTGGTGCTCTGCAGAGCCGTATACGGAGCTAAGTCTTGAGGTGGTGCCCATGGTGAGCCGGATACGTGGACTTGTGGCTTTTGTGGTGACACTCATCTAAAGGTCGAGCAGACACTAGAGGCATTTGGTTATCTTGCGGTGGTTGCTCGGTTGGGAGCCATATATGGGGATCCATGGCTCTATGTGAAGCTCGAGAACAATGATAAGTGGCCTAACTTTGTGTGCCCGCCACATTCGATGGAATTCGGGTCTCCCCCGTCACCGAAAGGTGTTGTTTTGGGTTTTGAGTTTTATTATCCAAGTTTTCGATGACATTTTGTTTATATGGGTTTTATCCATGGTTTATGGGTTGAGTATTATGCCCCACCCGTGTTTTGGGTGTTTCGGGATAAAAAGTCTTATCCGTGTTTCATAAATTGGGAGTTCGATTCCTATTCTCATTTTGAGTGAGTTTTGGGTTGAATTTAATTTACGAAAGAACGTTTTATATTGGGATCTTAGTCCTTAAAACAGTTTGGTTTTGAAAACGTTTATATTGGTGTTTCCTTCGTCTAAAATTCATATTATCGGAAAACGAGTCATTTTCATATTTGAAGCATATCATTTTGAACGATTATGATTTCAATTGAATTTTTCCTTTTTAACGATATATTTATTAATGTTGAAAACTATTGAACTTACTAGGCGTTAGCCTAACCTTTTTATTTGACGGCATGTGCAACAGGCTTCGTTGGGAATAGTTTTAGTGACACTCTAGTTGAGTTCCAAGAGGTGAGTAGCTTGGTGAAGTCTTCCGCTTTGGTTTTGTGAAGAGCAACTTGTATTGGGTTTAAGTAGCACCCGACTTCGGTTCAGTCTTTGTTCATTACTGGAGTTTAATTTATATTGAGGTTATTTATCGAATTTTATATTTGAGGCGTATTGACTTTGTTTTGTGGGAAGAGATTTTGTCTTTTATTTGATGTTATATCGAAAATTTTATTAGCTGCTCTTACCAAATTTGAGGGTGTTACAATAACAGCAAGAATCAACCATGGATGTGTGTCTACAAGATTTCCTGGAAGAAGATACATAAATGGTAAAACTGATTTTGTTAATTTGATTAACATTGATCACCTTTCGGTTCATCAGTTTGACAATATGATTATAGCATTAGGGTACGATAAGGGAGAAATAATGTACTACCATTTCTTAATTCCATCTAGTGACCTAGATACAGGGTTGAGAGCTTTGGGTGTGACCAGGATATTTCAAATCAGTTAAAGTGTGTCCCTATCGTGAAATTGATAGATGTTTTCATAGAACATGGAAAAACAAACTTGACTACTTACTTTTCACCCCAAATGCCACTAATGTAGTTATTTAGGAAAAGAATGTTGAAAACATATATTGAATCAAAGTATTGATCATTTGCTTCATAGCTTTGATCCTTTCATAGGGTTGAAATCTGGTTTACCAGAAGTGGGACAGGGGGTTCATTTGGGACAGGGGGTTGATTTGAACAAGAGAGTTGAAGTGAACAATGTATTTGAAGTAAACCATGTGGTAGACTTGAACCAGGGAGTTGATATGAACCAAGGAAATGAAATGGGACAGGGGGAGTACATTTGTGAACTTAATCATTTGGTAACAAAAAGACAATAGAGAACTTAATCAAGCAACATTCAATTGAGTCTAGGAGGGATATAGTTGTGGTGAAAAATCACTCATCAAGGATTAGGGCTATTTGTAGGAGTACATTGCCTCACTTAAAGGATGATTGTGAGTCAAATGGGCCTGGTAAAGGCAAAAAGAGTAAATGGACAAAGTCCAACAAGCCCATATATCCATGGGTTTTGTATTTCTTAACTTATAAAAAGGAAGAAACCTGGAAAGTAAAAACCTACTTCTCCACTCACAAGTTTTTCCAAACAAGGAAGGTTGGTATGGCTACTGCAACTTTTCTCTTCAAGCATATCATAGAGCAGCTTAAGGCAGATCCAAATATATGGGTGTTCGCGGTCCAGTTTGGACGGTTTAACCCCCCAAATCACAAACCAAACCACAAATGGCGGTTTAGGAAAATTTCAAACCGAGCGGTTTGGTAGAAAGTGACCAAACCGGTCAAACCAGGCCAAAAAAAGGCGATCTGATCTGACCGGTTTAGGCGGTTTGGGCCTCTTATGGGCTTTAAACTAAAAAAACATAAACTCTATATCTAAAATAAAATTTCTACCAATATAACATTATTAGAAAATATTATATCAAATTATAAAAGAACGTTTATATATTAAATTATAAAAAAACATTGAGCAAGTTGAAAAAAAGTTAAACAAGTCCAACAACAATGGTTGAATTTTGGACAAATATTGAGAAATTCGAAGGACGATTTGGATTTAAATTTGAATTTTTAATGGATCTTAGAACTTTGTCAATTTAGATAATCCAATCAATTGAGAAAATGAAAACTAAAGACATAATTCTTTGACGAAAATTTTTAATTGAGTTATAAAAGTTGAACCTACAACATGAAAGCTAAATATGATTAGAACATGCGTATTTTTGGTGGTCGTTTCGGTCCAGACCGCTCAAAAAAAGGGTCAAACCGCAGACCAGACCGGACCGAGCAGTTTGGCTATTTTTCAGACCGAACCGGACCGCCAGACCGCTCAAACCGCCAAAAACGGTCCAATTTGATTTGGTTCGACCAGTTTGAGAAGTCCAACAGCTTTTTTGAACACCCCTATCCAAATATGCTGTTATGCAATTCAATCCCACTTATCTAAGAAGTTTAAAATTGTTGTATCACCTTCCAAAGCAATGAGCGCAAAACCGATAGCCAACAAGGAGATCTGGGGAGACTATGAATTACAATACCATCAATTTAGAGATTACCTAAGTGAGGTGTAAAGGAGCAATCCAAAGACCACTATCAAATTGGAAGTTGAGACAGAGTCTAATCCAGAGGGTGATACCAGAAAATTCAAAAGGGTATACATTTGTTTGTGTTCTTTGAAAAGGGGATTGAGGGCTGGTAAAAGGGATTTGTTGGGTTTAGATGGGACATTTATGAAGGGTCCTTTTCCAGGACAAGTTTTAACAGCAATGGGTATTGACCCAAATCATGGTATATATCCAGTTGCTTATGCAGTGGTAGATTCTGAGTCAATAGTTTCATGGATGTGGTTCTTTGAGTGCCTTGGAGATGATCTTGATCTTCAATCCAATTCCAACTTCACTTTTATCAGTGATAGGCAAAAGGTATGATTTGCATTAGTATAATTTATTGAAAATCCATGTTAATGTATTATTAATTCCAACTCCATGTTAATGTTCTTTTGATTTGCATATAGGTTATTATTCAAGCTATTCAAAGGTTGTTTCCTTCTGCTGAACATAGATACTGCCTTAGGCACATTCATGAGAATATGAAACTTTAATGGAAAGGTATAACATACAAAGATCATTTGTGGCAATATACAACAACTCCCACTGTCCCCCAGTTTAGAACAACAATGGAGAGTTTGAAAAGATTCAATTTGAGTTGTTATGAATGGTTGAATAAGATCCCCCCTCAACATTGGAGTAGATCACACTTCGCAAGTTACTTGTCTGATACAAATCCATGTTTTATGTTTCTTGATGTGTACAAGTACATGTTTCTTACACTTAATATGTTTTCTGTTTCTTGATGCATATAGGTAGATGTCACTCTGATGTGCTCCTAAATAACATGTGTGAGGTATTCAATAGGCAAATCATTGAAGCTAGGGATAAACCAATTCATTCTTGCTTGGAGTTCAACAGAGTGTATCTTATGAAGAGGATTGTGAATGTATAAAAAGTAATAGATGGTTGTGATGGACCACTGACCCCAACTGCAAAAAAATTATGGAGAGTGTCAATAAAGAGGCAATCAAGTACCAGGTGGTGTATAATGGGGGAGATAGGTATCATGTATCTTACAAAGACAACTTCAATCCATGTTATGTGTCATGTGTCTAATACCTTGTGAATAATGTAATTTGATTGTTATCACAGGTATTTGGACCTTGGAATGACCACTGCATAGTTGATGTTTGAGCAAAGACATGCTCTTGTAGGAGGTGGGAGTTAACAGGAATTCCTTGTAAACATGTTATGGCTACCAACTGGAATATGGCAGTTGATGGCTATGATGCAGTACCTGAAGCATGGGTGGATCCTTCATACAGGCTTAGCACATGGAAGGAGATGTATAGCTTCAAGATTGAGCCAATCATTAGAAGTATGCTTTGGGATAAATCTAATTGTCCAACTACTTTGGTTCCACAAAACCATCATAAACATGTTGGCAGACCAAAGAAAAAGAGAAGGAAGACAGTTGAAGAGATGTCTCAGAAATCTAGGAGCACTAGCAAACTATCCACGAAGGGGACCACTGTCACTTGTGATAAGTGTAAGAATCCAGGACATAATTCAAGAACTTGTAAAGGCCAAGGGGAGGACCTTCACAGGATAGGGCATGATATGCTTGTCAAACTATTATTTACGTGGTTGGTTGGTTGTTTAGTGATCGGTTTGTTTAGATGGTTATTTGTTTAAGTACTGGAAATTTAACCTATGTAATGTCTTTTGGGTACTCAAGCTTATGAAACAGGTAAGTTACTTTTGGTAGTACTTTGTTATGGACAAAGTACCATTTTATGCTAATGTTATGGACAAGTATTTTATGTTATTGACAAAGTATGTTATGGCAATGTTTTGCTTTGTATGTTCTGGACAGATTACACAACATGTTAAACAACAGAGTCTGATTCAAATAAGTAAATGGAACAACTTCACTTTACACAACAGGTTAAAGTATGTTATGTCAATGTTTTGGTTTGTACCCATTTTTGAACACATTAAACTAAAACAAAGTCTGAGTCAAAAAGGAAATGGAACAGATCAGTTCAACATATGAAACTTAAATAGATGATAACAAAAAGGAAATTATTGTAACACCCCGAATTTTGGGTCTTTCTGCCCTAAAATGATGTTGAGCGAGGTAGCCGAAAAGAATACGAAAATAATGCCAACAGTATTCCGCACGTCTACCCGCGCGAGTGGAACCGCATCGTCATCCGCACAAGACTCTGCTCCATCATGACTTCAGTGCTCGACGCGACTCTCCGCGTGAGCACTGTTCGCAGATAAAAGAACCAATCGTCTCCAAAACCCTATTACCTTTCATTCTCTTCTTCTTAAATGCTCCCAACAAGAAAACTAGGGTTAGGAACCATTTTTGGTTTTCATCTAAGTGTTCAACCACCATTTCCTCAAGGCCTTCATCATCAACCTTAGTTCAACATCTTCATCTTCTTCATCATCTCCTCACCATTGTTGACCCTTTCTGGGGGGTTTTCCAAGAAACCCATTTGTATGTCATTCTAACCATTTCTAAACCTTTGATAATTTTTAAAACCTTTCATCTTAACCTCCTAGAACATCTCTCTTGATGTATCTCTCGTATCATTAGTTTTAACCTATTTTGGGTATTTTGGATATTTAGTATTTTGACAAAGATTTGTATGAATCTGATTTTGGGAGTTGCTATCGGTGTTTTTGGTTTGTTGGTGACCTAGAAGAGTATTGTTTATGGGTTCAAGCTATGGTAAAGGTAATCTTATCTTCTCTTCAACTATGGAAACTAAGGTTTTTGAGATAAGATAAGATCTTCATGAAAATGCTTGGGGAACGATTCTAAATGGTTGAGTATGAATATTTATGGTTGAAAACTTGTGGATCTAGGTTTTTGGAAAGTTTTGCTTGTTGATCCAAGTTTCTTCAAGGAAGCTCAAGTTGGGGAAAATCTAGATTTAGCCTAAATCTAGCGAGGTGAGTTTAAGTTGATTTGTGAAAACATTGTACATGCCAAAATATCTATTTTAAAGTTTTTACGTGTTTTGCTTGAAATTATCATTTATTGGGTTATTTGGTGGGCATTGATTATTTGAAGTGTTTAACTTTATAAACTTTGTAAAACAACCACATTTGGTGATTCTTGGGTGTTTTTATTAATAAGTCACAAGGGAAAGTGTTTTGGTGATTTATTGCATAAATGAAGGTTGTTTCGTAAAGACGCATTTTTGTGTTGGTTGAAAATATGCATGTGTGGTGTCATGGGGTGTTTTGAAAATACCAACGTGTGGGTCATTGGGTTTTTGGTCATTCCCGACCTTGCGTATATTTCAGAAATTGTAAATCTTTTTGGTTTGGGGAAACGATATATTTCAAGTATTTCGATGAGTAAATCTTAGGTATCAACATTTTAACGTTTTATTTTACGAGTGTAAATCCTTTGGTGTAAATGCATTTTTTGTGTGTGTTTTGGAGAAATGTGAAACCTTGGGTTATGAGACGTTTTGAAAGAGTCAATGGTATAAACTTGTTTGGAAAATGATTTGTCTCAATCTAAGTTGTGTTGGAGTTTATTCATGCATTTTGGAGCATGTGTTTGCATAAACGTTGGTCGATTGTATTTTATTGCATCTTATTGCTTTTGACAAATAGCTTATTTGGTAATGTTGGATTTTGGGGACATTGTCCAGTTTTGATAGCTCAACGTAGAGTTTTGGTCATGATTTATATTTATCGGGAACATACATGTTTTGAGTGTGTGTGTCACCCATTTGGAGTCATGAAATGTTTTAGACCAGATTGTTATCGATCCATGAGCGCTTGAATCATTACGTCCGATGATGGAACGCTAGTTTTCCATATCGAGGCACGGATAGGCATCGAATGTGGTATAAGTCCTACTAGGCATAAAATGTAGTATAAGTCCTACCAGGCATCGGATGTGGTGTAAGTCATGCGTGCTAGTACACGATATTGGATGAGGAAATCAACGTAAGGACCTATGTGGTTGAAGTTGACTCTCCGTGGGTGTACGTTTAAAGCTATTGAGCCTAACATCCCTTGCGTGTATTTTATTATGTGTTTGGCATTACTAACATAGTGTGTGGCTTACTTTGTGTCTGCCACATTATATGGAATCGGGTCTCCCCCGTCACCGAAAGGTGATGTTTTGGACCTTGGATTTTAGTATTGATGTTTTTCGGTGACGTCTTATTTGTGTGGATTATTGTCCATGATTTTTATGTGTGGAGTATTGTGCCCCACCCGTGTTTTGGGTGTTCCGGGATATGAAGTATTATTCATGTTGTGTCATAAATTCCGAGTTCGATTTCTATTCACATTTTGAATGAGTTCTGGGTTGCATCACCTCACCTAAGAATGTGTCCACATTGGGGCATTCATGTTTAAAACATGCATGTTTGTTGGAAATGAGTCGTTTCCATTTTTAAAGTAAATCGTCTTGAAAGATTACGACTTAAGTTGCATTCTTTCCTTTTGCGATATATTTATTCATGTTGAAAACTCGAACTCACTAGGCGTTAGCCTAACCTTTTTATTTGTCGGCATGTGCAACAGGTTCCGGTTGGGAATAATTCTAGTGACACTGTGAAGAGAGGAGTTCTAGTTGTGTGCTCGAGAAGTGGATATCTTAGTGAAGTTTTCCACATTTGTTTCGGGAAGAGCAACTTGTATTTGGGATTAAGTAATACCCAACTTTGGTTTAGTCTTTGTATAAGACTGGAGTTTTATAATTGTTGAGGTTAATTATAGAATTTTAAATTTGAAGTATTTTGAGTTTTGATTTGTAGAGGAAGTTTTGTCATTTACTTGATGAAATATCGAATTTTTTAATTAGTTGCTCGTACCAAATTTGAGGGTGTTACAATTATATTGATTAGTTCAACACTAATACATCCATTACATCATAAACAAACAGAAACCGAGATTAGTTCAACACTAATTTTGTATTTTACATTGATCTTAAACCAAAAATCCCAATATAGAACCAACATTAGTTCAAACAAAAATAAATGCAAAGCCCAAATAAAAGCCATCTAAGAACCAACAACATCTGCAAATTCCAAAATTTCCTTTCTCTAGCTTTGATACATTCTTCAAGTTTGTTCTTTGACCTCAGTAATCAAAGGATAAAATCTATAGTCGGAGAACAATTGGTGGATCAAACCACCCAAAAGGGGAACACATTTCACTCTGTTAAAGGAAAAACAGGGAAACGCTACCATTCTTGAGAAAGAGATGTAAGAAAATGGAGAAAGAGTGAGCTTACCATTCTTGATCATGTATAGAACCTACGTCCAGGGTTTGCATTTGTCCATGATGTTCTTAAAGTTGCTTAAACACCACAGTAGCATAAAATCATTCTCGGACCAAGAAGAAGAAAGGAGGTCTGGCAGACTAAAAAGAAGAAGAAAGGAAGAGGTTTGGAGTTGAGTCTCGTTAAATTGAGAGGGAAAAAATGATCGGATGAAAATACCCCTACCACTAATGATGGTTTCTAACGGAGTTAGTGATGAGGTACCTCTTTCAAAGAAAAATCCAAACCTTAGGGACTACAACTGGAGTTATTCAAGTACATGTCCCTCTTTCAAAGAAATCACCAAACCTCAGGGACCAAAAGTGTAATTCTCCCATAATTAATATTATGTTTCAAGAAAAAAATTACCTAATTCGCTCGAAATTAAATTAAAAATTAATTAAAACCTTGATACTTCTTAAATGGAAAGACAAATCCTCCTTATTTATATAAACATTGGTTTTAAAACATGAAGGACTACGCAATAAATGTATCTTTACATATAAACACGGATGATGTACATTGTAATTTGAGGACCGAAAAAGAGGCATTATAAAGTTTCTTCATAACCCGCGGGGTCAAAAAATGGATCGATCTACCTGTTATTATTTTTTTTTCTAATTGATGCTAGTTACCGCGGAAATGACTTAAGTTGTGTGATTAAAGCATGAAAAAACAGATTTCAGCTCCATTCAGGGACAAATTTAGGGATACACTTGTGGGGTCCTTTGCCACCACTCAAATGTCTGTCTAGTGGAATATTTTTTACGACTCTTAGGTATTTTTTCGGTTCATTTTCTATTAAGACCTGTATTGATATGGTTGTCTGTATGGATATAGTTGTCTGTGTGTTAACAGAAAAGTTGTTGTTCGGTTATTGTGTTGAATAAACAGCCTGAATGTCAAAAATTACCATTTTACCCTTTCATTTTATATTAAACATTTGGTGATACTAATTAGGTTTGACAAAAATATAAAATAATTAAAAAGAAGTAATCTTACCCCTCTTTATTTTGGAGACTTTTACAACCAAGATCTTGCCAAAATACTGAAACTTTTCAAGTAGGAGAACCAAGATAATAGACCAAATCCAAATGCATTCACTACTTTTATACCAAATCAAATGCATATAGCTGCTAGCAGAAAACCAAATCAGACATTGCAGGCCAATTTGGCCATTAGCCATTAGAGAATCACAGGTATGATATTCATAGCACTTGAACCAGATTATGACCCAACTGAAACTCTTGCAAATACAAACATACATAAATCCACCCTTATATCTTCAGAGAAATCTGATGATGAAAGTGATGGGGTTTCAAACAAAATTTCTAAAGAATCTGTGAATCTTAATTTATGGTAGGAGACATGAGAGAATAAACCTGAAAATCATGATTTGGGGCTCGATCTGGGGCTTCAAACCAAATTTGGGAATGCATTTGGGAACAAAATTTGTGAATCGATCGATCATGGGGTTTCAAACACGAGAGAATAAACCTGAAAATCATCGATCATGGGGTTTCAAACAAAATTTGTGAATCGATCTGGGCTTCAAACAAAATTTATGAATGCATTTGGGAACAAAATTTGTGAATCGATCGATCATGGGGTTTCAAACACGAGAGAATAAACCTGAAAATCATCGATCATGCGGTTTCAAACAAAACTTGTGAATCGATCTGGGAACTTTGTTCACACACACCAAAAATGCACAAATCAGATCAACAAAATCATGATAGATGGCCACAAAAATGAAATCGGTGTCGTGTTCAAGTTCACAAAAATCGTTTATGTGTTTGTGTGTATCAGTGCCCTGTTCTAGTTCAAAAGGGGGATGAAGATGATAGAGGGTGAAGGACAAAAGGGGGATAAAAGGGGGGATAAATGGCTGAGTAGATATGAGTTCAATTTTCTAGCAAGGTGGCTGACCGATTAAGCTGCTACCGAACACTGAGATATGACTGACCAAATAAGTCATATCCCTTATTCAGCCCATTAAGCTGCTACCGAACAGGCCCTTAGAGGTACCACCGTTGTAATTCAATGTATGTCACCACATGGCAACGTCCTTGGAAATCTAAAAGACTACAATAGCAAAGCAAAGCTTAAATTGAATTTTGATGGTTAAAAACTGATGGAACACAAACCTTCTGCCTGTAAAACATTTAATCTAGATCTGATTTCTAGTGTTTGCATTGTATTTGATAATTATAACTACCATTATTATTTTTTTTTATATTACAATAATTATTTTATACCACAACTAGGGGTGTAAACGAGTCGAATCGAGTCGAGTAATAGTGTCGGTCCCTTATATTTGAACAAGATCTTACCAGATAATACAAACAAACACAAACATATATTCACCAACCTGTTCAATTACAAACCATGGATTACAGGATTGATTTCTCTTTTAAGCTCTCTCTTTCTTTTCTCTCTGGATGTTGGCTAGCTGATGATCTGATGAGTTAGAATTGTGATAATAATATCTCAAACTAAATATCCTAAAATATCTAATAAATAGATATTTAGGAATAATAATAAAATACTAAAAACAAACTTTGACATTTTATTACCAACTAACATTAGACTAATATTGAGAGTGACTTTTTCAGCTTTAGCTTCAGATTTCAATCTTCAAATTGGATTTGAAAATTTGATCGATGATATAGTGACTTTGAAGATGAAGAACACAATGAGTTCTATAAATTTGATTTGAATCTGGTTTAAGCTCTGATACCAATTGTCGGTCCTTTATATTTGAACAAGATCTTACCAAACAATAACAAACACAAACATATACGATTTACCAACCTGTTTGATTAATAACCAAGGATTACAGAGTTTGAATATGATTTCTCTTTGAAGCTCTCTCACTCTTTTTCTCTTGATGAATAGTAATGTTGTAGGCTTGATTATTGATTATGAGATCATATCTCTAATATCTAACAACTAACATAATATCTAATAATAATATCTAAAACTAAATAATATCCTAAATATCTATTTATTAGATATTTAGGAATAATATTAAAATGCTATTATTAACACAATAATTAACTTTGACAATTTATTACAAACTAACATTAGATTAATATTGAGAGTGACTTTTCAGCTTCAGCTTCAGATTTCAATCTTCAGATTGGATGATCTTGAATCCAATAAATTTGTGATCTAACAAATAGGTTAATCGAGCCGGGCTCAAAAATTAATACTGGACTCGAGCTCGAATATTTTTTGAGTTATCGAACTCAAGCTCGATACTCGTTTATGGGTTCGAAATCGCGATCGATTAACTCGTTTATCGGCTTGAACTCGATAATTTTTATATTTTTATTGTATGATTAATAAATATATGAACATATTTGGCTCGGAAAAGGGTATGCTTGAATAGCTCGACTCGACTTGAAAAATTGAATTGAGTTTTTGAACTAGACGAGTCGAACATTAGTGTTAAAAAGCTCGGGTAGTTAAGTTAAATGAGTTCTATTTTTTGTTCGAGATCGACTTGAGCTCGAAAATAATTAAGCTCGAACTCTAGCTTGAGTAGATCGTTAAAAGCTCGACTCATTTACACCCCTAGCCACAACCACAATTTACATATACATAATAATATAGCAAACAACAAACGATAAAAATACTTCATAATAGTCATTCAAAACACTACTAAACAAGTGACTTTTTCCGGCGGATTTCCGGCGAAAGTCAAACGGGTCAAACCCTGTTAACTTTCGCCGGAAATCCGCTGGAAACTTTATTTATTTTTATTTTTTTCATATTAATTATAATTAATTAATTATTTCCGTTCCGACGGAAATCCACCGCAAATAATTAAATAATTATTTTTCTTAAAAGAATTAAAAAAATAATTAAAAATCCGCCGGAAATTATAAAAATATTCCGGCGAATATTTTGTATTTTTTAAAAAATAAAAAATTAATATATCTATCGAAAATCCAAAAAAATAATTAAATATTTATTTTCTTAAAAGAATTAAAAAATAATTAAAATTCCACCGGAAATTATAAAAATATTTCGGCGGATATTTTGTATTTTCTAAAAAATAAAAAAATTAATATATCCACCGAAAATCCAAAAAAAAAGTTCAAAATTCCGCCGAAAATCCGCCTGAAAATCAGAAAATATTCTGGTGGATTTTCGGCGGATATTTTGTATTTTTAAAAAAATAAAAAAAATGGTAGATCAGTCGAAAATCCAAAAAAATAATTATTTTCTTAAAAGAATTAAAAAAATATAAAAAAGTAATTAAAAATCCGTCGGAAAAAATGATAATATGAAAAATAATTAAATAATTATTTTCTTAAAAGAATTAAAAAAATTAAAAAAAATGAACCCATTTGAGCTTTAATGGATCCAGATGGCTTTAATGGATTCGGTTGGGTTTTAATGTCCCGAGTTGGGCTATAATGGATCCAGTTGGCTTTAATGGATCCAGTTAGGCTTTAATGTGCTCTGTTGGGCTTTAAAGTACCTAGTTGGGCTTTAATGGATCCGGTTGTCTTTAATGGATCCAGTTGGGCTTTAAGGTACCTAGTTGGGATTTTAATGGATCTAGTTGGGCTTTAATATACCGAGTTGGGCTTTAATGGATCTGGTTGGCTTTAATGGATCTAGTTGGGCTTTAATGGATTTAATTGAGCTTTAACGGATCCAATTGGGCTTTAATGGATCCAGTTGGCTTTAATGGATCCAGTTAGGCTTTAACGTACCCAGTTGGGCTTTAACGTACCTAGTTGGTCTTTAATGGATCCAAATGGCTTTAATGGATCCAAATGGCTTTAATGGATCAAATTGGACTTTAATGGATCTAGTTGGGCTTTAACATACCAAGTTGGGCTTTAATGGATCCGATTGGTTTTAACGGATCCAGTTGGGCTTTAAGGGATCCAGTTGGCTATAATGGATCTAGTTGGGCTTTAACGAATCCAGTTGGGCTTTAACGGATCTAGTTGGACTTTAACGGATCCAGTTGGGCTTTAATAGATTCAGTTGGCCTTTCATGGATCCAGTTGGGCTTTAATGGATCCGATTGGCTTTAATGGATCCAGTTGGGTTTTAATGGATCCGGCTGGCTTTAATGGATCCGGTTGGCTTTAATGGATCCGGTTGGCTTTAATGGACCCAGTTGCCTTTAATGGATTCGATTGGCTTTAATGGATCCAGTTGGGCTTTAACGTACCCAGTTGGGCTTTAATGGATCTAGTTGGCTTTAATGGATCCAATTGGGCTTTAACGGATCCAGTTGGGCTTTAATGGATTCAATTGGGCTTTAACGTACCCAGTGGGGCATTAACGTACCCAATTGGGCTTTAATGGATCTAGTTGGGCTTTAATGGATCTAGTCGGGCTTTAACGAACCCAATTACGCTTTAATGGATCTGGTTGTCTTTAATGGATCCAGTTGGGCTTTAATGGATCTGGTTGGGCTTTAACGTACCCCGTTGGGCTCTAATGGATCCAGTTGGGCTTTAATGTACCCATTTCAGCTTTAATGGATCTACTTACGCTGTAATGGATCAAACTGGGATTTAATGGATCCAGTTGGTTTTAATAATAATATAGTAATATAATAATTATAATAATAATAATTTTTTTAATTAAAAATTAAAAAAAAGGAGTTCCGACGGATAGACTTTACCGGCGGATTTCCGGCGGACCTATCCGTCGGAAATTCAAAATTTTTGATTTTTTTATAAAAAACCAGCGGCTTTCTCAAATTTTTTTAAAAAAAATTGTTTTCGGCGGACCGTTCCGCCGGTAATCCGCCGATAATTACAAGAAATATGTTAGGTTTTTGCTTTCTTCTTCATTTCACACCTCCTCTCAACACACCGAATCCCTCCCTCCCTCCGGCGATTAGGTCACCACCACCGCCACCTCTGCCGTCGACCCACCGTCGGTGACCCACCACCACCACCGTCACCCCACCACTCACCACTCGAACCACCTCCACCACTGCCACCACCACCACCGTCGCCCCACCACCGACCTCCACCACTCACCACTTGAACCACCCCCACCATTGCCACCACCACCAAACGCCACCACTGCCACCACCACCGGCGACCCACCACCGGCGACCCACCACCACCACCGACGCCTCCCATCTTCTCAACTTCTCATCTTATTTTTTGGTAAAATCTCTCTCTATATATGTATATAATGTATATATAGTGTATGTTTGTATCTATTCATGTATGTATGTGTAAATAGATAGGTAAAATTGATGTGTATATATGTATGTATGTTTGTATCTATAATGTATGTTGGTAAAATCTCTCTCTATATATATATATAATGTATGTATGTTTGTATCTATAATTAATGTATGTATGTTTGATCAATTGATGTATTATCTACACACAATTTTTATGTATGTATGTATAAATAGATATGTAGATGTGTATGTAGATAATGTATATATGTATGTATGTGTAAATGTGTATTTATATGTAGATGTTTTTGTAGATAATGTATATATGTATGTATATATAAAAAACATATGTGTATAATTTATCGTATATATATATATATATATATATATATATATATGCATTTGTAAGTCTAAAACTCAAATTGTTCAGAATTCGCAAGTTGTTGGGTATATATTCACAAATTATTATGTGAATTGTTGGGTAAATTGTTTTATAAATTATACACAAGTCTATTGATTTGTACAAGTTATAAAAATGGCAAAACATATATTTACGAATGGGTCATGCCAAATTTTTCTTAGAAATTTTAGTTTAAGAAACAGGTGCACTTAAAGCTTTCAAGCGTACAAACCCAACCTGGGTTTCTTTTATATGCATGGTTTGAGTTCCAAAAAGTCAAACGGGTGCACTTAGAGCTTTCAAGCGCACAAACCCAACCCAGGTTTCTTCTATATGCATGGCTTGATTTCCCCAAGAGTCAAACGGGTACACTTAGAGCTTTTATGTGCAGAAACTGAACCTTATTTGTTTTATATGCATGGTTTAGGTTTCAAATAGCCTAATAGGTGCACTTAGAGCTATCAAGCGCATAAACCCAACCCGGGTTTCTTTTATATGCATGGTTTGATTTCCAAAGAGTTAAACGGGTGCACTTAGAGCTTTCAAGCACACAAACCCAACCCGGGTTTCTTCTATATGCATGGTTTGACTTCCAAAGAGTCAAACGGGTGCACTTAGAGCTTTCAAGCACACAAACCCAACCCGGGTTTCTTCTATATGCATGGTTTGACTTCCAAAGAGTCAAACGGGTGCACTTAGAGATATCAAGCACACAAACCCAACCCAGGTTTCTTCTATATGAATGGTTTGACTTCCAAAGAGTCAAATGGGTGCACTTAGCGCTTTTATTCGCACAAACCGAACCTTATTTGTTCTATATGTATGGTTTGGGTTTCAATTATCCTAATAGGTGCACTTAGAGCTATCAAGCGCACAAACCCAACCCGGGTTTTTTCTATATGCATGGTTTGACTTCCAAAGAGTTAAACAGGTGCACTTAGAGCTTTCAAGCGCACAAACCCAACCCAGGTTTCTTCTATATGCATGGTTTGACATCCAAAGAGTCAAGATGGTGCACTTAGAGTCAATTACACACGAAGTACGGACTAACAAAAATGTGGATGGGGAACCGTTTTTCCAAGAAGATGATAGAATTGCACCTAAAGCGGGAAACAAAGACGTGGATGAACCCATCCGTCTTGTCACAGAGGGAGAAGACATCGAGGTTGCCAATGATGGTCGTGACAACTGGCATGTTGACGAGAGTGGTGACGAAGAAGAAGAGTTCCAAGACTCAGATAGTGACTCTGATGAAGAAGAAATTGACTTTTCTGATTAATCCTCAGATGATTAAATAGTATTTTAATCTTAGGCTTACTAAACTTTGTGTAGTTAGGGCCTTTATGTGTATCTCTAGCATATGTCATATGTTTGTGTATGTAATATGTTTGTGTATCTCTAGCATATGTAATATGTTTGTGTACTTAGGGATTTTATGCGTACAAACCCAACCCTATTTGTTCTATATGCATGGTTTGGGTTTCAAATAGCCTAATAGGTGCACTTAGGGCCTTTATGCACACAAACCCAACCTTTTATGTTCTATATGCATGGTTTGGGTTTCAAATAGCCCAATATGTGCACTTAGGGCCTTTATGCGCACAAACCCAACCTTATATGTTCTATATGCATGGTTTGGGTTTCAAATAGCCCAATATGTGCACTTAGGGCCTTTATACGCACAAACCCAACCTTATATGTTCTATATGCATGGTTTGGGTTTCAAATAGCCCAATATATGCACTTAGGGCCTTTATGCGCACAAACCCAACCTTATATGTTCTATATGCATGGTTTGAATACTTGAATTACTGTTGTATGCTTTCTAACGTTGCTTTGTAGACAATGTCACGTACGCGTGTGACTGGGTCCGGACGAGGTACGCCCTTAGGGTCACAGACCGACCATAAAACCATGTTCAATAAGTGGAGATGTAAGAAAAAATCACCAACTTGACCCTTAGCCCAAGTATCATATTTGGTTATTTACTAAAATTGCCCTTTGGGGGGGAAGGGTGGATTGATTACATGTTAGAAAAGTAAAACATAAAAAAAGAAAAAAAGAAAAACATAGTCTCTGCCGCCCTCCAAATCGTCTACACTAACAATCCATCCCCTCCCCCCCCCCAAGGGCGATTTTAGTAAACCCTCTGAGCGAAATGTGTCAAAAGGAAGGAAAATCCATGGACCGACCCCATCATCTCCACCCCGTAGGAACTACGAGATTACCCCAAGGACGCCTTCTGCATCCAGGGGTCACGGACCGACCATAGAACCTTGTTCAATAAGTGGAACGCATTAGCTGTCCACTGTCAGGTCGGGCAGTAAGGGTCGGAGAATGGCAATCACTCATTCTTAAAACCAACGTTGTTAAGGCCAAAGAGTCGTAGAAAAGGGGGGAAATCTCTCCGTTCCTAGTGAAATCTTCCTTCTTTGCCTTCAGTTACATCAGAAAGCGACTTGTAAACTCAGTTCGGTAGAACGTGGGTCTCCAAAACCCGATGCCGTAGGTTCAAATCCTACAGAGCGTGATTCGGATCTTCTTCAATCGAATTCGGCTGAAACACTAACTTGAACAGTAATTTGATATTGACCTATCCGAGGAGGAGCCTCCAGAAGCGGCTCGGCATAACCAGACGATGGAGCGTCTGGTAATGTTTATGGCATCGCTGTTCCAGAGCAGCTCCTGACACAAAGGACGGAGCTAGCACCTCGTGATGTCAACTCGAACGAGTAAATTCATTTCTATTAACTTGTTCATTATATGCATTGTTATTAGTATGGATATTAATTCAATTCCTTATGTAGTTGGAACCTACAAGACACGAGCCAGATGACCACTAGGATAAATCGGGGCTTCTTTACTGAGCCATGGCGTACTTGGTCTCACATCCCTATGTCCCAGAGGGACAGGATGTTTGAGCGTTTCCAGATTCGGATTGTATATTTAAATAATTATATCTTTGATAGTTTATTTCCAACTTAAGAATAACTAAAATTGTACGTACAGAGCCACTACACGTGGGACCCATCTTTATATGACCGGATGCGAGATATCTGGGAGAGAAAGTGTTCGAAACATTACAACGACAACCTGAGTTCCGCCCAGAGCAGAGCCGCCAAGTTGTCCACAAATAATGGGCATCACTATCGTGAGGATGACCCCAACCGAGATATGAACTTGTTGAAGCCATACCCTCCCGATTGGATCTCCCCGGAAAACTGGAGCGCGATGATCGATGGATGGAACAATGATCATTGGAAGGGGGTTTCAGTGGTAGCGGGTAAGAACCGGATGACGGAGGTGGATGGCGAAATATCCAAGAACTACAATGGATCGATCACGTTCGGAGAGACATCGGCTCGTTTGGTAGGACTTTAAAATGTTATAATTAACTAGTGCTTGTTATTTAATATGTTATAATTAACACATGTTTGATTATTTGCCCTTTGCAGACCAGAGCAAAGGGCGCGCCACCGTCGGGTTTGGAGCTATTCGATGTGACCCACAAGAAGAGGTGGTCGGGTTCGGATACCTCGTCTTCATCCGGGGATTATGTGACTATGAGGTGTAGCCAGGTTGCGGTAAGTATTTTGCACAATAATTTAGAATATCTATATATATTTTGTGTTTAACTTTAAAGTTTATATATCTAGTTAGGGTTGCCATTTGTTGGGCAAACATTAGGATTTTTATACCGTAAGTCTTTATCTTATTGTGTATATATGCATATATCTATCTAGTTTGGGTTTCCATTTGTTGAGAAAACATTAAGATTGTTTAACATAGATGGGTATGTCCCCATTACAATCGTTATGCTGTCGAACCGAACCTTATATGTTCTATATGCATCGTTTGGGTTTCAAATAGCCTAATATGTGCATTTAGGGCCTTTATGTGCACAAACCCAACCTTATATGTTCTATATGCATGGTTTGGGTTTCAAATAGCCTAATATGTGCATTTAGGGCCTTTATGCGCACAAACCCAACCTTATATGTTCTATATGCATGCTTTTGGTTTCAAATAGCCTAATAGGTGCATTTAGGGCATTTATGTGCACAAACCCAACCTTTTATGTTCTATATGCATGGTTGGGTTTCAAATAGCCCAATAGGTGTACTTAGGGTGTGTTTGGTACGCAGATAGGACAAGACAGAACAGGACGGGACATAAAAGAACAAGACAGGACAGAACACCTGCCCAGCGTTTGGTAAGACATAGCAGGACGGAACATGATAGGGACATGATTGGGTAATGACCAATTTACCCCTGATGACCAGTTTAATACTTTTTTACTACATAATCAAAACAGTGACATAAATATAGAAATCGTTCTAGTTTAGTACTTTTTTACCAGTAAGAACCAAATGTGGAAGAAATTTACCAAACTACATAAATTGACCAACCTACTATGGAAGAATCAATCAAGTAGCAACCGATTAACAAAGATACATAAATCGTAAACAAAAATCAAGTAGCAACTGGTTAACAAAAATCGATTAAGCAACAAGAAATTAACAAGAAATTGACCAAAAATAGGCAATCGATTAAGTAGCAATCGATTCACAAAAAAAACGTTTTTGGAGGATGTTCCGATTAACTGAAGAGTTCACTGTTAGGAGTTGTTAGGAGGGAGATGATCTGCAATTTTGAGAGAGAGAGAGAGAGGCGTGAATAGAACGAACAACAACAAATCGATTTTTTCCTTATCTTTCCCATCTGCGTCGCTCGTGCTACTACTTTCGAATGAATAGAAACAAGGATAATGAAAAAAATCGAAGAAACAACAGCAAATCGAAGAAATAACAACAACAAAAATTGATTTTCGAAACTGAGAAGAAATTAATTTTCGAACCTATCGATTGAAAAGAAAGTTCTAAAAAAAACGATGAGAAGATGGGGAATCGAGCAGAAGAAAATTCAAACAGATGGGGAATCGAGCAGATGAGAAATCGAACAAATGAGAAAGTTTCCTTGTTGATTTTCGAACCTGAGGAATCGATCGAGATGGAACCTTCGATTGAGAATATGAGAGATGGAGATGGAGCCGCCAAGCAGATTTCACAATGGAGGCGTGTATTTGGTCTAACAATTCTGGGGTATATTGGTAAAAAATGACCATGTTCCACTTAGTTCTAGGGGGTTGAGAGGGAACACACTTGTTCCACTTCTGTTCTAGCATGCTCCAGTGTGTTCCACATTAGAACACGCCAAACGTGGGACAAGTTTGTCCTGTTCTATGCTGTTCCACCCTGTTCTGCGTACCAAACGCACCCTTAGGGCCTTTATGCGCACAAACACAACCTTATATGTTCTATATGCATGGTTTGGGTTTCAAATAGCCTAATAGGTGCATTTAGGGCCTTTATGCGCACAAACCCAATCTTATATGTTCTATATGCATGGTTTGCGTTTCAAATAGCCCAATAGGTGCACTTAGGGCCTTTATGCGCACAAACCCAACCTTATATGTTCTATATGCATGGCTTGGGTTTCAAATAGCCTCATATGTGCATTTAGGGCCTTTATGCGCACAAACCCAACCTTATATGTTCTATATGCATGGTTTGGGTTTCAAATAGCCTAATAGATGCATTTAGGGCCTTTATGCGCACAAACCCAACCTTATATGTTATATATGCATGGTTTGGGTTTCAAATAGTCTAACAGGTGCACTTAGGGCCTTTATGCGCACAAACCCAATTTCTTCTAACAGGTACACAGGTGCACTTAGGGCCTTTATTCTTCTTCTTCCCAACAGGTGCGTACGACATTTCATTATATGAGCTTAATCAATTTATTTTATAATTCATGTTAAACTTGTTGTAACGTCTTTTTTTATTTTATAGGAAATTGAGGATCTAAGGAACCAACTTCAGGAGTTGAAGGAGCGGGAAGAGAGACGTGAGGCGCAGAAAGCGGCACGTCGGGCGGAGGAAGAGGCACGTCAGCGGGAACGTGATGCCCAGTATGACCAGATGTGTGAAATGGTAAGGCGTTTCTGTCAGTCCCAGCCCCCACCACCGCCACCGCCACCCATGTGATGAGACTATGTTGAACAATTTGTTGAATTTTGTTGTTGTAACGTATTTTTGAACAATACTTGAATAATGTATTTAGATTTAGTACCTTAAATTATGACTAGTACGTTGTTTTTTATGTTTTTATAGTTTTCAGCAGATTTTTACAGCTTTTTAGCAGGTTTTACGGTTTTGTAACATGATTTTTAATGAAAAAAACAGGTTTTTTCTTATTTCTATTTTTTTTAATATTAAATAATTAAATAATTAAATAAATAAATAAATAAATAAATAAAATAAACAATAAATAAATTAATTATTTTCTGTGGATAAGTCCGCCGAAAATCTGCCAAAATAAATCACCGAAAATTTATTTGTTTCCTTTAAAAATTATAAATAAAAAGAGATTTTAAATATTTTCGGCGGGTTTTCCCGTCGAAATTCTGCCGAAAATTGGTAAAGATTAATTTTTAATTAGAAAAATCGTCTAATTATTGGAATACTTTTCGGCGTATTTTCAGCAGCATTATCCGCCGAAAATATTGGGTCTGCCGAAAATTTGAATTTTCGGCGCCTTTTTTCCCTTCCGGAAAAGCCTCCAAAAATTCAAATTTCCGGTGGATTTTCCCACCGGAAAAGCTTCTCTATTTTGTAGTGAAATAAGTACACATGTCACCAATGATTCATCTCCATACCACCGCATGAATACATAAAAACACAAAACACCCACGTTCTGACAACAAAAGAACATAAAATAATTATGATCACAATCTGAAAATGATTAATTGATACATATAGCACAAAAATTATTGTTTGTTTACAAGCCGGTCCTGAGGTTTCGGATGCCCATGGCGAAAGGGCAATAAAATGCCCCTTACATACGCGTATGAAAAATAAAATAAACTATTTGAAGGGGTTCGAAACCTAGTCAAGCTAGGAATTAATTGTCTACTCTCGAAGCTCATGATCGAAATTATTTTTTTATTTTTAACCGCTTCTCTAGAAACTAATTGTGTTTTTAAACGAAATTAAAATTGTAACCGAAATCTTGTTGTTTACTGATTATGTTCTTAAGTTGATTATGTTAAATTGGTTAAATCCAGGACTAGGTGAATCTTGTTTGATAAGAATGTGTACATATACCATGAGAATTTAAATCCATTTATGCTCCAAATGAAAAAATATATTATAAAGCAATAAAAGCATCCTTAACCGATTGCTAAACTGTGCAGTTTCCATTTTGTGCATATAATTTGTAGAAAATAAATTACTGCTATTGTTGATTTAGGGCAGTAATCGTAGTTCGTATATTACTTTCTGGGTAATAATCGACTAAATCGTAGTCGATTTATGACAGCAAGACAACTAAAAAAATAAACCTATTAAAAACACTAAATAAGTAAACCTAAATGGCTAAATCAGTTCATTAATCATCTAAAAGACTAAAAACTTACCAAGTTGAAGAATTGAAGTTACCATAAGTGATAACTCTCGATTTTGAGAGTTATTTATCACTCTTTTTCTAGGATTTTGTATCATTTTTATACCCACTTTGCTTCTATTCTTTTCATTTGGTCTAAAAATGTGATAAATAAGTGATGAATTATCAAAAGTTTATTTTTCTTGGAAAAACTGCACTTTTGTGACCAACTGTGGGCAGGTACTCTACCCACTGTGGGCGTCGATGAACCACTTAAAGAAACTGTTGGACCTGCGTTTATCCGGGTAATGAGGAGCATATTAAAATATATTTGTTGGAGCATGCTTGCTGGAACAATCTCTGGAAATCTTTTAAGCATGGGTGAAAAGTGAAGTGGGTCTTGCCCCTTGTGTTTTTGAAGGAAGAATCTTTTGGGTATTGTTCTTTTGGAGGCTATATAAAGAAGGAGTGGTTTGCATTTATTTCATCAACTTATCACCACCATCAATCACAAGACATAAAAATTCTCTTAAGCTCTAGTTCATCTTCAAGTTACTTGTTAACTTGAAGATTGTAATTTTACTTTCTAGTCCTTTACTTTCTAGCATTTTACTTTCTAGTACTTTACTTTCCTCGCAATTTACATTTCTAGTCATTTACTTTCCCTTGTAATTTAATTTCCGTAATTTACATTTATGCAAGTAGTTCTTAATTATTTCGCTTATTTCATTACGTCTTTCTTTTTAGTCATGAGCTAAGCACCTTATTGGGTGTGGGTGTGAGTGAACTTGAGACTAGTAGGATACACTTGGGTGTGTCCATAATTACTTGTTCTTGAGTTTGGTCACTTGAGTCGGGACATAACTCAATGCGGATAAGCCGATCACTTTGAAGTGTTAATATTAGATCTTAGACCTCGAGAGGGGCGGATCCGAAATACGGCTTAAGTGATGCACAAAGATTTGAGAAAGTCTTTGATAACCACGCAGAGATGCGGGTTTTGTATGATTTACTAAGGTCCAAACGTCGGTCGGAGTTTATATCACAAAGAGATTTGGGTATAAATCCCCATACCGGTAGAACTAGACGCTTAGAGTCAAACTTAGATAAATCGGCAAACTCAAGTACAATAATTATGGGCACTTTATAGGTACTTTTGGGCATAATTTATAAAAATTCGTTTTCGAGAGATCAGGATTTTTATACATGGCTCTATGCACTTAAGCACCTAACCATTTGGTAACTACAATTATCTCAAGGAAACTTACACCCATACCCAATCCTTAACTCATTGTTAAATTTCTTAATTAATTTAGATATTTCACCAACAAAACAACAAATTTTTCTCACAACCAAAGCGTGTGCAAGAAGTTCATGAAACTCTCTGATTCTTAGTAGTCCAGTCCCTGTGGAAACGATATTCGGTATACTTACCATTTTATTACTTATAGCGATCATAGTTGAGGTGTATACTTGCGCCCCCACTGTGGGAACACTGTGGCCACTTGTGGAACTATACGGTTTTCCGCTATCAATAAGCCAGAAGCTTCAATCGAGAGGGGCAGATCCGCAGAACGGTAGAGGGTAAGGCGAGTCTGGAACACCGAACACAGACCACAGGTCCACAGTGAGTAGTCGATGAAATAAAGATGGTTGGATGGAACGAGATTACCAGAGAGAGCTGAGAGTGAGAGGAGACAGGAAAGCATCGATTGAGAGAGTAAGAGGATGAGAGCGTGAGCGTCGAATGTGCGTTTTACCATTTGGCAAGACGCCAATTGAGAGAGTGAGAGAGGAGAGCGTCAATTGAAGGCAGCAGGCTTTGGGATTGATTTTTTTATAACGGTTATTTTTTCCCAAAATAAACCTACCTATACAAAATTGGGCTAAAAATTGATGCCCTGGGCCTTCGCCCCACTGTCCTAGGCCCAGAGTCGGCCCTGTTTGCTTACTTATATAAATATATGTGATAAAAGATTATTGTTTATATATTTAACTTCTCTCATAATACTTCCTCTCTCTTGCTAAATATATTTATGTGATAAAAGATTATTGTTTATATATTTAACTTCTCTCATGATACTTCCTCTCTTTTGTTAAATATATTATATCAATAAAAAAACGCAATATGCCAAGAAACTAAACTATTAAATGTCTGTAATAACTAATAATATAACAAAGAGTAAACTACTATTTTCGTCCCTGTGGTTTGTTGTTTATAACTATTTTCGTCCCTGATCTTTAAAAATTATTTTTTTAGTCCATATGGTTTGCAACTCCTTTCGTTTTTAGTAGGGGTGCTCACGGGTTGGGTTGATCGGGTTGAAGGTTTTTTAACAACTCAACCCAATATAGGCGGTTTGAAAATTTTATAACCCAACCCAACCCAATCAAAAGTACAACCCAACCCAACCCAAACCGTTCGGGTTGGTCGGGTTGTGTTTAAACAAGATGCAATCAAATTTAGAAATATAAACATAAAGAAAACATTTCTTTGAAATACAACCGAATGACCGATAATTCATGAGAGTATGTAAGTTCATCAAAAATATTACGATATTACATATAAACATGTCTAAACCAAATGATAATATGTCAATTAACAACAATCGTTTTAGACGTCTCCAACCCCGATGCTTTCGCTTTCTTGGCCTTGAGGTTGGTCGTGTCATCATCAACCATTTGGTACAACTTATCTATACTTCTTAAATCTTAAATATATCACATTTAGTTAATTTTTTAGTTTGCACACACACACACATATATATATATATATGTGTGTGTGTGTGTGTGTTTACATTTATTAAACATATATACAAAGGAGTTATATAGAGATGAATAATAGATTGAAAATATATGTAAATGAAGAGGGTATGCAATAGTATAATTGTATAATTTACATATTAATATAGACTTAATAATCATATTAAATCCACAAAATAAAAGGATCGGGTTCATCGGGTTGGGTTCAAATAAAAGTAACTCGATATCAACCCAATACCTACGATTTGAAGATTTTACAACTCGATTAGACATCGGGTTGCTTCGGTTTGAGTTATTTCGCGTTGTGTTGGGTTGGGTTGATCGGGTTGGTCGGGTTGATCGGGTTTTTGAGCACCACTAGTTTTTAGTCCCTAAGAATATTAGTTTTACGGACGAAAATGGAAAAGAATTGCAAACCACAATGACCAAAAAGACAATTTTTAAAGTCAGGGACGAAAATGGTTATAAACAACAAACCACAAGGACGAAAATTGTAGTTTACTATATAACAAATTATAAAAAATAAAAGACAAAGCAGTATATAATGAAACTAGATCGAATAAAAATCAGAAACTTAAATCATCAAGTGAAAACCAAATAAGATTTGGGTTAAACGGTTCGGTTAACCGAATAAGAATCCTAATTCTGTTCGGTTTTCGTTTAATTTTTTCCTAATCTTAATCTTAATCTTAATATATATATATATATATATTAAAAGAGAAACCAAGCATAATGACTTGGCAACTTGGGTTTGAGTATTACTCAAATCTTGAAATATGGTTGAGTTTCATCATCCCACATTGGTGGGAAGATGATAATTTGGAAGAAGATGATGGGTATATATAAGAGTCATGAATGCCATTGAAATCTAAAATCATGGTTGGAATCAAAACCAACCTAAGGTAAAACTTATAATGTAAAATACATATTTTAATTAGGTTTGAGTATTCCTCAAATCTTGAAATATCATCATCCTACATTGGTGGAAAGATGATAGTTTGGAAGAAAAAATAATGAGTATATAAAAGAATGATGGATGCTCTTGAAATCTAACACCATGGTTTGAAGCAAAACCAACCAAATGGTAAAATTTATAGTGCAAAACACACATTTAAATGAGATTTGAGTATTCCGTAAATCTTGAAATAAGGTTGAGTTTCGTCATCCTATATTGATGGGAAAATGACAATTTAAAATAAGATAATAGGTATATAAAAAGTGATGGATGCTTTTGAAATCTAAAATCATGGTTGAAATCAAAACCAATCTAATGGTAAAGATTATAGCACAAAACACACACTTAAATGAGGATCGAGTATTCCTCAAATCTTGAAATAAGGTTGAGTTTCAACATCCCAAAATTATAGTGTAAGACACATATTTTAATGAGGTTTGAGTATTCCTCAAATCTTGAAATTTTATCATCCTACTTTGGTGGGAAGATAATAGCGTGGAAGAAAATAATGGGTATATAAAAGAGTGATGGGTGCTCTTGAAATCTAAAACCATGGTTTGAAGCAAAACCAACCAAATAGTAAAATTTATAGTGCAAAACACACATTTAAACTAGGTTTGAGTATTCCGCAAATTTTGAAATAAAGTTAAGTTTCGTCATCCTATATTGATAGGAAAATGATAACTTAAAAGAAGATAACGGATATATAAAAGAGTGATTGATGCTTTTGGAATCTAAAATCATGGTTGGAATCAAAACTAATCAAATGGTAAAGATTATAGCACAAAACACACAATTAAATGAGGATTGAGTATTCCTCAAATCTTGAAATAAGGTTGAGTTTTAACATCCCACATTGGTGAAAAGATGATAATTTGGAAGAAGATGATATGTGTATAAAAGTGTGATGGATGTTTTGAAAATATATAATCATGGTTGGAATTAAAACCAAACAAATGGTAAGATTATGGTGAAACCATGGTTGGAATCAAAACTAATCAAATGGTAAAGATTATAGCACAAAACACACAATTAAATGAGGATTGAGTATTCCTCAAATCTTGAAATAAGGTTGAGTTTTAACATCCCACATTGGTGAAAAGATGATAATTTGGAAGGAGATGATAAGTGTATAAAAGTGTGATGGATGTTTTGAAAATATATAATCATGGTTGAAATTAAAACCAAACAAATGGTAAGATTATGGTGAAAACACACACAATAAAATCTTTATATATTAAAGTAAAACCAATAATGAATGAGGTGACATCACAAGGAATGAGTATTCATCATTTCTTCAATTGTGGTTGAGTTTTGTGTATTCGACATTGATGGTGTGATGAAATATTGACAATGAATGATTGGTATATGATGGGGCTTGCGATGCCTTTGTTGTAACTCATGAAGTTGGGTCATATTGGATGATCCTCTAAACTCATGAAGTTGGTCGATCCTCTAAACTTACGGGTTGGTTGATTTTGGCTAACGCTCTCTTAGCACACATGTTAACAATACAAAATAATAAAAAAATCTTATAAGATTCAAATATTTTAAAATCTTGGAGTAGGTATAATTTCGACTATCCCGCATTAATAAGAAATCTTTATTTTGAAGAATGAATGTGAGTATAAACGGGTAAAATATTCATTTGAAAACTTTATATATATTAAAGTAAAACCCACAAAGAATGAGGTCACATTATAAGGAATGAGTATTCATCATTTCTTCAATTGTGGTTGAGTTTTGTATATCCCACATTGATGGAGTGATGAAATATTGGCAATGAATGATTGGTATACGAAGGGGTTGAGATGCATTTGTTGTAACCCATGAAGTTGGTCGATTTCAAAACTTACGGGTTGGTTAATTTTGGCTAACGCTCTTTTAGCAAACATGTTAACTATACAAAATAATAAAAAATCTTATAAGATTTAAGTATTTTAAAAATCTTGAAGTATGTGTGATTTCGGCTATCCCACATTAATGATAAATCTTTATTTTGAAGAATGAATGTGAGTATAAAAGGGTAAAATATTCCTTTCAAAACGAAAATGTTAGTTGGCTAAATGACTACATTTATTTTGCAAAACAAACCTGTTTATATGAAATATTTATATATATTAAAGAAAGATAAAATACATATGAGGTGACATTATGAGAGTTAAGTAGTTTTAAATCTTGATGCATGGTGTGATCTTGATTATCCCATATTACAGGAAAATCTTTAGTTTGAAGAATAGATGTGGGTATATGAAATAATGATGTTTTCTATTTGAAAATGATAAAGGATAATAACTACCTTCATTTTGCAAAATAAACTTATTTATATGAAGAGGGACGTTCAAATGCAACCCATTTACATGATGTAACCCCTCTATCCACCACTTATATAGTGGGGCCTTCAAATGCAACTCATTTACATGATGCACCATTTTATCCACCGCTCATTTTATTTTGCATAACAAATCCCTCTATGAGAGTTAACTTTTTTAAAATTTTGATGTAAAGTGTAATTTTGGTTATCCCGTATTAAATAGACATCTTTAGTTTGAAGAATAGATGTAGGTATACGATAAGATAGTGTTTTTCTTTTTGAAAATGATAAGGTTAATAACTATCTTTCTTTTGCAAAACAAAGGTATTTATATAACATCTTTATGTATATAAAAGAAATATGAAAGGCATAAGATGTAGCAATATAAGAGTTAAGTATTTTAAATCTTTATATATCTATTTAAATGGACAATCTACATATTACTACCTAAATTACTCATGTTACCGTGCAACGCGTGGTTTCCGCACTAGTTTGGTTAAACCGAATAACCATCACATTCTACTAATATTTTATATAATTCATGTTTATAAAAAAATAAAGCAGATACATGTTATACTATTATTATTTTACATATTTTATTGCTATATAATATTTTTTTATTAATGGTAGATAATTTTTTTGTATTATATTACATTTTTGCTTTATTCACAATGCCGCATGAAGAAAAATAATGTCATTTGGTGGATATTAGTTTTTGAGTGATGATGTTTTTTTACTCAATATAAGTCGATTGTTGAGTTTGAATGTATGGTACAATCATATATTAGAAGCAACAAGCACTTAATTTAGAAAATTTAATTGAGCAAGTGTCCAACGAAAAAAATATAAATCCTTATTCATTTTAACCAGTTACCGAACCGAACAACCAAAAACAAATTAAACCAAAACTTATTTAGTTTGGTTATCCGTTAGGTTTAAAAAACTTAAAAACCGATTAATTCAAACCAAATAAACCGAAAACCAATTTGACTGAGCTAATAACACCCTAATATCATCCATATAATAATACGTAATTTGGAAAAAATATAAAAAAATATATATTGTCATCTTCCAAAGAATTTATTTATGATACCGGAAGAAGTGTGTCGTGTCGGTGCCGACAGTATACACACCGACAGGATGACTGGTTGGAAACGGTAACTTTGTCTGACACATCTAATCTCAACCGGCTAATAAAGGTCCTCTTTATCGTGGGTTTGGTCATTGGTGTCTATTTTTTATAAAGTAAATTACATTTTCGGTCCCAATGGTTTATATGAAATAACACCTTAGGTACTTAGATTGTAATAATTATGGACTTGATCCCTATGATATGCATTTTATCACGCTTTCAGTCGTTGAACTAATTTTGTTAAAATAACCAGTTATTAGGTTAAGATGCCGTTTGTTTTTTAAGAGGTCTAAAGTCCGGAATATTATTTTACTTCTGATTAATAAGAGGTGGTGCAGAAGTCTGAAATATAAATTAACAAGACTGTATGTTTCTGTAACGTCTGGAAGCGTCTTGAGAGAAAGAATAACATATGAACTAATGTGGCGATAAGAGGTTTTAAGAAGTTAGGTCAACATATCTTATTTCAGACGTATTGAAGAGTTAAAAAGTTCTGAAAACTGGAAAGAAAAACAAAGACTCTAAATCTAAAAAGGTCTGAACGTTTCAGACTTAAGAGTCATTAAGAGATGTTTTTTTTAAACAAACAACCCCTAAGTAAGGAACCCTTTTAGTTAATTTTCTTATTTTCTATTAAAAAAAACATGTTCAACGAAATTTTGGTTGTTGCCTCATGTTCTTCTCTCGCTCTTCCCTCCCCCACTTCCCTTTCGCAATTAATGTTTTACAAAGGGGGTGTTTGGGATTGCTTATTTATTTGGAAAAGTGCTTATTTGGAAAAGTGTTTATCAGCTTATGTGGTGTCAAACCGGAGTTTTTTAAAAGGTGTTTGGATTAGCTTATAGCGGTACCACACCGCAATAAGCTGATAAGCACTTTTTAAGTGTTTGGCAATTTTAACTTATACATGTAAAAATGACTAAAAAGGACATGCTTCAATTTTACTGATATAGAGCAGAAAAAAATCGAACAGAAAACAGATAGGAAATCGAGGCAGATTCATCACAAGCATAGAAAACAGATAAAGAAATCGAGAAGAACAGATAAAGAACAGATTGATATTCTTATCAGGGCCGATTCATCACAAGAACAGAAAAAAATCGAGAAGAACAGATCAAAAATCGAAAAGAACACAAATCGAGAAGAACGATGGCGATCTGTGATGTCGAGAAAACAAAAAAACATACCTGGAAGAGAGGTTGAGCAATGGTGATCTGTGATGTCGTTGCCTCGTTTAGAGAAGACGATGGAGGAAAGAACGATGGAGGAGAAGAAAAGAGGTGCAGATCAATCAGTTTAGGGTTAAAAGAAAAGGGTAAATTGGTAATTTGGTTTTAAAAGTTGATAAGCCAATAAGTCATAAGTTAGAACAAAATAACTTATGAAAAACAGCTTTTTAGCGGTTTGGCACCGCTATAAGCAATTTTCATTTTGCTCCATCCAAACACTCAAAATAGCTTATCTCCGGTGCCAAATCGCAATAAGCTGATAAGCACCTCAAATAAGCAATCCCAAACACCCCCAAAAACTCCAACCATCCCACCTTCGTCTCTAGTGAAACCATAAGATTATGAAAACCATTTAAATCGGTCATAAATTTGAGGTGGACCAACAATTTTTTTTCTTTCAAAATGTGGCATCATTTGACCAAAAAATAGAAAGATATAATATTTATAACTATATCATATTGGCTCAATTGATTAGTTGCTTGTATATCTAAGGAAAAGACCCATGTTCGTTTTCTAGCATATTTGCCTCGGCCTAAATTTATTTTCAAAACACAATTTATATAAGAAAGAAACCCAATTATAAGACAAAAAACAGGTGTTTTGACACCAAAGGGGATTCGAACCCCGTTCTCTATTAAAAGCAAGATCTTAATCATATTCCATAAACCTAGTTAGCTTAAATTTTGATCATAAATGTAGTTTTTAAAGACAGAGGGGTAAAAATGAAATATCGGGGGCAGATCACCCTTGAGGGTGTGGTTGCTTCTGAAACCACAAAAAATTAGGGGTTCAGTGTAGTTTTTTTATACGGTTTTTATATGTGAAGCCATAAGTTTCTTAGAGTGAAACCATAAGATTTTTTGGGTGAAACCATAAACTTTAGAACTTATAGGGTTTTAAATGAAAATATAAGAAATAAAACTCCACGAGGATAACGTAGTTGGAGATAAGTTAGAGCATCTCTAACAACAATACTAAAATGGAAAAAATTGGGATTTTAACATTTTTATTGCTCCAACAGCTATATTATCCTCTATGCTAAAATAGAGATAAAAGGAGAGTGATTGTAAAAATCTTTAAATTTAGAGAAATCTCTAAATAGATAGTTTCCTCTCAAAACTAATTATTACCCCAAAAAGCAAAATTTTCCTCTCCTAACTTTCCATATATTGAATATTTTAATAATATAATTAAATAAATTGAATATTTTAATAAGATAATTAATACTAGAGTTGCAAAAATAGAATAACCGTTGGAGTTGGATGCAATTTTTTTAGAGATTTTGATTTTTTTTACTCTATTTTAGAAAAACTTTAGCATAATGTTGGAGTTGTTCTTACTGTTTTCATCCTTGAAAAACTTTAATATTTTTAATTTACTTTATTTATTTTATCATATTAATTATATAATTATTAGTTAAAATACATTAGAAAGTACGTACTTTTTTCTTACAAAGTTTGTGAATATACCAGGATATCATCTATGTATACGGCTATGTAATCTTCAGTTCCACGAAAGCATTTATCCATCTTTCGTTGGAATACTGCTGGTGCATTTTTTAAGCCGAATGGCATGACATTCCATTCATAAAGACCACCAGGGACAATGAATGTTGTCCAAGGTTTTGAAACTTCCTCCATTGTGACTTGATGAAAACCTGTCTTTAGGTCAAACTTTGAGAATATTCGAGATTTCCCAATTCGTTTTAATCTTCAGTTCTGCGAAAGCATTTATCCATCTTTCGTTGGAATACTGCTGGTGCATTTTTTAAGCCGAATGGCATGACATTCCATT
Organism: Arctium minus; assembly: GCA_954870635.1. Classification (NCBI taxonomy): domain Eukaryota; kingdom Viridiplantae; phylum Streptophyta; class Magnoliopsida; order Asterales; family Asteraceae; genus Arctium; species Arctium minus. The sequence continues at coordinate 136,822,396 of OX941081.1, read as the reverse complement.
CATAAAGACCACCAAGGACAATGAATGTTGCCCAAGGTTTTGAAACTTCCTCCATTGCGACTTGATGAAAACCTGCCTTTAGGTCAAACTTTGAGAATATTCGAGAATTCCCAATTCGTTTTAGCAGGGTATCAATGCCTGGGAGGGAGTATTGGTCTTTGTAGGTGTTGTCATTCAGTGTTCAATAATTGAACACCATTCTTTCTTTTCCTTTCACCTCCTTTCCTGTCCTTGGATCTATGGATGTTCCTGAATTGACTAGCATCGCCATCGTCCTATGTCTGCTGGTGCTTGGCCGAATTGCTCCAATCTGTAGGAGAGCATTAATATGCCTTAGGAATGATTTTTCCATTTCCGGGGTGACATGTTTTAATGGTTTGTCCTAGATTGTGATATCAGGTGTGAAGTCCCTGAGATCATAGATTGATTGAATGATAAAGAATTAACAAGAATTATGGAAGGAATCTGTAGTTTTATTAATTGAAATGAAAACTACAACTACAATACGCCAAGAACTCGTATGATCTACATGATTGAAAAACCTTACTAACTAAACTACACATACAGACTCCTTATATACTAGCCCAACACCCTTGTTACATTTAAGCCCAAGCCCAATACAAGGCTCAATACACAATATATGTTGATTACTTTACTAAACTTCTAAATATAACATATTTATGTTCTAACATTCTTCCCCTAAGTTTTGTAAAGTAATCATTATCTTTTAAGCTCCAACTTCAACTCCTCTCCCCCTTGATTTCTTTATAAAACTTAGCGTTGCATAAACTTCAAAGCTCCTCTAGCTCCCCCTTGAAAGTAGCTCTTATCCTTGAAGTTTCAACTGAAATACCAGATCTGATGTAGACCATAACCTCGACTGAGTGCACATAAAGACATCTTGTTATCCCAGTTTAATCTAGTTGATTAACAATCACAGAATACAATATAGATCAAGAGATATAAAGATTAGAATAACATACCAATCCCTTGAATAATCAATGAAAACCTTGTGTGTTCTTGATACCTTGAATGTAGGATTACAACGAATATACGGCTACCTCTCTCTCTAAACAATAATTATGAAAGTAATTCTAAGATATTAACCTAAAAACCTAATAACTAAATCCTATAAATACTTAGGCGTTTAAGGCCAAATGGGCTTGGGCCCAACAACTAATAACTATTAACTAAATACAAATCAAACCCTCTAATTAACTTTAACACAATTGCAATTTAAATCCTTAACTTTAACTTTAATCTTGAATACAATTTATGATCCAACAATCTCCCCCTTTGGATTCAAGATTAAATTTTTTTTTTGCAATAGTCTTCGGGTCTTCACTTTTCTTGAAAACTTCAGATATCTTCGGATATGACGTTTGAATATAGTCTTCATCTTCATCTTCAAATCATATTCAAATGAAGTGTCTCAGTGTCTCTGACGATCATCTTCAGTCAGAATTCAAATAAACTTCAAATAAGCTCAGACACTTTGATATCTTTGAAATTCTTCAGCAGTCTTCAGATTATATTCTCCCCCTTTGTATAATCTCCCTTTTGATTATTCTCCCTTTTTGTATATTCTCCCCCTTTTTGATGAGTGGTGAGAATCATCATCATCAAAACGTTGCAAAACAATCTCCCCCTTGGAATATGGTTATCAATTTAGCACTGTCTTCATGTAACGAGCCCTGTGTGAAATAAGAGCAGTCTCTCCAAATGGAGAAAGTGATTATTTCAATCTTTTCCGATTCAAATAATAAAAATGTGGTAACCCTGAATCAACAAATGACTCAGTTAAAATTCCTGTCAGTAACACAAGTTACTGAGTAACACGAAGTTACTATATAAGAAGCTGGTTTTGATGTTGGCTCCCCAGGTCTTCCATTCAATCATTGAATAACACATGGTTATCTATGAACGTTCTGATAGAAAACAAATTTCTGTGTGCTTGTGCATGTGTATGAAAGAAATTAAGCACATATGATTGCTTTTCAAATTAGGCTCAAAGTATGTAAACTTGTTGAGACAACAACAAATTATACAAAGACTCAATGTGCATGGGAAAGGGTTCGAAGCTGAGGCAACTTTCCTTCTTTTTCAATATTAGTATCTTCCAAATGAAGAACCAATAGCATATGTGCTGCTTCCCCAGAAAATGTGAAACATTCTCTTTTTGAGAAAAGAATGAGTAGCTGGTGGAGTTGTATGCAAGAGATGGCATGTGCTAGTTGCCTTTTTTCAATGATGGTCACCAAAGAATGTGAACCAATCAGATAATGTGGCTGTCCGACTCAGAAAGTGGTTTGGTGCAAAGTTTAATAATCTTTTACTCTGTTCTCTCACCCTCTTTCTTTTAAGTCTCACTTCTAACCAATCTCTCTTTTCCATTTTACCTCTTCACACACCATCACTCAATTTTTTTGACCCCTCTCCCCTTGTTAAGACTGATTTTGTAGTAATCATTGTATTTATTTCCTGATGTCTAAACAGTGTTTAGTTTGCTTATCTGTTATGTTTTGACATGGGGTATTTAAGTCCCCTTAGGCTTTGTTTCTTTGTAACTTTGAAGCTTGAATTGAATAGAACAGTAACCTTTTGGCGCTCTCTACTTTATCTCTCTACTTTCTCTCACTAGATTTAGAGATCTTGGACTCACAATTGGTATCAGAGCTAATCTGAATCTGAGAGGACTGAGATAAATCGTTTCAGTTTCTGAATTTGTGGATTAAAGCAGAAAATTTGATCGATTTTCTTGATTTTTTCAAGAAAATCTCGTTTTTTGCTTTTTCACCAAATTTGGACTAGTTTCTGGACGAATTTGTTTGCAATTTGTTTCATTGGACTCGATTTTGTTAGGAGATCATATTTGCTTCATATAATTTTGCATGAAAATCAAGTTTTGATCTTCGATTTTGAGTTTTAAAGATTTTCTGGAAAACCCGTTCTTACGTACTGTTACATTCTTGAAATCGTGATTTTGTGGTTTTTTAATCGATATTGTTGGTTGAAATGTGTTAGAAACCCGTTTTCGTTCAAATCTGTGTGTTTTAGTTGGATTAATTTCATGGTTATAATCAAATCTTGCTAGTTTTTCTTGATTTACTTCGGTTTGCGCGAGTTCATACTAAATTTCGCAAGTTCATATTGTTCTAATCTATGTGTTAGTGTTTCAGGTATTCGTATTGGATTATTCACGCAAAGCTAACTTTGCGTCTCCTTCTGTTTGCGAGAAGTGAACCTTTCGTATCCCGTGCATCACGAGAAGCTACTTTGCGTCTCCAGTTCATCACGCAAAGTACCGTTTGCGTCTCCTTCTGTTTGAGAGAACTTCAGTTTGCGTCTCAAGCTACTTACACAAAGTTCAGTTCTCGTTATCAGTGCATCAAGCAAAGATCAATTTGCGTCTCTCTTTGTTCGCGAAAAGTTTAGATTACGCCTCACGCTTATCACGAAAATCTCAGTTTGCGTGATCAACGACTTACGCAAAGATCAGTTTACGTCTTACGCTGCTCACGCAAAGTTTCGTTTGCGTCACTCTCTATTCAAAAAAACCTTCTGTTTGCGCAAGTCTTCCTGTGTTTCAGACTTGGTGAATTTTTCCGTCTTTCTGAATTTTTCAAGATGTCTCTACAAGCTCAATTCTACAAGAATGATCTGATGATGTCTTTGGGATCCGATACTCGTCCTCCGGTACTGATAAATGAGAATGAGTTTCATCAATGGCAGGACAGATTCATCAATTTCATAGAGAGACAACCAAACGGTGAAAATATGATGAAATCTCTGACTGATGGTCCAATGGTAAAGCCAATGAAAGATATTCCTGCAGTTGGAAACATACCTGCTACGAGGGTTGAGAAGCTGATGAGTGAATATGATGCAGATGAACTTTTGAGATATCAAGTTGATAGTCAAGCAAAGTCAAATCTGATTCTTGCTCTACCCAACTCCATCTACAACAGAATTGACTGTTTCATGCAAAATCCTATGCTTATGTGGACTCAACTAGAAAATATAATGCTTGGTTCAGCCGTGGCTACTCAACTTCGCCAGACCAGATACATGAACAATTTTGAAGAATTTAAGGCAAAAGATGGAGAAAATCTGAAAAGTGTATTTGATAGATTTTGGGCTGTCATCAATGATCTGTACAAGATAAAAGTGACAAAGACAGAACTAGAATCGAATCTGAAATTCTTGAATGCTCTTCAACCGGAATGGAGCAAATCTTGTCACCGGATGAGGAATGATGTCAAGATCTCCACTATGCCAATTCAAGAACTGTATGAGATCTTAATGTCTGATGAGAATCTGGTTTTGGAAAAGAAAGTTAGGATGGAAAAGAAGAATAAGCCAAATACTGTTGATCTGATTGCTATCTTGGCTAGTCAGCTGGCTGAACAAGCTTTGACAGAAAGTGCTTATGATGGGTCAACAGACGATGATGGTGAAGCCTTGGAAAAAGCTATGATCCTCCTCTCTCAACATTATCAAAAGAAGTTCCAACACAAATCTGGATCAAACAATCTTCGATTCACATCCGGATCAAAGAAAGTGGAACCCGGTGCTCCATCAAAACCATACACTCCAAAGTATGAACCTGCTAAAGTGATAGAGCCAAAAAAGGAAGAAAAGAAGGTGATGAACTACTTCAATTGTGGCAAACCGGGACACATATCAAAAGACTGCAGAGTGAAGGTTGTTAAAGATTTGACTTTCTATAGAAAGAAGTTGGAATTGGCTGAGAAGAGAGAAAATGGAACTATTCTGCTTGCTGAGGAAGAATACTGGCTGGATCATTCAGATAATAAAGCTGAGAACGAGGAGACAGTAACTATGTGCTTCATTGGGGACGATAAAGAGCGATGATGAAGAAGAGGATACCTCAACAGATGAATCTGAGGTAGTTTCTGAGTTTGATTATAATTTCACTTTATCTCAAATGAAAGTTATTATCACTGCTTTACATGATTTACGTTCAAAGTTCATCTCTGAAAAACTTGATAATCAAGAAAAGTCTGTTTTAATTGAAAAACTACAAATTTCTCTTAAAGATGAAAAGACTATTTTAAATGACACAAAAGAGAAATTTCAAAAGCAGTTGGATGAGTTAGAAAATTCAAATCAGACTTATCGTGATTCTTTGACTGAACTGACTTCTTTAAATCAAACTCTTTCTGATAAAATAATTGATTTAGAAGAAAAATTATATAAGAGAGAACAAACTGAGCAGACCATTTATATGAATAAACCAAGGAGTGATGAAGCTATAAAGGAAAAGTGGGGACTTGGTTTTGAAAATCCGCATTTTTTAAAATATGCTAAAACAGAAGTTCCTACTTTATATGAATATGATCATCAAAATCTTGCTAGATACGCTCCTCAATTCAAATTCTTTTGGACAAGTGAAAAACAAGTTTTAGAAGATGAAAATGAGAAAAGAATGAAAAACAAGAGGATGGAAATGCCATTTGTTTATACTTCTGAAAATGCCAAGTACTTTCCTGACCAATCAAAGAAATCCAGATATTCCAAAAATGTTTTAAATATCAATTCTTCCAATAAATCTTCATTACCAACTGAATTTGTTGATATATATGCTAATACTAATAAGGAAAATGCATCTCCGGTGTCTTATGATTCTAGGAGATACATTCCCCCATTAGTGTTAGAAGGTAAGATAGTTGATCTTGAAGATAAATTGGAAGAACAAAGTCTTCAAACTGATTTAGAAAACGATTTATTTCTTTTTATAATGAAAACAAGTTTTGAAGACAAAATTACTTCTGGATTTTCTATCGATTCTAAGGAAAATACTCAAGTTTCTCAAAACAGTATGCATTTGCGCCACCAGTTGGTTACGCAAACTGACACCTTGCGCCAGCCGTTGATTGCGCAAAGTTCAGTTTGCGCCACCAATGGGTTGCGCAAACCTCCTCCTGACTTGTGCATTTTTGAAAATTCTCACTCCAAGGCTAGTTCTTCAACGTCGAATGTTCAGTCTGATTTATTAGATAAAGTTTCTTCTTCTTCTAATTCAGTTGTTGATGATTCTTTGACGCTAAATGCTCAGTATTATAAAACAAACCGTAAAAGAAGAAGGTCAAAGAAGTAAAGGAAACAGGATAGCGTCTTGTCTGAAAATTCTAATTCTTCTGATTCTTCTGTTTCAGATCGGGCTGTGAAGAAGTCACCAAAGCTGATATGGAGGGTTAAGCAGCAGTCAACAGAGTCTGAATTGTTAGGAGATAAATGTGTAGAGGATCTTTGTGAAACTGATACATTTGTCTTTTGTAATAAAAACACAAAATATTCAATTCAACAAATGATTCATATTGCAAAGAATGTCTCATATTCTTCTTCTAATTCTGATTCTGATGATTATGTTTCTTCCTCTTTTGATGATTGCTTTCATGTTTGTTTGAAAAATAAATCTTCGAAAAATAAAAGACACAAATCTAACAAGAAGGGACCCATAAACATATGGGTACCTAAATCTGTGTAGTTTCTGTATGTGCAGCTTAGTCATTTATGGTATCTGGATTCGGGGTGTTCCAAACACATGACGGGCAACAAATCTCTGCTTTCAAATTTTAAAGAAAAATGTTGCGGTCGTGTTAAGTTTGGAAACTGCGAGACGACTCCTATCCTAGGTTATGGTGATCTAGTTCAAGGTAATATAACTGTCAAGAGAGTCAGCTACGTCGAAGGTCTAAGCCACAACTTATTCAACATTGGGTAGTTCTGTGATAAAGATCTTGAAGCAGCTTCAAATCTAAACGCGTTGCTGTAAAGAATGATAGTGGCCGGGATTTACTGGTTGGAAAGAGAAGATCCAATTTGTATACAATTGATCTTTCCAAAGTTAAAATCCCATCAGACATCTGTTTGCTATCTAAAGCTTCAGTTCATGAAAGCTGGATTTGGCACCGACGACTAGCTCATCTCAACTTTAAATATATGGATTGCCTTGTCAAGACTGATTCAGTGAGAGGTCTCCCAGTACTTCGTTTTCAGAAAGACCACCTCTGTCAAGATTGTGAGAAAGGAAAGATGAAGAAAGCTTCTCATAAGCCAAAGCCTGAACCCTACACTTCGGACATTCTTGATCTACTTCACGTTGATTTATGCGGACCGATGAAGACAAAGAGTATTGGAAAGAAAAAATATGTCTTGGTGGTTGTTGATGACTACTCAAGGTATACATAGGTAAAGTTTCTCAAGTCTAAAGATGAAACTCCCGAAATTCTCATCAACCTCATCAAAACAATTCAGACAAATAAGCAAAAAGCAGTCAAGGTTATCAGATCTGACAATGGCACTGAATTCAAGAACAGCACTCTTCAAGTTTTCTACGATGATCAAGGAATACAACAACAGTTCTCTGCTGCCAGAACACCGCAACAGAATGGGGTTGTTGAACGAAGAAACCGAACACTTGTCGAGGCTTCCAGATCAATGCTTTCTTATTCTGGTCTTCGTTTGTCTCAATGGGCTGAAGCTGTCTCAACTGCTTGTCATACTCAGAACAGATCAATTCTGCATCGCCGATTCAACAAAACACCATATGAGCTTATGAACGGTATCAAAACGAATGTCAAATACTTCAAGTCATTTGGGTGTAAGTGCTATGTTCTGAATGACCGAGACAATCTCAACAAGTTTAGTCCAAAGGCAGATGAGGGTATTTTTCTTGGTTATTCATCTAACTCTGCAGCTTATCGAGTCTTTCTTACTTCTGCAAGAAAAGTGATAGAGAGTGTAAATGTCAAATTTTACGAAGCTGCCGACTTGGTTTCTGGTCAATCGGATCCAGAACCCGCACATACAAGGAATTCAGCTTCTTAACAACTCAGTTCAGAACCTTCGCTACATCCGACAAATCAGGATTCTTCTACTTCTTTGCTTAATCTTTCTGATCTTGATTTTCTGTTTGAGAATTTTTATGATGATGTGCCTAGATCTAACTCTGAAAATGTTTCAAATGTTTTGAATCAGGAAACTGTGAGCACATCTAATCCAAATTCCACTGCATCTATCTCTGAAACTGATACTGATGCTGTTCCAGTTTCACCTGTCACTCAAAACATTATTTCTGAACCTGATTAGACACAATCAGAAACTGAGCCTATTCAAGAAGAATCTGTACACGAACAACATGTTCAAGAGGAATCAGTTCAGGAAGAAGAACAAATTGTTGTTATTCAACCAACTCTTCCAGAATCTGATCCAGATATTGTTGAGCTACCTCCTCCTCCAGTTGAAACTATCTCTATCTCTTCAACTGACATAGAAGATCCTGAACCTCCCTCTCAACAATTAGAAGTGGTTCAAGATATTATTGATCCTCTCCCTCATACCACCAAATGGACAAGATCTCATCCCATTCATCAAATTATTGGTGATCCTCAAGCAAGTGTGTCTACACGTTCCAAGACAACAACTTCCAACGAATGTCTCTTCACTTGCTTTCTAAGCAAGATTGAACCAACCAAAGTCTCTGAAGCGTTGGAGGATCCAGATTGGATTATAGCTATGCAAGAGGAGCTCAATCAATTTGACGCACTGAAAGTTTGGAGACTTGTACCACGGCCAAAAGGAAAGAGCAGAATTGGTACAAAGTGGATATTCAAGAATAAGAAAGACAAAGATGGTATCGTCATTCGTAACAAAGCATGATTGGTAGCCAAGGGTTATCGACAAGAAGAAGGAATTGACTACGATGAAACGTTCGCGCCGGTCGCAAGATTAGAAGCTATCCGCATGTTTCTGGCTTTCGCTGCTTATCGAAACTTTAATGTATATCAGATGGATGTGAAGACAGCTTTTCTGAATGGAAAACTGAAAGAAGAAGTCTATGTTTCTCAAACAGAGGGGTTTGTTAACAAAGATCATCCAGATCATGTCTACTTTCTCAATAAAGCACTGTATGGCCTAAAACAAGCACCGCGAGCGTGGTATGATGAGATGTCAACCTTCTTTATCAAATCCGGGTTTACCAAAGGATCAATAGATACCACTCTTTTCATTTATAGATCTAACTTGGATATTTGCTTAGTTCAAATATATGTAGATGATATTATATTTGGGGCGACTAACAAATCTTTATGTACTTGGTTTTCTGATTTAATGACCTCTAGATTTCAGATGAGCATGATGGGAGAAATCAATTTCTTCCTCGGCTTACAAGTGAAGCAGCTTCCAGATGGAATCTTCATCAATCAGTCAAAGTATGTATTTGACATCTTGAAGAAATTCAAGATGGACAAATCCACTTCAATCGGCACGCCGATGGCTCACGGTGCCAAAATTGGATTAGACCCAGATGGAAAAGCTGTGGACGTAAAGACTTATCGAGGAATGATCGGATCACTGATGTACCTAACAGCAAGTCGCCCGGACATAATTTTCTCTACCTGCCTATGTGCCAGATTTCAAGCCAAACCAAAGGAATCGCATCTGTTGGCAGTCAAGTGCATATTTCGTTACATCAAAGGAACTCCATACTTAGGTTTGTGGTATCCTAAGAGTTCTGACTATAAACTGAATGCTTATTCTGATGCTGATTTTGGTGGAAATCAGTTAGACCGGAAAAGCACATCAAGTCACCTTCAATTTCTTGGTGACAGACTGATAAGCTGGGCGTCGAAGAAGCTGAACTGTGTGTCTATCTCAACTGCAGAGGCAGAATACGTCGCCGCAGCTAGTTGTTGCGCTCAAGTGCTTTGGATGAAGACACAACTTCGGGATTACGGGATGCTGTACAAAACAGTGCCTATATATTGTGACAGCAAATCCGCGATCGCGATATCAGTCAATCCGGTCCAGCACACAAAGACCAAACACATAGATATGCGGTACCATTTCATAAAGCATCATATAGAAGAAGGTACTATTGAATTATATTTTGTCCCAACTGAATATCAACTTGCTGATATCTTTACAAAAGTTGTAGATGAAAAACGTTTTAATTTTCTGCTTTCAAAACTTGGTATGTTGAATTTAAAAGTTTAAATCTTTACAAATTTTATTCTACAAAGTAAAATTTTACAGATTTTCTTTCTTTTGAATAAAATGTCTGTCTAGGATCTTTTTCAAGTTGTTTGTTTATATTGAATCTTTTGATTCTGCTTTAAAGATATGTGAGTCGGAATATTTATAGTTTACATTGCTTTGACTACCTAAATGATCAGAATTATAGATCGGAGTGAAAATATGGGCTAAGCACTTAGATGTTGACCTGAGTGATTGAAATGAATAATAAATATATAAAATTCAGAAATATCTGAGTTTAAAAGTTTGTACCTGTGGCCTTTCTGGTTTGGGAAAGTAAGTTCCGTGGGATGCTTGTCATCTGATCCCCTAAGGTCAATTGGTCTGGGAGTGATCGAACCCAAATCCTTCTATAGAACCAGATCGAAAGTCATGTTCTACTGGTATGAATGGGTTTAGGATGTGTCGATGTAGTCTTTCTGATCCGGGAAAGTAAGTTCCAAGGGGTGCTTGACACCTAGTCCCCTAAGGCCAACTGGTCTGGGAGCGGCTGACCCAAATCCTGCAATAGGGTCAGATAGAAAGTTACGTTTACGACATGTTCTTTACTTACCGAACTTTTTGATTAAAAGATGCCAAAGTGCACACGCTTAAAAGATGCCAAAGAGCACACTCATGTGAAGATGCAAATGTGCACAATGCTAAAAGATGCCAATGAGCATACATCTCATGATACTTGGTGATATGTTTGAGTTGCGATAAACCTGTAAATTTGTGAAAGTCTTAATTTTTGATGGCTTAGTGTTAGTACATGCAAAGTTCTCTATAATATTTTTAGAATTGCATTTCTCTTGAAGCTAATCGAAGTTTGCATGCGAGCACACTGAATAGATTGCTGAAAGTTTTTGAAACTGAACATGTTTTAACTTGATATGCAATGAAACTTGTTCTTGTATCCAACAACATATGCTTGATTTCAACTAATTGATAAATCTGTGACATTTTACTGAGTAGACTTTAATTTGTTTAGTGTTTAAAATTTTATATGTTCAGTTGTTTCAAAATTTATATTCAGTATGATTTTCTTTTTACATTGATGTCTTAATGTTTGTGTATTCATATTTTTGTACAATGGTCTGTGCATTTTTCGAGGGGGAGAGAACTTCTGACTGCAAATTTGGCAACATTCTGTTTTTGAGGGGGAGTAAATCTACCTGATACGATACTTCATGTGCTGATCAGATATTCATTAGGTAAGTATTTCTGATATTTTTATGCAAATGCTGATCTGATTTGTTCAATTTTGTGCATTTGTGTAGGGGGAGTAAAGGAGCTTGACAGGTAAAATTTCATTTTATGTACTTTTATTTTTTTTTTGAATGTTATTTTTTTAGTGTTCTTTATTTTTTTTAGTTTAGTATAAATAGTGTTGGGTTTCTTCATTTTTTTTTCTCGCTCTCTTTCTCATTTGAAACCTCTCTCAACTGTTCATCTTTCTTAACTCTCTCTATGCGCCGATTTCTTTCTCTTTGTTTCAGATTGTTAATCTTTCGATCAGGTTTGTTTTCTATTTCATTTTATTGTTGTTTTGTAGTTATTTTAGTATAGAGTTGTTCTTATTGTTCTTCTGTTTGCAATTTCTTATTGTGCGTGTTTTCATTTTTACTGTTCATCGTCTTCAACTTCAGATCGAGTTCTTCATTGCTAAAATCTACTTTTGGGTTTGTTTAAATACCTATTTCGATTATCAGGTATGTGTTTTTTAGCTTCTAATATATTGTTTGTTGCTTTGATTTTAAGTTTTTGTTTGTTTGCGTCTGTTCATCTTCTGGTTTTCCATTATTTTCAAAATTTGAGTTCAATACTGATTTAATCAGTCTTTAAGTAGTCGAAATATACTTTTAATCATTCATTAATAAATTTCGAACACTTATTTTGGTTTAAAATTGTTTTATTTGGAGTTTTGTAAAATTCGAAGATGAACTCACGCAAACCTCCGTGTTCTAGGGTTTTTGCGTTTTCTGAGAGAAACACAAGTCAGCTTTGCGTTTCCTATTGGTCACGCAAACCTAAGTTTGCGTGACCTGGTTGTCACGAGAACTTAAGTTTGCGTTATGTGTTTCTCACACAAACCTGACTTTATCTTTTAGAAACGCAAACCTCGTATGTTTTTTTTGTTTCAAGTGTAGTTTGCGTAAAACATAAAAACCAGGCAGAACTTCTTACGACAACTTCCCTTCTGAAGTGGATGTTCTCGACGGAATTCGAAATCTCGGATATACTGGCACATTGAACAGAGTTAGTGATTTTGACAAGTCTAATCTTCCTCCAGTGTGGTATGCATTGTTCTCTGTCCTCAACAGGTGCCTTACATCAAAACACTCTGGCACGGACAATGCAAGTCTGCTTTATCTGCGGTTGTTCCATCCAATCATCTATGACTTCCATGTCGACTACACATATATCTTTTGGACATAACTCTCGGAGAGGGTGCAAGACAAGCTTACTCACAAGAAGCGCAAGTTCATTCCATTTATCAGATATTTGAAGCTGATCATTCGCAGTATGCTCAGAAGCAATCCGGCTATTCCACGTAGATTATCTTGGCCTCAGGTTCCGGATACAGAAATGACTTATATTCAGAAACAGAAGCAGTCATTCAATTATTCCATGACAATTCCGTATGCTTTAATTGCAAACTATGCTGATATGACGGATGAGATCGTAGTTCAGTACTGCATAGAGAATGATTTCGTGGAAGCTGATCAAGATGAGTCGATTAATGATGAACGAGCAGAACCTGCTAATGCAGAACAAGAGGTCGAAGAACAAGAGATTGAAGCAGATGTGGCAGATAAACAAATCAATGATGTTCATCAATGATGTTCTTGCTGATATTGTCATTGAACCGGCTGTTCATGATGTTTCTGATACTTCTGATGTTAATGCTGATGAAGATGAAGATAGAGATGCTGATGATGATATTCATGATGATATTCCTGGCAGTGAAGATGATGACAATGATGATCATGATGGAAATGACGGTGATCAACCAAGTCTTCGGGTATATACAAGGCAATCCAAGGAACCAGAAGTAAATGTTTCAAGAGAGATTGTATCAGAAGATGAATCTGTTTCTATTAATCCTTTAGTTGCTCTTATTCAAGTGGATGAATTGGATTTAGCGTTTGCTCAAGCCTCAGCTCAGATACAGAGTCAAGCTCCAGCAACTTCTCTTGCTGCTATTCATTCTACAACCGTTTCAGCTGTAGAGCTTTCTTCTGTTCAAGCTCGGGTTTCTTCTGATAAATTCACCACTCTGAATGAGGTGATTAGTCAACTGTCAGATAAGTTGGATGCTGAAAAAGAGGCACAGATTCAGAAGCTGAAGACTTTCTTTAAAGGAAAAATGCCAGAAATTGATGCTTCCGTGATTCCTCAAGAGATTCCTTTTCGAAGACCATCTGGTGTTATTATTCGTGAATCGTCTTCTGCACATGTCTCAACTACTACTCCACCGATTGTATCTCTTTCGATTCCTCCTTTGTTTACTCAGCCTGCGGGTATTTCTACATCAGTTCCTACTGGTACATCTTCACAATCTTCTCTTCACGATCTTCCAATATCTGAGTTGACTGGTCTGCTTTACGCTCGTCTATTGTCTATGTCACCGCCACAACATCAAGATCAAGATTTGATTTCTCTTCTAAGAAATTTCCAGCCTACGCCGCCTCTAGTTCCTACGTCTGATTCTGAGAGAATTAATGCTTTATATGAAGAGTTCCATTCTTTCCGATCTGAAGTTCAATCTAGTTTTGCTGATCTTAAGTATTTCATGACTCAATCCTTTTCTGAACTTTCTAATAGATTTGATCTTCATACACAGAGTTGCAGAACTGAGGCAGGTCCGTCTCTTAAACTTCGACATGACCAAGATGATTCAGATCATCAAGGCCATGAGGGGGAGATGGTGAAGAGACCGAGAGTGGAAGGATCTTCTTTAGCTAGAGAAGATCAATCTCAAGAAGAGGTGGTTGGTGATACAGAAAAGAATGTTGACAACGTTCAAGACTGTAGCATTCAAGATCTAGTGAATGTCATGATTGAAAATGTTGATTTATCTTCCATGTCAAATGTACTGAACATTTCTGAACAGGATATAGAGAATAATATGCAGATTGTTGTGTATGTTGATCCAGATTCTGCTACAAGGGTAAATGAATTAGATGATCCAGAAGTTGCATATGACATGAGGTCATTCTTTGCAAACTTCATAGAAATTAACTCAGATGATGATGATGACACAAGATTTGAGAAGGTTTGCCAAATAAAAGAAGAGGATTGTGATGACATAATCATCATTTCTGATACTGAAGATGATTCTGTGTTTATGGATGCTAAAGATTAAGAAATAGCAAACATGTTGTATAGAGATCTTCCTTCTCAAGACGAGATTCCTGAAACTTCTCCAAGTACTGAAGCTACTCAAGTTCCAGAAACAGCTCCAACTACTTCTTCTCCTATTTCTAGTATAGCTCCGACTACCACTGCTCCTCAAAGCTCATTTGAAGTTGGTCAGTCGTCAAGAGCACAAGCTGATGTTCCTCCATCTGAACTTGTGATTCCTCCGACAATTCTATAGGAAGGACCAGCTTTGACTAGACAACAGAGACAAAGAAGTCTTCAACAAAGGTATATGGCTTCAAGACAAAGATCTGCTTTTCTAGAAGATTCTCAGAATAATATTTTCGTTTCTAGAAGAAGGCCAATCAACATTTATGCTATCCTTGGTGTTGAAAAGGAGTCAGAGGCATATCAGTATGAATACTTGATGCTCATCAAGTGCAAGCGCCGTAGAAACAATCTCGTTTCTTCTCCACATTTGATTGTTCGGGTTATCAGCGTCACGATAAACAAGTTAGTTAATATCTGGTATCCGGAATTTGAAGTGGAAAGAAGAGATTGCAAATGATATACTTTCTCAGAGGCAGATTTTTCTGATCTTTCTATTGATGATATTGAGTTTTTATATGATCATTTCAGAAATCTTTATCATAGAACACAGGATGTTTCTCAAGCTCTGTATGTTATCAAAAGATTTATTCGACGGAAAATCAGATTCTTCAGAGTATTTGATTTTCAGATGGCCGTTGAAAGCTTTCAGCCAGTTGTAAATCTTCAAAGGCCCAATCGAAGCTTGCCAGACTTAGATTCTTATCCTTTATTCACGATTGTTCAAGATCCATATGGAGTTATCTACAAGAATGGCTCAAGTCAAAAGTGCTTTCTCATATTTGAAGAAATTGGTCATTACTCTGATGGAACTTTAAAGGTGATCAAGCTTCAGTTGGAGCAACGTCTGAAAGAAGCTGAAAGAAGATTTTTGGAAACAAGAAGTAATACATTTCTGATTGATAATGATGAAATTAGACTCATCAAGAAGACATTGAATACAATTCATGAGAGATTGAATTTCCGCTCAACTCAAAGACGTTTGGAAGTTTTAATTGGACTGAATAGACTTCGTCAAAGAGAAGAGCGTCAATGATTCCCCAAAGTCGCTTAGTTGGTCAATGCTGATTTAAAAGATTGATTTTGAAGACCACTGCGCCAATGATTACTAAAGGGGAGATTGTTAAGACTGATTTTGTAGTAATCATTGTATTTATTTCCTGCTGTCTAAACAGTGTTTAGTTTGCTTATCTGTTATGTTTTGACATGGGGTATTTAAGTCCCCTTAGGCTTTGTTTCTTTGTAACTTTGAAGCTTGAATTGAATAGAATAGTAACCTTTTGGCGCTCTCTACTTTCTCTCACTAGATTTAGAGATCTTGGACTCACACCCCTCAATCACTCAGGGAATACTTCCTGGGTAGGAAACACTGGTTATCGTGAATCCATGGAAGTTATGTTAAGCTCACATACTAAATCCCGTGTATTTTCCTAAAAGGAACTTGCTGTTCAACAGGCTATTGTACATGAAAGCACAAATAAGCACAAAGTTACATGAAGAATAAAAAAATTTCGGAGAAGTCAAAACACTTGTGTTTGACGATGCAATTCTCCCCCTCAAACTAAAAGAGTTTGACAAATAAGCGCATAGATGTTTGAAGAAGCTTAAGCGAAAACATTTCATGTCTTCATTGATGATTAAGCTATTTGACAATTAAGCTCTCCCTCAACTTGAAGTTTTTTTTTTTATAAATAAAACAGAAAACAGAAAAAAAGAAAAAAAATAAAGCACTGAAGGGCGGGTTCTAATCAGAAGTAATTAGAAGCCATAGTCATTTGAACAAACCTGCACATAAAAAAATTATGGTAATCATTTGTGAAAATGATTCCTCTATTGTTAGCAACAGTTGTAGAATAAAACACAAGATTAAAACGTAGAATACTCCCCCTAGAATCATGAGTAAGGTCTAAGAAGACATGTTCAACATACCGAGTTTGCTGATTAGAAATTGGAACCTCTTTTCATCCAATGGCTTGGTGAAAAGATCAGCTAAATGGAATTCGGTTTGAACAAAGTGCATTTCAATGTCACCTTTTTCTACATGATCCTTGATGAAGTGATAGCGTACATCTATATACTTGGTCTTCGAATGTTGTACCGGGTTAGCAGTTATGGCGATAGCGCTCTTGGAATCACAATAAATAGGAACACGCTTGTAGTTGTATCCAAAGTCCCTTAACTGTGTCGTCATCCAGAGGACTTGAGAACAGCAGCTAGCAGCAACTACATATTAATCCTCGACAGTGGATGTTGAAAAACAATTTTGTTTCTTTGAGGTCCAACTCACAAGTTTGTCACCTATAAATTGACATGATCTAGAGGTGGTTTTCCGGTCTAGCTTACATCCTGTATGATCAGCATCTGTAAAGGCGGTTAGATCAAAACGAGAATCCTTTGGACACCAAAAACCTAGATTAGGAGAGCCTTTGAGATATCTAAGGATTCGCTTAACAGCAGTTAAGTGCGACTCGTTAGGATTAGACTGATATCTCGCATAAAAACATGTGGCAAACATTATATCTGGGCGACTGGCAGTCAGATAAAGTAAAGAACCAATCATGCTACGATACACCTTTTGATCAACAGGTTTCCCAGAGGGATCTGCGTCTAGGAGTGTACCAGTAGCCATTGGTGTTTTCATGACTGAACTATCTGACATATTGAACTTTTTCAAAATATCTTTTATGTATTTAGATTGATTAATAAATATGACTTCGGGTAATTGCTTTACTTGTAAACCAAGAAAGAAATTCAATTCACCCATCATCGACATTTAAAACTTTGTTTCCATTATCTTTGAAAAGATCTTACAAAATTTCTGATTTGTCGACCCAAATATTATGTCGTCAACATAAATCTGAATGAGAATCAAGTCCTCACCTTGACTTTCAAGAAATAAGGTAGTATCAATTGTACCTTTCTTGAAACCAGAAGCTAAGAGAAATTTAGTGAGAGTTTCATACCAGGCTCGTGGTGCTTGTTTAAGACTATAAAGTGCTTTGTCTAACACATAGACATGATCAGGGTGATGAGGATCAACGAAACCTTCAGGTTGTGCCATGTAGACCTCCTCATGCAGAACGCCATTCAGGAAAGCTGACTTTACATCCATTTGATAGGCTGTAAAGTTTTTGTGCACTGCATAGGCTAAGAAGATTCTGATGGCTTCGATCCTTGCAACAGGGGCAAATGTTTCGTTATAGTCAATGCCATCCTGTTGACAGTACCCTTTTGCGACCAAACGAGCTTTGTTTCTCACAACTACTCCAGCTTCGTCTTTCTTGTTTCTAAAAACCCACTTAGTTCCAATAACAGATTTACCTTTAGGTAGTGGGATCAAGCGCCATACCTTGTTTCTTTCGAATTGTAGAAGCTCGTATTGCATAGCAGAAATCCAGAAGGGATCACGTAGAGCTTCTGATGCTTTCTTTGGTTCTAAGGAACTAAGAAAGCTTGAAAACATACAGAAATTCGCTGATGCAGATCTTATTGTGACACCAGATTGTACGTCACCTATCACGTTATGCAGGGGATGATCCTTAGTCCAACGATGTATGATTGGTAAGGATTCAACTGTTTGTTGCGTATTTGATCCATCGTTTTCATCATGCACAGCAGGTAGATCCACATATGTACTCGGGACATCTTGTACTGGTGTTTCTGATACTGAAGCTTCTGGACTAGCAGTTGAAGTACTCGTGACTTCATTTCCAGAAGAACTATCTATAGAGACAGATTCAGCATTAGTAGAGTCAGAAACTAACGGTTTAGTTGTATCTGATGAAGATGAAGTTTCAGTGACTTCTTCGGACGGTCCAGACATGTCTTCAGAAATGGTAGGGACCTCCGAGCTTGTTATTGATGTAGATATGCCTTTATCAAATTCTGCACAAATATCATCGAAGACATAAATAAACAATAAATCTAACTCAGATGAAGTAGAGTTAGAATTAGAAGAAGTGGATCCTTTAGAAACTGGTTCTATTCTGGAGTGAATAGAATCTTTTTCCTTAAGACCGAGTTCTAAACTGTTGTGTCCAGAAGTCCTAGTAGAATTCTCATCAAAGGAGACATTCATGCTCTCAACAATCGTCTTAGTTCGAATAATGTAAATTCGATAAGCTTTGGATATCAGAGAGTATCCAACGAGATATCCTTCATCTGCTTTCTTATCAAAATTTGATAATCCTTGACGCTCTCGAAAAATGTAACACCTGCAAC
The DNA here is from genome assembly GCA_954870635.1 of Arctium minus. NCBI lineage: Eukaryota > Viridiplantae > Streptophyta > Magnoliopsida > Asterales > Asteraceae > Arctium > Arctium minus. Next base: position 136,803,664 of record OX941081.1, on the reverse strand, counting down.
CAAAAACACGAAAGAATTTGATGTTAGGCTTACGATTGTTGATTAACTCATATGTTGTTTTTTTAAAGCGCTTGACCACAATGGTACGATTCTATGTAAAGCATGCTGTCGCGACTGCCTCGGCCCAAAGGTACATGGGTAGATCTGAATAAGCAAGCATAGTACGAGCTGCTTCAACAAGGGTGCGGTTCTTCCGTTCAACAATGCCGTTGTGCTGTGGAGTGTAGGCTGCGGAGAAGTTATGTGAAATGCCCACAGAGATGAGATAGCTCTGCAAGGTGTCATTCTTGAACTCCGTGCCGTTATCACTGTGAATCATTCGAACTGGCAATTGAAGACGTACTTGGATGCGCTTGATAAAAGCGATAATCAACTCTGGCGCATCTGACTTGTTACGAAGAAACTCGAGCCACGTATACCTTGAATAGTCATCTATCATTACTAAAAAATACTTCTTGCCGTTGATAGATGTTGTTCGCATTGGGCCACAAAGGTCCATATGTAGAAGTTCCAGAGCAGATGAGGTCGATGATTCAGTTTTGGACTTGAATGAGCTTTGCTTCATTTTGCCCATCTCACATGCATAACATAGTGAGTCTTTTTCGAACCTCATTTCTGGTAGACCTTTGACCAGACCTTGTCTCTATAGCTTCGCTATTGATCAGAAATTCTGATGAGACAAACGTCGATGCCACGTCCACGATTGTGCTTTAGTTGCTTTGGCTAGTAGACATACTGGACGTGTGGCAGACAGTGTTGGAAAATCTACATAGTATAGATTTCCATGGCGCTCAGCTTTGAAGACTTCGTAACCATCGGGATCCTCTAGATAGCAATGAGTGATTGTGAAACGGACTTGATATTTCATGTCACAGAAGTGACTGGTACTAAACAAATTGTGATCAAGTCCTTCAAGATATAACACTCTTTGAATCTTCACAACACCATTATTGAGCATTCCATATCCTCTGACGTGTCCCTCTACTTCAGAATTTGCAAATCTAACTGCTCCGGCAGGCTCCTCCACATAGTTATGCAAGAGGTGCTTGAATCCTGTCATGTGGCGTGAACATCCGGAATCTATCACCCACAGCCGAAAGGCCTGCAAAAGAGACAATTAGTTTTGCTTATCTACCCATATCAAGATGGGTCCTTCGCGGTTAACTTCACGCAATTCAGGAATATTAGCTGGTTTAACTTTCACACGCCATTCATAACGGGGTTTTGGAACCCATTTCCAAACCATCTTAACATTTAATTCCTGAAAATGTTTCTTAGATTTAGGATTGGCAACCTTAGCTCGAAACACTTTGGGTTGTGTGGAAGAATCAGAATTAGAATTGGAATTAAGGTTCAGTTTAGCTTTTCTTTTACTCTTTTTGGACTTAGGAGTGGAGTAGTATTTGAATGAGTTATCCCAGCAGTGTTTGCAATATAGATTCTTTCGAGCAAAATTCATAAACTTAGATTTATCGGAACAAATCTTACATTCATGTTCATCAAAAGAATTACTTTTCAAAATAACACTGTCTGAAGTACAACTATTTGAAGTAAAAGTTTCACTAGATAACCTATCATTCTTATTCAAACTATTATCTTTATGCTTCTTACTCCTCCTGATACGGATGTTTTCACACCTCTAAGACACGTGATAATTGAATCTCAAAGCAAGTATACAACGGGATCCAATATCGTCTTTTGAAGTAATAAAATGGTAAAATACCGAATATCGTCCCACAGAGATTGGTGTAAAAGCGTAATAAAAGTGTAGTAAAAGAAGAGATTTCAGATGGAGAATTTGAAGACTTTGTTTGAGTTGGTTAACAGTGATATGATTAACAAGATATATAAAGATAGAATGGGTGCAAGACTTAAAGTGAGGAGTAAACACAAATTCTGGAGGCCAATGCTATAGGGATGCTATAGCATTAGTTCATCAACAACAAGTTCCACCATGTACTTTAAAGATGATCCTTCCGGATATCTACCATTGCACTTTTGTTTAGCCTTCAATCAACATATGCCTATGCAAATGTCCGGACCAGTGTGAGTGTCAAATGGTTTCTTTAAAGTATATGGAAAAACAAATGCCTTTGTTTAAAAATCACCCTTCCGAGTCGATTCCCATATCATTCAAGTTGACGTGTTCTTAGTGGCTCATTCCTGAGTCCACTACACTTTAACACTTTGACTAGTGATCAACCCGTCAAGAATCAATCGGTTTGAAAAACAAAGATAGCAAGTTCCCTTGCTAGTAACTCTTCCAAGTATACTTCCCGTATCATTCAAACTGACGTGCTTTTTCATGGCTTATTCCTAAGTCCATGGCACTTTCACACTTTAAGAAGTGATCAATTCGTCAAGAAGTGCTTTTGGATTTATAAAACTTAAAATGACATAGTGGAACAATGTTAGTGAAGAACAAAGTCCACTAGTTTTTGGTTTACAACCTCTCTCTTCGTCTCACACCCAAACTATAAAATTAGCTACTCATTACGTAATATAAATTGCAATAAAAGTAAATGACATAAATTAAAGACATAATGTAAATGACGGTATATAAATGACAGAAATTAAATGACGGAAATGTAAAACGCATAAAGTAAATATAATAAGTAACGAAATATAAGGACAAGCAATTAATAATGGAGAATACAAATTATAAAATTATGAAGACTTAATATTAAACTTTGTAGAGAGAATTTCAATATAGCAATTCTTTCCTTGGATGAATTACAACCAAAAAGATCATCCCAAACATGAGAACACACCACCATTTTATACCAATCCATGATGGCAAAGTGGTAAAAAAATGAAAACTTAAAATACTATATATAAGGACTACGAACTAAAGTTATACCCATGGTTTTGTCCAATCCACTTGTTTCTAAGTCCAGCCAACAAAAATATGATTTCTTCAAATAATACAAAGATTTGGAAAGAACAATAAGTCAAAGATTTCCTTTGCTTCCAAAAAGTGTTCTTTAATCTTCATATTCCATTCAGTCCCAATGCTCCAGCATTCAACCTGACATTACAATAAACACAATATTTTAGGTCGTTTTACGCAAAATAGCAACAATTAGTTAAATACTATACTTAGTTCCATGTATGAGAGAAAATATAAAAGAAGATAAGAAAATGACTCAATTATTCGGGATAAAGAAAATTTAAATCCTAAAAGAAAAGAAAAATACGCAATATGTATTGAAAACTCAATACATATCACCTCCCAACTCCATTTCCTTTTATATCTGATATAGAAACAGGAACCTTGTTAGTCTCTAACTTAGAGGGTGGTTCTTTTCTAGAGCTACTTGAAGTCTCACCCTTCTAAAAAATACTCGGTGGATATTCAGGACAATCAGAGTAAACAATTGAAGGTTTTACAGGAGCATCAAATTCTGGATTAGTTCTTACTTTCCAACTTGGATCATTGAACATCTGTTTATCATTTGAAGCATTTTTAAACAAAGTAATTTTCGAATCATTGATCTCTGTGCAAAGCTCTTGATTTTCTTTTAAAGAATTTTCAAGTTTAAACTTAAGATCAAAGTTTTCATCTTCAACCTCATCAAGAGACTGTTGCAACATATCAATTTGCTTCATCAATTCAGATGTATGATCATTTACAGAATTTGACACCTTTAAATCAGAAACGGGATCAGAGTCTGAAGCATTCATCATTTCAGAAAATATCTCTTCAGTCATGGACTCAATAAACTTCGTTTTATCATTTTTAACACAAGATTCATTCGTGATGACAGTTTCTTCTTCAACCTCTTCAACAAGTAAAGGTTTAGAAACAATGGGATTTGAGACTTATGGTATATTTGATGGATCGACATCCGATTCATACTCATCATAGTTGCATTCAGTCTCAGATGGAACTGTGTTGGTGCTGACTGATTCTTTGGAAGGTGTGGTAAATAGTGATTCAAACTCAGTTAATTCGATCTTTCGAGTTTCATAGCTTTTGTTCAAATCACCGTATTTAAAACCAACTATTTTAAAAGAATTTTGAGAATCAGTTTCACAGGACTTGTCCTTCCCTATTTCTTCTCGACCTTTGGTCTCTGTAAAAGGTTTAGAAGTACTTGCTTCAACAAAGGTTGCACGAATGTTAGGAATGGGTCTGATTGCGGAGCCGAATTTATCAAAATTATATAAGTGCTCTGGTGCCTTTTTCAAAATTTCATTAGTTGGCACACCCAAACCTGGTTTAAGTTTATAAAACCTTTCGTCTTGGAGTTTATTGGTCAACATATTTAATGTCTGCTCAGTCTGACCTCGTTTCATATTAATATCCTCCAATTGCTTGATTTTGGTGAAAGCTTCATTTCTTTCTTGATAACAAACTTCAAATTTGATTTTAAACTCACCCTTTTCAGCATTAAGATTCACAAGATCCTTTTCTAAACCAGATATTTTTATTTTTAAAGAATATTTTTCAGCTTTTAAACCATCCTTTTCTTTTTCTTTTTCTTCCACAACAACTTTTAATAAAGCATTTTCATCACGAAAACTTAAGACTGATTGCTGTGCGGAGCTAAGTTTACCTTTCAATAAAGCAAATTCATCTTTCATATCATGTATTTGAGCCATTAAAGATTCAATAAGTTCAGAATTATCACTTACCTCAGAGTTTGCATCTTCAGAATTTGCCTCAGAATCTTCATCGTCACCATCCAACTTTGCTATATAAGATACTTGGGTGAAGTGCGTCTGCTCCTCGTCATCGGAACTTTGGAACAACCAGTTTTCTTCTTCAGCCATCAACACTTTTCCTTCTTCAACTTTCTTGGCAATGAGTGACTTCCTTTCATAATACTCTGAGTTCTTTACCTTCTTGAACTTGCAGTCTCTTGAGAAATGCCCAAATTTGCCACAGTTGTAGCATCTTCCTGGTTCATCCTTTCTTTCTTCACGCTTTTCCTCTCTCTTTCCTTCTCTTCTATCTTCCTTCCTGTCTTCTCGACCTTCCTCTCTCCTTCCATGCCTTGACTTGTATCGCATCTCAGACTTCTCTTTCTTGTATCCGTCATACTTTGGCTTTGAGTAGAATTTCTTCTTGCCAAAGCTCTTCTTGAATCGTCGAGTAATTAGAGCTAAGTCCTCAGAAAATTTCTGACTATCTGGATCAGAATCAACCTCCAGTTCTTCATCACTTGAATCAAATTCGGATTCAGTAACCTCAGTAACCAGAGCTTTAGACATCTTTTTCTTTGACCTTGCAGAGGATATCGGAACTGAACTCTTTCCTTTGCCAGCAATGAGAGCCATGGACTCCTTCAGATTATTGGACTCATTATTAATCGTTATCACCTCATCCTCATGCTGAGAAAGAGTAGAGAAGATATCAGTGACGTTTTCCTAAGCCATGTTCTTTGACATCTGAAGGTTAATGGAAAAGTTCTTCCATTCAGGATTCAGGTTCTTGATGAACTTATAATTTATCTCTGAAGCTGATTTAGAGATATTGTTCCTCCGCAAGTCATTGAGAATGATGTTGTATCTGTTGTAGGTCTCTATCAACGTCTCTCCTTCTTTTGCGTGAAATCCCTCGTATGCATTTATGCATAGATTCTGCTAGCTTGGATGGAGGCTTCACTTCCTTCAAACTGTCTTGATAGTTCATCCCAGACTTCTTTTGCAGAGTTCCGACTGTCTACTCGGTTGTAGATGTCATTCGGAATTGCCATGGTCAGATAAATAAGAGCCTCTTCATTTGTCTTGTACTGTTCTTTCTGCTTCTCAGTAAAGTACTGATAAGGTTTAGGGACGAATCTATCAGGAATTTATGGAGATGTTTCAGTTTCAGCTTGACCCTGTACTCTGATCATTGGATTTACTGGACCATTGATAATTGATTCCATATAGTCTCTGTTTTTGTGATTCAGAAATTGGATCATTCTCTTCTTCCATTGCTGATATTCATCAGCCATGAGGACAGGAGGTTTGGACTGAGAGCCCATTGAGAGAAGCTGGTTCGACATCTTAGTTGTATGGTTAGTAAGCAAACTTTTATGTACCAAGAGAATCAACTAGATGAGATCTTTAGAATCAAGTGTCAGATAAAAACTACAATAAAAAAATTTCAGAAAAATAAATTTCCAAAAATAATTAAATGCAGTCCTCGCACACAGTATAAAGCACAGAGAAGAAAAATAATCACAGAAAACCTATCGCAAAAATCAGATATATGCCAAGGACAGTTCGCGCGAAAGACAGGTCGCGCAAAGTGAGGTTTGCGCTAGACACGGGTGGCGCAAAGTAGAGATTCTCGCGAGCAGTGGATGGCACAAAGAAGGAATTCGCGTGAGCCGCGAGTGGCGCAAACAGAGGTTTGCGTGAGATGTGGGTCGCGCAAAGTGAAGTTTGTGCGAGCCTCGAGTGGCGCAAAGTGTGGTTTTCGCGAGAAGGCACTGGCGCAAAGTGAGAGACCGGGTACTTGCTTGGACCGGTAGCTTGATCGACCGGGAACTTGTCCGACCGGTAAGTTGCACGACCGGTAGAGGTGCTTCGATCGGTATCTTGTCGACCGGATAAGATGTCGACCGATATGCTTCCTTTGATCGATATAGACTAAGGCAATTCGACCGGTAAGCGACTGAGACCGGAATCGATATGGACCGGTAGTGCGTATTCGACCGGTAAAGTCTTCGACCGGTGAGGTGCTATGACCGGTAATGAGTCGACCGATAATAATTGTGAGTGGGCTGACCGGTAAACTGTATTCGACCGGGGTGGACTGTGTGTTAACCGGGCGACTGAAGTGAACCGAGGTCGACCGGGATTGTGTATTGACCAATGTGATGCGGTCGACCGGGATACTGTAGACTTAAATATCGACCGGGATGGAGTAATGAACACTCGACCGGTATGTTCTTAACAGGTCGACCCAGAACGATGAATGACAGTCCAGAAAACACACCAATTGCAGAAATTCAATGCAAAAAACGAACTTTTATACCCACAAGCATGTATCGATCAATACCTGAATGAACTTAATGATCAAAATCAATTTTTAAGCAGTCAATTTGAAGAACACAGTATCGATGTTTATGCGAACCCAGATAACAGCCAAAATCAAAAAATCAAACAATTGATGATTTACAATGCAATTAATTAATCAGATGATATTCATTAGCATAAAAAGCATCTAATCAAACCAATCTTACGCATAAAAACTCATTAAATCAAGAAATTGATTTTCACTTGAAGAACCCAGATAAGTCGATGAACAGTAATATCCGGAAGTCGATGAACACTGTTTATAATCCAATTAACTTGATTCTTTAGGCTCTGATACCACTTGTTATCCCAGTTTAATCTATTTGATTAACAATCACAGAACACAATATAGATCAAGAGATATAAAGATTAGAATAACATACCAATCCCTTGAATAATCAATGAAAACCTTGTGTGTTCTTGATACCTTGAATGTAGGATTACAACGAATATACGACTACCTCTCTCTCTAAACAATAATTATGAAAGTAATTCTAAGAGATTAACCTAAAAACCTAATAACTAAATCCTATAAATACTTAGGCGTTTAAGGCCAAATGGGCTTGGGCCCAACAACTAATAACTATTAACTAAATACAAATCAAACCCTCTAATTAACTTTAACACAATTGCAATTTAAACCCTTAACTTCAACTTTAATCTTGAATACAATTTATGATCCAACACATCTTTTGACTCTTGTAAACCCAACACATTTCGTATGCCCACAAGAATGATATGTGTTGAGTATTGGAATGACAACCAAGTACATCTTCAGTGTATAACATCTGATCTATCTTTGAACCAAGAGTTGAAATAAAAATCCAGCTTAAGAACTTCATCTGATCAGCTTACGGACAGTAGCATCTGGTAGCAACACTACAAGGCAAGGGTTAGAAGACTGATATATGTTCAACAACTGATGAAATACGCTCATATTCTGACTGCTTTTCAGAATACTGAATAATCAAACCCAAAACTCCTTTTTTCACGAATCAGCTGGATGATTATAAGCACTCAGGATTCTGAATCATAACTTAAGCATCAGAACAATGATTGTAGTCGCTCACACTACTGAGTGATCAGTTCAGAAGAATGATAAAGTGCTCTCAATGGTCTTACCATAAAAGAAACTCTCCAGACTGATGATTGCAGATGCTCAAGCAGCTAACTCAATCCAATCAAAGACTAAATCTTGAAATTCAGTATCTGAAAATATTGAAAAGCATGAGCATTCATGAAAAATAGATCAGTTGCTAGAGATATGTGACCAACATATGATAAGAGTGATGTCACATATGCATTCAGCGTAAAAAGCTCGGGAACAGGGCAAACTTGTAGCAAACAGAGTTCAGAACAATCAATTTTCTCAAAAAGTTACAAAATTTTTGGCATATCATCAACAATTCGCAGATCACTATTCACATTGAAGCACAATTCGCATGATGGCATTATCCGAATACCTCAGAATTCACATAGGTCTACGTGCGACTTCTTACTTCTCACACGAGCCTATGTGTGAATTCCTCGCATCTCGCATAACTCATAACTACAAATTACTCACAATTCGCATAAGGTAGAATGCGAATTCTCAACATTTCGCATACGACTACATGTGAATTCTTCACTTAGAAATTCTTTTGACCACTGGAATTCGTATCAACTTTTCGTACATCACTAGCATGCGAAATCTATACTTAAAAAAAATTCATCTTCAAAGTCCATTGTGCGAATTTTGATCATGCGAATTCTTCAACAAATTAACTATACGAATTCTTCCCATGCGAGTTCTTCAAACCATGCGAGTTCTTCATTTTGATCATGCAAATTCTGTGGATCTCGAACGTTTTTTCAACTTTCTTCAAATTAAACCTTCAATACTTTGAATTTTGAGATGATCTTTTGTGAGCAGGTTCGAAAACAACTTTAGAGCATAATTGATGTTGATGATCTTGTCTAAATTCGGCTCTATACCACAATTCGATCTCAACACAGTGAAACGACTTTTTCGAACATAAACTTCTCAAAATCGATCTAATCAACCAATATTTGATGAAATTGTACAAAAGTAATTGATTCCAAAAAGTACAACTATATCCACAAAATCAATTATACATCAAATAACATCCAATTAATCATCAAATCAACAAATTCAAAATTTTCACAGCGACTGTTCTTTTCAATCCAATCTGATCTCGATCGTGCGTAGAATTTTTTTGCGTTCGGCTCTAATACCAATTGTGAAGTCCCCGAGATCATAGATTGATTGAATGATAAAGAATTAACAAGAATTATGGAAGGAATCTGTAGTTTTATTAATTGAAATGAAAACTACAACTACAGTACGCCAAGAACTCGTATGATCTACATGATTGAAAAACCTTACTAACTAAACTACACATACAAACTCCTTATATACTAGCCCAACACCCTTGTTACATTTAAGCCCAAACCCAATACAAGGCCCAATACACAATACATGTTGATTACTTTACTAAACCTCTAAATAGAACATATTTATGTTCTAACATCAGGGTTAATGATATCAAGTTTACAGGTCTCACCATTCCTGGCCCAATGCTTCATGGGTTCTTCTCCAATGAAACCGCGAAAATAACACATTTTAACGTTATTGATATGTGTATATGATAAATGCAATATTTATTCATTATTAAATACACATTTTCCTCAATTTTTGTCGTTGATTCTTATTGAATTTTTCTAATAAAATTTAGCATGAATAATAGGGTGAAACTTTTTTAATAAAATTTAACGTCAATATTTTTTTATTAGCATCTTTTTGGTTAGGATTAATATACTGATGTAATAGTGTTAACATAATAACATGTTAACCAACACTTTAAGGTTATTTTGTGTATATTTGATCATTTGTGTAGCTGTAGCGTTATTTGTTTTGAATTAATTTGGATTAATTTTAAGACTTTATAGTTGTTTTTATTGATTAAGGACTATCTTTGTAGGTCAATTTATTTATATTTGGATTTAACTCTTTTGACTTTTGGGTTAACTTGTTTATAATTGAGGTTAATATATTGTATCTCAAATCGATTATGTAGATCAGCAAGTGGAAAGCTAAAAATGCACAAACAATTGATTGGTTTAAGGTTTTAAGAGATATTTTTGAAAATAAACTAATTTTTTTATTACATAAATACTTAATGTATATTTAATAAACCCATACTACCCAAACACATAGTCCATCTTGTAATTTTATAATTAATTTTTATATATTTGATATTACGATAATTATTTTGTGAAACCACCGCCAAAAAATCCTGAATCTACCTCTATGAAATATTATGGTGGTACCCTTTAGGAACGTAAACATTATGACAGAATCAAGTGGGCCTGTGCGACCTTATGCTCTTAAGTTGGTCCGCCTTTGTATAGTTTCATTGCTTGTTTCACATACCTAATCCAATCGAAGAAGGGAGAATCATTATTAGAGATGAAGATGTTAGAGTTGATGACGAGTGGGGCCACGTTTTTCTTCATCAGAGCTAAGTCGGACTCAAGGAGGCTTAAAAGCAAGATCTTTGTCTTTCATATAGAAAGGAGACGTCCTCTTCTTAGGTTATCCCATCTTAGACGTACTATATACAACACCATGAATGAACAAAATGAAGGTTGCATTAAATGTGTCATAAAGACCTTTATGCCCACGTCCCAATCGCCCTCCTATCGACCCGAATACTAAAAACGCTCTCGGTAATTTTCCAATGCCCTTATCGACTCTTCCTCTAGGGGATATGGGATTTATTTTTGTTGGGTAACAGTGGTTTCTGTACTAGCTTACGTGCACCGATTAATCTATCGGGCAACCACAAATGGCTTGGAGTCATCGTAGGTGAACCTCCATGGTCACAAGGGCTTTGGCAGCACCTGGATTCGAACCTAGGGAAGATGATATTTCTACTACATCCCTCTGAGCCTTCCCAGTGCACCACAACCCAAGTGGTTAAGGGGTGGGGGAGAGATTTAGGATTTGGTGTAGTGGTATTGTGGCTTTTTATTAGGCATCTTTGTTAAGTCGATATCAAGTTGGTTCAAAGTATTTTTTATAAGTGCTTATCTCTAGAAAGTCAAGTCCAGAGATCTGGAAATGAAGATCAAGAATTTTGTATTTTTCCTAAGTACCAATTCTGGAAAGGCATGTCCAGAGATCTTGAATAGTAAAACCAGAGTTCGGCTGAAGTCAATTTGATGCTAAGTATTGGGAGTATGGATAGGAACGTGCAAAGTTCGACATATCAAAGTTCGGCCAAATTACCCACGTTGTGTACACTTTAGAGATCTAGTATAGAAGCTTCAGAGTTCGGCTACAAAGTATGAATCATCTGATTTTGTAAGACCTTAAAATATGGAAAGAGCGGCTAAATTAAAATTTTCGATAATACATCAAATAAGGATTTTATTCCCTTTCTAAAATTCAACATTTGATTACCTATAATGGCAATCTAAGATTTAACATCAATATAAAATTTTCTAAGCCTTATGTACGTCTATATTTAGCGAAGGGTGTTACTAAAACCCAATAATTGTCGCTATCTCCAAGGTGCGAAAGACCTCATCTAATAGTTATATTCTTCTTGTGCATCTAAGTAGCACCGAACTCTTCACGGTGTCGCTAGTATCATTCCTCAGCAAGGACCAGATGCACATGTCGACAAATAAAAAGGTAAGGCTTCACGCCTAGTGGGTTCAAGCAGTTTTTATCATAATTGTAAAATGGAAAAATCGAACGACTGCTTATTTAAGACATAATTTCTCAAATGAAATGTATTATGTATTTATCGTAAAAGCAACATCTTTCCAAAACCCACTATTTTCGTGATGATAACTCTAAATCAAAACACTCATTTATATGCAACCAAAACGCAATACTCACACAACCAAGAATAAAGCTTGATTTCAATTACCGGAAACATGAATAAAACTCAAGTATCCCAAAGCAACCAATTATAAACATTAGACAACAACAGAAGCTTCAAATCGTGGATACTTTTCATACCTAAAATAACACGAAAACATGGTTAAAATATCATATCCAAAACTCACCTTTCGGTGGGGGGGGGGACCCGATTCCATCGAATGAGACGAAACACAAAAGTAAGTCATATATCTATGTTTTATGAGTGTCACTTATGGATTACACATTCATTAACATCAACCTTTCCGGGTCTATGGTTAATGAGTTAACAAGCTCAACAACTCCATGTTTATTGCTTGAATAGTCACCAAGTTCAATCATACTAGGTTTGTACCTTGGGATCTCCATAAATCCTAGTTTAGCTCGTTCACAAGAAATTATAATTGTTTGTCAATGGTCAATGCCCGACTTAAAGATACCACATCTTATTACCCATGACGACCCCATGCCTATTTCACGTTACATTACAGGGATGTTTATGCCACTCAAACTAACTCCTATGCCTATGGATCCATTGCATTACAGTCTAAAATACATGACCGCAAATGAATGACCAACACACTCAAAGCATGTAATCTTTCAAATCAATATGCCATAACTGCATATAATTCCAAAAACTCGACAAGGAGCAAATCAAACGGACAACATCCCCAAGACTCATCTGAGTCAAACCGAGCCAAAAGCTTAACAGAACACATTTTTTCAATAAATAGGTAAACTCATACTCAAAAGTATGATTAGGCCAACCATAGTCAACATCAGGATAAATCATCCCTAAATATAAACCATACGGTTTATACTTCCAAAATATCTTGAAACACAAAATATACATTTTCTAAACGATTTATCGAATCAATATACCAAAAATGCATTAATGTCAAATAACCTTTATTTATAAAATAACTTGTCAAAAGCCACATTCTCAAGGTTTATTTATCAATATGACCAAACATCCCAAATATGGGCATTTCACAAGATTTATGAATCAGATGTATCAAATATGCAAAAAATCACCAAATAACCCACATATTTGATACATAACAAGTAACACACATTAATACTTCAAAATGGACATTTTTGGCATGTACATAATTTTTAGAAAGCAACTTGAACTCATTTTGCTAGATTTAGGCTAAATCTAGGTTTTACCCCAAAACTTGAGCTCCCTTTGGTGAAGATGTACAATTCATTAAGCCAACCCTCATTCCAAGATGTGAAGTTCCCAAAATACTTCATTTACTTCCAAAAGACCAACATTTACCATAAGGAAGTGATTAGAGGTTGTCGGTGCAAAGATATCAAGACCTTAGGTTAAACATATGGTAGATTAGAGGCTTACATTTCAACTTCTAGGGACCCTAAATCATTAAGGATACCAATAATCCTCATTGTTCCCCACTTGAAGAGTTTAGAAAAACGAAACCATAGCCTCAAGAATCTTCCAGATCGGATGAAAGACGAGTAAGATATCGTCACACGAAGAAAACCCTCGAAAGATCGGATTTTAAAGCACTGACCCTGCTTTCTATTGTGCCATGCGATAGTTCCCAATGGCACTATCACGAGCATCATCGCTCGGAGTGTACCGACACTATCCTCCCCCTTTATGCATGCGATATTGCCATGCTACATGTTTAGTATTATTTGGGTTTGACAAATAATCATTATTTATGGATTAGATATATTGGATCCACTCCATGTATTAATGTGTTCGATAATAGAGTCTTATCCATGTTTTCAGTATTTGGATATTTATCCTTATTCGTGTTTATTATGAGTATTGGGTTTTGGTTTCATGATTTGATGGGTGTTTTATTAATGGGTTTTGGGAAAAATATCGTTTTCATTCTAAATACATTTCATATTAGAAATTGTGATTTATATAATATTCTTTCCGTTTTACCATTTTATATAATTTATTAAAACTGCTTGAACTCACCAGACGTTAAACCTAACATTTATCTTTGTCAGCATGTGTGTTGATCCAAACTCTCTCAGTGATTTGATAACGACCCTCTTCTATACTTAGTGAAAATTACGTTTTAATATGTATTAGTGTTTCACCATCAGCGATCAGACTGTGTCTGTTCAGTTATCGCTGATGACCTTTCTTGTAAACATTTCATATGTATTAGTGTTTCACTATCAGCGACCAGATTGAGTCTTTTCAGTTATCGCTGATAGTTTCTGATGTAAACAGTTAACGTAATCCCTGAAGACAAGTCTCGCGTCAACAGATGTTCATAGCTGAATCGAAGACGAAGCCACTGAACAAAGACAAGTCTACTAGTGACCTGATGCGGATATCAGTGAAGCAAAGACGACTCTACTTATACGCGAAGGAACATGAGGAAAAGCTTCATCGATAGCTGAACTTCTTTGTTTTTTTTAGAACAGCTTGTTAGTTGTTAGTGGTTCAGGTCCAGCAGTGACATCCAATTGGGCAGTATGCTGACCCTGAGACCCACCTATATATCCTATTATCGCCTGAAGGGGTAAACGTCTCGGGTGGTACTCGAACTTGAGACCTCCCCTAGCCAAACATCCCCTCCCCAAGGCACCTTAAGGAAACCTTGGTGGCCAACTGAGCTAGCCCAGTTGGTTTAGCTGAACTTCTTTGTATCTCTGAAGGAAGAGATATTCAGCGATCAAACGATCACGTAGCTTATGCCTCAAGTATCCTTTTGTCTTACCTTGCACAACTAGAATGATGTGTCAGAACGGACATACCTTTGCCATAATCCGTACAACAACTCTGTCAACTACACTGTTCATGATACGGCCGAAAGCATGTCTCCCAAAGTCAGACTCTCTCTGCCAATCAATGAAGGACACGTGTAAAGTGCCATGCCACGCATTTAATGCATAGGGTATAAATAGAAAGATCACCTCTCAATCTGAAAGTGTGCTATATTCTTGAACCTTCATAGAAACCCTTGTTTTCTATATTATCAAATCCCCCATTCTCTATATTCTTGTGCAACTATATTAGTGTTTTCTTAAGTTTGTTTAGATTGAGTCTTACATAATCTTATTCCGCAACAGACTTGTAAATTGTGTTTGATTTATCAATAAACAATTTATTAAAATTTAAATTATGTGTTTGTATTCACCCCCCCCCCCTTCTACAAACTAGTTAAGCACCTCCGGGACCAACAAGTGGTATCAGAGCAGACTGTTTAATCTAATAAACAAGATCTTGCTTTATTCTCTTCCTTGCTATTCTAAAATGGCACTTAACACAAACACAAACTAATATGATAATGGTTCACTTTCTAAACCTCCTCGATTTAGCAGAGATAACTTCTCTCTCTGGAAAAATCGAATGATGCTATTTCTTGAAGGTGCAGATCCCACTATACCTGAGTACGTAGCAAACAGACCATATGAACCTGTCCAAATCATAGCTGTCGTTCCAGCTACTGCCACCACTCCATTTATTCCTGAACGCTATATTGCTAAGGAAATCAGACAATTGAGTGATGAGGACAAAAAGAAGGTTGGTATTATTGCAAGGGCAAAGACCATTATCTCTATGGCTCTGCCTGATGAAGTTTTCCATTACATCATGCATCTTAAAACTTCTAAAGAAATGTGGGAAACCATATGTGTTCAATATGAAGGCACCACTGAAATCCAAGAGACTCGAAATATTAACTTGGTAAGACAGTATGAAAGTTTTATCGCTGGTAAGAGTGAATCTCTCTCTGATGTTCATCAACGGTTTAACTGCTTAATCATTGATCTAAGAACCGTTGGTAGGACCTATTCTAATTCTGAGGTTCTAACAAAATTCTTAGAATGTCTTCTTGAATGCTGGGACAGTTACTCAATCTGTCTCAAGCTGACAAAAGACTTAAATTCTCTTTCTCTCAGCACCTTGTATGGAATATTGCTTAACTATGAGCAATCAAACATGTTGAAGAAGAATCTTATAAAAGATTCTAAAGACTCCAAAAGCACTCCTGTTGCTTTAGTCTCTTCAGAGATAATTCCATCTCAGCTATCTACTCTCACCATCACTGAGTTAGATTCTGAATTTGAGGATCTGTCAGACACTGATCTTTCAGAGTTTGATGAGTCCTTAGCACTCTTGACAAACTCTTTCAAGAGATTTGCAAGAAAGAGCAATTTTAGAAAAAATAAGCCTCTTTCTCTCACTGACAAGCCAAAATCAACCCCTGTTTGTAAGGCTACTGCTACTTGCTTTAACTGTGAAAAGATTGGACACTTTGCAAGTGAGTGCAGGTTGAAGAAAGTCTTCAAACCTTCTACCTCAAGAAGATCCAGCGATGACAAGTACCTAAAGGTGAAAGAAAAATATCAAAAGCTGAAAAGATACAAACGAAAAGGTAAAGGTCTCATTGCTGAAGAACACGACTGAGCGGAATCTGAAGAATCAAGTTCTGATGAAGAAGAAGTCGCTAATCTCTGCCTCATGGCTGAGATTAAAAAATAAGTGGAAGAACCAACTGAAACTTCTATGACCTATATATCATCTCAGGTATCTATCTCTACTAATCCCTCTCTACCTGAATCAGAGAGAAGTCGCGCAGTTGATGTGCTGACGATTGATCTTTACAATGCTCTAAACGGCAAATCTCTAGCTGAAAGTAAAAACAATGACTTAACTGAACAGCTGGAAAAATGCCATGAAAGATCAGAGAACTGACTCTTTTAGAGGAAAGTTTGAAAGATCAATTTGTTGTAAATAAAATCATCAGGATAGAACGCGAACAAGCCATCGCTGCTCTAAAAGCAGAAAAGGCTACTGTTGAAAAATGGTGTAATTCTTCAACAAAGATCACTGAGATAATAAATGCTCAAACTCCTGGTGGTGATAAAACCGGTCTTGGTTTTTGGAAACCACAGGATGAGCCTAAAGAAGACTGTTCCATGCTTAAGTTTGGAACATTTGTCACTTCTATCTCTGACACTTCTTATAACCAGTTTTATCCTTCTTCTTCTAATTCTATCCCTGAGGAAAAATCCAAAGGCTCTAAGTCTGCGGATAAAGGAAAATCCATTCTTCATCCTCATAAGGCTTCCAAGAAAGCAAAGCTGAAAGTTCCCTCTAAACCTTCAGCGAATCAATCCTCTAGCTCTATGATAGAAATCCTTGAGCTCTGTCCTCCAAAGATAAAGATTGATCTCAAGCCTAAGAGATCTGAAGAAATCAAAATTCCTCCCAAATCTCATGCTAAAAGAATTCTTGGACCTGGCCCCTCTCATCTTAAATTCTCAAAACCTCTCTCTTTTGGTCCCAAAACCACTTTCAAATATAGAAAATGCTATCACTGTGGATTTACTGACCATATTGCAAGCAAATGTCCAAATGCCACTAAAGCTTATAAATAAGCCAAAGTGAAGATGAATGCCTCCAAGGCTGAGAAGGTCATCAAAGTTGAAAATTTGACCAAGGTGAAGAATACCACTACGGTTAAGAAATTAACCAAAGTGAAGATTACCACTGAAGCTGAATCTTCATCTGCTGTGAAGATTGCTGAACCTTCCGTCTCCACTAACCCCAAAGGACCCATTGAAAAGTGGGTACCAAACAAAGCTTAATCTTCCTTATGTGTGCAGGGATCAAAGGGCATCCGGTATCTCAATAGTGGATGTTCTCGTCATATGACTGGACAAAAAGACCTGCTCACTGAATACAAGGAAGAGAAAGGTCCCTCTGTGACCTTCGGTGGAAATGGAAAAGGATATACCCGAGAGTTTGGTGTCCTCAGCAATGGGACAACTACCTTCAGAAGAGTCGCTTATGTAGATGGACTGAAGCACAATCTTCTGAGCATCAGTCAGCTATGTGATAAAGACTATGAACTTCGCTTTTCCATGAAAGCATGTTTAGTGGTAAACGAGAAAGGAAAACTTGCTCTCAGTGGTTATCGAAGAGAAAATGTCTATGTAATAGATATGGACTCTACTATCACTGAAAACATATGTTTTCTCTCTAAAGCCTCTTCTGATGTCAACTGGCTATGGCACAAAAGGCCCTCTCATCTAAATTTCAAAACCCTGAATTCTCTCTCTTCTAAGGAACTGGTTTCTGGTCTTCCTCAGCACTCATATGCTAAAGAATCTCTTTGCTCAGCATGTGAAAAAGGAAAACAGACAAAAACTAGTTTCAAGTCTAAACAAGTTTCCTCAGTGACAAGTCCTCTTCATCTCTTACATATGGATCTGTTTGGCCCTGTCAACATCCAATCAATAGCTGGAAAGAAATATACGCTTGTCATTGTAGATGAATACTCTCGCTACACCTGGGTTATCTTTCTTCGCTGCAAGAGTGATACTCCAGATAAACTAATATCTTTTGTTAAAAAGATGGAAGTGCTGAATAATATCACTGTTCGTTCAATAAGAAGTGATCATGGAACTGAATTCAAAAACAGTTCTCTGAACATTTTATTTGAGAACAAGGGAATCTCTCATAACTTCTCTTCAGTGAGAACACCTCGGCAAAACGGAGTCGCTGAAAGAAGAAACATAACGATCATTGAAGCTGCTAGATCAATGCTCAGCGATTCTCACCTCCCTACTCAATTTTGGGCTGAAGCTGTAAACACTGCATGTTTTACTCAAAACAGATCGCTGATAGTAAAGAAATTTGGAAAGACAACTTATGAACTTTTTCATGGAAGAAAGCCTTCTATCAGCTTTCTTCGTATCTTTGGTTGTCAGTGCTTTATCTTAAACAACAAAGATCAGCTTGGAAAGTTCGACCCAAAAGCTGATGATGGAATATTCCTAGGATATTCCTCCATCTCCAAAGCCTACAGAGTTTTCAACAAGAGAAGACAATCCGTGGAAGAAACATGAAACTCGCTCAACGAACTCTAAACCAATCGCTGACAATGAAGAGTTAAATGCTTGGATGTTTTCTCACTACAAAGAAACAAAACCTTTCTTCTCAAACCATCAGCAAACAAATCATCCTACTACTGATGATGATCCAAACATCATACATCCTAACGCTGAATCCAACTCATGGGTTTCAGCAGAGCATCTAAACACACTTCTTCCATCAGACCCATCCTCATCTGAACTTCTCTTAGAAAACAATGTTATGTCTGACACTCAACAGCTAATCGCTGATGAACCTCAAGCTTCTTCATCAGTGAACATTCCCATTGTTGATCCAACCTATGAAATGAGCGATCATGCTCCTGCTCAACGATGGACCGGAGATCACCCTATAGATCAAATTCTTGGTGATCCCGATGCAGGTATTCAGACACGACGAAGTTCAGGTAATATATGTCTCTTTGTTAACTTTATTTCTTTAATAGAACCAAAGAAGGCTGATGATGCCCTCAGAGATCCAAACTGGGTCAGCGCTATGCAAGAAGAGCTGACTGAGTTCTCTCGCAACAAAGTTTGGAATCTCGTTCCTAGACCATCTGACAAAACTGTTATAGGCACCAAATGGGTGTTTAGAAACAAGTTAGATGAACATGGAACCGTAACCCGCAACAAGGCTCGACTTTTTTCTCAGGGATACAGACAAGAGGAAGGCATAGACTATGATGAAACCTTTGCCCCTGTGGCTAGGCTCGAAGCAATTCGACTATTCTTAGCCTATGTAGTCTATAAAGACTTCATTGTGTATCAAATGGATGTACAATCAGTGTTCTAAATGGAAAGCTGAATGATGAAGTCTATGTAGAACAACCTCCAGGGTTCTATGACCCTAAGTATCCAAATTACGTTTATAAATTGGATAAGGCTCTCTATGGTCTCAAACAAGCCCCTCATGCTTGGTATGACACTCTCTCATCTTTTCTTATCTTTGAAAATTTTGAACGTGGCAAAATTGATAATACATTATTTTTCAGAAAGATAAAAGGTCATATTATTCTTGTACAAATATATGTCGATGACATCATATTTGGTTCTACTAACCCATCTTTGTGTACTCGCTTCGCTGAAAGAATGAAGAAAGAATACAAAATGAGTATGATGGGTGAGCTGACATATTTTCTTGTCCTTCAGATCAAACAATCTGGCAAAGGTACATTTATCAGCCAAGGTAAGTATGTCAAAGATATGCTGAAGAAGTTTGATCTGACACAAACTTCAGCTATGAAGACTCCTATGGCACCTCCTCTGACACTTAACAAAGATCCATCTGGAAAACTTGTTAATATCACTGCCTATAGAGGAATGATAGGCTCCCTGATGTATCTTACAGCGAGCCGACCTGACATCATGTACTCTACTTGTTTATGTGCACGCTATCAAACTGAACCCAAGGAATCCCATCTGATCGCTGTTAAGAGAATTTTCAGATATCTCAAAGGAACTCCTAACCTCGGTCTTTGGTATCCCAAAGACTCAGGGTTCGATCTAACTGGATATTCCGATAGTGATTTTGCAGGTTGTAAACTCGATAGAAAGAGCACCACTGGTGGATGTCAACTCCTACGTGGAAAGCTGGTTAGCTGGACGAGCAAAAAGCAAAATTCAGTGTCCACTTCCACAGCTGAAGCTGAATACGTAGCCGCTGGAAGTTGTGTAGCCGTTGGAAGTTGTTGTGCTCAGGTCTTATGGATGAGAAATCAACTATTAGACTACGACCTTCGGCTATCAAAGATTCCAATCTATTGCGACAGCACTAGTGCTATCGCTATAGCAAATAATCCAGTGCTACATTCAAAGACGAAACACATAGAGATCAGATATCATTTAATCAGAGATCATGTGATGAATGGTGATATTGAACTTCACTTTATCCCCACTGACTATCAGCTAGCTGATTTGTTTACTAAACCTCTTGATGAGACAAGGTTCAACTTTCTCATCAGTGAGCTTGGAATGTTGAATCTCGAAGAATAAATCTTCAGCGTTCATGCATTATGTCAGTGATTATAAGCTCCCCTTTATCATTCAATCTCTGATTAAAACTCTGACTCTCGAGTATGTTTTCTTACTCCAAATCAGTGAATCTTCAGTCAGTAAGACGTTTTAAAAATAAAACTTTGATCATTGAAGTTTTCTTCAAATGATTAAAAGCTTTTTGAAAAACAAAATCTATCACTGATTTTTCTCTTCAGTGATCCTTCTAAAATAAAAATCAATCTCTGAATTTTTATCAGGGATTCTTTCAAAGGAAAACCTATCTCTGACTTTTCTTCAGAGATAATTTCAAAAAGGACAAATGAAACGTTTTTCTCTCTCCTATGACGTCATTTGAACCGACAATCCACGACATGCCTTTTTCTGACACGTTCGTCCGTTGCACTTCTATCCAATCAACTTCGTGGGACATGTCCATGTCATGATGAACATTTGTTTTCCCGCCTCTCTCTCTCTCTCTATCCTACTCTCAAACGTATATAAAGAACGTTTTTCCATTCTTATCATTTTACGCTTTCTGGAAATCCTTTTGCGCAAGAAATTCTCTCTCAAGCATTCTCTCTCAAGAAATCTCAAGTATCTGCATCATCCTCATTCAAGATCACCAGGTTACTTTGATCTTATTCCTATTTCAATCTTGTTAATAAACTCCATATGTTCCATCATTATGGGTTTTCTATGAGATTTTTTATCCTATAATATCATTTTTTTTATTTTATTCTTCCAAAATCTTTGGTTTTCTTACTGTTCTTCAAAATTTTCATCAAGAACACTGTTTTTAATCTTCAAATATGTTGGTTTTTCTCTGTTTCTTTCCTCAAATAGAAACTGGTAAAACCTTCTTTATTTTTAGACTAAACTTTTCTTCTACTCTTCTTTATTTCCATATTCAGAAATGGCTCAATCCGCTCTTGTTGCTTCCAAGAACGTCAAGTTCGCCATCACTAACTCTGTAGTCCCCAAGAACAACCACGTTGGACGATTAGACTTCGATGGAATCAAATACCCACACCTGGTGGATGCTGCTAAATTCCTGAAGCAATCCTGCATTGCTTATTGTTAAGTGCATTTTATGCACCTAACTTTGTATATTCTAGTGCATTTTTCTTTATATTTTAGTGTTTAATTTTATTTTTTCATGCATCATTTTTCATTTCTCTTTTATTCTCTCTAATCTCGGTTGGAAATTCTTTGGGGATAGTTTTTATGCTTTTGGTATATGTTTTGTGCAGACTGTGCGTTCTAAAGGCGAGATAGGTGAAGGTGTACTCGAGGAGAATGAAGAGAAGAAGAAGATGATCGAGAGTAAAGAGGAGAGGCCGTTGAAAGAAATGAAGTCGGAAGGAAATAGTTGTTCTCCATGCTTCGCGGACGCGAAGAAATACAATTGATTCAAGTTTTAGAGTTTCTGTCACGGTTTCGCGGGCGTGAAGATTTATTCGGGGTCGCGAAGCACTGCTCCAGAAACATTCTTTTTATTTTCTGCTGCACCTTCACGGGCGTGAAGTTTTATTCACGGTCGCGAAGGTCTTTTGGGCTTATTCTTTTGTTGGGCTTTTATTGGGCCTTTTTAGCTTAGACTTTTAAAAACCCTTTAGTTTTTTTTTTTAAACTTACTGAAAACAAAATAAAACAAAATAATTTTTTTTAGATAACTTCACGCCCGGGCCAAAATGTTCGCGCCCGGGAAGGTAAGGCAGAAAGTGAAGCCTTCAAGCTTCACGCCCAGGCCAAAATGCTCACGCCCGGGAACCTTGGGCAGAAAGTAGGGAGGTCGACCTTCACGCCCGGGCCAAAATTTTCACGCCCGGGCCTTTTAGGCAGAAAGAAATGAACACCCAACTTCACGCCCGTGAAGGTGCAGCAGAAAATAAAAAGAATGTTTCTGGAGCAGTTCTTCGCGACCCCGAATAAATCTTCGCGTCCGCGAAACCGTGACAGAAACTCTAAAACTTGAATCAATTGTATTTCTTCGCGTCCGCGAAGCATGGAGAACAACTATTTCTTTCCGACTTCGTCTCTTTCAACGGCTTCTCCTCTTTACTCTCGATCATCTTCTTCTTCTCTTTATTCTCCTCGAGTATACCTTCACCTATCTCGCCTTTAGAATGCACAGTCTGCACAAAACATATACCAAAAGCATAAAAACTATCCCCAAAGAATTTCCAACCGTGATTAGAGAGAATAAAAGAGAAATGAAAAATGATGCATGAAAAACTAAAATTAAACACTAAAATATAAAGAAAAATGCAACTAGAATATACAAAGTTAGGTGCATAAAATGCACTTAACAAACTACCCACAAGCTAAACTTTCTTGTCCCCAAGAAAGAAGTAGAATTTATTCAGGTAAAAAAAAAACAAAGAAAATAAAGAAAATAAACGAAAACATTTGAGGACGTCAAGACGAGTTATCCCATAATCTCACTAACATAATTAAGCATTAAGATCACGTATCACAAACAAACAACCAAATGCCACATGTTGGATTAGAGTAAAAATAACTAGGAACCTATGATTACCAAAGCGTCAAACCAACAAACACTAACCAAGCATATCGCGAAAAAATCGCAACCAAAGAAGATTTCGTAAACATACCAAAGCCGCTAAGGGAAGGGATAGTGATCTATAAAGATGGATGCTCACGATGTCACTCTAAGCTCTCAAGTGTGTATAGGGACATGTATACGCTCAAACCCGTCCCGATCGAGACAAATGAATGTAGTCTTGACACAATTGAATTTATTCTGAAGTCCAAAATTTTCCATGACAATACGTGCAATGAGGGCTTTGAGGCACGGTTTTGGGGTTAAAAGTGGGATTAGGCTCATTTATTGGTGTTTGGGATATCGGTTTATGGGTAAATCTTTTTTTTATATACACTTAAGGGCTCTTTTCCTAATGTTTTCGATGGATTGAAGGCTTATTCTACTTTTGATCTTTTTTTTCATTTATTTTTCTTCTGTTTTTTCTTTTTTTTTTCCTTTTTTTTAATATATGCGCACAACTTCACGAACCTACAAGCTATGCTTGTTTTGGGGGCTCAACGAACTACCCACAAGTTATGCTTGTGTTTATTTTTAGACTAAATGCCAAATCCATCTATCATTTCGAAGATTTCAACCTTAGCGTGTAATCTTTTATTTATTTATTTATTTATTTATTGGTGTATGGGTGTAGAAAGAAGGGTCGGTGTTTAGGCTCAAAGTGGGTTACAAAGGAAAAATATTTGACTTTTTCGGGATTAATTTTCATGAAACGAAGGCCTCTATGTATGTTCATGGTAAACTTGGACGAGAAACCACTCAAAAGTCTAGACTACACCTCGATGGCAGGTAACACACAAGAAATGAGAATCGGGATTGATTACATACGTGTCAATCCAAAAGGCCCAAAATCTCACAAGATAAATCCATCACTATAGTCACATTTGTAATGTAGGGGGACTATGGTATGCAAACTAGTCCTAAAAGGCTACGTGGAACAACATGCTTAACAATGTGTGCAAGTGACAGCTAAGGTAACATTATTCCTAGAAAAAAAATCATTTAACATAATGGCATAAAATTGATGTGCAATTGTGATCAAGCAGCTATATCATGTAAAGTGAGATATGGTGTACTACGAGTCTTAACACAACAAATAGAATTCAAAAATCTTTTTGGATTTTCTTTTAATATATGCAAACAAAGCAAAGAACCACTATATGCAAAGAAAATGGGAAAAAGAATAAAATAAAAGGAAAAACACCCACCCACAAGCAAAAAGGAGCATTGTCCTCAATGCTCGGATTAGGGTGTATAGAAAGAAAAAGAAATCATGGGGAAGGAGGGGGAAGACTATGCTGACTACAATAATGCTCTAAAAATCGGCGTTGTCGACGCTTGATGTGCTCTATATCTTGCGACATACGCCTCATGTTTAGCTCAGTCACGTGTTGGCTTTCGTGCATCTTAATATATCTATCTTTTACGCTCGCGATCTCTTTTTGGATACTCTGTGTGGCCTCTTTCAAATCTTTGAAGTTGTTGGCAACAACTTTTCTCCCCTCCCTCGATTCTAAAGTCCAACTGTCGAATCGAGTGATAAGCTGATGGGGGAGAAGAAATGGTTCCGATGGAGGTGGAGGCAGAAGTGCGCGTTGTGGTGAAGGATGTAGTGACTATGGTGATGAATGATGCGATGAATGATGCACATGAAAAGTATCAGGGAAACGCCAATCGTTGTGCTCGGTGATATCAGTGAGCTCAGGAGGTAGTGTGACAGGGTGGTGCTCTCGTTGTGTACCTATCAACCAATAATATGCCGGTATATCTTGAGCGATCGGCTCAATCATGTGCACGCGAGTACTGAGATGTGGAATGTCTAAAAGAGAGGCAGTGCTGACAAGAGTCCAAATATCAGGGATGTCCAGTGAAGGTGGGGGTCGAGTGGCGATTAGAGGGATAAGGCCACCGAAACAGATATCCCCTGAAGTGGACTCTAGGGCTCGTGAGAATTTGTCTAGGACAAATTTGGGTCCATTCGGCATGTATTCCCTATGAACGACACCAGGATAGGCCATGCAGAAAAGCACATAGAGCTCGTAGCGAGTGACAGTGCCGGTATCTGATCGAGTACAAATGGTGCTAGACAAGATACGGTGTGCTAGTCGCATCACAGGGTGCTGAATTGTGGAAGCTTTGGCATGCCGAGCTTGATAGGCCTCTGTCAAACCAGAAATCTCTTGCCAGAAGACATTGTCATCAAAGTATGTTGGTGGTTTGTTTCGGGGTCCTAACTCACCCTCTAAAGTGAAGTTGAAGATGCTGTAGACATCTACGCTGTCTAGGTGTCGATCAGTGTTCAACAGGCGAAAGTTTATACCGCCTGTTGAATCGATCTCCATCGTGGAAAGGAACTCGAGTGTTAGAGCACGATATGTGAAGGCATTAAGGTTCAAGAACCCATGCCACCCGAGCTTTCTGAAAAGAGACACGACATCGCGACGGATCCCTAATGTGTTGAGGGTTTCTAAGTCACAAAACTTGGTCGGTTAGATTGGCCTCCCTTGCAAGTTTTGGAAACGAGAGACCTGCTCTATAAATGTGAATTCGATCCCGTAGGTATCTAATTCCGGTGGGGCCACGACATTGGCGGCGAGGATTATATTAGGTTGAACAACCTCATCCCGCCGCGACCGGCTAGAACGTTGTCGCTTTGTGCGACTTGTAGAAGCCATGATGTGTGCAAGTAGGTGTGTGAGTGCCAAATATGATGCGATGAATGTGTGTACACAACCTACGTCCACCCAGTGGTGGCTTCCCAATCTAATAAACACACAAAAAATGACCCAACCAAACAAACTCTCAACAATTAAGTATGCTAGAAAGACAACCCACAAGCAGATCAAATACGTGCAATTTGAGTATAATAACGCATCATTTCAACTCTATTTGGAGTACCCACAACCTACTGATCAAGCTACAAAATACCATAAACAACCTGTAAAATTAAAGAAGTTAATGGAAATAGTGTACCCAAGTTGATGCTTGAAATCAGATGCAATAGTGGAATCTGCGATTGTGGTTGCAATGGAGGTCGCTCACGGTGGTTATGGTGGTCAGCGAGTAAGAGAAGCAGAAAGGGGGGGGTCGCCGGAGACTGTGGTGGTGGCGTTTGGGGTGAAAAACGATGGTAACGGTGGCGGTGCTTGGCGGCGACAGAGAGGAGAGACTGGTGGAAGTCTGCGATCGATCGAGGAAGGGGGAAGACGGTGGAGGCTGCTGGTTCACGACGATGACAGATTGAGGAGGACAAGGGTCGATCGAGAAAGGAGTGATCGATCGAGAGGGAGATGAGTGTGTTGAATGGCGAGGGGTGGCGGTCAATGGCTGTTTATCGAGAGGGTGGAGTGGTGGCGTGGAGTGGTGGTCGGCAGCAGTAGAGAAGGGGGGAATGGTGGTGGTGATGGATTGGGAGGTCGATCGACGCGAGCGGTGGAGATGGTTGCCGATTGATGATGGTGAGGGAAGAGGAAGACGATGAGAGATATATGAGGGTTGGTGGTGATGGTGGTCTATGGTTGTGCGGCGAAGATGGTGGCGGTGGCTCACGGTGAATGGAGGTGGTTGCGATCGATCGAGAATGAGGGAAGAAAGGGAGAGGAGATGGAGACGGTGAATAGGGAAATTAGGGTTTTCTTAGGTGTTTTTTTTATGTTTTCCAGTTAACTAACTTGTATGCACCGGAGATCACAGGGGTTAGATCGATTGTTATTCGATCCTGAGATTGAAGCTACAGCAAGAAGGTCGAAATCGGAAAGGAGAAAAAGGAGAACACAAGTAGTCATGGGAGATCCAGCTGA
The DNA here is from genome assembly GCA_954870635.1 of Arctium minus. NCBI lineage: Eukaryota > Viridiplantae > Streptophyta > Magnoliopsida > Asterales > Asteraceae > Arctium > Arctium minus. The sequence goes on along the minus strand of OX941081.1, from coordinate 136,776,486 downwards.
ACGTACTCTAAAGGACTTCACTGAGCCTACCTATGGATCCACCTCGTCCATCACTCGTCCTGCCATTGAATCCAATAACTTTGAGTTGAAGACCAATTTGGCTACTTTTGTCCAGCAAGATCAATTCTCGGGATCTCTCTCTGAAAATCCAAATGATCATTTGGATTCATTCCTGGAAAAGTGTGACATGATCAAGATTCCGAATGTTACTGATGATGCCATCCGTTTGCGGCTTTTCCCATTTTCTCTTCGGGACAAGGCAAAGGAGTGGCTTAAGAGTCACAGTCCCAATACTTTCACTACTTGGGAAGCACTCTCGAAGGCTTTTCTGACTCATTTCTTCCCACAGGCCAAAACAGCAAAGTTAAGGAGTGATATCACTACTTTTATGCAACACGAGTATGAGTCGATCTATGAGGCGTGGGAGAGGTATAAAGATCTTCAGCGGAAATGTCCCCATCACGGAGTTCCCGAGTGGCTTCTCATTCAGACTTTTTGCAATGGGTTGAGGCAAGATGTTAGGATCTCTATTGATGCGGCAGCGGGTGGGTCTATTGTCAACAAAACCCCCGCTGCAGCAAAAGCTCTTATTGAAGATATGGCGTCCAACAATTTCTTGTACCCAACCGAGAGATCAAATCCAAGGAAAGGAGGAAAGCTAGATGTTGATGCTCTTACACTCTTAACCAGCAAGTTTGACTCACTCTCAACAAACATATCGAACCAGATCAGTAACATTGGAGCAGGCTAGACTTCCTATGATGTATCAGTACTTGCTTGTGAGATGTGTGGCAACCAAGGCCATGTTTTTGCCAATTGCAAGCTGGGCAACAACCTTACTATGGAGCAAGCGAATGCCATCTTCAGCCAATCTCGGCCCCAAGCCAAGGAGGTAATCCATTCTCTCAAACGTATAATCCGGGGTGGCGTAATCACCCTAATTTCTCTTGGAAAGCTAATCAGCACAGTTTGGCCAATCATCCAACCAGGACAATCATAGGTTGCCTCAACAGTCCCAAATGCATTTATCTCAACCGCCGCAATCTCAGGTTATGATTCCACATCCCACCAATATGCCTACTATAGCATCGATTCCACAAAGGTCAAACCTTGAGTCCTTGATGGAACGCTTTGTTCAAGCTCAAGGGGATAAAAATGACCAAATCTTCTCTAGACTTGATGCTAACACCGCCCATTCCAAGATGATGGAGACTCAAATCTCCCAAATCAGTCAGCAATTGGCCACTCTTTTGAAGCAAGGGAATCAACTTCCCCCTCAACCGGAGAAAAATCCAAGAGGTCAGATGAATGCGGTTACTTTGAGGAGTGGGAGAGTGCTAGTTGAGAAAAGAAAGAGCGAGGGTGATTTGGATGCGACTTTGAAAGAAAAGAAGGCGAAAGTACCGGAAGCTATGATTTAGGTTCCTCTAAAGGATGAAGCGAAAAAGACTACTGATTCTTCCTCTACACCTCAAGTTTATACTCCAGTAGTCCCTTATCCTCAAAGGTTAGTCAAAGCATCACTTGAAGTCAAATTTCAAAAGTTTATGGATACAATCAAGCAACTTCAAGTGACCATCCCTTTCTTGGACGCGATATCCGAGATCCCTTCCTATGACAAGTTTTTAAAAGATCTTCTCTCACCAAAGAATAGGGCCCGTGTGATGTTATCTGAAGAGTGCAGCGCCTTGCTCACTAATACACTCCCGGAGAAGATGTAAGATCCGAAAAGTTTCTCTATTCCCTGTTCTATTGGTGGCATGACTATACAACGAGCCCTTTATGACTTGGGGGCAAGTGTTAGTCTTATGCCATTGGCTATTGCAAGGAGGGTTCATATGGGAGATTTGAAGGCTACAAACGTATCATTGAAACTCGCAGACCGTTCCATCAAGTATCCGGTAGGTGTGCTAGAAGATCTTCCACTTCAAGTTGGCAACTTGATCATTGCTTTTGACTTTGTAGTCATGGAGATGATTGAAGACGCCAACATCCCGATCATTCTTGGTCGCCCATTTCTTGCCACTGCAGGTGCGATGATTGACGTTAAGAATGGGAAGCTTTCTTTGAGCGTGGGAAAAGAGACGGTGGATTTCGACCTTAGAAAGTCAATGGGATTACCACCTACTTTGGATGATTGCCATATTGCTGATGCCTTGGAAAGCATGTTCACTGAAGGCGGGTTAGATGAGGATGAGATGATGAAAGAGATGGACGATGATCTGAAGTCCATTGCCAAAGACTTTGATGAGAGAAGCCATTACACAAAGAAGACACGTGCTGAATCACTCGTCTTGCCTAAGGAAGAAGAAGGAGCGGAGCATGAATCGCCACCGAAGGTAGATCTCAAACCCCTTCCTTCTCATTTAAAATATGCATTCCTTGGTAGTAATAATGCTTATCCGGTAATTGTTAATGCTTCCCTAAGTGAAAATGAATTGACTAAATTGCTAAAAGTCCTTAGGAAGTATAAAACGGTTATTCGATATTCAATTGATGATCTGAAAGGGATTAGCCCATCTTTTTGTATGAATAGAATTCTTCTTGAAGATGAAAATGCAACATGTGTTGAACATCAACGTAGGCTTAATCCTAATAAGAAAGAAGTTGTGCAAAAAGAGGTCATGAAGCTTCTAAATGCTGGAATAATCTACCCTATATCCGATAGTGCGTGGGTCAGCCCGGTTCAAGTCGTCCCTAAAAAGGGAGGAATGACCGTTGTCAAAAATGACAAAAATGAGCTTATTTCTACTCGAACGGTCACTGGGTGGCGTATGTGCATATATTATCGTAAGTTGAATCTTGCCACCCGTAAAGACCATTTTCCTCTTCCGTTTATTGACCAAATGCTTGAAAGGTTGGCCAAACACGCTTATTTTTGTTATTTGGATGGTTACTCGGGTTTCTTCCAAATCCCAGTCCATCCGAATGATCAAGAGAAAACGACATTCACATGTCCTTATGGAACGTTCGCCTACCAACGTATGTCATTCGGATTGTGTAATGCTCCGGCCACCTTTCAGCGTTGCATGATGGCTATTTTCTCTGATTTTATTGAGCACACCATAGAGGTCTTCATGGACGATTTCTCTGTCCATGGAGCCGATTTTGACAATTGTCTTTCAAGTTTAACTGAAATCCTCCATCGGTGCCAAGAAGTAAACCTTGTTCTTAACTGGGAGAAATGCCATTTCATGGTAACCGAGGGTGTAGTCTTGGGTCACGTGGTGTCTAACCGCGGTATTGAGGTCGATAAGGCCAAAGTAGAGGTCATCGAGGGATTGCCACCCCCGACAAATGTCAAAGGGGTGCGTAGTTTCCTTGGGCATGCCGGCTTTTACAGACACTTTATCAAAGACTTTTCTAATATTGCTAGACCACTGACTGATATCTTGGCGAAAGATGTCCCTTTTGTTTTCACTAATTATTGTCTTGAAGCGTTTAACACACTCAAGGCGGCGCTAATCTCGGCACCCATCATTCAACCGCCGGATTGGACACTTCCTTTTGAGTTAATGTGTGATGCTAGTGACTTCGTTGTGGGGGCAGTCTTAGGTTAAAAGGAAGGATGGCAAGCTTCATGCCGTCTACTACGCTAGTAAAACTCTTAATCCAGCCCAAACGAACTACACTACCACCGAGAAAGAGTTGCTAGCTGTAGTTTTCTCAATCAAGAAATTCCGGTCATATCTTGTGGGTTGCAAAGTCATAGTCCATACGGACCACGCGACCCTTAAATATATCATGAACAAAAAGGATGCCAAACCGTGCTTGATTCGTTGGATTCTTCTGTTACAAGAATTTGACTTGGAAATCAAAGACAAGAAAGGTGCGGAAAATTCTGTAGCCGACCACCTTTCTCGTCTTCATCTTAGCCCAAACCCCCTTTCACCCCCTATTGATGATTCTCACCCCGATGATCATCTCTTTGCCATTTCTTCTAAACCAACCCCTTGGTTCGCGAATATCGTGAACTTTCTAGCATGTAAGATCGTTCCTTATAGTCTGTCATCTTATCAGCGCAAGAAATTCTTCCATGATGTCAAGCATTTCTATTGGGATGATCCTTATCTTTTCAAGTCTTGTAGCGATAGCATCATTCGACGTTGCATTCCCGATGATGAGACCACATCTGTTATATCGCATTGTCATTCTTTACCTTGTGGTGGCCATGTCGGCACAAGTAAGACAGTTGCAAAAATCCTCCAATGTGGTTTCTATTGGCCTTCTATGTTTAAAGATGTCGATGCTTTCGTGAAATATTGTGATCGTTGCCAACGAACTGGTAATATCTCACGACGCCATGAAATTCCCCTCAATTTCATCCTTCAAGTTGAATTATTCGATGTGTGGGGTATCGATTTCATGGGACCGTTTCCATCGAGCCGTTCCAATAAGTACATCCTTGTGGCGGTAGATTACGTGTCAAAGTGGGTTGAAGCCATCGCTGCTCCTACTAATGATGCCCGTGTTGTTTCCAAGTTCTTTAAGCGTCTTATCTTCCCACGCTTTGGCGTACCTAGAATTGTCATTTCTGACGGGGGGCGGCATTTCATTGAATCCAAGTTTGAAGCCCTCCTCAAGAAGTATGGCGTTCAACACCGGGTTGGACTCGCTTATCACCCCCAAACTAGTGGTCAAGTCGAGATCTCAAACCGTGAAATCAAGACAATCCTTGAGAAAACGGTTGCTTCTTCAAGAGTGAATTGGTCTTTGAAGCTTGACGATGCGCTTTGGGCCTACCGAACCGCATACAAGACTCCTATCGGGACATCTTCTTATAGGTTAGTCTATGGCAAAGCGTGTCACCATCCGGTCGAACTCGAGCATCGAGCACTTTGGGCCATTAAAGCCCTTAATTTCGATTATAAGGATGCGAGTGAGCGACGTCTCTTTCAAATTAATGAGTTAGATGAAATTCGACTCGACTCTTATGAGAATGCACGAATTTACAAAGAGTGTACTAAAAAGTGGCACGACCGACGAATTATGCGACGAGAGTTCCGAGAAGGAGACCTTGTTCTCCTTTTCAATTCACGTTTTAAGCTTTTTCCGGGCAAACTCCGTTCGCGTTGGTCAGGCCCATTTACGGTTCTTCGTGTTTTTCCTTACGGAGCTGTAGAAGTGAAAGGTGAGTCTGGGAGTTATAAAGTAAATGGACAGCGATTAAAGCATTATCGATCGGATGTGCCAATCGTGGGTTGTGTTTCGGGTGTTTTCCCGCTTCTATCTGGGCTCAGGGGCTCTTAAAGTCAATCCTTTGACTTCCACTGTACCCTTTCTTCTCTATTTTCGTTTAATTCTTAAAATAAAGTCAAACTCGTGACTTAAAACGAGTCTCCGTTCCCTTTCTTTGTTCTAACATCGATTTTTCGGTCTCTCGGGGTTAATTGTTTGAAGTCCGACCCCCGAAAGTGTTCCTTAACACTTGCTTTACTTTCTGTCAAAGCTTCCCGGGCGTGAAAATTTCGTCCCGGGCGTGAAATTGGGTGTTCATTTCTTTCTTGCTCTCTATCCTAATTTACTACATTTATATAATTTTCTGCATCCATTAGATTAGGTTAGATTAATTTCCTGCACATGTTTGTTTATTAGTTTTAGTGTTTATTCCTAGTTTTGTTAATGTTAATTGTTATTAGATTGCATCCTATGTAGTTATTGTTTTAATCTATGTTTCTTTTATCTTTAGTTTTGTTAGAGTTTAAATAAATAGTTTATTGCTTGGTCCCGAGTCGGTTTTCGTTTTATTGGGTAATCGTCCCTTAGGATTGAGGTTTTGGTATTGACCAATTGTTCTTAAAACAAATGTTGGGGTTTTAATCCATTTTAATTCTAATGAAAGTTAGAGTTAATTTAATTGGTTTTTAACAAAACATTTAGTCGATTTGATTAGTTTTTGACGAGACGAAAGTTTAGTCTTTTACTTGGGTTAAATTGGTTAATGACAACGACTCTAACATGTGAATAGTTAGGGACGTTGATTGGGAAAAAATATTTGTTTTAAACCTTAATGTTTCTTTCCTATGTACATATATTGCGAGAGTAAATATGTGTCTTGGTTTAGAAAAGCTTTTCCACCTCGAAGAGGGTTAAAGTAATTTTGCAAAACGAATTCTCACCATTACCAAAAATCCTAGGTTGACGTTACCCAGTGCCCCTTTAGTTGTAGTTGTCTTTTATTTTCCTCTTTTTATCTTTCTTTCCTTTATTCTCTTTTATTTTATGTCACTTAGTTTAATCATCAAATCAAATTATCTGATTCGCATAGCTAGACATGATTATTAAGTGGTTAGTGGTTAGACCGTCACCTCCCTGCGATCGACCCGTATGCTACAAAACTCGTACGCTTGCGGTTATAAATTTAAAACACACATCAAGTTTTTGGCGTCGTTGCCGAGGAGGCGACTAGCCTAGCATTAACTTACTTTTTGATTTACTAGTCTATGTTTCACTTCCCTATTTCTATTTTCTATTTTACTTTTTGTACTTCGGCAACCATGACTAATCTTGTTTGTTTTTTTTTTATGTTTTCCAGTTAACTAACTTGTATGCACCGGAGATCACAGGGGTTAGATCGATTGTTATTCGATCCTGAGATTGAAGCTACAGCAAGAAGGTTGAAATCGGAAAGGAGAAAAAGGAGAAAACAACAAGAAAGGTGACCAGGTTCCTGCCATTTCTTTCTGCACTGACCTAGGAAAAGGAATGATGACCGCTTTCAGCTTGAGGAAGGATCTCAGGTTTCCTGACAAACCCAAGAGTGGGTTTGAAGCTTTACCAACTGACACTGAACTCATCCAGTTTCTGGATGATATGGAGTACTGCTGGGACAACAAGCCCCGCTCCACAATCCCCAACAAGAAGCTGACTCTCATCAAGAAGGCGAACATGCCTTCTCATCTGAACTTTATCTTTTCTGAATTCATTCAATGCATGAGTGGGAAAAGTGGTTCCCTTGATCAGGCCAGCAAGGTACAGCTCCAGATGGCCTACTTAGTGATTGCTGGAAAAAAACTTTGACTTTGCCACCGCTATCTTTGACGATCTAAGGTCAAAGATAGAGAAGACGGAGAGGGATCCCAAGATCCCATATGTATGGTTCATCTGTGCATATCTGAAGTTCCTCTACGCCAACTCTTACCCCACTACTCCTGATGGCTCCTTCGCCAAAGTGGGTCAACGTTCACTGGAGGTCAAACCACTGGACAACGAGGTAAGTATCTCTACCCTACGCTCTCGCCTCTCTCTCCATTCTTCTACTTCAGCGGCCACGTAGAAGGTTCATTCTCCTGCTAGCCCTGTCGCTACTACTGGTTCCAAACGACCATCAGCTAGTTCCTTTTGTCCTTCGAAGAAGGCCAAAGTGACTAAGGAGACAAGTGCCACTAGTTCAAGGCCTGAGGAAGTTTCTCGACAAATTTCCTTGGATGATTTTGTGGTCCTCTCCTCCACATCTGTAGCTGTGATTACATCAACCGTGCCAGCGATCTCGATCGCTGTCACAACAACAGTGACTCAACCTGAAATCTCAGTTCTTCAATCAACTGAGGTACCTTCTAAACCCCAAACTTCTTCTATCCCTGTTACTAGTCCTCCCATCTCTTTGGTCTCTAACCCTTCATCTCATATGCAGCAACCTCATGTTGAATTTTTAGGACATGATGCTCAAACGTTTGAAAGAGACATGCAATTTTTCAACATGTTTGAACAATCAGGTATACCTAAACTCCCCAATACACCTTCCTTCTCCCCATCTAAGCCTGTTACTCAAAAGCTAACTTTTCTTTCAGGTCCTAGTTTGGCAACTGTTGACGCGAATGTCAACAGTTTGAGTGAAAAGGTGGTTTCTCTCACCACCGCCATCAACGGAACCACCAGCGCGGTCAATACCGTTGGTGATGAGCTTAAGACTTTGACAGCTACCTGCTCCACCAAAGCTAAAGCCTCTCAAATCTCCACTCTTTAAGAAGATATTGTCAGAGTAAAGGAGGATACTCAGCGACAGATGGATGCTCTATCCACAAAAGTGGATTCCTACACAGCTCTTCTTCAGCAAGTCCTTGACAAGCTGAATGCACCAGCTCCGACTCATTCTCCTTCCTTCACATTGGACGACCGCACCCAACTGAACATCGTTGTTGAATTTATTCATCAGGCTACTTCAGATCTCCATGTGATTGAAGGACGCCTGGATAGTCTGGAGGCTGAAGTCCGAAAGTTGGCCTCTGCACAACCTTCCTCTCCAACCAAAGATCTCTCCCTAGATGATAATTACAAAGAGGGAGATAATACAACTGAAGAAAATAAAGAGGGGGAGAAAACAGCTGAAGTTGTTGCTGAGGTTCAACAGGAAGATCCTCCCTCTCATGTTGATGGGGAGAAGGTTGCTGACAAAGCCCCTCCTTCTTTCAAAGACTTAGTCGATGAAGAAGAAGAGGAGGAATATGAAGAAGAAGATATTGATCTTCAAGATCAAGAGGACGAGCAACCTCACCAAGAAGATGATGACGATGACGATGAAGAAGATTAGTCCTTATGGTGTTCTGCAACCGTCACTTCTTCAGTGATAACTTCGAAGGAGGTTGTCACAGTAGGGGGAGTCATGGAACATCCTCAGGAACCCCTTCTCAAAGCAAATCCAAGGGTGCAGTTGCTGAGGGAGACCTGAAGACAGTTTCACTATCTGAGAAGAATCCTTCTCAGGTATGCCTTTCACTTGTTCCCATATCCTTCTATAAATTTCCTAACCCTGTTCTCTTCTAGCCTTTATCTCCCTTCTTCCCAATATAAAACCTAACTTTATTTCTTTCTATTTTCTGACCAAACAGTTCTCTCCCCTGCTTAAGGGTTAAGAACTACAAATAATCCCAGCTCCCATAACTGATGAAGAAATAATCCCAATCTCTGTAAATGAGATTGATGAAGAAGATGAAGAAGAAGAAGAGTCCCTGCAACATCCAGAAAGGCCCTTTAGACCATCTCACTGGTCAGAGGACTAGATGAAGAGAAGAGCATATATGATCTCTCATCTAGAGAAACAACGACTGAAGGTCCCTACTCAATCAATAGATCTAGAGTTCCTGACTGAAGCTGAAATCGAAGAATCTATCAGGGCTGAGAAGCTGATAGCTGATTGTCAAAGAGATGCCTCTCTTGCTCTAAAGATTCAGTCCTCTCAAGTCAAAGACAAGAAGCTGAAAAACAAACCAGTGGAAGTCCAGGATGCTCTATTGAAATAGATTGAAGATGAGCACTCAAAAGAACTAGCGGTCAGCGATAACTCAGTTGATTGGTGCAAGCATAAAATCGACTATCGCTCTGACCCAATGAAGATCGTAGCAGTCGTTATCTCTGGGAGAAAGAAGAAGGATAAAGTTTCTATCACTATGGAGATTACCAAAGAGGATGGAAGCTACAAGGCTATGTTCGTTTCAAAGCTGGAAAGCTTCAGCTACATGGAATGGCTTGAGTTCAAAGATGCGCTGAAGAAATCGAAGTCAATCTATAGAGGCTATGTTGAAGGGATAAATGATGCTCTCATCAACAGAGTTGCTGCAATCCTAAAGGTGCCATCTGCTTTTCCTTCTAAGCCAAAGCAAATCAAAAGAAAGCATGTCTCCTTCTCGTCTGAAAATGTCGTTGTGATAAGAAATGAAACCTCCGTCAAATTCTCAAGAGAAGCTCTGTTTGGTCCTCCTCCTGATCTTTCAGTTCTTGATCTATCTCTGCCCCCTGGTGGACCATATGTTGCAGGACAAGTTCTTAAAGAACCTTTTGGAATCTTCTCCAAAGATGTTGAGGAAGAGCTCAGATTCCAAAGAGTATCTGAAATTCCTATCTGTCCCCTCAGTCATCTCAAGGATCTCTTGTGCTTATGGTGTGACTTCTCTTCTACTGCTGAGCCAATCAAAGCAATCATTAGCCAATAATCTTTAGAGCGAAGGCAAAAAGGAGAAGAAATACCTGAGTATATGATCAATCCTCCTAAGTCTTCTTTAGATAGCTGATAGATTAGTTTCCTATTTCTTGTAATCTATTAGTAAAACTTACTGTAGTTAGTTCCTCACTTGTACTTGTAATTTTCATATCTTGTAATTCTATCTCTGAATTAATGAAAATTTCAGTGATGTACTTAACTCTATCAGTACTGTAAAAGATCCCTCAAAATAGTAATTGGGACATGTATGTTATGAGTCCTAATTATTCCTTTATTTTAAACTATAAAGTAATTTTCTTCAGTTACTTTGTCATTATCAAATAGGGGGAGATTGTTGATCCAAACTCTCTCAGTGATTTGATAACGACCCTCTTCTATACTTAGTGGAAATTACGTTTTAATATGTATTAGTGTTTCACCATCAGCGATCAGACTGAGTCTGTTCAGTTATCATTGATGACCTTTCTTGTAAACATTTCATATGTATTAGTGTTTCACTATCAGCGATCAGACTGAGTCTGTTCAGTTATCGCTGATAGTTTCTGATGTAAACAGTTAACGTAATCCCTGAAGACAAGTCTCGCATCAACAGATGTTCATAGCTGAATCGAAGACGAAGCCACTGAACAAAGACAAGTCTACTAGTGACCTGATGCGGATATTAGTGAAGCAAAGACGACTCTACTTATACGTGAAGGAACATGAGGAAAAGCTTCAGCGATAGCTGAACTTCTTTGTATCTTTGAAGGAAGAGATATTCAGCAATCAAACGATCGTGTAGCTTGTGCCTCAAGTCTCCTTTTGTCTTACCTTGCACAACCAGCACGATGTGTCAGAACGGACATACCTCTGCCACAATTCATACAACAACTCTGTCAACTACAATGTTCATGATACAGCCGAAAGCATGTCTCCCAAAGTCAGACTCTCTCAGCCAATCAATGAAGGACACGTGTAAAGTGCCATGCCATGCATTTAATGCATAAGGTATAAATAGAAAGATCACCTCTCCATCTGAAAGTGTGCTCTATTCTTGAACCTTCATAGAAACCCTTGTTTTCTATATTCTCTAATCCCCCATTCTCTATATTCTTGTGCAACCATCTTAGTATTTTCTTAAGTTTGTTTAGATTGAGTCTTACTTAATCTTATTCCGCAACAGACTTGTAAATTGTGTTTGATTTATCAATAAACAATTTATTAAACTTTAAATTTTGTGTTTGTATTCAACCCCCCCCCCCCCTTCTACAAACTTCTTAAGCACCTCCGGACCAACAATGTGCATCAAGTCCTTGGGGGGATGGTGCTAGCGACACTATGATATGATGAGTGCTAGTTAGAGGCACAAGGAGGAATTAGCTATCTGGGGGACATCATCCATACAATGGAGATAGTGACTATTTGTTGGGTTTTAGTAACAATTGTCCCTAAATGTAGGCTTATATAAGGATTGGAAAATATTATATTGATGTTAAATCTTAGATTGTCATTATAGGTAATCAATTGTTGACTTTTAAGAATGGGACTTATTCCTTATTTGATGTTTTATTAGAAATTTTAATTTAGTCGCTTTTTCCAAATTTGAGGGCGTTACAAGTTGGTATCAAATCATAAGTTTGAGAGATTTAGGTATTGATTTGGATGCCTAGACTCAAACCAACGTCTTTCTAAGTGAATGAAAGTGAGTATGTACGATTATGCACTTGAGAAGGAATATTTCGAGGTCAATAGAGTCACTATAATCGGGAAACAGAATAATGGTGGCAAGAATTCTCATGTAAAGTATGTTCATGATTGCAATTGGGTAGTGTCGTTATGAATTTACAGTTACATGTGTGTGCTTGAATTGCCTTGTTGTGGTGATCGATGGGGTAAAGAATGAGTTCTCGATAAATAGTCATTAAAAGAATTGTAGTTTGCAGCAATGTCACTTGAGTGACAGTTAAGTATGGTGATTACTTTAAGCCAACCATTTTGGGTTAGAGAGATCGGTTAAGTTTGAACCATAAGCTTGTTGAATAATCACTTGTTTTGGAAGAATTTGTAAGGTTAATCGGTTTAATTGACGATTACCGCCTTGAGATAGTTGGGAATTCGGATGTGGGTAATGTGACTAGGGGACTTGGCGAGCGTAGTTCTGAGACTTCGGGTCTCGACCAAAAGCATGCATGATATTTTTTTAAAATGAATTGCATAATTATCTCATGCTTTGTCAAGTCATTCATATTTGTCACATTGCGAACTTTGGAGAAGGTTTTGGCACACGCGAGAGTGTAGCCCATATTTTAAAAGTTCATGAATTATTTTGTTGCTTATAAATTTGCATACGAACTTTTATTGGAAGTTTTCTCCATGTTGATTTTGCCTATAAAGTAAATGGCCGAGGGCGTACCTTTGAATAGTTTTGAATTTGAAACATACATGAATTATTTCATGTTCTACTCAAAATACGTATGTTGTTATGTTGCACATTTTGATTTATAATTTAACGTATATAAAAAGATCCGAGTTAAATTTTGAATACACGAAACCACTCGATTGCATACGTTTGTTGCAAGTTTTATTGGAATTTTATTTCTCGTCTTTTTGTGATTCAAGGGTGAAATTTTGAAAAGGATAAGCTTGTTTTACTACATGAGTTATTATATAAGATTTTTATGAGATTTTTATGAGATTTTTATCAGATTTATTAAGGTTTGGTCTTATGCGTTCTTATCATTGAAGGTAAAAATTTTGACATCATTCGGCAGTGTAGATGTCCCTTGAGTTTTGCACTTACACGTTTTGTTGCACAATATTTTAGTGCATTGAATTGACTTACTTATAGGGTGTGAGTGAGTATATGTTTAGACTAGAATGGTCCATTTGGATTGATTTGTTATGTGCATTTTCGTTGGTTGTCATTTGGGTTTTGGACAATAGGAATGCATTTTTATTTTCCAATTTTATGTATGTGGCATTTATGGTCACTTCGCTAGACTACCTAGTAGAGGTGGTAGTAAAGATTTTGCATGTGTAAAAAAATTTTGTTGTGAAGATATCAAGTTTGATAAAACATTCAATGTAATTGGCATATTTGTTTAGTTAATGTGCTAGAAAAACCTTGAACTCTCATAGATTAAAAGCTCTTTGGTGAAAGGTATTTTATCTAGGGACTAGAAGAGTCCTTGACAATCGAAGTGTCAGATGACCAAACTTGTAGTTATTATTTCAGTTTGAAAAGTCGACGTATGTGGGAATTTTGAGGTATTAGACTTATGAGTTATCTCAGTTATTAAAATTATGATTATTCCGTTTCGGTATATGTGGGTTGAAAGTGTACGGGATTATGCACCTATGGATTGATCAAATTGATGGGCGGTCTAGTTGATATCAATATTGTGTATTGGTAATGTGCCATCTTGTTGGGACTTCGCGAATGTGTAAGATTTGGTGGTTCATTCGTTAGAAATGTAAAATCTTGGTGATTCATCACTATTAGAGAGAATTATGGGATCTTGTGCTAGAGTGTTGTAGTTATGGAATTCAAGTTCCCATATCAGGCGTCAACTTTAAATCGACATTGCGGGTCGAACTAGCATTTTAAGAAAGGAATTTATTTCTTACATGATGTTTTATTAGGAATTTGATTTAGTCGTTCTTTCTAAATTTGAGGGTGTTACATTCTTAGATAAGGCTAAGATAACACACATACTGATTTCTTTAAAGTATGAAGGAAAGTGTACCTGTGTATGAAAGTTTAAAATTTTGGACGTAGAGGAGACAAATGTAGATCTTTCTGAGTTTCTTTTGTCATATGTACTTAGTTCTGTAAGAATGGCCATAAAGCACATATTTGTCTCTTCTTCCAACATTTCTTCTGATAAACCTTTAGGGTTCTTATAGGCATGTCCTTCAGCCTTCATTTTCCATTACTAGAAATCTTCATGAATTGATGCCAAGATGAAAGACTTGATATTGAAGATTTTTTAGGTTGATATCACATTTAATTTTGTATGTTATTAAAACATAAATTAATAGATTTGTTGCAGAAGTTAGGAAGGTAAGACATGTGATCCTAAACAATATGACTGGTGACAAATTTGTTAACACTGAAAGAGAGGAATAAGAAGGTCCTCTTTCAGTTCTGAAAGAACTGAGATAGTCCTTCATATGGCGATGGCGATTTTGCCAAAGAAACCTTCATAGAGAAGTTCTTTCAAAATGGGTAAAGTAGAAACTAATGACACGGGTGACCTTTTTATAGCCACCATTGCATTAAATGTTATCTTCCAACTTTAACAAGTGTTTTCATTTGATTTGTTGATCCATACATGTTTGTACTTTTAACTTCAACCTTTATAGTTGATGTAGGAACTTGTTAACGCATCCTATCCTTTGGTATGTAGAGGGAACATTAAAGGAAGTATGACGCTAATGAAATAGTGCTTTAAAACTTACTTTAGTTGACTTGCTTTGCATGTTCCCATATTAGAAAAGGAGTTTGAGAGAGTTGATGAGCCAAACCTTATTGGACAAGTTTGCACTTCAAAACCTGGTTTTCCAGTAGTATTATTTGTCATACTACTAGTTGACTTTATCTTCTTTTGATCTTCTTTCCGCTAGATGACAAACCAATCTACTTTGGTGACTATCTTGACCTCATTTCAACTAGTCTTCGATTTTGCTGAAGGCATTTTGCCTTTTGGATCGATACATATAGTTATAAGACTTTTACAAGTAAAAATTATAGCTTTGTCTATTTCGAAATATAAGCTATAAATCGTATTTCACCTATAGACTATTTATGAAGTAAATTTATCAAATGATAAATGACTTAGAATATTTTGAAGATGAGTTATAAATCCGACAGATTGAACTCATATATACTATTTATCGGTTTCATTAATTGGATAAGGCTTTGATCAAATCTGAAATTTAATCTTAGAAAATATTCTTAGTCAATGATCCAATGTAGACTCTATATACAGAACCTTGAACAACATGATTCTTCTTTACAAAGTAAGTGTTCGGATGATAGATTGCTTGAGTTATATCCGATGGATGTTGTTTATCAGATATATCCGTTTCAAGGCAAGTGATAAGAATATATTTCTAAGTGTTTGGTCAGATGTTTGTTGTATTATTTACAAATCTGATGGTTGAGACCAACATATATATATATATATATATATATATATATATATATATAGGGATAGTTTCATTTGCAAACCAAACCATTTGTATAAACTGTACAAACCATCTTCAATCGATGATTTCATTGATTAAGGGTCATGATTAAATGGGTCTATTTACGTCAATAAAAAATATCAATTAATACTTTTATTAAATGTAAAAGGCGCTAAAGAGTAATATGATCCAAAAATTTCAAGGCTTATTCATGGCAGGTCAATGAAATCCCAAATCAAAGGGGCAAATATAAAAAACCCAGTTTATACAGAACGACTTCAAAACCTCTCTACAATGTTACCAAAAATTCGAAGAACAACACAGAAACAATCGATATTCATGGGAGACTTCGAAATCCCTCTAAAACCGTTTCATGACTTGTTTCATCATCGAACAATTGATTAATGACCTGTTTCATCACTGAACATTGTTTCATGACCTATTTCATCACTAAACATGGATTCATGGCACGTCACTGTTTCATGACCTGTTTCACCAATGACACTTAACACCAGAATTGTCAATTGAAACCGTCATTAATGAACACATGCAAAAGAAACTAATAAGATGAACGATATGGAAGAACTATTTAGAAACAAAAATAAAAAATATATATATAATTTGATCAAAAAAATGGTTACCGAAGTTAATATTATCTACATCTCATAAATAAATGGAATATTAAATAAGGGATAACTACCATATATATCAAATGCAACAAATATGGGAGTTGTTTATTGTCTTATTTAACCCGCCAACATCAAAATGACGAAATAACCCTTAAGATTAAAAAAATCGAAAAAATGGAATTTTGTGATTAGTTGATTTAGGTTTGCATAGTTTGTATAAAAGGAAATATTTGCAAATGATCTCTCCCCTATATATATATATAGGTGGTTTCATTTGCAAACCACTCTTATGATGCAAATTTTACAACCCTTCTAAATACCATTGATATCATCAATCAAGGGTTGAGATTCAATTGAGTTATTTATGTTAATAAATTAATTAATTTAATATAATAAATTAACAAAAATAGGAGAGAAGGGCATAATAGTACATTTAAATTCCAAATTTAAATAAGGAAATCAATGATTCTTTTTTTATAAAAGGAAACCAAATTATTTTATTATAAATTATTTTTTAATATATTATAAAATCATCAATATATATTTAAAAAATAGTTTAACATAATAAAAACTTAATTCATCATTGACATAGTGAAACAATAGGTAACTATGATGAAACTTTATTAAAATCATATTGAAACATAATGAAATAGTTTTACCTCCAATGTAAGCTCTAAAACATATTTCATCATCTAGATGAAACCTTAATGCAACCATAGTGAATCATAATGAAACCATGATAAAATATAATGAAACTTTATAGAAACCATCGTGAAACCATAATTATAAAAGAAAATCAAAAACAATGAAATTTGTGTTCACTTTTGGAAAAAAAAAATCAAAACGTCACAATTTGGTATATATCCAAAAATAATAAGAAGAAAAAAACCCATAATAAACAATTTATCGGTGTTAGATTATTCCATACACTTTTCCTTATTCATACTATGCATAAAGAAGAATATTCTCATTAATTAAACGAATATATATTTCAACTGAAAAAAAAAACTTAAATCCATGTAATAAAGACTTGTCATAATTGTGATTGATTATTATAACTTATAATATACACCTGCATTAAATACAAATGATAAAACGGATGGTGGCAAAAAATAATAATTTCCATTAATAAATCGTTTACATCAAATGACCAAGATACCCTTGTACATATTAAAAATAAAAAAGAGAAGAAAATTATGTGATTAGTTGATTGGGGTTTGCAAAGTTTGTAAACCAAGGACGGTTTTCATATGATCGCTCCCCTATATATATATATATATATATATATATATATATATATATATATATATATATATATATACTAATATTAAATATGTATGCATTTTAATATTTTAATAGAAAACTAGAAGTGTACTCGCGCAATGCAGCTAGATATTTCACGATTTTAATGTTTCATTTTATTTTCTATTTTTTATCGATTTACATTACGATTTTGGATGGTTGTGAGAGAGTAATAATGTTTTTTTTTATATAAATTTGTTTAGTTTAGACTTAATAATATAATGTAATTTATTTTGGTTTCATAATATAATTTTTTTATAAAATATTATGTTAGATTTTTTAAATTATATTTTATATTTTTTATATTTAAAATTTGATTTTTATTCTATATTTAATTATGCTGAGAGTTATTTTAGGAAAGTTAAATTGGGAAATGATTTTAGGGGAGTTAAAATGGTTAGAGATAATGATTGAAAATTAATAATGTAATTTATTTTGGTTTCATAATAGAATTTTTTTATAAAATATTAAATTAGATTTTTTTTAATTATATTTTATATTTTTGATATTTAAAATTTGATTTTTATTCTATATTTAATTATGTTGAGAGTTATTTAAATATGTACGCATTTTAATATTTTAATAGAAAATAAGGAAAATGCCTCCTAGTTAACCTACTTAACAATTGTTTTCAACAAAGTTATGGCAAGGGACTGAAAATGTTATAAAATACATACCACAAGGATCAAATATATAAGTATTTCATTTTTGGAGCATAAGGTGTTATTTCATGTAAACCAATGGGAGCAATAATGTAATTTACCATTTCTTTCATTTAAGAGTAAGTTATGTATTTGATTCCTATATCATAATCCTTTTTCTGATTAGGGTCCTTATGGTATGTTTATTATTATTTTGGTCCTTGTGGTATTTAATTTGTTTTGGTCATGGTCCCTATTACTAATACCATTAAACTAAATCCGTTAACTCAATTAAATTTAAAACCATTTTTTGTCTTTTACCTATTAAAATAAGTGAAAACAATATTTTTTTATTCACACATATATATATATATATATATATATATATTAAGGATATCGAAGTAAATAAAAATAAGATATTGTTTTATGATTTTGATTTATTTAAATTAAAAAATTAATTATATTAAATTTTCATACCCAAAAGGCTACAAAACAAATAATGAAACTTAAATCGTCTTTAATATAATTAATTTTTTTAATTTAAGCTAATCAAATCATAAAATGATATCTTATTATATTTATCCTTATTGATATATATATATGTGTGTGTGTGTGTGTGGCTTAATCATTTGAGAACTCCAAAATTTGTGAGACCTGTGAAGTTCATTCAAAGCCACCAATTTAAGATAATTAATGTTATTAATTAATGAGATAATTAAAGGGATAATTATAATTGTTTATTAAATAAAAAATAATTAATTTTTTAAAATATTCATATATACTCTTTATTTCTCTCTCTTCTCTATCTGTAATATACAGAGACCTACAATTAAATGTGTACATAAAGTGAAGACATAGTGAACAAAATATAAATAAACTTAAGAATTTTTTTTGCTAGTGTGATCATAATATATTTATAAGGTTCACATGGTACTCACAAGTGATATATTTAGTTGTACGTAGTTGGTGTTCATAATATGTTCACATGGTGCTTACAAGTGATAAATTTAGTTGTATTTACGTGGTTGGTGTTCACAATATGTTCACAAACTATATCAAATCAAGATTTATAATGTGTTCACAAACTATAATAATAATCTTAAGAAAGTATCCACAATGTTTTCACTAATTGTGTATATTCAATTATGTGTTTACATATTTGTTATGGAGAGAGGAGAGAAAAATAGGAGAGATGAGAGAAAAAAGTGAAAATAGGAGAAACATATTTTTATTTTATATTAATTTTTAGATTAAATTACATATTTGGTCCCTGGGGTTTGGTGGTTTTAACAGTTTTGGTCCCTAAAATGAAATATCTATGACTTGCATCCTCGTGGTTTCCATTTTATAACACCTTGGGTCCCTACTTTTAACTCCGTTAAAAAATTCTGTTAACTCAGTTATTTTAGAGGGTATTTTAGTCATTTAATGTATTTTTTATTTTATATTAAAATCACAGGGACCAAGAATGTCATTTACTCAATTTTTTATTTAAACCATAGGGACCAACTATGTAATTACTCTATCATATATACGATATATGTATGTATATGTATATACATCATGTCATCATAAAGCTTCTCCTCTTGGGAAACAAGAACTCCTCCTCCAATCGACCGCCTCCTCCAACTGCATATTCGTCCCCTTCCCACCTCGATCGCTACAACTACACCACCGAATCCCCTTCCCGTAACCAGCGCCTGAGGCCCCTGGAGAAACCCACGACCACCGCTCTAGCTTTCTACCCTTCGCCGTACATCATTCATGTATTCCTCTCTTCATCCTCTACTTCTTCCTGCCTTCACAGTACATCATTCCCACACTGATTCCCTACCACCGCTCACCGTCGTCTCTCTCTCTCTCTCTCTCTCTTTCTCTCTTTCTCTCTCTCTCTCTCTCTCTCTCTCTCTCTCTCTCTCTCTCTCTCTCTCTCTCCAGATCTGCTCTTCGAGATCCCAATCCACTCCCTTGGTTTATGAAGATTTCTACAGAGACGATTTATACGGTTTCTACAGGGACAATTTCTATGTGTTTCTCCTACACTACAGGGACGATTTATACGGTTTCCAACGATGAACGTAGATCTACAGTTTCCAGCAATGAACCTCCTCCACTCCCCCTGGTTTATGAAAGATTTAGCCACTACATGTTCTTGTTTTTTAAGATATGAACATATATGTGTTTGTGGGTTATGTTATGTTTGTATTAGACAAATTTTTTGAGATATGTTTGTATTATAATTTTTTGGGGATCTGTTTGTATTAGACACATTATTGTATTAGAGAAGTTTTTCTTAATCTGTTCTCCGCGATCTGTTTGTGTTGATAATGTTAATAATTAATGTTTAGTATTGATTTCTTAATTTTAGAATTCATTTAGGTTTTGATTGTCGTTTGGGTAAGGTTTGGTCGGAGATGGAGGTGGGTATCCAGAAAACGGAATTGTTGCCGATCGGAATAGTTGCCGGAAAACGAAAGGGAGGAGGAAAGGAAAGAGGGACACATGGCAAGATCTTATTGGTATTTATTTTTTAGTTTTTATTTTTTTAATGTAAAAATGAGGAAAATGTGTAAAATGACTAAACTACCCACCATGTGCCTTGCGCATGACTACTTTAACAGAGATATTTTTAACGGAGTTAGTTTTAGGGACCCAAGGTGTTATAAAATGCAAACCACGAGGATGCAAGCCATAGATATTTTCAACTAATTTTTCGTGGCCTAAATTGGATCTTACGAATCTTACAAATTGTATGGATCTCAAAAGTATGCCCCCTATATATGTATGTGTGTATACATAAATATTGTTTTTAGTTTTTATAGAAAAAAGACAAAAAAAAGTCAAAGAGACTAAAATGACCCATTGACTTAATTGAGTTAACGAATTTATTTAAACGGTGTTAATCTGAAGGACCATGACAAAAACAACTTAAATATCACAAGGATCAAAATCATAATAAACATACCATAGAGACCCTATTTAGAAAACAAAACACCAAATCTTATATTTAGTTTTATTGTCATTTATATGTTGAATAAAAATATGAAATCAAATAAAAAAGGATGATTGCAAATTGAAAATATGAATCATGGTTAATATGAATCATGGATTTGAAATCTCTTTCATGCTGAAAGTGGTCGCTGGAATACATGAATCATGGTTAATATGAATCATGAATTTAACAAAATAAAATCAAATAATAATTGCAAATCGAAAAGATAACTCCAAAAAATAACAGCATAATTTAAATTTAAGATTCTCCCTGATTTTCATGCACCGTGATTATCTTAAAAAATAATTAAAATATAAAAGGAAATGTATTTTGACCGAAATACCCCTGTACATACATGCATTTTATTTTTATAAACCGTTTTTATATTTTATTTTAATCAAAATTCTAATTAATTGTGAACCATTGATCTAAATAACCAACAATCCAGATTGGTTAGCACCAATGTCGTGGTTAGCAAATGAATGAAGCTCTATATATGTATGTATGTGTCTATATATAAATATTGTTTTTAGTTTTTATAGAAAAAAGACAAAAAAGGCAAAGAGACTAAAATTACCCATTGACTTAACTGAGTTAACGAATTTATTTAAACGGTATTAATCCGAATGACAATGACAAAAACAACTTAAATATCACAAGGATCAAAATCATAATAAACATACCATAGATACCCTAATTAGAAAATAAAACACCAAATCTTATATTTAGTTTTATTGTCATTTATATGTTGAATAAAATAAAATATTTTTATTTTAACATTTCGTAAGCTTATATTTAATTTTATTGTCATTTATATGTTGAATAAAATAAAATATTTTACACCAAATATTAACACTGGCTTTTAAAAAACATAAATCCATTTCTTTTACTTTCTATACAAATTAATAAATTATCTTATAAAAATTATATAAAAGGACATAATTAATAAATTTACTTATATTTTTTTTAATGAATTGTTTTTAATTTTTTAAAATAACTTTATTTTAAAAAAAAATAAAAGGAAAACAATACCTTTCCTAATTTTGGCTACCTAAATTAAAAGGTCCTTGTCCAATACAAAAGAGAACTCTTTCATTTCTCCGACTAGGCGCGGAGCTAGAAATTTTTTCTAGGGGCTGCCTAAAAAAATATAAGAAAATTCATGATTTCAAGGTTGAGAAACCTTTTTAGTATATATGTTTTTTAATAAATAGTTGTTATAAAAATAGTTGTAATAAATAGTTGAAAAACATGAGTGACCTAAACAACATAACTATATCTATTTTTTTTTGAACGGCAAAGAAAATTTTATTACCGAACAAAAATGTTACAAAGGAAAGAAAAAACACCACACGACCACAACCATCAACAACACAAGGAATAGAAAAGAGACCAACACAGTCAACCAAAAGCACGAGAAAAAAAACACAGTCGATGACTCGTTTGCGAGGGACAAACGCCACCCCGACGGCTGCCGGAAACCCGACACTATAGCTCCCACACCATGTCGTCGTCTACGTCGAACCCGGAGTGGACAACCAAGTACTCAAATCTGTGTATAGCTATGGGTCTCTACATTTAATCCACTCGAACACTTTTAATTGCGTCTCGTGAAGAATCGATCCGTGATCTTTCCTTGCTCCTTCTCAAACACCATTTTATTGCGATGTGTCCAAATAAGGTAGATAATACACCATATCGTTGCGGTCCAAATAAGGTAGATAACTATATCTATATATATATTTATAAAAAACAAATAGAGAAGACATTTGTTTTGTTCTGTTTTTGTGAAAATGTCGATACTCGGAGAGACGAAAAAAAACATATACATAAAAACTGGGAATATTATTAGGGGGAGAAGGGGCCAAGTGCATTATATTTTAAAATTTTGACCTTAATAGTAATACATAAAAAAAAATTAAGGGTGAGGGGGAGCCACTGCACCTTCTGGTGCTAAGGTGGCTCCGCCCTTGTCTCCGACGGTAAGATGTTCCGGTGATCTTTTTTTAACAGCAACAGGAACCTTTTATTACCAAACTGAATAAAGAATACAACTTGTCCACAATTTAGCAACCAAATAGTTAGAACCAAAAAGCCAACAAGTCAACAAACCAATTTAATCAAACAAACCATATTTGATCAAACAAACCACTAAAAAAATTTATTCATTATTTTGTCATCTAACAAAAATATTAAATTGTGGTACAGATGATTAGATTTTTGAATAACCGCACACTTATTGTTTGTTGCCAAATGAGAAAAAATGGAAAATTAATTAAAATGACCGTATTTCAAACACGTATTATCGAAATACCCTAAATCTCGATGGTTTTGCCGAAATACCCTTTATGGCCAGGATATATGGCCGGGATGAGACCCATCCCGGGGTTAGCTACGTTCGAGGCATCAACAGGGGTTCCCTGGGTTAGGGCTGGGATGCACAGTGCAATCCGGGGGTAGGGGGCCGGGATGGGAGGTCATGCCGGGGTTAGGGCCGGGATTGAAGGGGTTTTAGCATTAGGGTTTGAGAAATTAGGGTTTGATCTATGATTTTATGTGATTTCACGTGTTTTTTCACGTTTTTTTGCCTGATTCTACTGTTTTTTTCACACTTTGGTCTGTTTGTCTTACAATAATTGTACTATTGTCATTGAATTTGTTGTTCACATTCATCTTCTCCATTCAATTTTGCCTATAAAGATCAGTAAGATGCAAGGCAAATTCGTTCATCACATCCATTCCATTGTTCTTTCTTGCTCTATTTTTCATCATTTGAATTGCTTCATTTTTCATACTACTGAAAAAATAAGTTCACCTGTTGTAAAAGCTAGGCTCTATTTATGTTACGGTGGTCAATGGGTTCAAAACAACAATGAGTGGGATTATATTGGGTACACAAGGTGTGGTGTACAGATTCCAGTAATCTATACATATAAGAGGTTTCTTCATTACGCCATGGCAAAATGTGGAATCGAAGATTCTGCTACTTGCAAGTTGATGTTCAAACGTGAAGATCTCTCACTAGTCGAGCTAAACAATGATGAACTAATCCTTGGTTTTATGCAAATTGCAGCCGATTCAAAAAGACCTCTAGAAGTCTTTGTGTATGACGCAACATTGATGTGCGACGAAGGTGATGACGAAGGTGTTGACGAAGATGATGCCGGAGGTGATGACGAAATCCATGTCGGTGGTAGTCAACAGGAGCCTGATTCTCAATTTCAGGCATCCTACTACACCACACTTTATTATAATAATTCATATCGTCCTAACGACTCTTATCCCGATGTTGTTTCAGAGACACAACTAGAAGAAGAATAACAAGCAGAAGAAGAAGAAGAAGAAGAAAGACGGTTTGCTGGAGTTGCTCATGACGAAACCCATGTTTTCACAACGGGTAAATCTGATCTGGACATCAAATATCGATACTGATGAGGATGAAGAAGAAGAAACATATACCCCTAGCAATAAATCACTTGGTGAGTTAAACGATTATTTTGATATGCCTCTTTCGCTTCCAAACCCGGAGAGTCGGAGACCAATATACCACCCTACCAACACGTACCTTACAATCGCGGTACAAGTATACATGAAGGAAAACTATTTGATACGAAGGAGCAAATGGCCATACAGCTCGGAATTAAGTTCATGGAAGAGGGTTTTGTGTTTAGAACGGAGAAATCCGACAAAAGCAGATACGTGGTTGTCTGTGAGCAAAAAAAATGTAAGTGGCGTATGTCGGTGAAGTTCGTGGGCCCAAAAGGAGGGATGTTTGTCGTTAGGAAGCTAAACGACGTGCACACTTGTTCCAGGACGCAACTGATTTCCAGACACCTTCAGGACAACAAAAGGACTTTGGGCCACATATTGAAAGGCAAGTTTATTGACGCTAGCAGGTCATTTCGGCCGAATGACATCGTCGACGATATCAACCAGCAGTAGGGGCTCAATATTGGTTACCACAAAGGATGGCGTGCGCGATACAAGGCCCTACTAATGGTGAGAGGCACTCCCGAGGAGTCATACGAACGACTCCCTATGTACTTGTATAATTTGGAGCTGAAGAATCTGGGTACACACACCAGAATAAGGACGGATTCGCAAGGACGTTTTGAGTTGTGTTTCGCTGCTCTTGGATGTGCGGTACGTATATCAACACGCCATATCTTTACATATTATAAATTATAACATTTACAAAGTTGCTCCACCTACTTTATTTGCAGATCCACACGTTTTTGGCAAACCTGCGTCCTGTCCTCGTAATAGACGCTGCCCATTTAAAGACCTTACCTAGGTATGATGTTCTTGGCAATTGCCATGGTCGGAAATAACAACATTGTGCCCTTGGCTTTCGGAGTAGGCAAGTCCAAGACGGGGTAGGAGTGGGGTTGGTTTCTATCCAGGTTGAGAGAATGTATCGGAGTCCCAGAAGGGTTGGTGTTTATGTCGAACAGGTCTCCTTCCATAAGCGCCACAATTTCTACCGTGTACCCATCGACCCCTCATGCCCTATGTTGTCGAAATTTGGAGATGAACATGAAAAGCGCGGACAGGCGTATTACTACAAACCGCCCGACCTACTGGAAGGCATGCAAAGCATATACGGTTACAAAGTTTGACCGGTACATGGATGCACTACGATATGAAGTAGATCGTCGAGCACAAGTATGGACGCTGCTGGGAAGGAGAGGTGGTCAAGAGCCCATTTTCCTGCACATCAGTATAACATAATGACCTCTAATAGTGCAGAGTCGGTGAATGCACTGTCCCGTTTTGCTCGTAGGTTACCGATTGTCGGGCTTATGGAGTACTTCCGATCTTTTCAACAAGAGTGGTACCTACTTCGACGACAAAAGGGAGGTTGATAAACTATGAAAAGGGGGCAAATCCTGCCGTCGGCGCCTGCGTGTACCCGTGCCCAGCCGACGTGTGTCCCCACCCAGCCGACGTGTGTCCGTACCCAATCGACGTGTGTTCATACCCAACCGACGTGTGTCCCCACCCAGGGGACGTGTAGGTCGGTGCCGTGCTCGTTGTCACCTAATACAAGTATGTAACGTCATATCAATATACAAACCAATATACAAGTATGGAACGTAATATCCTCAAATTAAGTTAAACACTAACGTGAGTATGGCGAAGGTGTGCGGTGAGGGCCTCGAGCTATCTTATGCGTCTGTCCATGGAGTACATGTACTCCCACTTCTCTACGTATGGGTCTACATCAGGCACCCCATGATGGGAGGAGCTAGGGGGAGCCTGATATCCCATGCCATCATCATCATCTTCATAATCATCGTCATCTTCATAATCATCGTCATCATCGTCCTCATCGTGTTCATCGTCATCGTGATTAGGATCTCTTCGTCGGGACCTCTTCGTCGGTCGCCTGGCCGCCTCTCTTTCAAAATAGGCGACGCTGGATAGATACCAATGACTCTGTTGTTCGGCAGCCGTAGGAGTGAGGCGCTCGAGAGTCGGATGCCTCACCTAAATATATTGTAAAACATATAAGATTTAATATGCTGGACTAAGTTAAACAATTAATGGTTGACTTACTAAAATTAGAAATATAGTAATCAAGCGTACGTCCGAAACTGAGTTGAAGATTGCAATGCATGCAGCCTTATTCAGTACAATATGCCGGTCCCAACAAGTTCCCCTCATGGCCCTGTTAGTGCGCCTGGTGAAATGGTGACGACAGACAGGAAACATCTCCAAGATCCAAACCTGGAATTACACAACATAGAGAAGTAAGTAAAAAAACAAAAGATGACTTAATATTTATGTTATACTACTTATCTAACCTTCAGAGCGTGTGCGAACCCATTCAACGTACTCTTGTTGATGTTCTTGTTCTTTTGTAAATGGCGTCTGGCGATGGCGTTGTGTAAATAGTTGTATGTGTGGCTCCAGATGTGGCTACCCCACGGGTAGCTGTCAAATGTCACGAGGTCATCGACGACCCTAAGGATAGTGTCGGAAACCACCTGGCTTAGCTCACGACCCATGAACATGACTTCCACCATCACTACCAAGCAAACACGCACAACATCCTCATCGGATAGCTCCTGCATGCCGCCTCTCATCGTCTGGACGACGATTTTCATCATCAAATTACCGGGGGCGTGATTAGGCCAAAGCCTCCTGACGAAGGACCCTTCCGATATGACAGGAAGGGAGGGTGTTAGTCCAAAAAGGAGTCCTGTTATAAGACAAAACTCAAGACGACGAAAGCGCATGTGGTTCCCACACACTTCGAAATACATTTCCTCCGAATCCGCATTCATTACGTCAACCTCCAATTGTAAAAACATGTACACTAGGAGGGGGTCCTGCGCAGTATTGGTAAGCTCCAGCCATGGACCAAAAGGTGTCCGTCCGAATATTTGATGTAAATTTTGTGCCCATTCAGGTGGACAGGCTGCAAAAATATCTCTAATTTCCTTGGTGAAGCCAAGGCGTGTTTTGAAAGGCAGATCGACGTAATGAAAATCCTCCTACATAGTAACGAATAAAAGACAACGATTTATGGTTATAGTTAATATTTGTGTTTTTTGCAAAGTTAAGGAGACCTAAGTTTTGTTGATTTCGTCTATTACTTAAGTTTAGAAAAGAAACCACTCAATCTATTGGACTTCCAGGTAGTAGGGGAATCACGTGGATTGCTTAAATCCCTACAAACCGTAGGGTTATTTACACCCGTTTGACAAAATCCAAATCGATATGTTGCGATTAAAAGGTTTATGATTATAGTTATTATTTGGGTAATTTAGCAAAGTTAAGGGGCCTAAGTTGTAACTTTGCAAAGCTAAGGGACTAAGTTGTAATTTTGCAAAGCTAAGGGGCCTAAGTTGTAACTTAGCAAAGTTAAGGGGCCTAAGTTGTAATTTTGCAAAGTTAACGCAACACTCTAAAATTAACGCAATCTCTAAAAAGCACGCAATCTCTAAAATACTTAAAAAACACAACACTCTAAAAAACATAATACTCTAACATATTATCAACACAATCTCTAAAATTAATGCAACACTCTAAAATTAACGCAATCTTTAAAAAACACGCAATTTCTAAAATATTTTTAAAAAAACACAACACTCTAAAAAACGTAATACTCTAACATATTATCACCGCAATCTCTAAAATTAACGCAACACTCTAAAATTAACGCAATCTCTAAAAAACACGCAATCTCTAAAATATTTAAAAAAACACATCACTCTAAAAAACGTAATACTCTAACATATTATCAACGCAATCTCTAAAATTAACGTAACACTCTAAAAAACACGCAATCTCTAGAATATTTAAAAAAAACACAACACTCTAAAAAACGTAATACTCTAACATATTATCAACGCAATCTCTAAAATTAACGCAACACTCTAAAATTAACGCAATCTCTAAAAAACACGCAATCTCTAAAATATTTAAAAAAAAACACAACACTCTAAAAAACGTAATACTCTAACATATTATCAACACAATCTCTAAAATTAACGCAACACTCTAAAATTAACGCAATCTCTAAAAACACACAATCTCTAAAATATTTAAAAAAACACAACACTCTTAAAAACGTAATACTCTAACATATTATCAATGCAATCTCTAAAATTAACGCAACACTCTAAAATTAACGCAATCTCTAAAAAACACACAATCTCTAAAATATTTAAAAAAAACACAACACTCTCAAAAAACGTAAAATTCTAACATATTAACGCAATTTGTAAAAAAAACACGAAATACTCTAACATATTATCAACGTAAACATAACACATAATCTCTAAAATAAACGCATAATCAAACACATAGTCTAAAAAACATACAACAAATATTTTATAAAACATAAAATTACAATGGGGTTAAGAGAAAACTTACCGAAGTAAGTAGACGAGACATATCCGACTTGCTAAAACACTAACGAACCGAGTCGAAATTCGAGCGTGGTATACACGAGATATATGAGAGAGTTAGAAATTGATGGAGAAGAGGATGTGGTTGTGGTGGGGTTTGAATTGGGGACCGTTCAATTTATAATGGAGGGCGAACCCTTTTAACCTAATTAACTAAGAGATCTCACCGTCCATCTCACCATCGCTTACCATCCCGGTCCCCAACCCCGGGATTTCACTATTGATCCCGGCCTTACCCCGGAATTTTCCCTTGCATCCCGGCCTAACGCCGACAACCTCGCTAACCCCGGGATGGGTCTCATCCCGGCCCTATATCTCGGCCATAAAGGGTATTTCGGCAAAACCATCGAGATTTAGGGCATTTCGCTAATACGTGTTTGAAATACGATTATTTTAATTAATTTGTGAGAAATCGGTTATTTTAATTAATTTTAATTAATTTGAAATTCGGTAATACGTGCTAAATGTGAAAAAACTTATATTTTATAAAAACAAAAGATTTGTGAGAAATCACCAAGTAAAATGACCGCTTTTGCATTTACATTTTTATAATTTGTCAAAAATCGTTTATTTAAACAAGAACATTTGCTTTAGAAAAAAATTAACCAGAACGTTTTTCGGTCATTTTTGCAATAAAAAATTGTTATTTTGCCAAAATATATGTTTAAATACAATGGTTAAATCAAATTGGGTCTGTACAACCTTGTAAACATTATTATAATGATATATAAAAATGTTATATTTTTTAATTAGACAAAGGGGTTGTTTAACCAAACACTTACCCGATAAGCATTTACCAGTTAAATTTAACACTATCACTTAACTTATCAGGTAAGATTTTTGTCCATTAAAACGGTATCGTAGACAAAAATTTACACGGTAAGCACTAATCGAGCAAGAGCGGTCGCCCTCACTTACCAGGTAAGAAGATTCTCGACCATTGCTTTCGCTCTTACCGGGTAAGATTGTTGGTCATTGTCATATTCATCGGTTAAAGTAATATAACTTGGTAAGCTTAGTAAGCACTTACCAAAATAAACGTTTGGTAAATGGCTCCAAAGAAAATCTAAAGGGAAATTGACACAAAAAGCTAAAGTACTTAGCCATTTGCACCTCCTAGCCATGTCTCTCCCATATATGCAGATTTAGCCCTAGGTCCGCAATGGTGGACCTACAGGTCCGCAATGTGACAGCAAAACGACAAAAAAAATTGCCGGCTTAGCGTAGGTCCGCAACGGGTCAGGTCGGGTAGGTCCACAATCCGCAATACCCGACACGTGTCAACACCGGGGAAAACCCTAGTTCAACTCTACCTTCGCAATTGCGGACCTAGCTCCGCTAGGTCCGCAATTTTTAGCCTTTTTTATACTCATCTCTTTTTTAACATACGTTTTCGTTGCGGATTTGCATTATTTTTTTCCAGATAATTGTCAGTTGTACAGTTGAATAGGTGAACCAATTGAATGCTTTTGAACAATTTGAATCCGTGAATTTTTTTTATAAGAATTGCTAGGCTGAAAAGGGAAGCAAAGCAGATTTGCAATATGAGAAATTTTTAGCAATTTGATTTTGTTTCATCTGTTTTCTTGAAGATGAGTTATGTTTCTCAAAAAATAAAGTTACGTATTTTAGGTGGAGGTTACTTTCAACAGAATGATCAAGAGTGAGAGTATTTTACTGATCGACCGATGGTTCGTGCCATGGTTCCATCAAATCATCACGCATTCTAGGTTGACTAATTATGTTCGAGACAAATGTGGTATGGACTCTATTGTTGGTACTACCAAAATTATTTACAAATATTCTGGCCAACTCGTTGAGTTCACAGACAACGATGATGTTTCTTGTTTCCTGCAAAATGCTATGGCTTTAAAAAATCCGCCAACACTTTACGTGTACGACGATGTAACGATGGTGGGCGGAAGCAACGTTGGTGGTAGTTCGAACACTGGAGGCGCTCCTGATGTGTATGCCCCCGAGCAGAGTCAAACATCTTACATGCCTCAGTTCCCCGAGCAGAGTCAAACTCCTTATGTGCCTCAGTTCCTCGAGTATAGTCAAACTCCTTACGTGCCTTAGTTCCCCGAGCAGAGTCAAACTCCTTACGTGCCTCAGTTTGATTTTGATTTTCCTCCTGAACATGGTTATGGTATGAGTGACTATAACCCCGATTTTGTTTCGGAGACAGAAGAACCGGTAGAAGAACAAGAAGATCAGGAAGACGAAGACGAAGAAGAATTTCATCAACACGCCGATGAAGCTCATGTTTATGACCTGGGTCTTTCTGATGTTGATATGGATGAAGAAGAAGAAGAAACGTCTGAGTCCAGTCCTGTTAAATCATATGGTGGGATCAATGATTTCTTTGGTATGCCTCCCTCCCTTCCAGAAGAACAATAGCCCGTTATCACACCAAACGAAGCACCTGTCTCTCTCGGGATGAAGACCCTTGAAGAGGGTTTCCAGTTTAGAGTTGAAAGATCTTCAAAAACCCGATACGAGGTGATATGTGTGCAGGGTAACTATAATTGGCATATATATGCGGCATGTGTATAGAATACCACTATGTTCCACGTACGAAGTCTGCACGACGTACACACTTGTTCAAGGACCCAGATGCATCCCAACCACCGTAACACCAATAGAAGAGTATTGGGTAATATAATTTTGCCTAAAGTGCAGGATGAAAGCCGGAGACTCCATGGATCTAACACTGTGAACGACATGAATGATCAAATGCACGTAGATATCTCGTATTGGCAAACTTGGCGTGCGAAAGCTTATGCGCTAACCATTATGCGGGGTACCCCCCACGAATCGTTTATCCAACTCCCTGCGTTTTTCTATAATTTGGAGCTTCATAATTCTGGTACTTTCACCCAAATAAAGACAGATAGTACAGGACATTTTGAGATATGCTTTTTGACCCTTGGTTGCTCGGTACGTATTTTCCAATGTTTTGCCAAGGCCATTATATTTTTTTGCATTAATAGATAATGTCTATAATTTTCTAATGTCTAAACCACGTAATTTATGTAGATTCGGTCATTTCTGGGATACTTGCATCGTGTCCTTAAAATAGATGGCGCTTATTTGAAAGGTCCTTACTTGGGCACAATGTTTTTTGCCGTTGCTATGGACACCAATAACCAAATTGTGTCGGTCACTTTCAGAGTTGGTAGGTCTGAGAGTTGGGAGGCGTGGACTTGGTTTTTGACGATGTTGAAGGATTGTATCCAAGAACCGGAAGGGTTGGTGTTCATATCCGACGGGGCTTTATCCATAAGCCAAGCTATCAACACGGTGTACCCAAATGCCCATCATGGTTTGTGTTATCGCCATTTGCTGATGAACGTAAAAAGCAGGGACAATAGGGACAAGTATAGGAAGACTATGTTTTGGAAGACGTGTAAAGCGTACACGGAGGAGGATTTTGAACATAAAATGGCAGCTCTACGACGCGTTATACCTGTAGGAGCACCACTTATAGACGCGGTTGGCAAGGAGAAATGGTCACGGACCTATTTTCCCAGAATGTGTTACAACATAATGACTTCAAACAGCGCCGAGCCAGTCAATGCACTGTCTCGTTTTGCTCGGAGACATCCTATCATATCTCTTATGGATTACTTACGAGAATTTCAGCAAGACAGGTATTCAATTCGTCGGAACAAAGAAGGTTTTCATAGTCACACTTCTCCACTGTTATTTTCGTATGTCACAAAAATTCACAACATATTTGCAAGATTTTAATCTTTTGTTTTTCTGCAGGGAGATGGGTAAATGCTCTCACCCCAAAGATAGAAATAATTAATAGAAGGAGACAGTGAAGTCGGAAAGGTTTATTGTCCTTGAAATAGGTCGTGGCCTATACGAAGTTAAAGATTTCCGTAGGGACACGAAAGTGGATTACCATAATTATAGTTGGTCTTGTAGGAAATGACAGATCTTCGGTTTACCTTGAAGTCATGCAATCGCCGTTGCAAGACATGAAAAGTGTACATATGTCATCCACCTAGTATCTGGTTACTTCAAAGCGGATAATTTTCGAGCCACATACTCAGAACTCATACATCAGGTTGGGCATCCTTATACATGGGTTGTTCCAGACACTCCACTTATGACCGTTAAACCACCTCTCTACAAGAGACGCGCTGGTAGACCGAGTAACCACGATCGTATCCCATCTCGTGGTGAGGATCCAATACCGAGGAGATGTACTCGATATGGAGAAATTAGACATACTCGGGCTCAATGCCAAGAACCTGCACTAGTGAATCGGGGAAGTCAAAGAGCATCTGGTAGCCGCCCTACTCAACCAATGCCTACCAACGATTATGGAGGCAGTTATAGATATCAGACTTTTGATTTAAACGTTGATATGAACGAGTAACCATGTATGTAATCAACCTATTGATTATAATGAATAATATTCTTGTTTTCTTAAATTGTTCGTGTATCATGATAATAAACAAAATGCTACACTTTATTACTTAACGAAAGGATAGAACCGAGCAACAGAAATCTATCGACTACTACATGACCAAGTTAATTTAAACAAACTTCGGAACATGAACATTTAAAACAAAAGGATAGAACCGAAAGGTAATGTAGTATCTCTCTGGGTAGAGAGCTTTACACCTAATGATCTAATCAGCCTTTTCATTGATCATGTCCTCTATGTCGGGATAGTTTTCTTTGATATTCTTTATTTTTTTCTCTTCTTCCTTGATCTCTCTCTGCACCACCTTCACCTGGTGCTTCTTTCCCTCGACGACCGTCTCTAACCCTATCTGCTCGGCCCTGTTCTTCCGCCACAGGTCTTTGAACTTGGAAATGTCTATCTCTACTTGTCGTATGGATTCCCTCATCCCCGCCGACATGATTTGAGAAGGCGTATGGTTTGAAGGCATGGCAGGAGAGTTACAACAGGGGGCGCTTCGTAATCATGTGTCTCTATATACCAGTCATATGCCTCGTCCATTTCCTCTCCCTCCTCATCTGTTATTGGAAAATCGGCTGAAGTTTTTCCAAGGTTCCACCACTCCTTCTCTGTTTGGGGTGGTTTCCAAATTCTCCTTGAACTTCCATCCATCAATGGTTGTTTTGAAGAAGAGCGGGAATTTCCATCCATAGTGTTATAGAAAGTAGGCAATAAATGGTTCAACAAGGTGGTTACTTGTTGCAAAGGTTAGATAGCAAGATGTGAATTTTGATTGCATCACACATCGTACTTATATTCATGAAAAGGATTTACATATCTTCTGATCCAGTCCACATCCGCAAGTGCGAATTTGCTTGGAAAAGGCTGCAGGATTCGCTTGAAAAGGCTTACACATCTGACTGAGTCAGTCCACCTCCGCGATTGCGGATGTGCTTGGAAAAGGCTGCAGAATTCGCCTAAAAAGGCTTACCTATCTGTCTAATCTATTTTGTGGTTTGATGCATTTATATTTTATACTACTAGAAAACAAGTATCGGAGACAATATTATTTAAGAGCATATCATAAACACATTCTCATTCGAGACAATATTATTTAAGAGCACATACATGTCAAACTGAAGACCTCCTATGCAAGTTACAACTACTCTAATGTGTTCAAGACCCTATCCTAACCTGAACCTTGATAAAGTTAATGGTGGAAAACTTGGTTGATGTTGTCCTTGTTCGAGAAATAAGGGAGACTTACATAATATAGTTTCAAATTTGCTTATTACAAACATACACGATTATTTAAATATCAAAGTACGGCTACACGATGCTTGGTTTTTCTGGAATCTCCACCGACTTCTAATATGCTTTGGGGATACGAGTCCGGAAGTGTTAAGCTCTACTCTCTCGCTGTACACTTCAATTACGGTATGGCCGTCAACATATTGACGTATGTTGGCTACATCTTCATCGGTAGCCAATGCTTCTAGTCTAGTCAATAAGTCTCCATTCGGCCTTCTGAAATACAACATATAATATTTTGGTTCGTCATAACCTAGCTCTTTCATGATCTGGTGAAACAGTTGCATGGAAAGATCGTCGACATCTGACATATCAACATAGATTTCTAGACCATGGAAGTACTGTCTTCTAGGTGGTTCTGTGAAGTACCCTTGATGGTGGACTTTCATGGTGAACAATTGTGGATAAGCCATTGTTAATAAACATGAACAACGTTAGCTTTCCACAACATTTAACACAAGCAAAACCAAAAAAAATATAAACACTAACCATATAACTCGGTGGTAGTGTTTGGAAGAGATTGAGTTAAACATATGAAGTTCCAAACATGAAGATTTGGAGATGCCATATAAGAAGAAATTGTTCAATTACTTTGATGATTCACAATGTGTTTCTTTTTCTAGGGTTTACAACCACTCCACCATGAGGTATTTATAGTCGTTCTGGTCGCAATTACAGAGGTGTACTAGGTTCGCAATTGCGGAGGTGCACTAGGTTCACAATTGCGGATCTACAAGATTCTCCTGAAAGATTCTTCTGTAAGATTCTCCTGAGAGATTCGTCTGAAAAGGTGCAAGTTTATCTTGACCAAATCTAGGTTCGCAATTGCGGGGGGTGCCCCCTTTTTGGCTATAAATACTAACGTTATTTACAACTTATAAGTCACACTATCCAACAACATTTTCCATCAACTGATATCACATGGCTAGAAACCGAGCCTCTTCTTCAAACCCCTCCTCTTCGCAAACAATGCCGGAAAGGATGAGACAATCCGTAGAAAAGTGAGGCAAAGATCGAGGAACTCACTCAAAGGTGAAAAGAAATGATGACCATGAAAGAAGGGTATTTGAGAAGGATGGACGTAGACAGGGAAGAGATAAAAAGGTCGAAAAGAGAAATAAAAGATAAGGAAGACCGTATTCGTTACGACAACGAACGAGCCAACAAGATTGTCCAAGATTTCGCAGTACTGCAGGCTGGTGTACGTCTCTGGATGGCCCCGGACATCTGCCTAAAGGTGGGTTCCCAGACATAAGAACCCCAAGGAAATCGGTTCCAAAACAGAAAATCTTGTACTGCAGTAAGCACAGTGGTGGAAACGGGTAAATGAGGTTGTCGGCCAAGAAAAAAGACCTCCACCGTCATCATCAAGCAAATACGGACAACATCATCATCCGTAAGCTGATATCTACTACCTCCTAGTGATGAAAATCTCCTAGCTACTTGGGAGATCAGCAACCTCTCCGCATCAGATAAAACCGTGAGACCTCTGTATCTGCCTCTCTGTCAATGACGGCACCTCTTCAAAGCGGAGTCCTGTCATGAGACAGAACTCCTCCAGCCCAAATCTCAGTATATGTTCTTCCACCTGGAAGAACATATCATCCTCCCTAGCATCATCCGGGAAGATTTGTATCTGTAACACGCAGTGCATGAATAATGGTTCCTACGCGTAGTCCTCCATTAGCAACCAGTGACCAAAAGTCGTGCCATGGAAGATCGCCAACCTACGTTCGTTCAACCTCTCCTTAATTTCTTTTATCACCGTCAACTTTGACTTCAACGTCAAACTAGGGGCCTAAATTGTCAAAAATTTAAGTTTAGGTTCCTAATGTGTCAAAAGTTAAAAGACCTAAACTGTCATAATTGCAAGTAGGGGTGCTCACGGGTTGGATTGATCGGATTGAAGGCATTTCAACAACCCAACCCAATGTTGGCGGTTTGAGAATTTTCAACCCAACCCAACCCAAACAAAAGTGCAACCTAACCCAACCCAACATGTTCGGGTTGGTCGGGTTGTGTTTAAACAAAGTAAAAACAATATTGAAAACATAAAAATAAGGAAATTTTTCTTTGAAATACGATTCATCATTCAAAAGAATATACGAGTTCATTAAATATTTAGGTATTACATATAACTTTCCAATAATGTCCTCTTATGAGTTCCATTGCTCGTTGTTTCCAAGTTGTTTTTAGTAACGTATACATATAAAAGGGAAAAATAAATAATTTTAGAGAAGTCGCTAAAATGTTTATCGGGTTATCGGGTTGGTCGGGTTACTTTGAGCCTAACCCAATATCAACCCAATAGATTCGGATTGTCCTAATTTTGTATCGATTATATGTCGGGTTACCTTGGGTTGATTTTTTCCCAAGTTGGTCGGATTGGGTTGATCGGGTTGGTCGGTTTTTTGAGCACCCCCAATTTGCAAGCCTAGTTCCTAAAGTGTCTAAAATTAAAGTTAAGGGACCTAAAGTGTCTAAAATTAAAGTTAAGGGACCTAATATGTCATATTTGCAAGTTAAGGGACCTAGTGTGTCATAAATTAAAAGTTTAGGGACCTAAAGTGTCAAAATTTAAAGTTTAGGGACCTAAAGTGTTAAAATTTAAAGTTAAGGGACCTAAAGTGTCTAAAATTAAAGTTAAGGGACCTAATGTGTCATAAATTAAAGTTTAGGACCTAAAGTGTCAAAATTTAAAGTTAAGGACCCTAAAGTGTCTAAAATTAAAGTTAAGGGATCTAATATGTCATATTTGCAAGTTATGTGACTTAATGTATCATAATCATCATAATCTAAAATTGAAGGCAAGCAGATTGATATTAAAATACTGAATAAAATACGAAAAATAAAAAAATAAAAAATTTCCAGATTAGGTCTGCAATGTAGTGTGGTTGCAGTGGTGTAGTGTGAGGTTGTGGTGGTGGTTGCGGTGCTATACATAAACCCTTGCGGTTGGGTAGTAGAATAAGTTGAAAAAAAGGTTTTAAACACTTACCTTTCCTGCCATTGTAGACACGTGTTGATTTGGTGAAGCACGTAACAAAATACCGACAAAAAAACGCCTGATTCAATGACTTTCTTTTAAAAAAATTAGATATGGGGTATGTGGGGAGGGGACCATATCTCGATTTATATAACAAAAAGGGTAGTTGGGGGAAGGGGGGGGGGGGCTGGGGAACCGTGTACTATTAATTATAATTAAAAAACAATAAATTTTGCGGACCTGCCGCATGCATTGCGGAACTAGATTAAGGTGTCTAAGGTAGTGCCACGTGGCAGGTATTGCGGATGACAGACCTACCCGACCTGACCCGTTGCGGACCTGGAGTGAGCCGACTTTTATTTTGTCGTTTTCCTGCCTCCTTGCGGACCTACAGGTCCGGACCAAATATGCAAATCAGGGGGAGAAATGACTTGGAGGTGCAATCCACATGGTATTTTGGCTATTTGTGCCAATTTCCCGAATCTAAAATATCTAGTATTTCTATTTTGGTAAATATATTATTTTAAAAGAGAATAGTAATGTATATTGAACTTTTTAATTTGTATTAAAAGTGAAAAATCATTTAATTTGAAGATTTGTTTGTTTTCCCAAATAATTAAAATAAAAATCCTGCCTCCTCCCAACATGCTATGTTGGGTTTAAAATTTAGATAAATCTAATTGTTTTATTCCGTTATTGGCTCCAATTTGAAAGCCATACCTTCATGTGATTTTGATATTAAAATAAATTATTCAAAAGTTTGAAAATTAATAATAATAACTTGAAAATTGAAAAATAAAATAAAAATACAAAGCTTTGAATATGGGCATGTGCAATGTGCAATTGAAAATGGATTTGGTCCCACGCCACTACTTGAACGGATGTAATTCACCCCGTAAAAAAAATAATAATTATTATGGTGTCGTAAAATATATCATAAACTTTTTAAATTTTAAGGCATGTTTATTTATGTTTAATTTTTATCTGTAAGCTGTCGGGTGATTATATGATACTGAAAATGAAGGTATACTATAATGACATATATTGAGTTCAAGGATCCCCTTCATTTGCTAACCACGAAATTGGTGTTAATCGTACTAACCAATTTTCAACCAATCAAAATCATCGTAGAGTTTATGTCCACAAATGGTAATATGAGAATTTCATAATTCACGCCTATTTAATTTATTTCCATATTTCAAGGAGTTATTAATATGGTAGTTATCTAAATATTAAATATAATATTTAATATATTTTCATATTTCGAGTGTGCATATATACATGTGTAGATGTCAGTATGTATTTCAACCAATGCAGAATAGATCAGCTGATATGCACATATACAACATGTACATATTCACAATACTAACTGTGCACATATGGATATTAGATACCAGTGTGCAAATATGCATATTCTCAATGTGCACATATGCATATACTCAATATGTACATATGCATATTAGATATTAGTGTGCACATATGCATATAATATTTCAGCAAACATATGCATATATGCACTGTATGCAAGTGTGCACATATGCACTATCAAAGAGATCATTAGGTGAGTAGAACAATTTCTTGAAATTGATTTCTTCAGATCGAAAACAACAAATTTCTTGAATCATCAAAAACTAAGGTGAAATTAGCATTATCAGCAATATCATCAATCATAAAAAAGATGTCATTTACATACAAAAACCCTCTCTATGCATCTCATCTTTTATCCACCAAAAACTAACAAAAAACAAGTGAATTTTTCAGAAAAAAATTGAACTAATAAAAAACTACAACTAATACTGGCTATCAAGAGTCACCGGAAATGCCTTGTCGCCGCCACCACCGTATCATTCTCCGACGGTGGTTTCACGTACTTTCCGATCACTTTCTGGTGAGTCCGGTTCTTGATCCTCTGAATCTTGGCTCGTGTTTTTTGTTTCTCTCTTTTCGCCATTGAATCATTTCTTTCTCGTAGATCCCTTGCTAGAACACCTCTCCGATTGACGGCCATAACCACCGCCTTCCCTCCGCCTCCGAGTCCGCCTCCTCCACCAGATCTTCGTCCATCGCCTTTAGGGTGTTCGTGCGTGTTGGAGTTGGATAAAACGATTTTGGGGGATCAAATCCCTAATTATTTGGGTTTTTAATTTGGTAGGCACATGTTCCCCAAATTAAAAGGAATTGTATTTTGACCGAAATACCCCTGTGCATACATGCATTGTCTTTTTAACAACCATTTTTAATATTTTAATTTAATAAAAAATCAATTAATTGTGGACCATTGATCTCATCAATCTACGGTTGAGTTGGTTAGCACGGTTAACACCAATGTCGTGGTTAGCAAATGAATGGACCTCTGAATTCAAATAAGATTGAGAACCTTTGAATATGTTTTATGACTTAAATACACTTATTTTTATATACATACGAAGATATTATGTAATGCTAATTTTGAGTATATCATTATACTTTTTAGTGTCTTTTCTTTTATTTACAAAAGTTGATAGGGTTATTGTGGTAAAATGCTGGTAACAATGATAAAATATCATGAACACTGAATTTACCTTGTGGTCCATATGCATGGAAAAGACTATACTGCATGATTAATGTAATTTGACATGATTTGTAATTGTACTATAGTGAATGATGTCAAGACTTGTAACACTTGGACTCGTTTGAACTTTTCGAACCGTGTTCAACGTAAGAGTTGGCATCATTTGAAGGAAACAAACGTGGTCTAAAGAAAAGATGTTACTTTCGTATTTACAGATATATATATATATATAGACGGAGGTTCAAGGGAAAACCTCAAAAAAACGGAAAACTGAAGAACACCATGGTAGCCTTCCATCTGGACGGTATGCACTTGTGCATACAGGTAATTATGTTGTTTTTTTTGTTTTTATGCACAAGTGCATTATGCACTTGTGCATATACACGTGTGCATGTTACAAATTACCTATATGCACAAGTGCATACCGTCCAGATGAAGGGCTATCAGGGTGTTCTTCAGTTTTCTATTTTTTTGAGGTTTTCCCCTGAACCTGACCCTATATATATATATATATATATAATATAATATATTCCGGTTATTCACTATCTTTTATTTCATTTGTAGCAATTACGATCACATAAAACCAATAGAAAATATGCCAACTATGAGAGTAGTCTTGTATTTTGGGATTACACATTTTTGATGTGACTTTTGTAATCAACTAAATTTTGAATGAAGTTCAAAGTTGTTTTTTATTAAGAGCAATAAGTGAGCCCATGTCAATATATCTATAGGTTGTATGGATATGAACTCAACAAGCTAGTAGGCCAAATATAGTATATAGGCCTCATCTCATGGACCAACATGACCATCTAGCTTCTTCCCAATAACATTTTTATCCAATAAGCATATAGAGTCAAATGTCGCAATGTTTGTAAAATATATACACAACTTCATAATAAATAAAATTATACTGTAACTTTCTAATAAACTGTAGACTTGACAACTCAGACTTGTATTCTGAAGGTTTGGATAGGGGTATGCATGGGACGGGTTGGGTGGGTTTAGGTGGGAAAACCAAAAACCCTATTGGATTTCGGATATGAAAATTAAGACCTAAATTTTAGGTTTTGGATTTCGGATTGCTTCGGGTTCGGGTTGGTCGGGTTTCGGGTATTTTTATAATGCAAATAGAGTATATAAATTTAATCGATTTTGAGGATGAATTCAACCGATTGAGAGATTGATGAAATCGATAGTAAGTTTAGAAATTAAATAACATTTCGACAGACTAAAATTTACGATTTTCAAGACATAATTAGATAAATATATTGTTTATATAATATTCACAATATATATGTATGTTATTTCGGGTTTTCAGACGGGTCGGGTGGCCAAAGATCAAACCCGAACCTAAATATCCCCCCAAAAGTGCGGTTTTTGATTTTCATATTTCGGGGTATTCGGATTTTGCACAAACACCTCATTTTCGGTTCTGGTTCAAGTTCGGATTTTGCACACTCCTAGATTTGGTTAAACCAAGGGTTGGACTTTATATAGGGTGCGAACACTGTCAGATTTGACGTTTAAGAGCTCTTTCTCGATTTTTCATACTACAATAAAATATGGGTTTGCCACGACGAGCTTCAGTGTCCAAATGGGTAGTTTTAATTATTGGGCTTAAGTGTCAAAAATTTCAAAATGAGATGTTTAAGTTCTTCAAAAATTCAAACTTTGAAGGCTAGTTCAACTGATAAATAAACGTTATGCACTGGGCTCGTACCCATAGGTCACTAGTTCGAGTATTCTCAAGGTCATTGTGATTTTTTCTTGTTTTTATCTTCAAGGTCCAAAGGGATTAGTCGAAGCATGCACATACTGGTTCAGACACCCATAGTTAAAATAAAAAAAGTTCCAATTCATACTTGAAGCCATACAAAACCCTCAATCTAGAAATAAATGTGTCACACCCCTGTTACATGGTAGTGACTACTGCCATTTAACATTAAAAGATCGTAATATAAATGTTGATATCCTATACAATTGCATCGAAAGATATTATATCAAAATATCTTGTTATTAATTTCCATTACATAAATAAAAGGTAACAAAATGGTATAGTTTGTGTAGAAGAAAATTGAAGCAGGAGGTGGCAACAAGTTTAAGGATTTTTGTAACAAAGTGGGGTATGAGATTCTATGCTAAATAGCTTTAGTGTTTAATCAATAACGCAACATGTTAGGGAGTCATTTAGTATAACAATGGCGAGTAGAGAGGCCATAAGGCTATCAATTGATATCTATTGGTGTATTCTTGTTGTTGTCAAAGAAGAGAATAAAATGGTAGATTTGTATGCATTTATCTAGAGCTAAATTGATTTAAGTGAGATATGTGTTAACTATATGTGTTGTGGTTTTGATAACGCAAATAATGGATTAAGTTCGTGTGAAACCGAAGGAGTTAGTGTTAAACCAGTAAAAACAAACAATCGAAACCCAAAACCATGGTTGTGCACATTGGACGATTGTGCAAGATGTGTTGTCACTTCCCTAATATCTTATTTGCTCTATATGATGTCTCACTTAGCTCACAAGAGAAGTACCATAACCCAATGCATTAGTTGAATATCAATTATAACATAAACAAAATTACATTCACTAGTATAGATAGCTTTCATGGCCACAAATACAATGTACTTAATATTGTTCATACAAAATCAAACATAAGGAAATAAGCAGACTGCTCCTATGTAAAGTAAGGTTAGGCCTGCCATTTGCTCTTACCGTCTCCTGACTTGCCTACTCCTAAGATACACATTACTAGCTAGCTTAAATCTTAGTAAATCCATGATTTGATAAACAAGTCGTTAGCATAACAAAACATTGCGTTTTTAGAAGTTTTTCACATAAAGTATCATACAATTGATAAACAATAACTTGGATGCAATATATATGCTTATATATTTACATATCAGACTCATAAGATTATTCATATATTACTTAATATTAGTTCTTGTTGTTTAATGTGGCCCAAAACTCGCTCTTGATGCGGGGAAGGCCATCCTTGCTTCAAGGGTTATTGCATTAGGGCACTTTCATTTATGGCAAAGATTGGTAAACTAACTAGGTGACCTGTCAAGTAATTATGTAATTAAGTACTCAATTAATACAAAGATTGGTAAATTACTTAATTGATTAAATTAATGATGCCTATTTAATTGATTTAAATTAATTTTAAACTAGATGAGAACATGCCTAGGTAAGAGCCTTGGGCTTCT
The DNA here is from genome assembly GCA_954870635.1 of Arctium minus. NCBI lineage: Eukaryota > Viridiplantae > Streptophyta > Magnoliopsida > Asterales > Asteraceae > Arctium > Arctium minus. The sequence goes on along the minus strand of OX941081.1, from coordinate 136,733,409 downwards.
AGCCCTTCTTTTTACCCAATAATCTTGAGCAACCACCTGCAACCCAAGATATATTTAAAAGTTGTTGAAGAGTTGGAAAAGGAGAAGAAGATGCCATTGTTTATCCTCATCAGGTATTGACTCTATTCTTATCTTTGAGCTAGACTCCTCCATTAATGGAGTTTTAGGATTTCCTTGAGATTTTCAAGTTTTGGGTTTGTTATAAAATTGAGAAATAATTGGAGTTTACATAAGAGAAGCTCCATCTGATGAATATCTTTGTGTTTTGCAAGGTAAAAAGTGTTTTATATCTTTGGAATCATGGAATTTTCATTCAAGGTTCATGAGTTTTAATGTTCTTCAAGGTGGAAATGTTAATCTAGGGATTTAATTTGGTTTTATGTTATTAGAATGTTTATTGATGGTAGAAATCTTGTTTTCCATGGGTTTAAATATGGTGTTTAGGATTGATAGTTTAATGATGTTAGAAATATAGAAACTCCCTTTTGAGTCTAGAACATGTTGGTTTTGGGAAGAATTGCTGTAAAATCGAAGTAGTCCTACATGGAGTTGAATTCCATGGTTTGTCAACAAATGGTTGCGCGACTAGCCCCATGACTTGAAGTCACAGGACAAGTTACGGGAATAGATTCAGAGATTCGCGCGACTAGGCCCACTACCTGAAATCAACGGACAAGTCACGTAACTTTCTGTTTTGAGGAATTTCTGAAGTTTCCTGAAGTTGCAGTCAAAACTAGTTTGAAGCATCAATTAAGACCTTTATTAAAAAAACAATAGAGGGTTTTATATGGTAATCAATGTGGGTTTAACACCTATTTAATTCAATGTTGGTCCCGAAGGTGCATAACTAGTTTGTAGAAGGGGGGGGGGGGGGCGGGTTGAATACGAACACAAATTTTCAGTTTAATAAATTGTTTATTGAAGAATCAAATCACAATTTATAGTTTGTTGCGGAACAAGATTAAGTAAAACCTAATCTAAACAAACTAGAGAATCACACAGTTGTTTGGACTAAGAAATCGAGAAGAAAGGTTGAGGGAATATAGAAATCAAGGGATTCTATATACGGTTCACTAAGAGATAGATAGATAGATAGAAGGTTACTTTGAGAGAGAGTCTTAATATTTCAATTTATACCCTATGCATTAAATGCATGGCAGGGTACTTTACACGTGTTACCTTTTGATTGGTTGTATGTCTCTGACTTTTGGAGACATGCTTTTGGCCGCATGGTGAATAGTGTAGTTCTTTAGAGTTGTTGTACGACTTGTAGCAGAGGTATGTCTCTTATAACAGTTGTACCTTTTGTGCAAGGATAAGACAAAAGAAACTTGAAGCATAAGCTTTGTGATTATCAATCGCTGAATATCTCTTCCTTAGGGAGGTCAAAGGAAGTTCAACGATCGCAGAAGCTTTTCTTCAAAGTTCTTCACGCATTGTGGACTTGTCTTGATTTCACTGATGTCCGCATCAGATCATGAGTAGACTTGTTGATTTTTTCAGCAACTTTGTCTTTGAGTCAACAGTGAACATCTTTGTCTCGAAACTTGTCTTCAGGGATTACATCTAACATATTACGAAGAACCTATCAGCGATAATGAACAGACTTAGTGTACAATCGCTGATGGTGAAACACTAATACATACAGATGTTAAATGTAATTTTTACAAAGTATTTTAAAGGGTCATTATCAAATCACTGAGAGAACTTGGATCAATAATCTCCCCCTATTTGATGATGACAAAGCAATAGAAGAAAATTACTTTGATTCAAAATATAAAGATAGTCAGTACTCATAACATACATGTCCCAATTACTATTTTGAGGGATCTTTTACAGTACTAATGATGTAAAGTACCTCACTGAAAATTTCATTGATTTGCAAATAGATATTACAAAGAGGAATGTGAAAATAATAAGTACAAGTGAAGTCCTATACTACTGTAAGTTAAACTAATAGATTACATGTGACACCTGTCAAATTCTGAATCTTAAGGTTAGCACCCTCAGATTAATTTATAAGTTTTGTCACTTTTAAATTTTTATTAAAAGCCTTTAAGATAAAAAGTTTCCCGAAAAATTTAGAAGTTGCGTTAAAAACCCGGAACAGTTCCGTATCTGACCGTCACTGTCCAGAAATGCCAAATAAATAAATAAAAGTCCAAAATCCTTAAACTATATAAATCAGCATGTTAATTTCTCTTGAATTGCAAAATTTCCAAATCTGACAATTATTTAGCAAATATTGAGAATCAGGTATTTCGGTTCTCAATTATATCTGAAATTTTATAAATTAGACTAGTAATTTAATGAATAATATTAAATAATTTTTTTTTATAATGATGAGTCACTAGGACACTTGTCTTAATTGTATTATATTTTAATTATTTTAATTACTAAAAACAAATTAAAAACAAGATTTACTCCCATTTTTCAATCTCAACTTTTCACCTCCTCTCTCCCTCCTCCCTCTTGTTCGGCCGAAGAACACACCACCACCATCACCATTTCAATTTTTTTTTTACTCAAAATCAAAATACAATCAAGAATCCAACAACAAATTGAAGATAGAATCAAGTTTTCTTCTCAAATCTTCAAGGTAATCTCAAAGACTACATTCTTATTATGCATGTTTTCATATTTTTGATTTTGAGTTTGAGTAACAAAAGATTCATCCAAAATGTGGTATAAATTAGGTTTTGTTGATAAAATAGCTTTCAAATTTATGTTCATATATTCAAAAATGAGATTTTGATTCTTGTTTTTCAAAAGAAAACTTGTTTATCATCAAGTTTAGGGTTTATGATGAAAAGGTGGAATTTTGGTATCATAAACCACTAAAATATTGGTATTATTGAATTTATGATTATGTTAACATAATGAAATGTTAGTATAATGAAATGTTAGTATAAAAAGGTTCTTATGAAGGAATTTCCCAAGTTCCACATGATTAAGAACTTAACAATAGTGTTAATGTCATTTTAATTGGTGTTATGTTCATGCATGCATATGGATGAGCATTTTGATTGCAATAAATCCATGATGCATAAGTTAGTTTATTATGTAATGAGGAGTGAAGACATGGTTTATAATCAAAAACCATGTCTAATGATCACTATTTTGTGGTTTAAAATAGTATTTACCTTACTTTAGAATCTGTCCAGAAAATGGACTTCACTTCTAGCTTGCACAATTCAGAAACCACATGTCCAAATTTGGGGTTTTTGCTTCTAAACTTTAATTTAGAGTGTTAGCTTTCTAAAAAGTCCGAAAACACTGAATTTGGAGTTGATTTGGGCACTTAAATGGATTTTTCAAGAAAATGGTGCAATCTGTCCAGTGAAGACAGATTTATACACCTATCTTGTAGAGGCCATAACTCCCTCATCACTCATCCAAATAAAGTGAATCTTTTTCCAAATATTAGGATTTTGAGTTAGGTTTGTATCCATATATGGATCACTATCTAATTCCAAGAATTGATACCTCAAAAGCTTGTTGCAAGTGAGGTATGTCACTGATCCGAAAATCAGTGACACTCTATTTTGTAAAAATTATTTGAAGTATCAAAAGTTATTCAAAAATTATAAAAAAATGCAGATTTACTCTAAACATATTATAGTATCATCACAAAATTTGTGATTTAATAATTCTCTTGGGAAGTTAAGTTTCCGTGTTGATTTCATCGAACAACTTTCTGGACAGCATGTGCTGAATCCAGAAAGGTAATCTTCTTAAGTATAAATTTTGTTTTATTGTAATTTGGAACTTTGTATAGTTTAATTATAGATATGGACCAAAGAATTTATATAATGGCATTTCATGGGACAATTGGACATATTGGTTGGACATCGGAATAGGGCATTAATGTGTTTCCTTATGGCAACTCTTGTATAGGGAAATTAAGGGCGTGACAAAATTCCATAAGTATTAAAGTAAAGCTTCACCGTCGCATTCGTTAAGGTGAGTATTCACAGCCCCACTTTTATCGTTTTAATTGATTTTGGGGTGGAAAGCATGTTTAAATTGCGTATTTAAAGATTCATGAGAATTGTTTGAAAGTATTGCGAATTGGCAATTTATAAGGCTTTGTTAAAAGCATTTGGAATTATAAGCTATATGATAAGTATGCAATTGATGTGTTGAGTTTTTAATGTTAAGACCCCGTGACACTACTATTAACTCGAAGAAAATCGGGCCTATAGTATTAGTGGATAGCGCTATTTGGTGTGACAAACCCACCTTAATGCTGACGAGCAGGGGTGCACTATACTAGATAAGATGACTAAACATGTGGCATGAACCACCGCTGAGTTAGTTCATTGGGGGCGTTGAAATCGGTCAGGGATGGCTTAGTAGTGGCTCAACGTAATATTATCTTTGCGTACACTTATCATAAAGAAATTAAATTGTGATGCTCATGAATCAAAGAATTGAAGTTGGTTTATACGTATGTTTTACAAATGTCGACTTGCATATAAAAATGATTTGTGCATATTTAAAACCTGTGAACTCACCAACTCTTTGTAGTTGACCTTGGTTTTTATTCATGCTTTTCAGGAATCAAGAAAGTAATTCCATGATGTTTTATCAGCGCACTTCATATTTTGAAGCAAGATTATTTTTGGCTTTATGCGTATCGTTATATTTTAAAGTTTGGAATTTGTAAACAATGACGATACCTTGTACTTAAAAATGTAATGTATTTTGAATGTTAGGTAAATGTTGGTATGTTTATAATCTTGTGCTATGACATCGGAGCTGTTATGCCTCGTGTTTCCGCTTTAGCGGGGTGTGACAGATTTGGTATCAGAGCCATAGGTTATAGGGAATACCGGTTTTGTTTTAAAACCACACACTATAACCTTTTACAAATAAAGTTTTCAAATTAAAGTGCGCTGTAGTATAACTAAGATGTGTTTCACATTATCATATTTTAACTTAAGCAAAGCTTGATCACCTTTGTTTAATTTAAGTGTGTATAAAGGGGACATGGGTTGGCTATACTAGGAATTACTAAAAATAGAAACTTTTTTGATACAAAAAAAAAATGAAAAGCATGACTGTTATGTGAGTTGCGTGGTATTTTTGGTTTTTAATAAAAATTATAGCATGATTGACAATTAAAACTTTATTAATTATCGCAGTCATTATGTCACGATCACCATCTCACCAAGAACAGTCGCCTGACGGATCAGGCTACCTCACCTACATCCCTAGAAGAAATTCTCCGACGAGTGACGACTATGACCCATCTGAGCACGATTATTCAGATTCTGATCGATCACCGGAGAGATCGGTCACACCTACTATGGAGCCGACTTCACCCGCCACTTTTGAGAGAGAGAGTACACCTGTCCCACGTAGGGACGAGGCGGGGCCTTCTCGACTTAGGGGTCGGAGGGTATCGCCACCACCATGCGCTGGAATACCAGTGTCTCAACCAGCCGGTATGACAGCATTAGAAAACTACTGGGTTTCGGGTATGGCCCGAGAAGTGGAGAGAGTTAGAATGGAGGTAAACCATCATGAGCATTCCATTGATGCACTCATGACTATAATGAATTCAAGCGATCAGATTTTAAATGGGCTTATATCAATGGTAAGTATGGGCGATCAATCTATGAGTGGGTTTGTGAGGGAACTGATGGAAACTAGGGCTATGGTAGCATGGCTGCACTCTTGCTTATCTGTGATGATGGGACTTTTGGTAATTGTGATAGCATGGGCGATGATGTTGTTTTTCAGGCATCAGTAGTACGAATCATGGTTGGAGATTTGGGTGACTAACTTTCTTTTTGGACATGTAACTCGTCATATTAGTACATTATTAAATAGCTTGGCTATTACTTTTGGATGAATATTGAATGTTTGACATAGTATTATAATGATAATGGATATGATTATGATATATTGTTTATGTATGTTTATAAACTGTGAATTTCAATTCCATGAGGTTGATTTATGATATTTTGGATGTATGAATAAACAAATACAATTTGTATTGTATTAAGATTATAGGATAGAAATAAGGGAAATAAGGATTTGGAATTAAATATTAACGAGGCTTTAAAATAAATTGTTGCATTAGAATTATGCCGCCAAGAAGAGAAGATCCTGAGATTGCACGACTCGTATCCGAGCAAATCTTAGCCACACTTCCTAACATAGTTAGTCAGATAGCAGCGGGCCTAAATGCTAACTAACCTAATCAACCAAGAGCCGGTGCAAATATAGAAAAAGAATGTACATATAAGACTTTTAGGTCTTGTAACCCAAAGGAATTCTGCGGTACCGAAGGAGCGGTTGGGTTATTATCTTGGATTGAAGGAATGGAATCCGTTCTCCACATAAGTAAGTGCTCTTAAGCAAACAAAGTAGAATTCGCAGCTTGTTTACTACAAGGAAGAGCACTGACGTGGTGGAACACTCAAGTGCAGACCCGAGGAAGAGAAGTAGCTAACAAACTCACTTGGGATGAATTTAAAGAAATGCTTAAGGAAGAATATTGTTCAAGAAGCGAAATGCAGAAATTACACGCAGAGTTATGGGAGCATGAAATGAAAGGAAACGACATTGATACATATACGGCACGATTTCATGAGCTGGCTAAGATGGTGCCACATCTGGTTACACCAGAAGAGAATCGGGTAGACAGGTATGTCTGGGGTTTAGCTCCAGAAATCCGAGGGGATGTGACCTCGGGTAACCCAAAAACCATTCAGGAGGCGGTAAATCTGGCAACCAAGCTCACCAATAATGCCAATCGATCAGGGCTTTTCATTCACGATAAAGTCAAAGGAAAAAGGAAGGTTGAGGAAATTTCAAGGAGACCGTTTGACAGAAGAAGAGGAAAGGAACAGAGAACGGTGGGTAATTATGGAATTCAGACTCAAACAGCTGATAAAGGAAAGGAAGTATATCCGAGATGCGGCAAGTGCAACAATCATCATTTCGGAGATTGTGTTATTTGTCTCAAATGTAACAAAGGAGGTCATTATGCGAAAGATTGTAAGAATGGAGGAAGGCGAGCCTGTTTTGAGTGTGGGAGTCAGGACCACTTCAGAAATGCCTGTCCCAAATTTATCAGAAGGATGAACGTAAACCAGACTCGACCGGTCAATCAGAGGAATCAAAAAGGTCAAGCACGAGGCCGAGTATTTGAAATTGGAGCGGAAGAAGCGAGACATGATCAGGATGTGATCACAGGTACGTTTCTCTTAAATAATCATCGTGCATCTGTATTGTTTGATTCCGGAGCAGATAGAAGCTTTGTGTCATTAAGTTTTAGATCTAAAATTAATCAAATGCCCCAAAAACTAAAAGAAACTTATGTTATTGAGTTCGCTAACGGACAAGAGATTAGGGTTGAAGATGTATTTTCGAATTGTACCCTAAGTCTAGCTGAAAAGGAATTTAAGATAGATCTAATTCCAATCAAGTTAGGAAGCTCTGACATAGTTGTGGGCATGGATTGGTTGTCTAATAACCAAGCGGAAATATGTTGCTCCGAAAAGACTCTTCGAATTCCGTTACCTAAAGGAGAAGTACTTATAGTACATGGAGAAAAATCCAAAAGGAAGTTAAGAATAGTGTCCTGCATAAAGATGCAGAAGTATTTGAGGAAAGAATATAGTGCGTTCTTAGCTCATGTAGTCAATAAAGAGATCAAGGAGAAGTGTTTGCAAGATATTCCTGTGGTTCGAGACTTTCCCGAAGTATTTCCTGAAGATCTACCTGGATTACCTCCACCGAGACAAGTCGAATTTCGCATTGATTTAATTCCGGGAGCTGCACCAGTGGCTAAGACACCATACCGTTTGGCACCATCCGAAATGCAAGAACTGTCTGAACAACTCCAAGAGCTGCTTGATAAAGGATTTATCAGACCGAGTTCTTCGCCCTGGGGAGCTCCAGTTCTTTTTGTTAAGAAGAAAGATGGAACATTCCGAATGTGTATCGATTACAGAGAACTCAATAAGTTAACCCTCAAGAATCGATACCCACTTCCTCGAATTGATGATCTGTTTGATCAATTGCAAGGCGCAACGTACTTCTCAAAGATTGACTTGCGATCTGGATATCATCAAATGAGAGTTCGCGGAGAGGATATTGATAAGACGACATTTAGAACTCGTTATGGACATTATGAGTTTCTAGTTATGCCCTTTGGATTGACGAACGCACCAGCAGTTTTCATGGATTTAATGAATATAGTCTGTCGGCCGTATTTAGACAAGTTCGTGATTGTATTCATAGACGATATTTTGATTTATTCACGAAGCAAGGAAGATCATAAGAGACATTTGAAGTTGATCTTAGAACTTCTCAAAGATCAGAAGTTGTATGCTAAGTTTTCCAAATGTGAATTTTGGCTTCGAGAGGTACACTTTCTGGGTCATGTAGTTAATGAAAAAGGAATTCATGTTGACCCGGCAAAAGTTGAAGCCATCAAGAAATGGGAAACCCCAAGGACACCAACAGAAATTCGTCAATTTCTTGGTCTGGCAGGCTACTACCGAAGGTTCATAGCGAATTTTTCAAAAATCGCTCAACCGCTGACAGCACTGACTCAGAAGGATAAGAAATTCGTCTGGGAAGAAAAACAGGAGGAAGCATTTCAAATACTTAATCGCAAGTTATGTGACGCACCAATTCTTGCATTACCGGAAGGTATGGATGACTTTGTGGTGTATTGTGACGCATCACATCAAGGCTTAGGATGTGTATTAATGCAGAGGAATAAGGTTATAGCTTATGCGTCAAGACAACTCAAAGTTCATGAAAAGAACTACACCACTCATGACTTGGAATTGGGTGCGGTAGTATTTGCATTAAAAATCTGGAGGCATTACCTTTATGGTACTAAATGTACCATCTATACTGATCACAAAAGTCTTCAGCATATTTTTGATCAGAAAATGTTGAACATGAGACAACGGAGATGGGTTGAGCTGCTTAATGATTATGAATGCGAAATAAAGTATCATCCTGGTAAAGCTAATGTGGTAGCTGATGCATTAAGCAGGAAAGAAAGAGTAAGACCAATAAGGACACGAGCTTTGGGAATGTTGGTCCAATCAAGCCTTAAGACACAAGTTCGTGAAGCCCAAGAGAAAGCATTGAAAACAGAAAATCTTTGTTGTGAAGCCTTGCATAACTTGGAAAAAGAGTTTGAATCACGATCAGATGGAGTACGATATTTCAAGAATAAAGTTTGGGTACCAAAGATTGATGATCTACGATCAACTATTTTAGAAGAAGCTCACCGATCAAGGTATTCGGTTCACCCAGGAGCCGATAAAATGTACAAAGGATTGAAAGAATATTATTGGTGGCCGGGAATGAAGAAGGACATTGCTGAATTTGTAAGTAAATGTTTGACTTGCGCTAAAGTCAAAGCCGAGCATCAAAAGCCTTCTGGACTTCTTCAACAACCTGAGATACCACAATGGAAATGGGATCAGGTATCTATGGATTTTATCACCAAACTACCCAGGACTGGAAAAGGGAACGACGCGATTTGGGTCATTGTGGATCGACTTACGAAATCTGCGCATTTTCTCCCTATAAGAGAAGACTTCAAAATAGAAAGATTGGCACAATTGTACATAGACGAAATTGTCTCTCGGCATGGAGTACCCTTATCTATCATTTCTGATAGAGATAGTCGTTTTACCTCCCGATTTTGGCAAGCATTTCAGAAAGAGCTGGGTACCAGGTTGGATCTGAGTACTGCATATCATCCACAGACAGACGGACAAACGGAAAGGACCATTCAAACTTTGGAAGATATGCTACGCGCGTGTGCTATAGATTTTGGAGGAAGTTGGGATAAGCATCTACCGTTAGTTGAATTCTCTTACAATAACAGCTATCACACAAGCATTCAATGTGCGCCATATGAAGCTCTCTATGGACGTAAGTGTAGATCTCCACTTAGTTGGGTGGAAATTGGTGATAGTCAACTGATTGGGCCTGACATTATACAAGAAACCACCGATAAAATATCAATCATCAAGGACAGACTCAAAGCTGCAAGGGATCGTCAGAAGAGTTATGCGGATAACCGCAGAAAACCATTAGAATTCCAAAAAGGTGACAAGGTTCTTTTGAAAGTATCACCATGGAAAGGATTGATCAGATTCGGGAAAAGAGGTAAACTAAGTCCAAGATATATTGGTCCGTTTGAGATACTGGAAAGAATTGGACCAGTAGCCTATAAGCTGAGCCTACCTCAAGAGTTAAGTGCTATTCATGACACTTTTCATGTGTCAAATCTAAAGAAATGTCTGATAGACAAATCAATGATTGTGTCCTCAGATGAAGTAAAAGTTGATGGACGCCTATGTTTTAGAGAGGAACCTATCGAGATTCTCGATCGCGAAACTAAACGTATTAGGCGCAGCAAAATTCCAATTTTAAAGGTTCGTTGGAATTCACGTCATGGACCTGAATATACTTGGGAAAGAGAAGATTTCATGAAACGCAAGTACCCTAAGTTGTTTAATGAAAAGCCTGTCCAGAATTATCAGTCATAAATTTCGGGACGAAATTCTTTGAAGGAGGGGAGACTGTGACACCTGTCAAATTCTGAATCTTAAGGTTAGCACCCTCAGATTAATTTATAAGTTTTGTCACTTTTAAATTTTTATTAAAAGCCTTTAAGATAAAAAGTTTCCCGAAAAATTTAGAAGTTGCGTTAAAAACCCGGAACAGTTCCGTATCTGACCGTCACTGTCCAGAAATGCCAAATAAATAAATAAAAGTCCAAAATCCTTAAACTATATAAATCAGCATGTTAATTTCTCTTGAATTGCAAAATTTCCAAATCTGACAATTATTTAGCAAATATTGAGAATCAGGTATTTCGGTTCTCAATTATATCTGAAATTTTATAAATTAGACTAGTAATTTAATGAATAATATTAAATAATTTTTTTTTATAATGATGAGTCACTAGGACACTTGTCTTAATTGTATTATATTTTAATTATTTTAATTACTAAAAACAAATTAAAAACAAGATTTACTCCCATTTTTCAATCTCAACTTTTCACCTCCTCTCTCCCTCCTCCCTCTTGTTCGGCCGAAGAACACACCACCACCATCACCATTTCAATTTTTTTTTTACTCAAAATCAAAATACAATCAAGAATCCAACAACAAATTGAAGATAGAATCAAGTTTTCTTCTCAAATCTTCAAGGTAATCTCAAAGACTACATTCTTATTATGCATGTTTTCATATTTTTGATTTTGAGTTTGAGTAACAAAAGATTCATCCAAAATGTGGTATAAATTAGGTTTTGTTGATAAAATAGCTTTCAAATTTATGTTCATATATTCAAAAATGAGATTTTGATTCTTGTTTTTCAAAAGAAAACTTGTTTATCATCAAGTTTAGGGTTTATGATGAAAAGGTGGAATTTTGGTATCATAAACCACTAAAATATTGGTATTATTGAATTTATGATTATGTTAACATAATGAAATGTTAGTATAATGAAATGTTAGTATAAAAAGGTTCTTATGAAGGAATTTCCCAAGTTCCACATGATTAAGAACTTAACAATAGTGTTAATGTCATTTTAATTGGTGTTATGTTCATGCATGCATATGGATGAGCATTTTGATTGCAATAAATCCATGATGCATAAGTTAGTTTATTATGTAATGAGGAGTGAAGACATGGTTTATAATCAAAAACCATGTCTAATGATCACTATTTTGTGGTTTAAAATAGTATTTACCTTACTTTAGAATCTGTCCAGAAAATGGACTTCACTTCTAGCTTGCACAATTCAGAAACCACATGTCCAAATTTGGGGTTTTTGCTTCTAAACTTTAATTTAGAGTGTTAGCTTTCTAAAAAGTCCGAAAACACTGAATTTGGAGTTGATTTGGGCACTTAAATGGATTTTTCAAGAAAATGGTGCAATCTGTCCAGTGAAGACAGATTTATACACCTATCTTGTAGAGGCCATAACTCCCTCATCACTCATCCAAATAAAGTGAATCTTTTTCCAAATATTAGGATTTTGAGTTAGGTTTGTATCCATATATGGATCACTATCTAATTCCAAGAATTGATACCTCAAAAGCTTGTTGCAAGTGAGGTATGTCACTGATCCGAAAATCAGTGACACTCTATTTTGTAAAAATTATTTGAAGTATCAAAAGTTATTCAAAAATTATAAAAAAATGCAGATTTACTCTAAACATATTATAGTATCATCACAAAATTTGTGATTTAATAATTCTCTTGGGAAGTTAAGTTTCCGTGTTGATTTCATCGAACAACTTTCTGGACAGCATGTGCTGAATCCAGAAAGGTAATCTTCTTAAGTATAAATTTTGTTTTATTGTAATTTGGAACTTTGTATAGTTTAATTATAGATATGGACCAAAGAATTTATATAATGGCATTTCATGGGACAATTGGACATATTGGTTGGACATCGGAATAGGGCATTAATGTGTTTCCTTATGGCAACTCTTGTATAGGGAAATTAAGGGCGTGACAAAATTCCATAAGTATTAAAGTAAAGCTTCACCGTCGCATTCGTTAAGGTGAGTATTCACAGACCCACTTTTATCGTTTTAATTGATTTTGGGGTGGAAAGCATGTTTAAATTGCGTATTTAAAGATTCATGAGAATTGTTTGAAAGTATTGCGAATTGGCAATTTATAAGGCTTTGTTAAAAGCATTTGGAATTATAAGCTATATGATAAGTATGCAATTGATGTGTTGAGTTTTTAATGTTAAGACCCCGTGACACTACTATTAACTCGAAGAAAATCGGGCCTATAGTATTAGTGGATAGCGCTATTTGGTGTGACAAGCCCACCTTAATGCTGACGAGCAGGGGTGCACTATACTAGATAAGATGACTAAACATGTGGCATGAACCACCGCTGAGTTAGTTCATTGGGGGCGTTGAAATCGGTCAGGGATGGCTTAGTAGTGGCTCAACGTAATATTATCTTTGCGTACACTTATCATAAAGAAATTAAATTGTGATGCTCATGAATCAAAGAATTGAAGTTGGTTTATACGTATGTTTTACAAATGTCGACTTGCATATAAAAATGATTTGTGCATATTTAAAACCTGTGAACTCACCAACTCTTTGTAGTTGACCTTGGTTTTTATTCATGCTTTTCAGGAATCAAGAAAGTAATTCCATGATATTTTATCAGCGCACTTCATATTTTGAAGCAAGATTATTTTTGGCTTTATGCGTATCGTTATATTTTAAAGTTTGGAATTTGTAAACAATGACGATACCTTGTACTTAAAAATGTAATGTATTTTGAATGTTAGGTAAATGTTGGTATGTTTATAATCTTGTGCTATGACATCGGAGCTGTTATGCCTCGTGTTTCCGCTTTAGCGGGGTGTGACATTACAAGATACAAAAGGGAATCTATCAGCTATGTAGGTTCTTCCATGACAGGGAGTTCTTCTACTGTGAACATATGATTAGGTACCTTTTCTCCTCTCTGTCTTCGAACAACTACTTCCTTTTGAATAAGAGTTTTGATGGGAGTCCCTAATGAAGAGTAGTCGCACCACAAGTAGAGAAGATCTTGTAGATGATTGAGAGGACAAAGAGGAAACTCTGAGACTCTTTGAAATATGAGGTTTTCATCATAATCTCGGAGGAATAACACATACGTATTCTTTATCACTTGCCCTGCTATAAATGGTCCGCCAGGGGTAGTGATAGATTGAGAACTAAGAGGTCAGGAGGAGGTCCGAACAGTGCATCCCTGGAGAATTTGATAGATGTTTCATTTCTGATTATAACATCATTTTCAGAAGAGGAGGCTTGATTTCGTCTGACTGTTCTTGGCTTCTATGGAAAAGCTGAGGGCACGTTCATTCTTGCACTGACCCTGTTGATGAGAGCTTCAAGAAGATTCTCAACATGGCCTCTGTGCATTGATTTGGATTTCTTCAATGCTTCTCTGAACTCTAACCACTCATAGTAGCCGAAGTGTTCTAGTTTTGACAGGTACATGGCTTTTGAGCTTCCATCTTCTCTGAATATCTCGATGGTGACAGAGAGTCGGTTCTTCTTGCTCCTCCTAGAGATCGTTACAACTGAGATTTTTAGTAGATCATATCGATGGTTAAGCTCCTGTTTGCACCAAGTTAAATCATGATCACTAATCACTTTGTCTTTTCTATTCTTCTCCTCTATCTCCTTTAGAAGAGCAGTTTGAACCTCCGCTAGGTTATTTTTCAGCTTTTTGTCTTTAAACAAGATTGAGTGTACCTTGAGGGCTAGAGAGGCGTCCTCTTGGAATTCAGCTATTAACCATTCGGCCCTAATAGACTCTTCAATTTCTACTGGTGAAAGGAAGTCAAGCTCTTCAGTAGAGGTTTGAGGAGGGATCTTCTTCCGTAGGCTCTCTTGATGAGAGATCATCTATGAGCGCCTTTGAGTTTCATCTCTTGACTGTTGGAGAGGTCTAGAGGGTCTTTTTGGATGGCTTAAAGATTCTTGCTCTTCTTCTTCTTGATCATCAGTCTCTCTGATAGAGACTGGGATTATTGTGTCATCAGCTTGAGTAGATGGGGTTATTTGCAGAGACGTTCTCTTAAGCAGGGGAGAGAACTGTCTGAGCAAAAATAACGGAGTTAGTGTATATTTGAGGAAGGATAAAGATAAAGGCTAGAAATACAAGTGTGAGAGGTGAGAAAAGAAGGATATGCGAACTATAGAGAGACATACCTGAGAAGGTAGGTCCCCCTCAGAAGTTGACACGAGTTTCAAATTCCCTTCAGCAGCAATGCCCTTTTGATTACCGTGGGTGGAGGAATCTGAAACTTTGTCTTGTCTCCCCCCTGCTTCATTTATTATAACACCCTTCATCGCTGGGTCATGAGCGATGGTTGATGCAAGGGAGAACCATAAATATGGGTCCTCCTCGTCGTCATCATCATCAATGATGATATCTTTGGAAACTTGATCCTCAAGATCAAGTTCCTCTTCATCCTTCTCTTCCTTTTCTTGGTGTTCTTCTTCTTGGAACACATGAGAAGAGGAAGGATGTGCTTGCTCCTCAGCGACTGATTCCTTAGAGGTCTTCCTCCCCTCAGCCTAAGAGGGAGGTTCTTCCATGTTTACCTCTGTGATCGCTGCATTTTTTTCATTAGTATCCTTCTCCCCCTCTTTGTCATCATCAGGGGAGTCATGATTTTCAGCGGCAACGGCAGGATCCGCATCAGTGGTCTTGTGGGCATCAGCCTTTAATACCTTCAGATGGTCTTCAATATTCGGAATGATTGAGGTTTCCACGTTGATAAAGTCCACAGTGAGAGTTAGGGACATCCTGTCATTATCCGTGAAGGAAGGTTCTGGGACTAGAGCTGGTTCATTCAACTTGGTCAAAATATCGGCAAGTAACTTGTTTGAATTTTAGATTTTCCCACTAAGAGTATTCACCTCTCCAGTTAGTGCCTTCACTACCCCATAAAGATTCTCAACATGGCCATAAATATTGCAGCTGAGTGGTATTTGTGGCCACATCATCTTTCAGAGTATTAACCTCTGTTTGTAATGCTGAGAGCTGAGATGCTTCAACCTTGTTGGAGATGGTGGAGGAGAGGTTCTTCAGCTCTTCACCAACAGTATTGACTTCTGAGGTGTTGGTGTTTTTGGAAGTAGCGAGAGATTCCTCCTTTTTGCTGACTTTGTGCAGGAAGGCATCCACCGTTGCCAAATTAGGACTTGTAAAAAGAAGTTAGGTGTTGAGCAAGAGATGGCTCAGGCTTATTTAGACGGGTAGGAGAAGTGTATAGGGATTTAGAAATACCTGATGTATCAAACATGTTGTAAAATACCATGTCCCCTTCAAAAGAGTGTGGCAAGGTTGTTTGAAAACCTCCGAGAGGGAGGCCATTAGGTCCTATGGTTGCAGCTGAAAAAGCAGGCTGCTGTATAGGAGATATATTAGAAACCAAGGAAATAGAAGGAGAAAGGGATGAGAAAGAAAGAGGAGCGTTGGTGATGTTGGGAATTACCTCAGCAGTGTTGTGAGGCACTGAGGGAAAAGTGGTTGTCACCAGTACTGAGTCAGTGGTGGGAACCACTGAACCGGTTGTTGAGGGTGCGGTGATGGATGAGCGATCCAAGAAACCATCCAGGGTGGTTTGTTGAGAGATGACCCCAGTTGTTGGTGGTTGAAAGGTATGATCGTCAGTATTCCTGGCCTTATTAAAGGTACTAGGGAGAGCTGAAGATTTGCGTTTTGTTGAAGTGGTGGTAGCAGCGGGGGTAGCCCATGAAGGAACCACCGACGTAACTGCTACAGTTGAAGAGTTTGGGGAGAGAAGAGAGCATAAGGTGAGAAGACTTACCTCGTTGGCGGTAGTGGGGACGTCAAGGATTTTGGACCCGACCTTGGAGAGTGAACAGTCGGACTCCTTGGGATAGTTATCCTTTAGCATGGCTTGAAGGAAAGAAGAGATGAATCAGACGTAAGGGATTTTGAGATCCCTATCAACATTCTTGACCTTAGAGAGTAGGTCTTCGAAAATGATGGTGGCGTAGTCGATGTGACGTCCAACGACCAAGGAGAACCCCATCTTCACTTGTACTTTGCTGGCTTGAT
The DNA here is from genome assembly GCA_954870635.1 of Arctium minus. Classification (NCBI taxonomy): domain Eukaryota; kingdom Viridiplantae; phylum Streptophyta; class Magnoliopsida; order Asterales; family Asteraceae; genus Arctium; species Arctium minus. Next base: position 136,716,783 of record OX941081.1, on the reverse strand, counting down.
CCATGTTATCCCAGTTTAATCTAGTTGATTAACAATCACAGAACACAATAAAGATCAAGAGATAATAAGATCAGAATAACATACCAATCCCTTGAATAAACAGTTAAACCTTGAGTGTTCTTGATACCCTTGAATACAGAGAAAACAACTACCTCTCTAATATAATTATGAAAGTAATTGTGAGGATTCTCTAAAACTAAATAACTAAAACTTTAAATACCTAGGCCATATGGGCTTTAACCTTAATGGGCTTTCTAACAGGCTTTAGGCCCATTTACAAATAACTATTAACATATTACACTTTAAACCCTCTAATCTTTAACTATCAAACAAATACGGTTTAGACCCTTTAATCTTGAATACAATTATTTGATCCAACAATCTCCCCCTTTGGATTCAAGATCAATTTTTTTTGACAATAATCTTCAAGTCTTCACTTTTCTTCTCTTTTCTTCAGATACTTTATATCTTTTTGAAATTCTTCAGCAGTCTTCAGATTATAATCTCCCCCTTAAGATATTCTCCCCCTTTTTGATGAGTGGTGAGAATCATCATCATCAAAACTTGTCAAAACAATCTCCCCCTTTATGGAAAAATCTCCCCATTGTCTTTATAGACTTCAATGTAGCACCGTCTTCATGTATCGAGCCCTGTGGGAAATAAGAGCAGTCTCTCCAAATGGAGAAGTGATTATTTCAATCTTTTCAGATTAAAATAGAAAGTAGTAACCATTCGAATCTTTTCAAATTCAAACAATTAATAGGTGTAACCCTGAATCAACAAATGACTCAGTTAAAATGCCTGTCAGTAACACAAAGTTACTGAGTAACCCAAAGTTACTATATAAGGAGCTGGTTTTGATGTTGGCTCCCCAGGACTTTCATTCAATCATCGAATAACACATGGTTATCTATGAACGTTCTGACAGAAAACAAATTTCTGTGTGCTAGTGCATGTGTATGAAAGAATTAAGCATTGATGATTGCTTTTCATTTTAGGCTCAAAGTATGTAAACTTGTTGAGACAACAACAAATTATACAAAGACTCAATGTGCATGAGAAAGGGTTCGAAGGTGGGGCAACTTTCCTTCTTTTTCAATATTAGTATCTTCCAAATGAAGAACCAATAACATATGTGCTGCGTCCCTAGAAAATGTGAAACATTCTCTTTTTGAGAAAAGAATGAGTAGCTGGTGGGGTTAATGCAAGAGATGGCATGGGCTAGTTGCCTATTTCAATGATGGTCACCAAAGAATGTGATCCAATCAGATTATGTGGCTGCCCGGCTCAGAAAGAGTTTGGTGCAGAGTTTAATATTCTTTTACTCTGATCTCTCACCTTCTTTCTTTTAATGCTCACTTCTAACCAATCTCTCTTTTCCATTTTACCTCTTCACACACCATCACTCAATTCTTTTAACCCCTCTCCCCTCAATCACTCAGGGAATACTTCCTGGGTAGGAAACACTGGTTATCGTGAATCCATGGAAGTTCTGTGAAGTTCTCACACTGAATCCCATGTATGTTCCCAAAAAGAACATGCTGTTCAACAAGCTTTTTGTACATGTAAGCACAAATACCACTTGTTACATGAAGAATAAAAATTTTGGAGAAGTCAAAACTTAGGTGTTTGACGATGCAATTCTCCCTCTCAAACTAAAAAGAGTTTGACAATTAAGCTTTAAGGAGTGTTTCTATTAAGCTTATAGACAATTAAGCTCTTTTTCTATTAAGCTCCCCCTCAAGTGAAGTTTTTTTTTTTGAACACATAAAGCAGAAAAGGAAAGCACTAAAGTGCGGGTCCTAATATGATGTGATTAGAAGCCATCTTTTCTTTGAGGTACGGGTTCTAAGCTGATTTACTTAGAAGCCTTCGTTCTTTCTCCCCCTTAAACCTTGGGTGCCTGCAACACAGATTTAGCTTTTGGTACCCACTGGTATTTGGGTCCTAATGGGTTAGTTGCAGTTCTAGTGGGAGAGATGAAGTAAGAACCATACCAGTTATTCACATAATCTTTTCTTACAAAATCATTTGAGCCACAGTAGGAACAACTAATTTTCTTTTGTGCTAACCTGATCAATTGATTGATTGTGTAAACTAGATCAGGTTTGCCAAAAGTTTTACCTTTTGATGCATTGTTCCATTTTGCATTTGATGTATGCACAAATGATTTTTCTTTCTTCTTCTCCTCCGAGGATCCTTTAACTCTCCAGATCCAGTTTCCTCTTTCTTTCTCATCATCCCTTCTCCAGAAGCTTTTCTTTTGAGACTTAGTCTTCTTGAAGTTACCTGAACCATCAACATTTTTGTCATAGAAAAGGTTAGAAGGACGAACCTGATCAGTAGATTTAGAAGTAAGACAATAATCTAAATCATAGAAAGGATTACAGAAAACATTTAAAAAATGTGAACTTGAAGCTGTTTTTAATGAACTATCTGAATCAGCTAGATCATCTCTCAGTGATTGAGCTATTGACTCTGGCGTCTTGTGCTCAGTCAGCTTCACCTTGAATAAGATATCTTCAAGTTCCTTTATCTTTGAAGACAAACCGTTTCTTTACTTTTCAATCAAATCAAACTTCTTATGCAACTTAGATTTTGCATTCTTCTCCTTCATGATGTTTGTTGACAATTCAGATAGCTTTCCTGTCAGCTTGGCTATCTCGGTCTCAAATATTTTCTTTTCTTTAGAAAAGTCTTTATTTATATCCTTCAGCTCAACTTTCTTCTTCTCATTCTTAGCCTTTTCTCTTTCAAGAATGATAACCTTCTCAAAGTCTGAAACTTGTTGAGAAAGCTTAACACATCTAAGCTCTAATGATTTCTTCTCTTCAAAGGCTTTTCTGGAGAAGTCAGAGAATTTCTTGGCAAATTCTTTTCTCTCTTTCTCAATCTTCAACATTTCATCTTGAGCTGTTGTATTGTCTTTGTCTTGGGTTGCCTTTTCTTTCAGCATTTTAATCTCAACCTCAAGACTGAGAACTTTTTCTTTTAAAGAATCCCTTTCAGCAAAAATTCGAGACTTTGACTTTCTAAGCTCTTCAGATGTCTCACAAGCAATGTTTGCTCTTCTTCTCAATTCATCTAGATCTTTTTGCATTAGCTCCTTCTTTGACCATGTTGGGCTAGATTCAGATCTTTTTAGCTTTGCTTGAAGGTCTAAGATCTCTTTTTCTTTAGACGCAATTATTCCTGCAAGATCAATTATAGAATCAGAATCTTTTGAAATTTCTTTTAAAGCATTGATCTGAATAAGAAAAGATGAGTTCTGAATCTTTAGATTTTCAATCTCAGCTTCAAAAGGTAACATCTCGGATTTGAGCTTTGTAATCTCCCTTTCACAATCATCAACCCTGTCTCTATTTCTTGACAATTGTCTAGCAAGATATTTAGCCTTTTCTTTTACTTTAGAAAGAGGCATGTTGTTAAAATCAAGGCTGAAACCTTCAGACATATTTATCTGATTCGACATCCTAGTTGTACCACTTGTTAGTAATTAAACTTATCTGTACCAAGACAACCAACTAGATGAGATCGTTAGAATCAAGATAAAAACCACACTAAAATTTTTTCAGAAAAATAAATTTCCAAAAAATAATTAAGTGCAGTCCTTTCAATCAGAATAAAGCAAAAATAATACTGAACAAACCGAACTGTGAATAGTGAACAATGAATAGTGAAGTGAACAATGAATAGTGAAGTGAACAATGAATAGTGAAGTGAACAATGAATAGTGAAGTGAACAGTGACTTGTGCAAAGTAGAGATTTGACTGGAAACTTGCTTCGACCGGTAAATCGTTCGACCGGGAACTTGTAATGACCGGTATCGAGTTCGACCGGTAATGTGCCTAAGACCGATAAAGCCTTTGACCGATAGTGAGTGTTCGACCGATAAAGCCTTTGACCAGTATACTTTTAAAGGTCTCGACCGGTAATGGACTAGACCGATATGGTGAACTCGACCGGTAGTGTGATAGACCGGTATAGACTTTGACCGATAGATGATATGGACCGATAATCTATGTTCAACCGATAAGGTTCTATGACCGGTATTGTGTTCGACCGATATGTTCTTAATTCAACCCAAATTGTCAATACGCAGCCCAGAAAATCAACCCAGAAATCAAACACGAACTCAAAATCAAATGCAAAAATCAGGTTATTGCACTCAGAAACATGTATCGAACACAACCCAATCAATAACAAAGATTAAAATCAACTTTCATGCATTCAATTTAAAGAACACAGTGTCGATATTCATGCAAACCCAGAAAACACAAAATCAATAAATTCAATCACTTGATTCTTTTTAATGCAATTAATCAATCAGATAGCATTCAGAAGCATGGACCTCAACTAATCAGATCAACTTTAAACCAATAAACACATTAATTCATGAACTCAGATGAACAAAACAAATTCGATGAACAATATTCGAATGAACAGTAACTTTCGATGAATAGTAACTTCAAAACTTTTTTTTGATTCTTTTGGCTCTGATACCACTTGTTATCCCAGTTTAATCTACTTGATTAACAATCACATAACACAATAAAGATCAAGAGATAATAAGATCAGAATAACATACCAATCCCTTGAATAAACAGTTAAACCTTGAGTGTTCTTGATACCCTTGAATACAGAGAAAACAACTACCTCTCTAATATGATTATGAAAGTAATTGTGAGGATTCTCTAAAACTAAATAACTAAAACTTTAAATACCTAGGCCATATGGGCTTTAACCTTAATGGGCTTTCTAACAGGCTTTAGGCCCATTTACAAATAACTATTAACATATTACACTTTAAACCCTCTAATCTTTAACTATCAAACAAATACGTGTTGATCCAAGCTCTCTCAGTGATTTGATAACGACCCTTTTCTATACTTAGTGAAAATTACGTTTAATATGTATTAGTGTTTCACAATCAGCGATCAGACTGAGTCTGTTCAGTTATCGCTGATAGTCTTTCTCAAACATTTAATATGTATTAGTGTTTCACTATTAGTGATCAAACTGAGTCTGTTCAGTTATCGCTGATAGTTCTGATGTAAACAGTAACGTAATCCCTGAAGACAAGTCTCGCGTCAACAGATGTTCATAGCTGAATCGAAGACGAAGCTGCTAAACAAAGAGAAGTCTACTAGTGACCTGATGCGGATATCAGTGAAGCAAAGACAACTCTAATTATACGCGAAGGAACATGAGTAAAGCTTCAGCGATCGCTGAACTCTTGATATCTCTGCTGAAAGAGATATTCAGCGATTGAATGATCACTTAGCTTATACCTCAAGTTTCTTTTTGTCTAACCTTGCACAACTCAGTACGATGTGTCAGAACGGACATGCCTCTGCCACAATTTGTACAACAACTCTGTCAACTACACTGTTCATGATCCGACCGAAAGCATGTCTCCCAAAGTCAGACATTCAAAGCCAATCAGTAAACGCCACGTGTAAAGTGCCCTACCATGCATTTAATGCATAGGGTATAAATAGGATGTTCACCCCTCCATCTGAGGGTGTGCTCAATCCTTGAACTCCAAATAGAAACCTTGGTTTTCTATATCTCTTAATCCTCCTTTCTCTGAATTTCTCGTGCAACCATCTTAGTGTTTCTTAAGTTTGTTTAGATTGAGTCTGTCTTAATCTTGTTCCGAAACAAACTTGTAAATTGTATTTGACTTATCAATAAACAATTTATTAAACTTTAAATTCTGTGTTTGTATTCAACCCCCCCTTTCTACAAACTTGTTAAGCACCTTCTGGACCAACAATACGGTTTAGACCCTTTAATCTTGTATACAATTATTTGATCCAACAATCCAGCGACCCCATCTTTCTAGTCATGCATTAGATAACGTGGGTGAATATGTAGTTAAGTTCAGAAGGCATCTTTGCCTTCAGAACCTTAGTGAGTTTCTTGTCAGTGATTTGAGTGCGAGGCTTGAAGTCCCATTGGTATCCCAGTAGGTCTAGGAACCTGATTAGTTTTTATAAGTGGTGAGAGCCTCAAATCCATCACCCTTGGAGGGAAATCGTAGCACAATGCGTAGAGCAATTCCAGTGATGGTGGCAAAACCATGTTGAGTTTGAAATGAAATGGCAATCACCTTGTTTCCCTACCTTGTAGTGATTTGGCTCTTTTCAGTAGTGTACCAGAACTCCTTAAGAAGAATCTTTGAGGCCGGTGGTGCAACCTTCAGTGCATAGGCAAGGGATGAGCCTTTTAGAAAGTCAGCAACAGTTTGATGGTGTGGGCAAGGTTTCTTTTCGGAGAAGTCCACCAGTGCCAGATAGTTGTTAGGAGTAAGTTGCGAAGCAGTGAGGTCAAACTTGACGTTCTTGGATTTGATTAAAGTAGTTTGGGAGGCCATTGTTGAAACAGTAGAAAGTGGTAGAATGAAGAATTTTTAGAGACAAAGGGTTAAAATAAACTTTACCAGTATTTAAAAGGAAAACTTTTAAGAGAAGTTTATTCAAAAAGTTTAGTTTCCTTTTTAAGAAGGTTGGATGAACAGTCTTAAAAACGAAAGGTTTTTTGCATAAAAAATCATGAAGAGAAATGATTTTAAGATAAGAAACAATTTTTAATCCAAATAAATACAAGTTTTAGGATTAAAAAAAGGTTTCTGAGGTAAAAGAAATGAAGAACAAGAACCTGGATTTCTTGAAGTTTTGAAGATTCAAAAGTTCTTGAGTTCTTATGTTGCTTGAATGTCGAGAGTAATTCTTGCTTTTTGATGCTTTGAGAGCGTAAAAGGTAAAATTATGAATGGCAAGCTTTTTATATGTGAGAGAGAAGAGAGAGAAGGAATTAAGAGTGGGAAAAGGTGTTCATCATGACACGGACACGTCCCACGAAGTTGATTGGACAAGAAGTGCAACGGACGAACGTGTGAGAAAAAGGCGTGTCATGGATTGTCAGTTCAAATGACGTCACAAGAGAAAAAGAGAGAGAGACAGAGAGAGGGAGAGTGTGTGTGTGTGTGTGTGTCGTTTCAATTAAAAAAATATCTGATAAAAAAATCAGGGATATGGTTTATTTTCTAAGAATCACTAAAGAGAAATGTCAGTGATACGTTATCCTTTTCAAAAAGCTTTTAATCACTTGAAGGAAGTCAGTGATTAAGTTTTGAGATTTTGGAAAATCATCTCGCTGAATAGGATTCAGTGAGTGTTAGAGCACAAATTGTTGTCTTCAAGATCATCAAGATTGAAAGTCAAAAGCTCAAGTCAAAGCCTTCGAGATTGCAAAGTCAAAGTTGTTTAAAGTGGAAAGTCAAAGTCAATGTGTTAGTTTAATTGTTTGTTCCTTGTATTTTGTCTAGGTATAAATACCTTTTGTCCTTGTATTAGTTTGTATGAACTTAGAGAGCTTATTAGAGAAGAGCGTATCGTTTTGTATATTATAGTGAGAGAAAGTAGAGAGAGAACTTGTAATATGTGGAATCTAAATCAATGACATTTAATTGAGAAATTGTTCATCTTGTTAATCTTGCACATAAACTGGGAATAACAATTGGTATCAGAGCAGACGAAAATCAGAAATCAAGATCAAAAATCTGAAATTTTTGGCCGAATTTTTTCAAGAACTCGCAGTTCACTGTTCAAGATTCGAATTTCTTGATTTTATGTTGTTTTGGATGTATTATTTGTTGTGTTGTACTCTCTTTATAGTCTAAAACACAATTGATTTGTATCACTTCGTTCAATTCACAACAGATTGAGTGAATTTTGGGTTTGATGTGATTTTCATTCAAGTTTGTAAAACGCACTGTAATCACTTCAAATTTCAATTGTTGTTGTTTTTGTTTTTAATTGATCGTTTGTAAAGTGTTCAGATTGTTCTCGAGATCAAATTGATGAAGTTTCAAAACCTAATTCAAGAGTTTGGATCAATTTCGGATTGATTTTAGTGTTTTTGGGACGAGATCTGAAGAATTCGCATGGGAAAATGAAGAACTCGCATGATCATAGGAAGAACTCGCATGATGAATGTATTTGCAGAAGAATTCGCATAGAACTGGGTTGGTGAAAAAGCTAAGGGAAGAATTCGCATAAGACTAGTGTGCGAATTGTACAGAATTCGCATAGCTCAGTATACGAAAAGTTGGGAAAATATTTGTAAGGACAAATTTCGTATAAGGCAATGTGCGAAAAGTAAGGAATTCGCAGATAGGCACATATGAAATATTTGAATTCGCAAATAGGCACATACGAAATCCTTGAACTCGCATGAGGTTATATGCAAAAAGTGGATGCGAAAAGTTGAATTTTCATGAATTCTAAGTATAGAATTCGCAGATAGTGGTGTGCGAACTCTTAGAATTCGCAACTAGGCTTGTGCGAATTGTGAAATTCTGCGAATTCTAGAGTGTGAGAATTCCTAAGGCTTCTGTGTGTTATGCGAAAAGTTTACTTAGACAAATTTTTGCAAGCTGATATATGGTTTCTCAATGTCAATTTTTTTTTCTAGGGGCGCTGCCCTTTGGCCCCGCAAGGACCCCGTGCTAAGTCTGCGGAGGGGGACAAAGTTCTGCTTGTGATCAAAGTTTCTGAATTTTTTGTTAACGATCATTTGTGCAAGTATTTTTCAAGATGGGATATTCTGATGATGAAGAAAAGGTTGCCAAGCTCAGAATAGAGAACAAAAATCTCAGTTCATCAGTTGAATATTATTCGAAAAGATCAAAGAGATATCACGATGAAAAGAGGCTGCTACGTGAAGAAGTTAATGTGTTAAAGAAGGTGAATGAAGATCTTTTGAACCAAATGTCTGAATTGGAAGATGATAAATTACATAGTCTGAAAACAAAGAATATTGAGCTGAAAAGAAAGATTTCAGATATGAAAGCTCAAATTGTCAAACTCCAGAAACAAGATTCTGTTGGTAAAATTGAGAAGATGGTTAAGAGTTTGGAAACTGCAACTGCTGAGTTTATAAAGAAGATTTTAGAATTGGAGCAAAAGATTGCCAAAGCAAAGACAATTTTGAAAAGGAAAAGAAAGGATTTGCTCAGAAATTCTCCGATTTTTCAAGAAAGACTTTTGAGGAAAAGAAAGTTTTTGAGCTTAAATGTGCCAAACTTTCTCAACAAGTGACGGACTTTGAGAAAGTGATCATTTTAGAAAGGGAAAAGTTTGCAAAAGAGAAGAAGATGATTGAACAGAAAAATGTTGGAATTTTTAAAGAAATATCTGGTTAGAGAAAGAATGTCGAGAAGGACTTTGAAGAAGAAAGAAACATTTTTGAGGCAGAAATAAGAAAGCTTACAGACAAGCTATCTTTGAAAGATCAGAACACGAAGTCTGAATTTCAGAAACAGATTGACCTACTCATCAAGAAAAAGAACATTTTATCTTCCAAGATAACATAACTTGAAGATATTGTCTTTAAGGTGGTTTTGACTGAGCAGAAGAGTCCCAATTCAATTCTTCAAACACCTAGAGACGATTCAGCTGACTCTGAATGTTCATTCAAGACAACATCAATTTCATATCATACCACTGTTTCTACAAAAAGGTCAGTTATTTCAAAAGATCAGATTCGTACTACTAACCTTTTCTATGATCGGGATGTTGATGGTTCAGGTACGTTTAGAAGAAGGATTGGAAAAGAAAAGTTGGTCTGGAAAGTGAAACCAACTTCTGATGAGAAGAATGATGAGAAGAATGGTAAAAAAATCATTTGTGCATACATCAAATGCCAAGAAGAATAATGTGCAAAAAGGTAAACCTGAATTTGTTTATTCGAGAAATCAATTACTCAGGTTAGTTCATAAGAAGAATTATTGTTCTTATTGCCGTGCAAATGATTTTGTTCATAAAGTTTCTGATCATTACTGGTATGGTTCTTATTCTATTACTCCTAATCGAACTGCAACTAACAAACATGGACCCAAATACCAGTGGGTACCAAAGCCAAAAGATCCTTCCGTGTTGCAGGCACCTCAAGTCAAGGTGGAGTAAAAGAACCTAGGCTTCTGAATACAACAAATCAGAACCCGGACTTCAATGTAAAAGAGTTTGACTTCTAAACACAACAGTTTAGGACTCGTACTTCAACCATCAAGAAAAATAATACTCCGTGCATACATGAGATTGTACTCCAATGCATCAATGAGATGATCAACCTTCAAGGGGGAGTACATATTTTTTTTCTGTTCAAATATTGTGAATACAATATTTCAGGGGGAGTAGATGACTTATGATTACATCTGATTAGAACTCGTTCTTAACACATTTTATTGCTTTATGTTTTTATTTTCAATAAAGTTTTTTGAATAAAGCTTTGTACTTTGACAGATTTTTGACTGTTATAGATTTCAGAGGGAGCTTACACGATCATATCTTTTATGATTTTGAGCTGACTTCATGAGATTTAAGTCTGAACATAAGGTGTAATTGTAATCTTAATCTCATACGTGTCTGAAAGAAGGACAACTTTCAGATATGAAAACATGTTTTTAAATGTTCAAACCACTTCTTATTCTTAAAACAATTTCATGAATCTAGAAGTGTGATTTTAAAATGTTTTCATTTTCATGTGCTTAATTGTTTAAACAAACCGTGTGTTTCCAAATATAAATACTTGTATTTTATCTTTTCCATATACTTTGAAGTATTCACACACACCGGTTTAGTATTTTTATTGACCATGTTCTTACCATGTCTCATATTGAAACAAATTATCGATGGTAAGACACCCCGCTTGTTATTCAACATTTGAGCGTGATTTCATTTCAAAACTTTTCTTTCAAGACTTGTCTATATTTGATTCGTATAGAAAAATTCCAATTTTTCTTGACCTAAGCTTTTAATTCTAAATCATTCATATTTGATTTTATTATACAATGTCAGATTTTCAAACAAGTCTCTTGTATTCATTTCATTCATTCAATATACTTGTTTTGAAATATCTTCCATGATTAACATGCTCAAATCTTCATGATTATTTTCAAGAGCATACATTTAGCTGACTTATTTCATATTGTCCTTTAACTGCAAAGTTAATCCATTTGAGCAATTTGATGCTTTTAGGAAAACATGTGTTCATTGTGTGAGAGATTAACAGAACTTCTACGGATTCACGTTAACCAGTGTTTTCTACCCAAGAAGTTATTACTTTAGTGATCGAGAGGCGAGGAGTAAAAATTATATGAGTGTGGGTGTGATGAGGTAAAATGAAAAGAGAGTTTGGTTAAAAGTGAGCTCAATGTTAAAAGAAAGAGGGTGAAAGATCAGAGTAAAAGAATATCAAACTCTGCACCAACTTTTTCTGAGCCGGGCAACCACATTTCTGGTGTTTCACAATTCTTCGTGAACATCATTGAATCAGGCAAATAGCCCATGCCAACTCTTGATAAAAACCCCACCAGCTACTCATTTTCTTCTAAAAAAGAAGATGTTTCAATTTTTAACGGGGACACAACATATAATCTATCTGATTTTCATTTGGAAAATCTGGATATTGAAAAAGAAGGAAAATCTGTGTTTAACTGTTGTTGTCTCAATGGTTTACACAATTTTGAGCCTAATACAAAGCAATCATCTGTGCTTAATTCTTTCAAACACAAACACGAACACACAGAGAATTTGTTTTTCTGTCAAAACGTTCATAGTTTAACCTTGTGTTATTCGATGATTGAATGGAAGACCTGGGGGAGTGAACATCAAAAAGCTCCTTTCCAATGTGTATTCGTTACACACAGTAACTTTGTGTTACTGACAGACATTATTAACTGATTCATTTGTTGATTCGGGTGTTACACTCTGAATTTGAAAAGATTCAGATGAATACCTTATGAATTGATGGATGATCAGAGGCTCAGTGGTAAAGATCAATGGTCAGAAAATGATGACATTTCTTGAAGAAGTTTTGATGATTTCTATGCTCTACATCATCAAAAAGGGGGAGAAGATCAATAAATGGAAAAGAAATTAAGAGATATAGTCAAGAAATGATATATGGGAGAACTAATTTCAAGAAATGAAAGTTTGTGAAAGTTCATTTTCAGAGATATGAGGAGAAATTTCAAGAATGTTCATGAAATTTTCTTTGAAGATTATTTTGAAAAGAGAAAAGTGAGCTACAACAGATGATAACTTCTTTGCTAAAGATGATGATGTTTGTCAATGTCTTCGGGGGAGAATATTAAAGATCACAAGAAAGGGGAGATCAATGATCAAAATAGTTGTGACTATCAGTATCAGTTCGAAAGTGGAGATTATCACTATTTCATCTCAATAGGGGAGATTGTTGTTTACATGAGAAGATCAGTTTTTATCCCAAAGGGGGAGAATGTTCTTGAAAGGGGGAGAACGTGCTTTCAAGATGAAATTCATTTGAAAAATTAATACAAGTTTATACAAAGAGGGAGATTACTAGTTCTTACATCAAAGGGGGAGAATTTGTGATTGAAGATGAATTTGTTTTTAAAGATGATCTTGAATCCAAAGGGGGAGAATGTTAGAGCACAAATTGTTGTCTTCAAGATCATCTAGATTGAAAGTCAAAAGCTCAAGTCAAAGCCTTCAAGATTGCAAAGTCAAAGTTGTTTAAAGTGGAAAGTCAAAGTAAATGTGTTAGTTTAATTGTTTGTTCCTTGTATTGTGTCTAGGTATAAATACCTTTTGTCCTTGTATTAGTTTGTATGAACTTAGAGAGCTTATTAGAGAAGAGCGTATCATTTTGTATATTGTAGTGAGAGAAAGTAGAGAGAGAACTTGTAATATGTGGAATCTAAATCAATGACATTTAATTGAGAAATTGTTCATCTTGTTAATCTTGCACATAAACTGGGAATAACAGTGAGGAAGGATGTGAAAACATACCTGACTATCAGATAAATTTTAATCAGATATGATGAGATGAGAGAATTTTATAACTCACTAAATGCGTAAATGTTGAAGATTTAATCTTCAAGATTTAGCATTCCACGCTCACTTATGATAAAGTTGAATCTTGTCTCATCAAGAGGTTTGGTAAAAAGATCAGCGAGCTGATAATCAGTAGGGATAAAAGGAAGTTCGGTGTCTCCATTCATCACATGATCTCTGATAAAATGATATCAGATTTCAATGTGCTTTGTCTTTGAATGTAGCACTGAGTTTTGGACACTGAGTTTTGCTTTTTGTAATCCAACTTACCAGCTTTCCACCTAGGAGTTGACAGTCTCTAGTGGTGTTTTTTCTATCCAGTTTGCAACCTGCAAAATCACTATCTAAATAGTCAGTTAGATCGAACCTTGAGTCTTTGGGGTACCAAAGACCGAGGTTAGGATTTCCCTTAAGATATATGAAAATTCGCTTTACAACAATTAGATGGGATTCCTTAGGTTCTGATTGATATCGTGCCTAGAGACAAGTAGAATACATGATATCAGGTCGGCCCACTGTAAGATACAACAGGGAGGCTATCATTCCTTTATAGGCAGTGATATTAACATATTTTCCAGAGGGATCCTTATTTAATGTCAGCGGATGTTCCATAGGAGTTTTAATCGCTGAGGTTTGAGTAAGATCAAACTTTTTCAGCATATCTTTAACATACTTTCGCTGATGAATAAACGTACCTTTCTCAGATTGCTTGATCTGTAGTCCAAGAAAGTAAGTTAGTTCACTCATCATACTCATTTTATATTCTTTTTTCATTCTTTTAGCGAATCGAGTACACAAAGATGGGTTAGCAGAACCAAATATAATGTCATCAACATATATTTGAACAAGAATAACATGACCTTTAATTTTTCTGAAAAATAAGGTGTTATCAATTTTGCCACGCTCAAATCTTTCAAAGATAAGGAAAGAGGAGAGAGTGTCATACCAAGCACGAGGAGCTTGTTTTAACCCATATAGAGCCTTATCCAACTTATATACATAGTGTGGATGCTTAGGGTCAGAGAACCCTAGGGATTGTTGAACATAGACTTCTTCATTCAGCTTTCCATTTAGGAACGTTGACTTGACATCCATTTGAAATACCTTGAAATCTTTGTGAACTGCATAGGATAAGAATAATCCAATTGCTTGGATCCTAGCCATAGGGGCAAAGGTTTCATCATAGTCTATGCCTTCCTCTTGTCTGTATCCCTGAGCAACTAGCCAAGCTTTGTTGCGGGTTACAGTCCCATTTTTATCCAACTTTTTTCTATACACCCATTTGGTACCGATAACAGATATATCAGATGGTCGGGGAACGAGATTCCAAACCTTGTTTCTTTCAAACTCAGTCAACTCTTCTTGCATAGCGCTGACCCAGTTTGGATCTCTAAGGGCATCATCAGTTCTCTTTGGCTCTATGAGAGAGAGAGAATTTAGAAAGAGACAGATATTACATGAACTTCGTCGTGTCTGAATACCTGCATCTGTATCACCAATGATTTGATCTATGGGGTGATTTATGGTCCATCTCTGAGCTGGAGCATGATCGCTTAATTCAGGCATTGGATCAACAATACAAATGTTCACTGATGAAGAAGCTTCAGCTTGAGGTTCATCAGCTATCAATTGTTGTGTTCCAGATATAACATCATTCACTGAGAGGTCTTCAGAGATGTTAGGTGATTCAGAGGTTGGAAGATCTGATGGAGGAAATGTGTTTAAAGGAACAACTGAAACCCATGAGTTGGATTCAGTGTTAGGTGGTATGATGGTTGGATCATCATCAGTGTTGGTAGGATATGCATGATGATGTGAGTTGAAGAGAGGTTCAGTTTCCTCGTAATGAGAAAACATCTAAGCATTTAGTTCATCATTAACAGCTATAGGTTTTGAATTCCCTGATCTTGATTCATCAAAGGTGACATGAATTGTTTCTTCTACAGTTTGTCTTCTTTTATTGAAGACCCTTTAGGATTTGGAGATTGAGGCATATCCGAGAAAAAATCCATTATCAGCCTTTGGATCAAACTTTCCAAGTGTATCTTTGTTGTTTAAGATAAAGCAATGATAACCAAAGATGTGAAGAAAGCTGATAAATGACTTTCTTCCAAGGAATAGTTCATATGCAGTCTTATTGAATCGTTTAACAATTAGTCACCTATTCTGAGTGAAACATGCCATGTTAATAGCTTATGCCCAAAAATGAGTTAGAAGATGAGAATCGTTGAGCATTGATCTGGCAACTTCAATGATTGTTCTATTTCTTCTTTCAGCGACTCCATTTTGCTGAGGGGTTCTCACTGATGAGAAATTGTGTAAGATTCCTTTGCTCTCAAACAAAGAAGTTGTTCAGGGAACTATTTTTGAATTCAGTTCCATAATCACTTCTTATCGAGCGAACAATTAAGTTATTCAGTACTTCCATCTTTTTAAGAAAAGATATAAGTCCTTCTAGAGTGTCATTCTAAGAACGGAGGAAAATCACCCAGGTGTAGCGAGAGTATTTGTGTGTGTCCCAAATACGAGTGCAATCAATCAAGATCAAGATGAACAACAATGAAGTTCATTTCTAGAAATCGTTTATTGAAGTACAAAAATGCTCTCTCAATGACAATATTTCTCTCACTACAAATAAGTTCTCTCTTAGTCATATGAGTCTACTAACAAAAACAAAGTATTTATACCTAGTTACAATACAAAGACAAATACAACTAAACTAAACACTTTTCCTTTTCCTTTGAGCTTTTGAATTTGACTTCTCTTTAAGAGGCTTTGACTTGAACTTTGACTTTCACACTTCATGATCTTGGATCCAACATATTTGTGCACTAGAAATCTCCCCCTTTGGATGCAAGATCATCTTCAAACAAATAGGCATTGAAGCTCCCCCTTTGGATTCAATATAAATTTCAGCATTCACGAAAAATCTTCTCCTAAGATTGAAATTATGCTCTTCAAGAATTTTAACAATCTCCCCATTTCTTCTTTATTTGAAAAACAAAAACTTTTGCAATCTTCCCCAAGGATTACAATCATCTCTTTCAGACTTTGCAAAAGAAATTATCTTCAGATTTAACTCATTTTTCATCAGCAAATCATCTTCAAAGAAAATATCAGCAAATCTTCAACAAAATTTCTTGAATTCTTGAACTTTCTCCAAAACTATTACACACTGTTCTTCAGAAAACATTTGTTGAAAAAACTTCTCTAACACTTCCTTGTCATTTCTTGAATGTCTCTCCCAAAACCAAACATGTAACATCCTCAGATTTAAACATTTCTTGATCATCTCCCCCTTTTTGATGATGTAGAGCATGGAAATCATCAGAACTTCTTCAAGAAATGTCACAAATCTTTTTCTGATCATTGATCTTTCCAAATGAGCCTCTAAACATCCGTCAATTTATAATATATTTATCCGAATCTTTGCAAATTCAGACAAATAAGAGTGTAAACCTGAATCAACAAATGAATAAGTTAATAAGCCTATAAGTAACACAAAGTCACTTTGTACAACGAATACTATACAAGGAGTTTTATTGATGTTCACTCCCTAGGTCTTCCATTCAATCATCGAATAACACAAGGTTAAACTACGAACGTTCCGACAGAAAAACAAATTTTCTGTGTATATGTGCTTGTATATGGAAGAATTAAAACATGCATGTTTATAAGGCTCAACATGTGTAAACCATTGAGACAACACCATTATTACACGGACTCAATTGTGCATGATAGACGTGCGAAGGTGGGGTAGACTTCCTTCTGTTTCAATATCCACATCTTCCAAGTGAAGATAAGATAGATTATGTGTTGCATCCCCAAGAAAAATTGAAACATTTCTTTGTTGAGAAAGATATGAGTAACTGATGGCATTTAAAGCAAGAGTTGGCATGGGCTAGTTTCCTGTTTCAATGAAGTTCACGAAAGAATTTTGAAACAACAGTAATGTGGCTGCCCGACTCAAAAAAAGTTGGTGCAAATTTTGATATTCTTTTACTCTGATCTCACACCCTCTTTCTTTTTAACATTTAAGCTTACTTCTAACCAATCTCTCTTTTCATTTTATCTCAACACACACCCACACTCGGATATTGACCCCTCGCCTCTCGATCACTCAAGAATAACTTCTTGGGTAGGAAACACTGGTTGTCGTGAATCCATAGAAGTTCAATTAAGCTCATACAATTCCCATGTAAATTGTCTTATAAGCAAAATGTTGCTCAACTGGTTTAACTTTTCAGTTAAAGCACAAAATGAAATATATGTCAGATATTTGTATGCTCATGAAGATAATCATGAAGATTTGAACATTTAAATCATGGAAGATTATCTCATAACAAGTGTATTTGAAAGAATGAAAAGAGTACAAAAGACTTGTTTGAGAATCTGACAATGTATTGAAAAGATCAAATAGGAATGATTTATCATTAAAAGCTTAGGTCATGATAAATTGGATGTTGTCTATAAGAACAATTATAGACATTCTTGAAAGAAACGTTTTTGAAAGAAATAACGCTCAAATATCAATGAAGTTCAAACGGGGTTTATTACGATCGAAAAATTGGTTCATTTTGAGACATGGTAATAATAAAATCAACAAAAATACTAAACTGGTGTGTGTGAATACTTGATAGTATATGGAAAAGATAATACACAAGTATTTATCTTTGGAAACACACATTTAGTTAACAATAAAGCGCATAAAATGAAAACATTTAAAATCACACTTTTGTATCCATGAAATATGTTTAAGAATCGAGAAGTGGTTTGAACGTTTAGAAACATGTTTTTCCATGTGTGAAAGTTTTCCTTCTTTCAAACACAATGAGATTAAGATTAGAATAATCCTTACGCTCAACTTAAATCTCCTAAAGTCAGCTCCATCGTCATGATTGATATGATCTTGTAAGCTCCCCTTAAAAATCTGCATTAAGTCAAAAAGTCGTCAAAGTACAAAGTCTTATTCACAAACTTTATTGAAAAGTAAAGACATGAAAGCAGTAAAACTTTATATCATGATTTGAGGGGGAGCCGAAAAGGTAAAAATCTTCTGTTCCTAGATCTCTGATTGTTTGAAAGAAGAACAACTTTCGAACATGAAAAACAGTTTCTTAAATGTTCAAACCACTTCTTATTCTCAAAAGATTTCATGAAATCAGAAGTGTGACTTTTAAATGTTTTTCAATTTTTTTTGTGCTTTATTGTTTAACTGACCGTGTGTTTCCAAAGATCAATACTTGTGTATTATCTTGTCCATACTGTCAAGTATCCACACACACCGGTTCAGTATTTTATTTGAATTTGTTATTACCATGTCTCTAAAAGAACCAATTTTTCGATGGTAATACCCCCGTTTGAAATTCAAAGTTGTTGAGCATCATTCATCTTGTTCATATTTGTGCTTTCATTGATAAATTGTTTATATTCGTTCATATAAACAAAATTTCCAATTCTTTGATACCCTATCCATTGATTTGATCCGATTGATTCATTGTCAGATTCTCAAAACAATTCTTTTGACTTCATTTCATTCATTCAATATCCTTGTTTTGAGAAATCTTCAGAGTTCAAATGCTCAAATTTCATTTATATTTTTAAATGAGCATACATTCTGACACTGTTATCTCTTTGTGCTTAACTGTTCAGTTAAACTGTTGAGCAACGATTTTTTTAGGAATAACATGGGATTCGTGTGTGAGCTTAAACAGAACATCCATGGATTCACGTCAACCAGTGTTTCCTACCCAGGAAGTTATCCTTGAGTGATCGAGGGGTGAGGGGTCAAAATCAAAGAGTGGGGGAGATAACTCATCCGGTTGAGTTTTTCTCAGTGTGTGGAGCGGTAAAATGGAAATGAGAGTTTGGTTAGAAGTGAGCTAAATGTTAAAAAGAAAGAGGGTGTGAGATCAGAGTTAAAAGAATATCAGAACTCTGCACCAACTTCTTTCTGAGCCGGGCAGCCACATCTACTGATTGGTTCACATTCTTTGGTGACCATCATTGAAATAGGCAGTGAGCCCATGCCAACTCTTGCTATTACCCCACCAACCACTCGTTTCTTTCTGGAAAAAGAAATGTTTCATTTTCTTGGGGACGCAACACATATGCTATCTAATCTTCACTCGGAAGATTTAGATATTGAAAAAGAAGGAAAGTTGCCCCACCTTCGCACCTCTTTCATGCACATTGAATCCGTGTATTATCTGTTGTTGTCTCAACAGTTTACACAATTTGAGCCTTAATGATACACATTCATTGTGCCTAAATTCTTTGATACACAAGCACGAGCACACAGAAAATCTGTTTTTCTGTCAGAACATTCATAGAATTACCTTGTGTTTTTCAATAATTGAATGGAAGTCCTGGGGAGTCATCATTAAACCATCTCCTTATATTGTACATTCGTTGTACACAGTAACTTTGTGTTACTGACAGACATTTCTAACTGTTTCATTTGTTGATTCAGGGTTACCTCGTTCATTATGTCTGAATTTGAAAAGATTCGGATGTATATTTTTCATGAATTGATGGCTCTTCAGATCAAAGGGGGAGATTGTTAGTTGATCACAAATGGGGTAATCAAAGATTGTACTGAAATTGAAGATGTTTTGATGATTATGATGCTCATATCATCAAAAAGGGGGAGAATTATACAAAGATCATTTTCAAAGTCTGATGAAGAATTTCTGAAAGTTCAAAATGCTTTCGCTGTTTCAAAGACAAGTCAGAAATTCGAATTGCTTCCGCTGATTTAAAGATTCAAGTCTGATAAAGAATTTCAAAGCCAAAAGATTCTGAAGAAGATTGTTCAATGTTTAATCAAGATGATTCGTGAAAGTTTGTTCTTCCAAAGATGGTTCAGAGATCAAAGTGATGAAGATACTTGTTTGTCAAAGATTACTTTACTGTCAACATTTCCAAGATGTTTCAAAGTTAAACAAAGGATTCAGAGATCAAAATGCGCGTTCATGACTTGTTGACTTTCAAAGCTTCAAAGAGAAAAAGACTTCCCAAGATTCTTCAAGAGCTGAAAGATTAAAGATTGTGAAAGCTTCAAAGAGACAAAAGCTGAAGAATCAAGAGCTGAAGATCTGCATCAAATTTTTATTAAATCTTGAATACAAAGGGGGAGATTGTTAAGTCCAAATATTGTATCCAAGATTTAATTAGAAAGTCAAAGATGTAAAAGTCAACATTGTCTATGTCAAAGTCCTTAAAAGTCAAAGTTGTATTTGCTTTACTTAGTTGTTAAGTTTTAGTTTAGTCTTGTGGTATAAATAGGGATTAGGCTTAGTTTGTTTCTTAAGAACTTCAATGTAAAAATCAGATACGTGAGATTTATGACAAGAGCTTTCAAGATCTACTTTCTCTCTCTACTCTCTCTCTAGACTTTAGTTGTTAATTCATTGTTTTGATTGAGAATTGCTTGATAATATGGGATAACAAATATCCACATCTTCCAAATGAAGACGAGATAGATTATGTGTTGTGTCGCCAAGAAAAATTGAAACATCTCTTTGTTGAGAAAGAAATGAGTAGCGGGTGGGGTTTAAGCAAGAGTTTGCATGGGCTAGTGCCTGTTTCAATGAAGTTAAAGAAAGGATTGTGAAACAAGAGTAATATGGTTGCCCGTATCAGAAAAAGTTTGGTGGATAGTTTGATATTCTTTTACTCTGTTCTCACACCCTCTTTCTTTTTAACATTAAGTTCACTTCTAACCAAACTCTCTTTCACATTTTATCTCATCACACATCCACACTCAGATATTGACCCCTCGCCTCTCGATCACTCAGGACAACTTCTTGGGTAGGAATCACTAGTTGTCGTGAATCTATAGAAGTTCTTTTAAAGTTCTCACACAATGATCCCATGCATGTTGTCCTAAAAGTAAAAAGTTGCTCAATAGTTTAACTTCAACAGTTAAAGCACAATATGAAATACATGTCAGATGTATGTATCCTCAGTAATATAATCATGAAGATTTGAGCATTTTAAACAGGGAAGATTCTCTCAAAACAAAGAAATTTAATGAATGAAGTGAAATCCATAGATATGTTTTGAAAATCTGACAATGTATGAAAAGATCAAATAAGAATGATTTATTATTATAAAAGCTTAGGTCATGAAAAATTAGATGTTGTCTATATGAACAAGTATAGACAAATCTTGATAGAAACGCTTTGAATGAATTTACGCTCAAATATCATTGAATTTCAAACGAGGTGTCTTACCATCGAAAATTAGTTTCACTTTGAGACAGGGTAAGAGCATAGTCAATAAAGTACTAAACCGGTGTAACACCCAGTATTTTCGCAATGTAAGTTTCCGTCCTTCGATGGACTTTTCTCCGTCTTGCGTTTATCTTTCTGGGCGAAATGTGTTGTACTTTCGAACCTTAAATCGACCCATGCAAAAATCTTGAGTTTTGGTGATTTTTGGGCTTCGGTACAGTCCACGTGAGAGTGACTCGCGATAGTGACAAGTGTCACTATCGCTTGGCACAATCGCCGAGGAGGTACCAACTCGCGGTACAATCCACGCGAGAGTGCCTCGCGATAGTGACACTGTCAGTATTGCATGGCAAGGTCACGATCGGGCTGTAGTGAGTTAAATGACCTTTTCCTCATTCATTTCTCATAACTCTCTTCACCAACCTCAAACTCCCTCTCTTTTGGGCGATTTTAGGGCATTTGTTCCTACTTCAAGAATATTCAAGTCAATCATTCTTGACTTCCAAGTGTTCCTTCATTATCCATCTAAGGGTTCAAGTAGGGAGCTTCAAATCATTTCCTCCATCTTCATCTTCTCCAAAGGGTCAAAGACTAGGGTTTTGGGTTTTCTTCAAAAACCCACTTGGTGAGTTCCTACTATCATTTTATAAACCTTATACATGTCAAACTTATATTGTGAACTTCTATATATCTCCTTGGTTTTGGATTTATGATTATCACATTTTGACCTAACTTGAGTTTTGGGAGATTTTAGGGTTCTTGCTATATTTTGTAAAATTGAAAAGTTCCATTTGATAGGTGTTAAAATAAAGTATTACTTACACATTTATGGTGAAGTACTTGAAAGAATATCTATAATCTCATTTTATGATTTTCATTCTTATTAGCAGTTAAACTTGGAAAAATGTACTTTGGAATTAAGCATTGTTGGAAGCTATATGTTTAGATTTGGTTAGTCACAAATGAAATTGTGAAAAGTCTAGACTACTACTAGTGGATCCCAAGGTGTTGAGTCGGATTATATATTTTGGGATGTTTTTCCCCATTGTAGCTATGGATGCATTTGATCTTCGGAGGCCCTTTGGTACGGTTATGTGGGATCGGTTACTAGCCATGGATCATAATGTAGTCCTAGTGAACGAGTATGACTTGGTTTCCTCGGGTGCCCTTCCCCACATCTTAGTACGGATCGACGTTGTTTGTGGCCATGAATTCCAAGTATTTAGCTCATAACTTGGATTGTGGCTTACTCGGTGTTCCACCACAATCCTTGGTAAAACGGGTATCCACCGTCATCGCAAGATGAATTTTGGACCGAACAGTCCTTATGTGGTAAAGATTTCAATTGTAAACTCAACCCTTTTGCAAAGATTACCTTTTATTACAATTGTTTATATTTCTTCGAATTATAAACTATATGTTCTCACTAGGCTTTAAGCCTAACACTTTTTCTCAAATGATGTGTATAACAGGTTCCCTTAGCGACGGGTTGTCAAGGGGTTGAGATAAGTGCGTGGTCTCTTGAGGGCATTTTTGGAGGATAGATATTTTTGGAAGTTTTAGCATTTAAAACAATTATTCATTTTGGTATTGGGGTGACAACCTATGTAATCTAGCTAGATGTGGTTTAGATTAGTTTGTTGTCGTTTCCCCATACATTATTGCAGGTTTTGTAAATGCTCACGCTTTTACCCATTATGGGTGGTTTGCCCCATTTATAGATGTTATATTGCCAAATTTTCAATTTTTAAAATTACCCGAATTTTTAGGGTGTTACAAGTTGGTATCAGAGCTCTAGTTTAAGTGAACTAGGCATGAATGTAAGATGTCTAGACTTAGACTGAGTATGTTAAGTATTGATTGTGAGTTTGGGTAAAACTTCTAAGATGGGTTAGTCTTAGAGTCGACGGAAATTATGGTTATCAAGCGTTATGGCGATGGTAACGAGAACCTTTATGTATTATATGTTCATAATCTCACTTAACTAAGGTTATTATGAGGATATTTTATGTGAATGTGTTTGAAATGCCATTACTATGACAATTGGTGATATGGTAGTACGTTTTCCTTCGTGTTTTATTATACCTCTCTCTTACTCTTTCTCGTGCTTGTGTTGCAGCCATTATTCCTTATGGTGAATACTCGTAGTCGTCAGTTAGGCAACGGTGACCTTCGCGATGTTAATTCGCCCGATCGAAACCCGGTGGTAAGGGTGCCAGCTGTATGCCACCAATATTCACTGGGGAAGTGGAAAAGGTGCCTAGAGTGGAATTGGCATCCACCAACCCGGTTATCCAAGAGGCAAACCCTCAAGCTTACATGATGGCCAACATCATGCAGATGGTGACGTCGGCTACGGAGAAACAGCAAGAGGTGTTTCTGAAGACGTTGGAGGACCGTGATGCAAGCCTCAGAAAACACGAGACAGTGGAGGAGAATATGTTGGTTGGCTCTGGAGACACTGGGAATAGAATCAGAATGGAAGAGCACAGGGTTGTTGGTGCTCAGAGAAGTGGGAAGAGTTGCTTCTACAAATCTTTCCTCGGGTGCGAACCACCAGAGTTCTCGGGTTCTGAAGACCCGGTTGCGTTCGTTAAATGGATCCAAGCGGTCGAACAGGATTTTGGCTCCTCGGAGTGTGGAGATGACCAGAAGGTGAGATTCGGTTCTCAATTACTCAAAGATATGACACTCTCATGGTGGACTGTCACTCAGGCCACCCTCTCTTCTACTGTGTTAGCTCAATTATCTTGGACCGAGTTCAAGAAGAAGCTTTTGGAGGAGTACTGTAGCGAAAGAGCCATGGATCGAATCGAAGCGGAGTTTTGGTCGCTTGAGAAAGGGAACTTGATGGTGAGGGAGTACACCCGTCAATTTATGGAGAATCTGGGGTTAGTGGGGCATGTGGCCCCAACTAATAAAGAGAAGATAAAGGCCTATCTGAAGGGTCTGTCGGCGGACATGATATCTATGGTCCGGAAATAGAAGGCTTCTAACCTTCGTGAGACGATCGAAGAGGCACAATTCATGGAAGAGGTTTACGCGAAAGGTAAACTGGAGAAGGCTGTAGTGGTTGTTGACAAGAGAAAGTGGGAGAGCAATTCCGTACCTCCCAAGAGAACCCGACCTTTTTTCGGGAACCGAAACTTCGGTGATCATCAAGAAGCTAGATGGTGCCAGAGGTGTCATAGTAAGCACTTTGGCAACTGCAACCCCACTCCTCAACCTTGCAGCAAGTGTGGCAAGTCTGACCACGCCACCAAAGATTGCCCGATCAGAGGGCTTATCTGCTTCGAGTGCAAGGCACTGGGGCATATGAAAAGAGATTGCCCGAAGCTCAAGTCAGGTAGCGCGCCGGAGAAGAAAGAGAACCCACCTAGGGTTCTGATTCGAGCTTTTCAGATGACGGTCGATGAGGCCAAGGCATCCGCCCGACATGGTATCGGGTACGTTTCTTCTAAACTTCGTACCTGCTCATGTGCTGTTCGATTCGGGTGCCAGTTTCTCTTTTATATCTGAGTCGTTTCGTCAAAAGTTATCTATGCCCACTACTAGTCTAGTGAATGTGTTAGTGGTAGAGATAGCAGATGGTAGTCAAGTTTTAATCCGCGATGTTCTGAAGAAGTGTACTCTCGGGATTGAAGGGAAGGAATTCTCGATAGATTTGATGTCGATGATTATTGGATGTTTTGATGTGGTGGTCGGTATGGATTGGTTGGCGGACAATCATGCCGAGATCGTATGCTCCAAAAAATAATCCGACTACCCAATCCTTGTGGTGATGTGATTTATGGCGAGAAGAGGAAAGGCGATGTAGCAATCATCACCATGGCTAAGGCGCACAAATGCTTGGTGAAAGGATGCTCGTCCTTCCTGGCCTATGTAATTGACGCCAAGTTAGAAAAGTTAAAGCTTGAAGATGTGAAGATAGTGCGGGAGTTTCCCGATGTCTTTCCGGACGACTTGCCCGGGTTACCACCCGATCGTCAAGTGGAGTTTCGGATTGATCTCGTGCTGGGAGCGGCTCCTATTACTAGAGCTCCGTACCGGTTGGCGCCATCGGAGATGCAAGAGATGATGGCTCAACTCCAAGAGCTTTTGGAGAAGGGTTTCATAAGACTGAGCTCGTCGCCTTGGGGAGCTCCGGTCTCATTTGTCAAAAAGAAGGATGGCACAATGAGGATGTGTATCGATTACCGTGAGTTGAACAAGGCAACGGTGAAGAACAAGTACCCGCTTCCGAGAATAGACGACCTGTTCGATCAACTTCAAGGAGTGCGGTGTTTCTCCAAGATCGACCTACGATCGGGGTATCACCAAGTAAAGGTGAGGGGTGAAGACGTTTCGAAGACGGCCTTTAGAACGCGTTATGGCCATTACAAATTCCTTGTAATGTCGTTTGGCCTAACGAACGCACCGGTGGTATTTATGGATTTGATGAATAGAGTATGTCGACCATTCCTTGACAAGTGGGTCATCGTATTCATTGATGACATACTCGTATACTCCAAGAGCGAGTTAGAACACGAGCAACATCTTTGTGAAGTTCTAGAAGTATTGAGAAAGGAGAGATTGTATGCCAAATTCTCCAAGTGCGACTTCTGGCTGGAAGAGGTTCAATTCTTGGGTCACGTTGTCACCCGAGACGCGGTGAAAGTGGACCCCTCAAAAATTGAAGCCATGATGAACTGGGAGCCTCCCAAGAGTCAGTCCGAAATCCGAAGTTTCTTGGGTTTGGCGGGATATTACCGGAGATTTATTCAAGACTTTTCGAAAATCGCTTCTTCCTTGACAGCGTTGACTCGGAAGAATGTGAAGTTCGTTTGGACCGAAGCGCAAGAGAAGGCGTTCCGGATGTTACAAAAGAAGTTATGTGAAGCTCCAATCTTGTCGCTACCTGAAGAGTCGAAAGACTTTATGGTCTATAGCGATGCTTCGAAAATGGGATTAGGATGCGCGTTGATGCAAAGAGGCAAGGTGATCGCGTACGCCTTGAGGAAACTTAAAATCCACGAAAAGAATTATCCTACCCACGATTTGGAGTTAGTGGCGGTGGTGTTCGCCTTGAAGCTTTGGCGGCATTACCTCTATGGCACGAAATGTACTCTCTACACGGATCATAAGAGCCTGAAGTATGTCTTTGATCAAAAAGAGCTAAACATGAGGCAAAGGCGGTGGCTCGAGTTGCTCAAGGATTACGATTGTGAGTTGCTTTACCATCCCGGTAAGGCTAACGTAGTGGCCGATGCGTTAAGTCAGAAGGACTATAGCAGAAGTATTCGGGCTACCCTTTCGAAAATCGAGTTAGTGTCAAGCCTTGTTGAGAAGATCAAGGAATCTCAAGTAGAAGCTTTTTTGGAAGAAAATCTTAAGGATGAAGTGATGACCAAACAACGGTTGCTCTTAACGGAAGATAGCCATGGGGTGAAACTATTCAACGACCATGTGTGGGTGCCCAAAATTGGGGGTAATTGGGAACTACATCTTGAATATGCCCACAATTACAAGTATTCCATTCATCCGAGGAGTACAAAGATGTACCGGGACTTGAAGTTACATTATTGGTGGCCGGTAATGAAACTTGATGTGGTGCGTTACGTGGAGCATTGTGTGTCGTGCTTGCAAGTGAAGGCAGAACATCAACGGCCGTATGGGAGTCTTCAGTCCTTAGAGATCCCCGAGTGGAAGTGGGACCATATTACCATGGACTTCGTGACGAAGTTGCCTAAAACACTTCGAGGTCACGATACCATTTGGGTAATAGTTGATCGATTGACTAAGAGCGCTCACTTCTTGGTTATGCGTGAGACCTTTCTGATGGACAAGTTAGCTAAACTCTACATTGATGAAGTGGTCTCAAGGCATGGGGTACCCTTGTCGATCGTGTCGGATCGTGATAGTCGGTTTACTTCAAACTTTTGGGATGGTTTTCAGAAGGAGCTTTGTACGCGAGTAAAGTTGAGTACGCCTTACCATCCACAAACCGACGGTCAAAGCGAGAGAACGATCCAAACGTTTGAAGACATGTTGAGGTCTTGTTTCATCGATTTTGGGGGTAGTTGGGACTCTCACCTACCTTTGGTGGAGTTTTCTTACAACAATATCTACCATTCGAGTATCGGAATGGCACAATTTGAAGCCTTGTACGGCCGGAAGTGCCGAACTCCCGTGTGTTGGATAGAAGCAGAAGAAAAACAATTCGCCGGACCCGAAATTGTGCAAGAGATGGCCAATAAAGTTAAGGGCATTCGGGAACGGTTGAAAGCGGCTCAAGATAGACAGAAGAGCTATGCCGATAAGAAGTGGCGGTCGATGGAATTTCAAGTGGGTGACCGCGTGATGCTTAAAGTGTCGCCATCGAAGAGCATCATTCGGTTCGGAAAACAGGGGAAGTTGAGTCCTCATTTCCTCGGACCATTCAAGGTGCTCAAGCGTGTGGGCTTGCAGGCCTATCAATTGGAACCGCTACCGGAGATGAGCGGAATTCACAACACGTTCCATGTATGGTACCTCCGGAAGTGCTTGGCGAAAGATGAAAGCGTCATTCCTCTCTCCGAGATAAGAGTGGACGAAGGTAACCGTTGTGTAGAAGAACCCGACGCTATCATAGAAAGGGAGTCTAAGAAATTGCGTCACAAGGAGGTCACTATGGTCAAGGTGTAGTAGAGGAATCATCGTGGGGCCAATGTGACATGGGAAACCGAGGAGGACATGAAGCGAAGATACCCTCACTTGTTCGTGTGATCAAGATTTCGAGGACGAAATCATTCCCAAGTTGGGGAGTACTGTAACACTCGGTATTTTCGCAATGTAAGTTTCCGTCCTTCGTTGGACTTTTCTCCGTCTTCCGTTTATCTTTCTGGACAAAATGTGTTGTACTTTCGAACCTTAAATCGACCCATGCGAAAATCTTGAGTTTTGGTGATTTTTGGGCTTCGGTACAGTCCACGCGAGAGTGACTCGCGATAGTGACACTAGTGACAAGTGTCACTATCGCTTGGCACAATCGCCGAGGAGGTACCAACTCACGGTACAATCCACGTGAGAGTGCCTCACGATAGTGACACTGTCACTATCGCATGGAAAGGTCGCGATCGGGCTATAGTGAGTTAAATGACCTTTTCCTCATTCATTTCTCTTAACTCTCTTCACCAACCTCAAAATCTCTCTCTCTCTCTCTCTCTCTCTTTTGGGCGTTTTTAGGGCATTTATTCCTACTTCAAGAATCTTCAAGTCAATCATTCTTGACTTCCTAGTGTTCCTTCATTATCCATCTAAGGGTTCAAGTAGGGAGCTTCAAATCATTTTCTCCATCTTCATCTTCTCCAAAGGGTCAAAGACTAGGGTTTTGGGTTTTCTTCAAAAACTCACTTGGTGAGTTCCTACTCTCATTTTCTAAACCTTATACATGTCAAACTTATATTTTGAACTCCTGTATATCTCCTTGGTTTTGGATTTATGATTATCACATTTTGACCTAACTTGAGTTTTGGGAGATTTTAGGGTTCTTGCTATATTTTGTAAAATTGAAATGTTCCATTTGATAGGTGTTAAAATAAAGTATTACTTACACATTTATGGTGAAGTACTTGAAAGAATATGTATAATCTCATTTTATGATTTTCATTCTTATCAGCAGTTAAACTTGGAAAAATGTATTTTGGAATTAAGCATTGTTGGAAGCTATATGTTTAGCTTTGGTTAGTCACAAATGAAATTAAGACAAGTCTAGACTACTACTAGTGGATCCCAAGGTGTTGAGTCGGATTATATATTTTGGGATGTTTTTCCCCATTGTAGCTATGGATGCATTTGATCCTCGGAGGCCCTTTGGTACGGTTATGTGGTTCCCTTCCCCACATCTTAGTACGGACCGACGTTGTTCGTGGCCATGGATTCCAAGTATTTAGCTCATAACTCGGATTGTGGCTTACTCGGTGTTCCGCCACAATCCTTGGTAAAACGGGTATCCCCCGTCATCGCAAGATGAATTTTGGACCGAACAATCCTTATGTGGTAAAGATTTCAATTGTAAACTCAACGCTTTTGCAAAGATTTCCTTTTATTACAATTGTCTATATTTCTTCGAAATATAAACTATATGTTCTCACTAGGCTTTAAGCCTAACACTTTTTATCAAATGATGTGTATAACAGGTTCCCTTAGCGGCGGGTTGTCAAGGGATTATGAGAAGTGCGTGGTCTCTTGAGGGCATTTTTGGAAGATTTAGCATTTAAAACAATTATTCATTTTGGTATTGGGTTGACAATCTATGTAATCTAGCTAGATGTGGTTTAGATTAGTTTGTTGTCGTTTCCCCATACATTATTGCAGGTTTTGTAAATGCTCACGCTTTTACCCATTATGAGTGGTTTGCCCCATTTATAGACGTTATATTGCCAAATTTTCAATTTTTAAAATTACCCAAATTTTTAGGATGTTACAAACGGTGTGTATGAATACTTGACAGTATATAGAAAACATAATACACAAGTATATATCTTTGGAAACACACAGTTTGTTTAACAATGAAGCTCAAAACAATGAAAAAGATTTAAAATCACACTTCTGAATTCATGAAATCTTTTGAAAATCAAGAAGTGGTTTGAACATTTAAGAAACATGTTTTCATGTATGAAAGTTGTTCTTCTTTCAAACATAATGAGATTAAGAGTAGAATGATCCTTACGCTCAACTTAAATCTCATAAAGTCAGCTCCAAAGTCATGATTGATATGATCATGTAAGCTCCCCTCAAATTATGCAAATAGTAAAAAATCGTTAAAGCAACAAAGTCTTATTGAAAACAAAAACATTTATTTGAAAATTAAAAACATGAAAGCAATAAAACGTGTTAAGAACGAGTTCTGATCT
Source organism: Arctium minus (assembly GCA_954870635.1). NCBI lineage: Eukaryota > Viridiplantae > Streptophyta > Magnoliopsida > Asterales > Asteraceae > Arctium > Arctium minus. Next base: position 136,686,788 of record OX941081.1, on the reverse strand, counting down.
AAAATAATCAGAAATCAATGTCCTTACTCCCCCTGAAAATATGCATCATAAAATTTGTCAGTACAAAATATATGCAATAAATTTTATAACTCCCCCTCAAAAATAGATCATATAAACTTTGTCTCACTCCCCCTGAAATCATGAACAAAATCTTTCAGTGTAGATATTTTTCAAATTAAAATAAAGAAATGAAGAAAAATAACAAATAAACTGTACTAGGTAACTACATATTTATGTCTTGATGTTTAACATGCCAAGTTTCGAAATGAGAAAATTAAATCTCTTTTCGTCTAACGGTTTGGTAAACAAATCAACAAGTTGATAATCTGTGTTTACAAAGTAAAGTTCATTTGTACCTTTTTCAACATTATCTTTGATAAAATGATATCGCACGTCAATGTGCTTGGTTTTCGTATGTTGAACAGGATTCGCAAATATAGCAATAGCGCTATTGGAATCACGGTAAATCTGGATTTTGTTGTATTGGAACCCATAATCTCAGAGTAGTGTTCGCATCCACAACACCTGAGTACAACAGCTAGCCGCAACTACGTACTCTGCCTCGGCTATTAAAGTAGATACGCATAGTTGTTTCATCGAAGTCCAACTCACGAGCTTATCTCCTAAAAATTGTATATGTCCCGAAGTACTCTTCCTGTCTAACAAACAACCTACATGATTTGAGTCTGAATACACTGTTAGCTCAAAACCAGTATCTTTAGGATACCACAAACCAAGATCTGCAGTCCCCTTCAGATATCTAAATATTCGCTTTAAAGCTGAAAGATGGGATTCTTTAGGTGAAGCTTGATATCTAGCACATAAGCATGTAGAAAACATAATATCCGGTCTGCTCGTCGTTAAGTACATTAAAAAACTACCATCCCTCTATAGGTTCTAAGATCAACAACTTTTCCAGAAAGATCAGCTCCAATCTTAGTTCCTGGTGCTATCGGGGTACCAATTGGAGTACAATTTTCCATTTTAAATTTTCTCAAAATATCATAAATGTAGTTTGCTTGATTAATGAAAATATCCGTTGAAAATTGACTAACTTGTAATCCGAGAAAGAAATTCATCTCTCCCATCATACTAATTTGAAATGTGGACACCATTAGATTAGAAAAGTTCTTACAATACTTCGGATTTGTTGAACCGAAAATTATATCGTCCACATATATTTGAATTAAAATGACATCATCTTTTTCCTTTTCAATAAAGAGATTAGTATCGATTTTACCTTTCGAGAACCCAAACTTGACTAAAAACTTTGATAGAACATAGTACCAGGCTCGAGTAGCTTGCTTTAAACCATAAAGAGCTTTGTCAGGAATGTAGACATGATCCGGTTTTTCAGCATTGACAAACCCTTCTGGTTGTGAGACGTACACCTCCTCTTTCTATATGCCATTTAGAAAAGAAGTCTTCACGTCCATTTGGTAGACAATGAAGTTTTTGTGTGCAGTGTAGGCTAGAAACATTATTTTTGCCTCTATATGTGCAACTGGAGCATATGTCTCATCATAGTCTATTACTTCCTCTTGTCGATATCCTTTAGCAACAAGTCGAGCTTTATTTCTAACCACGATACCATCTTCATCTTTCTTGTTTTTGACTACCCATTTCGTACCTATAATGGTTTTTCATTCGGATCGAGGTACGAGTCTCTAGAAGTTAAGCGATTCGAATTGATTGAGCTCTTCTTGCATGGCTTTTATCCAATCTGGATCTTTTAGAGCTTTGGATACTCGTGTCGGCTCTATCTTGCTCAGAAAAGAATCAAACAAGCACTCATTGGCAGTTGCAGGCCAAGTTTGCACCGGCTTTGACGAATCTCCAATAATTTGATGAACCAGATGCTCTTTGGTCCACTTATGTACATGAGGGAGTGGTATAGATGTAGAATGATCATGTTGATCATCTTGATATCCAGTATGTTCTTCTTGTAGGGGTTCAGTTGATGTAACTGGTGCAGAAGTTTTAGTGGATGGAACATTTGATGTCTGTTGGGTAGACATGACAGTACATCCAACTAATTGTGCAACTTCTGGCTCTATAGTTTCATGTACAACTTCAACTGATTGAGTAGGTGTTTGAATTGGAGTTTCTTCTTGAATCGGGGAATTTGATTCAGTCGATACATCTGATGTGATTGGATGATAATTACTTGAATCTTTAGATCTGTCAATCACAACAGGTTTAAGTCACTTTTGAACCAGAAAACTCATCATAAAAATGTTCAAACAATAAATCTAATTTTGTTAAATGAGACATAGACGTTGACGCTTTATCAGAATTAAAAACTTTAACCGCAGGTTCTGGACTGATCTGTCCAGAAGCTAAAACTCCTGTTATCATGGGTTCTGAACTGATTTGATCAGAAGCCATTTTTTCATCAAATGTAACATTTACGCTCTCAATAATTATCTTAGATTTCTTCATGTAAACTCTGTATGCAGCAGACGTTTGAGAATATCCAATGAAAATGCCTTCATTAGCCTTGGGACTGAAATTGTTGAAGTTCTCCTTATCATTCAGCACATAACACCTGCATCCAAAGATGTGAAAACGTTTAATGCTAGGTATTCTATTGTTTATCAAAGCATATGAAGTTTTTCCAAACCGACGATGAATGATTGAACGATTTTGAGTATAACATGCAGTTGAGACAGCTTCGGCCCATAAAAATAAAGGTAGATCGATCTGGCTCAGCATCGTTCATGCAGCCTCAACAAGAGTCCTATTTCGTCGCTCAACTACCCCATTTTGTTCTGGCGTTTTGGCAGCAGAAAACTGATAAGTTATCCCGACCGATTCAAGATAATCGTCAACCATTTTGTTCTTGAATTTTGTGCTATTATCAGTTCTGAGTAGCTTAACCGATTTCTGCAAGTTCACTTGAACGGCCTTTAAGAATGAGATGATGACATCGGGCGTCTCATTTTTTGATCTTAGAAATTTGACCCAAGTGTATCTTGAAAAATCATCCACAATGACCAAGACGTATTTCTTGCCGTTTATGCTTTGCGTTCGCATTGGACCACATAGATCCATATGCAATAGTTCTAAAGAAGAACTTGTGCTCGGTTCAGACTTAGGCTTATGTGAAGCTTTCATCATCTTGCCTTTATCATATGCGTCAAACATATGTTCTTTTACGTATTTCAGCTCAGGAAGTCCTCTTACCAAATTTCCAGTCACCTTCTTGTTAATGTACCTGAAGTTGAGATGAGATAGCCTTCTATGCCATAACCAACTCTGTTGCATAGAGACTTTAGAAAGTAGACACACCGCATTATCAGTCTTGACATTTGACAGATTGATCGTGTAAAGGTTTGACTTTCGCGTCCCAACCAAGAGTTCTTTACCGTCTTCCGTTCTAACACAACATTGCTTGGCCATAAAATTCAACTCTAAAACTTTGTCACAGAACTGACCAATGCTGAATAGATTATGTCCTAATCATTCAACATAATTGACCTTCTTTATCGTTATGTTCTCTTGCATGACATCTCCATAACCAAGTATCGGTGAAAACTTGTCATTTCCAAATCTCACATTACCGCAAAATTTCTTTGTATAATTAGACAATATATCTTTCTGCCATGTCATATGCTTGGAACAACCTGAATCCATGTACCACATATGACATGTTTGCACATGAGAAAACAAACAATAATAGGTTTAGGTACCCATTTATAGATGGGTCCTAGCAAGTTAGCACAAGATTTTGGCACCCACTTGAAATTGGGTCCTTTTACCCTTTGAAAAACTTTTGAAACAGAAGAATTATAAACATGATATGAACCAAACCAATTATCAGAATATTGACGAGTAACAAAATCATTTCTACGAGATGTGGAAGACTGAGTTGTAGACGGAGATAATTGGATCAATTGCTTTATTGTATAAGACTTGTAAGGATGTACAAGTTTTGGTTTATAAGAAGCTCATTGACCAACTATATTAGATACACTACCACTAACCCTATTGCATTCGGAATCAGAAAATGATTTTGTAGCCTCATCAATCTTCTGCTTTGGTCTCCATTCAAGTTTCACTTCGGGATTTCTCTTTTTCAAATATGAAACATATGAATATTTCATGTTAGAACTGTGAGACTTGTGAGATTGTTTCTTCTTTGATTTACCAGTGTTGGTTCGTTTCTGTGAGTGTCTATTCTTTCTTTTCTTACCCTTGGCATAATAGGTGCTCACATAAACTGGTTTATCAACTTTCGTTGATGATTCACCTTTTTCATACACACTTGGTAAACCATTAGAATTAACAATAAACTGAGAATGATTTGGAAGTTTTGCATTAAAATCAAATTGTTCAACGCATTTATCAAAACAATCATTAGATTTAGAAAATCAAACTCTTCATCAAACAAAACATCATCATCATTAGATATAGGAGCTTTGGAAGTATTGGAGAAATCAGTGTTTATAAAAACAGTAGAAAATACCATTTGTTCTAATCCAATCAAAATTCTTTCTTCTTCAAGGGTATTATCAAGCTTAGAAATTTTACTTTCTAAGATGAGTAGAGGAACATATATCTTGCCTTCAATAGGTTTTGCCTCGATTTCCTCTGTAGAATAACTTTTAAAATAATCGTTTGAAAAAAATTTGACTATTTAGAATTGTAACAAGAATTCAACTTTTCATAACGAAATGGTAGTTGCATTTTAGTTTTATTTTTCCTTTTCTCATCTTCCTTAGCTTCTACTTCATCTGATGATTTTGTCTATTTGACTTTGAGTTCAGAATGTTTATGTGCCAGTTTTAGAAAACTAAAATCATATAAAGTAGACACTTTTGAAATGCCCTTCTTCAAGTAAAGAGGATTATCGTAACCGATACCCCAATACTCATTGAAAGAAGTAACCTCTTTTGGTTTATTAAGATAAATGGTTTGATCAGTCTGACCTCTAGTATAAAGTTTTTGTTCCAAACCATTCACTTTTTCAACCAAAGATCTATTTATTTCTTTAACGATAAGCACTTTTTAGCAACCTCTTTAATCTGAACACAATTTGAATTATGAATATGTTTTAGATAATTTATCATAAATTGCAGTCTTTTCTCTAGCACATATATCAATATTTTTATGTAAAGTCTCAATCAATACATTCTTCTCAACAGTATCATTGTTGAGTTCCTGTATTGCTTGGTTTTTCTTTCTAATGATACATTTTTCACATCTGAGTTTAGACTGCAAATCTTGTAGTTCAACCATCATAGATTGCATTTGAGTTAAGAAATCAGATTCAGTCATATCAATTACCTCTTTAGAATCCTCTACATCTGAAATTTCCTCAGCAACTTTCTATCCCATTAAGCACATATAGGCAGTCTCCTCTTTCTCATCTTCATAATCAGTGTGATCTAGCCAGTAATCATCCTCAGCCATAAGTGCCTTGCCTGCCTCTTTTTGTTTTGCGAGAAGCATCTTGTTCTTGTAATAATCGAAGTTCTTCACCTTAGGCTTCCTGCAATCTTTTGCAAAGTAGCCAATCTTGCCACAATTGTAGCACTTGAATGGTTCCTCTATTTTCTTCTCCACATACTGATTTACATACCTTTTCTCTTCCGACCTTTTCTCCTCAAATCTTTTCTTTCCTTCAACCCTTTCCTTATGCTCATAATTCTTTGAACCTGAGGAATACCTTTGACTGTTTGACCCAAGATTCCTGTAAAACTTCTTTTAGAATGCCTTGGTCAGTAAAAGCATTGTTTGCTTCAGATTTTCACCGTCATCATAATCAGACTCATCAGTATTCTCTTCCTCAGACTCAGAAACAATTACTTTCTTCTTTTTTAGACTAACTAATCTCTTTTCCTTTCTCTTTACTACCAAAGCCACCGGATCAACCACTGGTTTCTCAGTTTTCTTCTTCTCAGCCCTTATCTCATCAACCTCCTCTTCATTCTGTCATAGAGTTTCATAAACCTCATGCAAAAGGGATCTCGTTTAGATCTTTCATTTGTTTCATCTGCTGAGTAAATCTTTTCCATTCAGGTTGTAAGATACTCAGAAATTTCACATTCAACTCTATTTGAGATTTATTCACTCTATGTATGCTCAGCTCATTCAGAAGAGTGACAAATCTGTCATAAGTTGCCTCTAAGCTCTCACTTTCCTTTTCTTTAAACTCTTCATAATTGTTAAGACAATTTGATACCTTCAATTGATTACCAACCTTAAAACCCAACATCATCCTTTCCAACTAATCCCACATCTTCTTTCCTGTTGCCTTATAGCTGTCTATCTTCACATATATCTCATTAGATATCCCTTGCAGTAGAAAAGATCTTGCCAGTCTGTCAGCCTTGTGCCTCTTTTTCTGCTCGTCAATATATTCATCTATATCCATAGGATATTCTTTGGTAACTACCTCTTCTTCTTCGTCTTCTATACAAAGAAGCTTTGTTGGAGGTTTCATGCGACCTTCTTTCAAGGATAGTCTAATATAATCACCAAGTTCATGTCTGTCAATAATGTCCAAAAATCTGTCTTTCCATTTTTCATACTCATCCTTGAAGAGAACGGGTGGTTTGACATCAGTACCAATTGCCAAAGCATCTCGAGAAGTGATCTTGATAATTGCACAGATCTTTACACACAGAATCAGAAAATATCTGTTGGGAACTGAAGAAAAACTCAAGTATGGTTAATGCTGCTGGTTCAAAGTTACTACTGCTAGTAAGAATTAAAGGTTAGTACTGCTGAGTGTTACTACTGCTAGTACTATTAATACTGCTAGTCAAAGTTAGTGCTGCTTGAACAAAGTTAGTACTGCTTAGCTAGTTAGTACTGCTAGTAGTTAGTACTGCTTAGTAGTTAATGCTGCTAGAAGGAAGTTAATGCTGCTGAAGATTAATACTGCTTATATGATGAAGATTCGTATGAAAGGATATACATGGAAGCTTAGAGATATACATAGAAGATATACTGAAGATATTTTAGTTATTGTAATTATCTTTGTATTCAGTATATATATTGTATTGTTTAGAATAGTTAAAAAACTTTAACTTCAGTTTTCATTCTTTTAGAGAAAAACAACCTCAAAGCATAGATCCTAATTCTAGAGAAGTAGAATTCGTATTGGTGAGCATGTTCATCAATATTGAGGTTGAGTGAGTAATCTTGTAACTTCAAGGCATTCAATAAAAGATTACAGTTTGTTATTCATATTTTTTTGTGTTGATTTACTGTTTCATAGAATATCAAAGTGTTATTCCGCAAACTTCTTTGATATTGTTTCTGAGAGTTAATTCTTGTTAAGAATTCGATCCTGACAAGTGGTATCAGAGCCTGATTTCTCAGAAACAACTATTCATCATGGAAAATCTTTCAGAATCAAGCAGTACTTTGGTCTCAAAAGTTCCAATGCTTAGATCCAATGAATTTGACATGTGGAAGATCAGAATCAAGCAATATATCCTCCTCACAGATTATTCTATGTGGGACATCATTGAGAATGGCCCATCTGATGAAGGAAAGATTGGTGAAGATGGCAAAAGAACCCCTCCAAAGACAGATGCAGACAGGAAGACAAGGCAGACAGAGATGAAAGCCTTGAGCACACTGCTTTTGGCCATTCCAAATGAGTATCAACACCAATTCTGCAATTGCACTGATGCACAGATGCTCTGGAATGCTCTAGAGAAGAGATTCTCAGGTACCAAAAGTACCAAGAGAAATCAAAAGGCAATCTTAAAGCAACAGTATGAAAACTTCATCTCAACTAAGAATGAGTCCATGACTCAAACTTTTGACAGGTTTAATAAACTAATTGGTGAACTAGCTACTATGGGAGTACAGATTGATCAAGATGATGTGAATAGAAAGTTCTTAAGGTCCCTTGGAGATGAATGGACCATGTACACTGTGGCATTCAGACAGAATGATCAGTTGGAGGAAAAAGAACTTGATGATCTGTACAATGATCTTAGAGTTTTTGAATCTGAGGTAGAGGCTAAAAAGAGGCCTTCTGGGTATGTTCACAATGCTGCACTCCTTTCAGCATCAACTGATTCTACTTCCAACCTTGAATCAGTTAGTCCTGCCAATGGAACAAACCAAGAGAAAGGCACTGAAACTGTGTTTGAGGCCTTTATGGCAAGTCATGGAAACTCTTCTCTCATTAATGATGACTTGGAACAAATCAATCCAGATGATCTTGAAGAGATGGATATTAAATGGCAGATGGCCATGCTCTCCATGAGAGTTAAAAAATTCATCACAAGAACTGGAAGGAACAACTTCTCCCAAAGAAGAGAAGATGGAGCAGGATTTGACAAGTCCAAGGTGGAATGTTACAAATGCCATAAAAAGGGACACTTTGCTAGAGAATGCAGAAGTGGAATGTCTCAGAATAACAACCACCAACAAGCTCAATCTGGAAGCTTCAACAGAAACTCTGCACAAGCCCTTGTATCTCAACAAGGTATGGGGTTTGATTGGAGTGATCAAGCTGAAGAGGCTATTCAGAATCAAGCTCTAATGGCAGAGGTGTCTAATCTCCCTATAGAGGTAACTTCCAATCTTTGCTCTCAAAATTGCATTAACACTGTTAAAAGGTATAGGGATCACAACCAGAACATGAAGGTGTTGGTATAGAAGCTACATCTGGGAAGAGGGTGAAGACAATTGCTTCCAAAAAGCAGTCTAAAAGGCCAAGAGTGGAAGAAACAGCAGAACCTGTGCAGAACCCAGAACAGTCCAAAGAGCAATCAGATGAGCATGTGGGGCTGTATATGACTATAGTAAAACCTGTACAGGCTGTTCCAATCTCCATGAAGGCTCCAGAGATTATCTTTTGGGACATTCTAAGAGATAATGGAAAGGATTTTTTCAGACTTAAAAGAGTTGGTGGTGCATTTGAAGCTTATTCAACCTGGGGGAGAGTAATCAGAGGTTGTTCAAGAGCAGACATAGAGGAAATGTACAAAGTGGGAATGAAACTCTATGAGCCTGTGTTGAAAGGTACTGAAGAAAATCTTCTCAAAGTGGCAATGGAATACTTATGTATGATGTTTGATCCAGAGAAGGTGGTGCATAGGATTAAAGATCTTCATCATGAGTATGTGTTCAAAAAGATTGATCATTGGATACTCTTTGAAAACTGTGGTGTGTACATGATTACAATTGATAAATGTTATCATGAATACTACCTAGTTGACAAAATATATGATCATAGCAAGCAGAAACTTGAAGGGATGCTGAAAGCTAAGCTAGTATGTACTAAGGATTCAGAAATGGCCAGAATTGTGGTGAGAAGAACTATCAATCAAAGTCTGGGCCTAGATCCAAATTTGGGCAACTGAATGTGAGGTGTTGAAAGCATCTTGAAGAAAATCTGAAGAACTTGACTTCTCTTCTTAAAAGTCAAGTTAGGGGGAGATTGTTGGGAACTGAAGAAAAACTCAAGTATGGTTAATGCTGCTGGTTCAAAGTTACTACTGCTAGTAAGAATTAAAGGTTAGTACTGCCGAGTGTTACTACTGCTAGTACTATTAATACTGCCAGTCAAAGTTAGTGCTGCTTGAACAAAGTTAGTACTGCTTAGCTAGTTAGTACTGCTAGTAGTTAGTACTGCTTAGTAGTTAATGCTGCTAGAAGGAAGTTAATGCTGCTGAAGATTAATACTGCTTATATGATGAAGATTCGTATGAAAGGATATACATGGAAGCTTAGAGATATACATAGAAGATATACTGAAGATATTTTAGTTATTGTAATTATCTTTGTATTCAGTATATATATTGTATTGTTTAGAATAGTTAAAAAACTTTAACTTCAGTTTTCATTCTTTTAGAGAAAAACAACCTCAAGGCATAGATCCTAATTCTAGAGAAGTAGAATTCGTATTGATGAGCCTGTTCATCAATATTGAGGTTGAGTGAGTAATCTTGTAACTTCAAGGCATTCAATAAAAGATTATAGTTTGTTATTCATATTTTTTTGTGTTGATTTACTGTTTCATAGAATATCAATGTGTTATTCCGCAAACTTCTTTGATATTGTTTCTGAGAGTTAATTCTTGTTAAGAATTCGATCCTGACAAAATATCAGAATCTCAGAAAAACTCAGTCAGAAAAATGACCAAGTATGGACTCCGTACACCAAAACAGAAACTCCTCGCACACTATGACAAAATTCGCACACCAAAAGAACTTAGTCACCAAAATTTTCTCACAAGGAAGAAATTCGCACAAGTAAGGATGCGAATTGATAGAATTCGCATACTGAAGTATGCGAGTTCAAATCTTTTCGCATATAGGAGTATGCGAATTTTGCACTTAAACTTTTCACTAACTTGAAACTTCTCGCACAATCTTGTGATGCGAATTCTGGACTTAGATTTATTTTCAAACAATTTGTATCGATGCGAATTCTTGCCTTAGAAAATATTCCAACTTGATATGCGAGTTCCTCACAATTCGCATGTAACAGGATGCGAATTTTGTCCTTGAACAAATTCAAACTCAACTTTTCGTATACCAATGGATGCGAATTTCTTCTATTCGCATTGTTAGTGTATTGTTGTATCCAATATTTAATAGTAAATGTCAAAGTGTTGTAAAGTCAAATATTGTCAAAGTCAATGTTGTTTACCTTGTATATTGTACATGGTCTTTGACCATATAAATATTGTAGTGTGTGTGTTTGTAAGTAAAAGGCATCTAGAGAGAAGTAGTAGAGAAGAGCTTTGTGAGTGAATTAGTATTGGGAGAGTTCTTTGTAAACTTGTGACTTAACATATATATGACATCCTCTCTCTAGTTTCTCTCTCTCTCTACGATTTGTGCTTAATTGTGAGATTTAATTGTATTTGCTTGAAATATTGGACTTACATTTGGTATCAGAGACAAACGATAAAATTCTTATCGAAACGATTATCGGATCTCGACATTTCGTGTTTTTTAGCCCGATCTACAAGTAAGTTTGTTCAAAACTCATATCCTCTTGAAGATTTGTTCTTGATTAGATTTCAGATCTATTAAAATTTTGGATTCGGATTTCGTTGAGTTTTGAGAATTTTCGAAATTTTCATTCGAAATTTTCGGTGTTCTTCGCGTCAAATTTTAGATCCGAAATTTTTCTTCCATGAAGTGATTTGATTTGTATAGATCTGTTCACTATCGAATCTCGAGCATTCTACAATTTTTAGAATCGGAAAACGATGAAAAACGAGCTAGATATGAGCTTCGAAAGATCGTTCGCCGGAAAATTTAGATCTGACCGGAAAATTTGAACCTTGATACTGTCAAATCTCGTTCCAGATCTGTTTTTCAGTCAATCTTGATTGTTTGATATATTTTGAGCATTAAAATTGACAGAAATTTACTTGTGAAATGCCTCTCGCCGGAAAAACGACCTTACCGGAAAACGTACTATTCATTGCCGAAATTTCGAGGATTTCGTTTTGATATTATCAAATCTTGTTCCAGATCTATTCTAACGTTTATATTAATTGAATCTCAATTGTTTGACGGAAAATTGAGCATGAGATCGTGTTTTTTGGTCTGAGAAAATCATCCTCGCCGGAAAATCAATCAATGCCGGAAAACCTACTGTTTCGTCGAATTTTCTTTGCAATATTGGTCCAAATCTCATTTGGCTCATCATGTCGATATGTTTGCAAGATTTTTACATGTTTTTAGCAAGAAATCGAAGCTTTAGAGATGTTGGATGAGTTCGCCGGAAAAACGTTTTGGCCGGAAAGTTTCTGTTTTCGCCGGAAAATTGTTGTAAACTCGTCCAGATCTGCTTATTTCGTTATGATGATTATTTGGCACGTAAATGACAAAGATCTCCAGCATGTAATCGATGTTTAGCTTCTATTTTGGTTGTTTGATGATCTCACCGGAAAATTCGGTTACCTCGGCGGAATAAGACTGTTACATCACCGGCAGTTAATTTTTCACGATGCATGTTTAGTTGATGGTTATTGAAGTTGTTAGATGAAAGTTTGGTCATGAAATGTTAAAAGAAAGTGTAAAGAATGTTAACAGATTGATTTTTCATTAACGAAGAAGATGAATAGTGTAACTAACGGACTTCTGTTAGTCCCGTTAGTTTTTCTAACATTTTTAGTCCAAAGTCAGTTAAATAGGCCAAAATTGTTCCTCGACCCTATATTGTAGTGTATGCATTATTGTTCCCTCTTCGAGCATATCGTTTACGACTCTGAAGCCGAATTCTTACTTGACTCACGGTTAACGACGGCTCCTTTGTTATAAACTAAGATTGCACTCGGTTTGTCACCTCAAACTTACTTGTTATCTTTCTTGTGGGCTTATCGGAACAAGTTGGGTTTCTACATTTCAAGATGTTTCATTGTGCACTTAGTAGAGCTTATGGTGTACATCGGATATGATTTTAAAGTCGAAAGCATGAAGAATGAGAGCAACTTTCAAGGGGGAACCGAGCCTACAATTGAAGACGCATCACTAAAGTTTTTTCAAGAAAATCAAGGGGGAGAGGAGCTTAAAGCTTGAAGATGATTTACTTTCCAAAACTTTAGGGGGAGAATGTTAGTGTAATGTTTTAGAAAGTGTTGGAAAGTAAATGTAATTGTATGTGTTTGTAAAAGGCCTTGGGCCTATTAGGCTTTAGTGATTAAATGGGCTTGGGCTTAATGATGTAACAAGGGTAGGTAGGTAGTATGGACTATAAATAGTCATTAGCTTGTAATAATTCATTACATATTTCATTAATACAAAATGTAGCCCTTAATCAATTCTCTCTCCCTAGATTAGTTTTACATTTCAATAATAATAAAGTCCTTCTCTTATCCTATCTAGTTATACACTCAAACATGAAATGCTCTAGATCTTGGACCTAACAAATACTAAAAACCCTTCTCATGAGATTATCTCTGATTACAGTTATGTTCATGAATCATTATAAGAGGACGCTCCAAAGTCAATAGTGATTCTAGAGAACACAGAAATCTCAATGAATTATGAGAAAGCACGTGAGTTGATGGAAATATCATCTGTTAAAGCACATATTTATTGGATTCAAGATCATAATTATCTGAAGATGGAAATCTGAAGTCAAAGTTGATAAAGTCGTCTCAACAAATAGTCTAGGGTCCTTTTGTAATAAATAGTCAAAGTCTGTTTACGTATTTTATTTATTAGTTAGTTTTAATTTTAGTTAAATTAGTTTGTTTTAGATTGTTGGGCCAAGCATTGCAAAGCCCATTACAAAGCCTTGCAAAGCCCATTAGGCTTAGTTAGCCTATGTATAAATATGATTAGGTTAGTTGTAATTAGAGAGAAAGGTCTGCTTGGTGGTGGTGCGCCGTGAACAAGACAGAGAGAAAGAGAGATATTGATTTCAAGCTTGTAACCTGTTGAATCGTTTGATTAATCATATCAGGTTTGCATTATCGTTATTGCTTATTGTTTACTTGTTTGAATGATTATGTATTGGGACACACAATTGGTATCAGAGCACGTTACAGATTGAATTGAATGAGTTTTGTTCGGTTCTGTTTTCTGTCAAAGATTCATAATTTTTATTGTGTGATTGTTCATTCAAGTTATTATTGATTGGATTGTGTTTGTTTTATCTATTATAGTGATTGGGTATTGTTTGATTTGATTATTGCATCGATTTTGGTTATCAATTTGTTGAATTTGTTGTTCTGGGTTCGTTCACGAAGTCGAAACTGTGTCTTCAATCGAATCTTTCTTAGAGTGGTTTTTATTGAAATTAATTGATTGCAATAAGTTCTAGTTGGTTAATCAATCGTTTTAGCAAAGTTTGGTTGTTTAATTCGAGGTTTCGAGTGTTTTCTGGGCTAATTTCTGGTTTCTGGGTCGATACTGTTTCAAGAACATATCGGTCTTTGTTAATATCGGTCTTTGTGTTTTTCCGGTCGAAGACCTCTATCGGTCTTTGATTACTTTCGGTCGAATACCTTTTTTATCGGTCTATAGCATTCGACCGGTACACTCACAGGTTACCCCGGTCTAAGCACATTATCGGTCAAACTATATCGGGCCGTACACTTCCGGTCGAATACCTTTTATCGGTCTATAGCATTCGACCGGTACACACACAATCCCGGTCATATCCTATTCCGGTCTAAGACCGTGTTCCGGTCAAAGACAATATCGGTCGCAACTTTTGCATTATATCGGTCTTATCCCTTTTCGGTCGAAGGATATCGGTCGAACATATCGATCTTTGATTAGTGTCGATCGAACAACCATCCGGTCTTGCACATTATCGGTCTTCTCTCTACCGGTCTTTACAAGGTCCTGGTCGAACTCTCTACCGGTCGAATCATATCCCCGGTCAGTATATCGGTCGATTTTTGCAAACTGTAATAGGGCTTCTAAAGTTTGCGAAGGGGGACAAAGTTCTGTTCATGATCGGATTTTTCTGAATTTCATTCTACAATTTTCAGTATTGTGTGATTTTATCTTGATTTCTAACGATCTCATCCAGTTGATTGTCTCATATCAGATAAGTTTGATACTAATCATATAAGTAAAGATGTCTCGGGAAGCTCTTGCTATTGGAACAGATGTGAAGCCACCAGTACTCTTCAAGGGGGAGTACGAGCAATGGAAGGATAGATTTTTGGACTTCATTGATCGACATGATTTGGGAGATGAAATCAGAAAATCTCTGAAAGACGGGATCATGACACCTCCGACCAAGGTTCTCACTGTAGCTGGAGAAAATGGTCAAGAAGAAGAGACAGTGTATAAATTACCGATTGGTGAATATTCGGAAGATCAGTTGAACAGACACAAGGGTGACAAGATGGCAAGATCATTTATTCTCCAAGGCATACCGAATGAAATATATGTCAAGATTGACAGCTACAACGCTACCGGTAAGCAAATGTGGGATCAATTGGAGAAGATGATGATTGGATCTAAAGTCGGCAACCAGCTCAAAGTATCCACCTGCTTGAATAATTATGAAGAGTTCAAAGCCAAACCTGGAGAGTCACTCGAAGCCACTTATGACAGATTTGTCACATTGCCGAACGAGCTCAGCAAGAACAAGATCAGCAAATCTCACGTGGAGCTGAATGTGAAATTTCTCAGCAATCTTCAGCCTGAGTGGAAGAGGTTCACCCGACAGATGAGGCAGTTGAAGGATCTGCAAGACATTCCTCTTCATGAAGTTTATGAAATCCTCAGACAGAATGAGGAAGAAGTAGAAGAGATCAAGGCTGAGATGAAAAAGGCTGACAAAGCAGTTGTTGATCTAGTTGCTCTTGTGGTTAAGAAGTCTAAGAAAAAGAAGGTGATAGAATCCGAATCGGAAGAAGCTGATTGCGAGGCAAAGTCTGACTCTGACGATTGTAATGAACTGAAGGAAGCCATGCTGTTGATAACCAAGGCTCTCCAAAAGAAGTTCTATAAAAAGCCAAACTTCAATAGTCAGAGATACTCGTCTGGTCCTAATAACTACAAGCATAAGGAGAAAGTTGAAGAAAGCAGACCAGAAAACAAGAAGAAGGATGAAGCTGAAGAGACCAAGAAGGAAGAACCGATTAAGTGCTACAATTGTGGGAGACTCGGTCATTTTTCCAAGGACTGTCGCAAATCAAAAGTCCGAAACTCCGACTATTACAAGAATAAGATGCTTCTAGCCAAGCAACAAGAGGCTGGAAAAACATTAATGGCCGAGGATGAATACTGGCTCGACCATTCGGACGACGAATCTGAAGAAGGAGAGAAGGACGAGACAGCACATCTGTGCTTGATGGGAAAGAACCAGTCAGAAGCTGAAGTTGATTCTGATGATGGAGATAATGATGAGGTATGTAACTTAACTGAATTTGATTTACTAAACCAAATGAATTCCATGATGTCTAAACTCCAAGAGTTAGAGTCGAAACTGAAGCGTGAGAAAGGTGTCATAAATGAGAAAAATCAATCTATACATGAACTTAGTAATGATATTGCTGAGAAAAATGTATTAATTGAAACTTTGCACAAAAATGTAGACACCAGCGCTAAAGAAAAGACTATAATTCATAAAGAGTTATCTGAAACTGATTCAAAGTTTAAAGAATGTGAGTTTAAATCTAGAGAGATTGCTAAAAGGTACCTTTCTACTTCAAAAGAGAATAAATCCTTAATAGAAAAGGTGAATGCTTTGGAAGAGAAATTACATTCTTTAGGTCAAACTGAACACACTATTCATTTGAACAAACCTAAAGAGAAACCTGATACTTGGGGACTTGGTTACAAGAACCCACATCATCTCAAAAAGGGTATATCTGAAGTGCCTGCACTTTATGACTTTGGGTTTATGTTGTTGGCTCCTCAACATTAGGAACTCAAACCCTTTTGGACTAGTCTGTCTGAAAAAGATAAAGCCAAGGAATATGATAAAAGAAAGAACACAACTAAAGTTCAACTTCCATTTCGCTATGAGAAGTTGAATAACAGTTATAGTTCTAATAAATCAAAATTTCTTTCAAATGATTATTTTGAGAGTTATTCTGTAAAAGAGTTGGAGGCTAAACCCATCGAAGGTAAGATTTACGTACCTCCTCTAGTTTTGGAAAGTAAAATTTCTAAACTCGAGAATACTCTTACAGAAGAAAGACTTTTGATGGACTTAGAACAAACTGTATTTTCAACAGTGTTCAAAGATACTGATTTTTCTAAATTCTCTAAGGCTTTAAATTCTGATGATAGATCTGGCTCACTTGAGAATGATCTTAATTTCTTAAACTCTGATGGTATTTTGAATGATTGTGTTGCTCAATTCGATTTTACCTCTAAACTTCCTGATCATTCATCTTGTGTTGTTAATTCTTTTGGATTACCCAGTGTGTTTGAAAAAGGTGAAACATCAACGAAAGTTGATAAATCAGTTTCTGTGAAATCAAAGAAAACAAAAGGTAAGAAACAAAAATCTCAGCTTTCACAGAAACCGATCCCCACTGGTAAGCCAAATAAGAAGCATTCTCTTAATTCTCATCATTCTAACTCTAAAGTTTCACATGTTTCAGATTTGAGAAAGCAAATGGTTGGAGTTAAGACTGCATGGATACCGAAACAGAAGATAGACGAGAAAGCTAAATCTAGTTCTAGTTTTGTTTTGAATAAAAAGACTTCTAGTAAAGATGATGTGATTGTGAATGTTGCTAATCTTGTTGATTCTCGCAAGAAATACTCTATAAAGCAATTATTCCAGTTAGCTCCATCTAAGAATAAAAAGTTTTTAAATTATGGTGAATGTGATTATGCTTCTCGTAAATTTTCTGATGTTTGGTATGGTTCATATAATGTTTCATCTTATCCTTATCATTCATCTTATCATGATTATGGTTTTCAAAGAATAAGCGGGCCCAATTTTAAATGGGTGCCAAAATCAAGTACTAACAGTGGAGGTCCGATTTTTAAATGGGTGCCTAAACCTCTTCTTTCCTGATTTGTGTTGTGCAGACCCGTCATATGTGGTACTTGGATAGCGGGTGTTCCAAGCATATGACCGGGCAGAAGAGTATGTTGTCTAATTTTATGGACAAATACTGTGGCACAGTTCGTTTTGGGAATGATCAGTTTTCACCTATTCTGGGATATGGTGATGTTGTAAATGAAAATCTTACGATCAAGAAGGTGAGTTACGTTCAAGGCTTAGGGCACAATCTGTTCAGCATTGGCCAGTTCTGCGACAAAGATTTAGAGGTTAATTTCAAGGCCAAGACATGTTCAGTACGCACTGAAGAAGGAAAAGAACTCTTGGTCGGCACTCGCAAGTCCAACCTCTACACCATCAACTTGTCAAAGGTCCATGCTGAAAATCAGGTCTGTCTACTATCAAAGGCCTCGATGCAACTAAGTTGGCTATGGCATCGACGGCTTTCTCACCTCAACTTTCGGTACATCAACAAGCTGGTCAATGGCAAGCTAGTGAAAGGACTTCCAGAGCTGAAATATGAAAGAGAACATCTATGTGCAGAGTGTGAAAAGGGAAAGATGAAGAGAGCCCCACACAAGCCAAAGCCTGAACCTAGTACCAGCTCTCCTTTAGAGTTGTTGCATATGGACTTATGCGGTCCTATGCGAACGCAAAGCTTAGGAGGAAAGAAGTATGTGCTAGTTATCGTGGACGACTATACACGATACACTTGGGTTAAGTTTCTACGGTCTAAAGATGAGACTCCCGATGTTCTCATTACGTTTCTGAAGACGACCCAAGTCAATCTGCAAAAACAAGTAAAGATTCTCAGGACTGACAACGGCACAGAGTTCAAGAACAAGATAGTTGAAGAATATCTCGAATCGGTCGGGATATCACATCAATACTATGTTGCTCGTACGCCTCAACAAAACGGAGTCGTAGAAAGGCGAAATCGTACACTTGTTGAGGCCGCTCGAACAATGCTCAACCAATCTGACTTACCTTTATTTTTGTGGGTTGAAGCTGTATCGACTGCGTGTCACACTCAGAATCGCTCCATGATACACCGCAGATTTCAGAAGACTCCGTATGCGTTGATCAACAATCGAACACCAACCATTAAATATTTTCATGTTTTTGGTTGTAAGTGTTTTGTTCTAACCGACAGAGAGAATCTGAACAAGTTCAGTGCTAAGGCGGATGAAGGCATCTTCGTTGGTTATTCCTCGACATCTACTGCATATCGGGTTTACTTGAAGAAGTCGAAGACTGTGATCGAAAGCGTAAATGTTACATTTGATGAGGACATGGCTTCTGAGCACATCAGTTCAGAACCCGTAATTATTGGAGTATTAGCTTCTGGACCAACCAGTCCAGAACCTGCACCTCAAGAGAACAAATCAGATGGCGCTTCGTCGTCTACCTCTAATTTATCTAATTTGGATTTATTATTTGAACTGTTCTATGATGAATTTCTTGGTTCTAAATGGCCTAACTCTGTTGTGGTTGACAGGATAGAAGACTCGATGACTACTCATCCGACCACTTCCGATATCTCTACTGAATTCGGTTCCCTTATTCAGCAAGAAGTTCCAGTTCAAAAGCCTACTCCGACAGTTGAAGTTGTGACCAACACCGCCGAGACAGAAGTAGCTGACTCAGTAGGATGTACTGTAAGGACTGATCATCAGATTGACCAAGCTGTACCTACTGCAACTTCTGCAACGATTACTTCAACTGAAGCCCCCGTTAATTCTGAACCATCTGAAGGAGATACCAGTGGATTCCTAGATGCGGACAATGATCAACATGCATCTAATCCACTCCCTCATGAACATAAGTGGACCAAAGAGCATCTGGTACATCAAATTATTGGAGATCCTTCCGCACCGGTGCAAACTAGGTCTGCAACATCAAATCTATGTATGTATGAATCCTTTCTGAGCAAGATCGAGCCTACACGCGTATATGAGGCCCTTGCCGATTCAGATTGGGTAACTGCGATGCAAGATGAGCTGAATTAGTTTGAAGCACTGAAAGTCTGGAGACTCGTACCCAAACCGCAAGGTAAAACTATCATTGGTACGAAATGGGTGTTCAAAAACAAGAAAGATGAAGATGGTACCGTTATCCGAAACAAAGCACGACTTGTCGCCAAGGGATATAGGCAAGAGGAAGGAATAGACTACGATGAGACTTATGCTCCAGTGGCACGTATAGAGGCGATTCGGATGTTCTTAGCCTACGCAGCCCACAAGAACTTCACCGTCTATCAAATGGACGTGAAGACAACTTTTCTGAATGGAGTACTCAAGGAAGAAGTCTATGTTTCTCAGCCAGAAGGGTTTGTAAATCTAGATAAGCCTAATCACGTCTACATCCTGGATAAAGCTCTTTATGGACTGAAACAAGCTCCTCGCGCCTGGTATGATATCCTATCTCAATTCTTGGTCAAGTCGGGTTTTACTAAAGGTACGGTCGATACCACACTTTTTATTAAAAAGGATAAAGGCGATATCATTCTTATTCAAATATATGTGGATGATATTATTTTTGGTTCTACAAATCCTAAGTACTGTAAGAACTTTGCAAACCTCATGGTGTCTCGTTTTCAAATGAGCATGATGGGAGATTTTTATCAATCAATCTAAATACATTCTCGATATTCTTCGGAAGTTCAAAATGGAAAATTGTAAACCGATTGGTACCCCAATGGCACCTGGTACTAAGATTGGCACCGATCTTTCGAGAAAGGTTGTTGATGTTAGGACTTATAGAGGGATGATAGGTTCTTTAATGTATCTTACTTCTAGTAGGACGGATATAATGTTTTCTACATGCTTATGTGCTAGATATCAGGCCAATCCTAAAGAATCCCATTTGTCTGCTGTAAAGCGGATCTTCAGGTATCTGAAGGGGACTGCAGATCTTGGTCTGTGGTATCCTAAGGATACAAGCTTTGAACTAACATCTTATTCAGACGCAGATCATGCTGGTTGCATGTTAGACAGGAAAAGCACCTCGGGTCATATACAATTCCTTGGAGATAAACTCATCAGTTGGGCTTCAAAGAAGCAATTATGTGTCTCCACATCAACGACCGAAGCGGAATATGTAACTGCTGCTAGCTGCTGTTCTCAGGTCTTGTGGATGAGAACACAACTGCGAGACTATGGATTTCATTTCAATAGAATTCCGATCTATTGTGATTCGAAGAGCGCTATTGCGATTACTGCTAACCCTGTTCAGCATACTAAGACCAAACACATAGATGTCCGGTATCATTTTATAAAAGATAATGTAGAAAAGGGGACAATTGAACTTTACTTTGTAAAAACCGATTATCAGCTTGCAGATTTGTTTACCAAACCTTTAGACGAAAAGAGATTTAATTTTCTTGTCTCAAGACTTGGTATGCTAAATCTTAAGACCTAATCAGTAGTTACCTATTAAAGTTTCTTATTGTATCTCTTTATCATTTCTTTATTATTATTTCCGCATGATACCCGCTCTTTAACAGTTTGTTCATGATCTCAGGGGGAGTGTGAGAAGTATTTCATGGATGGTCAATGTTAGTTTGAGGGGGAGCATATTTAAATGCATTGTGCTTACTGATAATTGTTAGTGATGCATGATTCTAGGGGGAGCATACAAGTAAAGAGTATGGCTATGACTTCTGATTACTTCTGATCAGAACTCGTACACTAAGTGTTTTACTGCTTTATGTCATTTCAATTTTTGTGAATAAAGTTACTTTGACTAGACCTTAAGTCTTTTGCAGATTGAGAGATGCTTACAAGATCATATCTTTATGACTTTAAGCTTGACTTCGCGAGATGTGAGACTGTACTCGAAAGGTATAATTTCTTTTCTTCATATCATTCATGGTTGAAAGAAGGACAACTTTCAATCATAAGAAAACATGTTCTTAAATGTTCAAACCACTTCCCGATTCTCAAACAGATTTCTTGAATTGGAAGTGTGATTTTAAATGTTTTCTGATTCATCATTGAGCTTTAACTGATAAAGTTAAACCATCTGAGCATTATATGCTTCATAGGAAAACATGGGATCAGTGTGCTAGGACTTCAAAGAAACTTCTATGGATTCACGTTAACCAGTGTTTCCTACCCAAGAAGTTAATCCTTTAGTGATTAAATGTGAGGAGTTCAAAAGAAATGGGTGTGGGATGTGTGATGAGAGAATATGTCAAAAGAGAGTTCGGTTAGCTGTGAGCTTAAAGATTAAAAGAAAGAGGGTGAGAGATCAGAGTAAAAGAATTTTTAAACTCTGCACCAACTACTTTCTGAGCCGGGCAACCACATTTCTAATGCTTCACAATTCTTGGTGAACATTATTGAAACAAGCAACTAGCCCATGCCAACTCTTGACATTACCCCACCAGCTACTCATTTTCTTCTCAACAAGAAAATGTTTCATTTTCAAAAGGGGACACAACACATATGCTATCTGATTTTCATTTGGAAAATCTGGATATTGAAAACAAGGAAGTCTGCCCCACCTTCACACTTCATTCATGCACATTGAGTCTGTGTTTAACTAACTGTTGTCTCAGTGGTTTACATATTTTGAGTCTTATAAGCAATCATCATATGCTTTATTTCTTTCTATCACTTGCACGAACACACGAAGAATTTGTTTCTTTGTCATAACGTTCATAGAAATTACCTTTGTGGTTTTTCGATGATTGAATGGAAGCCCTGGGGGAGTGAATATCATAAAAGCTCCTTTATATTGTGTATTTGTTACACACGGTGACTTTGTGTTACTGACAGGCAATTTTAACTGATTCATTTGTTGATTCAGGTGTTACACTTCATTTTCTAATTTGTCTAGATTTGCAAAGATCTGGATGAACATCTTAATGAATTGACGGATACTCAGTGGTTCTGTTTGCAAGAGCAATGGTGGAAGAAATTTCTTGAAGACATGTTTTGATGAACTCTTTGCTCTTTTCATCAAAAAGGGAGAGAAGCGTTAATCAAGAAATGGAAGATATTCTGAAGATATGCTGAAATGAAGAAATTTTCTTTGAAGATGATTTGCTGAAGCATTCCGAGCTGAAACTGGAGATAATTTCTTTCCAAAAGATATTCTCATCGATTGGGGAGATTGCTACATTCTAAAGACAAAGAGGAAGATTATTTTTTTTCTGAGCTTAAATAATGATCTTGATCCAAAGGGGGAGATTGTTAAAGCACATATTCATTGGATTCAAGATCATAATTATCTGAAGATGGAAATCTGAAGTCAAAGCTGATAAAGTCATCTCAACAAATAGTCTAGGGTCCTTTTGTAATAAATAGTCAAAGTTTGTTTACGTATTTTATTTATTAGTTAGTTTTAATTTTAGTTAAATTAGTTTGTTTTAGGTTGTTGGGCCAAGCATTGCAAAGCCCATTACAAAGCCTTGCAAAGCCCATTAGGCTTAGTTAGCCTATGTATAAATATGATTAGGTTAGTTGTAATTAGGGTTAAGGAGCTTAATTAGAAAATATCAATTAGAGAGAAAGGTCTGCTTAGTGGTGGTGCGCCGTGAACAAGACAGAGAGAAAGAGAGATATTGATTTCAAGCTTGTAACCTGTTGAATCGTTTGATTAATCATATCAGGTTTGCATTATCGTTATTGCTTATTGTTTACTTGTTTGAATGATTATGTATTGGGACACACATCATCAATACTCAATGATGATATATTTGCATATAATGTTGCTAAGGATATCACATGGCTCGATGACATCGAACCACACTCAATTGAAGAATGTCAACAAAGAGCAGACTGGCCTAAATGGAAAGAAGCAATCCAGGCAAAACTAGATTCTTTGGCAAAGAGACAGGTATTTGGTCTGGTACTGCTAACCCTGAAAGGTTTCGATGGGATCGCAGTGGAAATAAACATACAATAACAATAAAGACAAACGTGAAACCCCACTATCCCGAATCCGTAGCTAACAAAAAATAAGGACAAAATAAAACAACCATAGGATGTTAAGAAAAACTACCTCAAGTGTTTTTGGCCAATGGATGGATTAGAAGCATGAGAAATCAATGTATATTCCCTCTAGAAGTATCCACACGTGAGTAGCTTTGATCCTGAACGGTTGCTAGCCCAATGACTCGAAATAACACAAGGAAAAATCGATTTTTTCTTGTGTGTGTGTGTGGTTGACAGACAAGAGGAAAGGAGAGGGAGGGAGGGAGAGCTTTTCTTGTATTATGATTAGCTTAACCCTAAACCTAAACTAGGTTAGATTTAAATACCCCCTTACCATATTTGGACTGGGCCCTTAATTTGCTTAATTAAGCTAATGGGTTTACGGTCCTTTCAATTAATTATTAACATAATAATTGATTTATATATATTAACATAATAATTAATAATTCATATTAAGTCCATTATATAATTATCATAATTATATTTATACACACACACTTTATAATTATTATTCTACTAAAACAATAATTATTTCCATTACACCATGTAATTATCTGGTTCACGATCAACATGGTCAATCTGAGACATGCATACTCTATGTGTGCGACCCTCATAGGTTCATCTGACATCAACAGTGTACTCATGTGACGTGGGTATAGAGAAACCTACAGTCTCCCACTTGCACACTGCACATAAAACACATACAGTTGTTATGTGTCTAGCAACACGCCACCGCCCCCAAAGTCAAATGAATATGTGTTTTCCAAGATTTTATTGATGTAATCAATAATATGATCATAATATTCCTTATCCCTTTGCTACACGATATCTCATATTGAACTCAAGGCATAGATCAGGCTCATCCTTGGTTGTTCAATAATTGTATTTCTCGATCCTGATATTAGTTGAGTGAACAAGTATTATTAGTTCAACTAATACACTTGTGTGTGGCCACACAATTCTCAATTTATATCATCAAGGGGCCCAAAGATTTATCTCTCATCATGAGAGGATAAAATTTCGTATTGCACGTATACGACTCTCACACGGTTCACATCGTACCCAACATAGCCCTTATAATCACCTGGTGAAAGGTGACGTTAGGAATATAACAAGGCACAACACTCCTTGTGCTTGAGGTCACAATATACATCTCAGGTCAAAGGATAAATGAATAACTTATCATTTCAAGACTCACTTTATGACGCCGATCTATGAAGTGATCTTCAAGGCGAGTTTATCCAACACTTGAACCTAGAAGTGCGAGTGACTCTGGTTGCACCCTGTGCTGGCCCAACTTGACGATAACCAGACTTCACAATGATCTTAGATTGTTACTAGTCCCTAGTAACAATCGACCATGGATCATTTTAAATAATATCATATTATTTATGTATTTAAGCATGTTAATATAGAACACAACGAAATTAGTGTAATGACTCATACCAGTATTGATAAAATAGATAGAATTCCATTGCTTATTGTTCCAAAAGTATACTGAAATCACAGATCAATTCAAACTCACAGAAATCTTAAACCTATAAAGCTAGTGTGAATATCATGCTTGCTCTGACTTATAGGATTAGTGAATGGATCTGTCGATTTATCCTCTAATCGAACTTTGCAAACCTTCACTTCCTCTCGATTGATAATCTCTCGAATGACTTGATATTTTCTCAGAATGTGCTTGGACCGCTGATGAGACCTTATTTCCTTGAGTTATGCCACCCTCGTTGTCGCAGTAGATCTCGACTGGTCCTTTTATGCTAGAAACCACACCAAGGTCTATGATGAATTTCTTCATCGACATGGCCTCCTTCCCAGTGTCTGAAGCAGCAGGGTATTTTGATTTTGTAGTCGAATCTGCAATCGTGCTCTGCTTGAAGCTCTTCCAACTTACAACACCACTATTCAATTTAAACACAAAACTTGATTGTGACCTGAAGTCATCACAATCGGTTTGAAAGCTAGCATCTGAGTATCCTCGAATGTACATATCTCTTTTCGTATCGTCGTAGTTCTTCTCTGGTACTTAAGGATATTCTTTATTGCCACCCAGTAAGCTTCACCCGAGTTTGACTGGTATCTACTAGTCATGTTTAAAGCATAAGATATGTCAGTTCTAGTAAATATCATGGCATACATTGTAGATCCAATTGTTGAAGCAAAGGGAACACCCTTCATGCGATCCATATCTTCCTTTGTGGACGGACATTGAGACTTACTCAATTATACACCATGTACCATTGGCAAGTTTCCTATCTTGGAACTCTCCATCTTCAAGCGTTTCAAGACCTTGTCAATGTATGTAATTTGGCTCAATCCAATTAAGTGCTAAGATCTATCCCGATAGATCTTTATTCCAAAGATATAGGCGGCCTCTCCCAAGTCTTTCATTGCGAAACACTTCCCCATCCAGAATTTTACTCCTTGTAGCGTTGGGATGTAGTTCCCTATGATTAGAATGTCATCGACATATAGAACTAGGAAGACAACAATGCTCCCACTTGCTTTCTTGTATATACAAGGTTCATCTTCATTTTTGATGAATCCAAATTCTTTGATCTTTTCATCAAATCGATGACTCCAACTTCAAGACGCTTGCTTCAGTCCATAAATGGACCTTTGCAATTTGCACACTTTATTAGGATGCTTAGGATGCTCAAAACCTTTTGGTTGTACCATGTACACGTTAAATAACTATCATAGTCAAAACAACATTTCTTAACGGAGAGAAGGTTTCATCATAGTCAACACCATGTGTTTGAGAAAAATATTTTGCTACCAATCTATCCTTGAAAGTGTGCACGATCCCATACATGTCGGTTTTCTTCTTGAATATCCACTTGCTCCTGACGACTTTGCAGCCTTTGGGTGCCTTTACTAGATCTCAGACCTGGTTATCCGACATCGATTGTATCTCGACTTTCATGGCATCATGCCATTTATGAGCTTTTGCACCTGATGTAGCCTGTCGGTAGGTTAACGGTTCATCATCAACCATGTCGTCAATGCCGATCAGGAACCCTAGGTACCTATCTGGCTCTTGACGAATCCTCCCCGACCTTTGGACCGTTTGTCTCACATTGGTATCCTCAATGTCTTGTTGAGGTTCAACATATTGTTGAGTTCCAGTGTAACCCTTGTATCTTGTGGTGTTTCTTGAATTTCTTCAAGTTCCACCCTATCCCCTGTCTCAGACTTAGTTAGAAAATCATTTTCTAGGAACTCAGCCTTGCGAGAGAAAAAGACCTTGTTTTCGCTAGGATTGTAGAAATAATACCTGATAGTTTCTCTAGGATATCCTACAAAGATACACTTTTCAGGTCTAAGCTCAAGCTTCCTAGAAACTTCTCGCTTAACATAAGCATCACATCCCCATACTTTAATATAAGATAGGTTTAGGACCTTCCCAGACGACATCTCATATAGAGTCTTGTCGACCTTCTTCGTTGGTACATTGTTTAATATTTAGGTGGCAGTTTACAAAGAATACCCCCAGAAACTCTTCGGCAACTTGGTATGACTCATCATAGATCTAACCATATCTAAAAAGGTATGGTTTCTCCTTTCA
Organism: Arctium minus; assembly: GCA_954870635.1. Classification (NCBI taxonomy): domain Eukaryota; kingdom Viridiplantae; phylum Streptophyta; class Magnoliopsida; order Asterales; family Asteraceae; genus Arctium; species Arctium minus. The sequence continues at coordinate 136,659,848 of OX941081.1, read as the reverse complement.
GAAACACCATTATGTTGTGGTGTTCTTGGAGGAATGAGTTGTGAAATTATCCCACACTCCCTAAGATGATCAGTGAATTTTTGGCTCAAATATTCACCACATCGATCAGACCGAAGGGCTTTTATCTTCTTGCGAAGTTGGTTCTTTACCTCATTCTGAAACTTCTTGAAAATCTCAAAGCTTCCATATTTGTGTTTCATTAGATAAATGTATCCGTATTTACTGAAGTCATCAGTAATGAAGTAGTAACAACCATTTCTTATAGTTGGGTTGAAAGGCCCACATACATCAGTATGTATCACTCCCAACAACTCATTTTCCCTTTCGGGATTTCCTTTAACAGGTGCTTTAGTCCTCTTGTCTAATAAACAAAACTCACATTTATCAAACAAATCATCGGTTGATTCCAAGATCCCATCCACTTGGAGCATGGAAATGCATTTCTTATTTATATGGCCAAAGACGACAATGTCACAAGTATGTTTGACTTAAATCAGCCTTAAGTCTTTTAGCATTCACATTGCACATCGATTCATAATTGAGACTTCCACGAATATCTATTTCATAAATACCATTAATAGGTTTGGCAATAAAAGATAAAATACCATGTAAACATGCAGAAATAGAATTAGCATCAAGGAATTTAAACATAAAACCATCATGTCTCAAGCGTAAAACTAAAATAATATTTCTAACGATACTGGGAACATAAAGACAATCATTAAGTTTCATAACCACGCCATTGGGAAGGATCATATCATATCACCATAAGACACGACATCTACTCTTGTCCCATTGCCCATCTTGAGCTCCAACTAGCCCGACCTTAGTTGCCTCTCACTTCCTAGTCCCTGCAAGAGGAACAAATATGAGTCCCACACCCGGTATCCAATACCCAGGAATCATAATCAGAAGTGAATAAATCAATGGTAAATATACCTGAAGGTTCCGCTCCCTAAGCCTTCCCCTTCTTTGCCTTCAGAACTGGATAATAATGCCCTGTCATAGAGCAGGCATCATCCAAGGGAATCTTTCCCTCATTCTTCTTTGCTTTGCTGGAACTTCCAACTTTGGCTTTTCCTTTCCCATTCACGCTCTATTTCTTGGTCACCCCTACCTTGGCCCTGATCATCAGGAGAAATTTGCGTTCCTCCATCATGGAGGTAATCTGCCTTTCAATATATTTAAGGAATGGGTGCATCCAAGAGGTGTATTCATTCATGTCGTTCTTCTCATGTAAAATCCGACATGTGGTAAAGAATCACATCCATTCCCATCTCTTTCAAAGACTCAGGATCCATAGATGCCATCATCAAATATGAAAAATGTTAGCCCTAATTCTGAAATGTAGAAGTATTGAAAGTATTCCAAGTCTTCCTATGAAGACTTCCAGAGACAGTATCAGAGAAAGCCAAGTCTACCTCTGAAGTCAGTTCAGAGATAGACTCTTTAGCCGAGAAGATTTAAGAGATAACTTCATCAGAGGTCTATGTCAGAGCTCTGAAGACATTCTCTATGAAGATCAAGATGAAGAATTTCTACAAGTGTTGACAGAAGAACAAAAGTCATGTCACCTAGTGTTTAGCTTACTTTTTAGATAGGTTACTGTTCAAGCATGTCTTGAGCTTACCTTTTAGGTAAGACACTATTCAAGCATGCTTCTTATGTCAGTAAAGTACACTGTTCACTTTATGGTCCTATAAATAGGACCATCACCCCATTGCTAAAAGTGTGTTTTACTTTACAACTGTCAGGATCGAATTCTCAACAAGAATTATAAATACTCAGAAACAATATCAAAGAAGTTTGCGGAATAACACTTTGATATTTAATGTAACAGTAAACAAACAGTAAATCTGATGAACAACTTGTAAACTTGTATTGAATGATTGAAGTTACAAGATTACACACACAACCTCAATCTTGAAGAACAAGCTCTTTCAAGACGAATTCTACTTCTCTAGAATTAGGAACTATGCCTTGAGGTTGATACTCTAAAAAAAACTTAGAATTAATCTCTTTTAAAACTACTCTATCAATTCTATACATATACTGAACAAAAGATAATTACAATTACTAAAATATCTTCAGAATATGTTCCATGAATATCTTCAATCTATCCAGCTGTCATTCTTTTAATCTGAATCTTCATCTCATAAGCAGCACTAATCACCTTGGAAGTATTAACTCAAACTTGGCAGCATTAACTACTAAGCAGCACTAACCTCTAGCAGTACTAACTAGCTAAGTAGTACTAACTTTGTTCAAGCAGCACTAACTTTGACTAGCAGCATTAATTCTACTAGAAGCAGTAATACCTAGCAGTATTAAACTTGAATTCCTCTGGCAGTAGTAATTCTGTACTAGCAGCATTAAACGCTTAAGCTTTTCTTCATTTCCCAACAATCTCCCCCTAACTTGACTTTTAGAAAGAGAAGTCAAGTTCTTCAGATCTGATCTTCAAGATGCTTTCAACACCTCATAATCAGTTTCCCAAATTTGGATCTAGGCCCAGACTTTGATTGATAGTTCTTCTCACCACTATTCTGGCCATTTCTGAATCCTTTGTGCATACTAGCTTGCCTTTTAACATCCCTACTAGCTTCTCCTTGCTATGCTCATAGATTTTGTCCACCCGGTAATATTCATGATAACATTTGTCAATGGTAATCATGTATACACCACAGTTTTCAAATAACATCCAGTGAGTAATCTTCTTAAATACATACTCATGATGAAGATCTTTAATTCTGTGAACCACCTTCTCTGGATCAAACATCATACATAAATATTCCATTGCCACCTTGAGAAGATTTTCTTCATTACCTTTCAACACAGGCTCATAGAGTTTCATCCCCACTTTATACATTTCTTCTATGTCTGCTCTTGAACAACCTCTGGTAACTCTCCCCTAGGTTGAAAATGCTTCAAATGAACCATCAGCTCTTTTGATTCTGAAAAAGTCCTTTCCATTATCTCTTAGAATGTCCCAAAAGATGATCTCAGGAGCTTTCATGGAGATTGGAACAGCCTTAATGGGTTCTACTATAGTCATGTAAACATCCATATTCTCATCAGTTTGTTTATTTGACTGTTCTGGATTATGCACTGGTTCTGCTGCAGTTTCTTCTTTTTCCTCCACTTTTGGCCTTTTAGACTGCTTTTTGGAAGCAATTGTCTTCACCCTCTTTCCAGATTTGGCTTCTACATCAACATTCTCATGTTCTTTCTTCATCTCTTCAGCTTTGTCCTTTGAGGGTGTGGTCTCCTCAGGGAATGGTTGTTGAATATTGAGGTCATGCCTCTCCTTCATTCTTCTATCAGCCTCTTCCCTTTGAGTTGAATCACCTTGAAGCTTTGCCATTTCTTTCTTGTATAACTCTTCAACCTGATTGTATGCCATGTTTGTGAACATCTCCCCCTTGACTCCAATTGCACCTTTCAGAAAATTTATCATTTTTCTTCTTTCCTGATTGGCCAAAAAGGTCTTGGATGGTTGTCTTCTCTGCTTTTGAATTGGCATCTTTTTGACTTGAAATTTCTTGGTCTGAGCTGCTTCTTTGATACTTTTCTGATACTCTGCATTTAGCTTTCTGGCCATGATCTTTGCAAGTTCTCTATCTGTCTCAGTTTGCAGTTGTTCCTCCTTTTCCATTTGATCTTGAAGCTGCTTTGCTATTTCCTCATCTAATTCAATCTGAGTCTTTTTCTTTGCAGACAGTTCAGCTTCAACCATCTTTTCCTTTCCTTTTCCCTTTGTATCCTTCAAGATTGCCTTTTCTTTTCCCTTCTTTGAGATCCCTTCTTCATTGATGACTACTCCCTTGGCCTTTTGACTAGCCTTAGGAGTATCATTCTTGGCTTTAACTAAAGTTTCTGCAATCTCCATTTCCTCTACAGAGAGCCCTGTTTCTGCTTCTTTTGCCTCAGCAGCATTAACTGTTTCTGCTGTTTCAGCAGCATTAACAGTTTCTGCTTCCTGGACAAAATCTATTTCTGCTTCTATTCCATACTCTGTCTCCCCCTCAACTTCAACTCTCTTTTCAGAAGACCTTTCTTTCTCTGTTTCTCCCTCTTGCTTCTCCCCCTTGTTGAAAGGATCTTGAACATTGGATCTCTTCTTGAGTACAAATTGTTTTCTCCTCTTCTTTTGTATCAGCCTAGTCACCATTTTCTTTAACTTGGCTATGTGTACTTGTTGTGACAGGATTACCAGCTTCATTTCATCTATCTCTTTGCCCTGTTTAAGAACATCCATGTTGATGTTTCCCATGGTTTCCATCAATTCATTATAGTTATATCTGTCCTCACCTTCTCCAGGAGTGTTACCCCCTTTTGAATGATCATTAGATCTTTTATTAGTGGAAGCCTTCTGCCTAGCAGAAGCACTATCCACCCCCTTGGTTTCTTGGCACCGGGGTCCTTTGGTTGATTTCTCACCCAAAGTTGCCATGGGGAAGGTCTTAGAGATGTTACCACTGTCCTTCTCTGTGCTAGCAGAAGTAGTGGCAGCCTTCTCACCCATATGCTCTTCCATCTCCTTAGAGAGCACCTCCTGAAGGTTGGGAGACACCCTATTGGTTTCCCTTTGGATATTCTCTAAAGGAGAATTCTCCCTTAGAGGGCTTAAAGGCTGAGTGGGTGAAGGTACAAGAAGGGAAGGAGTCTTCTTTACCTGTTTCCTTTTGTAAGTTTGGGTAATAGGAGAAGTGGGCTTATGAAGTAGGGACTGTGGGATAGATATAGAGTGGGAAGGTTGGGTTTGGCTAGCAGTGGGAATGTCTAATGAGGGCCTTGACCCTGCTGCCATACCTTCTTGTGGTTGGGACACCACCATCATTGTTGAGAATAATGGGGTGTCAACTCCTTCCGAGTCCCTAGCAGATCTTCTCATGTTTGAGAAAACCTTGCCTTTAGGGGGTTTAGGTACATATACCCCATCAAAGTGAGGTATGTTCGTCAACTCATTAGTAATTACTGCCTGAACAAACCTGGGATACATGAAGAAACTATTCTTGTTGTCCAGATTTGAGACAAGATCATTGAAGATCATTTGAGAAAAGTTGTATTTTCTAGCAGTGGATAAACATACCAATGCATAGGCAATTGGACTGCTAAATTGGCTCCAGCCAGTTGTTTTCTTAGAAATACAATGCATCAAGGTATGAACAAAGAACCTCCATTGGGGTGAAAACTTAGCTTTGAAAAACTTGAAAATCCCCAATGGGCCTTCATACCCCATTCTGGTGAGGTTTGAAAACAAATCCTCATTTGGGATAGAAGAAATACCTGAAGCATCGTCTAGACGTAGACAGATGCGAATAGTCTCCTCAGTAACTGTCAAGGGTTTGTCACACACCCTTGTTTTGATGCATGTCACTCCATTTTCAGAGCTGGTAGTGGCATTGGCCCAGAATTGCCTCTGATGCTTTATGTAAATGGTAGGGGACACGGTGAGAGCATGAGTAATATGACTTGTCCTCAAAAAGTCGACTATCTGGTGAAAACCTTCGGCTTGTTTTGTCTTTTGGAGCATGGCTATATCGTTGTGTTCATCAATAAACGCCATTGAAGCCATTGAACTTGAGTGTTCTTGCCTGAAAACTTGGTACTTGAGAGAAAAAGGTTAGAGCGCAAGTGAACAGTATGCAAAGAGTCGTTATGAACTTTTTAGGCGGGCAAAGGGTATTTATAGTATTCGGATTAAAAGCAGTATTAACCTTAAAAAAAATAGTGAAAGCAGTATTAACAGTGAGCAGTATTAACCACTAGCAGTATTAACTGAGAGCAGTATTAACTACTAGCAGTATTAACTGAGAGCAGTATTAACCACTAGCAGTATTAACTAACTAGCAGTATTAACTGAGAGCAGTATTAACTACTAGCAGTATTAACTGAGAGCAGTATTAACCACTAGCAGTATTAACTAACTAGTAGTATTAACTGAGAGCAGTATTAATGTTGATCCAAACTCTCTCAGTGATTTGATAACGACCCTCTTTTATACTTAGTGAAAATTACGTTATTATATGTATTAGTGTTTTATCATCAGCGATCAGACTGAGTCTGTTCAGTTATCGCTAATGACCTTTCTGTAAACATTAATATGTATGTGTTTCACTTTCAGCGATCAAACTGAGTCTGTTCAGTCATCACTGATCGTTTCCTATGTAACACAGTTAACGTAATCCCTGAAGACAAGTCTCGCGTCAACATAGTTCATAGCTGAATCGAAGACGAAGCCACTGAACAATAGATAAGTCTACTAGTGACCTGATGCGGATATCAGCGAAGATCAGACATCTACTTACGCGAAGAAGCCTGAGGAAAAGCTTCAGCGATAGCTGAACTTCTTTATCTCTGGAATAAGAGATACTCAGCGATCAACGATCACAAAGCTTATGCCTCAAGTTTTCTTTTGTCTTACCTTGCACAACCAGTACGATGTGTCAGAACGGACACGTCTCTGCCACAAATCGTACACCAACTCTGTCAACTACACTATTCATAAAGCGGCCAAAAGCATGTCTCCAAAAGTGAGACTACCAAAGCCAATCTATGAATGCCACGTGTAAAGTACCCTGCCATGCATTTAATGCATAGGGTATAAATAGGAAGCTCACCCCTTCATCTGAAGGTGTGCTCAATCCTTGAACTCCAAAATAGAAACCCTTGTTTTCTATCTCTCTAAAAATCCCCCATTCTCTGAATTTCTTGTGCAACCATCTTAGTGTTTCTTAAGTTTGTTTAGATTGAGTCTGTCTTAATCTTATTCCGCAACAAACTTGTAAATTGTATTTTGATTTATCAATAAACAATTTATTAAACTTTAATTTCTGTGTTTGTATTCAACCCCCCCCCCCCCCTTTTACAAACTTGTTAAGCACCTTCGGGACCAACAAGTGGTATCAGAGCAGTTTGTTTAAATCTAATAAACAAGATCTTGGTGTATACTCTTCCTTGCTATTCTAAAATGGCACTAAACACAAACACAAACTACTATGATAATGGTTCACTTTCTAAACCTCCTCGATTTAGCAGAGATAACTTTTCTCTATGGAAAAATCGAATGATGCTATTTCTTGAAGGTGCGGATCCTACTATACCTGAATATATAGAAAACGGACCCTATGAACCTGTTAGAATTATAGCTGCGGTTCCCGCCACTGCCACCACTGAAGCTGTCCCTGAACGATATGTCGTTAAGGAAATAAGACAATGGAGTGATGAAGATAAAAAGAAGGTAGGCATAGATGCAAGAGCAAAGACCATTATATCAATGGCTCTGCCTGATGAAGTTTTCCATTCCATCATGCATCTAAAAACTTCTAAAGAAATGTGGGAAACCATATGTGTTCAATATGAGGGCACCACTGAAATCCAAGAGACCCGAAAGATTAATTGGTAAGACAGTATGAAAGTTTTATCGCTGGTAAGAATGAATCTCTTTCTGACATTCATCAGCGGTTTAACTGCCTGATCATTGACCTAAGAACTGTTGGAAGGACTTATTCTAATTCTGAGGTCCTAACAAAATTCTTGGAAAGTCTTCCTGAAAGCTGGGACAGTTATTCAATATGTCTTAAGCTGACAAAAGACTTACATACTCTCTCTCTTAGCACTCTGTATGGAATATTGCTCAACTATGAGCAATCTAATCTCCTGAAGAAGAATATTGTAAAAGATTCTAAAGACTCCAAAAGCACTGCTGTTGCTTTAGTCTCATCAGAGATAATTCCATCCCAGCGATCTACTCTCACCATCACTGAGTTAGATTCTGAATCTGAGAATTTATCAGACCCTGATCTTTCAGAGTTTAATGAGTCCCTAGCACTCTTGACAAACTCTTTTAAGAGATTTGCAAGAAAGAGTAACTTCCGAAGAAGTAAACCTCTCTCTCTTACTGAAAAGCCAAAATCAACTCCGGTTGATAAGGCTACAGCCACTTGCTATAACTGCGAAAAAATTGGACATTTTGCTAGTGAGTGCAGGTCTAAAAAGGTCTTCAAACCTTCTATCTCAAGAAGATCCAGTGATGACAAATACCATAAGCTGAAGAACAAATATCAAAAGCTGAAAAGCTATCAGCAAAAAGGTAAAGGTCTCATCGCTGAAGAACATGACTGGGCTGAATCAGAAGAATCATCTTCTGATGAAGAAGAAGTCGCTAATCTTTGCCTCATGGCTGAGATTAAAGAAGAAGTAGAAGAACCATCTGAACCTTCTATGAGCTACATATCATCTCAGGTATCTATCTCAACAAATCCCTCTCTGCCTGAAGCTGAGAGAAGTCGCGCTGTTGATGTGCTGACGATTGACCTTTATAATGCTCTAAATGACAAAACTCAAGCTGAAAATAAAAATGTTTATTTAACACAAGAGCTAGAGAAATGTCATGAAAAGATCAGTGAACTAAATCTTTTAGAAGAAAAGCTAAAAGATCAAGTCATTATAAATGAAATCATCAGCATTGAACGCGAACAAGCCATCGCTGCTCTAAAAGCAGAAAAGGCTCATGTTGAAAAATGGTGCAAATCATCAACAAAGATCTCTGAGATAATAAATGCTCAAACTCCTGAAAGTGATAAAACTGGTCTTGGTTTTTGGACACCACAGGATGATCCTAAAGAAGAAAGTTCCTCGCTTAAGTTTGGAACTTTTGTCACATCTTTCTTTGACACTTCTTATAAACAATTCTATCCCTGTTCTTCTTCTAATCCCATCCCTGAGGAGATATCTGCAAGATCTAAGCCTGCAGATAAAGGAAAGTCTACTCTCCCTCAGAAGGCTTCCAAGGAAACCAAACTGAAAGTTCCCTCCAAACCTTCAGTGGATAAACCTTCTAGCTCAGTGACAGAAATCTTTGATATCTGTCCTCCAAAGCTTAAGGTTGATCTAAAGCCCGTGAAATCTGAAGAAATAAAAATTCCTCCCAGATCTCGTGCTAAAGGCATTCTTGGAGCTGGACCTGCTCATCTTAAGTTTTCAAAACCTTTTGGTTATAAAACCACAATCAGATATAGAAAATGTTATCACTGTGGATTCACTGACCATATTGCGAGCAAGTGTCCAAATACCACCGAAGCTGATAAAACAGCCAAAGTGAAGAAAAATGCCTCTAAGGCAAATAAAGTCACCAAAGTGAAAAATATCACTAAGGTTAAGAAATTAACCAAAGTGAAGATTACCACTGAAGCTGAATCTTCATCAGCGGTGAAGACTGCTGAATCTTCCTTATCCACTAACTCTGAAGGACCCATTGAAAAGTGGGTACCAAACAAAGCTTAATCTTCCTTATGTATGCAGGGATCAAAGGGCATCTGGTATCTCGATAGCGGATGTTCTCGTCATATGAGTGGACAAAGAAACCTGCTCACTGAATACAAGGAAGAGAAAGGCCCCTCTGTTACCTTTGGTGGAAATGGAAAAGGATTTACCCGTGGGTTTGGTGTCCTCAGCAATGGGACAACTACCTTTCGAAGAGTCGCTTATGTAGATGGACTGAAGCACAATCTTCTAAGCATCAGTCAGCTATGTGACAAAAACTACGAAGTTCGCTTTTCTAAGAAAGCATGTTCAGTGGTAGATGAAAAAGGAAAACTTGCTCTCAGTGGTTATAGAAGTGAAAATGTCTATGTAATAGATATGGACTCTGCTATCACTGAAAACTTATGTTTTCTCTCTAAGGCCTCTTCTGATGTCAACTGGCTATGGCATAAAAGGCTCTCTCATCTAAACTTCAAAACCCTGAATTCTCTCTCATCTAAGGAACTGGTTTCTGGTCTTCCTCAGCACTCATATGCTAAAGAATCTCTCTGCTCAGCATGTGAAAAAGGAAAACAAACAAAAGCTAGTTTCAAGTCGAAACAAGTTTCCTCAGTGACAAGTCCTCTTCAGCTCTTGCATATGGATCTATTTGGCCCTGTCAATATCCAATCAATAGATGGAAAGAAATATACGCTTGTCATTGTAGATGAATATTCTCGCTACACCTGGGTTATCTTTCTTCGCTGCAAGAGTGATACTCCAGAAGAACTAATATCTTTTGTCAAAAAGATGGAAGTGCTGAATAATCTTACTGTTCGATCAATAAGAAGTGATCATGGAACTGAATTCAAAAATAGTTCCCTGAACAATTTCTTTGAGAACAAGGGAATCTCTCACAACTTCTCCTCAGTAAGAACACCTCAGCAAAATGGAGTCGCTGAAAGAAGAAACAGAACGATCATAGAAGCTGCTAGATCAATGCTCAGCGATTCTCACCTCCCTACTCAATTTTGGGCAGAAGCTGTAAACACTGCATGTTTTACTCAAAACAGATCGCTGATAATAAAGCGATTTGGGAAGACAGCTTATGAACTCTTTCTTGGAAGGAAGCCTTCTATCAGCTTTCTTCATATCTTTGGTTGTCAGTGCTTTATCTTAAACAACAAAGATCAACTTGGAAAGTTCGACCCAAAAGCCGATGATGGAATATTTTTAGGATATTCCTCCATCTCCAAAGCCTACAGAGTTTTCAACAAAAGAAGACAAACCGTAGAAGAAACCATTCATGTCACGTTTGATGAAACGCGCTCAGCGAACTCTAAACCAATCGCTGACAATGAAGAACTGAATACTTGGATGATCTCTCACTATAGAGAAACTGAACCTTTCTCAAACCATCAGCACACTGAAACTCCAATTGCTGATGAAGAACCAAGTATTATACCTCCCACCGCTGAATCCACCTCATGGGTTTCAGCTGAACCTCTAAACACATTACCTCCATCAAATCTGCCTTCAACATCTGGAAACCTCTGTAGTGAACCTACTCAACAGTTAATTGCTGATGAACCTCAAACATCCTCATCAGTAAACATTCCAATTGTTGATCCAACCTCTGAGTTAAGCAATCATGCTCCTGCTCAGCGATGGACAAGAGATCACCCAATAGATCAAATTCTCGGTGATCCAGATGCAGGTATTCAGACACGACGAAGCTCAGGTAATATCTGTCTCTTTGTAAACTTTCTCTCCTTAATAGAACCAAAGAAGACTGATGATGCCCTCAGAGATCCAAACTGGGTCAGCGCTATGCAAGAAGAGCTGACTGAATTTTCTCGAAACAAAGTTTGGAATCTCGTTCCTAGACCATCTGATAAAACTGTAATAGGCACCAAATGGGTGTTTAGAAACAAGTTAGATGAACATGGAACTGTAACCCGCAACAAGGCTCGACTTGTTGCTCAGGGATACAGACAAGAGGAAGGCATAGACTATGATGAAACCTTTTCCCCTGTGTCCAGGCTCGAAGCAATTCGACTATTCTTAGCTTATGCGGTCTATAAAGACTTCATCGTTTATCAAATGGACGTAAAATCAGCTTTTCTGAATGGAAAGCTGAATGAAGAAGTTTATGTAGAACAACCACCAGGGTTCTATGACCCTAAGCATCGAAATTATGTTTATAAATTGGATAAGGCTCTCTATGGTCTAAAACAAGCCCCTCGTGCTTGGTATGACACTCTCTCATTTTTTCTTATCTCTGAAAATTTTGAACGTGGCAAGATTGATAATACGTTATTTTTCAGGAAGATAAAAGGTCATATAATTCTTGTACAAATATATGTCGATGACATAATATTTGGTTCTACTAACCCATCTCTTTGTACTCGCTTTGCTGAAAGAATGAAGAAAGAATATAAAATGAGTATGATGGGTGAGCTGACATATTTTCTTGGTCTTCAGATTAAACAATCTGACAAAGGTACTTTTATCTGCCAAGGTAAGTATGTTAAAGATATGCTAAAGAAGTTTGAACTAACACAAACTTCAGCGATGAAAACTCCTATGGCACCACCGCTGATACTTAACAAGGATCCATCTGGAAAACCTGTTAATGTCACTGCCTATAGAGGAATGATAGGCTCATTGCTGTATCTTACAGCAAGCCGACCTGACATCATGTACTCTACTTGTTTATGTGCACGCTATCAATCTGAACCCAAGGAATCCCATCTGATCGCTGTAAAGCGAATTTTCAGATATCTGAAAGGAACTCCTAACCTCGGTCTTTGGTATCCCAAAGACTCAGGGTTCGATCTAACTGGTTATTCTGATAGTGATTTTGCAGGCTGTAAACTTGACAGAAAAAGTACCACTGGTGGATGTCAACTCTTGGGAGGAAAGCTGGTAAGCTGGACAAGCAAGAAGCAAAATTCTGTGTCCACTTCCACAGCTGAAGCTGAATACGTAGCCGCTGGAAGCTGTTGTTCTCAAATCTTATGGATGAGAAATCAACTATTAGATTATGACCTTCAGCTGTCAAAGATTCCTATCTATTGCGACAGCACTAGTGCTATCGCTATAGCAAATAATCCAGTGCTACATTCAAAGACAAAACACATAGAGATCAGATATCACTTTATCAGAGATCATGTGATGAATGGTGATATTGAACTTCACTTTATCCCTACTGACTTTCAACTTGCTGATATATTCACCAAACCTCTTGATGAGACAAGGTTCAACTTTCTCATCAGTGAGCTTGGAATGCTGAACCTCGAAGAATAATTCTTCAGCGTTCATGTATTATGTTAGTAATCAAAAGTTCCCCTCTCATCATTCTCTCTGATAAACATTCTGACTCTCAGGTATGTTTTCTCCTTTCCCTCAAAGATGTTTTTTTTAATATAAACTTTAATCACTGAACTTTCTTCAAATGATTAAAAGCTTTTTGAAAAATACATTAATCACTGATATTTCTAGTCAGTGATCCTTTAAAAGGAAAAACTATCCCTCTCTTTTCTAAAAGGGATACTTTTAAAAAGGAAAATCTATCGCTGACTTTTCTTCAGTGATCATTTCAAAAACGGACAAATGTACAGTCTCTCTCTTCTATGACGTCATTTGAACCGACAATCCACGACATGCCTTTTCTGACACGTTCGTCCGTTGCCCTTCTATCCAATCAACTTCGTGGAACGTGTCAATGTCATGATGATTTTTTTTCTTTTCCCGCTTCATTCTCTCTCTTCTCTCTTCGTATAAAAGGAATTCTTTTCTCCTTTATACGGTTTACGCTTTCAAAACTTTCAAAGCAAGAAGCATTCTCTCAAAAACACTCAAGCAAGTAAACCCAGAATATTGAATCTGCAACTCTTTTTCTTCAAGATACACAGGTTTATTTCATATTTATATGCTTTGTTCGTATGCTTTTTATTCTTTTTAAAATCCTACTGGCTCTCTATGGATTTTATAAAACGTTTTTTTAAAAACTAAAGATCATTCTTTCTGATTTTATGTTTTTAAATAAAAACCTTTTGGTTTTAAAGTGTTCTTCCTTCTTTCTACCCAGAACACTATTTTTCTCCTAAAAATAACTTGATAGTCTTCCAGTTTCCCTTCTTCTATGGAAACTGGTAATCAAATTATTTTTAATCTAAATCATTTCTTCTATTATGCCTCTTTCCATAACAGAAATGACACAGTCTTCAATCGTTGCTTCCAAGCATGTACGATTCGCTCTCACTGAAGTTGAGATTACTAAATGTAATCATTTGGCCAGACTCGACTTCAAAGCTGACAAATACCCACATCTGGTGGAAGCTGCTGATTTCCTCAAGCAGTCATGCATAGCTTACGCGATCACTGTGGATCGTAAGCCCTCCAAGACTCTACTTCAGCAGTTCTGGTTCACTGCTGATGCAACTGAACTTACCAACAGGAAAGGCGAACGAGTCCCTGCTATCTCGTTCAGCACGGAATTAGGGCCAGGGAGCATGACCGCTCTTAGCCTCAGGAAATCTTTAAGATTCCCTGACAAACCAAAGAGTGGGTTCGACGCACTCCCCACTGATGATGAGCTGATATCATTCCTGGACGCAATGGGCTATTGTTGGGAAAACAAACCAAGATCTTCTATTCCCAACAAGAAGCTCACCAAGATCCTAAAAGCTCAGATGCCATAACAACTGAACTTTATCTTCTCGCACATAATTCAGTGCATGAGTGGGAAGAGTGGTTCGCTGGATCAAGCCAGCAAAACACAACTGCAGATGGCCTACTCCGTTATCGCTGGTCAAAACTTTGACTACGCCACAGCCATCTTTGAAGATCTGAGGTCGAGATTAGAGAAGCCTGAACGAGATCCCAAGATCTCATACGTACGTTTCATATGTACGTATATCAAGTTCCTCTATCCCAACACCTATCCCACCAAAGATGATGGCACCTTTGCCAGGGTAGGTCAACGATCACTGGAGGTCAAGCCACTCGCCGACGAGGTAAGTATCTCTCTCCTTCGCTCTCGTCTCTCTCTCCATTCTTCTTCATCTTCAGCGACCACGCAGACGGTTCCTTCGTCTGCTATCCCTGTCGCTACCACTACTTCTAAACGACCATCAGCTGGTCCGATTGGTCCTTCCAAAAAGGCCAAAAAGACTAAGGAAAGTACACCCTCTAGTACTATACCTGAGGGAGCTTCTCAACAAGCTACCTTAGATGCTTTTGTGGGTCTTTCCTCCACAACTTCAGAAGTCACTCATACTGCCGTGTCAGCGATCTCACTCGCTGTCACATCATCAGTAACCCCACCTACTATCTCATTCACTGAGATTAACCCCATCCCTACTTCTATCCCCAAAACTCTTCCCTTCTCTCCTCACTTGGTCTCTGAACCCGCCACCTCTTCTTTCCCTATAGGACCTGAGCATCAAACTTTTGAGGAATCTATGCAGTTCTACAAAATGTTTGATACGTCAGGTACACCTATAATCCTAAACACTTCTCTCCCCCCCTCTCCAAATAAGCCCATATCTGAACTAACATTATTTTCAGGTCCTAGCTTGGCGTCTGTTGACACGCATGTCAACAGTCTAGGAGAAAAGGTGGACGCACTCACCAACACCATCAATGAAATCACCAGCGCCGTAAATCAGGCTGGTGAGGAGCTGAAGAAGTTAACCGCCACTTGCTCATCTAAAGCTGAGAACTCTCAACTTTCAGCTGTTGAAGAACAAGTCGTCCAACTCAGAGAGTCCTCTCGACTCTTTCAAGGGCGATTTGAGTCTCTTACCGCTGAAGTTCAGGGTCTCTCTTCAAAGGTTGACCTCTGCACGTCCCTTCTTCAGCAAATTCTACAGAAAGTGAATGCACCAGCTCCAGCGCTGCCTCCCTCCTTCACTGAAGATGATCGTACCAACCTCAACATCACTGTGGAATTCATTCATGATGCCACATGCGACATCCCTGCGGTTGAAGACCGGATTAAGCGTCTGGAGGCTGACGTTCAAATGCTAAAAGCTTCAACAGCTACTCCAGCAGCTGAACAATCCCCTACCGCTGATAATGACAAAGTGGGGGAGAAAACTGAATAAACTTCTATTGCTGCTGCTGGGGAAGCTAAGACTCCAAAGGAACCTCCCTCTCAATCTGAGGGGGAGAAGGCAAAAGAATCATCAATTCACTCCATTCTCTTTGAAGAGGATGAGGAAGAAGACGATGAAGAGGAAGATGATCTAGATCTTGATGATCAAGAAAAGGATCAGCCCTCCGATGACGACGACGACGATGAAGACCAATCTCTGTGGTTCTCTAAGCCGAACGTCGTATCAGGGACAACTTCGCAAGAGGTTGTCAAAACAGGGGTGAGAGGTGATACATCTTCAAGTGTTCCTTCGCAAAGCAGAGACAAGCAACCGATCGCTGAAGAATGCTTGAGGACTGGATCACAATCTGAGGGGGAGCATCCTTCTCAGGTATGTCTTTCAATTGTACCACTCTTCTACTCTTTCCAAACCCCTATTCCTTTCTAGCCTTTATCTCTCTCGTTCTAAAAATACACTTATCCCTTCTTTCCTTCTTTTTCTAACCAGACAGTTCTCACCCCTGCTTAAGGGTTCTGAACTACAAATAATTCCAGCTGCTATAGCTGAAGAAATAATCCCAATCTCTATCGCTGAGATTGATGAAGAAGAAGAAGAAGATTCCCTGGTCCATCCAGGAAGGCCCTCTCGACCATCTCATTGGTCAGAGGAAGTGGTAAAGAAAAGAGTTGAAATGATCGCTCAACTAGAAAGTCAACGGCTGAAAATCCCTCTTCAAACATCCACAGAGCTCGACTTCCTCACTGACGCTGAAAGAGAAGAATCTGCCAAAGCTGAGAAGCTGATCGCTGAATGCAAACGAGATGCCCAACTCGCTTTAAAGATTCAATCCTCTCAAGTTAAGGACAAAAAGCTGAAAAGCAAACCTGTGGAAGTTCAAGCAGCACTACTGAAAGAAATTGAAGAGGAACGCTTCAAAGAACAAGAGATCAACGATAAGTCTATCGAATGGTGCAAACAAAAGATGGATTATCGTTCTGATCTTCTTCCAATATCAGCCGTGACTATCTCTGGTCGTAAGAAGAAAGATCAACTCTCATTGACCATGGAGATTACCAGAGAGGATGGAACCCAAAAAGCAATGTACGTATCAAAACTGGAGAGCTTCGGATTTACGGAATGGTTAGAGTTCTGGGATGCGCTGAAGAAATCCAAATCTACATACAGAGGCTACGTTGAAGGACTTCTTGAAGCCCTCATAAATAGAGTCGTTTCTGTACTAAAGCTGCCATCTCCTCTTCCTCCCAAATCTTTGAAACTCAAGAGAAAAATTGGGTCCTCCTCCTCTGAAGATGTCGCCATCATCAGGAATGAAACTTCTATCAAATTTTCAAGAGATGCACTGTTTGGTCCTCCTCCTGATCTTTCAGTTCTGGACTTATCTCTGCCTCCTGGTGGTCCTTTCCAAGCTGGTCAAGTAATCAACAATCCTTATGGAATATTCTTCAGAGATGATGATGAGGAACTCAGATTTCAAAGAATCTCTGAGATTCCTATCTGTCCTCTGAATCATCTCAAGGATCTCTTATGCTTATGGTGTGACTTCTTCCCTGCTGCTGAAGAAATTAAAGAGATTATCAGTAAAGAATCTTTGGAACGAAGACAGAAAGGAGAAGAAATACCTGAGTATATGATCAATCCTCCCAAATCTTCTTTTAATAGCTGATAGATTAGTTTTCTTCTCTGTAATCTGTTAGTTATACTTAGAGTAGTTAGTTACTCACTTGTAATGTTTTTCATATCTTGTAATTCCATCCCTGAATTAAATGAAAATAGCAGTGATGTACTTAACCCTATCAGTACTATAAAAGATCCCTCAAAATAGTAATTGGGACATGCATTCTATGAGTCCTTTTTATTCCTATATTTTGAATCAAAGTAATTTTCTTTTGTTACTTTGTCATTATCAAATAGGGGGAGATTGTTGATCCAAACTCTCTCAGTGATTTGATAACGACCCTCTTTTATACTTAGTGAAAATTACGTTATTATATGTATTAGTGTTTTATCATCAACGATCAGACTGAGTCTGTTCAGTTATCGCTGATGACCTTTCTGTAAACATTAATATGTATGTGTTTCACTTTCAGCGATCAAACTGAGTCTGTTCAGTCATCACTGATCGTTTCCTATGTAACACAGTTAACGTAATCCCTGAAGACAAGTCTCGCGTCAACATAGTTCATAGCTGAATCGAAGACGAAGCCACTGAACAATAGATAAGTCTACTAGTGACATGATGCGGATATCAGCGAAGATCAGACATCTACTTACGCGAAGAAGCCTGAGGAAAAGCTTCAGCGATAGCTGAACTTCTTTATCTCTGGAATAAGAGATACTCAGCGATCAACGATCACAAAGCTTATGCCTCAAGTTTTCTTTTGTCTTACCTTGCACAACCAGTACGATGTGTCAGAACGGACACGTCTCTGCCACAAATCGTACACCAACTCTGTCAACTACACTATTCATAAAGCGGCCAAAAGCATGTCTCCAAAAGTGAGACTACCAAAGCCAATCTATGAATGCCACGTGTAAAGTACCCTGCCATGCATTTAATGCATAGGGTATAAATAGGAAGCTCACCCCTTCATCTGAAGGTGTGCTCAATCCTTGAACTCCAAAATAGAAACCCTTGTTTTCTATCTCTCTAAAAATCCCCCATTCTCTGAATTTCTTGTGCAACCATCTTAGTGTTTCTTAAGTTTGTTTAGATTGAGTCTGTCTTAATCTTATTCCGTAACAAACTTGTAAATTGTATTTTGATTTATCAATAAACAATTTATTAAACTTTAATTTCTGTGTTTGTATTCAACCCCCCCCCCTTTTACAAACTTGTTAAGCACCTTTGGGACCAACAATTAACTACTAGCAGTATAAACTGTGCACTGGCAGTATTAATACTGTACTGGCAGTACTAATACTGTACTGGCAGTATTAACCATACTTACACTTTTAAGCCTGTGAAAAACTGAGTACTGCTATACATTTCCTGAGAAAGAAAGTTAGTAACACCAAGAATAAACTATATACAGGTAGTGAACCACTTTTAGGAAGGGGCTTATTCAGAGTTGATCATTCCCACACTTGTTACCAAGAAAGTGAATATACCCACATCAAAGGCTTTGGTGAATAGATCAGCAAACTGGTTATCAGTATGAACTTTTACAACTTGAATAAGTTTCTTTTCATTGCAGTCTCTTATAAAGTGATACCTGATCTCAATGTGCTTTGTCTTTGAGTGCTTGACAGGATTGTTAACAATGCTAATAGCACTACTATTATCAATAAAGATTGGAGTGTGTAGAAAGGTTACCCCATAGTCCAGCATTTGATTCTGAATCCATAAGACTTGAGAACAGCAACTTGCAGCTGCTATGTACTCTGCTTCTGTTGTAGATGTGGACACTGTGGTTTGTTTCTTGCACTGCCATGAAACTAGTCTTGCACCCAGAAACTGGCATCCTCCAGAAGTAGATTTTCTGTCCAAGTTTGCTCCACCTAGGTCACTGTCTGAGTATGCAAGTAGGTCAAATGATGAGTCATGAGGATACCAAAGTCCCAATCTAGGTTGCCCTTTGAGATATCTGAATATCCTCTTAACTGCTTGATAGTGTGATTGCTTTGGCCTAACTTGAAATCTTGCACACACACAGACTGGAAACATTATATCTGGCCTAGAGGCTGTAAGGTACATGAGAGAGCCAATCATGGATCTATAGTGATGCACATCCACATCCTACCCTTCAAGATCTGCTGTTATCTGCTTGTGTGTCTCCATAGGTGTGCTGGCAGGCTTTGAATCTGAGAAACCAAACTTGGTTAGAATGTCCTGCACATACTTGGACTGACAGATAAAAATACCATCTGACTTCTGTTGGACTTGGAGTCCTAGGAAAAAGGTAAGTTCCCCCATGGAACTCATTTTGAATCTTTGATGCATTAGTTCCTCAAACTCCCTGCACATACTTTCTCTTGTGGATCCAAAGATGATATCATCCACATAGATTTGGACCAGCAAGATGTCCTTCTTCTTTCTCTTGATGAATAGAGTCTTATCAATGACTCCTCTTTCAAAGCCATTTTCCAAAAGATAGGATGACAGAGTGTCATACCATGCCCTTGGTGCTTGATGCAATCCATAAAGTGCTTTCTTTAGTTTGTATACTCTGTCTGGATAGCTTGGGTTTTCAAACCCTGGTGGTTGACAGACATATACTTCTTCTTCAATTGAGCCATATAGAAATGCACTTTTTACATCCATTTGGTAGACTTTGAACTTCATATAAGAAGCATAGGCCAGGAACAATCTGATTGCTTCTATCCTAGCCACTGGAGCAAATACTTCTTCATAATCTATTCCTTCTTCTTGTGTATATCATTGTGCCACCAACCTTGCTTTGTTCTTTATTACTATTCCTCTTTTATCTCTCTTATTCCTGAAGACCCATTTTGTGCCTATAGCTCTTTGACCTTTAGGAAGGTCTACTAGATCCCAAACATCTTGCAGCTTGAATTGTAGCAGCTCTTCTTGCATAGCTTCTATCCAGCTGGACTCTTTCATAGCATCATGAACCTTCTTAGGCTCAAGTTGGGATAGAAAACAAGAAATCACTGTATGCTGTTGATCTTGCATATCTTGCAGCCTGCTTTGATGTCTAGTCATCATAGGAGAAGAGATATCCCCTATTACCAGCTGAGGAGGATGATTCTTTTGTGTTCTTGATTGATGACTAGGTTCTTCATTGAGTTCCACCTCTAGATTGGAATCATTCAACTCAACTGAGGTGATTTCAGCAGCTACTTCAGGTTCTTTATTTGCTTGAGTCTCCTCATCTCTCCTTTCTTCGTCACTCTGATTTGATTCAGTAGATGGCTCCTTTTCACAGTCTTCAACAGAATTCACTTTAGGTATGGGAAAAATCACAGACTGAGATATACTTTCTTGAACTTGTGTAGTCCCTGATCCTCCACTTCCTGAACCTGCAACATTATCACTACTGAAACCAAAAGAGTTAGTTAGTGAATCAATGTCAAACAGCCACTGAGGACCAGATCCAATAGGATTTGGTGTGTTCTCATTGCATTTGACATTGTCACTTTCTTCAATTATTCTAGAAGAAGAGTTAAAAACTCTGTAGGCCTTGCTCTGGGATGAGTAACCAACAAGAAATCCATCATCTACCTTGCTATCAACAAGAATTATAAATACTCAGAAACAATATCAAAGAAGTTTGCGGAATAACACTTTGATATTTAATGTAACAGTAAACAAACAGTAAATCTGATGAATAACTTGTAAACTTGTATTGAATGATTGAAGTTACAAGATTACACACACAGCCTCAATCTTGAAGAACAAGCTCTTTCAAGACGAATTCTACTTCTCTAGAATTAGGAACTATGCCTTGAGGTTGATACTCTAAAAAAAAACTTAGAATTAATCTCTTTTAAAACTACTCTATCAATTCTATACATATACTGAACAAAAGATAATTACAATTAATAAAATATCTTCAGAATATGTTCCATGAATATCTTCAATCTATCCAGCTGTCATTCTTTTAATCCGAATCTTCATCTCATAAGCAGCACTAATCACCTTGGAAGTATTAACTCAAACTTGGCAACATTAACTACTAAGCAGCACTAACCTCTAGCAGTACTAACTTTGTTCAAGCAGCACTAACTTTGACTAGCAGCATTAATTCTACTAGAAGCAGTAATACCTAGCAGTATTAAACTTGAATTCCTCTGGCAGTAGTAATTCTGTACTAGCAGCATTAAACGCTTAAGCTTTTCTTCAGTTCCCAACAACAACTTGTAGAAAGAATTATTTCTTTATATACTGAAAAGTATTCTAAGAATATCTTGTAATATTAAGCCACCTTTTAGTGTTCTTGATAATCTACTTGAATTATCCAATGAATATTTGACTGTTCTTATATTTACTTTTGTGGATATCTTCTTATTAATGTGATTTGAATCTACTTTGATATTAAATTGTTTTTGCTTCTGCTGTCTTTATTATTATTGAATGTTTATATCATTGTTAAAAGACTAAATCAAGGACCCAACAATTGGTATCAGAGTTATCTTTGTTTTCTAAAACAAACAAGATCATATCTGTATACTCGGATAGATTTATGTCTTTTTTATTCAAGTTCATCATAATATGTGCATGTTCATATAAACTCTTGTTTAAAAACCACATATGCTCCAGGTTTGAAAGACACTCAAAGTACTGCACACTTATTGAAAGTTTCTGTTTCAAAAGGCTTCATCTCTTTTGAAAAAAAGGTTTCATCTTCTTTAAATATGGAAAGTTCAAGTATAAGTGACATATATACAGTTGGATCTTTAACTAAACCTCCTACACTTCTAAGGGATGAATATCCCCAATGGAAAATCAGGATGGTTAATTTTCTGGAGGAATGGACAAAGATCTAATGAGATTTGTCACTGATGGACCACACCAACCAATGGTTTTGGTACAAAGAGTTCCTGCAACAGCAGATACTGCAGAAATACCTGCATTTTATGAAAAGAAAACATCAAATTTCACTGCTGAAGAAGTTGCAATGATGGAAAATGATTCCAAAGCTATTAGATTATTTATAATGGTCATTCTCAATGATATTATCCAATAACTTGATTCTTATGTAACTGCAAAAGAGATATCGGATCAGTTGTTAAACCAACTTAAAGGTGGCCTACAAACTCAGAAAAATAGGAGAACTCAATGCATAAATGAATACCATGACTTTAATGCACTACCTGAAGTGGTCACAAGGACTAAAGTGGAAAATAATGTATTGTTTCTGAAAAGTTTGAATGAAGAATGGTCATAACTGTCCATGTCTATTCAAGCTAATCAAAACCTTGAATCTTGGTCTTTAACTGACATTTATGGCACCCTTGTTGCCCAAGAAAAAGAAGTTGTCAAGCAAAAGATAAATACCTCTTTAGGTGGACCACTTGCCTTAATTTCAAAAGACAAAGGTGTTTCAAAAGAAAGTCATGATGAAAATTATAAAAGTTCAATAGAGAAGTCATCAAGAAAAGAGTCCAAAAGAAAATCCAAAAGGGCCATGCTAGCTGAAGATGACAAGAACTCAGATAAAGATGAAGACATAAATACTTTTGCTAAATCTCTTGCTTTAATTACTCATCAGTTCAAGAAGAAATTTGGCAAGAAAGTGTTTGAAGGAAGGAGAGATGATCAAGAAAGAGGATTTCAAAAAACTGAATATCATCATGAACCCAGATCCACTCTGCAGAGTGATCAAAAGGGTGTCCAGTACAACAATCATGAAGTTGCTCATCAATCAAGACCTACTAAACCATTCCAACAAAAGTATCCCCAACCTCAGAGGTACTTTCAACCACAACCTCAGAAGTCAGAAGCAGTTGTTGCTCTTCCAGCAAATCAAAATGATGGAAGATGTTTTAGATGTGGGAAGCTAGGCCATTTTTCTACAAACTACAGAGGTATACTGACCAAGGATCAGGACTATTACAAAAACAAATACAAGTACAATGTCATAGATAGGGTACTTGTTGCAAAAATGGAAGATCGGACTCAACAAGTGATGGAGAGGAAGAGCCTACCAACCTCTGTGGTATGGCTATAGCAGATGGTGACCAGACTGATTGTTCATCAGAGGACCACTCTGAAAAGGTAAATACTCCATCTACTTCTGAAAGTGAACTTGAAATGGATGTTCTTAAATTAACAGATGAATTTCAGAGCTTAAAGGCAAAACTCCTTGAAGAAAAGGAAAATAGAAAACAAATAACAAAAGACATGAACTTTTACAAAAGAGAAAAAGATCTTCTGGAATCAGAAAAGAAAGAAATTTTTAATGAAAAATCTGAGCTTGAAAAATCTCAGAGACTAAAAGAAAATTCTTTTTCTGAAAAGTTTAAAGAGCTTGAAAAGAGTTTAAAGGCAAAAGAAGAAGAAGTAAAAAAAAATTGAGTATAAAAGGCTCAATTATGTTGCCTTAACTAACTTCTTTCAAAAAGAAAGGGAAATCTTACATCAATCTCTGGAAAGAAAGGAACTTCAGATCAAAAGTTATCAAGATGCACAAGATGTGCATATAAAAATCAATTCTCAGATGGATAATCAAGGGTTGGGATTCAATGACTTGGATTCATTCACTAGAAAGAAGAAAAATTCACTTTCTTCCACTTTCTACGTAAGAAAGGTCCAGAGGCCTGACTTTCCATCTCTGGAAAACTCTAACATCTTCAAAAGAATAAGAACCTCAGAGGGATCAAAAATCAAAGCTCAAATTTTCAAAAATACCTCATACTCTGAAGTTAAAACAATTTTAGAACCTGTATTAAAAACAAAAAAAAAACTTCAGAGGTCCATTTTACAAAACCTATTAGCAATGATCCCAAGAAGATCTTCAGATTTGACTCATTCATCACTAAAGAACCAGAGGTCTCTGAAACAAGTACCTCTGAAGTAAAGCCTCAGAGCTTACTTGATCCAGAAGCACCTCTGTACTCTCCTAAAACAGATGAATGCATCAGAACTACTTTTGAAGATGACATTAGAAGGATTTATAAAGAAAATGTCATATCTGATTTTATCAAAGAATCCTACAAGAAAAATATAATCAAAGTCTCCAGACCTAAAGATATTGTGAAAACTTCAGAGGTAGTCATATCGGACAAGGTTAAAAGAGACTTTCTTGATTCTAATTCTGATTTTGAATTTGATCCAGAGGTAGATGAACAGATTTTCTACACATTAGAGAAGGTAATTCATAAAAATAAACAGACTATTGGTTCTAGAATTTCAAACATCCCTGTTTCAATTTCAAAATATAAACCCAGAATTCCAATATGTCCTGATTTTATAGACATGTGTCTAAAAGAAAAAACCTCTCTAGAGTTAGAGAAAGAGTTAAAGGAAAAAGCAAAGAATAAAACTAACATTTCTAAATTCTACACCTATAAACCTATCAAATTCACTCATGAACAAAAAGGCAAATGGCAAGAAATTAAGCATTTTGATCCTGTTTGTGAAGTGAGCAAGAAAGAGAAGAAGATGTTTTGGGCCAAGAAAAGACAACTTGAAAAGAAGGCTAATTCTTAAGCAAAAAACTCAGAAGTAGTTTTGGGGACAATACGCAGGGTTAGATTAAAGGTTATGGTGAGTTGTCAATAGGTAATGTATCTGTCTCTAAGGTTGCCTATGTTGATGGACTCAAGCACAACTTAATGCCTATGGTTTTGATGTGAATTTTCAAGAAAAATATTGTTCATTAATTCACTCAAAAACTGGTCAAGAAATGCTAAGAGCAGACAGAAAAGGTAACTTATATAGAATGAACTTTACCAAACACATGGATACTGGATCAAAGAACTTCTGTCTGGTATCTCTGAAAAATGAGGATGTCTGGCTCTGGCATAAGAAGTTCTCACATTTGAACTTCTCATCACTTGATAAGTTAGTAAAACTTAATCTGGTTAAAGGACTACCATCTCTCATGTTTAACAAAGACCATCTTCTGGTTAAAAGACTACCATCTCTCATGTTTAACAAAGACCATCTTCTGGTTAAAAGACTACCATCTCTCAAGTTTAACAAAGACCATCTTTGCTCTGCTTGTGAGATGGGAAAATTGAAAAGATCTTCCTACAAGACCAAAAGTGATAATAAATGTCCTAAACCTCTGCACATGTTTCATGTGGATCTCTGTGGTCTAATCTCTGTGCAGAGTATGTCTGGTAAATACTATATTCTTGTACTTATAGATGAATACTCAAGATATACTTGGATTGAGTTCATTAGATCTAAGTCTGATGTACCTAATATTTTGATAAGGTTGTTAAGAATATTGCAGGTTCTGTTCAAACAGCAAGGTTCAGAAGCTGAGAAGTGATAATGGAACAGAGTTTAGAAATGCCAAGATCAACTCTTATCTTTCAGAGGAAGGCATAACTCCAAACTTCATTTCATCAAGGACACCTCAACAAAATGGTGTTGTTGAAAGGAAAAACATAATACTTGTTGAAGCTTCAAGAACAATGCTTGCAGTATCTGATCTTTCATCCAATTTTTGGGCTGAAGCAGTGGCAACAATATGATTTACTCAAAACAGAGCCACAATAGTCAAATGATTCAAGAAAACTTCATATGAACTAATTAACAATAGAAAACCAAGTGTTAATTATTTTCATGTTTTTGGGTGCAGATGTTACATCTTGAATGATAGTGAATCTCTTGGCAATTTTGATAAAAAGGCAGATGAAGGCAAATTTATTGGTTATTCTTTAGCCTCAAAAGCCTTCAGAGTGTTCAATCTTAGAACCAAGACTATCCAAGAGAGTATCAATGTCTTTTTTGATGATACCAGAAGCTTTGACAATCAGAATGTCCAATCCATAAAGCAAACCTCTGAATCATCAAAATCAAGGGAATATGAGCTGAACAAGATATTTGAAGATTTCTTTGATGATGATGATAACTCTGAATTTATTTTCAGAGATGTTCACAGAGTTGTCTCAGAGGAACCACAAACTTCATGTACTACACTTTCTAATCCCTCTGATATTACACCTTCTACTTCACTCAATACAGGTCCAAGTATTAAATCAAGACCAATTGAAGAACAAGAGTCTTCAGAAGCAGAAGATGAGCCAGAAACATCTGAAGAAACTCTAGAGCCTCAATCACCATCTCTGGAGATATTCTCAGAACCTCTGAATAGCACAACAGAGATGTCACCACCTGTCATCTCTGAAGCTCAAATTCCACCCCATATTCATGCTCCAATGACAAGATGGACCAAAGATCACCCCCCATGATCAGATCATAGGATCACCTTCAAAATGTGTCAAAACCAGATCTTCCATAATCAATTAATGCTATTTTGTAAACTTTTTGAGCATCATTGAGCCAAAAAAGATAAATGAAGCTCTTGAAGATCCTAATTGGATTAATGTCATGCAGGATGAGCTTCAAGAGTTTGAAAGAAATAAGGTCTGGACCTGGTTCCCCTTCCGAAAGGCAAATTTGCAATTGGAACCAAATAGGTTTTCAGAAATAAAAAGGATGAAGATGGCATCATCATCGGAAACAAAGCTAGACTAGTTGCAAAGGGATATTGCCAAGAAGAAGGCATTGATTATGATGAAACCTTTGTACCTGTAGCTAAGATAGAAGCAATCAGAATCTTCTTAGCCTATGTTGCACACAAAGGATTCAACGTGTATCAAATGGATGTTAAATTTGCTTTTCTTAATGGTAAACTTAATGAAGAAGTTTATGTCCAACAACCACCTGGATTTGAAAGTGTAGAGTTTCCAAACCATGTTTATCATCTTGATAAAGCTCTGTATGGGCTTAAACAAGCTCCCAAAGCATGGTATGCAACTCTGTCCACTTTTCTGATTGAAAACGACTTTGAAAAAGGAACAATTGATACTACACTGTTCATCAAGAGATACAAAAATAAGCTACTTCTTGTACAGATATATGTTGATGATATTATCTTTGGCTCTACAAACCAGAAGTATTGTAATAAGTTTTCAGAGTTGATGAAGAGTGAATTTAAAATTAGTCTAATGGGAGAATTAACTTTCTTTCTAGGAATACAAGTAAAACAAACATCAGAGGGCACCTTTATAAATCAAGCCAAATATGTCTCTGATATTTTGAAAAAGTACAAACTTAATGATTCAACTCCTATGAAAACACCTATTGCCACATGAGTCAAACTTGACTCTGATCTGTCAGGAAAATTTGTGGATGTTAAAACCTACAAAGGCATGATAGGTTCACTTTTATACTTAACTGCAAGTAGTGTTAGTGCATAAAAGTTGGATCCAAGATCATTTGGACACAATGTCAAAGCTCAGGTCAAAGCCTCTCAAATGCAAAGTCAAAGTCAAATAAGATTAAAGAGGAAAGATAAAGCAAGTCAAAGAGTGTTAGTTTAATGGTTTTGTTTTAGTCTTTTTAACTTGTAGGTATAAATACCTTTTATGTTTGTAGAATCATTAGGCACTACTATTGAGATATACTTTAGAGAGAGAAATATTGTGATCAGAGAGAATTGTAAACTATTGATATTGAATCAAATTGAAATGGCATTTGGAATCAATTCTTCTTGTTCATCTTGATCTATTACACATATTCGGGACACACAATTGGTATCAGAGCAAGCACGAAAATCAGATCGAAATCTGAGAATTTTTGGCCAATCATTCAAGAACTCACAAAGTCAACTATTGAGAATCGATTTCTTTGAATTTTTGATGTTTCTTGTTGCAAATTGATTCCATTGTGCTCATTTTATGTACTAGAACAAATTGTGTTTGTATTGCATAGTCAAATTCACATTAATTCTGTGTGAATTTTGGATTTTTGTAATATTTTGTTCGAGATTCGAAAAGTACTGTTTCAAGATCAAAGTGTAATTTTTGTTGCTTCTTGGAGAAATTGTTCATTTGTAAACTGTTCAGGTTGTATTCGAGGATGAATTGGTAGATTTTCATAATCAAATTTGGAGAATTGAGTTTTTTTTGGACTGATTTGAAGTTGTCAGACTCGGAACTTGAAGAACTCGCAAGAATTGAAGAAGTCGCAAGATTCATATCTGAAGAACTCGCAGACAATGGTGTACGATTTCTGAAGAACTCTCAAGTCTCTTGATCTTTTGATTGTTCGAATTTTTCTAAGACAAGAACTCGCAGAGTGTGATCTACGACAAGCTAAGAAGTCGCAAACTTCGGCCTACGACAAGCTACTTATCGCAAGCCTCTATCTGCGACAAGCTACTGTTTACCTTCTTTGGTCTGCGTCAAGTTAGAGAACTCGCACATCAAGGCTTACGACAAGTATATGCGACTAGTTATTTGTTTGAAAATTTTCTAAGTATAGAACTCATACGCATTGCGACAAGTTATTTGCCTGAAATATTTTTAAGTGTAGAACTCGCAAGAAGATTTATACTCAGAACTCGCAAGGTTCAGCTTTCGACAAGTCCAGAACTCGCAAGCTTCTGCCTGGGACAAGTAAGAACTCTCAAGCTTCCTTCTGCGAGTTTCTCACTTCTTTGTTGAAAGGGTTTGCGACAAGTGTGTTGAATAGGGTTTTGTGACAAGTGTTCCTTTGTGGTCTATGACTTCTGTACTTAGTCAATTTTTGGCTATTTTTAGAACTTTGGAATATTTTCTGATTCTATGTTTAAAGATCTATGTTGTTGGTCAAGATGACTTCAAGGGATGCTCTTTCTATTGGCACTGATGTCAAATCACCCATTCTCTTCAAGGGTGAGTACGAGCAGTGGAAAGACAGATTTTTGGATTTCATTGATAGACATGCAAACGGAGAGAACATTAAGATTTCAATTAAAGAAGGTCCAATGATTCCTATTACTACAAGAATTCTAGATGATGAGTCTTCTGATAGTGAGGATGGTGATGAGACAAGAGAGCAGAAAACTAAGGAAGTTCCACTTGATTTTGTCAAGTATTCAGATGAACAGAAACGCAGATATAAAGCTGATAAGCGTTGGATCTTTACTTCTTCAGAGCATACCAAATGAGATCTACATTAAGATTGACAGTTACAAGGCAACCGCAAAGAAAATATGGGATCAATTAGAGAAAATGAGGATGGGGTCTAAGATTGGAAACCAGATGAAGGTGGCTAACTGCATCAATAACTATGAAGAATTCAAGGCCAAAACTGGTGAAAACTTGGAGGAGACATATGAAAGATTTGTTTCTCTACTGAATGAGCTAGATGAGAACAAGGTGAAAAAGAAGCGGATTGAGAACAATGTGAAGTTTCTTAGTGTGTTATAGCCAGAGTGAAAGAAACATACACGAAGGATGAAACAGATGAAGGATCTAAGTGAGATTCCTTTGCATGAGGTATATGAAACTCTCCGTCACAATGAGGAGGAAGTTGACGAAGAGAGAGAAGAGAAAAAGAAGAATGAGAAATTTGTGCCTGACCCAGTTGCTCTTGTAGTTGACAAGAAAAAAGAGTAAGAGAAGAAAGATAAAAAGAAGAAAAAGAAGATAGTGGTATCTAGTTCGGATGGTTCTGATAGTGATAATTATGATTCTGATAACGGCGAGAATCTCAAGTAAGTTATTTTATAAGAAGTCAGGTTCCAATAGTCAGAGGTATTCATCGGGATCACAAAATTATAAGCACAAGGAAAGGATTGAAGGATGAAGGTTTGAAGACAAGAGATCTGAAGGAAAGAGGTATGAGGAGAGAAAGCCAGAAGAGAGGAAGTATGTTAACAGTTATGAGAAGAAAGTGGAAGAACTAGTCAAATGTTATAACTGTGGAAAGATCGGCCACATTGCTAAAGATTTCCGGAAGCCCAAAGTTCGCAATTCAGACTATTACAAAAATAAGATGTTTCTGGCCAAACAGAAAGAAGCAGGCAAAGCTTTGATGGCCGAAGATGATCATTAGCTAGATTTCACTGACTCGGAAGATGAGAAAGAAGAGACAGCACACATGTGCCTAATGGGAAAAGAGGTGAAATATAATGAATCGGATGAGGAAACTTTCGAAGAGGTAAACAATTTTTCTGAATCTGATTTCTAAAAGAAAATGGAAACAATGATGGTCGAGCTTCAAGACTTACAAGCTAAGCTAAAAAAGGAAAAAAGTAGAGTTGCAAAAAAAGCGTGAAACAATTTTTGATCTCAATAAGGAAATTGTTGGGAACAAAAACTTGATTGATTCTTTGAACAAAGATGCTACTGTTTTTGAAAAACAAAAAGCTTGCTTTGAAACTGAAATTTCTGAGGTAGTTTCCAAGTTAAACATGTGTGAACGTGAGAAACAAGAGTTTATTTTAACAGTTCACAATTTGCAGATTGATAATAAAAATTTGCAGAAAAAGATTAATGGTATGGAAACAAGCTTTATGCTCGAGGTCAAACGGATCAAACCATTTATCTAAACAAACCAAAGGAAGTTACAAATTCTAAAGATAATTGGAGTATTGGTTATGATAACCCACGTCATTTGAAGAAAGCTATTTGAAAGCAGACAACTTTATATAATTTTAATTTCTTACAAGTGGCTGACAAAAATTCTCATTTGAAACCCAAATTTGTTACAAAATCATCTGATGAGGTTGAGGCTAAAGAAGATGAGAACAGGAAGAACACAACGAAAATGCAACTACCATTTTGCTATAAAAAACTGAATGATAGTTATCTTTCTAAGCAACCAAAGTTTCTTTCGAACGATTATTTTCAAAGATACTCTAGTGAGGAGATGGAGGCAAAACTAGTTGAACCAAGATTTATGTTCCTCCACTCATCTTGGAAAGTAAAATTTCTGAGCTTGAGAACATCTTTGTAGAAGAAAGAATTTTCGTTGATCTTGAGAAAATTGTGTTTTCTACTGTTATAATGAACACTAATTTCAAATCTGAAGTTACAAATGACAACTCCGAATCAGAAAGAGTTAGTGAAAACAACTCCACTGATTCACATGCATCATCTTGTAAAGTTTTCAAGGGCAATGTTTTTGCTAATCCTAAATCTTCAGATTTTGATCAAAAGTCTTATCAAAAGAAGTGTTCTAAAAAGTCTAATGAGTTCAACTTTTCAAATTCTTCCAAGCCATAACTATTTGATGATGATGACGACTTATTTGTGGATGAAATTGATTTTTTAAATTCTGATGGATGTTTTGATGAAAGTGTTGATAAGTTTGATTTCAATGCAATACTTCCAGATCATTCTCCTTTTGTGATTAATAATGATGCTTTACCTAGTGTCTTTGAGAAAGGTGAAACATCAACTAAGGTTGATGAATCAGTTCATGTGAGTACCTATTACGCTAAAGGTAAGAAGCAAAAGAAAAGGCGCTCACAGAAATGGACCAACACAGGTAAGCACAAGAAAATACAAACTCTGAAATCTCATGTTTCTAACAAGTCTAAATCTTGTGTTTCAGAATTGAGATGGAAAAAGTCTGAAGCAAGACTGGAATGGAGACCAAAAAGGAAAATAGATGAGACTACAAAATCATTTTCTGATACAGATTGGAATAGGACTACTGTTAGTCATTCTGATGTACTTGGTCATATTGTTTCTCATAAAACAAAACTTGTAACTTCTTACAAAACTTATACAATAAAGCAATTGATCCAATTATCTCATTTGCCTATTTAGTGTTCCACATACGGTCGAAATGATTTTGTGACTCAACAATATTCTGATTGTTGGTTTAGTACTTATTATATACATCATTTTAATGTTTTTGAAAAACAAAGAGGACCTAAATTCAAATGGGTGCCAAAATCTTGTGCTAACACGAAAGGACCCATCTATAAATGGGTACCTAAACCTATTGTTGCTTGATTTCTTCTGTGCAGACCCGTCATATGTCGTACTTGGATTCAGGCTATTCCAAGCATATGACAGGGCAGAAAGATATATTGTCTAATTATACAGAGAAATTTTGCGGTAATGTAAGATTTGTAAACGACCAATTTTCACAAATACTTGGATATGGAGATATCATGCAAAAGAACATAACGATTAAGAAGGTGAGATATGTTGAAGGATTAGGACACAATATGTTCAACATTGGTCAGTTTTGAGACAAAGATTTAGAGGTGAACTTTAAGGCCAAGAGATGTTGTGTTAGAACTGAAGACGACAAAGAACTCTTGGTCGGAACGCGAAAGTCAAACCTCTACACGATCAATCTGTCGAATGACAAGCCATATAATGTTGTGTCTCTACTGTCTAAGGCCTCTATGCAACAAAACTGGTTATGGTATAGAAGGCTATCTCACCTCAACTTTAGATATATTAACAAGTTGGTGACTGGGAATTTGGTGAAAGGACTTCCAGAGCTGAAATATGAATGAGAACATTTGTGTGACGCGTGTGAGAAAGGAAAAATTAAGAGTGCTACACACAAGCCAAATCCTAAACCCGGTACAAGTGCTCCTTTAGAGTTGTTACATATGGATCTATGTGGTCCTATCAAACGGCAAGAAATATGCTCTTGTGATCGTGGATGATTTTTCAAGATACACTTGGGTCAAGTTTCTAAGATTAAAGGACGAAACTCTGGAGATCAATATTTCATTTTTAAAGACCATTCAAATGAACTTGCAAAAGACAATTAAGCTACTCAGAACTGATAATGGCACATAATTCAAGAATGAGACAGTTGACGATTATCTCGAATAGGTCGGATAACTCATCAGTTTTCTGTTGCCAGAGCGCCAGAACAAAATGGGGTAGTTGAACGTCGAAATCGGACTCTTGTTGAGGTTGCACGAACGATGCTAAGCCAATCCGATCTACGTTTATTTTTGTTGGCTGAAGTTGTCTCAACTGCATGTTATACTCAAAATCATTCAATCATTCATCATCGGTTTGGTAAAACTCCATATGCTTTGATAAACAATAGAATATCTATCATTAAACATTTTCATATTTTTTGATGCATGTGTTTTGTGCTGAATGATAAGGAGAACTTGAACAAGTCCAGTCCCAAGGATGACGAAGGAATCTTCATTGGTTATTCTCAAATATTTGCGGCTTACAAAGTCTACTTGAAGAAAGCAAAGATTGTGGTTGAAAGCGTAAATGTTACATTTGATGAAGAATTGGCTTCTGAACAACTCAGTTCAGAACCCGTAATAACAGGATTATTAGCTTCTGGACAGATCAGTCCAAAACCTGTGATTAATGTTTCTAATTCTGATAAAGCGTTAACGTCTACATCTCATCTAACGGAATTAGATTTATTTTTTGAACATTTTTATGATGAGTTTCTTGGTTCAAAAGTGACTAAACCTGTTGTGATTGACAGATCAGAAGATTCAAGTAATCATCATCCAATCACTTCAGATGAATCAACTGAATTCGATTCCCCGGTTCAGAATGAAACTCAAGTTCAAACACCTACTCAATCAGTTGAAGTTGCACATGATACTGCAGAGTCAGAAGTTGCACATTCAGTTGAATGTATTATCATGCCTATGCAACAGACTTCAAATGTCCAATAAACTGAAACTTCTGCACCAATTACTTTAACTGAACCCCAACAAGAAGAACATACTAGATACTTAGATGATCAACATGATCAGTCTACATCTAATCCACTCCCTCATTTACACAAGTGGACCAAAGAGCACCCGGTACATCAAATTATTGGAGATCCTTCAAATCCGATGCAAACTAGGTCTGCAACAGCAAATAAATGTTTGTATGATTCATTCCTAAGTAAAATAGAACCAACAAAAGTTTTAGAATCTCTTTGTGATCCAGATTGGATTACAGCCAAGCAAGAGTAGCTCAACCAATTGGAGGTGCTTAAAGTCTGGTGCTTGGTGCCCCGACCTAAAGGAAAAACAATCATTGGCACTAAATGGGTATTCAAAAACAAAAAGAATGAGGATGGTGTTGTGATTCGAAATAAAGCAAGACTTGTTGCCAAGGGATACAGACAATAGGAAGGCATTGATTATGATGAGACGTATGCACCAGTTGCACGTATTGAGGCAATTAGGATGTTCCTAGCCTATGCTGCACATAAGAATTTTACGGTCTATCAGATGGATGTCAAGAGAACTTTTCTGAATGGATTGTTAAAAGAAGAGGTGTACGTTTCTCAACCTAAAGGATTCGTAAGTGCTGAAAAACCAGATCATGTCTATATTTTAGACAAAGTCCTTTACGGACTCAAACAAGCCCCTCGAGCCTGGTATGATGTGTTATCTAAATTCCTTGTCAAGTCCTGCTTTTCTAAAGGTAAAATCGACACCACCTTATTCACAAAAAGGGGGAAAGCTGATATTATTTTAATTCAAATACATGTGGAAGATAGAATATCTGGTTCT
The DNA here is from genome assembly GCA_954870635.1 of Arctium minus. Taxonomy (NCBI): domain Eukaryota; kingdom Viridiplantae; phylum Streptophyta; class Magnoliopsida; order Asterales; family Asteraceae; genus Arctium; species Arctium minus. The sequence continues at coordinate 136,625,605 of OX941081.1, read as the reverse complement.
ACTAATCCGAAGTACTGTAAGAATTTTTCTACACTCATGGTGTCACGTTTTCAAATGAGTATGATGGGAGAGATAAACTTCTTTCTCGGCTTACAAGTAAGACTATTTTCAGCTGGGATTTTCATAAATCAATCGAAGTATATTGTTGACATTTTAAAGAAATTTAATATGTCAAATTGTACTCCAATTTCAACCCCTATGGCACCAGGTACTAAAATCGGAGTTGATCTTTCGAGAAAAGTTGTTGATCTTAGGACTTATAGAGGCATGATAGGTTCATTAATGTACTTAACGGCTAGTCGACCTAATATTATGTTTTCTACATGTTTATGTGCTAGATATCAAGCTTCGTCCAAAGAATCCCGTCTTTCGACAGTTAAGCGGATTTTTAGATATCTGAAGGGAACCGCAGATCTTGGTTTGTGGTATCCTAAAGATATTGGTTTTGAGCTAACAGCGTATTCAGATGCAGATCATGCAGGTTGTATGCTCGACAGGAAAAGCACATCGAGTCACATTCAATTTCTTGGAGACAAGCTCGTAAGTTGGGCGTCAAAGAAGCAATTATGTTTTTCCACATCAACCGCTGAAGCAGAATATGTAGCTGCTGCAAGCTAATGTTCTCAAGTATTGTAGATACGGACACAACTTCGAGACTATGTCTTCAAGTTCAACAAGATTCCAATAAATTGTGATTCGAAAAGTGCCATAGTCATGTCAGCTAATCCTGTTCAGCACACGAAAACCAAGCACATAGACGTGCGGTATCATTTTATAAAACACAATGTCGAAAAAGGTACAATTGAACTTTACTTTGTAAACACGGATTATCAACTTACTGATTTGTTTACGAAGCCGTTGGGCGAAAAGAGATTTAATTTTCTCATTTCGAAACTTGGCATGTTGAATCTTAAGACATAATCTTAGTTACCTAGTACAATTTATTTTTGTTATTTTTTCTACATTTCATTATGTTTTAATCTAAACGATATTTGCACTGAAGGTTTGTTCATGATTTTAGGGGGAGTGTGATACAATGTTTAGATGATCTACATTCTAAAGGGAGTTATAGATTTTTGCATATATTTTACACTGACATATTTTGTGATGCATATGTTTAGGGGGAGTAAGGACAATGACTTATGATTACGTCAGATCAGAACTCGTTCTTTACATGTTTTACTGTTTTTAATGTCTTTAGTTTTCGATAAATGTTTTTGTGTTCAATAAGACTTTGTTGTTTTGATGACTTTTTGACTGTTTGCAGAATTTGAGGGGGAGCTTACATGATCATATCAATGTTGAGCGTAAGGATTTTTCTACTCTTAATCTCATTATGAGATTAATGTTGAGCGTAAGGATTTTTCTACTCTTAATCTCATTATGTTTGAAAGAAGGGCAACTTTCAGACATGAAAACATGTTTTAAATATTCAAACCACTTCTTACTCTCAAAAATATTTTATGAATTTAGAAGTGTGATTTTTAAATGTTTTCATTTTATGTGTTTTCATGATTAACTAACCGTGTGTTTCCAAAGACTAATACTTGTGTATTATCTTTTCTATATACTGTCAAGTATTCACACACACCGGTTTAGTACTTTTATTGACTATGTTCTTACCATGTATCAAAGTTGAACCTAATTTTCGATGGTAAGACACCCCGTTTGAAATTCATTGTTTGTTGTGCGTTATTTCATTCAAAGCGTTTCTTTCAAGAATGTCTATACTTCTTCATATAGACAACATCCAATTTTTCATGACCTATGCTTTTATTGATAATCATTCATATTTGATCTTTTCATACATTGTCAGATTCTCAAAACATATCTATTGATTTCACTTCGATCGTTCAATTTCCTTGTTTTTGAGAAAATCTTCCATGTTTAAAATGCTCAAATCTTCATGATTATATTATTGAGCATACATACATCTGACATATATTTTGTGCTTTAACTGTTGAAGTTAAACGATTGAGCAACATTTGCTTTTAGGACAATATACATGGGATCAGTGTGAGGACTTAAAAGAACTTCTATGGATTCACGATAACCAGTGTTTCCTACCCAAGAATTTATCCTTGAGTGATCGAGAGGCGAGGTGTCAATATCAGAGTGTGGGTGTGTGATGAGGTATAACGTAAAAGAGAGTTTGGTTAGAAGTGAGCTTAAAAGATTAAAAGAAAGAGGGTGTGAGAACAGAGTTAAAAGAATATTAGAACTCTGCACCAACTTTTCTGAGCCGGGCAGCCACATTACTGTTGTTTCACAATTCTTTCGTGAACTTCTTTGAAATAGGCACTAGCCCATGCCAACTCTTGATTTAAACCTCACCAGCTACTCATCTTTTTCTTAAAAAGAAGATGTTTCAATTTGATTGGGGACGTAGCGTATATTCTATATGTTCTTCATTTTGAAGATTTGGATATTGAAACAGAAGGAAGTTTGCCCCACCTTCGCATTTCGTTCATGCACAATTGAGTCTGTGTATTACTATTGTTGTCTCAATGGTTTACATATTTTAAGCCTTTTATAAAACATTCATGTTTAAATTCTTTCATACACAAGCACGAACAAACATAAAATTTGTTTTTCTGTCGGAACGTTCATAGAATAACCTTGTGTCATTCGATGATTGAATGGAAGCTCTAGGGGAGTGAACATCAAAAAGCTCATTTCCAAAGTACATTCGTTGTACAAAGTGGCTATGTACTGCTTACAGGCATCTTAACTGATTCATTTGTTGATTCAGGTTTTCACTCTTATTTGTCTGAATTTGAAAAGATTCGGATGAACTCATTCTGAATTGACGGATGTTCAGAGGCTTATATAAAAAGATCAATGGAAAGAAAGTTGTGACATTTCTTGCAGAAAGTTTTGATGATTTCTATGCTCTACATCATCAAAAAGGGGGAGAATTAATTTCAAGAAATGTTGGACTTGGAGAAAGCTCGTTGTTTGGAATATGGGAGAGGTACAAGAAATTGTCAAGATATACAATTTATAGGGAGATTGTACAGAATGGAAAGTGAAGATTCAAAGAATTCAGAATGTTTTTTCTGGAGTTTAAAGAAAATTTCTTTGAAGATGATTTGCTAAAGCAAAGTTAGCTAAATCTGAAGATAATTTCTCTTCTGAAGTCTGAAAGAGGTTTTTATTACCTTGGGGGAGATGGTTATTGTTCTTGAAAAAGACATTCACAGACTTTGGGGGAGAATACTATATTTCTGAAGATTGTTTGTCAAGACATAAAGAGAGAGGTTGTTCGTTGAAGCTGAAATTCCTTTTGATTCCAAATGAGAAGTTTAAATGCTTATCCTTGTGAAGATGTTAAAGTGGAAGATTGAATTCGTTAAAGATCAGACTAAGGGAAGATTGCTCGTTATGGTTAAAATTTCTTTTTGAAGATGATTTTGAATCCAAAGGGGGAGATTGTTAGTGCATAAAAGTTGTATCCAAGATCATTTGGACACAATGTCAAAGCTCAAGTCAAAGTCTCTCAAATGCAAAGTCAAAGTCAAAGAAGATTAAAGAGGAAAGTCAAAGAAAGTCAAAGAGTGTTAGTTTAATGGTTTTGTTTTAGTCTTTTTAACTTGTAGGTATAAATACCTTTTATGTTTGTAGAATCATTAGGCACTACAATTGAGATATACTTTAGAGAGATAAATATTGTGATCAGAGAGAATTGTAATCTGTTGATATTGAATCAAATTGAAATGGCATTTGGAATCAATTCTTATTGTTCATCTTGATCTATTTCACGTATTCGAGACACACAAGGAGGCCTGACATAATGTTTGCAACCTGTCTCTGTACTTAGATATCAAGCAAATCCAAAGGAATCTCACTTATCTGCAGTCAATAGAGTGTTTAGATACCTCAGAGGCACACCATCACTAGGTGTCTAGTATCCAAAACTCTCTGATTTTGATATAACAGCCTATACCGATGCAGATCATGCAGGATCCAAGTTAGATAGAAAGAGTACCTCTAGATGTTTTCAACTTTTGGGAAACAAGCTAGTGAGTTGGTCATCAAAGAAACAAAATTGTGTATCAACTTCTACAGCAGAGGCAGAATATGTTGTTGCTGCTAGTTGTTGTTTACAAGTCATTTCGATGAGAACTCAACTCAAAGACTATGGTTTACATTTTGATAGAATTCCCATTCTCTGTGACTCTAGAAGTGCCATTGCCATCTTTGTAAATCCAGTCAACATTCAAAAACAAAGCATATTGATGTCAAGTATCATTTCTTTAAAGATCATGTTGAAAAGGGCACAATTGAAATGTACTTTGTTCCCACTGATCTCCAACTTGCTGATATTTTTACAAAAGCTTTAAATGAACGAAGGTTCAACTTTTTGATTAGCAAGTTGGGCATGTTGAATATGTGTACTTAATTTAAAAATGCATCAAAACCCTCTGGTAATTTCTTCAGAGCCTCTGACATACTAAAGTAGCATATCTTAAGTACTGGGGGCTCTAACTTTTTCTTTAGATCCTATGACCTTATTAAAAGCTTGTTTTATGTACACCAAAGCATAATTCAAGGGGGAGTATAAAAAAGAGACCATCTTTAGTCAAGGGGGATCAAGAAAATGATGAGAGGACACAACAACACTAACCAGAGTCTCTGACTCTAAGATCAACAGTTTCTGAACTTTCCCTTGATGGTTATATCCAAAGGAGTTCAACATCAAAGTTAGACACATTTCTTTCAGAGCAATCTCTTGTATCATTCGTCTATAGAATCTCAGAATTTCTAAACCATTCTATACTTATGATATTTTAGATTACTTAAATAAAAGGTTCTTTCAAAGGATAAGGTGAAAGGTTTGTCTAGACAGCACGCGTGGCCATTAATATTTAAATATTTATCATACTGACAACCACTCTGATTTTTTGGCAACTAAACACTTATGTGCAACAGTTACCAAAAACACATGTCACCACAGGGAGAAGAGTAAGGAAGAACGGCCTTACCCAAAAGGTCTAATCCCTGCCATTTCACCTTTTTGCACTCGAGTGTTATTTTCCAAATTTGGATATAAAATCAATTTTATATCCGAATTTTCATTTTCACGCGTATAATTTCCCTCGAGCATAACTTTTGTCTGTAAGACTTTATCTTCTTCACCAAGTTCTTCCAATGGCTCAACCTCCAAATTCATCTGAATGGTGGAAACTTATTCCCAAAACGGGGGAATCCTCTCGTATTCCTCGATTTCCCATCAAGGATAACAACCACATGGTAAGACTCGATTCACCCAAGTTTGAAGCCGCATATCATCTGATTTGTGAGTTTCTCGCCAACTGTGAACTCACACATGCTCTAAGTGCTACCACCACTGAAGTCCCATTAACATTTGTCGAAGAATGGTTTTCCTCAAGCCATTACAGCGAAGTCCACAATGGAATCATTGGAGAGTTCGAAGTTTCCAAAGTTGTCAAATGCCATGTTCTCATCACTCCAACTGTTCTTCGTGATGTCATCTACCTTCTCAAGACTAAAGAGCTGCAAATTTCACGATTTGAACAAAGACCCACTTCTGAAACCCTAATCCTATTTCTAATATTTCTAGGGTATAACACTAAAATTACTCGACTGAGTAAATTCGCAGACAACATTTGCCTCCAATCTAGAACTTTATGTTCTTAGTCCTGAACCGAACTCTAACCTGCAAGCTTGGGAGTATGGACCACACTACCCCTGAAATACTCACCATCATGTATGCATTGTTCTTTAACCGCAATATCGACATGGCTGCAATTTTCTATGAATAACTCTTTACTACCATCGAGAAAAAGAACAAATGCCATGCCAAGGATCCAGAACAACTTCACCATTCCACCATTGTACCCTCCATATCCTTTCCTCGATTCATTGCATTGATCATCAAAGCTGCAATCGAACGCCTACACATTCTGACTCATGATGATCACAAAAAAAACCCCTTCTACATAATGAACAACTTCAAGCCAACGATTCTTCCATAAAGTTATCCAGAGGCAAGGAGAATACCTCAGACGATACTGTATCAGGTAAACTCTCAATCTCAATCCCTAGCTTCTTACCTTCATGTTGCCCAAGGACTAGAACCAGTTCTGGGAACCCCAACACACTTAGGTCCAAACCCAGTGAGTGAAAGTCAGAGTTATTTTGCTTCAGAGGGATCTGCGGACCCTGAAGTTTAGAGTACTCTAAGGGAGGAACTAGAGGGTGTCCCTTTAAGAGAAACCGAAGTCGAGATACTCGACAGAGCATCTGAGGAGGATGTCGATGAGGGTGTTGAGGAGTCACCTTTAGAATCTTGAGAAGAGAGTAACTCTTCTAGCTTTGAAGAAAGTGAGAATGGGTCTTCAGAGACTAGCTATGAGGATTCAGAGAGAAGAGAGTCCCCTATGGACTATGAGATCCCAGAGAGTTATACCCTTTTAGAAACCAAAGATTTAGTTGTAGAAAAAGATGCATCTGGGAACATACATTTTAGGACTCCTTCGCTAACTCCCAGTGCTTCCACACCATCTAGCCAGCATGATCCAGATGCTAAGGCTATTGAATCAGTGTTGAACACATCGAACCTTAACCAGCCAGCAACTTTAGAGGTACCTCTTTCCACCTCTAAAGTACACAAACCAGAGGAAGTCTCACATCTGGACAAGTCCTCCCAAAAGGACTTGGCCATTGAAAACATAAGTACTCTCTTGCCTCGGAGTACGATACAAAAGTCCACACTTGATGATGACTTTGTGGCACATCCCCCTCCATTATCTAGTCCTCTGAAATCTTTCTATATTTCGTGTAGTACATGTCCAACTCAGGGACATTGGTTAAACCTAAATGAATAAGGATTGACCTATCTAGATCACAGGGTCAACTCCCACATCCATTTCCATTCCTCTGAATCTGAGGAGGAGGATATGGAAAAGGACAGAACGCTCAGAGATGCTCAAAAACAGCATCAAGGACAGAGCGGAAGTCCTTCCAGAAATAACATAAAGCATGTGTTGTTGCCAAGTTACCCCTCTCTAAACTCCTCACTAAATCATAGTTTACAAGTTTTTGTGAAGAAATCAGAGGCTCTTTGAATGAGCATAAACTTCCAAGCATTGACGGTTCAAAGACCTATGCCCTTATCTCTGAAAATAATAATCTAAAGATAGATGTTTCTTTTCTGAAGACCCAGCTCTCTGATTCCTCTAACAAGATTTAAGAGCTGGAAAACTAACTAAGGGAGAAGATCACCACCTCCTCATCAGAGATCGCAGCGTTAAAAGCACAACTTGTCGAGCTCCAGAGCCAAATCACAAGTGTAGTCTCCATCTCTAATCTCAATGCAGAGGTGGTCAATCTAAGGAACACTGTCTCTGCATCAACATCAAAGCTTCAAAACTTGGAAAATCAATCCAAGTTCAGTTCTAAAGAAGATACAGACAGAGGTTCAGCAGCTATGCTCAGAGTTGGTCGCCAAACAATCAGCATCTCTATCCTTGGAGCAAATGGCGTCTCTCACTGACCTCATAAAGTCAACCATCTCTGCATCTCTTTCTACTATTGCACCAGCTTCAGAGCTTCCACCGCCTCCACAACGCACTGCAGAGGACCTGGTCACCAGCTTAAGGGAAGGTATAATGAGTCACATGCTATCTTCTTCTTCAAAGATCAGCATGATCGCCCAGAAGAAAGTTAAAGCCACCCTTGACATACACAAATATAATGCTGAAGATCAGGTCACTAACATTCTCATTGTTGTTGCTGATGCTATAGAGGCCATCAAAAAGGCTTCTATAAATGACAAAGGCAAAGGTGTGGTCGATGAGAACCCCTTCCCCAAATATCCAAAGAAACGTGTTGCTTCTGATCTTTGTAGAGAGGAGTCAAAGAAGGGTAAGTTTGATGATTCTGAGGGCTCTAACGATGATGGGCCCTCTGATCATCAAAAGGTGGAGAAGCAAGAGACTAGAAAAGATGGAAAAACAAATAAAGCTACAAAAGCAATTGGTTCTGCTCCTCCCTCCTCATCGGTAGATAAAGGCAAGGAAACCCAAGACAATGTCAATTCAGAGACAATTGGTGCTCTGGATGCTGTTGACGAAGAAAGAGTCCACTACTCCAGCACTTCATCTAAAGACCATTTCTCTTCTCTAGAAAGACCACATATAATAATGAGAGATAGTCTTGAAGATGAATCAGAAGACGAAGCTGTGACAAAAGAGGAGTACACTTACCAGAATGCTCAACCTCACCAATTTGATACATCAGAGGTAGAGCATCATATCGAAGATGAAACGCAAATATAAGTGCTACTCTCCTCTGCAATAAATGAAACACCTCTAGTATCCCCAAGAGATCAACAGAAGGAACCAGAGACAACCTAATAGTTGCCTGTTGAAGAATCAACAATGGTTGTTGATGAACAAGTCCCTCTAGAGGGGCCTGATCAAAAGACAAGGATTGGCATCCCTGCTCTTACAAAGTTTACACGGCCTCTAGAGTTCCTCTCCTCAGAACCAAACACGTCAATAGAAGACCACTTCAGATACCTGTATTGTGAATTCAATATAGAGGATACACTTGCCTTCCCTCTAAAACTAAGAATCAAAGAAGACATGGACGAGGTAGAACAGAGATTCATCAGAGACAAGAACAGCCCAAGAACAAACGTTCTTTCAGAGGAACCCATCACAGAGATACATAGTATCTCTGAAAGAAATTTTTCCTTCAACAAAATCGTGTACAGGCAATATCAATTAAACGTTAATGACCTTGTCAACTTAAACCCTTATGATCTGCCTCAACTCTATGCCTATTGCTCTGCAAGATATGAAAGAGGAAGAGCATTAAGAATGGGCCAATATAAAGTCAGGTGTGCCATGGAAGCTCACATCAAGTTAAGAGCTAGACTTGATTCCCAGATTGCTATGAACCTCAGAGAAGAAAGGCTTGGGGTCACTGCTCCAGTTGAGACCTGCGAAAACTTGGAAAGATACAAAACAGGCTCAATTATAGCAGAGCGTCTGGGATTCGTCTTAAGAGTGAACGATAAAAAGAAAATACTTCTTGCATCAGAAATAGCCAAGTACTCTGATGAGACCTTAAGAGGGATACTGAAGATGATAGTTGTGAAGAAGGAAAGACACAGAGCAGACCTATACGAGAAACTACACTTAGAGATTAGCTCAATGATTGAGTTCAGAGAGTTGATTATGAAGTTTCATAGGATTTGTTCTAGTGGTCAAATGTAATTTCTTTCCTTATATTTTTTGTTGTTATCTTCTCTCTGTTTGTATCTTAAAATATTTACCAAAGAAGTAACATTTGACAGAGAACGATTTTCTTCTCTTCGCTTTCTAGTTAAAATTGTATCTCTGCTATTTTGCAATTTTTTATTTTCAATACTTAGGGGGAGATTGTTAGCCCCAATTCTGAAATGTAAAAGTATTGAAAATATTCCAAGTCTTCCTCTGAAGACTTCCAGAGACAGTATCAGAGAAAACCAAGTCTACCTCTGAAGTCAGTTCAGAGATAGACTCTTCAGCCGAGAAGATTTCAGAGATAGCTTCATCAGAGGTCTATATCAGAGCTCTGAAGACATTCTCTCTGAAGATCAAGCTGAATAATTTCTACAAGTGTTGACAGAAGAACAGAAGACACATCACCTAGTGATTAACTTACTTTTTAGATAGGTTACTGTTCAAGCATGTCTTGAGCTTACCTTTTAGGTAAGACGCTATTCAAGTATGCTTCTTATGTTAGGAATGTACATTGTTCACTTTATGGTCCTATAAATAGGACCATCACCCCATTGCTAAAAGTGTGCTTTACTTTACAACTTGTAGAAAGAACTATTTCTTCATATACTGAAAAGTATTCTAAGAAGATCTTGTAAGATTAAACCACCTTTTGGTGTTCTTGATAATCTACTTGAATTATCCAATGAATATTTGATTGTTGTTATATTTACTTTTGTGGATATCTTCTTATTACTGTGATTTGAATCTACTTTGATATTAAACTGTTTTGCTTCCGATGTCTTTATTATTATTGAATGTTTATATCATTGTTAAAACACTAAATCAGGGATCCAACAAAAAACTTAGAGTGTCTCGATAGTACACATCATGAGTAGCTCGAATACTCTCAATACCTTTTCTATCCGACGTAGATGGAGGGGGAGTCTTGAGTTCGTGGAACATTTCTTCATGCCTAAGGATGACCCTTAGGAATCGGAGCCATTCCAGAAATTTCTCATGATTGTGTTTCTCTCCTTACAAAATGGAATCGAGTGTGAACTAGGTGAGGTTTGAGTGTGTGTTATCTTGATTATTCGACATCTACAGAAAATAATGTTCATTTCAGCATTAATTCTCAAAATTTGAATAACCCTTTAAAATTCAAAATTGAGCTAAGATCCGTATTTCACTATTTTTCATGATTGGGCAATTCGCAAATGATGAAAAATAGTTATTTACGTTGGAAACTTCCAATTGTGATTATCACAACTCTTAAGGGGCGTTTGGTTCGCAGAATGTTTTTGGATGGAATAGAATATGTCAAAGGAATTTGACTTTGAAGGAATTGGAATGGAATGTTGTCAGGTTTGACCACCTGTTTGGTTGACAAAATTGGAATGAAATCTGTTAAATGAATTGGAATTTTTCTGTTTAATTCACATATTGTAGCTTCAGAATTGGAATGGAATTTTGGTAAATGACCAAAATACCCTTTTTAATTATTTTAATTTTTTTAAACAAAAATTACTTTAATGAAATAGTTATTAAATATTTTAATTTTTAACTAAAATTGCTTTGATTATTTTAGCACACGAATGATGTCGAGAGAGAGAGGAAGAGAGGGAGAGGAGAGAGATAGAGAAGAGAGAGAGAGGGGAGAGAGAGAAGAGAGACAGGAGAGAGAGAGAGAGATTTAAAGAGAGGATAGAGAGAGAGGGAGAGAGAGAGGAGAGAGAGAGGGGAGAGAGAGAAAGAGAGGAGAGATAGAGTTGGTGTCTGCTGATAATTAATATCAGTAGGGTTTAATTTGGGGTAAGGGGGTAATTTTGGAATTATGAAAATAACAAATTCCATTCCATTGAAATACTTGAGTTTGTTGATGGATTGTTAAAATCCTTTAGGTATGGAATTTAATGGAATTGGAAGATTCCATTCCATTGAAAACTTTGAACCAAACAAGGGAATGGAATCTGGTCAAAGGAATTCAACAATCCAATTCACCAGATTCCATCAGATTCTGTGAACCAAACGCCCCCTTAGACCTTCGTGAGATTCTTTATAATAATTTTAAAGACATGTTTAATCTCACTTATTCACCTTAAGGCTATTTATTGCACGTGTAATACACAATGCATAAATACCTTAAATGAGTTCAAGAACACTAAAACATCGCAACTTCTATTTTGAGAAATAACTCAGAAGTCGGTCGTCTGGGTCACGACTATCACAATGAACGGGAAATACACAACGTACCGTGGTCCCATGATTCGGCTCCTTATCTTACACTATAATTATCCAACCCGGCTTGGCCAATGCTCATACCGAAATCGGACTTATATGTTCAATAAGTGTTTTAAATAATTGGTGAAAAAACTCACATTTTAGTTCATAAAAGTTTTACCAAACTATCTCAAAATTAAAGTTTTAAAATTGTTTTAAAAAAATCGTGTCGGTATGTCTATATTTATAAAAGTTAAAATTCTCCCAATTTTAATATTTGAATTATCGGTTTGATTTTGGTAACATACCAAAAATATTGTAAATCATTCACAAATTACCGATTAAAAACGATTATGTTTCAATTTTCCTTTTATAAAACGTTTGCAATAATTATATCATATAATTATAAAGCAATAAATAAAGCAAAAATTAAAACGCAAATACAATCAACCACAAAAGCAACCAAACGAATTCGATATGGCCCATTAATGGTGTTTCCATGAGCCCACACGGAAAACCCCGATCATACCCTAAGGACACCACCAAAGCTCCTACTAACTCCGCCAACCGAGATGGACTCTGGGACTTAGTCTTCGATTCCTTCGGTCTTCCAAAAATATATTACAAAAATCTAGTCTAATGTTGTATTAGGCTAAAATCTAACCTAGCCATCACATTACAATTAAATTTGAAAACGATACGTAGATCGAATAAAATTACAGAACCCACATAATTATACATTTTAATTTCCGAAATAAAATAAAACATACAACCACGGGTCAAACAGACCAAAACCAAATCCGATAAACAAAAGCAACCACAACGAGCTTAGGTCCAATAAACATAAAGAAAAAACAAGCCCAAAACCAAAATTGGGCCAAAACCCGGTCTAGGCCCAAAAAAACTTTTGGCCCAAGAAAAGCACTAACACCCAAAATTTTAAAAATTGGGATTGGCCAAAAATAACGACACCAACAAAAACGGACGCTGAGCAGGGTCGTGGCACACCACGCCCAGCAGCCCTATCGCACGGCGGCAACCCGTGGTGGTTTTTCGAGATTTTGCGTTTTTGACCGTTTTTCTCCAATTTTAAGCCCTATTTCGTTGTTACGAGGCTCTAATACCACTGAAGGGTTTCGACGGGATCGCAGCGGAAATAAACATATAATAACAATAAAAACAAACCGTGAAACTCCACTAGCCCGGATCCGTAACTAACGAAAAATAAGGACAAAATAAAACAACCATAGGATGTTAAGAAAAACTACCTCAAGTGTTTTTGGCCGATGGATGGATTAGAAGCACGAGAAATCAACGTAGATTCCCTCTAGAAGTATCCACACGTGAGTAGCTTTGATCCGGAACGGTTGCTAGCCCAATAAACCGAAATAACACAAGGAAAAATCGATTTTTCCTTGTTTGTGTGTGTATGTGTGTGTTGTCGACGGCCAAGAGGAGAGGAGAGGGAGGGAGAGATTTTCTTGTATTATGATTAGCTTAACCCTAATCCTAAACAAGGTTAGGTTTAAATACCCTCTTACCATATTTGGATCGGGCCTCTAATTTGCTTAATTAAGCTAATGGGCTTATGGCCCTTTCAATTAATTATTAACATAATAATTGATTTATATAATTATTAACATAATAATTAAACTTGGGCCTCAAGTAATCATTACTTTTAAACAATGGGCTTTACGCCTAATTAATTATTAACATAATAATTAATTATCCATATTAAATCATGTTAGTTCCAGAATTCAAGCATATAACATTGATCTCAATCAAGATATGACAATATCAATTCAATCTAGAGAGAGTGGTAGAGAGAGAAATATTTTATTTCATATATCTAACAATGTGTCACATATTACACTCATACATCTTACTACAACAAAGACTTAGAGAGTATTTATATGGTCAAAGACCATGTACAATTACAAGTAAACTAATCTTGATTAAACAAGACTTTGACTATGTTTGACTTTACAAGCTTTGACTTTCACACATTAAATCTTGGATACAATAATACACTAACAATCCCCCCCCCCCTTTGTATTCAAGATTTAAAAAAATTTGACAACAGTTTTCAACTCTTGATTCTTCAATACTTTAAACTCTGATAGCTTTAAACATTGAAGCTCTGACAGTCTTTAAACTCTGATGCTTTGAAGAAGCTTGAAAAGTCAATCACTTTGCTTTGTAAAGTCATCAATTCTTTAACAAGGATTTGAAATTTTTGAACGTCCTTGAAACTTCATAAACTTTGCAACTTTGAGGAATCTTTCAATGCTTGTATCTTCAGTCTTTGGTCTCTGATCAGTCTTTGAAAAAAACGAACTTTCTCAAATCATATCGGAACATTTTCTTAACCTTTACAATTCTTTTTATAGTTCTGTATCTCCCCTTTTTCTTCAGAATTCTTTTGAAACTCTCCCTTTTTGATGAGTTCATCTCTTTTCCAGAATAACTCTTGAAATAACTTTCAAAATATTCATCTGACTTGAAACTTCCAGATTATCTGCCCCTTTTTATGAGATATATCTTTTGAATAATCTTTCAAACTTCACCTAAACTTTCATCTGACTTGAAAGTCCATATTATCTCCCCCTTTTTGATGATTATGAGCATCATGATCATCAAAACTTTTCAATTTCATCACTGTCTTTAAAAACCAATCTCCCCCTTTATGAAAAAATAGCAATCTCCTCCCTTTTGATCTGAGTATCCGTCAATTCATGAAATGTATTCATCCGAATCTTTTCAAAATCAGATAAAATAAGAATTGTAACATTTAATAAAAAATAATACATTTAGTATGCCTGTAAGTAGCACAGAGCCACTTTGTACAACGAATGTACATTGGAAGGGAGCTTTTTGATGTTCACTCCCCCAGGGATTCCATTCAATCATTGAATAACCACAAAGGAATTTTCTATGAATGTTATGACAAGAAAACATATTCCTTGTGTGTACGTGAAAGTGTAGAAATGATTGAAGCTACTTAAGCTTTTAAGGCTCAAAATGTATAAACTGTTGAGACAGAAACAAGTTTTCCACGGACTCAATGTGCATGAAAGAGGTGCGAAGGTGGGGCAAATTTCCTTCTTTTTCAATATCTAAATCATCTGAGTGATGACCAGATAGCAAATATGTTGCGTCCCCAAAGAAAATGAAGCATTTCTTTGTTAAGAAAAAAAAAAGTGGCTGGTGGGGTTATAACAAGAGTTGGCATGGGCTAGTGCCTGTTTCAATGATGGTCACCAAATAATGTGAACCAACAGTAATGTGGCTGCCCGGATCAGAAAGTAGTTGGTGCAGAGTTTTGATATTCTTTTAACTCTGATCTCACACCCTCTTTCTTTTTATCAACATGCTCACTTTTGTAACATCCGGAATTTCAGATAAATATAAGGTCTTGTTAATCTTATGATTATGTGTTCATCAAAATAGAAGTTATATGCTTAATTGCTATTCCCGTTTATATTAGCTACTTGATGTTGATTTAGAAGTTTTAGATCAGTCTTCGTTTGGCGGTGAGCTACGCGACTTACGTCGCGGGTTGAAGTCGTGGCACAAACCGTGTAAACTACTGGAATGCATGCCTTTGAGAAGTTGCGCGACTTACGCCGCGAGTGGAAGTCGCGGCACAAGCCGCGTAATCCACTGGAGTCTACGTAGTTGAGCACACGGGCGACTTATGCCGCGGGTGCAAGTCGCGGCACAAGTCGCGGGGCGACCTGCAAGTCTCCAAAACGGGAGACACTAGGGTTTGGCCGATTTCTTCTCATTTCTATCACAAAAATTAGATCTAAAACGGGAGACACTAAGGTTTGGGCGATTTTCTTCTTCTCTTAAACCTCTCATCATTTATTGCAAAGCTTGGTTGGTGAAATCATTTATTGGGCTTCCATCTACCTCAAGTTCTCAAGACTTCAAGTCTTCATCACCTCCATCCATTTCTAGGATTTCTTCCAAGTTTCTAGAGTTTTGCTATAAAACCTAGATAGTGAGTTTTCTACTAATATTTTCCAATGAGATACATATCTTGAGTATTTACTAGCTAACCTCTCATGTTTGTATAAAAATTTAATCACCTCATAAGTTTGACCGAACTTCTATATTTGGGATTGTTGAGAATATAATGAGGATAATGAATGGGGGGATATTGATGGCATTATTATTGAAGATACTCATGCTTGGTTAAATGTATTTTGATGAACAAATGGGAATATTTGAGCATCTGCATATCTTAGAGTTTTGTACCTACTTTATGCTTGGGAATGTTGAAGTCTTATACATGTATCTTATTGGTATTGAGTTATGTATAGAGACGGGTATTGTACGTACATAGAACGAACCATGAGTAAGTGCTAGGAGGATGTAGTCTTAGGCGTCACCATGATGGTATGCGCCTGGACCTCCGTCATTTGGAGTAATGCCTGGGAGGTAGTCTTCAAGTGTGTCGGGCCTTCGGGATGTTGCTTAAGAGAGTGAGAATCAAGGTACATTGACTTGAGGTAAAACTCATTGGTGTAATGGGTCTCCCCCATTGTTATTCCCACACGGACTTTGGTGATTAAATGTTATAACTGTTCATAACATGTTTACTAAATGTATGATATGTTATTGTTCAACTCACTAGACCCGTTTGGTCTAACACTTGATTGTTGGTATGTATCTCAGGTTCTAGCGGCGCGAACACCAAGGAAGTTTAGCCGACTTTTAGTGGTGAGCTTGGGAGCTTTTTGGGGTGCCATTATTGAAGACAATTCTTTTGGCAATAGTTGACAACCTTTTTGTAATCTTATGTCTATCGAGATTTAGATTAGAGAATTGTCATCTATTATTGCTTCATATTACAAACTTGTAATTAACAGGCATTTATTGTTCCATTTTGTATGATCTCGTGCTTTGGCACTTTTGCATACCACATTTCCCTTTTTCGAAAATTTATGTTGGTCCCATTTTGGGGTGTTACAATTTGGTATCAGAGCTCTAGTTTAAGTGAACTAGGTATCGACTATAGTATACCTAGACTTAGACTGGTTGCGCTCATAGGATCACTGTCCATTTGGGGTAGAGCATTCTTATGTGGGGAGAGTATTAGGATTTCGGAATTACATTGATTGAAACTTATGGTGATGATAACAAGGATTCTTGTGTAAAATACGTTCACAATCTCACTTGGCCAATGTTGTTCTGAATTTATGATTACGTGAGCATGCTTGAAATTGTTATTATGATGATTGATCCTTGTAGTAGTACGTGTTGAACCGGTTATCTTTTAAAGAATTGATCGGTATGACTCTTATCATGTGTAACAGTTCATCATGGTAAACACGATGAGTCGGGTCGGGATGACCGAGGTTGCAAATGAGGCAAGTGTAACCGCCCCGGGGGTTGCTCGGCAAGCAAACCCAACGGCAAATCAAGTCATTCCACCGATACCCCGTATGTTAGAGGGGATCATAGATGCGACCCCTAAAGTGGACGTGGAAACCGAGAACCCGGTTGTGCAAGAAGTGGACCCTCAATCGGTCCTATTGGCTAGCATAATGCAGATGATGAACTCTACGATGGACAAGCGGGATGAGAGATTCATGAAAGTCTTGGAGGACAGGGATGCAAGCAACCGGAGGCATGAGACGGTGGGGGACAACGCAGTGTTGGGATCTGGTGGTGCTGATAATGCAGTTGGGACAGAGGAGCATGCGACCAGAACTGAAAAGAGGAGAGAAGGAGGCTGCTCCTTCAAGACTTTCCTGTGCTGTCGGGCTCCGGAATTCTCCGGGACGACCGACCCGCTGGCATGCATGAAATGGACCCAAGACATGGAGATGGCGTTTGAGTCAAGTGAGTGCGCAGACTCACAACGAGTCAAATTTGCATCCCAATTGCTAAGAGGGTATGCATTAAGCTGGTGAAATGTTACCTGAAGAACACTTACCCCGGATGTTTTGGCCAAGATCACTTGGCCAACTTTCAAGAAGAAGATTATGGAGAAATACTGCAACGACCGGTCACTTAACAAGATCAAGGACGATTTCAGAAATCTGAAGAAGGGCAGTCTAACTATTGTCAACTACGCCAAGCAATTCATGGATAAACTTGGCTTAGTCGAGCATTTGGCGACCGATGAGGGGTCAAAGATAAAGGCTTTCTTGAAAGGGTTGCCAACAGAGATGAAGACGGGCGTGAGGAACGCTCAACGGTCTACCTTGCAAGAAGTAATCGAGGCTGCTCAGTTGGTGGAGGATGATATTCTACAATAGAGGGAAGAGAGGAAGCAACAGGGTGAGAAGAGAAAGTGGGAGGGGCCAACCGGGCCCGCACGATCTTCCAAACCCTTTAACGGGGGGAGGAGCTTGGATCAACGTCGAGAGGCCAGATGGTGCCCCAAGTGCAAAAGTAAGCACTTTGGGCCTTGCAACCCGAAACCGTTTTCTGGAGCTTTGGAGTGTTTCAAGTGTGGGAGAAAGGACCACATGAGCCGGGATTGCCCCTCGCGGGGGGTTTTCTACGAGTTCCGGGAGCCGGGGCACATCAAGAGGGATTGACCTAAGCTAGTCAAGGGTAATCAAGGGGCGTCGAGCGGGTTAGTGCCGAGGAAAGAAGTGCAACAGAAGGCGCCAAGTCGGGCCTTCAAGATGAATGCAGATGAGGCAAGGGAGACGGCGGACGTGGTGTCGGGTACGTTTCTAGTGAACTCTCTACCTACCCGTGTTTTATTCGATTCCGGTGCAAACTGCTCTTTCGTATCCACCTCGTTTTGCAATAATTTCGCCATGCCTTTTTGTTTGTTGGATGATGCTCTAGTTGTAGAGGTAGCAAATGCAGAGCATATGGTAGTTCGGGGTTTTTATGTAGGGTGTACCTTAGAGTTAGACGGAAAACCCTTCGTCATAGATTTGTTGCCGGCCAAAATTAGAGGATTTTATGTAATAGTGGGGATGGACTGGTTAGCTAAGCATGACGACGACATCTTTTGTTCTAAGAAATTGATTCGAGTACCCTTGCCTAAGGGTGGCGAAGTGATTGTTTATGGAGAGAAGAACCAAGGAACCAACATAATTATATCATCACTCAAGGCACGCAAGAGCCTAGCCAAAGGGTGTGTTTCGTATTTAGCCTACGTGATCGACGCGAAGATTGAAAAGAAACAATTAGAGGATGTGGACGTAGTGTGCGACTACCTGGATGTCTTTCCGGAGGATCTACCCGGACTTCCGCCGGAACGGCAAGTGGAGTTCCACATCGATCTTACTCCGGGAGCCTCCCCAATTGCTCGGGCTCCCTACCGTCTAGCGTCGACGGACATGCAAGAGATGATGATGCAATTGCAAGAACTCCTCGAGAAAGGATTCATCCGGCCGAGCTCGTCACCGTGGGGAGCCCAGTGTTGTTCGTGAAGAAGAAGGACGGGTCTATGCGGATGTGCATAGACTACCGAGAGCTCAACAAAGTCACTGTGAAGAATAAGTATCCACTTTCCCGGATCGACGACCTCTTCGATCAACTTCAAGGAGCGGGATGCTTCTCTAAAATAGACTTGTGATCCGGTTATCATCAAGTGCGGGTGAAGGAGGGCGATATACCGAAGACGACTTTCCGAACGAGGTACGGTCACTATGACTTCCTAGTCATGTCGTTTGGATTGACTAATGCTCCGGCCGTGTTTATGGATTTGATGAACCGAGTATGTCGACCCTTATTGGACAAGTCGGTTATAGACTTCATCGACGATATCCTCATCTACTCTCGTGATGAGTTGGAGCATCGACGGCATTTGCGAGAAGTCTTGGAAATCCTTCGCAAGGAGAAATTGTTTGCAAAGTTCTCAAAATGCGAGTTTTGGCTTCAAGAGGTTCAATTCTTGGGCCACGTGGTGTCCAAGGACGGAGTGAAAGTGGATCCGGCTAAAATATAGGTGATGATGAATTGGGAGCCACCGACGAGTCCAACAGAGATCAGGAGTTTCTTGTGATTGGACGGTTACTACCGGCGGTTTATTCAAGATTTTTCAAAGATCGCCTCACCACTCACATCGTTGACAAAGAAGAACGTCAAATTCGTATGGACCAAGACGCAAGAGGACGCCTTCCGAACTCTTCAAAAGAAGTTATGTGAAGCACCAATACTATCCTTACCCGAAGGATCCGAAGATTTCGTGGTTTATAGTGACGCCTCTAAGTTGGGATTGGGGTGCGTTTTGATGCAAAGGGGGAAGGTGATCGCGTATGCATCGCGGCAACTCAAGGATCACGAGAAGAATTACCCTACGCATGATTTAGAGCTAGCGGCGGTGGTATTTGCCTTAAAGTTATGGCGGCACTACCTTTACGGGACGAAGTGTACGTTTTTCACCGATCATAAGAGTTTGAAGTACATCTTCGACCAAAAGGAACTCAATATGCGACAAAGAAGATGGTTGGGGCTCTTGAAAGATTATGAGTGTGAATTGCTTTACCACCCCGGTAAAGCCAATGTGGTAGCGGACGCCTTAAGCTGAAGGAATTACGGGAGGGAAAGTAAAGTATCGGTTGCTAGAATCGAGGTGATGTCAAGTCGTATGGAGGACATCAAGAGGAGCCAAGCCGAAGCACTTCGCGATGAGAATCTCAAGGTCGAGGTCATGGTGAAGCAAAGGGAGTTATTATCGGAGGATAGCCGCGGTCTTAAGTTATTTCAAGGGAGGATTTGGGTACCGAAGATCGAAGGAAACCGTGAGTTGCTTTTGGCGAAAGCGCACAAGTCCAAGTACTTTATACATCTCGGTAGCACCAAGATGTATAGAGATTTAAAATTGCACTACTGGTGGTCGGTGATGAAGCTCGATGTGGCTAATTATGTGGAAAGGTGCGTCACATACCCTCAAGTTAAAGCGGAGCATCAAAGACCTTACGGTAGCTTGCAATCGTTAACCATTCCGGAGTGGAAGTGGGAACACATCACGATGGACTTCGTCACTAAGCTACCGAAGACCTTGAGAGGACATGACACTATTTGGGTGGTGGTGGACCGACTTACCAAGATTGTACATTTCTTGGCAATGCGGGAGACGTTACCGATGGACAAATTAGCTAAGCTCAATATTGATGAAGTGGTGTCTCGTCACGGTGTCCCGTTATCCATAGTCTCGGACCGGGATAGTCGGTTTACTTCCAAGTTTTGGGATGGTTTACAAAGGGAGTTGGGCACGAAGGTTAAGTTGAGTACGACGTATCACCCCCAAACCGACGGACAAAGTGAAAGGACGATCCAAACTCTCGAGGACATGCTTCGATCGTGTGTCATAGACTTTGGAGGGACTTGGGATTCACACTTGCTGTCACACCCTCAAATCTGGAAATAGCAACTTATTTAAAATTTTCTAAATACATCAATAAAGGAATTATCTACAACCACAAATTAAGATTTAACCTCAATACAAACATTCATTCTATACAAAAGCCTGTGATAATAACGGATGCTACTAAAACCCCATAATAGTGACTATCTCCGAAATGGCGGAAGACTTCACCAACTACTTACATTTGCACAAGCTAAGGCTCAACTCTTCATGGCTGCTAGAACCAAAACCCAACTGCAACCTGATGCACATGCCGACAAATAAAAAGGTTAGGCTTAACACCTAGTGAGCTCAAGAGTTTTCAACATAAATAAAGATGTGTGTGAAAATAGATAATGCAGTTTAAATAATAATCTTTCAAAAGGTATGCTTTGAATATGCAAACGACTCGTTTTCCATTAATATGCATTTTAGACGGAGAACACCAATTTGGTCATTTTCCAAATCAAACTACTACAAAATGATGATACCAATGTAAACCGCCCTTTCATAAATTAGCTTTAACCCAAAACTCACTCAAGCGCAAATATAAATTGAATCTCCATTTAAAAAGGTACGGTTAAAACTTCTATTTCAAAACACCCAAAACACGGGTGGGGCATAATACTCAACCCATAAATCAAGGGTAAAACCCAAATATACAAAACGTCACCGAAAACTTGCATAATAAAAGTCAATACCCAAAAACAACACCTTTCGGTGACGGGGGATTCCCGATTTCATAAAATGTGACGGTCCACAAAGTAAGCCCATTTTATGTTGTTATGACTAGTCATATAAACAAAAGTACACGCAAGAGATGTCAGGCTCACTAGCTTTAAACGTACACCCATGGGAACTCGAGTTCAAACCCGTCGGGTTCCTATGTCGAGCCCCTCATCTAATATCGTAATACTTGAGCACGAAGGACTTATACCGCACCCGGTACCTTAACGTGCAGCACAAAGGACTTACATCGCACCCGATACCTAACGTGCTTCATCCAAAAACGCAAAACTTGAGCACGAAGGACTTATACCGCACCCGGTACCTTAACGTGCAGCACGAAGGACTTACATCGCACCCGATACCTAACGTGCTTCATCCAAAAACGCCAACAAGGCTCGAAGTTGAGCTACCAAAACTGGACAATTGTCCTAAAACCCCATCAAAATAACAATGCCAAGCCGTAGGCTTAGCAACCCATTGACTCATTGATAAATGAAAATAAGAATACGATAGAACGCACTCGACCAACGGATGTGCAAACAACACGACTAAAAGTAAGATTAGTTCGAAACTCAACATTAGTTGAGGCAACCTATTTTCCAAATGAACTTATACTCATATATCTTCCAAATGCCTCATAACACAAAATATGCATTTTCCAAATTTAACTGCTGATAAGAATGAAAATCATAAAACGAGACTATAAACATTCTTTCAAGTACCTCACATAAAAGTGCAAGTAATACTTTATAAAACATTCTATTTCATGAATGATGCATAAAATCCGACAAACATTTAAAAGCGTATTTCTTTGATCAAAGATCTAATTATGCAATAAGACCTCAAAACACATTCATTTGTAACACATTTATCAAAATGCCCAAAAATCCCAAATGTGGGTATTGTACAAAGTTTGTAAAGTTAAATACTTCCAAAAATCAAAGATTAGCAAATAACCCAACATTTGATATTTTCATGCAGAACACATAAACATTTTAAAATAGATATTTTGGCATGTACAGCGTTTTCACAAATCAACTTGAACTCACCTTGCTAAATTTAGTGCTAAATCTAGATTTCACCCAACGAGCTCTTTTGAAAACCACTTGAATACTCAAGCCGAAATCCTCCAAAAACCTAGATCCACACAACTTCAACCGTAAATAACCACATCCAACCATATAGAAACATTCCCCAAACATAATACACTAAAATCCCCAATGAGGTCCAAACCCTAGTTTCTCCCAAAACTATCAAGTCTGAGATTTGATAAGCCAAATACTAGGGAAACATCAATGGAGCATTCATAACTTATTACAAGGTTTGGAAATGGAAAGAATATACTTACCACTTAGGTTTTGACGAAAACCTAGAAAACCCGAAATGAACTTGAGGTTGAAGGTGAAGATGAAGCTTCTTGACCATAACTTTCAATCTTTGATGGGTGGAAGGAGGAACACTTGGAACATAAAAGATTTGGTGCCTTTGATGCATAAAACTGATTTTAGGGTTTTGGGGTTCGGTTTCTAGAGAGAAAAAGGGTGAAAGGGGGTTGAGATAAATGAAGAGGGGCTGCTCAAGGCTGATTAAAAACGACCAGGGCCGTCGGCAATTGTGCCCGGCGATTGTGCCCAGGGCACTCTCACCAGGGCACTATCGCCCAAATTGTACCGCGGGCATCACCCTGTTGGCGATTGTGCCCGGCGATTGTGCCCAGGGCACTATCGCCCAGAGTGTCCCGAGCCCCGATTTCTTCCATTTTCATCCGGAGCACCCACGATGCGATAAGGCTTAAAAGGTAAGGCGTAAGGGATGAAATTCTATTATCAGAATCAAGGATTTCTCAAAGGATTGGCTTTCACAGACAGGAATTTACGGGTGTTACAATCCTCCCAACCTCAGAATGATTTCGTCCTCAAAATCTAGGTTCCCATGAAATCTCACTCGCAGGAAGATTGACCTTAACCCGTTGCTAGCACCACCAACACGTCCCTTACACCGATACTCACATTGTTGCCCCTCTTGGGCACAATATACTAATAACCGCGCGTACACTTAACTTTCCACAACAACCTTTTACTCACAAGGTTATGGCCGTCTCCCAACCTTGGGTGACAATTACTACCTCCAGGTAGTTAGTGACCCCAAATTCTTGCTGACCAAACTTTCCTTCGGATCTACGGTTCCGAACACAACGTCAAAGATCGCAACCAACTTTCAAGTTCCTCATATTTCAACTGATCTATTCTTAATATCGATAAAGATATTCTTCTAAGGCGCACCAAAACGTCCTTCAGATACTGCTTAGCCCAGATTCGGTCAACACTCAACTCTGTTCCAACACCAATCCTCACAACAATCCTTTAACACAAGCTTTACCACCACGGAAATGCTTAAACACATCGATACTTAATACTCAACACCCAAACTCCTTCCAAAAAATATCACTGAAAGGTCAATATTTCTCATGGTTCGACCGGGATACATCCAAACATTCCCAGCTCCACTGACTCCAAGAAAACAAGTCGACACCTAGGGCTAAACGGTGACCTTGAAAACATGGACATCCTGTCCGAAATCCTAATCTAGACAGATAGTCGTACTAAGTTTGACACTTAACCGAGTGCTAAATTTCAAATCTTATATTTCTAGCAGACCGACCACCAAAATATCCTTTAATCGCGGAACCCACTGAGACGATACACCATCAACACAAACCATGGTGTCACACCGACGAGCAGTCCACCAAAACGAACCCAATCTAATCGCAGGTAATCACCTAAGACCTTATCCCGCATGATTACCGAGGTATAAGATTGCTTCCGTAATTAACTGGGAAGACTTAAATCTACTATTTCCATTAATACAAACGCGAGCAAATTCACAAACCGAAACCTCAAACATTCAAGACTGACCGCAAGTCGGATCATCCGACGCTTCAAATCCCAAGGACTCCCTTAGTCCCTAAACACAACTCCTTTCATGATGGGGTTAAACCTATAGGCCTAATGAGTTCAAGGTTTTTCAAATAATATGCCAATTTAAACTTTTATAAAACTTTCAAATACACAAGTTTTATAACGATTAACCATACAGTGACAACACACTATCGCCCATCCGATAGGTTTCAAAACTGGTTACCAACACAACGCATATAAAACCATTTCCAAAACTCATTTGATCAGTAATTACGTTAATAAAACGGTAACAAGAGATGCGCAACAAATTTTTCAAACGGACTACCATGGTCCTAGTAATGCATCAATTTATACTATGCATGTGAAAGATAACTTTCCGCACTATAACATGTGCAATAAAAGTTTGTACAATTCCCAAAAGAGACATTCACAAATTAATTTTAAAGTTCTGACTTCCCAACCGAAAAGTCGTTGCGACATAAAATTATTAACCACTCCATATGCAACAGTTTATTCCCCAAAGTTCGATGAAATGATAAGAATGCAAATAATTCTCAAATCGAGTTTAAAACTTTAAGCCGCCTCGATAAGTCACATTTGACCAAGATGGTAACCACAACGATATGCAATTCGAAAATTCATTTCATGTATTGCGGAAAACTTATAACAGCAAGGTCAACAAGCGAAGCACGCTTAGATCAAAATTTAATTTAAGACAATATAAATATTTCGCATATTTACTCACGCGAGTGAAAGTCGGATTCAACCCAAAAGTATGCACATATACTCGTGTGAAACTCAAGATGCAATCATGCGACATTTAGATTTTTCAAGGTGCCTCTTACGGTTGCAAAAGTGTCGATGCAAGACTCGCATGAAACAAAGTATTGAACACAACTCGTAAATTAACGCACACAATGATGCATATGCACATGTTCTCAAAATTATTTTACGCAACGCAAAATGACGTAAGACGAGGCACCCTAAACCCAACTGAATTTTCGCAAAACTCAATAATGCTAAAATCATGCAGTGACAAATTTTCATTTCTCAACAAGAATGTAAGACGGCAATATGGCTAAAACACTAAGCCTTTAAGAGTTTCCTCTTGTAATGCAATGAAAGGTAAAATGCCACCTTTAACAAAATTCACATGGGACACGACGCCAACTAACTCGTAGGCTTAAAAGAAGCAAAATTAAAACTCACGCATGGAAAGACATCGTATAAAACAATACTCCATGAAATTCCATCAAAACTCACACAAACTAAAATTCTCAAGAAATTCTGACTCAACGCGTGGGAATAACTTTTCCTTTAAAACTATTGACATATGTGGAGGAGATCCAATGCCTAGGTTAAAATCTCATAGCTACTTGCCCATTACTCAAATGACATTAAAACAGGGATATTACAATATCCGCAAATAGCGTTAAACAAGAGACGTGAATAAAGAGATTTTTTTTATAACAATTTGCAATTACGTGCAACAAAACAATTTATGCATGCTTAAGCTCACAGTTTAAAATCTGATGCGTGTTAAATGCTTTACCAAAACTTTATAATATAAACCACTTTCTGTTGTACGAACACAAGAAACAATTTATGCAATTTATTTCAGAAATAAATTTTAGTGCATGAATTTGGTCGGCATTGTTGGATCATAATTGTATTCAAGATTAAAGGGTCTAAACTGTATTTACTTGATAGTTACAGTTCAGGGTTTAAACTGTAATATGTTAATAGTTATTAGCTATTGGGCCTCAAGCCCATAAGCCCATTAGGCCTTTTAGCCTAGGTATTTAAAGTTATGTTTAGTTTAGTTTTAGGTTAACTCTGATAATTTTCTAAATAGTAACCATACATTTTCTCTGTATTCAAGGGTATCAAGAACACTCAAGGGTTTCATTGTTTATTCAAGGGATTGGTATGTTACTCTGATTTATATATCTCTTGATTATTATTGTGTTGCTTGATTACTTGATTGATTATTTACCAACTAGATTAAATCTGGGATAACAAGTGGTATCAGAGCCATAAGAATCAAGTTTATCGATTTTTACTGTTTGTTGAATTATACTGTTCATCGAATTCTCAGTGTTCATCGACTTCGATATTTTGTGAAAATCAATTGCTTGATTTAATGAGTTTTTATGCACAAAATTGATTTGATTAGGTATATTTTATGCTAATTGAATATCATCTAAGTGTTTAATTGCATTTAAATTCATCAATTGGTTGGATTTTTATGATTTCTCAAATCTGGGTTCGTATATCTTTTGGTCACTGTGTTCATAAAATTGAAGCATGAAAGTTCAATTTAATCTCTGTTTTTGATTGCATTGTGATCGGCACATGATTGTGGGTACAAAAGTCTGATTTTTTGCTTTCAATTTGAGTGATTTCTGTGATTTCTGGGTTGATTTTTCTGGGTTGTTCATCGTTCTGGGTAAACTAAGAACATCCCGGTCGAACGCATAATATCGGTCGAACAGTTTATCGGTCTAATCATCTTACCGGTCGAACACTACATCGGTCCTTAGCACCATACCGGTCCTTACTCTTCCGGTCGAATACCATTTATCGGTCCTTAGCATTCGACCGGTACACTCTCAGCTCACCCCGGTCTAAGGAAGTCCCGATCGAAGACCCTTACCGGTCAAAGACCTCTATCGGTCTAAGCATTATCGGTCTAAGCATTATCGGTCTAAGCATACTTCCGGTCGAATCAATTTTACCGGTCAAGCATAGTTCTGGTCTTATATCTTACCGGTCTTTGCACTTCCCCGGTCGAACAAGTCTCCGGTCAACTCAATACCGGTCGAAGCACATCTCCGGTCGATTTTTACAAATTGTAATATGGCCTCTCAAAGTCGAAAATTTTTTCTCTAGGGGCGCTGCCCCCATACCCCCGCAAGGGCGTTCCCCCTTGACCCCACCCACTAACCGGGTAGCGGGACCCCCGTGCTAAGTCTGCGAAGGGGGACAAAGTTCTGTTCAAGATCAACATTTTCTTTTTGTTCAGTATTATTTGAAGCTTTATACTGATTGAAAGGACTGCACTTAATTATTTTTTTGGAAATTTATTTTTCTGAAAATTTTTGAGTGTGGTTTTTATCTTGATTCTAACGATCTCATCTAGTTGGTTGTCTTGGTACAGATAAGTTTAATTACTAACAAGTGGTACAGCTAAGATGTTGAATCAGCTAATGATGTCTGAAGGTTAAAACCTTGATTTTAACAACATGACTCTTTCTGAAGTAAGAGCAAAGGCTAAACAACTTGTTGTACGGTTATCAACATCATCTCGCATGATTGATGAGTATGACAAAGAGGACAAAATGCTCAAAGCTGAGAACAAGGCTTTACAGATTCAGAACTCATCTCTTCTTATTCAGATCAATGCTTTAAAAGAAAATTCAAAAGATTCTGATTCTTTAATTGACTTTGCAGGAATAATTGAGTCTAAAGAAAGAGAGATCTTCGATCTTCAAGTAAAGTTGAAAAGATCTGAGTCAAGCTCTACATGGTCTAAGAAGGATGCAATGCAAAGAGAGCTTGAGGAGCTTAGAAGGAGTACAAGTGTTGCAAGAGATACTAGTGAAGGACTTAGAAAGATAAATTCTCAACTCTGTGCCCCGAAGAGATAAGTTGAAAGATAAAGTTCTCAGTCTTGAGGTTGAGATTGAAACGCTAAAAGAAAAGGCAACCCAAGACAGAGACAATACAAAAGCTCAAGATGAGATGTTGAAGATTGAAAAAGAAAGAAAAGAATTCGCCAAGAAATTCTCTGATTTCTCTAGAAAAGCCTTCGAAGAAAAGAAATCTTTAGAGCTTAGATGTGTTAAACTTTCTCAACAAGTTTCAGACATTGAGAAGGTTATCATTCTAGAGAGAGAAAACGCTGAGAATGAGAAGAAGAAAGCTGAGCTGAAGGATAAAAATACAGACTTTTCTAAAGAAAAGAAGATATTTGAAACCGAGATAGCTAAACTGACAAGAAAGCTATCTGAATTGTCAACAAACATCATGAAGGAGAAGAATGCAAAATCTGAGTTGCATAAGAAGTTTGATTTGATTAAAAAGGAAAGAAACAGTTTGTCTTCAAAGATAAAGGAACTTGAAGAGATCGTATTCAAGGTGAAGCTGACTGAGCACAAGACGCCAGAGTCAATAGCTCAATCACCAAGAGATGATCTAGCTGATTCAGATAGTTCATTAAAAACAGCTTCAAGTTCACATTTTTCAAATGTTTTCTATAATCCTTTCTATGATTTAGATTATTGTCTTACTTCTAAATCTACTGATCAGATTCATCCTTCTAACCTTTTCTATGACAAAAATGTTGATGGTTCAGGTAACTTCAAGAAGACTAAGTCTCAAAAGAAAAGCTTCTGGAGAAGGCATGATGAGAAAGAAAGAGGAAACTGGATCTGGAGAGTTAAAGGATCCTCGGAGGAGAAGAAGAAAGAAGAATCATATGTGCATACATCAAATGCTAAAAGGAACAATGCTACAAAAGGTAAAACTTTTGGCAAACCGGATCTGGTTTACACAATCCATCAATTGATCAGGTTAGCACAAAAGAAAATTAGTTGTTCTTACTGTGGCTCAAATAATTTTGTTAGAAAAGATTATATGAATAACTGGTATGGTTCTTATTTTATATCTCCCACTAGAACTGCAACTAATCCATTAGGACCCAAATACCAGTGGGTACCAAAAGCTAAATCTGTGTTGCAGGCACCCAAAGTTTAAGGGGGAGAAAGAACAATGGCTTTTGAACAACACAGTTCAAAACCCAGACTTCATTGTTAAAAAGATGGCTTCTAAGTAAATCAGCTTAGAACCCGTACCTCAACGGAATATGGTTTCTAATCACATCAGATTAGAACCCGCACTTCAGTGCTTTATTCATTTTTTTTGCCTATGGTTTCTATTAACTAAAAACCAAATACCAGTGGGTACCAAAAGCTAAATCTGTGTTGCAGGCACCCAAAGTTTAAGGGGGAGAAAGAACAATGGCTTTTGAACAACACAGTTCAAAACCCAGACTTCATTGTTAAAAAGATGGCTTCTAAGTAAATCAGCTTAGAACCCGTACCTCAACGGAATATGGTTTCTAATCACATCATATTAGAACCCGCACTTCAGTGCTTTATTCATTTTTTTTGCCTTATCTTAAAAAAAAAAATTATCAGTTAAGGGGGATAATATCTGTGATATTAACAGATTTTTGGATACTTAAATGCTTATCTGACCGTGTGTTCTTAAAGATAAATACTTGCGTTTTATCTTGTCAATATACTTTGTCAAGTATTCATACACATAATGGTTCAGAACATTATATTTTGACTTTGTTATTACCATGTATCAAAAGTTAAATCTTTCTATGGTAATACTCACGTTCTTTATATTCACTGTTGATTGAATCAAACGTCATTTCATGTGCTTTCATTGCAAATATGTTTATATATTGTTCATATAAACAACATTCGTTTTTTATTCTCCAACATATTGTTCTTCATGACAAAACTCCTATGAGCTTAATTGTCAAACTCTTTTAGTTTGAGGGGGAGAATTGCATCGTCAAACATCTTCTGTTTTGACATCTCCGGATATTATATTCTTCATGTAACAAGTGGTATTTGTGCTTACATGTACAAAAGACTGTTGAACAACATGTTCTATTAGGAAAATACATGTGATTCAGTGTGAGAACTTAACAGAACTTCCATGGATTCACGATAACCAGTGTTTCCTACCCAGGAAGTATTCCCTAAGTGATTGAGGGGAGAAGGGTCAAAAAGAATTGAGTGATGGTGAATGAAGAGGTAAAATGGAAAAGAGAGATTGGTTAGAAGTGAGCATTAAAAGAAAGAGGGTGAGAGAACAGAGTAAAAGAATATTAAACTCTGCACCAAATTCTTTCTGAGCCGGGCAGCCACATAATCTGATTGGTTCACATTCTTTGGTGACCATCGTTGAAAAAGGCAACTAGCCCATGCCATCTCTTGCATACAACCCCACCAGCTACTCATTCTTTTCTCAAAAAGAGAATGTTTCACATTTTCTGGGGACGCAGCACATACGCTATTGGTTCTTCATTTGGAAGATACTAATATTGAAATAGAAGGAAAGTTGCCCCACCTTCGAACCCTTTCTCATGCACATTGAGTCTTTGTACAATTTGTTGCTGTCTCAACAAGTTTACATACATTGAGCCTATATTGAAAAAGCAATCATCTATGCTTAATTTTTTTTCTAACACATGCACGAGCACACAGAAATTTTTTTTCTGTCAGAACGTTCATAGATAACCATGTGTTATTCAATGATTGAATGGAAGACCTGGGGAGTCTACATCAAACCAGCTCCTTATATAGTAACTTTGTGTTACTCAGTGACTTTGTGTCATTGACAGGCATTCTAACTGAGTCATTTGTTGATTCAGGGTTACATCTATTAAACTGTTTGAATTTGAAAAGATTCAAATGGTTACTACTTTCTATTTTAATCTGAAAAGATTGAAATAATCACTCTTTCCATCTGGGAAGACTGCTCTTATTTCCATACAGGGCTCGTTACATGAAGACTGTGCTTACGTGATCATACACAATGGGGGAGATTGTCTTGAAAAGGGGGAGATTGTTTTGGTATGTTTTGATGATGATGCTTCTCACCATTCATCAAAAAGGGGGAGAAGATACAAAGAGGGAGAATATAATCTGAAGACTGCTCTGAAGACTGCTGAAGATTATCAAAGTTTTGAAGTTTTGAAGTGTTGAAGTTTTGAAGCTATCAACGTCATATCTGAAGAAAAGTGAAGACCCGCCGAAGACAATTGCCAAAAAAAATTTAATCTTGAATCCAAAGGGGGAGATTGTTGGATCATAATTGTATTCAAGATTAAAGGGTCTAAACTATATTTACTTGATAGTTACAGTTCAGGGTTTAAACTGTAATATGTTAATAGTTATTAGCTATTGGGTCTCAAGCCCATAAGCCCATTAGGCCTTTTAGCCTAGGTATTTAAAGTTATGTTTAGTTTAGTTTTAGGTTAACTCTGATAATTTTCTAAATAGTAACCATACGTTTTCTCTGTATTCAAGGGTATCAAGAACACTCAAGGGTTTCATTGTTTATTCAAGGGATTGGTATGTTACTCTGATTTATATATCTCTTGATTATTATTGTGTTGCTTGATTACTTGATTGATTATTTACCAACTAGATTAAATCTGGGATAACAGGCATTCACCCCTCTAGACTACGCTTCTCAACAACCCGACATACTAATACCATCCGGGTGTATCAAGCATCTTAGGACAACAATCTCAATTTCCTACTATTGTCATCCGGATACTCCACGTCTTAAAGCAACACTCGGATATTTCATCGGTTCACCTTACAATCTCTCCTCGTATAACGTCAATTCAGTAAGCTCAAGGTTCTACTCCAACCAATTATTCTTACTCAAGACGATCAATTTAATGCATTCAACGCACTTAACTATCACTTCAACGTGACATTGCTACAGACATCAACGTTTCCTTAGATTACTCCCTTAGAAACCTTCTCACTACCTCAACGGTAATCATACCAAGGTAGTTCAAGTATACACATGTAGTATGTAGGTTCACCATAACACTGGCCAGGTGCCATTATGAACGTACCGTACATGCTCATCCTTGCGACCCTCGACAAGTTTCCCGTTTCTAGTGACCCGATCAACTCCATAATATCTTATCTTAAGGTTCCTAATGTGCAACTTCACTTACAATCGCTTATAAAAACGCTAGTTTGAGTCTAGGCATCCTACAATCAATACCTAATTCCCTCAAACTTAAGCTCTGATACCAACTTGTCACACCCTCAAATCTGGAAATAGCAACTTATTTAAAATTTTCTAAATACATCAATAAAGGAATTATCTACAACCACAAATTAAGATTTAACCTCAATACAAACATTCATTCTATACAAAAGCCTGTGATAATAACGGATGCTACTAAAACCCCATAATAGTCACTATCTCCGAAATTGCGGAAGACTTCACCAACTACTTACATTTGCCCAAGCTAAGGCTCAACTCTTCATGGCTGCTAGAACCAAAACCCAACTGGAACCTGATGCACATGCCGACAAATAAAAAGGTTAGGCCTAACGCCTAGTGAGCTCAAGAGTTTTCAACATAAATAAAGATGTTTGTGAAAATAGATAATGCAGTTTAAATAATAATCTTTCAAAAGGTATGCTTTGAATATGCAAACGACTCGTTTTCCATTAATATGCATTTTAGACGGAGAACACCAATTTGGACATTTTCCAAATCAAACTACTACAAAATGATGATACCAATGTAAACCACCCTTTCATAAATTAGCTTTAACCCAAAACTCACTCAAGCGCAAATATAAATTGAACTCTCCATTTAAAAAGGTACGGTTAAACCTTATATTTCAAAACACCCAAAACACGGGTGGGGCATAATACTCAACCCATAAATCAAGGGTAAAACCCAAATATACAAAACGTCACCGAAAACTTGCATAATAAAACTCAATACCCAAAAACAACACCTTTCGGTGACGGGGGATTCCCGATTCCATAAAATGTGACGGTCCACAAAGTAAGCCCATTTTATGTTGTTATGACTAATCATATAAACAAAAGTACACGCAAGAGATGTCAGGCTCACTAGCTTTAAACGTACACCCACGGGAACTCGAGTTCAACCCCGTCGGGTTCCTATGTCGAGCCCCTCATCTAATATCGTAATACTTGAGCACGAAGGACTTATACCGCACCCGGTACCTTAACGTGCAGCACGAAGGACTTACATCGCACCCGATACCTAACGTGCTTCATCCAAAAACGTAAAACTTGAGCACGAAGGACTTATACCGCACCCGGTACCTTAACGTGCAGCACGAAGGACTTACATTGCACTCGATACCTAACGTGCTTCATCCAAAAACGCCAACAAGGCTCGAAGTCGAGCTACCAAAACTGGACAATTGTCCTAAAACCCCATAAAAATAACAATGCCAAGCCGTAGGCTTAGCAACCCATTGACTCATTGATAAATGAAAATAAGAATACGATAGAACGCACTCGACCAACGGATGTGCAAACAACACGACTAAAAGTAAGATTAGTTCGAAACTCAACATTAGTTGAGGCAACCTATTTTCCAAATGAACTTATACTCATATATCTTCCAAATGCCTCATAACACAAAATATGCATTTTCCAAATTTAACTGCTGATAAGAATGAAAATCATAAAACGAGACTATAAACATTCTTTCAAGTACCTCACATAAAAGTGCAAGTAATACTTTATAAAACATTCTATTTCATGAATGATGCATAAAATCCGACAAACATTTAAAAGCGTATTTCTTTTATCAAAGATCTAATTATGCAATAAGACCTCAAAACACATTCATTTGTAACACATTAATCAAAATGCCCAAAAATCCCAAATGTGGGTATTATACAAAGTTTGTAAAGTTAAATACTTCCAAAAATCAAAGATTAGCAAATAACCCAACATTTGATAATTTCATGTAGAACACATAAACATTTTAAAATAGACATTTTGGCATGTACAACGTTTTCACAAATCAACTTGAACTCACCTTGCTAGATTTAGTGCTAAATCTAGATTTCACCCAACGAGCTCTTTTGAAAACCACTTGAATCCTCAAGCCGAAATTCTATGTAAGGCGTAAGGGATGAAATTCTATGATCAGAATCAAGGACTTCTCAAAGGATTGGCTTTCACAGACAGGAATTTACGGGTGTTACACTTGCCATTAGTGGAGTTCGCCTACAATAATAGTTACCATTCGAGTATCGGGATGGCTCCATTTGAGGCAATCTACGGTCGAAAATATAGGACACCGGTGTGTTGGCTCGAGGCGGGGGAGAAGCAATTTGCGGGTCCGGAAATTGTGCATGCGACGGCGGATGAGGTGAAGGGTATTCGAGAACGGTTGAAGGCGGCCCAAGACCGAAAAAAGAGTTACGCGGACAAAAAGCGAAGACCGGTTGTTTTCCAAGTGGGGGATCGGGTTATTCGCCTTGGAAGGGGACTATCCGTTTCGGGAAGCACGGGAAGCTCAATCCCCGTTTCCTTGGGCCTTTCACGATATTATAGAAGATCGGACTTCAAGCTTATCGGTTGGACTTACCACCGGAGATGGACGGAATCCATCCTACCTTTCATGTTTGCTACCTTCGCAAGTGTTTAGCTGAAAAGGAAAGCGTTATCCCTTTGACGGAAATCCGAGTGGATAATCGAAACCGTTGTGTGGAAGAACCGGAAGCAATTTTGGAAACGAAAATAAAGAAGTTGCGGCATAAGGACATGGTCATGGTCAAGGTCCAGTGGAAGCACCATCGTGGTGCTAATGTCACCTGGGAATCCGAAGAGGATTTGAAGAAGCAGTATCCTCATTTATTTGTATGAAGATGATTTCGGGGACGAAATCCAAATTAGGTGGGGAGGATTGTAACATCCGAAATTTCAGATAAATATAAGGTCTTGTTAATCTTATGATTATGTGTTCATCAAAATAGAAGTTATATGCTTAATTGCTATTCCCGTTTATATTAGCTACTTGATGTTGATTTGGAAGTTTTAGATTAGTCTTCGTTTGGCGGTGAGCTACGCGACTTACGTCGTGGGTTGAAGTCGTGGCACAAACCGTGTAAACTACTGGAATGCATGCCTTTGAGAAGTTGCGCGACTTACGCCTCGAGTGGAAGTCGCGGCACAAGCCGCGTAATCCACTGGAGTCTATGTAGTTGAGCACACGGGCGACTTATGCCGTGGGTACAAGTCGCGGCACAAGTCGCGGGGCGACCTGCAAGTCTCCAAAACCCCCATTTGGCCGATTTCTTCTGATTTCAATCACAAAAATTAAATCTAAAACGAGAGACACTAGGGTTTGGGAG
Source organism: Arctium minus (assembly GCA_954870635.1). NCBI lineage: Eukaryota > Viridiplantae > Streptophyta > Magnoliopsida > Asterales > Asteraceae > Arctium > Arctium minus. Next base: position 136,590,208 of record OX941081.1, on the reverse strand, counting down.
ATTTTCTTTTTCTCTTAAACCTCTCATCATTTATTGCAAAGCTTGGTTGGTTAAATCATTTATTGGGCTTCCATCTACCTCAAGTTCTCAAGACTTCAAGTCTTCATCACCTCCATCCATTTCTAGGATTTCTTCCAAGTTTCTAGAGTTTTGCTATAAAACCTAGATAGTGAGTTTTCTACTAATATTTTCCAATGAGATACATATCTTGAGTATTTACTTGCTAACCTCTCATGTTTGTATAAAAGTTTAATCACCTGATAAGTTTGACCGAACTGCTATATTTGGGATTGTTGAGAATATAATGAGGATAATGCATGGGGGGATATTGATGGCATTATTATTGAAGATACGCATGCTTGGTTAAATGTATTTTGATGAACAAATGGGAATATTTGAGCATCTGCATATCTTAGAGTTTTGTACCTACTTTATGCTTGGGAATGTTGAAGTCTTATACATGTATCTTATTGGTATTGAGTTATGTATAGAGACGGTTATTGTACGTACATAGAACGAACCATGAGTAAGTTCTAGGAGGATGTAGTCTTAGGCGTCACCATGATGGTATGCGCCTGGACCTTCGCCATTTGGAGTAATGCCTGGGCGGTAGTCTTCAAGTGTGTCGGGCCTTCGGGATGTTGCTTAAGCGAGTGAACATCAAGGTACATTGACTTGAGGTAAAACTCATTGGTGTAATGGGTCTCCTCATTGTTATTCCCACACGTACTTTGGTGATTATATGTTATAACTGTTTATAGCATGTTTACTAAATGTATGCTATCTTATTGTTCAACTCACTAGACTCGTTTGGTCTAACACTTGATTGTTGGTATGTATCTCAGGTTCTAGCGCCGCGAGCGCCAAGGAAGTTTAGCCGACTTTTAGTGGTGAGCTTGGGAGCTTTTTGGGGTGCCATTATTGAAGACAATTCTTTTGGAAATAATTGACAACCTTTTTGTAATCTTATGTCTATCGAGATTTAGATTAGAGAGTTGTCATCTATTATTGCTTCATATTACAAACTTGTAATTAACAGGCATTTATTGTTCCATTTTGTATGAGCTCGTGCTTTGGCACTTTATGCATACCACATTTCCCTTTTTCGGAAATTTTTGTTGGTCCCATTTTGGGGTGTTACAACTTCTAACCAAACTCTCATTTCCATTTTACCGCTCAGCACAATGAGAAAAACTTAACCGAATGAGTTATCTCCCCCACTCTTTGATTTAAGACACCTCACCCCTCAATCACTCTAGGATAACTTCCGGGGTAGGAAACACAAGTTAACGTGAATCCATGGAAGTTCTGTTTAAGCTTTCACACTGATCCCATGAAATATTGTCCTAGAAATATTTCTTGTTCAACAGTTTAACTTGAACAGTTAAGCACATGATATCATTGTCATATAAATGTATGCTCATCAACGATATGAATGAAATTTGAGCATTTGAACTTTGAAGATCTGTCAAAACAAGGATATTGAATGAATGAAATGAAATCAAGAGAATTGTTTTGAGAATCTGACAATGTATCAATCAGATCAAATATCATGAGTATGGACATGAAATGGTTTGGGTATTAAAGAACTTGATAGTTTGTTTATATGAACAAATATAAACAAATATTGAAATGATGACTGATGCTCAAAAACAGTGAAATCAAACGAGGGTATTACCATCGAAAAATTGTTTCGCTTAGAGACATGGTAATAACAATCTCCCCCTTTGTATTCAAGATTTAAAAAATTAACATCAATCTTCAGCTCTTGATTCTTCAACACTTTAAATTCTGACATCTTTAAACTTTGAAGCTTTGAGACATGGTAATAACAATTTCAAATAAAGTACTGAACCGGTGTGTATGAATACTTGATAGTATATAGTCTAGATAATACACAAGTATTGATCTTTGGAAACAGACGGTCGGTTAAACATTAATGCTCTAGTATGAAAAACATTTAAAAATCACACTTCTAAATTCATAAAATCTTTTGAGAACAAGAAGTGGTTTGAACATTTCAGAAAACATTTTTCATGCTCGAAAGTTGTTCTTCTTTCAAACAATCAGAGATCTAAATCAGAACATACTTACAAACATTTGAGCTCCCCCTCAAATCATGATAATCTGAGTTAGATTCAGATAAGCTCCCCCTTGATATTTGCATAATATCCTTATCTGAACAAACTCTTCTTTGAAGTACAAGTTCTAAACTGTTATGTTTAGAAGCCATAATTCTTTGACATTAAATTACGTCCTAGACTAATGTGTTTAGAAGTCTAAATTCTTTATCATTGAAGACCGGGTCTTGAACTACTTTGTTCAAAAGCCATAAATCTTAAACATTGAAGACCGGGTTTTGATCTGATGTAATCAGAAACCAATACTCTTGCTTCCCCTAAACGTGTGGTACCTGTAAAACAGATTTGATAGGTTTTGGTACCCACTGGTATTTGGGTCCTGGTTGGTTATATTTAGGAATCCACTTCTCATTAGATTTACATCTTTTAAGTTCATTTTTCTGAGAAGTGTAAGTTCCATACCAGTGATGAGCAAAGTCTTTTTGAACAAAATCATTTGCTCCATAGTAAGAACAGTAAATCTTCTTTTGAGCCAACCTGATAAGATGATTAGCAGAATAAATCGTATCAGATTTTCCAAAAGATTTACCTTTATGTGCATTGTTCTTCTTGGTATTTGATGTAGATGCAGATGTTTATCAATCTTCTTTTCATCAGGAGAACCCTTCACTCTCCAAACCATCTGTCCTTTCTTAGAAGCATTCTTTTCAAGAGATTTGACATAATAACTATTTGAGCTATCAAAAGATTTAATATAAAACATATTACAAGGACGAATCTGATTTGATTTGACACAATATTTTTTTAGAAACATTTTCATGAATAAAACTGGAAGCAGTTTTGAAAGAGCAAATTGATTCAGTTGAATTGTCATAAGGTGATTGATTCATCACATCTGCATAAATCTTTTCTGACAATTCATTATTTGCAAATTCCAGATGTTTTATCTTTTCAGTTAAAATGTTATTTTCCTCACAAATTGTGTCAATCTTCTTTTGTAAATCAGACCTGACCATATGTTCTTTTAGAATGTCTGATGATAGAACAGATAACTTTGTTGTGAGCTTAGATATTTCACTTTCAAATATTTGACGCTCTTGCTCAAAGTCTTTTTCCAAGTTCTTTTTTTTTTAGAAATTTCCTTCCCAACAACTCTTTTCAGAGTTTTTCTTTTTAGCATCAAAAGACTTCTTCTTTTCTTGAAAATATTTTCTTTCATTTTTAAGTAATTCTTGTAGTGTAGAGATCTGATTAGGAAGTTCAATAGTCTTATCTTCAAGAACTTTTCTCTCTTTAGCAAATGTATCGCTTTGAGTTATTAAAATCTTTTCAAATTATGAGACTTGCTATTGAGAGTTTTATGCACCTAAGCTCAAGGTCTTTCTTCTTTTGAAAAGCTTTCTTAGAAAAGTCAGATAGTTTTTTAGTGTAAACTTTCTCCAAATCAGTTTTATCTTTATCTGCATCGAAGCTTTTCATTAGTTCCGCATTTTTAGCTTCCAATGAAAATATTTTCTCTTCAAAAGCTTTAAACTTGTTCTATAGAGCAACTGATTCAGCTTTTAGATCTGTTGAATTCTTTTCAGTTGTCTTTACTTTGCTTTGAAGAGTGATTATCTCTCTTTCTTTCAATTTAATTTCTTTCTCTCTTGTCTCGATAATACCTGCAAGATCAGATTTAGAATCATTAATACATTTTGCACATTCAAAAGTTTTCTCAAAAATTACAGATTTAGCTTTCAACTCCTTGATCTGATCTAGAAGACTTGAATTATGAATCTTCAATTTGTCTCGTTCAGCTTCAATAGCAGGTATCTCATGCATGTACATTATTACACAATCTCTCATTGACATTACAGTAGACATCTTGATATCTGAAAAAATATGCTTGAAAATGATCGTTAACAAAAATTCAGAAAATTTAACTTAGAAAGTCAACCTTGGTCAACTATAGAAAAACTCAGAAAATATTCTAAGTGTCAGAAGTCGCAAAGCACTAAGAAGTACTTGTCGCAAAACACTATTCAAGTCACTTGTCGCAGAAAGAGGCTTGCGTGTTCTTAGTTGTCGCAGGTCTATGTGTTCTGAGGTTGTCGCAGGCAGTGGTTTGCGTGTTCTGAGGTTGTTGCGGGCAGTGGTCTATGTGTTCTTACTTGACGCAGACTGAAGCTTGCGTGTTATGAGGTTCACTTGACGCAATCACTCTGCGTGTTCTATACTTAGAAAAAATTTCGAGCTTTTACTTGTCATAATGCGTCTGCAAGTTCTTCACCCTCTACGCATTCTAGCTCTATGCGAGTTCTTCACCAAGAATCTTGCGTGTTCTTCAAATCTTGCGAGTTCTTCATCATTTCGAACAAAAATTCACTTTTCAGCCTCAAACCAATCCAAATCTTCGAAATTGACTCTGAAACTCTGCAGATTAAGCCTCAACAACAATCTTAACATATTACAATCAATCAATTTCACTAAAAACAACAAAAATTACAATTTTGATCTAGACGCAGTGCTTTTACAATACGAATCAAAAATTCAATAAAAATCCAAATTCACACAAAACAATTGTGAATTAGACAATACAATACAAATAAAATGTATTCTACTACATAAAATGAATACAATAGAACCAAATTTGCACCAAGAAACATCAAAAATAAGTGAAATCGATTTTTCACAGTTGACTTTGCGAGTTCTTGAATTTCGATCACCAAAAAACAATTCTAGATCATAAATTCCGATTTTTGCTTTCTCTTATACCAATTAAAAGTTCTATTTTTCAAGCACAATCAATCAAGATGCATAAAAGTATGACAATTTTTTAAATCTTGGATACAATAATACACTAACAAATCCATTATATAATTATCATAATTATATTTATACACACACATTTTATAATTATTATTCTACTAGAACAATAATTATCTTTCCAGTACAACATGCAATTATCTGGTTCACGACCATCATTGTCAATCTGAGACATACATACTCTATGCATGCGACCCTCATAGGTTCATCTAACGTCAGCAGTGTATTCATGTGACGAGGGCATAGAAAAACCTACAAACCCCACCAAGTGTAAAGCCTGTAGGACATAAATGGGTCTTTGTCAGAAAGCGTAATAAGAACAATGAAGTCATAAGATATAAGCCTCGCCTTGTGGCGCAAGGTTTCTCACAACACCCTAGGATTGACTATGAGAAGCATACTCCCTAGTAATGGACATAATAACGTTCCGCTATCTAATTACCTTAGTAGTTTCCGAAGGACTAGAAATGCAACTTATCGATGTGGTTACTGCATATCTTTATAGGGATCTAGATTCATAGATATACATGAAAGTGCCAAATGGCCTTCCACTACCCGATTCGGGTAAACCACGAAGTGCGTTTGCAATTAAACCAAAGCGTTCACTATACGGATTAAAACAATCCGGGCGGATGAGGTATACCCGTTTGAGTGAATACTTGATTGGAAAGGGATATTAGAACAATAAACAGTGCCCTTACATTTTTATAAAGAAGACAAGTTCTGGATTTTCAATCATAGTTGTGTATGTTGATGATATGAACATAATAGGTACTCTTGATGAAATAAGAGATACTGCACGCGATTTGAAATCTGAATTTGAGATGTAAGATCTTGGGAAAACTCGGTTTTGTCTAGGTATAGAACTAGAACACCGAGCTTGTGGAATTCTAATCCACCAATCCGCTTATATCCGGAAAATGCTCAGGCGATTTAATATGGATAAATCACATCCGGCTAGCACTCTCATGATCGGTCAAAGTTTGGATATAAGGAAAGATCCATTTCGTCCAAAGGATGATGATGAAGAAGTGTTGGAAGCTAAAATTCCCTATCTAAGTGCAATAGGTGCATTATTGTACTTAGCACAATGTACTCGACTTGATAATGCATTCTCAGTTCACTTGTTTCGACAACGCAACGTCATTGGAATGGTATTAAGAATATCTTTTGATACCTAAAAGGAACCATCATTATGGACTATTCTTTCCCTACAAAGAGAAAAATGGGGTTACAATACATGTTAAAGGTATTAACAAATAAAGTGATACCCCCTACAGTGAAACCCCAAATGATATATTAGTAGGCTTTGCTGATGTTGGGTATCTCTCTGAACCACACAAAGGTCATTCCCAAACAGGATATGTTTTTACAATTAGGAACACAACGATTTCTTGGAAATCTACCAAGCAAACCCTCGTAGCTACCTCGTCGAACCATTCAGAGATTACTGCTTTACGTGAGGTGGTTCGAGAATGTATCAATCTGTCACTACACATATTAGAGGGACAAGTGGTTTAAGTTCAACCACTAAAAATCCTACATGCATATATGAAGATAATGCAACTTCTATTGAACAAATGAAATTAGGATATATCAAGGGTGATAATACAAAACATATTTTGCCAAAGTTTTTCTATAATCATGTAACACCCGAAAAATTCTAGGTAAGTAAATTCCTAGTTATGTATGTGGTATATCTTAATTAAAAGTTTTTTTATATAATTGTATAGATTACGTCTTAATCTATATTATATTATAAAACATCTATAAAAAAATCTTAAAAACAATTGTTAAAGCTTAATGTACCGTTATTTAAAGCTAATTACTTAAACCTTAAATAAAGAATGAAAACTTAAAATCTCTTACTATTTAATCCTTATCTCTAACAACTTTAACTTCCTAAAATCACTCCTCACTTTAATTCCCCTAAAATCACTCCCTGCATAATTAAATACATGATATGTATGTATATATTGGTAGCAATTATTTGTGCATGATTTTGGCCAATTTTTTTTATGTTCGTAGCAAAGTGTAATAATTATGTTGATATTGGATTGATTTTGTTGCCTAAAATCAATATTTTGTTGTCAAAAATCAAGATTTTTGTTTTATTTGTTCAGAAATAAATATAAATGATTTTTTTAATTTTTAAAAAATTCGGTAAGATATAAATGTAAATGATTTTTTTTCTTTTCTATGGAATGAAAATTACAAAATTTAATGGGTTAGATGAATAAATCTTCAAGATCTTTTTTGTAAGTGTGGATTTTCGAGTCAGTTTACGTGCACCGACTAATTCTTCAGGCAACCACAAATGGCCTTTGAGTCATCGCAAGTGATCTTCCATGGCCACAAGGACTTTGACAGCAATGTTTTAAAAATCGGGTCGCATTAAAATCGTGATGTACCTCGCTGCATTGCGCGAGTACGCTTCTAGTACTAAATAAAAGCTTTATTAATTACTTATATAGTTTATGTTTTATTGTTAATTAATTAATTAATTAAAATCTTTATTAGTTTAATTTAATAGATTATGTTTCATTTTAATTAAAATAAATAGCTTATTTAAATAATATGGATTAAATTTTTTATTAATATGAAAAGCTTATTGAATTTAAATGATATATGGACTACATTTATTTGGACCAAAAAGGAAATGGATGGGCTACTCGGTGGGCCAATAAAATTCTTTGAAGGTGCATAGGAATCTTGGGCCAAGTAATTCAGAAGGACTCCCCAGGCATGAAAAAAAAAGTCTGACCGTGAATATGGGAAATATCTAAGGGGGCTGGTCTAATGTTTGATCTAGGCGACTGAGAGGCGCGTTTATACCCACCTGAATCTAACCGCAAGTACGGTGTCTAATCAAGTAATACATACAGGAAGTATGAGGTAATATCCTTGGGGGGTCAGTGGATGGTATCTCTGACTACCAGGGTTCGAATCCCGTGGCAAACATGTGGCGATATCCAGATCATGGGCCCGTTTTCCTTTAATTGGACCGACCCATGATCGCCGGGGATTAGTCGGGTGGCACCCTTAAGTGGGAGCCCGGATACCTCGGAAACGTGTGTATGTGTTGATGTCGTTCAAAAAAAATACAGGAACTATGAGTATCGAACCAAAGGAATTAGGTACTGAGTATCACAATAACTATATCAATTATTATCTGGACGGTCAAAAAGGATTTAATGGATGTAATAAGTAACGAAAAATCTAAATAACAAGACTTAAGACAACTTTGAAAGCTTAAGGATTTGAAACTTTGATTAGAGAGAAAACAGTTAGGGGTTGGACTCTTAATGGATCTTGTTTAACCAAAGAACATTGTAAGCGGATAAATGATGGGAATCAATAATCAGTGACTGCACAATCACAAAAAACATTCATTACACTCTCTCGAGCTATAATGAATTTATCTTTGAAAGTAACTTTGAATCTCTCGATCTTAACAATTAAATTAAAAGATAAATTAAGCACACGATTGTTAAAACACTAGGGCTTAATTGGTATATCTCTATGTTCTCGCCCTAGGCATATAACATACCAATCTAATCTTGATTACTTTTCTCAAAGATAATCAAAACCAATAAAATGATTACTAGTTGATCAGACTCACAACAGTAATAATCACAAGTCATATACTTCATTGAATTTAAACAAACCCAATACAAATCTCAATCACATGTCCAAATGATTAACAAACCCAAAAATCATCTAACCCCCAACATCTAAGGATTAGTTCATGTTGGGGATGGTGAAAAGCAAAGCTTTCAACAAGGAAATCACAAAACTAGACATCGTTAGAAATCAAATTAAAACTCCCTAAGATGTGAATTCTCCACGCACACATATTTGACGATAAGATCAATCTCTAATGCCAATATGTTATCTCCCAATTTCTTCCTTTAAAATCTGGTTTAGAGCTGTCAAAAATTGCCCCCTTAAGCTTCCAGCCGCCAAGTGAGAAGTAACCCCATAACCCTAGTTGTAGAAATCGATTAAGTGCATAACAGAACCCGGCGCAGGTTTGGGCACGAGTAAACTCGCGTGGGAAGTTGCCCACTTTTTAGAACTCGCGCGGGTGACCAAATCTGCGTGGAACCCGCTTGGAACACTGTTTCCTCTACACTATGACTCATCCATCATTCTAAATGTCCTTTAAACTTGGTCATCACTTCCATCTTTTTATCTCTTCCATTTTTGGCCCGATTTCACCATGATTCTCCCATTTTCTTCAACTATTCTCAACATGTACTTACTTTCAATAATTCGTTAAAAACATCACTATTTTCCCTTGGAACACTCAGTTCCACTTAGATTTTAGATTATTAGTAATGTCGAAATTCAACATTATCAGCGACTTCGCCACGGGTAGGTCGCTTACGACCACAGTCCCCATAAAATCCGTTGTATTTTTATTTTATTTTTTGGCCTCTTATAACCTCAATTCTCATTTTTAAACTCTCTACTCACTTCATTAAATGCGATTGGGAAACATTTAAGGGCAGTTTTTGATCTTCTCCAAGCATTTAAGGACTACAAAACATCAAGATTTCAAGTATTTCATCAAGATCCAACTTCACTTCCCCAAATCTAGGTTTTTGCCATTTTCTAGGTTTTCTTCAAAAACCTACAAGGTGAGTTCCAAATGTTTTGTAAAACTAGATACATACCTTAATGTGATTATCTAACCCCATTACATGTTTCAAAATAGCTATTTTATTCCCATTTGATGATTTGACCATATTTGCTCAATTTGATGAACTTTTGGACATTTTTAGGTATTATTGGAAATAACCTCTATACTGGGGATATAATGAATGTTATATCATGGTTATGACATATTGTGATGGTTATATCGAACATGATTTATATTTTGGCAAATTTGTGAAAAATCTCATCTTATGGATTTAATGACCTAACTTGAGGGTTTTTGTCTCTATGTGTAAATTTCATGATTTTAGATGAACTTATGTGGTTATGAAATGGCTTTTGAACATGAGTGTAAATTTAATGATCAAACTTGAGGTGTTAACTTTAGGGTAGACACTAAGATCTCCATCGCTTGAGGTGTTACCTTAGAGGTAGATACTAAGTGTGTCAAGCCTTGAGGTGTTATTCACACGAATAGACACTAAGGATAACCGACTCTTGAGGTGAAACTTGTTAAGTGGTCATTAGGACACTTGGACTATAAGTCTTGAGGTGTTATGCGACAACGTTATCGAGTGATATAATTTTGTGTTCTCGTCACTCTCAATGGATACGGGTATCCCCCGTTGAATCCTCCTTAATGTTGCACTTGGCTTATAAATGGTCTTATCTACTTATATTGAATTTTATCTACATCATGTTCATGCTCACTAGGCTTTTTGGCCTAACACTTGTTTGGTGTCAGCATGTATCTCAGGTTCTAGTGGTGTGGTCGCCAAGAAGGTTTGACCGGTCTTTTAGAGAGAGCTTGGGAAGCATTTTGAGACGATGACGTTTGAAGTTATTTTTGGCAGTTTAGGAGACACCCGATTGTAATCTATTTTCTTCCATAGAATTAGATTAGGAGGTTGTCATCCTCAATCCAATTGTTTACAAACTGTAATTTTAATTGGCGTATTCGAAGTTCCCTTTTTGGGAAAGCTCGTATCTTGATATTTAAATATCATGTTCCGGTTTTTATTTGGAATTTTGTAGTCCCAATTTTTGGGGTGTTACAAATCAACAACAATGAACTCTCCTAAAGATCCAAGTGAAACAAGTAAAGTCTGAGAAGAATGGGGATGATTTGTTTACCAAATCACAACCTAAGGCCATATTTGAGAAACATGTGAAAAGCATTGGAATGCGGAGACTTTCCAAACTCTCTTGATTAACGTACGTATCAAGGGGAGTAGTAGACAAAAGGGGGAGTCTATTATACATGTAATATTTCGAGAATCGAACTCGGGACCTCTCGCACCAAAAGCGAGAATCATACCATTAGACCAAATACATGTAATATTGATATGTTGTTCTCTTTCCTCCACCCAATGTTTTATTTTTTTTCCTGTTGAGTTTTTTTCCTTGGTGTATGTTTTAGTGAGGCAACTGTTTATATACCATCTTGTTTTCTTAACTCCCATGATTAATGTATAAATCTGAGGGAATACTAGACTAAAGGAATAGTGTATAAATGGATGCGTTGTACTCTTTCCTTCATCCTATTTTTTTTTTCCACTAGATTTTTATTTTGACGTAAGGTTTTAACAAGGCAACAATAGTGCACTATCACTCCTTTGACTCGGCACAAGGGGGAGTGTTGAAAGATAAGTGTGCTATCGTCAAAAGGATATGACGATAATGATAAAGTTAGAGATAGAAATATACATAATAGAATTAGACTAGAAATATATATCTCATGATTATCTCTTTGTAACACGTCCATTATATAAAGGGTTTATGATTAATAAGAATTTACAGCTTTTCTATTCTCTTAATATTAGTTGTTCTACAACATATATCATGTTTATGGTAAATATCTACAAAAATTGGATTTTTTTTTAAAAATAGGGTCACGCCCGGGACGGTTATGAAGGGTCCCAGTTGTCGGTCCGGTTACAAGCCAACTTCTTCAGGCTGGGACTGATATAGCCCAGGACCGGTTTTTTATCATCTCCGCTCTCACCGATGACCTGCCTCACGTTCAGACTCGGGTTTCCCCCCTCATAGTGTTCATCAATAATGTCTAATATTGCGAAAATCAATATCGATAAGACATTCGACATTTAGGTAAACTCTTAAAACATTTTTTTATTAATAGTTGATCACTACTTGACATATGTTAGTTTCCTCAATTTAAATTATATCAATGCATGTTTCTATTACTAAATGAATTGGTTGCATGCTAAAACTTTGAAAAGTTTATGTTCGAACTTGAAAAACCTTGAACTAGAAAATGTTCAAAACTTGTATGTTTCAATTTTCAAAATATTTTATGTTCATAGAACAACTGCATTAAATGATTCTTATTTATGAAGTGATTAATACCATTTCTCTAAGGGGTTGTTTGTTTTTTTTAAAAAACCTTTTAATGACTCTTAAGTTAGACTTTTTTACACACCACCTCTTATTAATCATAACTAAAATAAGATTTCAGACTTTAGACCTCTTAAAAAACAAACGGCACCTAAATTATCCTTGAAGTGATCGAGAAATATTTTAAAATCATCTTGTTTGCAAGGAGAGCTTTCAAAAAGCTTATCTTTAATCCCCAATATTAATAAAGTTTGTTATATTCATTTTGGTTTTCTGTTTGAAAATTTATTATTTTAGAAAAGATTGACATACAATTCTGTATGAACTTGTGTTTTTAATTGTCAGTGTTTTCACTCATATTAAGAAAAAAAAAATTGTGTAAACATTATACAACGAAATGATATATATCTTTTTATCACCGGTTGTCAGGGCCGTCCCTGGGAGAGGATGGGTCGGACGCATGCTGAGGGCCAAAAGGAAATAGGGGCCCAATTTATTTTAGTATATACTCTATATTAGAAGTTAAAAAAATTGTAAATAAAAAAGACAAAAAAAAAATTAGTATATAGTAGGACCTAAAAAGAATTTAACATTATATTAAGAGCTCAAACATATATTAATTTATAACATTGTACAATAAAATTTGTAAAAAGTTATTTAGTCTTTCATTTTATAGTATTGCTTATCGTTTCTCTAAGTTTTTTTTATCTACTACTAATATCTAAAAACTATTTTTGCCTATAATCTTTAATATATACTTCATTACTCATCTTCCACATACTCTTTTCATTAATTCATCCACATGAATTTTATTTTTGTGTTAGAATATAGTAGATTTCTTATTATTAACTAAGAAAACTCTTACCAAACTATATGAGACAACCAACATATATCTATATTTAGGATTTGAAAGATAATTTTTTTCCATACATTATTGGCTCCTTATTAACTAATGTTGGGTCCATGAATCTTAAGTACTCTCCTATCTTTAAAACAAGATTAAGATTTCAAACTATAACGAACATGAACTTTTGATTTTAAGATCGATGGTTCTTAAAAAGTTTGTGTCAATCCTAAAAATTTAAAATGATGATGAAAAACATTAACATCAGGTAACATGTGGAATATCAATGGATTTATGTTGATTTACTTAAAGTGCTACTCCGAATGGTCAACATAGTGGCGTCAAATGATTTCAATCTATATATTAAAGGTATATCATAAGATGCCTTTGATGGTAGAACTAATTGACGATTTTATGTAAAAATGATATGATAGATAATATTAATTAATTTAGAAATAATTATTGATTGATTGAAAATCAGTTTTATATGAATTATTAGTATTTTTTGAATTCAATGTTATTTTTGATGATATAAACAATATATTAAAAATAATTTCGTACTTATCGATAGCCCATTTTTACATCTCACTCAGGACCTATACAATGTCAGGAATGAGCTTGCCAGTTGTTATGTCGGAATTTGTCAACTTAGTATGCGAATGATAACTGGTTATTTACATATGTAATTGAATGATATTGATCATCTTAATGTATGATAACTAGATATACATGATGGTTAAACTACTATCACATATGGCTAATGCTAACCTTATAAATGTTGGTGGGCCATATGATTAATTGGTATATTATGAGTTGTGGAATGACTAGATCTTATGTAGTGATGGCCAAAAATCGGGCTCGGGTCGAGCTGGGTCTGGCCAAAATGGGCTTCGGGCCTCTACAGTGAAAGCAAAAACCGGGCCAAAACGGGCTTCGGGCAGGGCAGGGCCGGGTTTCCCCCGAAAAGGCGTGGCCCGGTTAGGCTTGGGGTAAACCGGTTTAACCAAAACCGGGCCGGGCCGGGCCCAAACCGGGCCGTGATCGGGCCGATGATTTTTTCGTATTTTTTTTAAAAATAATTTATTTATATAATGGAACACTAAAATACACTTTAAAAATACGTTTTATTTATAATAAATCACTAAAATACACTTTAAAAATACATTTTATATATAATTTTAAGTTACAAACTTACAATACAAGTATTTATAGGGGTTTGGGGGGTAAAAAATACAAAAAAATGTCAAAAAAACGTATATAAACGGTAACATAACGTCTTTTTTTTTAAAGTACGAATCGGGTCGGGTCGGGCCAAAAACCGGGCCGTGAACCGGGCTCGGGCCAAAAACGCCAAAAACCCAAACCGGTCCATGATTTTGGGCTTCAAACCGGTTTGGCATCGGGCCGGGCTTTCAGACGGGTCGGGCTCGGTTAACCGATCGGGTCGGGTCGGGCCGGGCCAAGATGACCACCACTAATCTTTATATGAGAAAATTTCTAATGCTTATGATCTATTTGCTTCAAACTTTTTTTTTTGTTCTCTATGATTTGAATTGCTAATTTTTGTACCTTGAGAACCTGATTCCTGCAATGAGGACACAAATCATGATTGACAAAATTAAAACTCTAAACCGGCGTTTGGTTTGATTTAACGGTTTTGAGGAATTTGGATTTAATGTTAGAGGGATTTGCATTTTGAAGAATTTGGAATCTTTAGTATGTTTGCTTTGTAGGATTTGGAATGGAACTTAATTTCATTCTTTATAAATGATCTATATATAAAAACAAATTATATAAAATTATAAATATAATTAAATTACCTTTTTATTAATTGATTAATAGAAACCAAGCGGTTTTAACATATTTAAAAAAAAAAATTACAAACAAATCCTATGAAATCCCACGAAATATCAACCACTTCCATGATATTTCAAAATCCAATATTTGTTGGATTTCATGAAATCTCGAGTTTCAAATCCAGGAAATCTTTCAAACCAAAAATGAGATTGGAATGGAATGGAATTCAATTCCAAATCCCTTCAAATTTATCCAATCTTGCAAACCAAATAGTAGACCTGGCATACATGTTGTATTGGGTACAAAGTTAAACAAGTTGAGGGTGCCTAACTCGAACCTGACCCTTTTAATAAGCAGGTCATGAAATCTCAACCTGAACTCAACCCGTCTAACCCGACACAACCCTCCTAACCCGTTTAACATTTATAAAAAATAAAAATTAAAAAATCGAAAATTCACAAAAAATTACTAATCCAAAATTCAAATGAAATAATTGGAAATTCAAATTTTATATATAGAGAGAGAGAGGGAGGATCATTTGTTAACCTTGTATTTCTTGCTAACTATGTGAACCTTGATCAACCAATAGGATTGCAAGGTTAGTTGATGTTTTATTCATTTATTTATTTAATACAAAAGGGTATTAACGTCATTTTGATATGTAATCTTTTGTAATTAATTGTATGAGAGTTACAAAAATGAAGATTCCAAAATTGTTGTGTAGGTTACGATTTCACAATTTTATCATTTTTCATAATTTTTTTGAATCATTTCAATATTGTTTAAGTAAAAATGTCAACATAACCGTTCATATGTATTTATGCTAACGTATGAGTTCATGTTATTCATATCTGTTCATAGTTAACCATGCTTACATATATATGTTCAAGTTGTTTCATGATGAAAAAAATAAGGTTAACGTAAGTTTTTGTATGCAACTATAGTATCATCACAAAATATGTGATTCACATAAATTTCTTTAGATAACATATACGATATATGATTTGGAATTACGTTCAATTTAAATATCAATTTTATATCACATCTGTTCATCTAATTTAAACTTCAATTTAACTACGAACATTAGAAGGTGATAATTGTTCATAATATGTGAAATTAAGTGTGTTAACAGTAGTGTTCATATGCATCCATGTTAACAAATGTGTTCATGTTATGCATATATGTTCACATTTGTTAACATATAATTCAAATTTCAATTTGGATATCATCTTTTAGCAGTCAATGATTGTTCATATCGTGAGAAATTGAATATGTTAACATAAGTATTATAGTTGCATAATATGATAACATATATGTTCATGGTATAAATGTGTATTAGTTGCATAATATGGCAGTTACAGAATCAATGTTGGTACTCGTCGGTTTCTAATTTAGTATAATAAATGTGTTTAAAGCGTTTCCAAAGGTTTAATGTTTTGAGTGTTTTTTCCCCCAAAATACCCTTTTCCATTCATGTTCACTTACAATTGTATTTAATGAAACATTTTTTTATTAAAAAAAATTACATTTAATCTCAACCATCCGATCTATAGATGGATGGTTTGGATTAGTTTACATGGTTAACAAGAAATACAAGGTTAACAAAAGATCTCAACCCTATATATATATATATATATATATATATATATATATATATATATATATATATATATATATAGGAAAGTTCAAATGAAAACTCATTTTTCATTGTGCACGTGAGGACAAATCTTAGTCACTCGATCTCTTTTGATCAAACAACTCATATTAAATAGAGTTTTTAATTTTAAAATGTTTAGGGGTAAAAATGGAAGAAAATTTAAACACACGCCTACCATATTTGACTTTTTATTTTCTTTTTTAATTAAAAACTTTTTACCCAATTAAAGTTTAAAATAAATTATCTTAAAAATTACTAATATTTTAATCAAACAAATTACATCAAAAAACGAGAATTTTGTGCTCTTCAATATGACATCCATCTCGATATAGTTTTTTTTTTTGTCGTTTTTACCGTTTTTTACGTGAAATGCTATATATGTGTTATATTCATTATGAATATTTATGTACGTTCAAGTTTGTACAACGCATCGACACCGTAAGTATGTAACTCGACATCACCTTCTTCAACACTTTCTTCAACGACGTAAGGCATCACGTTTCTTCAGCACCGTAACTCAACACCCATCAAGACGAATCGAGAACCTATCGAGTAATTCTGTTGTGAATCGGAGAACAAAAGAGAGCGCATCACGTCTCCACATCTTCACAGGTCATTCGTGTGTTATTCATCATGAATAATGTATCATTCAGGATGAATAATACAACATTCAGGGTGAATAATTCACAATTCATGAATTCGTGTATTATTCGTCATGAATGTTGTGTAATTCATCCTGAATACTATATTATTCATCATGAATAATGAACGAACGTTCACATTTGTTATTCATACTGAATATGGGACATCCGGGGATGCGCATACATATTCATAGTGAATTAAACCAAATTTAGGTTGTGAATTGGGAAACAAAATAGAGTGTGCCATGTGTGTACACGTTCACAGGTCATTCATATATTATTCATCATGAATAATGTATCATTCATCATGAATAATGTATCATTCAGGATGAATAATATAACATTCAAGGTGAATAATACACGATTCATGATAAATAATACATGTGTAGATCCCATATACAGTGCAATCACGATATAATAATTAATGAAGAACAATAAATAAACCACAACTGCTAGTCATATGCTTAGATTCAATAATGAAGGGTTTAGGTTTACAGAAAGAATTTCTGATAAGAGAATGTAAACCTTACGACTAACTTTCTAATAATGATTTCTTCTACTCTTCTCACCTACAACTAGGTTTAGAAAACTGTTAGAGCATAAATATGTTGGATACAAGATCATAGAAGACTAAAGACTAAAGACTGAAGGTCAAAGCTAAAGTCAACTCTCAGCATCAAAGTCAAAGTCTAGTGTAATAAAAGTCAAAGTCAACATTGTATATTTTCTGTTTTAGTTGTTTGCGCATTTTAGGTGTGTGCGTGAACAGTGTTTTGCGCGTTTCTAGTCTTAGTATATATAAGCTTTGTGCGTGTTCTTTGTAAAAAAAAGCAATTCATTAGTGTCATACGAGTTTAAGCTTTGAGAGAGTAATATTGTACATTCAGACTTGTGATTAATAAAAAGTGTTTCAATTGATAATTCATTATTAGAATCTTGATCTATATTGATTGTGGGACACACAATTGGTATCAGAGCAAACTAATTCAGAAAAGTTGGATCAAATTTGAAGAATTTCAGATCGTATATAGACGAACTCGCTAATTACTGTGGAAATTCGATTTTTGGGCTACAATGGTGTTTTGGACTTGAATTTGATTGATTTGTAATCGATTTGATGTATAGAAAAAGTCTTATGTACATTGTTTTGTTCAATTCACATCAAATCGATCTGAATTTTGGATTTCATCAATTGTTGAGTTCGAGTTTGTGAATATACTGTAATCAGATCGATTTTGAAATTGTGTTGTTGTAATCTGAAATTCGTATGTTGTAGTATGATCGAAACATGATTTAGAAGCTATCTGCAAAGCTTCAAGCCAATTGAAGAAGGATTAGATCGGTTTCAGTCTGAAAGTTTGAAATTTTTGTTCGAAAAAGTGAGAACTCGCTAGATCCAGAAAACTCGCAAGCCAAGAACACGCTAAGTGAAGAACTCGCAGAAGGAAGAACTCGCAAGGTGAAGAACTCGCAAAGTACTTTTGATCTGAAGAACTCGCTAATAGGGTTGTGCGAGAAGCTAAAACTCGTACATAACTAGGTGCGAGTTTCTACTGTTCATTTTCAGTGTCGTGCGCGAAGTGGTCTCTACGAGAAATAGTGTCGTGCGCGTTTGATGTTTGCGCGAAGTATCCTTGCGTTATTTTTCCTAAGTCTAGAACTCGCAAGTTCTTGTTATTGCGCATTTACATTTAGCGCGAAGTTGGTTTTTGAAAATATTCTAAGTGTCTAACTCGCAAAGGTCTTGCGAGAAGTTTCAAAACTCGTACATTGTGGTGTGCGAGAAGTAGAAACTCACAGAGTACATTGTGCACGAACCTTGGTTCACGTAAGTAGTGTCGTACGCGAAGCACAAACTCGCACATCATTGTGTGCGAGAAGTGCATTTCATGCAGCCTTCCTTATGTGCGTTTCTCAAACTCGTAAGAAGGCATTTGCGCGTTTTGTTTAGGTTTATTTGGTATGCGAGTTTCATACTTAGAAAATTTTTCTGAATTTTTCTGAAATTTAACTAAGTTTGATTTTTGTAGATCCAGCTTTACTTTCTGAATTTTGACGATCAGTAAACAGTGTAGATCAAGATGACTTCAAAAGATGCTCTTTCTATCGGTACAGACGTCAAGCCTCCTGTTCTCTTCAAAGGAGAATATGAGCAATGGAAAGACAGATTTCTGGATTTTGTTCGATAAGGAAATGGCTTCTGAACAAGTCAGTTCAGAACCCATGATAACTGGAGTATTAGCTTCTGGACAACTCAGTTCAGAACCTGTATATGAAAAAAACAAATCAGATGAAGCATCAACGTCTACTAATCATTTATCTGATTTAGATCTTTTATTTGAACTGTTTTATGATGAATATCTTGGGTCTAATGTGCATAAACCTGTTGTGGTTGACAGGATGGAAGATTCAACGACTAATCATCCAACCACTTCAGAAGTTTCTACTGAATCAAATTCCCAGATTCAGCAAGATATTCCGGTTCAAATGCCTACTCCAATAGTTGAAGTTGTATCTACTAATGATGAGCCAGAAGTTCCTGAGTCAGTAGGATGTGCTGTAAGGACAGATCAACAGGATGAACAAGCTGTACCTATTGAAACTTCTGCACCAATTACTTCAACTGAAATTCTCCCTCATATTGCTCAAACTGAAGAAGTTGATAGTGGATTTTTGGATGATAATCATGATCAATCTTCATCTAATCCACTCCCTCACGAACATCACTGGACCAAAGAGCACCCTCTACACCAAGTCATTGGAGATCTCAACAAACCGGTGCAAACTAGGTCAGCAACTTTAAATCAGTGTCTGCATAACTCATTCCTCAGCAAGATAGAGCCTACTCGAGTATCAAAAGCTCTTGCTGATTCGGATTGGGTGTCTGCTATGCAAGAGGAGTTAAATCAGTTCGAAGCCCTGAAAGGTTGGAGACTAGTTCCAAAACCAGAAGGAAAGACCGTGATAGGCACTAAGTGGGTATTCAAAAACAAGAAAGATGAAGATGGTATTGTCATTCGAAATAAAGCAAGACTTGTTGCCAAAGGTTACCGGCAAGAGGAAGGCATAGATTACGACGAGACTTATGCTCCAGTAGCGCGTATAGAGGCAATTCGCATGTTTCTAGCCTACGCAGCTCACAAGAACTTCACAGTTTATCAAATGGGCGTGAAGACTGCCTTTCTGAATGGCATACTTAAGGAGGAAGTCTTTGTCTCGCAACCAGAAGGCTATGTGAATCCAGATAAACCAGATCATGTCTACATCTTGGATAAAGCACTTTATGGATTAAAACAAGCGCCTCGAGCCTGGTATGAGGTATTATCAAAATTCTTGGCCAAGTCAGGTTTTTCAAAAGGTAAAGTCGATACCACTTTATTCATTAAAAAGGAAAAAGTCGATATCATTCTTATTCAAATATATGTTGATGATATAATATTTGGTTCTACAAATCCTAAATACTGTAAGAATTTTTCAAATCTAATGGTGTCAAGATTTCAAATGAGTATGATGGGAGAGATGAATTTTTTTTCTCGGATTACAAGTAAAACAGTTTTCAACGGGGATTTTTATAAATCAAGAAAAGTACATTTGTGATATTCTTCGGAAGTTCAAAATGGAAAATTGCAAACCAATTGGAACCCCAATGGCACCAGGTACTAAGATCGGCACCGATCCTTCGGGTAAAAGTGTTGATGTTAGGACTTATAGAGGAATGATAGGTTCTTTAATGTATCTTACTTCAAGTAGGCCAGATATTATGTTTTCAACATGTTTATGTGCAAGATATCAGGCTGATCCTAAAGAATCCCATTTGGCTGCTGTCAAACGGATTTTTAGATATCTGAAGGGGACTGCAGATCTTGGTCTGTGGTATCCTAAGGATACAGGATTTGAACTGACTACTTATTCAGACGCAGATCATGCTGGGTGTATGTTAGACAGGAAGAGCACATCGGGTCATATTCAATTCCTTGGAGACAAGCTCGTTAGCTGGGCGTAAAAGAAACAACTTTGTGTTTCCACTTCGATTGCAGAAGCAGAGTATGTAGCTGCTGCTAGTTGATGCTCTCAGGTTTTGTGGATGAGGACACAACTGCGAGACTATGGATTCAAGTTTGACAAAATACCAATCTATTGTGACTCGAAGAGCGCTATCGCAATATCAGCTAATCCTGTGCAGCATACTAAAACAAAGCACATTGATGTCAGGTATCATTTTATAAAGCATAATATAGAAAAAGGTACAATAGAACTTTACTTTGTAAAAACTGATTATCAACTTGCAGATTTGTTTACCAAAGCTTTAGATGAAAATCGATTCAATTTTCTTGTGTCTAAGCTTGGTATGCTAAATCTCAAGATCTAATCAGTAATTACCTATTAAAGTTTTCTTTATTGTAATTTTTCATCATTTCTTTATTATTATTTCTGAAAGGATATCTGCACTTTCACATTTTGTTCATGATCTCAGGGGGAGTGAGACAAGATTCTAAGTTGATCATCATTATTCTGAGGGGGAGTTTATAGAATTATTGCATTTACTTAACTGCTAACTTTTTGTGATGCATGACTTTAGGGGGAGTCTATGAGTACAACAAAAAGGAGTAAGGATATGATTTCTGGTCATTTCAGATCAGAACTCGTACTTTCAATGTTTTACTGCTTTATGTCTTTTATTTTTCAATAAATTTGTGAATAAAGTTGCTTTGACATGACTTTGAGTCTTGTGCAGAATGAGAGAAGCTTTCAAGATCATATATTTATGACTTCAGTTGACTTCATGAGATTTAAGACTGCATAGAAAGGTTAATTTCTTATCTTAATCTGATATATGGTTGAAAGAAGGACAACTTTCAATCATAGAAAACATGTTCTTAAATGTTCAAACCACTTCCCGATTCTTAAACAGATTTCATGAATTGGAAGTGTGATTTTAAATGTTTTCAAAATTTACTTGTGCTTACATGATTATAAATCGTGTGTTTCCAAAGATAAATACTTGCGTATTGTCTTTTCTATATACTTTCAAGTATTCACACACACCGGTTTGACTTATTTTTGTTTAGAATGTTCTTACCATGTATCAAATTTGAAACATATTTTTCGATGGTAAGACACCCCGCTTGTATTTCAATGAATTTTGAGCGTTATTTCATTTCGAAGCGTTTCATTCAAGA
This sequence comes from Arctium minus, assembly GCA_954870635.1. Taxonomy (NCBI): domain Eukaryota; kingdom Viridiplantae; phylum Streptophyta; class Magnoliopsida; order Asterales; family Asteraceae; genus Arctium; species Arctium minus. Next base: position 136,568,186 of record OX941081.1, on the reverse strand, counting down.
ATATCTATATTTTGATTCATATAGACAATATCTATTATTCTTGACCATAATCTTTAATTGCTATATCATTCATTTCTGATCATTTTTCATACAATGTCAGATTTTCAAACAAGTTCCTTGCATTCATGTTTATTCTTTCAATATACTTGTTTGAAAATACTTCAATGTTTAAAAATGCTCAAATCTTCATGATTATATTCTGAGCATATATACATCTGACATTTGTATATTTGTGCTTTAACTGATAAAGTTAAACCATTTTTGAGCAACATATGCTTCATAGGAATATGGGTTATTTGTGCTAGGACTTAAATGAACTTCTATGGATTCACGATTACCAGTGTTTCCTTCCCAAGAAGTTACTCCATAGTGATTGAGTGTGAGGAGTCGAAAAGAAATGAGTGTAGGTTGTGTGTTGAGGTAAAATGGAAATGAGAGTTTGGTTAGATGTGAGCTTAATGATTAAAAGAAAGAGGGTGTGCGAACAGAGTAAAAGAATATTAAACTCTGCACCAACTTTTTCTGAGCCGGGCAACCACATTACTAATGTTTCCCAATTCTTCGTGAACATTATTGAAACATGCAACTAGCCCATGCCAACTCTTGATACAACCCCACCAGCCACTCATTTTCTTCTTAAGAAGAAAATGTTTCATATTTTTTGGGGACGCAACATATAATCTATCTGGTTTTCATTTGAAAAATCTAGATATTGAAAAAGAAGGAAGTATGCCCCACCTTAGCACTTCAATCATGCACGTTGAGTCTGTGTTTATCTACTGTTGTCTCAGTGGTTTACACAATGTTGAGCCTTTTATAAAAGCAATCATCCAGTGCTTAATTTTTTCTACACTTGCACGAACACACAAGGAATTTGTTTTCTTGTCATAACATTCATAGAAATTTCCTTTGTGGTGTTTCGATGATTGGATGGAAGCCCTGGGGGAGTGAACATCAAAAAGATCCTTTCCTATGTGTATTCGTTACACACAGTAACTTCGTGTTACTAACAGGCATATTAACTGATTCATTTGTTGATTCAGGTGTTACATTCCTACTTTGTCTAGATTTGAAAAGATCTGGATGAATACATTGTTCGAATTGGCAACGAATCAGAGACTCATTATGACAGATCAGTGGTCAGAACAGTTAACGACATTTCTTGGAGAAAGTTTTGATGTTATAGATGCTCTATTCATCAAAAGGGGGAGATGAATTACAGAAATGTCAGTGTCAGAAATTTCAAAGTTAAAGATTTGAAGATGTGATAAAGTTCAAAGTTTGAAAGTTTGAAAGTTTGTTCAAGCAAAGTCAAAGATGTTTGAAGATGTGCTGATTTTATGATATTTTATTTGAAGATACTTTGCTAAGGCAAGTCGAGCTAAATCTGAAGATAATTTCTTTCTGAAGTCTGAAAGAGTCGTGTGGTAATTTTGAAGAGATTATTGAAGATCGTTTCTACCATATTTTGGGGAGATTGTTAATTTTCTTCAAAGAGACAGACTTGGGAAGAATACAGTCAAAGAAAGAGAAGATTGCAATGTTTGTGCTTGTTGAAGAAAATTTGTTTTAAAGGAGGAGATTGTACTTTTTGAAGCTTTACGAGAAGACTGAACTGCTAAATCTTTCAAACATGATCTTAAATCCAAAGAGGGAGATTGTTAGAGCATAAATATGTTAGATACAAGATCATAGAATACTGAAAACTGAAGGTCAAAGCTAAAGTCAACTCTCAGCATCAAAGTCAAAGTCTAGTGTAAGAAAAGTCAAAGTCAACATTGTATATTTTTTGTTTTAGTTGTTTGCGCGTTTTAGGTGTGTGCGTGAATAGTGTTTTGCGCGTTTCTAGTCTTAGTATGTATAAGCTTTGTGCGTGTTCTTTGTAAAAAAAAAAGCAATTCATTAGTGTCATACGAGTTTAAGCTTTGAGAGAGTAATATTGTACATTTAGACTTGTGATTAATAAAAAGTGTTTCAATTGATAATTCATTGTTAGAATCTTGATATATATTGATTGTGGGACACACAAAAACATTTAAATATGGTCGTATAATCCTAATGGGCTTTGAGGCCCATTTTCAAAACAACTATCAAATAATTACAATTCAAACCCTATAAATGCGTTATACAACTTTCAACGTACTAGGACTTTCAGTCCTAACAATCTCCCCCTAAAGTTGAATAAGACATTTATCATCTTGAAATCTTCAAGCTTGATCTTCTTTTCCTCTTGAATCTTTGAAGAACTTTGGTGTTGCATGTCTTCATGTCTTTCAAAACTCCTACTTGATTAAAGCTCTTCGTTTTCATAGTTTCAACTTTGTAACCAGATTCAATGTACAATAGCCTCGACTGAACGCACTATTGAGCATCTTTCGACTGTAGAAACTCAACACATCGGATCAATACACAATAAAGATAATGTGCGAGTTACGTGACATTCTACGGTGCAACTTCATTTTAAAACAAAGAATTTGTCTCTGAACCGCGAGTTGAATAAACTTTCAGCTTAAGAACTTGTTTCAATCAGCTCGTAGGAGGTATCAATGAGTAGCAAACACCACATGATAAGGGATAGAAGAGCTGCAATCTTGAAATCCAATGGCTTTTCAACCTTAGATTTAAAAAATTTTGTTACTCCCTCTCATATTTTGCTAACTCCCAACATGATAATCTGTTTCTTTGAATTATGTGTTGTTCTCCCCCTCATGATGATTAGGAGAATCCTGAGCATCATGTAACTTCAAAGACTAAATGTATGAGTAGCAAAATCCCAGATAAAACGATTCAGTAACCAAGGGTAACAGCTAACACAGAAACACAATAGTAACTGTTATCACAACAATTAAAATAATTGTGTGGCCTATTTTCAGAATTGGCATCGATGTATCTCTGATAGGACTTCCAGTTATCACGGAAGTAAAATATTAAAAATTACTTCTCAAACTGTTCCGGCAATATCACAAAGATATGCAAGGGGAATCACAAAGATTTCGTGTGTTTGTGAATGAAGTATCATAATGGTGATTAGGCTCAAAGATTGATTCAACCTAGGACACAGGTTAGAAATCAATAGACACAGTGAGATGAATACGAAGTTTGGAGACTGGAGTCGATGTCTTCCTTTTTCAATATCTAAGACCTCCGAGTGAGGAATAGATAGATTATGTGCTAGATCTCCGTGCAAATATGAAACAAGTATCTTTTGAGAGATACTTGAGTGGTTGGGTAGGGTGACATGATTTATCGACACTAGGTCCATGTTTGTTTCAATATCCATCTCCAAAGAACAAGAATGAATAGATTATGTGATAACCCGGATAACTGACTCGATTTGGTTAGGATCAATAATTCTTTTAAGTCATGTCACATCCTCACCTATTCCTTTTTTTAATCACATCACTCCGAACTCAGTTATCAACCTAGACCCCTCACTGATATCTATGAATGGGATGTGTTTCTTGGGTAGGTCCTTCCGGTTCTGGATTGACCATAGAAACATTAAAAGCCCTAACACTCCTTTAACTCACCAAGATAAAACATTGAAGTAAACTTTCTGATTTGAGATTATCAAAAGTCAAAAACATTTAAGAACGAGTCTTGAACTGAAGTGTTCAGAAGTCGATATGAATAATAAACAACATGGTACTCCCCCTCAAAAGTGGCATAACCCTTGATTGTAGTCATGTGACATGAATAATCTGAATTAAATCACTCATGACATTCCTGTAAAACAGATTAAGAAGATTCTGGTTTTGGTATCCATGTTGTGATGGATCCTTGATGGTTAGTTGCCTTGGCTTTGAAGCTACTAAACTGAGGATTGAGGATGCTATAAGTACCATACCAATTATTAACATACCTTAAATCCACAAAGTCACTATTTCCACAGTGAGTGCAACAGATCTTTGCTAGGTTTAGACTGATCAAATTTCCTGTAGAATAAACATAAGTAGGTGAATCAGTCTTGGAAATAGATGACTTTGTATCAACTACAGGAGAATCATGAGACTTGTTTCCTTCACTGTCTTCTGTAGTTGGTTTCTTTCTCCAAACCATTTTTACTTTCCTGGAGAAATGATTATCTAAAGAATCATTAAGCTCGCAATCAGAAGAACTGGAGTAGTAAGTATGTCTTTTGTTAGAGGTTTCGGTCTTTCTTTGTTTCTGTGAATGTCTTTTAGATTTTTGCTTTGAAGATTTGTTCATAGAAATCTTTTGAGAGGCAGATGTTGAACATTCGCCTTTATAAAATTTGACCGGTGGCTTACCAGTTGAATCCAAAAAATCAACATGACTTGGAAGTTTAGGATCGAAATCAAATTGGTCTAGCTGACTGTCTGGACACACCTCAGAATTCAGAAAGACTGAGAATTCCATTTCCTCATCAGAAGGAACCTTATCACTTGAAGGATTTAGGAAACTGGAAGGATTTGTGCCTTGAAGTGGATCATTAGCGGAAGCATTTTGAAAATCAGAATGATGATCCATGTCAAAAATTTGAGGCTCTTTTCCTTTGTTAGAAGAATTTGGTGAAACATCACCCAGAAAAGCTTTACAAGAAGAGGTATCTGAGGGTGGAGAAGAATGTTTTGACAGATTGATTTTCTCAACTTGGAGTGAGTCAAGCTTAGCTTGAAACTCAGCTTTGTGAAGTTTCTCTTTCATCAGATCTGCTACCAAGGCAGACAGTTGTGAATTAAACTTATTTATCTCTGTCTGAAGATATTCCTTTTCCTCCCTCGGCCCAGTTTCCCTTTTATCGGAATTGAGACACTCAAGTTTGGATTATAACTCTTGTTTTTCCTTTTGAAAAATGAGCCTTTCCTGTGCAAATGATTCTTCTAGCTGAACAATTTTCTTTTCTAAAATCAGAGGTGGAACATAGATTTTGTGGTCCAGTGATTCTTCCTCAGTTTCAACCGTTTTTGAATCAAGTTCAGTCTGAGAATAGCTTTGAAAATAGTCATTTGACAGAAAACAGGGGTTTTCGGTGTTGTATGACACATTCAATGAGTCGTGGTAGTGTCTTTCCTTCTCAAAGTTTCCAGTTCCGGATCCTCATCAATAAGTGGTTTAGTCCATCTGATTTTGTACTCTGGGTAGGTCTTGTTCACTCCCAAAAATTTGAAAGCATATAACGTGGGAACTTTGGTCAAGGCCTTTTTCAGATGATGTGGGTTATCGTAACCGAGACCCGTCTCTAAATATTTGAATTCTTTAGGTGCATTCAGATGCATCGTTTGTCTAGATTGACCAATTTTGTAAAGTTTCAGTTCGAGATCCTTTAACTGGCCAGTTAACCTTTGATTTTCATTTTTATAAGACACACTTTTACTCACAATATCAATTTTCTCATTTTCTGGCATACGAAGCTTGTAAGTAAGATCATCTACTTTGGTCTTTAACTCTTTTGATTCTTTTGAAAGACTTGCACACTCTTCCTTTAGATTAGAAATTTGGCACAGGTTGCCAGCAATTTCAATGCGTTGATTATCATATTTGTCAAGTAGTCTTTCAACTCTAGCTTCTAAACAAGAAACTTTCTCTTTTAGCTCATAATAAGTTGGATGAGACATTGTTGTTTGAAAAACTTGAAGTCTAGGGACTAAACTTGACAAAATATGAAAGAATCAATCTGCAAGGACCAAGAGTGACAACGAGTGAAACTTGAAATTTTAGGGGTCACAAATGACAAACGACCGAAACTATGAAGTACGAGGACTAAAAGTGACACAAAATGAAACTTAAAACTAGAGGGACTAAAAATGATAGAAAGTGAAACTTAAAGGTAGAAGGACCAAAAATGACATAAAATGAAACTACTAACTAGAGGGACTAAAAGTGTAAAATTTAAAGCTACTAACGGACTTAACTGGACACTAACTGAAAAAGGACTAAAAATGAAATAAAGCTAACTAAACTAACAAACTAACTGGACTAACGGAGACTTAACGGAAAAGGACCAAAATGTAAGAAATTTAACGGTCACTTAACGGAAACACTATTCATCATCCCCTTCGTTGAGACAACCTGCAAAAACTCGAAAACGGTTAGAAATAATCAATGCAAAACGATCGTTAAAGCTCCTTGAGCAGTCCTTAACAGATTAAAACTCAAACGGTCAACCCACGATCACAAACGAACCAACCGAAAAAGTTTCGGAAAACGATCGAAAACTTAAAAAATCAGTATGGGTTAAAACTTTTCGACCAAAAACGATCGATTATGTTCCCTTAAGCACCCTCAACTAGTTAAAACTCGAAAAAATATCTCAAACTCTCGAACGAAGCAACCGAAGATTTTTCAGAGACCGAACGAAAACTTAAAACCTTGATATGGGTTGAAATTTTTCGATATAAATCGATCGTTTAAACTTTCTAAACAAACCTTAACAATTTAAAATCGAAAAAATTCGTCCACGATCACTACCGAATCAACCGAAATATTTTCGAAAAACGATCAAAAATAAAAAATTTGTTAAGATCTCCTTCAAAGCAGTCGCTCAAGAAAGCGGATGAGAGTGATTCAGACACGAAACCACTAAAACACTCTGTTAAGGAGGGTGAGAAAAGTGGGGTAGACGCTAAACACAACAAAATTACTGTCGAGGAAGAGGAGGAAAGTGATTCAGAAACCAAACCACTTAAGTTGTCTGCTAAAAAGGTAATACAATCAATTCTGGTGATGTCAAGGCCCGGACCAAAAAGATTCGAACTCCCGGTTGCAAGGTAAGTAAAAACCCGGTACAGATGGGTTAACTCCCTATAGTCTTCAATCACCCGGCTCGCAATAATTTTTATGATTCAATCCACCGACCAATTGCTTCTTAAAAGTATTGATTAACTTGCAATCAATTTAAAAGCAAAACAACAATCAGCCCAATGTACAACTCCACCGTCCCATGATAAAGTATTATCCAATCAAAGATTAAGAATTTCAACCAAATTTGAATTATGGATGCATGATGTATCAACTCCCTGCAGACTACAAACTTAAAAAACAACTCACGACCGGTGTAGCCCAACCGGGGGAGCGGGGGTTTTCACCAACCCGGGGACCGAGGGTTTTCACCCGGGAGTTCTATGGTCCGGGAGTTTATCCCGGGAACCGGAAGATTTCAAACCCGGTAAGTGCGACTGGGTTTGACGAACAACTTCGAGAAATACGGCGATATAAACCCAGTAATCGACACAAATACTTTTCAAATTCAAAATTAATCGAACTTTTAGCTTTGAAAAATACAAACCCATATCTGATTTAACAGAATAACAATAAAACTCAAACTAATTCCTTAAATTTCTAAGAACATAGGAAGCGGCCGTGTACAAACGAATCGAATAACCTTTTAAAATTAAATCTCAGATTTCACGACCAAACCAAACCTTTAAAATCAGAATTAATCAAACGAGTTTGAATATCAATCACAAACCCATATTTAATTTGCCACAATTCACACCAAAAACCTTTGATTATGAGGAACACAGAAAAAACGGCCGAACAAAACAAAAAGTCGATAAACACAAAGGGATTTTAGACAAACCTTTTGATCGCATCGAATGAAAATTAATTCGATCCCGCTCTGATACCAATTGTAGATCTCAGATACAGTGCAATCACGATATAATAATCAATGAAGAACAATAAATAAACCACAACTGCTAGTCATATGCTTAGATTCAACAATGAAGGGTTTAGGTTTACAGAGAGAAATTCTGATAAGGGAATATAAACCTTACGACTAACTTTCTAATAATGATTTCTTCTACTATTCTCACCTACAACTAGGTTTAGAAAACATTTAAATATGGTCGTATAAGCCTAATGGGCTTTGAGGCCCATTTACAAAACAACTATCAAATAATTACAATTCAAACCCTATAAATACGTTATACAACTTTCAACGCACTAGGACTTTCAGTCCTAACAACATGAATAATGGATTCGTATATTATTCATTCTGAATATTGTATTATTCATCCTGAATACTGTATTATTCATCATGAATAGTGAATGAACGTTTACCTTTGTTAATCATACTGAATGTGGATACCCGAGGACGCGCATGCATATTCATAATGAATATAACACATATATAGAATTTCACGTAAAAAACGGTTAAAACGAAAAAACCCTGAATATTGTATTATTCATTCTGCATACGGTATTATTCATCATGAATAATGAATGAACGTTCACCTTTGTTATTCATACTGAATGTGGACACCCGAAGACATGCATGCATATTCCTAATGAATATAACACGTATATAGAATTTCACGTAAAAAACGGGTAAAACGAAAAAAAAAACTATATCGAGATGGATGTCATATCGAATAGCAAGAAATTTTCGTTTTTTTATGTAATTTGTTTGATTAAAATATTAGTAATTTTTAAGATAAATTATTTTAAAGTTTAAGGGGGTAATTTTTGATTAAAAATAAAAATAAAAAGTCAAAGAAAGTAGGCATTGATTCAAAATTACAATTTTGTTCTTAATCACTTCTCAATTAACCTTATTATGTATTAACCATTGATTAGTATTCTATGTTTTGATCAATAGTTAAGATTTGTCCTCATGTGTACAATGAAAAATGAGTTTTCATTTGAACCCACACCTATATATATATATATATACATATATAGAAGAAAGTTCAAATGAAAACTCATTTTTCATTGTGCACGCGAGGACAAATCTCAGCCACTCGATCTCTTTTGATCCAACAACTCATATTAAATAGAGTTTTTAATTATAAAATGTTTAGGGGTAGAAATGGAAGAAAAATTTAAACATACGCCTACCAAATTTAACCTTTTATTTTCTTTTTTAATTAAATTTTTTTACCCAATTAAAATTTAAAATAAATTATTTTAAAAATTACTAATATTTTAATCAAACAAATTACATCAAAAAAACGAGAATTTCGTGTTCTTCGATATGACATCTATCTCGATATAGTTTTTTTGTCGTTTTAACCGTTTTTTACGTGAAATGCTATATATGTGTTATATTCATTATGAATATTTATGTACGTTCAAATTTGTACAACGCCTCGACACCGTAAGTATGTAACTCGACATCACCTTCTTCAACACTTTCTTCAACGTCGTAAGGCATCACGTTTCTTCAGCACCGTAACCCAACACCCATCAAGACGAATCGAGAACCTATCGACTAATTCTGTTGTGAATCGGGGAACAAAAGAGAGCACGTCACGTCTCCAAATCTTCACAGGTCATTCATGTGTTATTCATCATGAATAATGTATCATTCAGGATGAATAATACAACAATCAGGGTGAATAATTCACGATTCATGAATTCGTGTATTATTCTTCATGAATGTTGTGTAATTCATCTTGAATACTATATTATTCATCATGAATAATGAATGAACGTTCACAATTGTTATTCATACTGAATGTGGGACATCCGGCGATGCGCATTTATATTCATAATGAATTAAACCAAATTTCGGTTGTGAATTGGGAAACAAAAGAGAGTGCGTCATGTGTCTACACATTCACGGGTCATTCATATATTATTAATCATGAATAATGTATCATTCAGGATGAATAATAGAACATTCAGGGTGAATAATACACGATTTATGATAAATAATACATGAAACATGGATTCGTGTATTATTCATCCTGAATACTGTATTATTCATCATGAATAGTGAATGAACGTTCACATTTGTTATTCATACTGAATGTGGACACCCGAGGACGTGCATGAATATTCATAATGAATATAACACATATATAGAATTTCACGTAAAATTCTATACGATTTGTGATAAATAATACATGAATCATGAATTCGTGTATTATTCATCCTGAATGTTGTATTATTCATCCTGAATATTGTATTATTCATCCTAAATAATGTATTATTTATCATGAATAGTGAATGAACGTTCACCTTTGTTATTCAGACTATATATGGACATTCGGGGACGTGCATGCATATTCATAATGAATATAACACGTATATAGAATTTCACGTAAAAAACGGTTAAATCGAGAAAAAAACTATATCGAGATGGATGTCATATCGAAGAGCATGAAATTCTCGTTTTTTTGATATAATTTGTTTGATTAAAATATTAGTAATTTTTAAAATAAATTATTTTAAAGTTTAAGGGGTAAATTTTTTTTAATTAAAAATAAAAATAAAAAGTAAAAGAAGGTAGACGTTGATTCAAAATTACAATTTTGTCCTTAATCACTTCCCAATTAACCTTATTATGTAATAACCATTGATTAGTTTTCTAAGTTTTGATCAATGGTTGAGATTTGTCCTTATGTGCACAATGAAAGATGAGTTTTCATTTGAACTCACCTCTACATATATATTGGGTGGTTTACCTAGCAAACCAAGCTATTTGTACAAACCGTATAAATCATCCACATCCATACATTTTAGTGGTCAATGGCTAAGATTAAATGGATTCTATTTATGTAAAGAAAAAAAGAAAATTAATTTTCTTTAATTAAACCAACACAAAAAGGCAAAAGCGGAAAAAAAATCACTCTAATTCATCCAATAAATAGAATCCCGAAATTTAGAGAGGTGATTTATGGAAGATTTTATGGATTACCATTAATTTTGAGATTAGCAATTTACCATTAATTTTTGAGATTAGCAAGTACCGAAATTTAGAGAGGTGATATATATAGAGGGAGGATCAAACGAGAACAATAACTATTTAAAAGAATACGGGAACTAACAAAATCACTAGTGATTTTACATTAACGTGCAAAAAAGCACGCGGACCTGAAGCCGCGGTCAAAGTCCTTTTTTCGTGTGTTAATGTAAAATCACTAATGATTTTGTTAGTTCTCGTGTTCTTTTAAATAGACATTGTTCTCGTTTGAACCCGACTCTCTCTCTCTCTCGGGATCAATTGGAAACCAGTATTACATTGAAAACTTTGGAAACCGAAATCAACCAATTATTGAATTTCTTTTTTTTAATTGATAAGGTTATTTTAGTCTTTTACATAATTTCATAATATATATGGTAATTGTTATTATTCTTATATTAATTATTATTTATTTTTAATTTATTTTATATATGGTAATGTTAGTCATTTATTAATGTAAAAATGAGATATTTAATTTAGGAAAACAAATTTTAATCATACGGATCCTCTATTTTTGATTCTGATAAATCATTGATTGATTAAAATATTAATATAAAAAATAAATATTTAATTTTCAAGTATTCATATGAAATTACCTCCAGGCACAAAATATTAATATAGTGAAACATAATGGATTTGATATAGTGAAACAAAATATTAATATAGTGAAACCTGATAAAACAGATTTGATATAGTGAAACATAATGGAAAGGTAATGAAACAAAATATTAATATAATGAAACCCGATATAGTGAAACAAAATATTAATATAGTGAAACCTGATGAAACATATTTGATATAGTGAAACATAATGAAAAGTTAATGAAACAATAATGGTAATGAAACTTAATTGGGTTTTTACATACTGCATATTGATGAACATGTAATAAAAAGGTAGTCTTGATATATTGTTATTATCTTTTATTAATAAATTAATTAATTTATTACCATATATAATTATTATCTTTCATTAATAAACTAATTAATTTATTACCATATTTCATCTTTGTTGCCAAATTTGAAACATAAAAGAAAAAGACACATTTACCCTTTTGACATATTATTATTATATTTTATTAATAAATTAATTAATTTATTATCATATATAATTCAAATGAATCTTAACCATTAATTAAAAAGATCAATGGTTGAAATTTGGTTTCCAAAGTTTCCAATGAAATTTGGTTTCCAATTGAAACCACTTATATATATATATATATATATATATATATATATATATATATATATATATATATATATAGGGTGCGTTTCTTTTGCAACCCAAACAATTTGTACAAACTATGCAAACCACTATATTAGGAAACAATAGATATATTTATGAATAATGATTATGATTCATTAATAATGATTGTGATATATATGGAAAATGTTAAGTTTATTCATTATAATCATGATTTTAAATTAGGAAACATAATAAAATCATATATTCTTTAGACTTGATGAACAGTTAAGATTGGTTTGCATAGTTTGTACAAATTGCTTGGGTTGCAAAAGAAACGCACCCTATATATATATGGGGTAAAATCATGTGAGAACCAAAAAAAGATTGAGAATCGTGAAAACTAATCTAAGCCGTAATTTGGTTTTGATCCTATGGTTTTAATTAAAAACTGTTTCACCACATGAAAAAAGACATAATCATCATTTTGGTAGCATGATTCACCTGATGAAACACACAAATTCATTCATCTGATGAAACACACATATTCTCCTTATTTCACCACATGAAATAAATCACAATTTTCATATATATATATATATATATATATATATATGTCATTTCCTCTTATGAATAACAAACATAAGTTCATATATATATCTTAATTCACCACATGAAATCAAATAAACATTTCATTTATTATCTATTTTCACTTAATGAAATCAAATACAATTTATACCTATAATCATATACAATCAAATTTCCCCATTGTTCTAGGTCCTTTGTGGGGTCTGCATTTGTACCAGTACTTCATCATCACCCTCTCTTTCTTTTTTCTTTCAACCAGCTCTAATGGCAAAACCAAATCCATCAAGAACTCCATTTTAAGAAAACCAAATCCAACAAGAACTCCATTTTAACCTTTAATCCTCATCTTTTCCCCAATTTCTCTATCTCTTCTCCCCTAAAATTCACTCCAGAAACCCCCAATAATCGCTCATACGACTTCCTACTCGCCTATTTTTCTGGCCTCACTGTCCTGCGTCTTTCAAGATCCAAGCGCTGCTGATAACAACGATGCTCTTGTAAGTCTCTCTCACTGATGTTGCCGCCTCGTACGGTGGTCGGAATTTCGTTAGTGTTATGGCAGCAGCAGCCGGATGGAGAAGGATTCATCATCACCGACATCGTGTTCTTCATCTTCATCCCACATCTTGGATTTGACAGCGTCGCCGTCGCTGAAACTCCGATTCATTTAGTTTATGTGATCGGTTATCTGGATATGATTCTAGGAATCAGGAAAAGGGTTATGATTCTCCATTTTTCAATCATCATCAACAACATAAACAAGAGATCTAGATCAACATCTCTCGATTCACATCACCTCTGCAAGAAGATCAAACAATCGGAATCCTCCTCCACCGCCACCGCCACTGTTCTTATGGGATCAAAACTTGCTTTACGAAGTGCTCGAGCATGTGGACGTAAAAACGTTAGGTGCAACGGCTTGTGTTTGCAGACAATGGAATCAGACGGTTCAGGATGAGTGGTTATGAGAGCTGATCTGCACCAAACACTGGGAAAGTATCGGATGTAAACAGTAATCGTAATCGTAACCTAATTGATCTTAGGGTTTAGGAATTTATGATTGTGTTCTTAATTGTTGGTAGTGTATGGAAGAAGATAGGATGTGATAGGTTTAAATTACAATCTTACCCTTAAACTTCCAAAACTTTCACTAATATTACAACAAATGCCATTATTGTTAATCACCCTTGATTAAAACCCTTAAATGGTAGAGATTAGTCCTCACGGTCCTCAACTTTTTTTCAGTTTTCATTTGATTACCGTCCTATATATATATATATATATATATATATAGGGGTGGGTTCAAATGAAAACTCATCTTTCATTGTGCACATGAGGACAAATCTTAACCATTGATCAAAATTTAGATAATTAATCAATGGTTAATACATAATAAGGTTAACTGGGAAGTGATTAAGAACAAAATTGTAATTTTGAATCAACGCCTACCTTCTTTGACTTTGTATTTTTATTTTTAATTAAAAAAAATTTATCCCCTTAAACTTTAAAATAATTTATCTTAAAAATTACTAATATTTTAATCAAATAAATTACATCAAAAAAACGAGAATTTCGTGCTCTTCGATATGACATCCATCTCGATATAGTTTTTTTTTTTTCCTTTTTAACCGTTTTTAACGTGAAATTTTATATACGTGTTATATTCATTATGAATATCCATGCACGTCTTCGGGTGTCCACATTCAGTATGAATAACAAAGGTGAACGTTCATTCACTATTCATGATGAATAATACCATATGCAGGATGAATAATACAATATTCAAGATTTTTTTCGTTTTAACCGTTTTTTACGTGAAATTCTATATATGTGTTATATTCATTACGAATATGCATGCACGTCCTCGGGTGTCCACATTCAGTATGAATAACAAAGGTGAACGCTCATTCAGTATTCAAGATGAATAATACAGTATTCAGGATGAATAATACAGTATTCAGGATGAATAATACAGTATTCAGGATGAATAATACACGAATCCATGATTCATGTATTATTTATCATGAATCGTGTATTCACCTTGAATATTCTATTATTCATCTTGAATGATACATTATTAATGATGAATAATATAGTATTCAGGTTGAATTACACAACATTCATGATGAATAATACATGAATTCATGAATCGTGAACTATTCACCCTGAATGTTGTATTATTCATCTTGAATGATACATTATTCACGATGAATAACACATGAATGACCTGTGAAGATGTGGAGACGTGACACACTCTCTTTTGTTCCCCGATTCACAACATAATTACTCGATAGGTTCTCGATTCGTCTTGATGGGTATTGGGTTACGGTGTTGAAGAAACGTGATGCCTTACGACGTTGAAGAAAGTGTTGAAGAAGGTGATGTCGAGTTACATACTTACGGTGTCGAGGCGTTGTACAAACTTGAACGTACAAAAATATTCATTATGAATATAACACATATATAGTATTTCACGTAAAAAACGGTTAAAACGACAAAAAAACTGTATCGAGATGGATGTCATATCGAAGAACACGAAATTCTCGTTTTTTTGATGTAATTTGTTTGATCAAAATATTAGTAATTTTTAAGATAATTTATTTTAAACTTTAATTGGGTAAAAAAAAATAATTATAAAAGAAAATAAAAAGTCAAATGTGGTAGGTGTGTGTTTAAATTTTCTTCCATTTTTACCCTTAAGCATTTTAAAATTAAAAACTCTATTTAATATGAGTTGTTGGATTAAAAACAGATCAAGTGACTGAGATTTGTCCTCACGTGCACAATGAAAAATGAGTTTTCATTTGAACTTTTCTCTCTCTCTCTCTCTCTCTCTATATATATATATATATATAGGGTCAGGTTCATTAATTTGTTAACCAATATTTTCTTGTTAACTTTGTGAACCATTTCTAGCCCTTGATCTTGGAAATCAAGGGTTGAGAATGAAAATATCTTTTAGAAGGTGTAATAAATGTACAATTAATGTAATATTAGGGATGAACTATGGTGTTGGGGGTATTTTGGGAAAAAAATCAATTAAATAAGATTCTTTATTTTCTTCATTAATTATCCTTCCAAAAAATCGTACCCCATTCGTAACCCCCCGATTCACCCCTGAAAATGTGAATATGTGTTCATCTATTAACTATTGTTTCTATTTAAATTTTGTACATAATGGCGATCCTTTTGTAGAAATATGAAACATGTCATGCTTTAGTGAATAAAGTGAAAAAGAGATCATATGTTCATTTGTTCACCTGTTTAACCACATGTATATGATGTATTCATTGTTGGTCCTACTGTCAACTAGATATGAGCTTGTGCATTTACTGAAAATGAACTTATATGCACACACACACACATACACACACACACACATATATATATATATATATATATATATATATATATTGAAAATAAAACGAACTTATATGAACACATATGAAAGCTGACCCCTGTTGTGCTAATAACCATCTGGTATACTGAAATTTTGTGGTATACTGAAAATGAACTTATATGCACACATATTATATATTAAAAATATAATTAACTTATATGCACACATATGAAAACCGAGCCCTGTTGTGCTAATAACCATCTGGGTATGCTGAAAATTTGTGGTATACTGAAAATGAACTTACATGCACACATATTATATACTGAAAATAAAATGAATTTATATGCACACATATGACCATTGACCCATGTTGTACTAATAATCCCAACTCATATACGTGCTTGGATGCCTAAAGGAATGTGCATTGTGTGTGCGTAATTAACCCCAACTCATATATGTGCTTGGATGCCCTGGTTTCATTGTCCCAAATGGAAATATATTCATAATACTGGTTTCTCATAATGTTACCTTAACTGACATCATATTCAAATAACGAAATATGAACATTATTTATTTTAAAAGTTGAAATATTGACCAAAAATGCGGTTCCTTATGATTTTATATTATAGTTCACATAGTTTCGTCTGATTGGTGTAAAATGTAAAGTGACAATCATACCTGGATTTGCATAATTCATCATATTTAATCGGTAGACAGACAACTTGAATTGAAACAAGTAGCTACTAGGCTTCTTGGGATGTTCATAAAATTTTAGCAATTGAATAGAAAATATTTAGTTATCAAAGAAAGCTAGAATTATGGAATTTGAATTTTTGTAACTCCCACATAATTGTAATAAATATTGTATACATTTAGATTTGCCTTTCTATGCTTTGTCTTTAATGATTAAAGGATTAAAAACAATATATGAAAGTGCAATTCTATTGGTTTGAGTGGTTCACAAAGTTAACAAGAAAATGGAAGAAAATGCTGGTTAACAAATGAACCTCCCTCTCTCTCTCTCTCTCTCTCTCTATATATATATATATATATATATATATATATATATATATATATAGGGAGATGTTTATTTGAAAAATGTTAAATATATGAGAAATAGATAAGTAATCTTACATTTTCATTCGGTCAAGATTGGCTTTGACTGGTCAAATATTGCGTCTTTGACTGGTCAACAATTACGGCTTTGACCGGTCAAAAGTTGTGGCTATTCTAAAAATAGAATGATAGTTTCGTAATTTTTATAAATACACAAGACGAGTTCATATATGAACCTGTATGATTCACATATGAAATATATGTTCATATGTGAACCCGTGTAATTCATATATGAACTCTTTTAACTGGTTCATATATGAACCAATTAACTGATTCACTTACGAACTAATTAACTGTAGGTTCATATGTGAATCAGTTGAACTAATTAACAGATTCATATATGAACCTTTGTGGTTCACATATGAATTAATTAACTGATTCATATATGAACACAAAAGTTCATATATGAATTACTTAAAAGAGTTCATGTGTGAATTACACTGGTTCATATATGAACATATAATTCATATGTGAATCATACAGATTCATATGTGAACTTGTTCCGCGTATTTTACGAAACTACCCCTCTATTTTCTACAGACCACACAACGAATTATCCGGTGCTTCACAGTCAAAGTCGCAAATGTTGACCAAATAAAGGCATTTCTTTATTTCTCATATTTTTAGAATTTCTCAAATAAACCTAATCCTATATATATATATATACTATATTATAATAAAAAACTCTTAAATACAAATTATTAGACATAAGGTACCATCATTTTATGCAATATTTTAAAAATCTCTTAATTTACAAGTATCAAAGCACAAGATACATATTACTACTGCAGGCTTCTAACACCCACCAATTTGGTATGTGCAGGGCCTTCCTTTTATGCAGATCTTTCCATGTATCACTATTAATTAATATATTATATTACTATAAATTTGTTTTAATTATATTATTAAATATGTAATTGGTTATTTTTTCTAGATGTCATTAAAATATATAAGATAATCATCGAATTCTAACAAAATGCTTAATTTTTTTATATAAAAAACATTATATTATTAAGCCTAAATTAAACAAATTTATAAAAAAAAACATTATCATTTTCTCAAAACCATTCAAAATTCGTACTGTAAATCGACAAAAAAACAAAAAATAAAATGGAACATTAAAATCGTGATGTATCTCGTTGCATTGCGCGAGTACGCTTCTAGTATATATATAAACGGGTTATTCGGGTCATTTTCGAGTTACATTGACCTTGACCTTAGCCGTTTAATTTTAGTGTCGTGTCGTGTCAACCCGTTTACTTAAACGGGTTGAAAATTTATTACCCAAACCCGTTTGTTTCGTATCAAGTTCGTGTGGGGTTACACTACAAGAAAAAGTACAATTAGTGACAAGAATTTTAGTGACCACCTATATTTTAGTCACTAACAGTGACATTAGTGACTATGACAAAAGTCGTCATTAATTTTTGGTCACTAATATGGATATTAGTGACAAAAAATAAATTTGGTCACTAAGTGGTCACTAATTCTCAAGGAATGTCTTTTACGAGTTTGTGTTTCGTCACAAAAAGTAGTGGTCAATTAGATTAAAAGGATTAGTGACAAAAAACGGTGGTCACTAAATTAAATATGTTTGTGACTAAAAGTTGTGGTCACTAAGTGGTATTCGTTTGTTGTTGATAATAGAGTTGGAAGAGTTAGTGACCATGAAATGGTGGTCACTATATTTGTAGGGTTAGTGACCAAAAAATTATGGTTACTAAATTGCATATGTTAGTGACCAAATAATGGTAGTCACTAAATTACAAGTTTTAGTGACAAAAGTGGTCACTAAGTGGTTTCCATTAGTTGTAGTGTTGGAAAGATTTGTGACAAAAAATGGTGGTCACTATATTTGTAAGGTTAGTGACCAAAAAATTGTGGTTAATAAATTGCATACATTAGTGATCAAATAATGGTAGTCACTAAATTATAAGTTTTAGTGACAAAAAATAGTGGTAACTAAGTGGTTTCCATTAGTTGTAGTATTGAAAAGGTTTGTGACCAAAAATGGTTGTCACTATATTTGTAGTGTTAGAGACCAAACAATAGTGGTCTCTAAGTGATATTCATTAGTTGTAGTATTATAGTGAGTTAGATGAGTTAGTGACTTAAAAATGGTGATCACTAAACTAAAAGTATTAGTGACCAAAAATAGTGGTTACTAAGGATGTGTTTGAACATACATTTACTATTAGGGGCTAAAATATATAACAAATAAAAAACAAAGGGGCTAAACTATAAAACAAATAAAAATGTAGGGACTATTCTAAAACGTTTTCAACTTAATTAGAAAAATACGATTTAAAAAAAACCCATCGTTCCAATCTCTCGACTCTCTCTCTCTCTCCCCGTCGCCTTGGTCGATTTATCTACCAATTTCGCGGATCGCTGTCGCCTTCAACAATTTATCCACCTATTTCGCCGTCGCCTTCGTTGATTTCTTAGTCGCTGTTCCGTCATCGTGTCGCCATCACGAATTCTCTCAATTTGGTTTAGTTTATATACAAAAATCAGGTATGTATAATGCCCTAATATGTTATTTGGTTTAGTTTCATCGAACCAGTTCTCAGGTCGATTTCTGTTTCACGGTTCTTCAATTGATTTTATCGAAGTCGACAAGTACCAATGCTTCTTCAATTGATCATATTTACAATTTCTTTACTTGTCAATTTTTGACATCTTAGTAGAAATCAATTTCGTGGCTTTGTTTGTAGAAATCATGCTTCTTCAATTGGAGTTGTGGCCCTCTTTACTTGACCTGTTTGTAGAAATCTACTTCAATTGGTTGTACATTTTCTATTGCACTTCTCTGTTTATGCTTCTTCCCTCGGTTTATTGATTCAATGGATTTTACAGGTAAGGGTAACCAAGGTTACCGGAACATCTGGTTCTGGCCATGTTCAGTCAAGCAGTTTGAGGTGGGCACCTGCTAACACCGATCAACACAAACCTAGGCCAACAAAGCCTTCCCCAGAACCAGAAACATCAGTACCTGTGATTGTTAATGGTCCTGAAAGCAGCAACGTTTATGATGATGGTAACAAACTTATTTTTCTATTCATTTACTTGTGAGATGAGTAATTTACCTATTTAGATTTAGTTGATTTTTTGCTCATTTAGCATTATTATGGAAGTAAATATTTCATAGTTAATGTGGAATAAGTTACTAATCATGTCGTGTATATGTCTACTTGTTTAGAAGAGCTTTCCTTCTTTTTAGTTTCCTTTTCCTGCTAGGCTAGATTTTCCCACTGTTTGAATATACGTAATCACCAAACACTTTACGAATATGGAATTGAGCTAAGTTTTTCATCTCTTTATATCCTTAAAATTTCATTCTACATCAATTGGTTGGAACCTTTACCAAAAACAAGCTACATCAGTATATAAACTCTCGATTATAAGCTACATCGTGTAGTGGATTATGTTTATACATTTTTAAGGGCAGTCAAGAAACAGATATACATAAGGCTTTCAGATTCTAAGTCATAATATTAACTTACGATCTGATTATTGCCAATAAAAAAGACCTGCATTTGATAAATGCTTCAAAATTTAACTTCAAACTTTGTTCAGAAATAACTCTAGAAGCAACACATGAAAGAGCCACAAAAGAATTAAGCTCGGTTTGTAACATACTAGCCTATGCATCTCTAAAAGGTTTGGGCCCATCAAAAGCAATGGCATCCAAGTCAGAAGTAATAAGGTTTGCTTTTGATAGTGTCAGTGTATTTGATCATTTTGAAAATTTTATGTTCTTGATTTATCTTTAAAACTTGTCTCTTATTTCCAGCAACAGGGATTTTGTTTTGGTTTTGTGGAATTTGAGTCATTGGATTCCATGCAGAGCGCCATAAAGGTACAACTTTTAGTTAGTTTTAGCTCTTATTTCTTTTTTCGCTCACACTTTTGCACAAGCGGAGGTTCTTCACGGAAACAACCGCTTTATCCCTCGGGGTAGAGGTCAGGTATGTATACATCCCACCCTCCCCAACCCAACCAAGTATATCCCGCTTAAAAGCAGGGTTTGGGAGTGGTGAGATGTACACAAACCTGACTTGCTTTGTCACGACTATTTGTTTTCATCATCTTTCCTTGGGAAATAAGAAAGTTTTGACTTGCTTCATATTTGCATATGTGGATTCCAGATATCAGAGCTTGAGGTGAAGAGGAGAGTATTGCCAGGAAACTTAGAGAAGAAATTAGTATAATCCGTGCAATGCATGACAAT
Organism: Arctium minus; assembly: GCA_954870635.1. NCBI lineage: Eukaryota > Viridiplantae > Streptophyta > Magnoliopsida > Asterales > Asteraceae > Arctium > Arctium minus. The sequence goes on along the minus strand of OX941081.1, from coordinate 136,547,077 downwards.
AAAACAACTTCCACTGCAACTGGAACGTCACCTTCAAAAAAAGAAACAGTAGTTGGAGGGAAAAGTAGCATGGGTGGAGGCCCTAGTGCGACATATAAGGAAAAGATGCTTAAGGTTTCATGGGAGAAGGCTGGTCTGGATTATAGTGCACAAAGACTGCGGGAGTTATTTGAAACATTTGGTGAGGTCAAAGATGTGGTTATTAGGAGTTCCAAGAAAAAGGATCAACCCTTGTCGTCATGGCTACCAAAGAAGCAGCTGTAAGTTGTTTAATCGAATTACTTTTAAATCATGTTATCTTTAAGTGTCTACATGAAGGAATGCTTTAAATGGGTTCTATATTTTTGCAGATTGCTGCGACTGGAACTGTATGTGGCGATCTCTCAAATCCTTTGTTAGTGGTACCCCTACAACCAACAGTAACTCGTGCTTTTCCAACAGCCCATGGACCTATGGAGTCTGATGGTCCGAAGCTAAATGAAGACCTTGTTGGTGCTAGATATCAAGCATTTCAAGATTCGGTCTTACAGAAACTGCAGAAGGTTTGACCCGCACTTGAATCTCCTTTTCATGTGATCCCCTTTGCAATAGCTTAATAGATAGGTAGAACATGGCCTTGCCGATTCTTGTACTTGGGGTTCAGTTACATAGGACAATAATAGAGTCTAAGCATTCCAGCCAACTATGACCACATTAAACTATTGGGTTACCCTTATATACCGGATAGTTCTATTTAGCTTGAAATATAGTTTTATCTAATTGTTCCTGTGGAATAACGCACTACAAGTTTCTTATTGAGATCAGATAGTTAGAAATTAATTAAAAAAATATGGCTTTTATAATTTTCTTTTATTCTAGTGAGATCGTGATGCTGTTTTAGGTCTCTTGCTTTCGTGTCACACACCAATTTTTTATTGGTAGATTGAAATAACCAAGGTCATCATAAAAGTAGAAGATGCTCTGCATCAGACTTGGTATCAGCAGAAATCTTGTATGTTTGAAATGGGAGCAGGTTCTAGTGAACCCACAACAGATGACAATGTTCAGGCAACATCAGGTGAGATTAGATCCTTGTTTATGTCTGATCCTAATAAATTATGTGGAAAAAGTGCTTTTGAAGTTCATTATCATCAACCAACCAACATTGTTTCCTTCTTTTATATGTGATTCTCTATTGCTTATGTAGAGTAATCGACTTGATTCCTAATCAACTGATGATGTATGGATCAGATAAATTATACCTCAAAACGAGATTAAGAAAATACTCAAGTGGCATACATCATCCACAATTGTTATTGAGATGTATCTTCTAAAATGTCATCAAGGATTTGGTACGCATCTATAACAGCTCACTTGCCCAGTTGTTTTGTAGCAATGACGAATGAAGAGCTTGTTCAGGCTGACCTGAAGTCGATGGATGAGACTGATCAGGCCATTGAGCGCTCCAAACAGGTGACGTCTTATTGATCTGATCTAACTTGTGGTTTTCTTGGTTTTCTGATTTGGATGATGCAAGTACAGGTGGTTCAACAAACAGTTGAATTGGGAACACAAACTGCTGTTACTTTAAAAGGCCAAGTAAGTAAATGGTGATAAATCTTTTTGGTCTTTTGTTTATGGTATTCTCACTTGTATTATGATGACGCAGACTGAGCAAATGGGTCGCATTGTTAACGATCTGGATGCGTGTTTTTTTATGGTATTCTCACTTTTCTAGGGTCATGGGTGTTTGTTTTTAGCTTGTTCAGCTAGGTTTATATAGGTTGTTTCGGGTTGCTTAGGTGATTATGATCTTCTTTGTTTGTTTTGCTTCTTGCATAAACTTGTTTTCTGGTTGTTGTTCCTTTTGGTTGGTTTAATAAATTGTTGCTTTTCAATACAAGATCCGTTAAGAACACATACCAGAGGGATGAGACATGTAATACACTCTAAAACAAATGTTCGTATAAAATAAAATTATTGAAAACAAATAGCCGTGAAATTGGTTGTAGATTGTTGGATATGTTTTGATTTTTGCAAATGAGACTGATGATCTGATGCCGTTGTGCGTTGGCTGTTACAAGTAATGGTTGAAAGATTGGGATCGGTTTTCTACGTCCATCCACTTCCTCAAGTAAGATATTTCTATTCCTTTGATGTATAAGCAAACCGGTTTAGTTTTCTAAAGTAGGTGTGTCGGGATTTGTCCAAAAATGTGTGTAAACGACCCAAAAACCGAAATGGGAAATAAAATGGATCAAGAGAAAAGTATGCAATGAAAACTTTATGATTTTCACTTTCATCTTTGTTATGGTGGTGTGTGACCTATCTTTATTCACATGTCAATGATTATGTAAATTGTTGATGAAGGATATGGTCCCGAGTACAACCGGTTTCTCTCAAGGGTCTACGTGCTCTATCTTAACTTCACACGAAGTCCATGTCCCTAAACACCAAGGTAATTGTTATTCCTGCCACCTGTTTGCCGGGGGTATTCATGGAAACAACCGTGCTATTTTTTTGGGACCCGACTGGGATTTACACCCTCGGTTTCACTTTGTCTTTAGAGTTTTGCGATCAATTTTAAAATCTTGGATGTACGTTTTGATGCAGGAACTGAGCGGCCCAAGCATTGCAGCTATGTGCGACGCCTCCATTTATAGCCGCGGGTGGTCAGACACCGTTTGTGTTGCCAAGCCACATTCCGATTTCGCAACCGCCGTACCCGGTGATTCGACCGATCTCAGTCCCGGGATCTAATGGTTTCTTAGGGGCCGTTTACCCAAATACTTACCCGATAAGCACTTACCAGTTAAATTCAATGTTATCGCTTACCTTATCGGATAAGATTTTAGTCCATTTAAACGGTATCGTAGGAAAAAATTTACTCGGTAAGTACTAATCGGGTAAGAGACGTCGCACTCACTTACCGGGTAAGACTCTAGACCATTGCTTCCGCTCTTACTAGGTAAGACTATTAGTCATTGTCGTATTCGTCGGTTAAGGTAATATAACTTGGTAAGCTTGGTAAGTGCTTACCCGGGTAAGCATTTGGTAAACGGCCCCTTGGTATCAAAGTATTCTTGAATTGAGAAAAATAGAGGTTTCCCTTACTGTTGGTTTAGAGAAGATGAAAAGGTCTTGACCAAGTTTTGATTGTTTGTTGAATTCTTTTTGCTTTTTTTTTCTTTTTCTTCTTCCGAGTAATAACAATTATAGTAGAGATTAATTACAATTTTTTTTATTCACATTTTATAATTAGTGACCACTTTCTTTTGTCACTAACAACTATTAACACTAGTGACCACATATTTGGTCACTAATGGATACTAACGGACTTTAACGGAGCCGTTATCTTGAACTCAATTAGTGACCTATTTTATGCATAATTAATAGTGATATATGAAAATGTCTGCATAAAATAAAGGTTCTGCACATACCAAATTGGTGGGTGTTAGAAGCCTCCAGTAGTAATATGTATCTTGTGCTTTGATACTTGTAAATTAAGAGATTTTTAAATTTTTGCATAAAATGATGGTATCTTATGCCTAATAATTTGTATTTAAGAGTTTTTTATCCGTGCTTTATAATAGTATAGATATTATATTACTATAAATTTGTTTTAATTATATTATTAAATATGTAATTGGTTATTTTTTCTAGATATCATTAAAATATATAAGATAATCATTGAATTCTAACAAAATGCTTAATTTTTTTATATAAAAAACATTATATTATTAAGCCTAAATTAAACAAATTTATAAAAAAACATTATCATTTTCTCAAAACCATTTAAAATCGTACTGTAAATCGACAAAAAAACAAAAAATAAAATGAAACATTAAAATCGTCACGTATCTCGTTACATTGTGCATGTACGCTTCTAGTATATATATAAACGGGTCATTCGGGTCATTTTCGAGTTACATTGACCTTGACCTTACCCGTTTAATTTTAGTGTCGTGTCGTGTCAACCCGTTTACTTAAACGGGTTGAAAATTTATTACCCAAACCCGTTTGTTTCGTATCAAGTTCGTGTGGGGTTAGCGTGTCGTCTATCGTATCAATTTTGCGAGGTCTACCAAATAGGACCTACGGCTGCAACGTGTTACATGAAGATGTTTCAAACATTCCTGTGTAATCTTTGTGCAACACATGTTATGAGAGTAAAATAAAGTGTTGCGGCCATTACAACTTCAAGCTTCTCAAATAAGAATGGTCGTGCTTAAATTATCTAAATTATGTGATGATGTCAAGTCAAGAAGTCATAAAGTGAAGCATAAAATTTGATAATGAGAATTTTAAAATGTTTAATTGATATAAAATCATTCGATATGAAATATTATTTTCTGTAAGCATGGTTAGTAAAAAAGACATTACAAGAAAAAAATGAGTTTTAATGACGATATGTTTCGATCATAAGCTATAGTGATGACATGTAGTCTCTATAAATTGCTTGTGACCATGCATAAATCGATTTTTAGCGACACCATAAATCGATTTTTAAAACTCCTATTTCTTGTGATGAGTTACAATTCAAATTTATATGCAGTAATGATATTGTTAATCAATTTGAAGGTGTAATGATTTTTTTTTATAAAAAAAATAGAGAAATGAAGGGTTGTATAAGTATGGAATATCATGTGAAATGAATGTAAATGCTATAATTCTAGATAAATGTTGTATTACTTGAATAAAAAACAAATTAATGACGATGATAATCATAGGAAGAGAAATCTCTAAGAGTTAATTACTTTTTAATAATTTTAGATATGACGATATATTCATTGAACAATATACTTGAACAGTTAAATATTAAGTATTTTGTTTGATTCTAAAAATTAAAGTCATTGGATGAGAATGAACTTATAAGATAATATGTTGATTTCACCTTTTACTATAATAATGTGACGGGTGTAAACTTAAATGCTTTTTATTTTCTGAATTATATGTGTTGCGGGCAAATTTGTCATATAAATCAATGTCAGCTACTGAAACGATTGAGTTTGTCGAAGTTGCAGACCGTTACCTTAATGTTGCAATTGCTTATTGAATTTTGTTGACAATACATGAGACTATAACATCTGTCGAAATGAAATTTTCTTAGATGTTGAATTTATTGAACACATATTTGAGGTCACTAATGACACAAAAAATGTTTAACGAATTGGTGGTGCTATATATTGAAAATGATAAAATAGATAATATTGATATATGTACTGTTATAAATGATTTTGCGTCTAGAAATATTTAAAAAAAATTGTTGTAACATCCCCCGTCCTCGTGGTCCGGAACGGATGATGTCACTAACGAGACTTAATATAAATACACAACTAATTCAGAGCTATTAATAAACTCTAAACATATATTACAATCCAAAATATTACACTTCAAAAAGTGTTTATAAACCAAAGGGCCTTTAGCCTAGCGGTATCAGAGCCTTTGTCATCCTACGAGGTCAAGGGTTCAAACCTCACCAAAGGTAAGGAGGGTGTGTGAGTTTATTTGTTGCATTTGTCGTATATAAATATTATATACTTAAAAAAATGTTTATAAACTTAGAACGTTTATATGATAAAGTGAGTCTAAAAAAATACCAAAATTTCACGCTCGATCTAAAGTCCCGTCCCCCTAAGCATCACTTTGAACCTGTCGTGTCAGAAAACAAAAATATGGCTGAGCACATGGCTCAGTGAATGCATTATAATATAAGTTCGAAAATAACAATAAACACATCGATAAAAAAGCGGAAGACTTAAAAATACAATTCGAAGAAAGTTCTAGAAATTGAAGTTCAAAGCTCATTTAATTCAAAAGAAAGGTTCAGTATATAATCAAAAACAATAATCTCAAAAAGTTCACACTTTATCTTCAAAACGTAATATAAATAAAGTCCGTCAATTCCTGTTGTGTTCGTGGGGTGGCCAAACCACACGAACTATTGGGTCGGTGTGCGGGCACACACACTCGAATCCCCCGTGAATTTAACCACGATCACATTTCTGTTGGTAAAAATTCTAGGATCGATCCATCCGCCTTGGAGCCAACAAAGTCGGCCTAGTCCCCAGAGTGGGTTCACGTAAGCCACTAATGGGCTTAACTCTGGTGGACCGAGTTCACATGCAGGATGCCATGACTACAAAGCCACCATAGAAGGCATCCCAAATAATGTGCCCATTTATCGGGTTGTTCTAAAAACAACAAAAACTAAACATATACCACTTACCCGAATGGCGTTCATAAACATCAAATTCAGTATAGTTCACATGTTTCATAAACAATTTCACACAATACACATTTTAATAAAAATCCAGAAGGTTCAAACAAATGGTCCATAACTCAACTTCAATATGAGACAACAAAACACGGAAACGTTCAAACATAAGATTCAAACCAAAATCAATGTGTGTATAAGTACATATTTCGTTGATCATGTTCAATTGATCAATTACAAGGCGGTGAACCACCTTTAGGAAGGGTCAGCTACAACAACTAGTTGCCCACGAGTCAAAGGAAGTGAAATCCAACCTTAACCGAATTGAGATGTAACACGCGATCAACCAAGACTCAGGACGAAGTTTAACTCGTTCGATTGCCTATTTAAACCATGAATTATTATTACCCACATAACATAGAACTCAATGGTTATTATCCTAAGCTTAATCACAAAACTTTATTCTTTTAGGCATTAAACCGAACACTTGGTGTGCGGTTAAACATATAGATACAAAATTCATCAATTTGATTCTAAACTTTACCCCTTTTCAATTTTGAACAACCCAAACATTTCTAAACATGTATATTATCATAACTTTGCAATAACACATCATAATCTACCAACCAACTTCAACTACCCTAACATACCAACTTAAATAACTTAAGAAGAAATTTATACCTCTAGGAAGGATTCGAAGAGTAGATTCCGAATATGCGATTGAATCTTTAATTACTTCAACAATTTAAAAGATATTTTAGAGAGAAGGTGAGATTTAGAGAGAGAGAGAGAGAGAGAGAGAGAGAGACATATATGGCGGTTTGGTGAGATGAAGGTGACAATGAGATTGATGTTTAGTTTTAACAAAAAAATTTATATATATATATATATAATTAATAGAAGTTTGGACAAATGATGGTTTTTACCCCTTAACTATCTTTGGTTGTCATTTTAATTACGGTTCAATTTGGTTAAGAATAATTAGATGATTTTAAAATGGAGTCTTACAATTATTCCCCCCCCTAAAAGATATTTCGTCCCCGAAATCGAATTTAGATAGGAAATTTATATCGATTAAAGAACTCGGGGTACTCCCGTCGCATATGGTCCTCGGTTTCCCACGTCGCCTCATGCTCCGAGTGATTTTTCCAATAAAATTTTACAAATGGAATTACTCTCATCCGTGTACCTCTCTAATCACGATCAAGAATCGCTTCAGGCTCGTCGCGATAAGATAGATCGGGTTCTATATGCTCCAAGGGATATTCAATGAAGTGTAAGGAATGATAGTTGTACCCTCAAAGTGAAGAGACATGGAACACGTTATGTACATGAGATAATTGCGGCGGTAAAGCTAACCGGTATGCCACAACTCCAACCCTTTCTAGAATTTCAAAGGGACCAATATATCTCGGGCTCAACTTTTCTTTGAGACTGAAACGTCTAATACCACGACTTGGGGAAACCTTCAAGAAAACTTTATCTCGCGCTTGGAACTCGATAGGTCGTCGTCGCTTGTCGGCATAGCTCTTTTGACAAGCCTGAGCCTCTCTCATCATTTGACACGCAATATCGACCTTCTCAGTAGTAACTTGCACCACTTCTGGACTTTCAAGAATACATTCTCCAACTTCATTCCAACAAGTCGGTGTTCGACATTTTCGGCCATAAAGTGCTTCATATGGGGCCATGCCGATACTCGACTGCCAACTATTATTATAGGAGAACTCTATTAGGTACAAGTAACTATCTTAGCTCCCGTGCCATTCCAACGCACATGCTCGGAGCATATCCTCCAATGTTTGAATCGTATGTTTATATTGCCCATCAATTTTCGGATGAAAGGTTGTACCAAAATTCAAACGTGTGCCCCAAGATTTATGTAAACCTTCCCAAAATTGAGATGTAAAACGTGGGTCTCGATCGGAGGTAATCGATATAGGAGTACCATGGAGACGTACCATTTCACGTTGGAATACTTCTGTCAATTTATCAATTGACCAAGTTTGTCGGATAGGAAGAAAATGAGTCGATTTCGTCACTCGGTCAACCACTACCCAACTTGCATCGTGTTTCAAGGTTGTGCGGGGTAGTCTGACTACAAAATTCATAGTTACGTGTTCCCATTTCCATACTGGAATGTTTAGCGATTAGAGAAGACCACTCAGACGTTGATGCTCACTTTTAACTTGTTGACAAATGAGACAACGAGCTACAAAGTCGACGATATCTCGCTTCATTCCAACCCACCAGTAATGGGTCTTTAAGTCGCGTTACATTTTCGTTGTACCCGAGTGAACAGAAAACATAGATTTATGACCTTCGATCAGAATATGATCTTTAAGCTCGAAATTATTTTGAACACAAAGGCTATCCCAAAACCACAACACGTGATCAACATCGATCCTGAATTCCAAATTAACATTCTCTTATGCTTGCTGGAAGTTTGCCCATAATTCACTATCGTCTTGTTGGGCTTCTTTGATTCGAGATATTAGAGTCGGTTCTACCATTAGATTTGATAGAATTTTCGTTTGCGAACTTGGATGGATTTCCAGTCCGAATCGTTCACTCTCCAAAGTCAACTCTGTAGGAACAAGGAACGAAGAAACCTGTTCCACAACTTTACGACTTAAGGCGTCGAAAACTATATTAGTCTTACCCGGATGATACTTTATATGAACATCGTAATCCTTTAGAAATTCGAGCCACCTTCGCTGACGCATATTTAACTCTTTTTGAGTAAATATATATTTAAGGCTCTTGTGGTTGGTGAAAACTTCAAATGTCTCACCGTACAAATAATGACACCAAATTTTGAGTGTGAAGATAACAACAGTCAATTCGAGATCGTGAGTCGGATAATTGACCTCATAAGGCTTTAATTGAAATGACGCATATGCAATCATGTAAGCTCCAACTCACTTGTATAGAAGTATTGAAAAATAGGCTAAGTGTAGGAACCACAGAAGACTGCTCAAATACATCCAGTACACCACAGAAGGTGCAATGCTCAGAAGACTCTGTCGACCATCTACGCGAGAAGTTCTTAACCTGAAGATAAGTTTCAGATCACAGAGCCTCTGTGGTCTCTCACAGAGCCTCTGTGATGGCTAACCTCTGGAGATGGAAGACTTGAAGATTTCATGACAATTATTCAAGACAAGACCACGTGTAGAACACGTGAGCCTGCTGTACGAAGATTCTAAGGATCATTTCATGCGGCTCCACGATGTTTTACTTTCCAGGTGGCATTCCTTATATGGAATGTCAGCATTTGTCTTGTACTATTGTGTGCTCCACTTTCTATATGAAGGGATGTTAGATCACATATCTATTGGATTCAAGATCATCCAATCTGAAGATCCAATCTGAAGCTAAAGCCGGAAAGTCGACTCTCGATATTAAGTCTAATGTTGTTTGTAATAAATGTCGAAGTTAATTATTGTTTATTGTAATTTAGCATTTTAGTTTAATTAGTTTTAATATCTAAGTATTAGATATTAGTTCTAGATATTAAAGTTAAATATCTAGATATTAGTTTAAATTAATATCTAAGTTGTTAGATATTATAGAGGAAGTGTGTTTGAGAAGAAAACTCTCGAAGAAACCAGATCATATACAAACACACACACTCACGGTGTAATCTAGAGAGAAAACACATAAAGCATCAATTGATCAATCCTGTAATCTTTGTTATTAATCTAAACAGGTTGGTTAATCATATTGTGTTGTTTTGAAAAGAACTTGATAGTATTGTGGACCGACAATTGGTATCAGGGCCTTATAATAGATTCAAATCAAGTTTTAGAACATCGACTCTGTGCTCTTCATATGCAAAATCATTTTTGAGTATTAGTATGTTTTAGGTGTGGAAATCGATAAGGTTGTGCTCGATATATGTGCTAGATCGAGTTGTTATAGTTTGATTTCAGTATAGAGCTTAAATCGAGTTCAAATTTTGTGATTTTTGTTGTCTGAGTTCGACTTGAAAATCTCACTGTTCCATCGATCTAAATTTCAAAAAGGGCTTGTTTGTGAAATCAAAGGATTACAATCTGTTCTAGATAGGTTAGTGGTCATTTTATTACAATTTGGGGCTGCTAATCGTGGAAAAACAGGTTACTTTGAGCAAAACGGTTGATTTATCGAAGTACAGGGACGAACTCACGCAAAGTCTCATTTGCGCCAGTTCATAGTTAGATTTGCGCCATCAACATCTAGCGCAAACTTGACTCTTGCGCCATCAACGTATCACGCAAAGTCCGTTTCGCTCGACTAACTCATAACGCAAAGTCCGCTTTGCGCCACCAACACTTGGCGAAAACCTCGAACAACTACCTTTGCGCCATTCAAACCGTACGAAGCAAACCTCAATTCGCGCGACCCTCTTGTAGCGCAAACCTCAGCTTGCACCATCGTTCCTCGAAGTCACTTGTGCGCCAGCCTCTCATCGCGCAAACCATCCTTTGCGCCAACCACCGTTAGCAAAACTCTTTTGCGCCACCTTCTCGAAGCGCAAAGTTTGCCTTTTTCTCCAATACCAGACTGAAAACTTTTTTCAATCAGAATGACATCCAGAGAAGCCCTAGCAATCGGAACTGACACCAAACCACCAGTACTCTTCAGGGGAGAGTACGAGCAGTGGAAAGATCGGTTCCTGAACTTTTTTGAAAGACAAGATTTGGGTAATTACATCAGGATATCCTTAGAAGAAGGACTAATGGCACCTGTTTATAGGGCACCTCCAGAGGGAATTGATGAGCAAAGAATTGAACTTAAGTATGAGGATCTAGAAGGTGATAACCAGAAGAGAGCTAAAGGAGACAGATTAGCTAAGTCGTATATTCTTGAAGGCATTCCAAATGAAATATACGTGAAGATAAACAGCTATAAGGCCTCTGGCAAACAAATGTGGGATCAGCTAGAGAAGATGATGCTGGGTTCAAAGGTTGGGAACCAACTCAAAATATCCAACTGCCTAAACAATTATGAAGAATTTAAAGGCAGAGTTGGAGAGTCTCTAGAAGAAACTTATGACAGATTCGTGACCTTGCTGAATGGACTAAGCAAGAACAAGGTCAACAAATCACAAATCGAGCTGAATTTCAAATTCCTAAGCATTCTACAGCCTGAATGGAAGAGATTTGCCAGACAAATGAAGCAGATCAATGATCTGAATGAGATTCCACTTCATGAGGTGCATGAAACCCTCAAACAAAATGAAGAAGAGGTGGATGAAATTCTAGATGAAAAGAGGCAGACAGTAAATACAGTTGATGACACAGTTGCTCTTGTTGTCAAAAAGAAGAAGAACAAGACGATTGTGTATGAATCAGAAGAAATTGAAGCTGAAGCCAACTCTGACTCGGATGTCTGTGAACAACTGAAGCAAGCAATGCTTATGCTGACTAAAGCTTTTCAGAAGAAGTTCTACAAGAAGACAAGTTCAAACAGTAAGAGATATTCTTCTGGTCCTAACAACTATGTTCATAAGGAGAGGGTTGAAGGAAAAAGGTTTGAAGGAAAGAGATTAGAGGAGAGGAAGCTTGAAGAAAGAAGGTTTAAAGCTGAAGGATCCAGTCAGTCAGAACCACCAACGTGCTACAACTGTGGAAAAATAGGTCACTTTGCCAAAGACTGCCGAAGACCCAAAGTCAGAAACTCCGACTACTACAAGAACAAAATGCTTCTTGCAAAGCAACAGGAGGCACGTAAGACATTGATGGCTGAAGATGAGTACTGGCTTGATCATTCAGACCAAGAAGATGAGACTGAAGAGAAGGATGAGGCAGCAAACATGTGCTTGATGGGAAAGCAAGAAATTGAAGCTGAAGCTGACTCCGAGGATGAGGAAAATGAGGTATGTGATTTATCTTATTCCGATTTCTTAAATCAAATGCGTGCCATGAATATAAAACTCCACGAATTAGAGTCGAAGCTTAAGTGAGAAAAGGGTGTTATTACTGACAAAAAGCAATCGATACAGAAACTTAGCAATGAAATTGCTGAGAAGGAAGTATTGATTGAGGTTTTACATAGAAACAATGACACCAACGCCAAAGAAAAGACAATAATTCTTAAAGAGAATTCTGAAATAAAGTCTAATTTGAGAAAGAGTGAGTCTGATTTAAAAGAGCTTACGAAAATACATTCTTCATGTACTGAAGAAAACAAAACTTTACTTGCAAAATTAGATGCTTTGGAAAAGAAGTTATACTCATTAGGTCAATCTGAGCAAACCATTCATCTAAACAAACCGAAAGAGAATAAAGACAATTGGGGAATTGGTTATGAGAATCCTTACTGCCTTCAAAAGGGTATATCTGAAGTGCCTGCACTTTATGATTTTACCTTTATGAATCTTTCTCACCGATACCCTAAACTTCAAGTTTTCAATACTGGACTATCAAAAGAGGATGAAGCCAAGGAAATGGAAAAACGGAGGAAATCATCTAAAGTTCACCTTCCATTTTATTATGCGAAGTTGAATAATAGTTATAATGATGATCCAATTTATCACAAGAAATCTCTTTCAAATGACTTTTTTCAAAGTTATTCTATCAAAGAAATGGAGGCGAAGCCTATTAAAGGTAAGCTTTATGTCCCTCCTCTCGTTTTAGAAAGTAAAATTTCTGAACTCGAGAACTCTTTAACAGATGAAAGACTTTTGATTGAGATTGAACAAAAAGTTTTTCAACTGTGCTGAAAAATGTTGTTATTTCAAAGGCTTCAAAATCTGATGACATGTTTGGTTTAACAAATGGAGAGTTTGATTTTCTTAACTCCGATGGTGTTTTAGATGATTGTTTTGAACAATTTGACTTTAATGCGAAACTTCCTAACCATTCATCTTTTATTGTGAAATCATTGGGAAAAACCAGTACGTCTGTAAACAGTGCAAAATCAACGCAAGTTGATAAGTCAGTCTCTGTGAAAACTAAGCATTCACAGAAACCGAACACTACTGGTAAGCCGAAGAAGAAGCATTCGTTTGTTGCTCAAAAGTCTAACTTACGAGTTTCAAATGTTTCAGATCTGAGCAAGCAAAATCCAGAAGTTAAATCTCAATGGCAACCGAAACAGAAGCTTGACAAGACTGATAAATCGTTTTGTACTGTTACTTGTAATAAGACTACACCTAGTAAAGATGTTTTGAAAGTGAATGTTGCTACTATTTTGAAACCAAAACTTGTTGTTTCTCGCAAGCAATATTCTTTTAGGCAATTATTCCAGTTATCTTTATCTGCTAGGAAGTCTTCTATTTATGATAAACATGTTTCTACTTCTTGTCAAAATTCTGAGGTTTGGTTTGGAAATTATCATGTGCACTCATATCATTATAATGCTTCAAATGAATTTCAAATGAAAAGCGGACCCAATTTCAAATGGGTACCAAAATCTTGTGCTAACACAGCTGGACCCAAATACCAGTGGGTACCAAAAGTTAAATCTGTGTTGCAGGCACCCAACGTTTAAGAGGGAGCATAGCAGTTAGGTTTTTGAACAAAACAGTTCAAAACCCGGTCTTAAATGTAAAGAAATGGTTCTTGAGTAAATCAGCTCAAGACCCGGACATCAATGTCAATTAGGCTTTTGAAGAAATCAGATCAAGACCCGCTCTTCAATGCTTAAAAGTCTTAACTCCAACTTTGTTTTAAGAATATCTAAATCACTTGTTTCGTTATTTCTCTTGTGCAGATTCGTCATATGTGGTACTTGGATAGCGGATGTTCCAAGCATATGACTGGACAAAAAGAGATGTTGTCCAACTTTACAGAGAAGTATTGCGGAACAGTTAGATTCGGCAACGACCAGTTTTCACCAATAATGGGATATGGTGATGTGGTACATGACAATGTCACGATCAAGAAGGTGAGCTATGTTGAAGGCTTAAGACACAACCTGTTCAGTATCGTCCAGTTCTGTGACAAAGGCTTAGAAGTCAATTTCAAAGTCAAGAGGTGTTCAGTTAGCACTAAAGAAGGCGACGAACTCTTGGTCGGCACGAGAAAGTCAGACCTCTACACAATTAACTTGTCAAACGTCCAGACTGACAAACAGGTTTGTCTACTGACGAAAGCCTCGATACAACAAAGCTGTCTATGGCATCGACGACTCTCTCACATCAACTTCAGGTACATCAACAAGCTGGTCAGTGGAAAACTAGTCAAAGGACTTCCAGAGCTGAAGTATGAAAAAGAACATATTTGTGCAACATGTGAAAAGGGAAAGATGAAGAGGGCTCCAAATAAACCAAAGACTGAACCGAGTACAAGCGTTCCGTTAGAGTTGTTGCATATGGATCTCTGTGGTCCGATGTGAACACAAAGTCTAGGCGGAAAAAGTACATACTAGTTATCGTGGACGGTTATTCGCGATACACTTGGGTCAAATTTCTACGTTCAAAGGATGAGACACCAGATGTTCTCATTACTTTCCTAAAGACGACCCATGTGAATATGCAGAAACCGGTCAAGCTTCTAAGAACAGACAACGACACAGAGTTTAAGAATAAAAAGGTTGAAGAATATCTCGAATCTGTCGGGATTTCACATCAATACTCTGCTGCTCGTACGCCTCAACAAAATAGAGTGGTCAAAAGAAGAAATAGTACGCTAGTCGAGGCTGCTCGTACTATGATAAGTCAATCTGTGGGTTGAAGCTGTATCGACTGCGTGCTACACTCAAAATCGATCTATGATACACCACAGATTCAAGAAGACTCCTTATGCGTTAATCAAGAACCGAACACCTACAATCAAATATTTCCATATATTTGGGTGTAAGTGTTTTGTTCTAAACGATAGAGAGAGTCTGAACAAGTTCAGTGCCAAAGCGGACGAAGACATCTTCATTGGTTATTCCTCTACATCAACTACATACCGTGTTTATCTGAAGAAGTCAAAGACGGTTATTGAAAGCGTCAACGTTTCGTTTGATGAAGAGATGGCTTCTGAACAACATAGCTCAGAACCCGTGATAACCGGAGTACTAGCTTCTGGGCAAATCAGTCCACAACCTGCGTCTCAACAGAACAAATTAGATGAAGCATCAACGTCAACTAATCATATATCTGATTTAGATTTATTATTTGAATTGTTTTATGATGAATTTCTTGGATCTAATGTAAAGAAATCTGTTGTGGTTGACAGGATGGAAGACTTAACGACTACTCATCCAACCAGGGTAGATATCTCTACTGAATCCAACACCTCGATTCAGCAAGAAATTCCAATTCAAATGCCGACTCCAACAGTTGAAGCTGTGACAAATGATGAAGAGACGGAAGTAGCTGAAACAGTAGGATGTTCTATACAGATTAATCTACAGCCGGACCAAGCTGTACCTGCTGAGCCTTCTGCACCTACCACTTCAACTGCTATCATCATTCCTCCTGAACAAACTGAAGAATGTACAAGTGGATTTATAGATGATAATATTGATATACATTCATATAATCCACTACCTCATGAACACAAATGGACCAAAGAGCATCCTATAAGCCAGATCATTGGCGATCCAACAAAACCGGTGCAAACTAGGTCAGCGTCAATGAATATGTGTATGCATGACTCCTTTCTGAGCAAGTTCGAGCCAACTCGCGTATCAGAGGCACTTGCTGATCCAGAATGGGCGATTTTAATGCAAGACGAGCTGAATCAGTTCGACGCACTTAAAGTATGGAGACTCGTACCAAAACCTCAAGGTAAAACCATTATAGGTACGAAATGGGTTTTCAAGATCAAGAAAGACGAAGCTGGTACCGTTATTAGAAACAAGGCAAGACTTGTAGCCAAAGGATACAGGCAAGAGGAAGGAATAGACTACGACGAGACTTATGCTCCTGTGGCGCGTTTAGAGGCAATTCGAATGTTTCTAGCCTACGCAGCCCATAAGAACTTCACGGTCTTTCAAATGGACATGAAGACTGCCTTTCTGAATGGCATTCTAAAGGAGAAAGTCTATGTCTCTCAGCCAGAAGGTTTTGTCAATCAAGAGAAGCCGAATCACGTCTACATTCTCGACAAAGCACTTTATGGTCTGAAACAAGCTCCTCGCGCCTGGTATGATGTCCTTTCACAATTTCTAGTCAAGTCTGGTTTTTCAAAAGGTACGGTAGATACCACTTTGTTTATCAAAAAGGAAAAATCCGATATCATTCTTATTCAAATCTATGTGGATGATATTATTTTTGGCTCTACAAATCCTAAGTACTGTAAGAAATTTTCAAACCTTATGGTGTCAAGATTTCAGATGAATATGATGGGAGAGATGAATTTCTTTCTCGGATTACAAGTCAAACAATTTTCATCGGGGATTTTTATCAATCAATCAAAATACATTCTTGAAATTCTTCGGAAGTTCAAAATGGAAAATTCAAAACCGATTGGTACCCCAATGGCACCAGGTACTAAGATTGGCACCGATCCTTCTGGAAAGGCTGTTGATATTAGGACTTATAGAGGGATGACAGGTTCTTTAATGTATCTTACTTCTAGTAGGCCAGATATAATGTTTTCAACATGCTTATGTGCAATATATCAGGCTAATCTTAAAGAAATCCATATGTCTGCAGTTAAGCGCATATTTAGGTATCTAAAGGGGACTACAGATCTTGGTCTGTGGTATCCTAAAGATACTAGTTTTGAACTAACAGCGTATACAGAT
Source organism: Arctium minus (assembly GCA_954870635.1). Lineage (NCBI taxonomy): Eukaryota > Viridiplantae > Streptophyta > Magnoliopsida > Asterales > Asteraceae > Arctium > Arctium minus. Next base: position 136,530,210 of record OX941081.1, on the reverse strand, counting down.
GCTAATCATGCTGGTTGTATGTTAGACAGGAAGAGCACGTCAGGACATATACAGTTCCTCGGTGATAAACTCGTAAGTTGGGCATCGAAGAAGCAACTTTATGTTTCAACTTTAACGGCCGAAGAAGAATATGTAGCTACTGCTAGCTGCTGTTCTCAGGTCTTATGGATAAGAACACAATTGCGCGACTACGGTTTCCACTTCAACAAAATCCCGATCTACTGTGACTCCAAGAGCGCCATCGCAATAACAGCGAATCCTGTTCAGCACACAAAGACCAAACACATAGATGTCAGGTATCATTTTATCAAAGATAATGTAGAGAAAGGAACAATTGAACTTTTCTTTGTAAAAACTGATTATCAGCTTGCCGATTTGTTTACCAAACCTTTAGACGTAAGAGGTTTACCTTTCTTGTCTCTAAGCTTGGTATGCTAAATCTTAAGGTATAATCAGTAGTTACCTATCAAAGTTTTCTAATTGTATACTTTTTCATCATTTCTTCATTCTTAATTCTGATTGATATCTGCACTTCTATATTCTGTTCATGATCCAAGGGGGAGTACAAGAAGAAATTGACAGTTGGTCAATCTTATTTTGAGGGGGATCTCATAAGATTTCTGCATTTACCTTTTATGACAATTTTTTTTGTAATGCATGATTTTAGAGGGAGCTCTTCAAGTCAAAGGAGTACGGATATGACTTCTGATTATTCCTGATCAGAACTCGTACTTTCATAGTTTTACTGCTTTTTGTCTTTTCAATTTAAGTGAATAAATTTGCTTTGACTTGACATAAGACTTTTGCAGAATTTTTGAGAGAAGCTTACAAGTTCATATATTTATGACTTTAAGATTAGCTTCATGAGATGTAAGATCGCACGTAAAGGTACAATCCTTTATCTTAATCTCATAAATGGTTGAAAGAAGGATAACTTTCAATCATTTGAAAACATTGTTATTAAATGTTCAAACCACTTCCCGATTCTCAACACGAATTCATGAATTGGAAGTGTGACTTTAAATGTTTTCAAGATCTAATTTTTGCTTTCACTGAAATAGTTAAACCATTCTGAGCATCATTTGCATAATAGAAAAACATGATTTCATTGTGCTCGGACTTAACACAACTTCTATGGAATCACGTTAACCAGTGATTTCTACCCACGAAGTTAATCCATAGTGATTGAGTGTGAGAAGTCAAAAGAAATGAGTGTGTTAAACAGAGAAAGAAAGTTTGGTTAGAGTGAGCTAAATGTTCAAAAGAAAGAGCGTGTGAGAACAGAGTTAAAGAATATCAGAACTATGCACCAACTTTTTCTGAGCCGGGCAACCACATTTCTAATGTTTTACAATTCTTTGGTGATCATTATTGAAACAGGCAACTATCACATGCCAACTATTGATCAAACCTCACCATCTACTCATTTTCTTCTTAACAAGAAAATGTTTCACATTTTCAAAGGGGAAGCAACACATTTTCTATCTGATTTTCATTTGGAAAATCTGGATATTGAAAAGAAGGAAGTCTGCTCCACCTTCGCACTTCAATCATGCACATTGAGTGTGTGTTTAATTTACTGTTGTCTCAGTGGTTTACACAATTTTGAGCCAATAAGCAATCATCCGTGCTTAATTCTTTCTATCACAAGCACGAACACACAAGGAATTTGTTTCTTTGTCATAACGTTTATAGAAATTACCTTTGTGGTGTTTCGATGATTAAATGGAAGCCCTGGGGGAGTCAACATCAAACAACTCCTTTCCAATGTGTATTTGTTACACACAGTGACTTAGTGTTACTGACAGGCATGTTAATTGATTCATTAGTTGATTCAGGTGTTACATGATTATTTTGTCTAGATTTGCAAAGATCTGGTTAAATATCTTTTGAATTGACGGATCAGAGGCTCCAACTGACATGCATTTCTTACAACAAGTTTTGATGAAAGCGTTGCTCTGTTCATCAAAAAGGGGAGAACCTAAAGCTTGAAGAAATGTCCAGTCCATTACATTACAAGACATTGGAAAAGAGAAGAGCTAACCAAGAAATGCGAGATCAAAGTATTCTGAAGACATGCTGATTACAGATAAATTTTCTTTGAAGATACTTTGCTAAAGCATTCTGAGCTAGAGAAAGAGATTGCATCTTCTGAGCTGAAAAAGAAGACTGAATTGCTAAAATCTTTTTAGTAATGATCTTGATCCAAAGGGGGAGATTGTTAGATCACATATCTATTGGATTCAAGATCATCCAATCTGAAGATCCAATCTGAAGCTAAAGCCGGAAAGTCGACTCTCGATATTAAGTCTAATGTTGTTTGTAATAAATGTCGAAGTTAATTATTGTTTAATGTAATTTAGTATTTTAGTTTAATTAGTTTTAATATCTAAGTATTAGATATTAGTTCTAGATATTAAAGTTAAATATCTAGATATTAGTTTAAATTAATATCTAAGTTGTTAGATATTATAGAGGAAGTGTGTTTGAGAAGAAAACTCTTGAAGAAATCAGATCATATACAAACACACACACTCACGATGTAATCTAGAGAGAAAACACAGAAAGCTTCAATCGATCATTCCTGTAATCTTTGTTATTAATCCAAACAGGTTGGTTAATCATATTGTGTTGTTTTGAAAATAACTTGATAGTATTGTGGACCGACAAGGGAGAACCTCCGACTTTGTTAATCACACGAGCACACACTAATCTGAGAGCATCCTGTATTTCTTTGAGCATATTGGCACACACTTGTGCATGTTCTTGGTGTAATTGCATGTTAATGAAGCAGATTCTTTAGTAATCAACTCCAGTTTGTTTATGTTTCTGTTTATTATTTGCTAGTGTGCTTACTACCATTCAAGGACTATATTACTACAATCCAAAACGCTTCCGCACTGTAAATCATCTGTTTTGTGTAGTTTATAGTTAATAATCGTATAGAACACTGTATTTGGGATCAACAAATCACTCTTTCGTTATTGCAGAAGAACACAACAAGACCTTTATTTGAAGCAACACTGTAAACTTGAAAACCGCCGGTGCCAGACGGTAATACAACAACAGGTGCGGTAACTAATCGATGCTTCAGTTCCTCGAAACGAGATTCTTGTTCGGAACCCCAATTGAACTTGACTCCTTTTCGGAGTAATCGGTTTAATGGTAGAGATATTTTAGAAAATCCTTCAATGAATCATCTATAATAACCAACCAGACCTAGAAAACCATGAACTTTAGATACATTCGTAAGTCGAGGCCGTTTAGTGATGGTTTCAATTTTCGTTGGATCGACTTTGACACCTTCCACAAAGATTACGTGTCTGAGAAAAGACATTTGATCAAGCCAGAATTCACATTTGGAACGTTTTGCGTATAACTTTTTCGTTCGAAGAGTTTCCAAAACGATGTGAAGATGTTGATCATGTTGCTCTCTTGACTTTGAGTATATCAAGATGTCATCAATAAATACGATAAGAAAGTCGCCGAGATAATCCTTGAAAACCCGATTCATAAGATCCATAAAGACCGTTACAACATTAGTTAGCCCAAATGACATTACTAAGAATTCATAGTGCCTATAGCGAGTTCTGAATGCGGTCTTCAGAAATATCACAATCTCGGATACGAAGTTGACGGTACCCGGACCGAAGATTAATTTTGGAAAAATATCACGCCCCTTGTAATTGATCAAACAGATCGTCGATTCTCGGCAACGGATACTTGTTACGGATCGTTACTTTATTAAGATCCCAGTAATCAACACAAAGACGCATCGTACCGTCTTTCTTTTTGACAAAGAGAATCGGAGCTCCCTAGGGTGAGACACTAGGTCTAATGAAACCTTTCTTCAATAGATCATCGAGTTGAGTTTTGAGTTCCTTCATTTCAGTTGGAGCCATTCGGTAGGGAACCTTGGAAACAGGAGAAACTCTCGGGACTAGATCAATGGTAAATTCGACTTCCCGGACTGGTGGTATACCCGGTAGATCGTCGGGTGTTAGAGCATAAATGTTGTCTTCAAGATCATCTAGATTGAAATTCAAAGCCCAAATCAAATTCTCATATGCAAAGTCAAAGTCAAAGCTAGATTAGTTGTTTGTGTTTTGTCTTTGTAAAGCATGTAGGAATAAACAATTTTTCCTTTTATTTTGTCATAAGGGATTCTAATTGCAGATTGTTTAGAGAGAGAAATATTGTATGAGATAGAGAGAGAGTTGTAAATGATTTGTAAAATGTGAGATTCAAATCAATATATGGCATTTGGAATCAATTTATCTTTGTTCATCTTGATTTGATTTGCACATTGTGGGACACACAATTGGTATCAGAGCAAGTACAATTCAGAAAAGATTCAAGATTCGGATATTTTGTGATCGAACTGAAGAACTCGCAGACTGCATGATTCGGATCTTCTTCAATCGAATTCGGCTGAAACACAGAGAGGCTCGGTGAAATAGACATATTTGTGAAGATGCGGACTACCTGCACCTGGATAGAAAGACCCTATGAATCTTCACTGTTCCCTGGGATTGGCTTTGGTCCTTTCCTGCGCAGCTTACTGTTCTAGAATCAAAAGTTTGTTTTTGTGTTGTTTTGGTTGTAATTTTTGTTGTTTTGTATTCAGATTGGTGTCTAGAACAAGTTTGGTTTGTATGGCATAGTCCAATTCACAACTGATTTGTGTGAATTTGGATTTGTATTGGTTTTTGTTCGAGTTGTAAAAACATACTGTAATTGCATCGATTTTGTAATTCTTGTTGATTTTGGTGCAATTGTTCTATTGTAATTTGTTCTAACAGTGATCGAGGACCAATTGGAAGAATTTCAGTGGTGAATTTGGAGTTTTGAGGTGTTTTTGATCGATTCAGTTAATTTTTGGTTCGTAATACTCAAGAACTCGCAAGATCTGCGGAATTCGCATACTTCAAATCTGAAGAACTCGCAGAGCCTTTGTACGAAAAGTGATAGATTTCACAGGATCTTAGTATGTGTTTGTTGAAAAATTCTAAGTCAGGATTTCGCATAAATCTACGTGCAAAAAGTGTAAGAGTTCGCAAGTCATTGTTGGTGAAAATTTTCCAAGTCCATAACTCACATGCTTCCTTGTGCGAAGTCAAGAACTCGCAAGCAACGTGGTGCGAAAAGCTACTGTTCCAGTCTTCGATCTGCGAGAAGCTTAAAAATTCGCAGGCTGAAGTTCATTGAAAATTTTCTATGTCCAGACTTCGCACGATATTTTAAGAAAAGTGAAACTTCTTGAAAATTTTCTAAGTGTAGAATTCGCTTAAATTTTAGCGAAAAACTCAAGCAAATCTTGAAATTTTCTAAGGCAAGAATTCGCATACCCCTGTGTGCGAAAAGCTCAGATTTCGCAAGCTTCTTTATGCGAAAAGTTGGAATTCTCAAGCTATTGTCTGCGAATTATGTTGTTCAGTGTGGTGCGAAAAGTGAACTCTTTGATATGAGAAATCTATACTTAGTCAATTTTTGACTATTTTTCAGAATTTTGGAAATTTTTCTGATTAGTGTTTAAAGATCAGTGCAAGTTCAAGATGACTTCAAAAGATGCTCTAACCATCGGAACTGATGTTAAACCACCTGTTCTATTCAAGGGAGAATATGAGCAGTGGAAAGACAGGTTTATGGATTTTATTGACAGACATGCAAATAGAGAGAACATCAACTTCTCTATAGAAGAAGGGCCTATGATTCCTATCACTACTCAAATTCCAGATGATAAGTCATCAGACAGTGAGGATGGAAATGAATCAAGGGAACAAAAGACAAAAGAAGTTCCGTTTGATATCTCCAAGTATAGTGATGAGCAGAAAAACAGATACAAGGTTGACAAACAGGCTAGATCTCTACTTCTGCAAAACATACCAAATGAGATCTATATCAAGATAGATAGCTACAAGGCAACAACAAAGAAAATGTGGGATCAGCTGGAAAAGATGATGATGGGCTCTAAAGTTGGAAATCAGATGAAAGTGGCTAACTACATCAATAACTAAGAAGAATTCAAAGCCAAGGATGGGGAAAGCTTAGAGGAGACATATGAGAGATTTTTTTCTTTGCTAAATGAGTTGGCTAAGAATAAAGTGAAGAAGAAGCAGATTGAGAACAATGTAAAGTTTTTTGAGCATTCTTCAGCCAGAGTGGAAAAAGCACACTAGAAGAATGAAACAGATGAAAGATCTCAGTGATATTCCCTTGCATAAAGTGTATGAAACACTAAGACAGAACGAGGAGGAAGTGGAAGAGAAAATAGGTGAGAAGAAAAAGAATGAAAAGCTAGTAGCTGACCTTGTTGCTCTTGTGGTTGACAAGAAGAAAGAAAAGGAGAAGAAATAAAAGAAGAAGAAAAAGAAAGTTGTGGTATCTAGTTCTGACGGTACTAACAGTGATGATTCCGATTCTGATGATGGACAAAGTCTTAAACAAGCCATGATATTGCTAACCCGAGTCTTTTAGAAGAAATTTTATAAGAAGCCGGGTTCTAACAGTCAAAGGTATTCGTCAGGATCGAGAAACTATGAGCATAAGGAACGTATAGAAGGAAAAAGGTATGAAGAAAGGAGATATGATGGTAAGAGATTTGATGAAAGAAAGCCGGAAGAGAGAAAATATGTGAACAACTATGAGAAGGTGGAAGAACCAATCAAGTGCTACAATTGTGGGAAAATCGGTCTTTTTGCTAAAGATTGCCGAATGCCCAAAGTCAGGAATTCAAACTATTACAAGAACAAGATGCTTCTAGCTAAGCAGAAAGAAGTGGGCAAAGCATTGATGGCTGAGGATGACCATTGGTTGTACTTTTCTGAATCTAAGAGTGAGAAAGAAGAAACTGCTCACATGTGCTTGATGGGCAAAGAAGTTAAGTATGATGAATCAGATGATGAGACTTCCGAAGAGGTAAATAATTTTTCTGAATTTGATTTTTTGAAGAAAATGGAAACCATGATGGTTGAGCTTTAAGACTTACAAGCTAAATTGAAAAAGGAAAAAGGCAGAGTTGCTAAAAAGTGTCAAACAATTTTTGATATCAACAAGGAAATTGTCGGGAACAAAAACTTGATTGATTCTTTGAACAAAGATGCTACTACTTTTGAAAAACAGAAAGCTTGTTTTGAAAACCAAATTTCTAAAGCAGTTTCCAAGTTCAATATGTGTGGACTTCAGAAACAAGAGTTTGTCATTAAATATAATAAATTACAGTTTGAAAATAAAACTTTGTTGAAAAAGATAAATGGTTTGGAAGCCAAACTTTATGCTAGAGGTCAAACAGATCAAACCATTCATCTAAACAAGCCAAAGGAATTTACAACTTTTAAGGATAATTGGGGTATTGATATGATAACCCACATTATTTAAAGAAATATATTAGAAAACAACCAACTTTATACAATTTTGATTTCTTACAAGTAGATGACAAGAACCCTCATTTAAAACCAAAAATTGTTACTAAATCATCTGATGAAGTGGAAGCTAAGGAAGATGAAAATAGGAAAAGCACAACTAAAATGCAACTACCATTATGCTATAATAAGTTGAATGATAGTTATCTATCCGAGTAGCCAAAGTTTCTTTCTAACGACTATTTTCAAAGCTATTCTATTGAGGAAATGGAGGCAAAACCAGTTGAAGCTAAAATTTATGCTCCTCCACCCATCTTGGAAAGTAAAATTTCTGAGCTTGAGAATACCTTACTGGATGAGATAATTTTGGCTGATCTAGAAAAGATTGTGTTTTCCACTGTGCTTTTAAATACTGATTTAAAATCTGAAGTTGCAAATGATAAGTCAGAGTCAGAAAGAGTTAGTGCAAAAAACTATACTAATTCAGATGCATCATCTTGTAAAGTTTTCATAGGCGATATGTTTCCTGATCTAAAACCTTCAGATTTTTTTATTAAACTCCTTATAAAAATCAGTTTGAAAAAGAGTTCATGATTTTATGTTTTCGAATGCTTCCAAGGCTCCTGAATTTGATAGTGATGATGATAAATTATTTGAGGATGAATTTGATTTTTTAAATTCCGATGGATGTGATGATTGTTGTGTTAAGAACTTTGATTTCAATGCTAAACTTCTAGATCATTCTACTTTTGTTATCAATATTGATGCTTTACCAAGTGTGTTTGAAAAAGGTGAATCGTCAATTAAAGTTGATGAATCAGTTCCTGTGAGTATCTATTATGCTAAAGGTAAGAATCCAAAGAAAAGGCGCTCACAGAAACAGACTAACACGGGTAAGCATAAGAAAAGACAAACTCTTAGATCTCATGTTTCTAACAAAGCTAAATCTTGTGTTTAAGAAATGAGATGGAAAAAGTCTGAAGCGATACTGAAATGGAGACCAAAGAAGAAGATTGACGAGTCTACATAATCATATTCTGTATCGAATGGTAGTAGGATTACTGTTAGTAAGAGTGATGTAATTGATCATGTTGCTTCTCATAAACAAAAACTTGTACCTCCTTACAAATCTTATACAATAAAGCAATTGATCTAATTATCTCCGTCTACTACTCAGTCTTCCACATATGGTCGAAATGATTTTGTTACTCGATAAAATTCTGATCATTGGTTTGGTTCATATCATGTTTATCATTCTTATGTTTCAAAAGTTTTTCAAAGGTTAAGAGTACCCAAATTTAAATGGGTGCCAAAATCTTGTGCTAACATGATAGGACCCATCTATAAATGGGTACGTAAACCAATTGTTGATTAATTTCTTCTGTGCAGACCCGTCATATGTGGTACTTGGATTCGGGTTGTTCTAAGCATATGACCGGACATAAAGATATTTTATCTAATTATACAGAGAAATTTTACGACAATGTGAGGTTTGGGAACAACCAATTTTCACCAATTTTGGGTTATGGAGATGTCGTGCAAGAGAACATAACGATTAAAAAGGTGAGCTATGTTGAAGGATTAGGACACAATCTTTTCATCATCGGATAGTTTTGCGACAAAGACTTAGAGGTCAATTTTAAATCCAAAAGGTGCTGTGTCATAATGGAAGATGTTAAAGAACTCTTGGTTGGCACGAGAAAGTCAAACCTCTACACTATTAATGTGTCCAATGTCAAGACGAATAATCTTGTGTGTCTACTGTCAAAGGCCTCTATTCAACAGAGCTGGTTATGGAATAGAAGGCTATCTCACCTCAACTTTCTATATATAAACAAGTTGGTGAAAGGGACTTTGGTGAAAGGACTTCCAGAGCTTAAGTATGAAAAAGAACATCTGTGTGACGTGTGTGAGAAAAGAAAAATGAAAAGAGCTTCTCATAAGCCTAAGCCTGAACCCAGTATCAGTGATCCTTTGGAATTGTTACACATGGACTTATGCGGTCCCATGCGTACTCAGAGTATAAACGGCAAGCGTTACGTGCTTATAATTGTGGATGATTATTCAAGATACACTTGAGTCAAATTTCTAAGATCAAAAGATGAGACGCCCGTTGTCATCATCTCATTTTTTTAAGAGTGTCTTAGTGAATATGCAAAGAGCAGTCAACCTTATTTGGACATATAATGGCACAAAATTCAAGAACAGAACAGTTGACGATTATCTCGAATCGGTCAGAATAACTCATCAGTTTTCTACTGCCATAACGCCAGAATAAAATGGGGTAGTAGAAAGAAGAAATCGGACTCTCGTTGAGGTTGCATGGACGATGCTGAGTCAATCCAATCTACCTTTATTTTTTTGGGCCGAAGCTGTCTCGATTGCATGCTATACTCAAAACCGTTCTATCATCCATTGTCGGTTTGGTAAAAAGCCGTATGCTTTGATTAACAATAGAATACCTAGCATCAACCATTTTCACATCTTTGGATGTAGGTGTTTTGTACTGAATGATAAGGAGAACTTGAACAAGTTCAGTCCCATGGGTGAAGAAGGCATTTTTATTGGCTACTCTTAGACATCTGCAGCATACAGAGTCTACTTAAAGAAGTCAAATATTGTGGTTGAGAGCGTTAACGTTACATTTGATGAAGAAATAGCTTCTGAGTACATCAGTTCAGAGCCGTTATAACAGGAGTTTTAGCTTCTGGACAAGTCAGTCCAGAACCTGTATCTAAACTTTCTAATTCTGAAAATGCTACTACTTCCACATCACATTTAACAGAGTTAGATTTATTATTTGAACATTTTTATGATGAGTTTCTCGGATCTAAAGTGTCTAAACCTGTTGTGATTGACAGATCAGATAATTCACGTACTAATAAACCAATCACTTCAGATGTATCAACTGAACCAGCCTCCCCGGTTCAAACATAAACTCAAGTTCAAATACCTACTCAATCAATTGAATTTGAACAAGAGAGTGAAGAGCCAGAAGTATCACATTCAATTGGGTGTACAACAATACCTACTCAACAAACAACGATTGTCTCACCAACTAAAGCTTCTGCACCTACTACTTCAACTGAACCCCAAAAAGAAATTGGATTCTTAGATGATAAACATGATCAGTCTATATCTAATCCACTACCTCATGTACACAAGTGTACCAAAGAGCACCCGATTCATCAAATAATCGGAGATCCGTCAAAGCCAGTGCAAACTAGATCTGCAACTGCGAACGAATGCATATTTGATTCCTTTTTGACTAATATAGAGCCTACCTGAGTATCTGAAGCTCTAGCTGACCCAGATTGAATAACAGCTATGCAAGAAGAGCTCAATCAATTTGAAGCGCTCAAAGTCTGGAGACTCGTGCCTCGACCTGAAAGAAAAAACGATTATCGACACGAAATGGGTATTCAAAAACAAAAAGGATGAGGATGGTATCATGGTCAGAAATAAAGCAAGACTTGTGGCTAAGGGATACAGGCAAGAGGAAGGAATAGACTACGATGAGACATATGCTTCAGTTGCACGTATAGAGGCAATAAGAATGTTCTTAGCCTACGCTGCACGTAAAAACTTCACTGTCTATCAAATGGACGTGAAGATTGCTTTTCTCAATGGAATACTGAAGGATGAAGTATACGTCTCACAGCCAGAAGGATTTGTCAATTCGAAAAAACTGAATCATGTTTACATTCTTGACAAAGCCCTCTATGGCTTAAAGCAAGCTCCTCGAGCCTGGTATGATGTTCTATCCAAGTTTTTAGTCAAGTCTGGCTTCTCGAAAGGTAAAATCGATACCACTCTCTTTATTAAAAACGAAAAAGCTGATATCATTTTTATTCAAATATTTGTCGATGACATAATTTTCGGTTCAACAAACCCAAAGTATTTTAAGAACTTTTCCGCTCTTATGGTGTCCAGATTTCAAATGAGTATGATGGGAGAGATTAATCTCTTTCTCGGATTACATGTAAGAAAATATTATATGGGGATTTTCATAAACCAATCAAAGTACAATTCTGATATTTTGAAAAAGTTTAAAATGGAAAATTGTACTCCTATTTCAACCCCGATGGCACCAGGAACTAATATTGGAGCTGATCTTTCGGGAAAAGATATTGATGTTAGAACCTATAGAGGAATGATCGGTTCTTTAATGTACTTAACGGCGAGTAGACCGAATATTATGTTCTCTACATGTTTATGTGATAGATATCAAGCTTCGCCTAAAGAATCCCATCTCTCGGTGGTAAAGCGTATATTTAGATATCTGAAAGGGACAACAAATCTTGGTCTATGGTATCCTAAAGATACTAGTTTTGAGCTAACAGCGTATTCAGACGCAGATAATGCAGGATGTATGCTCGACAGGAAAATCACATCGGGTCACATTCAATTTCTGGGAGACAAGCTCGTTAGCTAGGCGTCAAAGAAACAACTATGTGTTTCCACATCAACCGCTGAAGCAGAGTATGTAACTACTGCAAGTTGCTGCTCTCAAGTATTGTGATTCGAAGAGCGCAATCATGATATATGCTAATCCTGTTCAGCACATGAAAACAAAGCACATTGACGTGTGGTATTACTTCATAAAAGATAATGTGGAAAAAGGTATAATTGAACTTTATTTTGTAAACACGGATTATCAACTTGTTGATTTATTCACCAAGCCTTTGGACGAAAAAAGATTTAATTTTCTCATTTCGAAATTAGGTATGTTGAATCTTAAAACATAATCCGTTTTACCTAGTACAATTTGATTTTGTAATTTTTCTTCATTTCTTAATTATTTTTTTCTAAACGATATCTGCACTAAAAGTTTGCTAAAAATTTCATGGGGAGGGAGACAAAGATTAGATGATCTACTTTCTATGGGGAGTTAGAGAATGTTTGCATTTGATTTGTACTGACATATTTTGTGAATGCATTATTTCAGGTGGAGTAAGGAAATTGACTTCTAAACATTCAGTTTAGAACTTGTACTATAAAAGTTTTAATTCATTTTTCATGTCTTTATTTTTCAATAAATGTTTTTCTTTCAATAAGACTTTGGTACTTTGACGAGTTTCTGACTATATGCAAATTTTGAGGGGGAGCTTACATGATCATATCAATCATGACTTTGAGTCTAATTCATGAGATTAATGTTGAGCGTAAGGATAATTCTAACCTTAATCTCATAAATGTTTGAAACATGGACGACTTTTATACATTAAAACATGTTTTTAAATGTTCAAATCACTTCTCAATTCTCAAAAGATTTTATGAATTCTAGAAGTGTATATTTTTAAATGTTTTCATGTTTAACTAACCGTGTGTTTCCAAAGATAAATACTTGTGTATTATCTTTTCCATATACTGTCAAGTATTCACACAAACCGGTTATGTATTTTTGTTGATTTTGTTCTTACCATGTCTCAAAACGGAACCAGTTTTTGATGGTAAGACACTCCTTTTGTACATTAAATGTTTGTTGAGCGTTGATTCATTCAAAGCGTTTCTTTCATGACTTGTGTTAGAGCATAAATATGTTGGATACAAGATCATAGAAGACTGGAGATTGAAGTCAAAGCTGAAGTCAACTCTCAAGCATCAAAGTCAAAGTCTAGTGTAATAAAAGTCAAAGTCAAATATTTGTATTTTGTGTTTTTCTTGTATTATGCGTGTTTTAGTAGTGTGCGCGTTTATGTAATGTAGTAGCATGCGTGTTTCTATGTTTGTATAAATAGGAGTGTCTTGCGTGTTGTTCTGTAACACAACAGATAGAGTTGTAAGAGTTCCAGAGTTAGAGAGAGAATATTTGAGAGCATATGTAATATTGATTTCGGTGATTAATAAAAAGTGAGATTTGATGGAATTAATGGTCATCGATTGATTTGCATTGTTATCTGGGATAACAATTGGTATCAGAGCAAACTAAATTTAGAAAAACAAGGATCAAATTCGAGAATTTTGGATCGTATTTTGGACGAACTCGCAAACGGTCTGAGAAAGTTGATTTTTGGATTTTAATGATGTTCTTGATTCGATTTTTATATTGTTGTGTTCGATTTAACATCTAGAACTAGTCTAGTTTGGATTGTATTGTCTAATTCTAACTAGATCAGTGTGAATTTGGAGATTTTCTTGATTTTTTTTGTTCGAACTTTTTCATCACTGTAATAGATTCAAAGTATATTGTTTTGTGTTTTTGATTGTAACTGATTGATAGAAATATTCTTGAAATTAGGTTCTAAGCATCTATACAAAATTTCAGTTCAATTGAAGAAGATTTGCATCGATTTTAGTTCGAAAAATGAAGTTTTTGTTCTTCTATGTGAAGAACTCGCTAGATCCATAGAACACGCAGAGGAAGAACTCGCAAGTCAAGAATATGCTCACCGAAGAACTCGCAAGTTATTGAAGAACACGCAAGGGCTACGAATTGTGTTTGAAGTGAAGAACTCACAAATAGTTTCGTGCGAGAAGCAGAAACTCGCACATCACTGGATCCAGTTTGTTTTCTGAATTTTGATGATCACAGTAAGTAGTGTAACTCAAAGATGACTTCAAAAGACGCTATTTCCATCGGTACAGACGTAAAGCCTCCTGTTCTATTCAAGGGCGAATACGAATAGTGGAAAGATCGTTTTCTCGACTTCGTCGACTAGCATGCAAATGGGGAAAATATTCTGCTATCAATTACAGAAGGTCCCATGATACCACCTACTGTCGAAATACCTGATGATAAATCTTCAGACAGTGAGGATGGAGACGAGGACAAAGTGAGAAAAATGAAGAATGTTCCGAAGGAATTTGCCCAGTATTCTGATGAGCAGAAAAGTCGTTTCAAAGCCAATAAACAAGCAAGATCTCTTATGTTACAAAGTATCCCGAATGAGATATACATAAAGATAGGCAACTACAAAGCGAATGCGAAAAAGACGTGGGATTAGTTGCAAAAGATGATGATGGGCTCCAAAGTGGGAAACCAGATGAAAGTAGCTAACTGCATCAACAGCTAAGAGGTGTTTAAAGCCAAGGAAAATGAGAGCTTGGAGGAAACTTATGAGAGATTCGTGCTTTTACTGAATGAACTATCAAAGAACAAAGTCAAGATGAAGTAGATCGAGAACAACGTCAAGTTCCTTAGCATTCTACAACCCGAGTGGAAGAAGCACACTTGTAGGATGAAACAAATGAAGGACTTGAGTGACATACCCCTCCACGAAGTTTATGAGACTTTGAGACAGAATGACGAGGAGGTTGAAGAGAAAAGGAATGAGAAGAAAAAGAAAGTTGAGAAGGTTGCTGACCCCATAGCCTTGGTAGCTGGAGAGAAGGAGAAAGAGAAGAAATAGAAGAAAAAGAAGAAGAAGATAGTGATTCCCAGTTCTGATTCGGATGGTGACGACGGTGAAAACCTCAAGCAAGCTATGCTTTTACTGACCCGTGCATTTCAGAAGAAATTCTACAAGAAACCGGGTTTGAACTCACAGAGGTACTCTTCGTCTGGATCAAAGAACCATGAGCATAGGGAAAGAGTTGAAGGAAAAAGATATGAGGAGAAGCGGTATGTGGAATGAAAGTCGGATGAGAAGAAGAAGTCTGTGAATGATTATACTGGGGTTGAGAAGAAAATAGACGACCTAATCAAATGCTAGAACTGTGGTAAGGTCGGTCACTATGCCAAAGACTGTAGAAAGCCCAAAGTCAGAAACTCAGAGTATTATAAGAACAAGATGCTTCTGGCTAAGAAGCAAGAAGCTGGCCAGGCTTTGATGGTTGAAGACGAGTTCTGGCTAGATCATTCAGTTGAAGAGGAAAGAGAAGAAACTGCTCATATGTGCTTGATGGGCGACACAGTGAAATATGATGACAGTGATGAAGAGACAGCTGACGAGGTTCTTAATCTTTCTAAATCCGATTTTATGACCAAAATGGAAGCCATGAGGGTCGAACTTCAAGATCTTCAAAATAAGTTGCAAAAGGAAAAGAGCAAAGTTGCAAAGAAAAATCAAAAGATCTTTGACCTTAACAAAGCAGTTATTGGAAACAAAGATCTTATTGATTCTCTACGCAAATCGGCTTCTGATTTTAAAAATGAAAAAGATTGTTTTGAAAGTAAAATTTCTGATTTTGAATCTAAAATTTCTAAGTCTGATTTAGAAATGCATGTTGGGTCTGAAATGTGCTAAGTATGGATACTACTGCTGGGCTTGAAGATATTAATACTTCTACGTGAAGAATACTACTGCTAGTAGAATTACTACTGCTTGAAAGGTTAGTACAGCTAGAAGAATAGTTAGTATTGCTTGGAGAGTTAGTACTGCTAGTAGTTAGTACTGCTTAAAGAATAATGCTGCTAGAATGATTAATACTGCTGAGGAGATTAATGCTGCTTCTGATGATCGTGAAGATAAAGATGGATTGACACGAAAGACTAGGAACTGAAGATAATGATGAAGATAATTATGGAATGGATGCTAAAGATCAATATTTCTTTTGTAATTATCTTGTAATCAGTTCTGTATATATAGTCTAGACGTCTTTGATAGTTAGATATAGTTTTTGATAGTTTTATTCATACAGAATACGTTTAGAGAGAATTAACCTCAAGGTTTTTTGTAGTCCTTTCAATAGAGAAGTATTGAACGTCCGTTGAGCTTGTTCAACAGATTGAGGTTTTGTTTGTAATCATTAAGTTAAATCAATATAACTTGTGATTTGAGTATATACACTGTTTGATTGATTTATTGTTAAAGTGTTTTTCCGCGACTTCTTTAACATAGTTTATGAGTGTTTATTAAATTCTTGTTTAGAATTTCGATCCTGACAAGTGGTATCAGAGCCTTCAACTCATAAATCAAAAATCATCATGGACGAATCTCATGACAGTGTTCTTGTTTCAAAGGTTCCCATGCTCAAACCAAATGAGTTTGACATGTGGAAAATCAGAATCAAGCAGTATATTCTTCTTACAGATTACTCAATGTGGGATATCATTGAGAATGGTCCCTCCAATGAAGGAAATATGGGAGCAGATGGCAAGAGAACTCCACCAAAGACTGATGAAAAAAGAAAGATGAGGCAGACTGAGATGAAATCCTTGAGCACTCTGCTCTTGGCAATTCCTAATGAATACTAACATCAGTTTTGCAACTGTTCTGTTGCTCAAATCCTGTGGAATGCATTGGAGAAAAGATTTTCAGGTACTAAAAGCACTAAGAGAAATCAGAAGGCAATTCTCAAACAATAATATGAGAATTTTATATCTACAAAGAATGAGTCCATGACTCAAACCTTTGATAGATTCAAAAAGTTGATTGGAGAGTTGGCCACTGTTTGTGTCAAGATGGATCAGGATGATGTCAACAGAAAATTTCTAAGATCTCTTGGTGAAGAATGGGTGATGTACACTGTATCCTTTAGACAGAATGATAATCTGGAGGATAAGGAGCTTGATGATCTCTACAATGATTTAAGGGTGTTTGAAGCAGAAGTTGAATCTAAGAAAAGGCCATCTGGATACTCTCATAATGCTGCCCTCCTATCATCTACTACTGATTCTACTGCTAATACAGAATCAATTAGTGCTGCTTATGGCCCAAAACAGGATGGGTCCAATGATTATGTTTTGGAAGCATTCCTTGCTAGTCATGCTAAATCTTCTCTTATCAATGATGATCTGGAGCAGATCAATGTAGATGACCTTGAAGAGATGGATATCAAGTGGCAGATGGCAATGCTCACCATGAGAGTCAAAAGATTCATCAAAAGAATAGGCAGAAACAATTTTGCCATTAGAAGAGAAGATGGTGCTGGATTTGATAAATCCAAAGTGGAATGCTATAAATGCCATAATCTGGGACACTTTGCAAGAGAGTGCAGAGGAGGAACTGCTCAACAACATGGAAGCAATAATCAACAACCAAAGTCTACTAACTATAACATGAATTCATCTCAAGCTCTTGTTTCACAAGAAGGGATGGGCTTTGATTGGAGTGATCAAGCAGAGGAGGCAATTCAGAACCAAGCATTGATGGCTGAGGTTACAGAGTCTTCAAGTACTGCAATCCCCACTGAGGTAAAATCTAACCTTTGTTCTAAAACCTGTCTTGAAACTGTTAAAAAGTACAGGGATCACAATCATAGCATGTGTGATGACCTTAAAAGGTTAGAGAAAGATAGAAGAGAGTATGTTGTGATTGTTGAGAAGTTTGAAGAACAAATAAAGGCATATCAAACTAATGAAATTCAACATTCATATGATCTCAACTACTGGAAGTGGGAGAAGAATCAGTTAGATATTGAACTAGAAAAGTCTAGAGAGGAGTGTGAAAAAGTTAAGAGTGAATTTGAGAAGGCCAAACTAGACATTGAGAAATATTTCAATGCTTCTAAAGCAATGGACTCTTTACTCAAATCTCAAATTCATGACAAACTAAAGAGAGGTATAGGATACAACAACACCCCTCCACCATACAACAATAACTACATTCCTCCCACCTCAAACCTCTTAGAAAGACAGGATAAGAATGACTTACCTGCAGGAGCCACAGAAGTAGATCCATTAGACAAAGTTGTGGTTGAGGCAGATTCTTAAGAAGAAAACTCTGAGAGTAAGAATGAGGAAGACCATAAAGATATTCCCTTAGAAAACCACATTATTACAAATGAGAGAGGGGGTAAACCATTTATTAAGAGTGATAAAGTGGAGATGTCCAAGACAGAGAAAGAGACTGTTAAGAGTGAGAAAGCTGAGACCTCCAGGAAAGGAAAAGAAAAGGTACAGGGAGTTCACTACATGCAAACCTCTATTGTAAATCCCTGTACTTGTCAACAGAACAAGCCCCATAAACATGGTAAAATAAGGGGAAATCAGAGAAACAAAAATAATCAGTGGGCTAAAAAACAGGGAATTGATCTAAGCAAAGTCAATAGACCAAAGCCTTGTTTTATTTGTGGCAAGTTAAATCATCTAGCCAAACACTGTTATTTCAATCCTATTAACCAAAAAATTTCTTTTAAAAGTCAAACACAAAATTCAGTTGGTTATAGGAAGCAATCAAGAAATCACATGGCTGCTAATATGAGAACAGTACCAATGAAAATTGGGACTACAAAATCTCATATTCATAATAAGTTTGCTAAATCAAAAGAAAATACTCCAAGCACGTCAAGGAGTAACTCACAGAAAAAGAAATCAAACAACTTTGTCAAGATTTGGGTTCCAAAAGTCAAGAAACCTGTTAGTACTGTTACCTCAAATAGTACTGCTAACAGAAACAGTGTTGCTCATAGCAATACTACTGCTAACCAAGTTAGTACTGCTAATCAAGTTAGTACTGCTAACAAGGATAGTGCTGCTACCAGTGTTAATGCTGCCAAGCCCATAATTTTGACAAAGTATTCCAGCCATAAGATTCCTAAATCTGATCATCTCATCCAGACTAAGATTACTGATTATAAATATGTTGATGAGAAAGGGCAACCCAAGACCACTTTGGCTTGGGTTCCCTCTAAAAACTAACTGTTTTATCTTATGTGCAGGGCAACCAACAGATCATGAAGATGAGCATTTGGCATGTAGATAGTGGTTGCTCTAGGCACATGACAGGTAACATGGCCTGCATTCAAAACTTCAAAAAGTTTGATGGAGGACATGTTGATTTTGGTGAAAATCCAGCAGGAGGTAAGATCAGTGGAAAAGGTATGGTGTCAAAAGGTAAGATGTCCTTTGAAGATGTATACTATGTGGAGCAATTGAGATACAACCTGTTAAGTGTATCACAGGTCTGTGACAAGAAACATAGTATATTATTTACTGAGACTGAATGTATTATCCTTGCTCCAGGATTCAAGGTAGTTGATGAAAATATGATACTACTTAGAACTCCTAGGAAGGATAATGTTTATTGTTTGGACTTAGAGAATGTATCATCTGATTCATCATTAAACTGTCTATTTTCAAAAGCTTCTGTAGATGAATCATCTCTTTGGCACAAAAGGATGTGTCACATGAATTTTAAAACAATGAACATTCTTGTGAAAAACAACCTTGTAAGAGGTTTACCTCAAAAAGTGTTTTCATGTGATGTTCACTGTGTTGCTTGTCTTAAAGGCAAGTAGCACAAAACTTCTCATAAGTCCAAAGAAATAAATACAATCTCTTCACCTCTTCAATTATTGCATATGGATCTCTTTGGTCCTACTAATGTGATGAGTATTGGAAATAAATCTTATTGCTTAGTCATTGTTGATGATTTCTCTAGATTTACTTGGGTATATTTTCTGAGGACTAAGGATGAGACAAGTGGATTGATCAAATCCTTTGTTCTTAGGATTGAAAACCAAACTAATATAAGGGTTAAAGTCATCAGATCTGATAATGGAACATAATTTAAAAACAATGACTTAAACAACTTTTGTGAGACTAAAGGTATTGAGAGACAATACAGTGCTCCTAGAGCTCCTCAACAAAATGGTGTTGCTGAGAGGAGAAATAGGACACTAATTGAGACTGCTAGATCTCTGTTGGCAGATTCAAAGCTACCCATCACTTTTTGGGCAGAAGCAGTTAATACTGCTTGTTATGTCCAAAACAGGGTTCTAGTAGTCAAATATCAAGGCAAGACACCTTATGAACTTTTTAACAAGAAGAAACCTTTTATTGGCTTTTTCAAACCTTTTGGGTGTCCTTGCACAGTTCTCAACACCAAATCTCACTTAGGTAAGTTTGAAAGCAAAGCTGAAGATGGATTTCTTGTTGGATACTCCTCTCAAAGTAAGGCATATAGAGTATTTAATAGTTCTTCAAGGATTATAGAGGAAAGTGACAATGTCAAATGCAACGAGAACACACTAAATCAAATTGGTACAGGTCCTGATTGGTTGTTTGACATTGATTCACTAACTAATGCTTTGGGTTTTAGTAATGTGCAAAATTCAGGAACAAGCTCAGAAAAGGTACAAGCACAGAGTTCAGAGTTTGTGCTGTTTCCAATACCTACAGTAGATCATGTTGAATTTTGCCAGCAAGAAAAGAATGATGCTTCAGAATCAGAAGATTCTGATCCAGACCAGGATGAAGATGCTAAAGCAGATGGAGAGGATAAAGGTGATGAAGAGAATAAGAGTGATAAAGAGGATGCTCAAAATTCAGGAAACACAGGTCCTGAGATGCCCATACTGTTAGAAGATTATACCGATGAAGAAAATTCTTCAGTATATGGTGGAAGCACTCCTGAGAAGAATGACTCTAATCTGGATGCAAATATCAATGAGGAGGTTGCACATCAAACAAGAACTCAGAAAAATCATCCTCCTCAATTGGTGATTGGAGACATCAATTCTCCTAGGATCACAAGGCATCAAAGTAAGTTAGAAGGATTGAAAGACTTGCAGACAGGGTTGTTATCTGGCTTTCTATCTCAGATTGAACCCAAGAAGGCCTATGATGCAATGAAAGAACCAAGCTGGATAGAGGCAATGCAAGAGGAACTACTGCAGTTTAAGCTGCAAGATGTATGGGATCTAGTTGACCTTCCACCAGGACAAAGGGCAATTGGTACTAAATGGGTTTTCAGGAACAAGAAAGATGAGAGAGGAATTGTAATAAAGAATAAGGCCAGACTTGTGGCACAAGGGTACACACAAGAAGAAGGAATAGACTATGAAGAAATATTTGCACCAGTAGCCAAAATTGAGGCAATTAGGTTGTTTCTAGCCTATGCTTCTTTCATGCAGTCTAGAGTATTTCAGATGGATGTCAAGAGTGCTTTTCTATATGGTACAATTGATGAAGAAGTGTACGTTTGTCAGCCTCCAGGATTTGAAAATCCTAACTTTCCTAATAAAGTATACAAACTGAAGAAGGCACTCTATGGACTACATCAAGCACCCAGAGCATGGTATGACACTCTGTCTACCTATCTCTTGGAAAATGGTTTTGAAAGGGGAATCATAGACAAGACTCTGTTCATCAAAAGGAAGAAGAAGGACATCCTGCTTGTGCAAATCTATGTGGATGACATCATCTTTGGATCCACAAAAGATTATATGTGCAAAGAGTTTGAGGAGCTGATGCATAAAAGATTCAAGATGAGCTCCATGGGTGAACTTACATTCTTCCTTGGGCTACAGGTTAAACAGAAGAAAGATGGTATCTTCATCAGTCAATCCAAGTATATGCAGGATATCCTTACAAAGTTTGGATTTCAGATTCAAAGCCTGCAAGCACACCCATAGAAACACACAAACAGATTACTGCAGATCTTGAGGGGGAGGATGTGGATGTTCATCATTATAGATCCATGATAGGCTCTCTCATGTATCAAACAGCTTCAATGCCAGATATTATGTTTGTTGTCTGTGTGTGTGCCAGATTTCAAGTAAGACCTAAGCAATCTCATTCTCATGTAGTCAAGAGGATCTTCAGATATCTCAAAGGACAACCTAGGTTGGGTCTTTGGTATCCTCATGACTCACCATTTGATCTACTTACATATTATGATAGTGATTTGGGTGGTGCAAACTTGGATAGAAAGTCTACATCAGGAGGATGTCAGTTTCTGGGTGCAAGACTAGTTTCATGGCAGTGTAAAAAGTAAACCACAGTGTCCACCTCTACAACAGAAGTAGAGTACATAGATGCTGCAAGCTGCTGCTCTCAAGTGCTATGGATTCAGAATCAGATGTTGGACTATGGTGTTACTTTTCTTCACACTCCAATCTTCATTGACAACAACAATGCCATAAGCATTGTTAATAATCCAGTGAAGCACTCAAAAACCAAGCATATAGAAATAAGGTACCATTTTATTAGAGATTACAATGAAAAGAAGATAATTCAAGTTTTGAAGGTACACACAAGTAACCAATTTGCTGATCTATTCACCAAAGCTTTTGATGTTGGTAGATTCACATTCTTGGTCACAAGTGTGGGCATGATAAACACTGAATAAGCATCTTTTTATTTTCTTTATGTACCATTTCTAGATAAATTCCTTCATGTTTAATTTCTCATAATATATTGTGCATGGTGCTGCTAACTATGTGTGTTTAAGTGTTTCAGATTACCTTGATGATTAGAAACTTGGTACTTCTAGTTAAGTTAATACTTCTCTCACTATTAATCCTGCTGCCAGTTCAAATATGGTTAAGTATGGTTACTCCTGCTTGATGGTTTATACTGCTAATGCAAAGTTACTACTGCTTACCATATTTCTACTGCCAGACAGTGTAACTACTGCTGGTACGTGTTAATACAGCTAGTCTGTGTTAATACTGCTGGTATGTGTTACTACTGCTAGTCTGTGTTAATATTGCGATTTGTTAATACTGCTAGTATGTGTTACTACTGCTTATATGGGTTAGTACTACGAGCTTGTTAATGCTGCTAGGGTACTTAGTATTGCTTCTAACTGAAACCCTCCACTTATAAATACCCTCTTTTACCGCCAAAATCCAAACGGCTCTTTGAATTTCCTACCAGTGAGTAACCCTAGTTTCGATCAAGAAGATGGCAGGACTGATGTTTGTTGATGATCACAATGTGTTGGCAATGCTACAGAAACCCAAGCAAGCAGACGGTTTTCATCAACATGTGGATTTCCTAAAATCCTCACACATCGCCTACGCATTAATTGTCAATCCCACAATCTATGTGGAGCACATGCGTCAGTTCTGGGCCAATGCCTCCATTCACACTGAAGATGGCAATCAGGTCATCAAATCAAGGGTTTGCGATAAACCTCTAACCATCTCAGAAGACTGTATTCGCATTCATCTACGACTAGATGATGCCTCAGGTATTACCTCTCTGTCCAAGGAAGATCTCTTCCAATCAATTAGTCGTATGGGGTATGAAGGTCCCACTGAGGTTTACAAGTTTTTCAAGAGCAAATTTTCACCTCAGTGGAGATTCTTTGTTCATACCCTTCAGCATTGTATTTCTAGAAAAACATCTGGATGGAGTGAATTCAGCAGTACCTTAGCTTATGCTCTAGTATGCTTAGCTACCTCTAGAAAGTTTAATTTTTCTCAAATGATTTTCAATGATTTAATGTCAAACCTGGAGACCAAAACCAAAAGCTTTTATATGTATCCTAGGTTTGTACAAGAGATTATACTAAAGGAATTGACGGATCTACCCTCTTTTCAAGAGGTGTATGTACCAAAACCTCCCAAAGGGAAGGTATTCTCCAACATGAAAAGACCAAGTAAGGACTTTTCTGGACAAGAGACACCATTGTTCTCTACAATGATGGTTATGTCTTATTCCCATGGTGAGGCATCAGTGTCAAAGCCCACATCTGACCACCCAACTGATGACCTACCCACACCATTCATTTCAATTGATACTCCTCAGATCCCTATTGTCAAACCAACATCCCCAATCACCAAAACATATCAAAGGAAAAAGGTACAAAAGGTTCCTTCCCTTCCTGTATCTTCACCCCCAAAGCCTACAAGCCCTCTAATGGAGCATTCTACATTAGAGAATATCTAAAGGGAAACCATAGGGGTGTCTCCCAACCCCAAGAAGGTGTTCTATAAGGAGAAGGATGAGCATGTGGGCAACAAGGCTCACACTACTGTGTATGCACAAGGTGTAGGATAGGACAGTGTGAACATCTCTAAGACCTTCCCCACGACAACTTTAGATGAGCAATCATCTAAAGGTCCCAGGTGCCAAGAAACCACGGGGGTAGAAGGTGTTTCTGCTAGGCAGAAGGCCTCTACTAAAAGATCCAAGGATCCTTCAAGGGTGGTAAAAACACCTAAAGGAGGCGAGGACAGATATATTTATGATGAATTGATGGATACTCTTGGTACAATAAGTCTGGAAGTTCATAATCAAAATTTGGAGATACATGAGATGAAAAAGGTGATCACTTCTCAACAAGTGCAGATTACCAAACTAAAAACATGGTTCTAAGGCTGGTGCACAAAAAGAAGAAAACCAAGTTTGTTTTGAAGAGGAGGAGCATTGATCATGATGCTTCCAAAAAGGGGGAGACTCCAGCAACTAAAGATGAGGAATAGAAGCCAGTTGGAATGGAATTTCAGTTTGAGGGGGAGATGAATACTGAAGCAGAAAAGAAGGAAGAAGCAATAACTAAATCAGCAGCAGAAACTTTTGAAAAAGCAGCAGAAATTGGTAGAGCAGCAGTAACTGCATCAGCAGCAGAAACTGAAACAGCAGTAGAAATAGATAAAGTTGCAGCTGAAACAGGTATGTCTGCAGAGGAAATAGAAATTGCATAGACTCTAGTGAAGGCAAAGACTGACACTCCCAAGGCTAATCCAAAGGCCAAGGGAGTGGTAATCAAAGAAGTTGAAACAGAAAAGAAAAGAAAAGAATTCAGTGTAGCTGAGACCAAAAATGTAAGGGAAGGAGAAGATGATTGAGTCTGAGAAGCCATCAAAGAAGCATACTCAAATAGAACTTGATGAAGATATGGCCAAAAAGTTGCAAGAAGAGTTGGAAAAGGAGGAAAAGATTCAATCTGCAAAAGACAAAGAGATTGCTTTAGATTTGTCTACTAAGCTTAATGAAGAATATCAAAGGAGGTTGAAGACTGCTGCTGCTGCTAAGAAAGTGATATTGAGAGAACTAAACAAAGCCAAAGAAAGCCTTCAAAGACCTTCCTGTCCAATCAAGAAAGAAGGAAAATGATAAACTTTCTGAAAGGAGCTATTGGAGTTCCTGAAGGAACGTTTACCAACATGTCATTTGGAAGGATAGAAGAGCTATACAAGATGGAGATGGCCAAGATGAAAGGGGATTTCACTCAAAGGGTTGAGGTTGAAAGAAAAATGAAAGAAAGGCATGATTTGAATATTCAACAACCATTCTCTGACAGTGAAGAAGGCACTCCTACCAAAGACATGGCAAAAGTGAAGGAAGAAGAGACCTTAGCTCAGAAAATTGGAGCTATAAAAAGAAAGAAATCTATTGCTACCAAGAAACAGGCAAAGAGACCAAGAATTGAAGAAGTTGAAAAGGAGAATGAAACTGAAAGAACAAAATCAGAATCAGCAGAACATGTGCTAGAGCAGAATCAAAATCCTACAAGTCAACCAAGACAATCTGATGTGCAATTTGATTTGTACATGACAATATCTGATAAAGAACCTCTGAAGGTTGATCCTATTTCAGTGAATGCTCCTGAAATCATTCATTGGGATATTTTGAAAGACCAAGGCAAAGAATACTTCAGGATAAAGAGAATGGGTGATCATTATGAAGTATATGCTACATGGGGTAAAATTATCAGAAGTTGTTCCAGGTCTGATTTGGAATAAATGCACAAAGTTGGGCTGAGCTTATATGGTAAAGTGTTGAAAGAAGCTGGAATGAGTCTAACAAAGATGGCCATGTAATACTTGTGCATGATGTTTGAGCCTGAAAAAGTGCAGTATGTTATCAAAGACTTGCATCTTAAGAATGGATTCAAAAGAATAGATAATTGAATGTTGTTTGAAAATTGTGGAGTCTTTGTGCTCACTATCGATAAAAGCTATCATGAGTATTACCTGGTTGACAAGGTGTATGACCATAGCAGAGCAAAGCTGCAAGGAATGTTGAGAGCAAAGCTGGTATGTGCTAAGGGTTCAGAAATGGCCAGAATAGTGATCAAAAGAACAATTAATCAAAGTCTGGGACTGGATCCAAATCTTGGGAATTAAGCTGAAGTTTTGAAAGCATCATGAAGACCCTATGCTGAAGAACTTAACTTCTCAATTTTAAAAGTTAAGTTAGGGGGAGATTGTTGGGTCTGAAATGTGCTAAGGATGTATACTACTGCTGGGCTTGAAGATATTAATACTGCTACTTGAAGAATACTACTGCTAGTAGAATTACTACTGCTTGAAAGGTTAGTACTGCTAGAAGAATAGTTAGTACTGCTTGGAGAGTTAGTACTGCTAGTAGTTAGTACTGCTTAAAGAATAATGCTGCTAGAATGATTAATACTGCTGAGGAGATTAATGCTGCTTCTGATGATCGTGAATATAAAGATGGATTGATACGAAAGACTAGGAGCTGAAGATAATGATGAAGATAATTATGGAATGGATGCTAAAGATCAATATTTCTTTTGTAATTATCTTGTAATCAGTTCTGTATATATAGTCTAGAAGTCTTTGATAGTTAGATATAGTTTTTGATAGTTTTATTCATATGGAATACGTTTAGAGAGAATTAACCTCAAGGTTTTTTGTAGTCCTTTCAATAGAGAAGTATTGAACGTCTGTTGAGCTTGTTCAACAGATTGAGGTTTTGTTTGTAATCATTAAGTTAAATCAATATAACTTGTGATTTGAGTATATACACTGTTTGATTGATTTATTGTTAAAGTGTTTTTCCGCGACTTCTTTAACATAGTTTATGAGTGTTTATTAAATTCTTGTTTAGAATTTCGATCCTGACAATGCAAGAATTTGTTCTAAAAGTTTTTAAATTGTAGGTTGAGAACAAGACTTTAGATAAAAAGGTAAATGGTTTGGAAGCGAAATTATATGCACGAGGCCAAATAGATCAAACCATTATCTTAAACACACCAAATGAGGAAGCTGATGTTAGAGAGAAGTGGTGTCTCGGTTACGAAAACCCACACTATCTAAAGAAAGCTATCAGAAAACATCCAGCTTTGTATAATTTTGATTTTCTTTTTACGGCTGGTAAATACCCTCATTTGAAACCCAAATTTGTTACCAAATCACCAGATGAGGTAGAGGCTAAAGAAGATGAGAAAAGAAAGAACTTAAAGAAAATGCAAGTACCATTCTGCTATCAAAAGTTGAATGATAGTTATATTTCAGATCAGCCAAAATGTCTTTCAAATGATTATATTGCTAGCTATTCTACTACCGAGATGGAGGCAAAACCAGTTAAATCTAAGATTTATGTTCCTCCACTCATTCTAGAAAGCAAAATCATTGAGCTTGAAAATGTTTTAACTAATGAAAGAATCTTGGTTGATATTGAACAAAATGTATTTTCTATTGTTTTAAAGAACACAATTTTAAATATTACATCTCAAAAGTGTTCTAAATCTTCTAAAGCACCTCACATCTCTGAAGTTGATCTTGATGACTTATTTGCGTCTGCAAATGATTTTTTAAATTCTGATGAAGGGTGTGTAGATGAGATTGATATGTTTGACTTCAATGCTAAGCTTCCAGATCATTCTACTTTTGTTATAAATGGACAAGCTTTACCAAGTGTACATGAAGTTGGTGAATCATCAACTAAGGTTGGTGAATCAGTTTCTGTGAATGCTGATTATTATGCTAAAGGTAAAAAGCAAAAGAAACGGTGCTCACAAAAACAGAACAACACGGGTAAGCTTACAAAAAGACAATCTCAGAAATATGATTTCCTAACAGATCTAAATCTTATGTTTCAGTAAAAAGGGAAAGATCTGAAGAACGAAAGGAATGGCGACCAAAAAGGAAGATCGATGAGAGTTCTGAATCATCTCCTGATATGGATTGTAATAGATCTACTAGTAGTAATTCTGATGTAATTGGTATTGTTGCTTCCTATAAACAAAACCTTGTAACTTCTTACAAGAGATATACTATAAAGCAATTATTCCAATTATCTCGGTTGGAATGATTTTGTCTCTCACCGATATTTTGATGATTGGTTTGGTACTTATCATGTTGGTTCTTAAAAGCCATATGTTTCAAGAGTTTTTCAAAAGTTCAGAGGAACCATATATAAATGGATACCAAAATCTTGTGCTAAACCGTTAGGACCCAATTTTAAATGGGTACCTAAATCTGTTATTCCCTGATTTCTCTTATGCAAACCCGTCATATGTGGTACTTGGATAGCAAGTGTTCCAAGCATCTGACTGGGCAAAAGGATTTATTGTCTAATTATACAGAGAAATTCTGCGGGAATGTACGTTTTGGCAATGACCAATTTTCACCGATTCTCGGCTACGGTGACGTGATACAAGATAATGTGATGATAATGAAGGTGAGTTACATAGAAGGTTTAGGGCATAACCTATTAAGTATTGGCCAGTTCTGCGACAAAGACTTAGAGGTAAAACTCAAGGCCAAGAAATGTCCTGTACTCGCTGAAGATGGAAAAGAACTCTTGGTCGGCACTCGAAAGTCCAACTTCTACACGATAAATCTATCAAAAGTCCAGACTGACAATCAGGTTTGCTTATTGACAAAAGCCTCGATGTAGCAAAGTTGGCTTTGGCACTGAAGGCTATCTCACCTGAATTTTCGCTACATCAATAAATTGGTCAAAGGCAGATTGGTTAAAGGTCTTCCTCAGTTGAGATATGAAAAAGAACATCTGTGTGCAGCATGTGAAAAGGGTAAAATGATGAGGGCAGCTCACAAGCTAAAACCCGAACCGAGTACAAGTTCTACACTTGAACTTTTGCATATGGATCTTTGTGGTCCTATGCGTACTCAAAGCATAGGAGGAAAGATGTATGTTTTGGTAATAGTGGACGATTATTCACGTTACACATGGGTAAAGTTTCTAAGGACAAAAGATGAGACGCCCGAAGTACTCATCAACTTTTTGAAGGCTACCCAGGTGAACTTGCAGAGGTTAGTAAAGCTTCCAAGGACAGATAACGACACAGAGTTTAAGAACAAGACTGTAGAATATTATCTCGAATCGGTCGGGATAACATATCAATATTCTGTTACTAGGATTCCATAAAACAATGGAGTAGTAGAAAGACGAAATCGACCGCTAGTCGAGGCCGCTCGCACTATGCTCAGCCAGTCGGATCTACCTCTATTTCTGTGGGCAGAAGTTGTTTCTATTGCATGTTATACGCAAAATCGCTCCATTATTCATAGATGGTTTGGTAAAACTCCTTATGCATTGATTAATAATTGTACATCTAGCATTACGCATTTTCATATTTTTGGTTGCAGGTGTTTTGTGCTTAATGATAGAGAGAACTTAAATAAGTTCGGACCGAAGGCTGAAGAAGGAATCTTCATTGGATACTCCCAGACATCTACTGCATATAAGATATATATGAAGAGCTCAAAGACTATTATAGAAAGCGTTAACGTAACATTTGATGAGGATGCGGCTTCTAAACAACACAGTTCAGAACCCGTGCTTACAAGAGTTTTAGCTTCTGGACAAATCAGTCCAGAACCTGTATCTAATGAGAATAATTTGGATAAAGCTTCTACTTCTACATCACACTTATCTGAATTAGATTTATTGTTTGAATTTTTCTATGATGAGTTTCTAGGATCTAAACTTCCTAAATCTGTGGTGGTTGACAGGTTAGAGAATTCAATGCCTAATCACCCAATTACTTCAGATGTATCAACTAAACTAGTTCCCCCAGTTTAGAAAGAAACTCAGATTCAAACACATACTTCTACAGTTGAAGTTGCACCTGAAAATGTTGAACCCGAAGTTACTACTTCAGTTGTTTGTACTGTGATGGATCATCAACAAACTGAACAAGCTGTCCCAACTGAAACTTCTGTACAAGAAACTTCAACTGTAACCCCAACAGATGCTGAACAAGAAGAATTTGACAGTGGATACTTAGATGAGAACTATGATCAATCTACATCGAATCCGCTCCCTCACGAACATAAGTGGACCAAAGACCACCCGATAAGCTAAATCATTGGAGATCCAACTTTACCGGTGCAAACTAGGTCTGCGACATTAAACATGTATATGCATGATTCCTTTCTGAGCAAGATAGATCCCACTCGAGTATTAGAAGCTCCAGCTGACTCGGATTGGTTTACTGCAATGCAAGAGGAGCTAAATCAGTTCAAAGCTTTAAAAGTCTGGAGACTTGTGCCAAGACCTGAAGAAAAATCTATCATTGGAACAAAATGGGTATTCAAAAACAAGAAGGATGAAGATGGTATCATAATTCGAAACAAATAACGACTTGTCGCAAAAGGATACCCGCAAGAGGAAGGCATTGATTACGACGAGACTTACGCTCCAGTAGCATGTATTGAAGCAATCAGAATGTTTCTTGCGTATGCTTCTCATAAAAACTTCACCGTCTACCAGATGGACGTGAAGACTATCTTTCTAAATGGCATTCTTAAGGAGGAATTCTATGTCTCACAATCTTAAGGCTTTGTGAATCCAGATAAATCGGATCATGTCTACATCCTGGATAAAGCACTTTACGGTCTTAAACAAGCGCCTCGAGCCTGGAACGAGGTATTATCAAAGTTTTTGGTCAAGTCGGGCTTCACTAAAGGTAAAATAGATACTACTTTGTTCATTAAAAAGGAAAAAACCGATATCATTCTTATTCAAATATATGTGGATGACATTATATTTGGTTCTACAAATCCCAAATTTTGTAAGAATTTTTCAAACCTCATGGTGTCACGTTTTCAGATGAGTATGATGGGAGAGATGAATTTCTTTCTCGGATTACAAGTCAAGAAATTTTCAATGGGGATTTTTATCAACCAAGCTAAATACATTTTTGATATTCTTCGGAAATTCAAAATGGAAACTTGCAAACCAATTGGAACCCCGATGGCACCGGGAACTAAGATCGGCATGGATCCTTCGGGAAAACCTGTTGATGTTAGAACCTATAGAAGAATGATTGGTTCTTTAATGTATTTAACTTCATATAGGCCAGATATTATGTTCTCTATATGTTTATGTGCAAGATATCAGGCTAATCCAAAAGAATCCCATATGTCTGCAGTTAAGCGCATATTTAGATATCTGAAGGGGACTGCAGATCTTGGTCTGTGGTATCCTAAAGATACTGGTTTTGAACTGACGGCTTACTCAGATGGAGACCATGCAGGCTGTATGTTAGACAGGAAAAGCACATCGGGTCATATACAGTTTCTTGGAGATAAACTCGTAAGTTAGGCATCAAAGAAACAACTATGTATTTCCACATCAACAGCTGAGGCAGAGTATGTTGCTGCTGCAAGCTGCTGCTCTCAGGTGTTGTGGATGAGAACACAACTGTGAGATTACGGCTTCAAATTTGACAAAATCACGATATATTGTGACTCTAAGAGTGCCATTGCAATATCATCAAATACTGTACACATAGACATACGGTATCATTTTATCAAAGACAATGTCGAAAAAGGTACAATAGAACTTTATTTTGTAGACACTGATTATCAGCTTGCAAATTTGTTCACCAAGCCTTTAGACGAAAAGAGATTTAATTTTCTTATCTCTAAACTTGGTATGTTAAATCTCAAGACATAATCTGTGATTACCTATTAAAGTTTTCTTATTGTTATTTTTCTTCATTTCTTTATCTTTATTCTAAAAAGATATCTGCACTTTAAGGTATGTTCGTGATTTCAGGGGGAGTGAGAGACGGTGACAATGTTAGGATCTGATTCTTAACAAGAATAATGAAACTCAGAAACAATATTAAAGAAGTTGTGGAAAAACACTTTAATATTCAAATATCAATGTAACAGTAAAGTATGAATCACAACTTGTAAACTTTATTGAATGATTAAAGTTACAAGTTTTCACACAAAACCTCAATCTTGATGAACAGGCTCACCAAGGCGAATTCTACTTCTCTAGAACTAGGGTTTGTAAACCTTGAGGTCAATTCTCTCTCAAAACAAAAACTCAGAATACTCGTATTATAAACTATTCTGGATAATTCTATACATATACTGAAAATAAAAGATAATTACAAAACATAAAAGATCTTCAGTATATTCTTCCATAATTATCTGCAACCTTCCATGATTATCTTCAAACCTTGATCTGCGCGACTTACCAAGATTATCACATAAGCAGTATTAAGTCATAACAGCATTAACACTCTGAGCAGTATGAATCTTCACCAGCAGTAGTAACTATGCTTATCAGTATTAATTTCTACAAGTAGTAGTAATTTGGCTCAGCAGTAGTAACCATGTTGTACTGGCAGCAGTAATCATACTTAAACAAATCTTCAGTTCCCAACAATCTCCCCCTAACTTGACTTTTAGAGAAGAGAAGTCAAGTTCTTCAGATGCTCCTAAAACTCCATTGCTCATAATCCTGTATCAGGATTCAGCCCCAAACTTTGATTAATAGTTCTCTGGATCAAGTATCTTGCCATCATTTTTGTTCTTTTCAAAGTCTTCAAACTTTCACCTAGAGTAGCTTCCTTCCTTGGAGTTTCTTGATCATCAGGAAAGGGTTTTTGTATTTGAAGGTCATGTCTCTCTTTCATCTTCTTTTCCACTTCAACTCTTGCTTGTTCATTTCCTTGTAACTTAGTCATCTCTGCCTCATACAAACCTTTGATTTGATCAAATGACATTTTTGTGAACATTTCCTTTTTGACTCCCACAACACCTTTGAGGAAAGTGATCATCTTCTTTCTCTCTTGAGTGCCAAGGTAGGTTTGTGAAGGTGGCTTCTTCTTTGCACCCATTTTGATTATTACAGGCTTCTTTAGAATTGCAGATTTCTTCTGTGCCATTTCTGTTGCCAAACTCTTTTGATCATTACAGGCTTCATTAAGATCTGCACCTAGAGCTCTTGCCATCTCCCTATCTTTTTCCACTTGATCTTTTTCTGCTTGCTCAAGTTCTGCCTGAATTTTATTAGCCAAAGCTTCATCTGACTCAATCAACTTTTGCTTTTTAAGTGGTTGGTTAGATTCCACTATCTTGGTTTTGCCTTTGTCCTTGCTTGCTACCTTATCAGCACTAGCTTTCTTGATAACCTCAACATTGTCTTTGATGACAACTCCTTTGGTCTTTGAAGTGACCTTAGTAGTGTCATGTTTAGCTTTGATTAATGCTTCAGCTATCTCAATTTCTTCCAAATTGCTGCTAAGCAGGTCAGTTAATATCTCTTGAACAATTTCTGCTGCTTCATTTATTTCAGCAACATTAACAGTTTTTGCTGCTTTGCTTGTTTCAGCAGCATTAACTGTTTCTGCTGCTTTCTCAAAGACTGTTTCTGTTTCTACTGCTTGTACTTTATCCCCACTACCACCAGCAAACTCCCCCTCATCTCTATGTTTATCCCCCTTATTCTTAGCATTCTCCATGTTGACCTCAGCTTCTGACTCCCCCTTTTTGGGAGCATCATCCACTGGGTTCCTTCTTCTGAGCAATTATACTTTCTGACAGTGGAAAAGCAGACCAAAGCATAAGCAATGGTACTACTGAACTGACTTCATCTAGTAGTTTTTCGAGAAATACAGTGCATAAGATATGAACAAAGAAACGCCATTGGTGAGAAAAGTTAGCTTTGTAAAATTTGAAAACACCTATTTAGCCTTCATACCCCATTCTTGTGAGATTGGAAAACAAATCCTCATTAGAGATAGAGGTAATACCTGAGGCATCGTCTAGTCGTAGACTGATGTGAATGACCTCTTCAGAGACTATCAAGGGTTTGTCACACACCCTTGTCTTGATAAACTTCACACCGTTTTCAGTAACAGCGGTGGCATTCGCCCAAAATTGCTTCTGGTGCTCGATGTAAATTGGTGGTGACACTGTAAGAGCATGAGCTATATGACTGGACTTGAGAAAATCAACTATTTGATGGAATCCAGCAGTCTGCTTAGGCTTTTGAAGCATTGCGATCTCATTGTGTTCATCAATAAACGCCATGGATGCCATCTGGCTTGAGGATTCTTGACTGAAACACACTGGTTGCTTGAGAGAAAAGAGTTAGAGAGAAAACGAACAGTATTCAAAGAGTCGTTGTGAGCTTTTAGGCGGGCAAAGAGGGTATTTATAGAATTCAGAACAGAAGCAGTATTAACCCTAATTTCAGTTAAAGCAGTACTAACCCACTCGCAGTATTAACTGAGAGCAGTAGTAACCAACTAGCAGTATTAACTAACTAGCAGTATTAACTAACTAGCAGTATTAACTAAGTAGCAGTAGTAACTCGTACCTGAAGTAGTAACGCAGACTAGCAGTAGTAATAACGAACCTGCAGTAGTAACTTTGCACTGGCAGCATTAAAACTGCACTGGCAGCATTAACAATACTTACACTGTTGAAGCTTGTGTTAGTCTGAGCAAGGCAATAAACTTCCTGAGAAAGATTATTAGTATCACTAGAAAAATAAACAAATAACAGGTATACAAACACTTTTTAAACATGAGCTCATTCAGAGTTGATCATGCCCACACTTGTGACCAAGAAAGTGAATCTACCCACATCAAAAGCTTTAGTGAATAGATCAGCAAACTGGTTATCAGTATGAACTTTAGCAACTTGAATAAGCTTCTTTTCATTGCAATCTCTAATAAAGTGATACCTGATTTCAATGTGCTTTGTTTTGGAGTGTTTGACTGGATTGTTAACAATGCTAATAGCACTGCTATTGTCAATGAGGATTGGAGTGTGAAGAAAGGTTACCCCATAGTCCAGCATTTGATTCTGAATGCATAGAACCTGAGAGAAGTAACTTGCAGCAACAATGTACTCAGCTTCTGTTGTGGATAAGGACATTGTGGTTTGCTTCTTACACTGTCAAGAAACTAGTCTTGCACCCAAAAGCTGATATCCTCCTGAAGTAGACTTTCTATCCATATTAGCACCACCCAAGTCACTGTCTGAATATGCAATCAAGTCAAAAGTAGATTCATAAGGATACCAAAGACTTAATCTAGGTTGCCCTCTTAAGTATCTGAAAATCCTCTTAACTGCTTGAAGG
Organism: Arctium minus; assembly: GCA_954870635.1. Taxonomy (NCBI): domain Eukaryota; kingdom Viridiplantae; phylum Streptophyta; class Magnoliopsida; order Asterales; family Asteraceae; genus Arctium; species Arctium minus. Next base: position 136,495,182 of record OX941081.1, on the reverse strand, counting down.
TGTGACTGCTTTGGCTTGACTTGGAATCTGGCACACACACACACTGGAAACATGATATCTGGTCTTGAGGCTGTGAGATACATGAGAGATCCAATCATTGATCTATAAAGATGGACATCAACATCCTCCCCCTCGAGATCAGCAGTGATCTGTTTGTGTGTTTCCATTGGTGTTCTTGCTGGCTTTGAGTCTAATAAACCATACTTATCTAGGATGTATTTCACATACTTTGATTGAATTATGAAAATCCCATCTTTCTGTTGTTTCACTTGAAGCCCAAGGAAGAAAGTGAGTTCACCCATTGAACTCATTTTGAAGCTCTTGTGCATCAACTCTTCAAAGTCTCTACACATCTGATCTTTTGTGGATCCAAAAATGATGTCATCCACATAGATCTGAACAAGTAGGGTGTCCTTCTTACTTCTTTTAATGAAAAGGGTCTGGTCAATGATTCCCCTTTCAAACCCATTTTCCAAGAGATAGGTAGACAGAGTATCATACCATGCTCTTGGGGCTTGATGTAGACCATAGAGTGCTTTCTTAAGTTTGTATACTCTGTCAGGATATAATGGATTTTCAAATCCAGGGGGCTGATAGACGTATACTTCTTCATCAATTGTTCCATATAGAAAGGCACTCTTCACATCCATCTGATATACCTTGAACTTCATATATGAGGCATAGGCTAGAAACAGCCTAATTGCCTCTACCCATGCAACTGGAGCTAAGACTTCCTCATAGTCTATGCCTTCTTCCTGAGTGTACCCCTGTGCCACTAGCCTTGCTTTGTTCCTGATTACTATTCCTCTCTCATCCTTTTTATTTCTGAAAATCCACTTGGTGCCAATTGCTCTATGACCTTTTGGAAGGTCCACTAAGTCCCAAACATCTTGCAATTTAAACTGTAGCAACTCTTCTTGCATGGCTTCTATCCAACTTGAATCTTTCATTGCATCATAAGCCTTCTTAGGCTCAATATGAGATAGAAAGCAAGAGAGTACTGTATGCTGCTGATCCTGCAAATCTTGAAGTCTGCTTTCATTCCTAGTCATCATAGGAGAAGTGATGTCTCCTATTACCAGCTCAGGAGGATGATTCTTCTGAGTTCTTGTCTGATGATTAGGCTGTTCATTAGTTCCCACATCTAAATTGGAGTCATTTAAGTCAGTTGAGGGGATCTCATCAGCTACTTCTGGCTCTTCATGCTCTCGATTCTCCTCATCTCTTCTTTCTTCTTCACTCTGAATTGGTTCAGTAACAGTCTCCCTTTCACAGATTTCAACAGGGTTCATTGTAGGTATGGGAAAGATCACAGACTGAGGAATAATATCTTGTACTTGTTCATCCCCTGATCCTCTACTTCCTGATCCTGCATGATCATCACTACTGAAACCCAAAGAGTTAGTGAATCAATGTCAAATAACCACTGAGGACCTGAACCAATAGGATTTGGTAAGTTCTCATAGCATTTGACATTGTCACTTTCCTCAATTATTCTAGAAGAAGAATTAAACACTCTATAGGCCTTACTCTGAGATGAGTAACCAACAAGAAAACCATCATCTGCTTTGCTATCAAACTTTCCTAAGTGTGTTTTGGTATTGAGAATGGTACAAGGACACCCAAAAGGTTTGAAAAAACCAATAAATGGTTTTCTTTTATTTAAAAGCTCATATGGTGTCTTGTTCTTAGGCTTGATTACTAGAACTCTGTTTTGGACATAGCAAGCAGTATTAACTGCTTCAACCCAGAAAGTAATTGGAAGTTTTGAATCAGCTAACAAAGATCTAGCAGCCTCAATCAGTGTCCTATTCCTTCTCTCAGCAACACCATTTTGTTGTGGAGTCCTAGGAGCACTGTATGATTTTTCCTCACAAAAGTTGTTTAGGTCAAGATTTTTAAATTCAGTACCATTATCTGACCTAATGACTTTTACCTTTTGATTTGTTTGGTTTTCAATTCTTAGAATAAAGGATTTGATCAGTCCACTTGTCTCATCCTTAGTCCTTAGAAAATACACCTAAGTAAATCTAGAGTAATCATCAACAATAACTATGCAGTATGATTTCTTACCTATACTCATGACATTTGTAGGACCAAACAGATCCATATGCAACAACTGAAGAGAAGAAGAAATTGTGTTCAACTCTTTGGACTTATGAGAAGTTTTGTGTTGTTTGCCTTTGAGACAAGCAACACAATGATCATCACATGAAAAGACTTTTGAAGGCAGACCTCTTACAAGGTTATTTTTAACAAGTTTATTCATTGTTTTAAAGTTCATGTGACACATCCTTCTGTGCCAAAGTGATGACTCATCCAAAGAGGCTTTTGAAACAAGACAGTTTAAGGATGAATCATTTGAAACAGTTTCCATATTCAAACAATAGACATTATCCTTTCTTGGAGTTCTTAGTAGTATCATCTTTTCATCAAGTACCTTGAATCCAGGAGCAAGGATAATGCATTCTGAATCAGTGAATAATATACTATGCTTTTTGTCACAAACCTGTGATACACTTAACAGGTTGTACCTTAACTGCTCAACATAGTAAACATCTTCAAAGGTCATCTTACCTTTTGTTACATCTCCCTTACCACTAATCTTACCTCCATCTGGAGTATTACCAAAGGCAACATGCCCTCCATCAGTTTTCTTAAAATTCTTGAGGCAAGCCATGTTCCCTGTCATATGCCTAGAGCAACCACTATCAACATGCCAAATGCTCTTTCCTTTGAGCTGCTGGTTGCCCTGCACATAAGATAAATGAATTAGTATTGACTTGGAACCGAAGCCAAAGTGGTCTTGGGCCTCCCTTTCTCATCAAAGTACTTACACTCCTTTTTGATGAGATTTTTAAAATTTGAATACTCTTTACTGGAGTACTTTGTCAAGATGATTGGTCTAGAAGCACAAACACTAGAAGCAGTACTAATTTTAGAAGTACTAACAGAGTTAGTAGCACTAACAGGTTTAGCAGTACTAACCTTGTTAGAAGCACTAACAGAGTTAGCAGTATTAACATCTGATGAAGTACTAACAATGTTAGTTTTAGAAGTACTAATACTCTCAGCAGCACTAACATTGATAGCAGCAGTATAGCTTCTGGCAGCACTATCTTTGTCAACAGCACTATTTGTGGTAGCAGTACTAACAGTTTTAGTGCTTTTGGGAACCCACATCTTGACACTCTCTTTTACAGTCCTTTTCTTCATGTGGGTTATTAAATTTAACAGGTTTCTTAGCCGCATGGTTCCTTTCATCCTTCCTATAACCAAAGGGTTTTTGCACAGATCTTTGAAAATTTATCCTTTGGTTAATAGGATTAAAATAACAGTGCTTGGCAAGATGGTTCATTTTGCCACATATGAAACAAGGTTTTGGTCTGATGATTCTACTCAGATCAACTCCTTGTTTCTGAGCCCACTGATTATTCCAATTTCTTTGATTGCCCCTCCTTTTATCATGTTTTAGGGGCTCAGACTTATTACCTGCACACTGTTTGCAAAGAACAAGATTCACAACTGTAGTCTGCTTGTAATGGACCTTTTTAGACTTTCTCTCAGTCTTCTCTACGTCATCAGATTTGACCCAATCCCTTCCACCACCCTCATTGGTAAGAATATTATTTTCTAAGGGAATCTGACCACTCACAGTATTATCCTTACTCTTACCAGCTTCTTTCTCAGTCTTGTCCTTAACAACTACTTCATCTAAAGGATCTATCTTAGTGGCTCCCTCATGCAAGTCCTTCCTATCCTTGGTCTCTAGCAAGTCTGATTTAGGAGGGATGTAGTTGTTGTTGTATGGTGGTGGTGTGGTATTGTACCCAATTCTTGTTTTAAGCTTATCATGGATTTGGACCTTTAGAATTGAATCCATGGCTTTAGAAGCATATGAAAACTTTTCCACATCCAGCTTAACCTTAGCTAGCTCTCCTCTCAACTTTTCATTCTCCTCTCTAGACTTTGTCAGTTGGATTTCTAGATCATTTTTCTCCCACTTCCAGTAATTTCTATCATATGTGTGTTGAAGTTCATTGGCTTGGAAACCTTTGATTTGTTCCTCAAACCTCTCAACAATTTTCACATAGTCTTTTCTATCCTTTTCTAACCTCTTAAGGTCATCACTCATACTCTGGTTGTGATCCCTGTACCTTTTAACAGTGTCTATACAAGTTTGAGAATAGAGATTAGAGTGTACCTCAGTTGGAAGATCAGATACCTCTGCCATGAGAGCTTGATTTTGAATGGCCTCTTCTGCTTGATCACTCTAGTCAAACCCCATTCCTTGTTGAGAAACAAGATCTTGAGCAGAGTTTCTGTTCTGGTTGAAGCTTCCAGTCTGAGCTTGTTGGTGATTGTTGTGAGACACTCCACTTCTGCATTCCCTGGCAAAGTGTCCCTTCATATGACACTTGTAGCACTCCACCTTTGACTTATCAAATCCTGCTCCATCTTCTCTTCTTTGGGAGAAGTTGTTCCTCCCAGTCCTCTTGATGAACTTCTTCACCCTCATAGAAAGCATGGCCATCTGCCATTTAATATCCATCTGTTAGCCCCAAATCTGAACCAATGAAAGTATTGAAAATAACTAAGTCTTCATCTAAAGACTTTCAAGGGACATCAACAAGTCTGTCTCTAAAGTCAATTCAGAGTCACTCTGAAGAAAGCAAGTCTGTCTCTGAAGTCAATTCAGAGTCACTCTGAAGAAAGCAAGTCTGTCTCTGAAGTCAGTTCAGAGTCAGTCTGAAGAAAGTATGTCTGTCTCTGAAGTCAGTTCAGAGACAGTCTCTCAGAAAGACATTAGAGAGCCCCTCATTAGAGATCCTACTTCAGAGCTCTGAAGATGTTCACTCTGAATTTCTTGACAAAGAAGAACAGATGACACGTCACCTTGTGATAAGATTTACTTTCTAGAGTAGGTCACTGTTCAAGCATGTCTTGATCTTACCTCTTAGGTAAGACACTATTCAATATCTTGATCTTACCTTTTAGGTAAGATACTGTTCAAGCCATGCTTCTATTTGTCAGATAAGTACACTGTTTACTTTATGGTCCTATAAATAGGACCATCACCTTATTGTTCAAAGTGTGCTTAAGAAGTCTTATAACTGAAAATATAAGTTGAATATTTTATTCAAAGAATATCTTGTTTATCTATTATTTGCTTTATGAACTGTGATATTTGAATCTCCTTTGATATTAAACTATACTGCTTCCGCTGTTATTACTCTTATTGTTTATATCATTGTTGTGAGATTAAATCTGGGATCCAACAATTGGTATCAGAGCCTTCTTTGTTTTCTAAACAAAGTAAGATCGCATCTGCATACTCGGATAGATTTACATCTCATTGATTCTAACTTTCAATATCTGTGCATGTTCAAATAAACCTGGTTTATTAAAGAACACCATATGCTCAAGATTTGATAGTAAATCACTGTTCAAAACAAAAAAACATCTGTTCTTCAAATCTTCATCTTTTTCTTCAAAAATGGCAAACTCAAGCATAAGTGCCATTTATACAGCTGGGTCATTAACAAAACCTCCTACACTTTTAAGGGATGAATATCCCCAATGGAAGATAAGGATGGTGAATTTCTTAGAAAGTATGGACAAGGATCTTTTTAGATCAGTGAACGTTGGACCTCACATTCCAATGGTGTTGGTTCCAAGAGTTCTTGCAACATCAGATACTGTTGAAATCCCTGCATATTATGAAAAGAAAACCACAAACTTCACTGATGAAGAAACTAATATGATGGATAATGACTCAAAAGCTGTTAGATTACTTATAATGGCCATTCCCAATGATATCTTTCAAGAACTTGATTCTTGTAAAACTGCAAAAGAGATATGTGATCAGTTGTTAAATCAACATGAAGGAGGCCTACAAACCCAGAAAAATAGAAGAAATCTATGCATCAATGAATATCATGATTTTCATGCTCTACCAGAAGAAATATTACACCAAACTTACTCAAAATTCAACATTCTTATCAACAAATGCAGAAAGTTTGGAGTGATAAGAACAAAAGAGGAAAAAATGTTCTTTTCTTGAAAAGCTTAAATGAAGAATGGTCACAACTGTCCATGTCTATACAAGCCAATCAAGATCTTGAGTCATGGTCATTAACTGACATTTATGACACTCTTGTTGCACATGAAAAGGAAGTCATGAAGCAAAAATCAAAACTGTCTTTAGGTAGACCCCTTGCACTTGTTTCAAAACAAATTTCGAAAGAAAACAACTGTGAAGAGTCACAAAAAGGTTTGGAAACAAAAAGAAGATCCAAAAAGGTCCTAATGGCAGAAGAAAATCATTCAGATTCAGACTCAGAACATGATATCAATGCCTTCGCCAAATCTCTTGCATTAATCACTCATCAATTTAACAAGATATTTGGCAAGAAAGTATTTGAAGGAAGGAGAGAGAATGAAGAAAGAAGAAATCCTGAAAGAAGATTTCAACAAGATGGTGTCAGATTTCAACAAGAACCCAGATTCACTCCATATAGTGATCAAAAGGGTACAAACTTCAACAACAATGATGCAACTCAACAATCAAGACCTCAACAATCATTTCAACCAAGGTATCCACAACTACAGAGATATTTCAAACCTCAAGAACAGAAGCTAGAGACAAGTACTGCCACTCTTCCAACAAATCAAAATGATGGAAGATGTTTCAGATGTGGAAAAATAGGCCATTTCTCTGCAAACTGCAGAGGAAAACTTGTCAAAGATCAAGATTACTACAAGAACAAATACAAGTACAACGTAAAAGAAAGAGTTCTTGTAGCAGAAATGGAAGAATGGCTATCAGACTCAACAAGTGATGGCGAGGAAGAACCTACCAATCTCTGTGGTATGGCTTTTTCAGATGGAAATCAAACTGATGGAGCATCAGAAGACAACTCTGAAAAGGTAAACTCTCTTTACACCTCTGACAGTGATCCTGAAATAGATGCTTTTAAACTAGTTAATGAACTTCAGGATCTAGAGCAAAAGTTTCTTGAAGAGAAAAAGAAAAGAGAGCAAGTGACAAAAGAGCTCATTTTTTTCAAAAGAGAAAAGAATCTTCTAGAATCAGAAAAGAAAGAAATTTTTCTTGAAAAAACCAAACTTGAAGAAACTCACAAGCAAAAAGAAAAATCATTTTCAGAAGAAATAAGGAAAATTGAGAAAGTTTTAAAAGGAAAAGAAGAAGAAGTAAAGAAATCTGAGTATGAAAGGCTCAATTTTATTGCCTTAACCAATTTTTTTCAAAAGGTAAGAGAAATCCTACATCAATCTCTTGATAGAAAAAACCTTCGAATTAAAAGCTATGTTAATGCACAAGGTGTTTTCGAGAAAATAAAAACTCAAATGGACTCTCAAGGGTTGGGATTCAATGAGTTGAATTCATTCACTGGATTGGAGAAAACTTCACTTTCTTCCACTTTCCGTATGGGAAAGGTCCAAAGCTTTGAAGGCACATCTCTGAATAATTTCAAAAGAATGAAAACATCAGAGGGATAAAAAATAAGAGCTTTGAATTTCAAAAATACTATATACTCTGAAGTAAAAAACTTTCAAAAGTCTGTGTTACAGATAAAAAGAGAAACTTCAGAGGTACTCTTCACAAAACCTCAAAGCAATGATCCCAATTTTTTTTTCAGATCTGATGCTTTCATCTCAAATGAATCAGAGACATCGGAACCAAGTACCTCTGATACAAGTACTTCTGAAAATGAATCTCAGAGTTCACTTAATCCGTATGCCCCTCTGTATTCACCAAAGTCAGATGAAAACATCAGAACTACATTTGAAGATGATGTTAAAAAGATATTGAAAGAAGATGTCATGGAGGACTTAAAAAGAAAAGAAAGCATGAAACGGATCATTAAAGTCTCTAGAACAAAAGAAATTGAAAAACCAATAGAGATAGCTATCTCTATTAAAACTAAGAGAGACTTTCTTGATTCTGATTCAGAATCTGATCAAGAGATTGATGAACAGATTTTTTGTAAACCAGAGGATGTAATTCACAAAAAGATAGAAACTGTTAGGTCTGGTATTTTGAATGCTCCAATTTCAAGTTTGAAAACCAAAACCAGAATACCAATAAGTCCTGATTTTGCAAATATGTGTTTACAAGCAAAAACATCTCTGGAACTTGAAAAAGAATTACAAGAAAAGGCAAAGAATAAAACAAACACTTCTGAATCTTACTCCTATAAAACAATAAAATTCTCTCCTGAACAAAAAGGAAAATGGACAAAAATTAACCATATTGATCCTGTTTGTGTAGTAAGCAGCAAAGAAAAGAAGATGTTTTTGATCAAGAAAAAGCAACTTGAAAAGAAGATTGTCTTTCAAGCAAAAAGGAAAGAAGTAGTTAGGGATACATGTAATATTCCTAATGCTAGTTTCAAAAGAAGTCAAAATGTAACAAATGCTTTTAATAAAAAGAAAAACTTTGCTCCTACTTCTTCTTGTTCTATTAATTGCAACTGCATTCATCTCTTGATCAAACTGAAAAATCATTTCAAAGGATCACATTGTCTTCTGAATCAATCTCTGAAAAATATCTCAGAGAAAATTTCAACAGAAGACAACAAACGGCAAGACATCAAAAGATGAAATGCCAAAAAGTCATACAAATCCACCAAAGTCTAACAAAAAAGGACCCATAATGAGATGGGTACCTAAGAAACAATAATCTGTCTTGCAGAATCAGTCAATGCCAATCTGGTACCTAGATTCTAGATGTTCAAGGCATATGACTGGAAATAAGGAACTGCTATCCTCATTCAAAGCAAAATCTGGAGGAGCAGTTACTTTTGGAGACAATGTGCAAGGACAGATTAAAGGATATGGTGAGTTGTCAAGAGGAAATGTTTTAGTATCAAAGGTTGCTTATGTGGATGGATTAAAACACAATCTGATCAGCATAAGTCAACTTTGTGATCATGGTTTTGATGTGAAATTTCAAAGAAAATATTGTTCACTTCTCCACTCAGAATCAGGTCAAGAATTACTCAGAGCAGACAGAAAAGGTAACCTCTACAGAATGAATTTTACCAAAATAAACGACACCGATTCAGAGAAACTTTGTCTTGTATCTCTGAATAGTGAGGAAGTCTGGCTCTGGCATAAAAAGTTTTCACATCTAAACTTTTCCTCACTTGATAAATTAGTTAAACTTAATTTGGTTAAGGGATTACCATCTCTGAATTTTAACAAAGATCATCTTTGTTCTGCTTGTGAGATGGGAAAAATGAAAAGATCTTCCCATAAAACCAAAAGTGAAAACAATTGTCCTAGACCTCTGCACATGCTACATGTGGACCTCTGTGGTCCTATCTCTGTACAGAGTCTAGCAGGTAAGAAATACATTCTGGTTCTGATTGATGAATTTTCCAGATTTACATGGATAGAATTCATCAGAGCCAAATCTGAAGTACCTGATATTTTGATAAGATTGTTGAAAAGATTACAGGTTCTATTTAGCAGCAAAGTTCAGAAACTAAGAAGTGATAATGGAACTGAGTTCAAAAATGCCAAAATCAATTCAAATCTATCAGATGAAGGCATTACTCCTAACTTTTCTGCAGCAAGAACCCCTCGGCAAAATGGAGTAGTTGAAAGGAAGAACAGAACACTTATTGAAGATGCAAGAACAATGCTTGCTGGATCTGATCTTTCAACAAATTTTTGGGCAGAAGCAGTGGCAACAACCTGCTTTACTCAGAACAGAGCTACAATTGTCAAAAGATTTCAGAAAACATCCTATGAACTCATTAACAATAGGAAACCTAATGTTAAATATTTTCATGTTTTTGGATGCAGATGTTACATTCTGAACGATAGAGAATATCTTGGAAAGTTTGACAAGAAAGATGATGAGGGCAAATTCATTGGATATTCTTTAGCCTCAAAAGCTTTCAGAGTGTTCAATCTTAGAACAAGGACCATCCAAGAGAGCATCAATATCACTTTTGATGACAATAAAAGCTCTGAACAACAAGAAAGTCTCTCAACACCTATCTTTGAATCATCAAGAGAATCTGAATTAAACAGAATATTTGAAGATTTCTTTGATGAAGATAACCAAGAAGTAATCTTCAGAGATAGACAAACAGAAAATTCATAAGGACCCCAAGAAATAGGTACAACCCTTTCTGGACCCTCTGAATTAACACCTTCTGTTTCACCAAATTCAAATCAGCAAAGTGAATCAGAAGAAGCTGAAGATCAAAAAGAGGATGATCAAGGAGTGTCTGAAGTAACTCCAGAAACAAATAGTGAAGAAATTCAAGAATCTGCTTCACCATTTCGGGAAAGAACTTCAGAGCCTCTGAACAGCACAACAGAGATATCACCAACTGTCATCTCTGAAGTTCAAACTCCACCCCCAATTTTTGCTCCAATCTCAAGATGGACAAAAGATCATCCAATTGATCAAATAATTGGATCCTCATCAGAAGGAGTTAAAACAAGATCTGCCACAATCAATGAATGCTTCTACGTAAATTTTTTGAGCATTATTGAACCAAAGAAGGTAAAAGAAGCTCTTGAAGATCCTCATTGGATTTTTGCAATACAGGATGAACTTCAAGAGTTTGTAAGAAACAAAGTCTGGACCTTAGTTCCCCATCCCAAAGGAAAATTTGCAATTGGAACAAAATGGGTTTTTAGAAACAAAAAGGATGAGGATGGAATCATAATCAGGAACAAAGCAAGGTTGGTTGCTAAAGGATATTGCCAAGAAGAAGGTATTGATTATGATGAAACCTTTGCACCTGTAGCTAGGCTAGAAGCAATCAGAATCTTCTTAGCCTATGCTGCACACAAAGGATTCAAAGTTTATCAAATGGATGTTAAATCTGCCTTTCTTCATGGTAAATTAAATGAAGAAGTTTATGTCCAGCAACCACCTAGATTTGAAAGTACAGAGTTTCCTAATCATGTTTATTATTTGGATAAGGCTCTGTATGGACTTAAACAAGCTCCAAGAGCTTGGTATGGAACTTTGTCCACTTTTCTGATTAAAAATGGATTTGACAAAGGCACAATTGATACAACATTATTCATCAAAAGGTACAAAAATGAGATGCTATTAGTACAAATTTATGTTGATGACATTATATTTGGCTCTACAAATCAAAAGTATTGTGACAAGTTTTCAGAGTTGATGAAGAGTGAATTTGAGATGAGCCTCATGGGAGAATTAACTTTCTTTCTGGGCTTACAAGTAAAACAAACTTCAGAAGGCACTTTCATAAGTCAAACTAAATATGTCTCTGAAATTTTAAACAAATACAAACTCAATGATTCAACTTCTATGAAAACGCCTCTAGCCACTGGAGTCAAACTTGACTCTGATCCTTCAGGACAATCTGTGGAAATAAAAACCTACAGAGGCATGATAGGTTCACTATTATACTTAACTGGAAGTAGGCCTGACATAATGTTTGCAACATGTCTTTATGCTAGATATCAAGCAAATCCAAAAGAATCTCATTTATCTGTTGTCAAAAGAATTTTCAGATACCTAAGAGGGTCACCATCTTTAGGCCTCTGGTATCCAAAACTTTCTAGTTTTGATCTAACAGCTTACACTGATGCAGATCATGCAGGATGTAAGTTTGACAGAAAAAGTACCTCTGGGTGCTGTCAGTTATTTGGCAATAAGCTGGTAAGTTGGTCATCCAAGAAACAAAACTGTGTTTCAACTTCAACTGCAGAGGCAGAATATGTTGCTGCTGCTAGTTGTTGCTCTCAAGTAATATGGATGAAAATTCAGCTCAGAGATTATGGCCAACAATATGAAAGAATACCCATTCTGTGTGATTCAAAAAGTGCCATAGCCATCTCTGCCAATACAGTACAGCATTCAAAGACAAAGCACATTGATGTAAGGTATCATTTCTTAAAAGATCATGTTGAAAGGGGAATAATAGAAATATATTTTGTAACAACTGATCTCCAACTTGCTGATATTTTCACAAAAGCTTTAGATGAACGAAGGTTCAATTTTTTCATTAGCAAGTTAGGAATGTTGAATATGTCTACCTAACAAGGAAGAAACTCAGAGTCTCTTGATCAAATAATTAGAGTCTCTGAACCAAGTAGCATATTTCAATATCTGTCTCTGAATGTTCTCCAAACACAACAAGGGGAGAAAAATAAAAAGTTGTTCTTTTGTGAAGGGGGAGAAAAAGAACTTTTCAGAAGACATCTCAGAGTCTCTGAATTTCATCTCAGAGTCTCTGAAATGAAGAAAAAGAACTTTTCAGAAGACATATCAGAGTCTCTGAAATTAATCTCAGAGTCTCAGAAATTGAGAAAAAGAAATTTTCAAGTGTCAACTCAGAATCTCTGAATTTTGTCTCTGAATCAAATTAAATTTATCTCAGAGTTTCTGAAAATGGTCTCTGAAATTGAGAATTTTTTTAAATCATCTATCAAGGGGGAGTCAGCAACTTTATGACCAAGTCATTCCTCAAACAAGAACTTTTTAATTAATAAGAAAATTTTGATATTATTTGAAATTAAAATTTCAGTTTAACTGAACCTTATTATTACAAGTGATATCTTAAATTACTTCTTAAGGCGAAAGGTTTGTCTAGTCAGCACAAAGAAGTTATTCAATTTTTTATTGAAAAATAGCGCCCCTTTCCTATTTTCTTGGAACCTACATTCGTAGGTACAACAATTTTTAAGGCCACGTGTCACAAAAAGGGATGAGTGAAAGGCCAAACGACTTTATCCAAAGGGTCAAATCACTGCCGTTTCACCTTATGTATTCGAGTGTATCTTTTTCTAAATTTGGATATAAAACCAATTTAAAATCCGGATATTCATTTTTACAAATTACTCTCGAGCACAATCTCTCTTTCTATCCAAAAAGAATTTGAACTTCATCTTCTTCACTACAACTCAACAATGGCGTCTTCAAATGAATGGTGCAAGCTTTTTCCCAAATCTGGCGAACCTTCAAGACTGTATCGTTTTCCAATCAAAGACAACAATCACATGATTCAGCTTGATTCTCCCAAATTTGAGGAACAATACGGAATAATCTGCGAGTTCTTCTCCAACTGTGAACTGACTCAAGCCCTAACTACTTTTACCAATGAATGTTCACTCTCGTTTGTTCAAGAATGGTATTCTTCAAGTCACTACAGCGATGCACATAACGGAATAATCGGCGAGTTCGACATATCTCAAGTTGTAAAATGTCGAATACTCATCAATCCTACTGTTCTAAGAGAAGTTCTCCCACTCCTAACAGCTGAGGAACTTCAAATCACGCGTTTTGAAAAACGCCCAACTTCTGAAACCCTACTCCAATTCATTCGAATGCTAGGTTACAACACTAAAATCACCATATTGAGCAACTTCCGACGACAACACCTACCAGCAATCTGGAACTTCATGTTCTCTGTCCTAAACCACATCTCACCTGCAAACTAGGGAGCATGGATCAAGCAACACCAGAAATTCTCATAATCATGTATGCCCTATTCTTCAATCACAACTTGGACATGGACGGCATAATCTATGATATGATTCTGACATCAATAGAGAAGAAGAACAAATTCTTAGCAAAGGACCCTGAACAAACGACCCAATCATCCAAAGTTCCTTCAATAACATTCCCAAGATTTCTGTCTCTAATCATCCATGCTGCGATCGAGAAGCTTCATATTTTGATCACTACTGAACAACCCAAAACTCCTTTCTACATAATGAACAACTTCAACCCAACGATTTTATATGAAGGCTATCCAGAAGCAAGGAGGATCCCTCACCACATGCTGAATCAGGTAAATCCTCAATCTGTAGCCTTGGCTTCTTATCTCAGTGTTGCCCAAGGACTAGAACCAGTTCTGGGAACCCCAACACACTTAGGTCCTGAACCTGGAATGGAGAGTAAGAGCATCTATGCTTCAGAGGGATCTGAGGACCTTGAAGTACAGAGCTCTCACAAGAGTGGACCAGAGGGTACTCTTGCTAGAGAAACCGAAGTTGAGAGAGATGACAGATCACTTGAAAGGGCTGTCAATGAGGAAGTAATGGAAGAAACCTCATCTGCTAGTGTAGAGGATAGCTCGACTAGCTCTGAGGAAAGTGAGGATGAATCTTCAGAGACTATCTCTGAAGATTCTCAGAGAGAAGAGAGCAAGTCTTCTAAGGACTTGGAGAAACCTAAGAGTTCTTCCCCTTCCATACAAAAAGATGCCTCAAGGCACATATATTTTAGGACACCAACCCCATCTCCCAGTGCAACCACACAATCTAACCTACCTGATCCAGAGGTAATGGTTATTGAATCAGAGGTGCACACCTCGAACCCAAACCAGCCAGCCACTTCAGAGGTACCTTTTTCCACCTCTGAAGTTCACATAACTGAGGAAACTCAAATTCTGGATAAGCCCTCTTCACAGGTCTTAGCCAATACTTTAAGTACTCAGTTGCCTCAGAGTACATCCGGAAATCCTACACATAATCATGCCTCTGTGGCTCATCTCTCACCCTTTAGGATATCCAGAAGTAGATGTCCAACTCAGGGACAATGGCTTGCCCTACAAGCACAAGGATTGATTTACCTGGATCGCAAGCTCAACTCTCACATTCACTTCCAGTCCTCTGAATCTGAGGAGGAGGACTTGGTTGAGAACAGAACACTCAGAGATGATTCTCCGGAACATCAAGGATTGAGTGGAAGTCCTTCCAGAGACAACATCAAAACAGCTCTGAACGAAGGCTCCTCTGAACTCGAGGAAAAATTGGCTACATGTGTTGTAACCAATGTACCCCACTCTGAACTTCTCACAAAATCTGAGTTCCAGAGATTCTGTGAGGAAGTCAGAGGCTCCATGAATGAGCATAACTTTCAAAGAATTGACGGTTCAGAGACCTCTGCTCTTCGCTCTGAAAACACAAACCTCAGAGCAGAGGTTTCCACTCTGAAAACCCAACTTTTGGACTCCTCAAAGAGAATCCAAGAGTTGGAAGAAGAACTGTTCAGACAGAAGGCTCAATCATCTCTGGAAATAGCAAATCTTAAAGCTCAGAATGCGTCTCTTCAAAATCAAGCATCTACAACCATCCATGTCCAGAAGGCAATACAAGAACTAAGGGACGAGGTAGTAGCCATCAGATTATCTTCACTCTCAACAGATCAAATGGCCTCTATCTATGACCTCATCAAAAGTACAATTCAAGCCTCTGTACCAGATGTCAGCTCACCATCAGCAATACCACAGCCGCCACCTCGAACTTCTGAAGACCTCATCACTAAAAGTGATCCGGCCTCTTTTAAATCCACAATAATGAGCAGAATGCTGACTTGTTCTTCCAAGATCTCTACAATTGCTCAGAAGCAGGTCAAAGCTACTCTGTAACTTCACAACTATAAATCAGAAGACCAGATTGCTGAAATCAGAACTGCGGCTTCAGAGGCAATCGAATCCATTCAGAAGACACTTCTGGATCCTAAAGGAAAAGGAATCGCTAAACCAAACTCTCCCAAATACAAACACAAGTTTTCTGGTGGAACTTGTAGTGATGCAGTGAAGAAAGCCAGATTTGATGATTCTGAGGATTCAGATGATGATGAGAATTCTGAATCACATGATAAGGAGATCAGAGATACAACCGCGCACATCTTTAAAACTGCTCCCTCTGCACCAGTTCAAGAGAAGGAACCAGAGAGGAACACCACCTCTTCTGATGAAAACCGAACTTTGCAATCATTCACAACACCGGTAATACTTTTCGCCTCATCAACACCAGGTGTTCCAATCACTCCAGTTACCGATGCAACTCTAGAGAAAATTGGAGCTTTGGAAGAGGAAGAAGAACAACTTGTAGGCTTCTCTACATCCTTTGAAGATGCATTCTCATTACCCGAAAGACAACCAATGGTGATGAGAGATGCCTTTGACTCAGAGTCTGAGAAAGAACAGAAAGATTCTGACAGAGAGGAAGAAGCTGCTGGAGAAGAGATCAAAGTAATTGATGTCGAAGAGTATGTTTTCAAAAACGCTCAACCTCATCATATCTCAACAGCTTCAGAATTAAGAGAATCTTTAGAGATAGATGGATATATCTCTGAACAGTCTTCAGAGATAAAACAGTCACAGCTCAAAGACAAAGAAACCATGGTTGTTGATGAACAAGCTCCTCAAGAGAATCTTGTTCAGAAAACAAGCATCGGTTTACCAGCCAAGGTTTTCACTCATCCTCCCACATTATTAGAATCCACTCCTGAAGCATGAATAGAAGATCACTTTCGGCATATCTACTGCGAGTTCAATATGGGAGACACACAAGTAATTCCTCTGAATCCAAGAATCAGAGAGGATATGCCAGACTACGAACGAAGATTCATACAGGCAAAGACATCACCAAGAAAGGCGGTTCTCAACGATGCTCCAATAACAAAAGTTGATAAAATCACTGAAAAGACATTCGCCTTCAACAAAATCATATATAGGCATTATGTGGTGACTCGATCTGATCAGAAGATTTACGAGTTCAATGATAATGATCTCGTAAATCTAAATCCTTATGATCTCACTCATCTCTATGCCTACTAATCTGCAAGATACGATTCAGGAAGAAGGGAGATAAGAATGGGCATGGTTGAAGTAAGACGGGCAATGGAAGCTTACATCAAACACAGAGCCAAACGAGACTTTCAGATAGCTCTGAACTTGGGTGAAGAAAAGCTCCAAGTGACTGAACCAGAGGAAACCATCGAAAACCTGGAAAAACTTAAGACTGGATCAATCATTGAAGAACCTCTGGGTTTTGTCTACAGAGTGAACCAAGAGAAGAAAATCTTTCTAGCTTCGCAAGTAGCGAAGTATTCTGATGAAACCTTGAAAGGCGTACAAAAGATGATTCATGTAAAGCAAGAACGGCACAGAGCAGACCTACTGGCGAAACTAGACTTGGAAATTGGCTCAATGATTAACTTCAGAGAGCTAATCATGAAGTTTCATAGGATATGTTCTAGTGATAGGTTCTGAATTTTTTTTAATATTATTCTCTTTTGTAATTCAAATTCTTATGAGAAGTAATATTTACCGAGGATGACTTTCTCCTCTTTGCTTTCTAGTTTAAATGTTCTATGTGTTCTTTGTTTATTTTTAGTACTTAGGGGGAGATTGTTAGCCCCAAATCTGAACCAATGAAAGTATTGAAAATAACTAAGTCTTCATCTAAAGACTTTCAAGGGACATCAACAAGTCTGTGTCTAAAGTCAATTCAGAGTCACTCTGAAGAAAACAAGTCTGTCTCTGAAGTCAATTCAGAGTCACTCTAAAGAAAGCAAGTCTGTCTCTGAAGTCAGTTCAGAGTCAGTCTGAAGAAAGTATGTCTGTCTCTGAAGTCAGTTCAGAGACAGTCTCTCAGAAAGACATCAGAGAGCCCCTCATCAGATATCCTACTTCAGAGCTCTGAAGATGTTCACTCTGAATTTCTTGACAAAGAAGAACAGATGACACGTCACCTTGTGATAAGATTTACTTTCTAGAGTAGGTCACTGTTCAAGCATGTCTTGATCTTACCTCTTAGGTAAGACACTGTTCAATATCTTGATCTTACCTTTTAGGTAAGATACTGTTCAAGCCATGCTTCTATTTGTCAGATAAGTACACTGTTTACTTTATGGTCCTATAAATAGGACCATCACCTTATTGTTCAAAGTGTGCTTAAGAAGTCTTATAACTGAAAATATAAGTTGAATATTTTATTCAAAGAATATCTTGTTTATCTATTATTTGCTTTATGAACTGTGATATTTGAATCTCCTTTGATATTAAACTATACTGCTTCCGCTGTTATTACTCTTATTGTTTATATCATTGTTGTGAGATTAAATCTGGGATCCAACACCATCTCTTCAAGATCATCAGGATGAAGCTGTTCCAAGTCATCATTGATTAAAGATGAGTTACCATGGCTGGAAAAAAAGGCTTCAAAAACAGATTCATTGCCTTTTTCTTGATTTACTCCATTAGCAGCATTAACTGATTCAGGGTTAGCAGTAGAATCAGTTGATGCTGATAGGAGTGCAGCATTATGAACAAATCCAGTAGGCTTCTTCTTTGCTTCCACCTCAGATTCAAACACTCTCAGATCATTGTACAGATCATCCAGTTCCTTTTCTTCCAATTTGTCATTCTGTCTGAATGAAACAGTGTACATGGTCAATTCATCTCCAAGAGATCTGAGGAACTTTCGGTTGACATCATCTTGTTCCATCTGGACTCCAACAATAGCCAGCACACCAATTAACTTATTGAATCTATCAAAAGTTTGAGTCATAGACTCATTCTTTGAAGATGTAAAATTCTCATATTGCTGCTTGAGAATATCCCTTTGATTCCTCTTAGTGCTCTTGGTTCCAGCAAATCTCTTCTCTAAAGCATTCCATAGAATCTAAGCATCAGTGCAGTGGTGAAACTGATGTTGATACTCATTAGGAATGGCCAAAAGCAGGGTGCTTAAGGTTTTCATCTCCAATTGTCTCACTTTCTTCTCAGCATTAGTTTTTGGAGGTGGTCTTCTTCCATCTTGTCCAATTTTACCTTTAGCAGAGGGATCATTCTCAACAATGTCCCACATAGAAAAGTCTGTAAGGAGGATGTACTGCTTGATCCTAATTTTCCACATGTCAAACTCATTAGGTTTGAGCATGGGAAACTTTGAAACAAGAGTACTGTTTGATTCAACTGTGTTGTCCATGATGAATGAAGGTTTTTGAGAATACTAAGCTCTGATACCACTTGTTAGGATCTGATTCTTAACAAGAATAATGAAACTCAGAAACAATATTAAAGAAGTTGCGGAAAAACACTTTAATATTCAAATATCAATGTAATAGTAAAGTATAAATCACAACTTCTAAACTTTATTGAATGATTAAAGTTACAAGTTTTCACACAAAACCTCAATCTTGATGAACAGGCTCACCAAGACGAATTCTACTTCTCTAGAACTAGGGTTTGTAAACCTTGAGGTCAATTCTCTCTCAAAACAAAAACTTAGAATACTCGTATTATAAACTATTCTGAATAATTCTATACATATACTGAAAATAAAAGATAATTACAAAACATAAAAGATCTTCAGTATATTCTTCCATAATTATCTGCAACCTTCCATGATTATCTTCAAACCTTGATCTGCGCGGCTTACCAAGATTATCACATAAGCAGTATTAATTCATAGCAGCATTAACACTCTGAGCAGTATTAATCTTCACCAGCAGTAGTAACTATGCTTAGCAGTATTAATTTCTACAAGCAGTAGTAATTTGAATCAGCAGTAGTAACCATGTTGTACTGGCAGCAGTAATCATACTTAAACAAATCTTCAGTTCCCAACAGACAAGATGATAAACATTCATTTGAGGGGGAGTTCATATATTTTTGCATTCTTAATTGATGATTTTATGATGCATAAATGTAGGGGGAGTTAGAGTATTAAATATAAGGAGTAAGAATTATGACTTCTGATTATTTCAGATCAGAACTCGTACATTCATTGTTTTACTTCTTTATGTCATTTTATTTTTTAATAAATGTTGTGAATAAAGTTGCTTTGACGGACTTTGTGACTGGTGCAGATTGAGAGGATGATTACAAGATCATATCATTATGACTTTAAGTTGACTTCATGAGATTTAAGATAGATTGAAAAGGTTTATTTCTATTCTTAATCTCATAGATGGTTGTGTTAGAGCACAAATTTATTGGATTCAAGATCATCAATTTCTGAAGATGGAAATCTGATGTCAAAGCTGGAAAAGTCGACTCTCATCAAATAGTCTAGGTCCTTTGTTAATAAATAGTCAAAGTTTATTTTGTATTTTCATTTTTAGTCCTTTTCCCTTAAAATAGGTATTTTGTTTAAATTAGGTTTTTAGGTTTTTGCGTGTGGGGTGTATCTCATTGTGTTAGCAGTCGAACATTCTAAGAAGAGAGAAAAAGTGAGAGAGACGACAAAGAGAAAGTGAAGAGCTTCATAGAGAGAAAACTAACAAGGGATTGTAATCGTTTGAATCATATATCAATCAGGTTTGATTTAATCATATTGTTGTGTTTATTATCTTGTTTAATTGTTAAGAACTTTAATTGTTAAGAAATTGGAGAAGATGATGATCAGATCTAAAGTCGACAACCAACTCAAAGTATCCAACTGCCTGAATAACTATGAAGAATTCAAAGCTAAAGTTGGAGAATCACTAGAAGCCACCTATGACAGATTTGTGACATTGTTGAACGATCTAAGCAAGAACAAGATCAACAAATCTCAAGTTGAGCTGAATGTGAAATTTCTCAGCAACCTCCAGCCTGAGTGGAAGAGATTCACTAGACAGATGAGGCAAATGAAAGATCTGAACGACATTCCACTTCATGAAGTCTATGAAACCCTCAGACAGAATGAGGAAGAGGTAGATGAGATCAAGGTTGAGATGAAAAAGGCTGGCAAAGCAGTTGCTGATCCGGTTGCACTTGTGGTCAAGAAGAAGTCTACAAGCATGAAGAAGAAGAAGAAGAAGAAGAAGAAGATGATAGCATATGAATCAGAAGAGGCTGATAGCGAGGCAAATTCTGACTCTGACGATTGTGAAAATCTGAAGGAAGCTATGCTAATTTTAACCAAGGCCTTCCAAAAGAAGTTCTATAAAAAGCCTAGATCCAACAGTCAGAGGAACTCGTCTGGTCCAAATAACTACAAACACAAGGAGAGAGTTGAAGAAAAGAGACCAGAAGAGAAGAAGAAGGATAGAGCCGAAGAGCCCAAGCAGGAAGAACCGACAAAGTGCTACAACTGTGGCAAACTCGGTCACTTTGCCAAGGACTGCTGAAAACCTAAAGTCCGGAACTCCGACTACTACAAGAATAAGATGCTTATAGCCAAGCAACAGGAGGCTGGAAAAGCATTAATGGCCAAGGATGAATACTGGCTCGACCATTCGGACCAAGAATCTGAAGAAGGAGAGAAGGACGAGACAGCACACCTGTGCTTGATGGGTAAGCAGCAGTCAGAAGTTGAAGCTGATTCTGATGAAGGAGATAATGAAGAGGTATGTGACTTAACTGAATCTGATTTTTTGAATCAAATGCATGCGATGATGTCTAAACTCCAAGAATTAGAGTCTATACTTAAGCGTGAGAGAGGTGTCATTAATGAGAAAAATCAATCTATACATAAACTTAGCAATGATATTGCTGAGAAAAATGTATTAATTGAAACTTTGCACACAAACATAGACACTAGCGCGAAAGGGAAGACTATAATTCATAAGGAGTTATCTGAAACTGTCTCCAAATATAGAATGTGTGAGTTTGAGTCAAAAGAGATTTCTAAAATAAAATTTTCGCTTTCAAAGGAAAAGAAATCTTTAATTGACAAAGTGAATGTTTTGGTAGGAAAATTATATACTTTGGGTCAAACTGAACAAATTATTCATCTAAAAAAACCCAAAAAGAACAAAGAGAGTTGGGGGCTCGGATACGAGAATCCACAGTGTCTCAAAAAGGGTATATCTGAAATGCATGCGCTTTATGATTTTGGATTTATGACATTGGCTCCTCAATATCCTGAACTCAAACCTTTTTGGACTAGACTGTCTGAAGAGGATCAAACCAAGGAATATGCAAAAAGAAAGAACACAACTAAGTTTCAACTTCCATTTCGCTTTGAGAGGTTGAATAACAGTTATAGTTTTGATAAATCAAAATCTCTTTCCAATGATTATTTTAATAGTTATTCTGTAAAAGAAATGGAGGCTAAACCTATCGAAGGTAAGCTTTACGTCCCTTCTGTAGTTTTGGAAAGTGAAATTTATGAACTCGAGAATACTCTCCCAAAAGAAAGAATTTTGATGCATTTAGAACAAACTCTATTTTCTAAATTCTCCAAGGCTTTAAAATCTGATGATAGATCTGGTTTACTTGATAATGAGCTTAATTTCCTAAACTCTGATAGTGTTTTAGATGAATGTGTTGCTCAATTTGACTTTACTACCAAACTTCCTTATCATTCATCTTGTGTTGTTAATTCTTTCAGGTTACCCAGTGTGTTTGAAAAGGGTGAAACATCAACGAAAGTTGATAAATCACGTTCTGTGAAATCGAAGAATGCAAAAGGTAAGAAAAGAAAATCTCAGCATTCACAGAAACCGATCACCACTGGTAAGACACAAAAGAAGCATTCTTTTGCTTCTCACCATTCTAACTCTGTAGTTTCAAATTTTTCAGATGTGAAAAGGAAAAGGCATGGAGTTAAGTCTAAGTGGCAACCAAAACAGAAGAAAGATGAGAATGCTAAATCATTTTCTAGTGCTAATTGTAATAAGAAGACTAATAGTAAAGATGATTTGATTGTGAATGTTGCTATTTCTAAACCAAAACTTGTTGATTCTTGCAAGAAATATACAAGACAACAATTATTCCAGTTAGCTCCATCTACTAGAAAGTTTTATAATTATGATAGACATGATTATGGTTCTCAGAAATATTATGATGATTGGTTTGGCACATATTTTGTATATTCTCATCACTCTAATTCTTCATCTGGTTTTCAAAGGAAAAGAGGACCCAAGTTTAAATGGGTGCCAAAAGCTTGTGCTAACATAGTTGGATCCAAATACAAATGGGTACCAAAGAAAAAGGATGAATCTGTGTTGCAGGCACCTACTGTCAAGAGGGAGTAAGAGAATAAAGGCTTCTAAGTAAATCAGCTTAGGACCCGTACTTCAACGAAGGATGATTTCTACACACCACAATTTAGGACTCGCGCTTCAATGATCAAAAGGTTTTACTCCTGAGATGAATGATATTGTACTCCTAGATCATATCTGAAGAGATCAACATTCAAGGGGGAGTACATATTTGTCTGAAATTTTATGCATCCGACAGAAATGATGTTCTACATTTGAGGGGGAGTTATTTCTTATATTTTACTCTGATAATTTTTCTGATGCATAATGTCAGGGGGAGTAAAAGACTTATGACTTCTGATTATTACATATCAGAACTCGTACTTTAATTGTTTTACTGCTTTCTGTCATTTCAATTTCAGTGAATAAAGTTACTTTGACTAGACCTTTAGACTTTTGCAGTTTGAGAGATGCTTACAAGATCATATCGTTATTACTTTAAGCTTGACTTCATGAGATGTAAGATCGCTCGTACAGGTATATTACTTTATCTTAATCTCCTATATGGTTGAAAGAAGGACAACTTTCAATCATAGAAAACATGTTTCTCAAATGTTCAAACCCCTTCCCGATTCTTCAACAGATTTTATAATTTGGAAGTGTGATTTTTAAATGTTTTCTGCTTCATCTTTGAGCTTTAACTGATCAAGTTAAATCATCTGAGCAACATATGCTTTATAGGATAATATGGGATCAGTGTGCTAGGACTTAAAAGAAACTTCTATGGATTCGCGTTAACCAGTGTTTCCTACCCAAGAAGTTAATCCTTTAGTGATTGAATGTGAGGAGTCAAAAATAAATGAGTGTGGGTTGTGTGATGAGGTATACTGAAAAAGAGGGTGTGAGAACAGAGTTAAAAGAATATCAGAACTCTGCACCAACTTTTTCTGAGCAGGGCAACCACAATTCTAGTGTTTCACATCTCTTTGGTGAACATTATTGAAACAGGCAACTAGCCCATGCCAACTCTCGCCAAAACCTCACCAGCTACTCATTTTCTTCTTAAAAGGAAAATGTTTCACATTTTTAAAGGGGACGCAACACATTTACTATCTGGTTTTCATTTGGAAAATATGGATATTGAAAAGAAGGAAGTCTGCCCCACCTTCACAATTCACTAATGCACATTGAGTCTGTGTTTAACGAACTATTGTCTCAGTGGTTTACACATTTTGAGCCTTATAAGCAATCATCATATGCTTAATACTTTCTATCACATGCACGAACACACAAGGAATTTGTTTATTTGTCATAACGTTCATAGAAATTGCCTTTGTGGTGTTTAGATGATTGAATGGAAGCCCTGGGGGAGTGAACTTCAAAAAGCTCCTTTCCAATGTGTATTCGTTACACACAGTGACTTTGTGTTACTGACAGGCATCTTAATTGGTTCATTTGTTGATTCAGGTGTTACATTTCTAATTTGTCTGGATTTGCAAAGATCTGGATGCACATTTTTATGAATTGACGGATAATCAGAGGTTCCATATGCAATATCGGTGATCAGATATTTCTTGACGAAAAGTTTTGATGAAATTGTTGCTCTTTTCATCAAAAAGGGGGAGAAGACTTAACCATGAAATGGAGGACATCACTTGGTTAGAGAAATGTCCAAGATCGACGTTTTACAAGACAAAGTATTTTGAAGATATACTGAATTGAAGAATTTTTCTTTGAAGATGATTTGCTAAAGTATTCTGAGCTGAAACTGGAGATAATTTCCTTCCAAGATATTTTATTCTCATCATTTGGGGAGATTGCTACATTCTAAAGACAAAGAGAGAGATTGCATCTTCTGAGCTTAAAAGAGAATATTGAATTGCTAAATCTTTTTAGTAATGATCTTCATCCAAAGGGGGAGATTGTTAGAGCACATATTTATTGGATTCAAGATCATCAATTTCTGAAGATGGAAATCTGAAGTCAAAGCTGGAAAAGTCGACTCTCATCAAATAGTCTAGGTCCTTTGTTAATAAATAGTCAAAGTTTATTTTGTATTTTCATTTTTAGTCCTTTTCCCTTAAACTAGGTATTTGGTTTAAATTAGGTTTTTAGGTTTTTGCGTGTGGGGTGTATCTCATTGTGTTAGCAGCCGTACATTCTAAGAAGAGAGAAAAAGAGAGAGAGACGGCAGAGAGAAAGTGAAGAGCTTCATAGAGAGAAAACCAACAAGGGATTGTAATCGTTTGAATCATATATCAATCAGGTTTGATTTAATCTTATTGTTGTGTTTATTATCTTGTTTAATTGTTAACAACTTGAATCATTATTGGGACAAACAGGTTGAAAGAAGGACGACTTTCAATCATAGAAAACATGTTTATAAATGTTCAAACCACTTATGATTTTTAAAAGATTTCATGAAATTCGAAGTGTGAATTTAAATGTTTTCATTTTATTTGTGCTTTCATGATATATAAACCGTGTGTTTCGAAAGATTAATACTTGTGTATTATCTTGTCTATATACTGCCAAGTATTCACACACACCGGTTTAATTTTTGTTAAATTCGTTCTTACCATGTCTCTAAATTGAAACAAATTTTTCGATGGTAAGACACCCCGATTGTTATTCAACGTTTGAACGTGATTTCATTCCTATACGTTCTTTCAAGACTTGTCTATATTTTGAATCGTATAGACTATATTCAATTTTTGCTGACCTAAGTCTTAATCGATAAATCATTTAATTTCGATATTGATCTTTTTGATACAATGTCATATTTTCAAACAAGTTTCTTGTATTCATTTCATTCATTCAATTATCTTGTTTGAAAAGTCTTCAATGTTTAAAAATGCTCAAATCTTCATGATTACATCTCTGAGCATACCTATATTTGACTTGTATTGCATTCTTTCTGCTTTAACTGATAAAGATAAACCATTTTTGAGCAACATTGTGCTTTAATAGGAAAATATGGGTTCATTATGTAGGACTTCAATGAAACTTCTATGGATTCACGTTAACCAGTGTTTCCTACCCAAGAAGTTAATCCTTAGTGATCGAGTGTGAGGAGTCAAAAAGAAATGAGTGTGGGTTGTGAAGAGGTAAAATGTAAATGAGAGTTTGGTTAGAAACGAGTTAAATGCTTAAAAAGAAAGAGGGTGTGAGATCTGAGTAAAAGAATATCAAACTCTGCACCAACTTTTTCTGAGTCGGGCAGCCACATTACTAGTGTTTCACAATTCTTCGTGAACATTATTGAAATAGGCAACTCTTGATAAAAACCCCACCAGCCACTCATTTTCTTCTTAAAAAGAAAATGTTTCATATTTTCAAGGGGACGCAGTACATAATCTATCTGGTTTTCATTTGGAAAATCTGGATATTGAAAAAGAAGGAAGTCTGCCCCACCTTCGCACTTCGATCATGCACAATAAAGTCTGTGTTATACTACTGTTGTCTCAGTGTTTTACACAATTTTGAGCCTTGTAAAAACAATCATCATGTGCTTAATTCTTTCTAACACTTGCACGAACACACAAGGAAATTTATTTTTCTTGTCATAACATTCATAGAAATATCTTTGTGGTGTTTCGATGATTGAATGGAAGCCCTGGGAGAATGAACATCAAAAAGCTCCTTTCTAATGTGTATTCGTTACACACAGTGACTTTGTTGATTCAGGTGTTACATTCCAATTTGTCTGAATTTGTTGATTCAGATGAATATCTTTATGGGTTGACGGTGAATCAGAGGCTCAGTTCAAAAGATCAATGGTCAGATTATATTAAATACATTTATTGTTGAAAGTTTTGATGATCACTATGCCACAATCATCAAAAAAGGGGGAGAAGATAAAGTTTACAAAATGTCAGAAAAGAAAAGTTTGTATCAAGTTATGGGAGAAAAGTTCAGAGAATTGCAAAGGTTGAAAGTTTGAAAGAGAAAAGTTCAAAGTTTTCTGAAGATGTGCTGAAGTTTACAGAAATTTTCTTTGAAGATAATTTGCTGAAACAAATTGAGCTGAAATTGTAGATAATTTCTTTCTAAAGTATGAAAGAGGTTCGAGATAACCTTGAGGAGATTGTTGAAGAGCATATCTACCATCTTTGGGGAAGATTGTTATTTGTTTAAAGACAGACTTTGAGAAGATTACAGATTTTTTAAGATCAAAGAAAGAAGAGATTGTTTCAAGCATAAATAGAAGACTGTTTTTCATTGCTAAAGTTGATCAAAGGAGGAGTTACAATTTCTGAGCTTAAAGAGAAATGATTATTCTGCAAAATCTTTTTAAGATGATCTTAAATCCAAAGGGGAGATTGTTAGAGCATAAATATGTTGGATACAAGATCATAGAAGACTGAAGATTGAAATCAAAGATGAAATCAACTCTCAAGCATCAAAGTCAAAGTCTAGTGTAATAAAAGTCAAAGTCAAATATTTGTATTTTGTGTTTTTCTTGTATTATGCGTGTTTTAGTAGTGTGCGCGTTTCTGTAATGTAGTAGCGTGCGTGTTTCCATGTTTGTATAAATTGGAGTGTCTTGCGTGTTGTTCTGTAACATAACAGATAGAGTTATAAGAGTTCCAGAGTTAGAGAGAGAATATTTGAGAGCATATGTTATCTGGGATAACAACTTGTCTATACTTGTTCATATAGACAACATCCAATTTTTCATGACCTAAGCTTTTATTGATAAATCATTCATGTTTGATCTTTTCAATACATTGTCAGATTCTCAAAACATATCTCTTGTTTCACTTCGTTCATTCAATTTTCTTGTTTTCAGAAAATCTTCCATGATTTAAAATGCTCGAATCTTCATGATTATTTTGATGAGCATACATATATCTGACATATGTACTTCATATTATTTTTGCTTTAACTGATGAAGTTAAACTGTTGAGCAACATTCTCTTTAGGACAAAATACATGGGATCAGTGTGAGAGTTTAATAGAACTTTTATGGATTCACGATAACCAGTTTTTCCTACCCACGAAGTTATCCTTGAGTGATCGAGATGTGAGGGGTCAATATCAAAGTGTGGGTGTGTGATGAGGTAAAATGGGAAAGAGAGTTTGGTTAGAACTAAGCTTAAATGTTAAAAAGAAAGAGGGTTTGAGATCAGAGTTAAAATAATATGAAAACTCTGCACCAAAACTTTTTCTGAGCTGGGCAGCTACAACTACTGTTGGTTCACATTCTTTGGTGACCTTCATTGAAACAGACACTAGCTCATGCCAACTCTTGAATTAAACCCCATCTGCTACTCATCTTTTTCTCAACAAAAAGATGTTTCAATTTTTTTGGGGGACGTAGAACATACACTATCTGATCTTCATTTGGAAGATTTGGATATTGAAACAGAAGGAGGTATGCCCTACCTTCGCACCTCGTTCATGAACATTGAGTCTTTGTATTACTATTGTTGTCTCAATGATTTACACATTTTGAGCCTAATATAGCACAAAATGCTGAAATTCTTTCATACGCCAGCACGTATACACATAAAATTTGTTTTTCTATCAGAACGTTCATAGAATTACCTTATGTTATTCGATGATTGAATGGAGTACCTGGGGAGTGAACATCAATAAAACTCCTTGTATAGTACATTGGTTGTACTAAGTACTTTCTTGTTGCTTACAGGCATTTCTAACTGATTCATTTGTTGATTCAAGGTTACATTCTTATTTGTCTGAATTTGAAAAGATTCGGATAATTACATTTATGAATTGACGGATGTTCAGAGGCTCATATTGGAAATATCAGTGGTCAGAAAATGGTGATATTTCTTGACGAAATTTTGATGATTTCTATGCTCTACATCATGAAAAAGGGGGAGAAAGTCAATAAATGACAAATTAGTTTTGGAGAAATAATCAAGAAATGACAGATTTTGAAAGATTTATTGTCAGAGTTATGGGGAGAATGTTCAGAATGAAATTGATAATTCAAAAAGTTCTGAAAGATTGATGAAATTTGCTGAAATTTTCTTTGAAGATTATTTGCTGAAGCAGAAAGTAAGCTAAATCTGGAGATAATTTTCTTTTTTGAATCCTGAAAGAGGTTGTGATAAACCTTTTGGGAGATTGTTATATTTCTTGAAGAAGATTATCACAAACTATGAAGAAGATTGTTGAAATTTGAAGACAGTCCAAAGAAAGGGAGATTAATCAACAGAAGAATTTATCAGTCTATCTTATCAAAGGAGGAGATTGTTTGACAAAAGCATTAAAGGGGGAGATTGAATTTGGTTGATGAATATAAACAAGGGGAGATTGTCCTGAGATGTTGAAGTTTCTTTTTGAATCCAAAGGGGAGTTTAAATGCTTATTTTTGTGAAGATGCTATAGAGAGAGATTGAATTCGTTAAAGATCACACAAGGGGGAGATTGTTCGTTATTGCCAAATTTCTTTTTGAAGATGATATTGAATCCAAAGGGGGAGATTGTTAGAGCATAAATGTTGTCTTAAAGATCATCAAGATTGAAAGTCAAAGCCCAAGTCAAATTCTCATATGCAAAGTCAAAGTCAAAGTTAGATTAGTTGTTTTGTCTTTGTAAAGCATGTCAAATGTTTTGTCTTTGTAAAGATTAGTCAAATTCTCATATGCAAAGTCAAATGTTTTGTCTTTGTAAAGCATGTAGGTATAATAGTGTTTTCCTTTTATTTTGTCATAAGGGATTCTAATTGCAGATTGTTTAGAGAGAGAAATATTGTAAGAGACAGAGAGTTGTATACTATTTCTAAACTGTGAGATTGAAATCAATATATGGCATTTGGCATCAATTGATGTTTGTTCACATTGATTAGATTTTCACATTGTGGGACACACATCGGAAAACACATCAAGATATTCAAAAACAATAGGTATGGGTGTAGAAGTAGGGAATACCTTTGGGATCTTGTAGCGAAGCCAGAAAACCTTCGTTACTTTGCCAAGTATAATGTTTCACAGTAATAGAGGCTAAAGTGCTAACATCTTCTCTTGGAGTACCTTCTTGGAAGATTGCCTCTGGTTTGTCAATATCCCCAAACAATATTGATTTAGCGTTACAGTCTATAGTTGCATGATGGTGTGACAACCAGTCCATACCCAATAGTAATTGAAAGTGGGACATATGCGTTGGAAGTAGAGTGACCTCCCATATGCGGTCTCCAATAAATAATGGACAGTTCAAAAATCGAGTTAACATACAAATTGAACCACCCATAGGGGTAGATATCACGACTGGAAATTCGGTGGTTTGTTCATAAGGTTTTAACTGGGATTCTAATTGTTTAGAAACAACAAAATATGTTGGGTTACTTTCAAGTTGAGAACAGGACTTGCGTGGGTGACCACAGCTCGACATTCTAACACAGAACAATATGAAGATCAAAATTCAAAACAGTTACGAATTAAAAATCGGTAAATAGAATTAAATTCTAGTCTACCCATTCTTATGTTTACCCAATCCTCACAGGTCAAGCCTACTTCATCTAAAAGTCAATACTTATGCTCTGATACCACATTTGTAACATCCCCCGTCCCCGTGGTCCGAAACGGGTGATGTCACTAACGAGACTTAATATAAATACACAACTAATTCAGAGCTATTAATAAACTCTAAACATATATTACAATCCAAAATATTACACTTCAAAAAGTGTTTATAAACTTAGAACGTTTATATGATAAAGTGAGTCTAAAAAAACTCCAAAATTTCATGCTTTATCTCAAGTCCTGTCCCCCTAAGCATTACTTCGAACTTGCCATTTCAGAATACAAAAACACGGTTGAGCGCAGGTGTTAAAGCATAGTTTAGATCAAATAAGTTTCTTTCATGTATTGTCTTTTTGTATAAAATTGTGTAGAGGTCAAGGAATGTTTGACCCTATATAAGTGTTGCTTTCTTTGTGTCTTGTAATAAGTAACAAGTAAGAAACATATTGTAAGATTTTGTCAGAGTTGTAACCATTCACTAAGAGATATATGAATACGACACTTGTGACAAAATTCTCTCTCTAGATTCTCTTTTAATAATTGTTCTCTGATTCTTGATATTGATTGAAATATGGGATCACAATTGCTATTAGAGCGAGATCAGATTGAATTGGGAAGATCAACAATATCAAATTTTGCAGAAAAATCGATTTCCAAGATTGGAAAGTTTACTGTTCACGTACACTGTTTCAATGATCAAGATTTTGATTGAGTGATGTTATGGATTTAAAATTGTGCAATTTGTGATTGCCCATTGATATAGAACATTTCTTGTTTGGATTGGAAACTGAATTGAACAACATAGATAGGTCAATTTGATCAATCTTAATGTTTTTGGAAACTTACCATTTTCGTACTTAGAGCATATATTTGTTGGATACAAGATCATGAAGATAGAAAACTAAAAGTCAAGAAATTCAGAGCTCAAGTCAACTCTCAAAGCAAATTCAAAGTCTCTTTGTAATAAAGTCAAAGTCAAAGTCTTGTATTTTGTTTAGTTTAGTTTTGTGTTTTGTCCCGCGTATGTCCTTGTCTTAAATAGTTATATGGCTTGTGGTTGTTGTAAGCTACTAGTTAAGAGGTTGGATGTCAGATTCTACGCAGACTAAGATTCTAGAGAGAGAAAGTGTCACAGAGAGCTTATTGTATACGAATTCCAGTAATTGAATTGAAATAGGTTGAGTAATTGCTTGTTATTATCTTGTTATGAATTGAATTGCAATTAGAATTTGATATTTTGGGAATAATAATTGGTATCAGAGCAGAGTTCAAGTTGAAATCGATCAAAAATGAATGATCGCACTATTTTCTGAGTCGTAGATTGAATTTTAATTTTTTTTGAGTTTTAGTGAGTTTGTTTGATTCAATCGAGATTGTATAGTGAAATAGAACAATCTTGTATTGGTTTGTAGTAGATTTGCACTGTAATTCTCAATTAATTTTGAGATTTTGTTTTTTTCGAAGTTCACGAGTTCATATACACTGTATCAGATCAATTTGTAAGTTTGAGTGAATTTCGTTGAAATTCATTAGTCGAATTTGATTCTAGATGTATTAGTGATCTTATTGTCAAAATTTCAGAATGAAAATCGAAGGTTTGATGGGTTTTTGAAGAGATCAAAGTGAATTTTCGATGAGATCTCAAGAACTCGCATGAGCCCCAAGAACTCGCAGATTAATAGATTTCGCATAGTTGTTTTGCTTGAAAATTTTCATAAGTATATAATTCGCACATGTGTGTTGTGCGAAATGCGTAGAATTCGCATATGTGTGTGTTGAGAATTCCTAAGAATTCGTATAGCCTGGTATGCGAATTGTCAGAATTCGCATAAGCATTCTATACGAAAAGTTTTTGTGAAATTCGTCTAAGGCAAGAATTCGCATAAGGCTTGTATGCAAAAAGTAAAGAACTCGCATAAAGAAGGATACAAATTCCTCAGAATTCGCTCTAACTTCATACGAATTCCTCAGAATTCGCATAGGGGTGTTATACGAATTCCTCTGTTTTCGCGTAAAAAGTTTGAAATTTTTTTAAAGTGTAGAATTCGTGTGAGTCTGTTGTGCGAAAAGTTGTATGCGAAAAGTGTTTTTCAAAATTTTTCTAAGTCTAGTTTTCGCATAAGGTTGTATGCAAACTCCTAAAACTCGCATATAATTGTGTGCGAATTCTGTGCGTGCAAATTCTGAATTCTTCTTGTGTGTGAATTCTGAAGTGTGTGTGTGTGTGAATTTTGTGTGCGGATTCTTTGTGTTTTAGTGTGGTGCAAATTCCATACTTAGGAAATTTTTGGAAATTTATTTTCTGAAAATTCTTTCTAAGATTTGTTGTATTTCTGATTTCACTTGGACTAACGATCATTTTCAAGTTCTAATTGTAAATTTTTGAAACATGATGACTTCCAAAGACACACTTTCAATCGGTACAGATGTAAAGCCTCCGGTACTATTCAAAGGGGAATACGAATAGTGGAAAGACCGGTTCCTTGATTTCATTGACATACATGCCAATGGGGAAAATATTCTGCTATCAATCATGGAAGGTCCTATGGTACCCCTCACTATGGAAATACCGGATGACAAGTCTTCTGATAGCGAAGATGGAAACATGGACAGAGCTCAAAAGACAAAGACTGTTCCGAAAGACCTTTCTCAATATACTGAAGAACAAAAGAACATATACAAAACCTATAAGCAAGCAAGATCTCTACTCTTATGGAGCATACCCAATGAGATCTACATCAAAATCGACAGCTACAAGGCAAATGCGAAGAAAATGTGGGATCAACTTCAAAAGATGATGATGGGATCAAAGGTTGGAAACCAAATGAAGGTTGCGAACTGCATAAACAGCTATGAGGAATTTAAGGCTAAGGAGAATGAGAGCCTTGAGGAAACATATGAGAGATTTGTTCTTCTACTAAACGAGCTTGCAAAGAACAAAGTCAAGAAGAAGCAAATAGAGAACAACGTCAAAATCCTCAACATTCTTCAACCAGAGTGGAAGAAACACACAAGAAGATTGAAACAGATGAAAGACCTCAGTGACATTTACTTTGCACGAGGTATATGAAACACTGGACAGAATGAGGAGGAGGTAGAAGAGAAAAGAGGAGAGAAGAAGAAAGCTGAGAAAGTAGCTGATCCCATAGCTTTAGTGGTTGGTCAGAAAGAGAAAGAGAAGGAAAAGAAGAAGAAAAAGAAAGTGGTGATTCTAGTTCTGATGACTCTGCTGATTCTGATTCTGATTCTGACTCTGATAACGGGGAAAACCTCAAGCAAGCCATGTTACTTCTGACCCGTGCCTTTCAAAATAAGTTTTACAAGAAGTCGGGTTCAAACACTCAAAGGTACTCGTCAGGGTCAAGAAATCATGAGCATAGATAAAGAGTGGAAGGAAGAAGATTTTAGGAGAAGAAGTTTGATGATAGAAAGCCTGAGGAGAAGAAAAGGTTTATCAATGATTATGGCGGTGAGAAGAAGTCAGATGAGTTGATTAAATGTTATAACTGCAGGAAAGTAGGTCATTTCGCCAAAGACTGTCGGAAGCCTACCGTGAGAAACTCAGATTACTACAAGCAGAAGATGCTACTGGCTAAGCAAAAAGAAGCGGGAAAAGCTTTAATGGACGAAGACGAGTTTGGGCTTGACCACTCTGACGATGAAGAAACGGAAGAAACCGCGCATATGTGTTTGATGGGAAAAAAGGTGAAATATGATGAGACTAACGAAGAAACATCTAATGAGGTACTAAACTTTTCTGAATCTGATTTTGTAAATAAAATGGAAGCCTTGATGATCAAGCTTCAAGACCTTCAAGCTAAATTGAAAAAGGAAAAGAGCAGAGTTGCAAAGAAACGTCAAACTATTTTTGATCTCAACAAGGAACTTGTTGGGAACAAAAGTCTGATTGACTCTCTAAACAAATCTGCCTCTGAATTTAAACTTCAAAAAGATTGTTTTGAAAATAAGATTTCTGAAATTGTTTCTAAACTTTCCAAGTCTGATATTGAGAAACAAGAATTTTTGCTAAAAGCTCATAAATTGAGCTCATAAATTGTAGGTTGAAAACAAGAGTTTAGTATAAAAAGGTAAATGGTTTGGAAACCAAATGAGGAATCTGATGTTAAAGAGAAGTGGGGACTCAGTTACGATAACCCACATTATCTAAAGAAAGCAATAAGAAAACAGTCAGCCTTGCATAACTTTGATTTTCTACAAGCGGCTACCAAACATCCTCATTTGAAACCCAAATTTGTTACCAAATCACCTGATGAGGTAGAGGCCAAAGAAGATGAAAATAGAAAGAATATAACAAAAATTCAACTACCATTTTGCTATCAAAAGCTGAATGATAGTTATATTTCTGATCAACCAAGAGTTTTATCAAATGATTATTTTAACAGCTATTCTACTACAGATTTGGAGGCAAAACCGATTAAAGCAAAAAATTATGTTCCTCCACTTGTTTTAGAAAGTAAAATTCTTGATCTTGAAATTGTTTTATCTGATGAAAGAGTTATGGTTGATATTGAACAAGTTGTATTTTCTACTGTATTGAAGAACACTGTTTTTAAAACTGAATCCAATGAGTGTTCAAAATCTTCTAAGGGACCTCAAACTTCGGAAGATGATTTTGATGACTTATTTGCATCTGCAAATGATTTTCTAAATTCTGATGATGGGTGTGTTAATGAAATTGATATGTGTTGAGTTCAATGCTAAACTTCCAGATCATTCTGCTTTTATCATTAACTCTGAAGCTTTACCTAGTGTGTATGAAGTAGGTAAATCATCAACCAAGGTTGATGAATCAGTTTCTGTGAGTACTACATATTATGAAAAAGGTAAGAAGCAAAAGAAACGACACTCACAGAAACGAAATAACACTGGTAAGCTTAAGAAAAGACAAACTCAGAAATCTCATTTTTCTAACAAATCTAAATCTTGTGTTTCAGAGTTGAAAACGAAAAGGTAAGAAGAACGAACTGAGTAGCGACGAAAACAGAAGATTGATGAGAAAGCAGAATCATGTCCTGATGTTGCTTGTAATAGCAAGACTGGTAGTATTTATGATGTAGTTGGTACTGTTGCTTCTAATAAACAAAAACTTGTAATTCCTTACAAGAAATATTCAATAAAGAAATTACTCCAATTATCTCGGTCTACTACTAAGTCCTCTAAATATAGACGGAATGATTTTGTTTCTCGCCAATATTCTGATGATTGGTTTGGCACTTATCATGTTTATCATTCTAAAGCTTCTCATTTTTTTTAAAATAAAAGAGGACCCAAATTTATATGGGTGCCAAAATCTTGCGCTAATATGATAGGACCCAGATTTAAATGGGTACCTAAAGTTATTGTTCCCTGATTTCTCCTGTGCAGACCCGTCATATGTGGTACTTGGATTCTGGTTGCTCTAAGCATATGACTGGGCAGAAAGATATTTTGTCTAATTATACAGAGAAATACTGCGGGAACGTGGGTTTCGGGAACGACCAGTTTTCACCAATTTTGGGCTATCGTGACGTTATTCAAGACAACGTAACGATTACGAATGTGAGCTACATTGAAGGATTAGGACAAAACCTCTTTAGCATTGGAAAATTCTGTGACAAAGACCTAGAGGTTAATTTCAAGGCCAAGAGATGTTTTGTGCGTACTTAAGACGGTAAAGAACTCTTGGTTGCGACAAGAAAGTCAAACCTCTACACGATTAATCTATCAAAAGTCAAGACTAACAATGAGGTGTGTCTACTGTCAAAAGCCTCGCTGCAACAAAGATGGTTATGGCATTGAAGGCTTTCTCACCTGAATTTTCGTTATATCAACAAACTGGTCACGAGACATCTAGTCAAAGGACTTCCAGAGCTTAAGTACATGAAAGAACATCTGTGTACAACATGTGAGAAGGGCAAGATGAAGAGAGCCGCTCATAAGCCAAAAACTGAGCCTAGTACAAGTTCTCCACTTGAATTGTTGCATATGGATCTCTACGGTCAATGCGTACTCAGAGCATAAACGGAAAGAAATACGTTCTAGTGATTGTGGACGATTACTCACGGTACACTTGGGTCAAATTTCTAAAAACAAAGGATGAGATGCCTGGAGTCATCATCACAATTTTGAAGACTACTCAAGTGAATCTACAAAAGACAGTCAAGCTTCTTCATATAGATAATGGCACAGAATTCAATAACATAACTGTAGAAGACTATCTCGAATCAGTCGGGATAACACATCAATTTTCTGCTACCAGAACGCCTAAACAGAATGGAGTTGTAGAAAGACGTAATAGAACGCTAGTCAAGGCCGCTTGAACTATGCTGAGTCAATCGAATCTACCTCTATTTCTATGGGAAGAAGTTGTTTCGACTGCTTGCTACACGCAGAATCGATCCATCATCCATCGCCGGTTTGGTAAAACGCCATACGCTTAATAAATAACCGTACACCTAGCATTAAACATTTCCATATTTTTGGATGCAGGTGCTTCGTACTGAACGACAAAGAGAACTTGAACAAGTTCAGTCCAAAGGCTGACGAAGGCACTTTCATCAGCTACTCTCAAACGTCTGCTGCCTACATGGTGTATTTGATGAAGTCAAAGATCGTGGATGAAAGTGTCAACGTCATATTTGATGAGGAGTTGGCTTCTGAACAAAACAGTTCAGAACCCGTATT
Source organism: Arctium minus (assembly GCA_954870635.1). Lineage (NCBI taxonomy): Eukaryota > Viridiplantae > Streptophyta > Magnoliopsida > Asterales > Asteraceae > Arctium > Arctium minus. The sequence continues at coordinate 136,458,327 of OX941081.1, read as the reverse complement.
TACTGGAGTGCTAGCTTCTGGACAAATCAGTCTAGAACCTGTGGTTAATGCGACTAATTCTGATAAACCATCTACTTCTACATCTCATTTATCAGAATTAGATTTATTGTTTGAATTCTTTTACGATGAGTTTCTTGGGTCTAAATTGTCTAAATTTGTTATGATTGACAGACCTGAAGATTCGAGCAGTCATCATCCAATCACTTCAAATGTGTCTACTGAATTCGTTCCCTCGGTTCAGCAAGAAACTCCAATTCAAACAACTACTCCTTCAGTTGAAGTTGTACATGAGATTGTCGAGACAGAAGTTGTTGACTTAGTTGGTTGTATTGTAACGACTAATCAACAACCAGATAATGCTGTATCAACTGATGATTCTGCACAAAATCCTTCAACCGAACCTCTCCCTGAACAAGAAGAAGATAGTGGATTCTTAGATGAACATCACGATCAATCTATATCAAATCCACTCCCTCATGAACACAAGTCAACCAAAGAGCATCTGATACATCAAATCATAGGAGATCCATCTAAACCAGTGTAAATTAGGTCTGCTATTCTTAATCAATGTATGCATGACTCATTTCTGAGAAAGATAGAGCTAACACGCGTATCTGAAGCTCTAGATGACTCAGACTGGGTAACTGTGATGCAAGAAGAGTTGAATCAGTTTGAAGCATTAAAAGTTTGGAGATTAGTGCCTAAGCCTGAAGGTAAAACCATTATTGGCACAAAATGAGTGTTTAAGAACAAAAACGATGTTAGACTGAAATTGTATTCAAGATTAAATGAGGGTCTTTATTGTATTTGTTGTAAGTGTGAGTGTGTCTTGTAATTGTGCTTAGAAGGTTTGACCTTGCTTGGTCATGTTGACCTATATATAAGCAAGTCATAGTGTTATTTTCTAAGTAAGAAAGTAAGTGTGTGAAAGTGAAGGTGTAATCGTGGTGGTGATTGAGAGAGAGTAAGAACACATAGTTGCACACATTGAGAACACACACAAACACTCTGTATTGAAAAGTCTATCACAAATAGATATATGGCTTGATGTAATCTTTGTGATTAGTAAAACAAAAGTGTTTTGTATAGATTTGTATGTGTTTATGCTAGTAAATCTTGGGCCACAATTAGTATCAGAGCCAAATCCATTTCAAAATCAAGAAAGTTTTTGAGTCGACACTGTTCATAGTTACTGTTCACGAAGTTCGAATCAATTTTGAGTTTTAATGAAAATTTCGAGTTGAAATTGATCAGGTTATGATCATATAGTGAAATCGATAGAGTCTGTATCTTTTAATTTTTGAATTGCATGTGAATTGATCATTGTTTTTGTAGTTTTGTTGTTTTTCGAAGTTCACGAGTTCACACACTGTATTTGAATCAATTTCTATCTTTTTGTGTTGTGGATCGAATTTAGTTGTTAGTAATGGGTTCTCGATGATCAAGTGAGTAAATTCTCAAAGTTTGGAGCTGAATTTCAAAGTTTATATTGGTTTTTGGTGAATCAGATGAAGAACACGCAAGAACTCTGAAGAACGCGCTAGATCTGAAGAACGCACTAGCTGAAGAAATTTTTTTTTGGTCAAAACGCGCAAGGCGTTGTTAGCGAGTTCTAGAAACTCGCTGGTTGAAGTCTGCAAGTTTGGAGAATTGGAAATTTTTCTAAGGACCAAAACATGCACGTAGCGATTAGCGAGTTCTACAAACGCGCTTGTCGAAGTGTGCGAGTTTCATCAAGAATAGGGTTTTGCGAGTTTAGTTATCTGCGAGTTTGAAATTCTTAGAAAATTTTCTAAGTATCAGAATGCGCTAATCTTGTCTAGCGAGTTTGTTCAAAACGCGCTAGTAGTGCCTAGTGTTGGGAACTAAAGAATTCATCAAGTATGGTTAATGCTGCTGGTTCAAAGTTACTACTGCTAGAAGACTTAAAAGTTAATACTGCTGAGTATTACTACTGCTAGTATGGTTAATGCTGCTAGTCAAAGTTAGTACTGCTTAACTAGTTAGTACTGCTAGTGGTTAGTATTGCTTAAGTTGTTAATGCTGCTAAGATCAAGTTAATGCTGCTAGAAGAAATTAATGCTGCTGAGCATAGTTAGTACTGCTTATGACTTAAAGAACCGGATGGAAAGGATGACAGCTGGAAAGAATCAAGATATTCATGGAAGGCTTGAAGATAATGATGGAAGATATACTAAAGATATTTTATTGTAATTATCTTTTTATTCAGTATATGTACAGATTTGATAGAATAGTTTAGTAGAGATTAATTTCATTCATTCTAAGTTTATAGAGAGAATCAACCTCAAGGCATAGTTCCTAATTCTAGAGAAGTAGAATTCGTCTTGAAAGAGCTTGTTCTTCAAGATTGAGGTTGTGTGTGTAATCTTGTGATTTTAATACAAGTTTGCAAGTTATTAATCATATACTGTTTTGATTACTGTTACATTGAATATCAAAGTGTTATTCCGCAACTTCTTTGATATTGTTTCTGAGACTTTATTCTTGTTGAGAATTCGATCCTGACAAGTGGTATCAGAGCTAGTATTCTCAGAAACATTCATTCAACATCAATCATCATGGCTAAAGAATCAGAATCAACAAGCACTGCCATTCCCACTGAGGTAACATCTAATCTTTGCTCTAAATCTTGTATTGAAACTGTTCAAAGGTACAGGGATCACAATCAGGGTATGTGTGATGATCTTAAAAGATTAGAGAGAGATATAAAAAACTATGTAAGAATCGTTGAGAGCTTTGAGGAACAGATTAAAGGTTTCCAAGCCAATGAACTTCAACATTCATATGATACAAATTACTGGAAGTGGGAGAAAACTGACTTAGAACTTCAACTGAAAAAGTCTAAAGAGGAGAATGAGAAGATAAAGAGTGAGTTTGAGAAAGCCAAGCTGGATATTGAGAAATTTTCCAATGCTTCAAAAGCAATGGACTCTTTGCTCCAAACTCAAATCCATGACAAACTTAGAAGAGGAATAGGCTATAACACCACCCCACCACCATACAACAACAACTACATCCCTCCTATATCAGACTTGCTAGAGACCAAGGATAGGAAGGAATTATCTGATAGAGCCACTAAGGTAGATCCATTAGAAAAGGTGGTGGTTGAAACAGACTCTGAAGAAGAGAACTCTAGTGAAAAAAATAAGGAGAATACTGTGAGTGGTGAGATTCCTCTAGAAAATCACATTATCACCAATGAGGGATGTGGAAAGACTTGGGTCAAATCTAAGAACATTGAGAAGACTGAGGGAAAGTCTAACAAAGTCCACTACAAACAGACCACAGTTGTGAAACCTGCTCCTTGTCAACAGTGTGCTTGCAATAAGTCTGAGCCCCAAAAACATGATAAACCAAGGGGAAATCAGAGAAATTGGAATAATCAGTGGGCACAAAAACAAGGGGTTGATCTGAGTAAAATCAATAGACCAAAACCTTGTTTTATCTGTGGAAAGCTTAATCATGTTGCCAAATACTGTTATTTCAATCCTATCAACCAAAGAGTTAATTTTCAAAGACAAACTCAAAACTCCTTTGGTTATCTGCTAGTTAGTTAATACTGCTAGTAGTTAATACTGCTCTCAGTTAATACTGCTAGTTAGTTAATACTGCTAGTAGTTAATACTGCTCTCAGTTAATACTGCTTTCAGTTAATACTGCTCAAGGTTAATACTGCTTATGTTCCGAATACTATAAATACTCTTTGCCCGCCTAAAAGCTCATAACGACTCTTTGCATACTGTTCACTTGCACTCTAAACCCTTTCTCTCTCAAAGTTCAAAGTTTTCAGGCAAGAATCTTTAAGGTCAATGGCATCCATGGCATTCATCGACGAGCACAATGAGATCGCGATGCTACAAAAGCCAAAGCAAGCTGCAGGATTTCATCAGATTGTGGATTTCCTCAAGTCAAGCCATATTGCTCATGCTCTTACTGTATCTCCTACAATCTATATCGAGCATCAAAGACAGTTCTGGGCTAATGCCACCATTGTTGCTGAGAATGGTGTGCAAATGATCAAGACAAGCATATGTGAACAATCACTAACAGTTACTGAAGAGGTTATTCGCATCAGTCTACGTCTAGACGATGCCTCTGGTATAACTTCTATCCCAAACGATGAACTGTTCTCCAATCTTACAAGAATGGGGTATGGAGGCCCATTGGGTGTATTCAAATTCTCAAAAGCCAAATTTTCACCCCAATGGCGTTTCTTTGTCCATACTCTTATGCACTGTATCTCCAAAAAGACTACTGGATGGAGTGAGTTCAGCAGCACCATTGCTTATGCTTTGGTGTGCTTGGCCACTGCCAGAAAGTATAACTTTTCTAAAATGATTTTCAGTGATCTTGTCTCAAACATGGGAAACAAAAAGAGCTTCTTTATGTACCCCAGGTTTATCCAAGAAGTTATTACTCATGAATTGACGGATATACCTCAACCTGTTGGGGTATATGTACCTAAACCCCCAAAAGGCAAGGTTTTCTCAAATATGAGAAGATTTGCTGGGGACTCGGAAGGAGTTGACACCCCATTGTTCTCTACAATGATGGTGGTGTCCCAAACCAATGAAGGTATGGTAGCAGGGTCAAGGCCCCCATTAGACCAACCCACTGCTAGCCAATCCCAACCTTCCCTCTCTAAATCAATTCCTCAGTCTCTTCTTGATAAACCAACTTCACCAATCACCCAAACTTATCAAAGAAAACAGGTAAAGAAGGCTCCTTCCCTTCTTGTACCATCACCCACTCAGCCTTTAAGCCCTCTATTGGAGCACTCACCAGTAGAGAATATCCAAAGGGATTCCACAAGGGTGTCTCCCAACCCAAAGGAGGTGCTCTCTGAGGAGGAGGTAGAGCATATGGGTACTGAGGCTGCCACTACTTCTGCTAGCACAGAGAAGGACAGTGGCAACATCAATAAGACCTCCCCCATGGCAACTTTGAATGACCAATCATTCAAAGGTCCCAGGTGCCAAGAAACCACGGGGGTGGACAGTGCTTCTGCTAGGCAGAAGACTTCCACTAATAAAAGATCCCATGATCCTTCAAAAGAGGGTAACACTTCTGGAGAGGGTGAGGACAGATATACTTATTATGAATTGACGGAAACAATGGGGAACATCAATCAAGATGTTCTCAAACAAGGCAAAGAAATTGAAGAAATGAAGCTGGTCATTCTGTCACAACAAGTACAGATTGCTAAGCTGAAGAAGATGGTGATCAGTTTGGTACAGAGGAAGAAGAGACAGCAATTCCAACTAAGGAGAAGGAAATCTAAGAATGATGCTCCCAAAAAGGGGGAGATCAACATGGAAGAAGCCACAAGAGAGGGGGAGCTTGATGGAGAGAAATTTGATGTTGAGGGGGAGCAGGAAGCAGAAACAGAAAGAGATTCAGAGCCAATAGAAACACAAGAAGCAGCAGAAACGGTTACTACTGCTGACATAAATAAAGCAGCAGAAACAGTGAAAGAAGTATTAACAGATCTTGAGATTGCAGAAACCTTACTTAAAGCCAAGAATGATACTCCCAAGGTCACTTCAAAGACCAAAGGAGTAATCATCAAAGAACAAGGTGAAGTGATCAAGAAAGATAACAGTAAGAAGGCAATGGACAAAGACAAAGGAAAAGCAAAGATGGTGGAATCTGATCAACCAGTCAAGAAGCAAAGGTTGGTTGAATCAGATGAAGCCTTAGCCAGGAAGATGCAAGAGGATATTGAAAAGGAAGAAAGAGTTCAGGTGGAAAAGGACAGGGAGATGGCAAAAGCTCTAGCTGCTGATGAAAGCTAGAGGATCTTATCAACTGAGTCTGGCAACTGAAATTGCACAGAAGAAAGCTGCAACTATGAAGAAATCAGTAGTGAAAACAGTTGTAAAGAAGAGACAACCCTCAAAGACATTCCTAGGTATCCAAGAGAGAAACAAGATGATTATATTTCTCAAAGGTGCTGTAGGAGTTAGAAAGGAGATGTTCTCCAAGATGTCTTTTGAGAAGATTAAAGAGCTGTATGATTCAGAGATGTTAAAGATGCAGGGGAATGAAACTGCAAGGGTGGAGATGGAGAAGAGGATGAAAGAAAGTAATGATTTTCTGATACAAAAGCCCTTTCCAGATGAGCAGGAAACACCATCAAAGAAAGAAGCTACTCTGGGAGAAAGTCTAAGGACTTTAAAGAGAACCAAGATGATGGCAAGGAGAAAGTCAATCAAGAAGCCTAGAATAGCTGAAGAAAAGGCTGATAAGGTGGTTGAAAAAGAAGGGGTACCTGAGTCATCTGAAAAGAAAGAATCTTCAAGTACTGATGATTTAAAAATGTACATGGTAGTGATGGATAAAGTTCCTGAACCAATTTCAGCAGAACCTGTTGGTATAAAGCCTCCTGAAGTTATTCACTGGGATACATTGACATTGGATGGAAAGGAGTACATTAGACTCAAGAGGAAAGATGATAAATATGAGGTATTCAACACTTGGGTCAAGATTGTCAGAACATGCTCTAGGTCAGATATTGAAGAAATGTTTGAGATAGGAATAAAGTTGTATGCAGATATACTGAAGGCTTCAGGGATTTCACTTACAAAACTGGTGATGGAGTATCTGTATATGATGTTCAAGCCTGATGAAGTAGAGCATGTGATCAAGAATGTGTTCAAATCAGTCAACAAGTGGACTCTATATGAAACTAGTGGAGTATATGCAGTGACTTTGGATTTAAATCACACTGAATACTTTCTAGTGGATAGAGTATACAACCATAGCAGATTAAAGCTTCATGCCATGCTGAAGAAAAAGCTAGTGTGTGTTCAAGATTCAGAAATGGCTAAATACTTGATTCAAAGAACAATTAATCAGAGTTTGGGATTGGACGCAAACACTGGAATTTAGGCCATGATAGAGTTTTGGGAGCATCTTGAAGAAAATTTGAAGAACTTGACTTCTCTTCCTAAAAGTCAAGTTAGGGGGAGATTGTTGGGAACTGAAGAATTCATCAAGTATGGTTAATGATGCTGGTTCAAAGTTACTACTGCTAGAAGACATAAAAGTTAATACTGCTGAGTATTACTACTGCTAGTATGGTTAATGCTGCTAGTCAAAGTTAGTACTGCTAGTGGTTAGTACTGCTTAAGTTGTTAATGCTGCTAAGATCAAGTTAATGCTGCTAGAAGAAATTAATGCTGCTGAGCATAGTTAGTACTGCTTATGACTTAAAGAACCGGATGGAAAGGATGACAGCTGGAAAGAATCAAGATATTCATGGAAGGCTTGAAGATAATGATGGAAGATATACTAAAGATATTTTATTGTAATTATCTTTTTATTCAGTATATGTACAGATTTGATAGAATAGTTTAGTAGAGATTAATTTCATTCATTCTAAGTTTATAGAGAGAATCAACCTCAAGGCATAGTTCCTAATTCTAGAGAAGTAGAATTCGTCTTGAAAGAGCTTGTTCTTCAAGATTGAGGTTGTGTGTGTAATCTTGTGATTTTAATACAAGTTTGCAAGTTATTAATCATATACTGTTTTGATTACTGTTACATTAAATATCAAAGTGTTATTCCGCAACTTCTTTGATATTGTTTCTGAGACTTTATTCTTGTTGAGAATTCGATCCTGACAAGTGGTATCAGAGCTAGTATTCTCAGAAACATTCATTCAACATCAATCATCATGGCTAAAGAATCAGAATCAACAAGCACTGCCATTCCCACTGAGGTAACATCTAATATTTGCTCTAAATCTTGTATTGAAACTGTTCAAAGGTACAGGGATCACAATCAGGGTATGTGTGATGATCTTAAAAGATTAGAGAGAGATATAAAAGACTATGTAAGAATCGTTGAGAGCTTTGAGGAACAGATTAAAGGTTTCCAAGCCAATGAACTTCAACATTCATATGATACAAATTACTGGAAGTGGGAGAAAAGTGACTTAGAACTTCAACTGAAAAAGTCTAAAGAGGAGAATGAGAAGATAAAGAGTGAGTTTGAGAAAGCCAAGCTGGATATTGAGAAATTTTCCAATGCTTCAAAAGCAATGGACTCTTTGCTCCAAACTCAAATCCATGACAAACTTAGAAGAGGAATAGGCTATAACACCACCCCACCACCATACAACAACAACTACATCCCTCCTATATCAGACTTGCTAGAGACCAAGGATAGGAAGGAATTATCTGATAGAGCCACTAAGGTAGATCCATTAGAAAAGGTGGTGGTTGAAACAGACTCTGAAGAAGAGAACTCTAGTGAAAAAAATAAGGAGAACACTGTGAGTGGTGAGATTCCTCTAGAAAATCACATTATCACCAATGAGGGATGTGGAAAGACTTGGGTCAAATCTAAGAACATTGAGAAGACTGAGGGAAAGTCTAACAAAGTCCACTACAAACAGACCACAGTTGTGAAACCTGCTCCTTGTCAACAGTGTGCTTGCAATAAGTCTGAGCCCCAAAAACATGATAAACCAAGGGGAAATCAGAGAAATTGGAATAATCAGTGGGCACAAAAACAAGGGGTTGATCTGAGTAAAATCAATAGACCAAAACCTTGTTTTATCTGTGGAAAGCTTAATCATGTTGCCAAATACTGTTATTTCAATCCTATCAACCAAAGAGTTAATTTTCAAAGACAAACTCAAAACTCCTTTGGTTATAGGAATCAAAGAAGGAATCAAATGGCTGAGAAAAGAGCACCTAAAAAGTATCATGCTCAGAACAAGTTTGCTAATACAAAGAAAAATGCTCCAAATAAGCCAAGGAGTAATTTAAAGACAAAGAAAGCAAACAACTTTGTTCAAGTTTGGGTTCCAATTGTAAAGAAACCTGTTAGTACTGCTATCCCAGATAGTACTGCTAACAGAAATAGTGCTGCTGCAACCAATACTACTGCTAACAAGGATAGTGCTTCTACTAGTATTAATGTTGCAAAGCCTATAATCTTGACAAAGTATTCCAGCCATGAGATTCCTAAACAACTCATCCAGACCAAACTGACAGATTATATAAATGAGAAAGGATAACCCAAGACCACTTTGGCTTGGGTTCCCTCAAAGACTAATTGATTTATCAAGTGTGCAGGGCAATCAAAAGCTCAAGAGGAAGAGCATTTGGAATGAAGATAATGGTTGCTCTTGGCACATAACAAGGAACATGGACTACCTTCAAATTCTTCAAAAGATTTGATGGAGGACATGTTACTTTTGATCCAGCAGAAGGTAAGAAAAGTGAAAAAGGTATAGTTTCAAAAGATAAAGTAACTTTTGAAAATTTTATGGTATATGGTACTACTAACCTTGTGTCTGTAAGTGTTTCAGGTTGCTAATACTGAAAGGTAGTTAGTACTTCTAGTTCAGTGAATACTGTCAGACTGTGTTAATGCTGCTGGTATGTGTTACTACTGCCAGTCTGTGTTAATGCTGCTGATAAGTAGTTAATACTGCTCTCAGTTAATACTGCTAGCTAGTTAATACTGCTAGTAGTTAATACTGCTCTCAGTTAATACTGCTAGCTAGTTAATACTGCTAGTAGTTAATACTGCTCTCAGTTAATACTGCTAGCTAGTTAATACTGCTAGTAGTTAATACTGCTCTCAGTTAATACTGCTAGCTAGTTAATACTGCTAGTAGTTAATACTGCTCTCAGTTAATACTGCTAGCTAGTTAATACTGCTAGTAGTTAATACTGCTCTCAGTTATTACTGCTAGCTAGTTAATACTGCTAGTAGTTAATACTGCTCTCAGTTAATACTGCTAGCTAGTTAATACTGCTAGTAGTTAATACTGCTCTCAGTTAATACTGCTAGCTAGTTAATACTGCTAGTAGTTAATACTGCTCTCAGTTAATACTGCTAGTTAGTTAATACTGCTAGTAGTTAATACTGCTCTCAGTTAATACTGCTAGTTAGTTAATACTGCTAGTAGTTAATACTGCTCTCAGTTAATACTGCTTTCAGTTAATACTGCTCAAGGTTAATACTGCTTATGTTCCGAATACTATAAATACTCTTTGCCCGCCTAAAAGCTCATAACGACTCTTTGCATACTGTTCACTTGCACTCTAAACCCTTTCTCTCTCAAAGTTCAAAGTTTTCAGGCAAGAATCTTCAAGGTCAATGGCATCCATGGCATTCATCGACGAGCACAATGAGATCGCGATGCTACAAAAGCCAAAGCAAGCTGCAGGATTTCATCAGATTGTGGATTTCCTCAAGTCAAGCCATATTGCTCATGCTCTTACTATATCTCCTACAATCTATATCGAGCACCAAAGGCAGTTCTGGGCTAATGCCACCATTGTTGCTGAGAATGGTGTGCAAATGATCAAGACAAGCATATGTGAACAATCACTAACAGTTACTGAAGAGGTTATTCGCATCAGTCTACGTCTAGACGATGCCTCTGGTATAACTTCTATCCCAAACGATGAACTGTTCTCCAATCTTACAAGAATGGGGTATGGAGGCCCATTGGGTGTATTCAAATTCTCAAAAGCCAAATTTTCACCCCAATGACGTTTCTTTGTCCATACTCTTATGCACTGTATCTCCAAAAAGACTACTGGATGGAGTGAGTTCAGCAGCACCATTGTTTATGCTTTGGTGTGCTTGGCCACTGCCAGAAAGTATAACTTTTCTAAAATGATTTTCAGTGATCTTGTCTCAAACATGGGAAACAAAAAGAGCTTCTTTATGTACCCCAGGTTTATCCAAGAAGTTATTACTCATGAATTGATGGATATACCTCAACCTGTTGGGGTATATGTACCTAAACCCCCAAAAGGCAAGGTTTTCTCAAATATGAGAAGATCTGCTGGGGACTCGGAAGGAGTTGACACCCCATTGTTCTCTACAATGATGGTGGTGTCCCAAACCAATGAAGGTATGGTAGCAGGGTCAAGGCCCCCATTAGACCAACCCACTGCTAGCCAATCCCAACCTTCCCTCTCTAAATCAATTCCTCAGTCTCTTCTTGACAAACCAACTTCACCAATCACCCAAACTTATCAAAGAAAACAGGTAAAGAAGGCTCCTTCCCTTCTTGTACCATCACCCACTCAGCCTTTAAGCCCTCTATTGGAGCACTCACCAGTAGAGAATATCCAAAGGGATTCCACAAGGGTGTCTCCCAACCCAAAGGAGGTGCTCTCTGAGGAGGAGGTAGAGCATATGGGTAATGAGGCTGCCACTACTTCTGCTAGCACAGAGAAGGACAGTGGCAACATCAATAAGACCTCCCCCATGGCAACTTTGAATGACCAATCATTCAAAGGTCCCAGGTGCCAAGAAACCACGGGGGTGGACAGTGCTTCTGCTAGGCAGAAGACTTCCACTAATAAAAGATCCCATGATCCTTCAAAAGAGGGTAACACTTCTGGAGAGGGTGAGGACAGATATACTTACTATGAATTGATAGAAACAATGGGGAACATCAATCAAGATGTTCTCAAACAAGGCAAAGAAATTGAAGAAATGAAGCTGGTCATTCTGTCACAACAAGTACAGATTGCTAAGCTGAAGAAGATGGTGATCAGTTTGGTACAGAGGAAGAAGAGACAGCAATTCCAACTAAGGAGAAGGAAATCTAAGAATGATGCTCCCAAAAAGGGGGAGATCAACATGGAAGAAGCCACAAGAGAGGGGGAGCTTGATGGAGAGAAATTTGATGTTGAGGGGGAGCAGGAAGCAGAAACAGAAAGAGATTCAGAGCCAATAGAAACACAAGAAGCAGCAGAAACGGTTACTACTGCTGACATAAATAAAGCAGCAGAAACAGTGAAAGAAGTATTAACAGATCTTGAGATTGCAGAAACCTTACTTAAAGCCAAGAATGATACTCCCAAGGTCACTTCAAAGACCAAAGGAGTAATCATCAAAGAACAAGGTGAAGTGATCAAGAAAGATAACAGTAAGAAGGCAATGGACAAAGACAAAGGAAAAGCAAAGATGGTGGAATCTGATCAACCAGTCAAGAAGCAAAGGTTGGTTGAATCAGATGAAGCCTTAGCCAGGAAGATGCAAGAGGATATTGAAAAGGAAGAAAGAGTTCAGGTGGAAAAGGACAGGGAGATGGCAAAAGCTCTAGCTGCTGAACTGAATGAAGCTTATCAACTGAGTCTGGCAACTGAAATTGCACAGAAGAAAGCAGCAACTATGAAGAAATCAGTAGTGAAAACAGTTGTAAATAAGAGACAACCCTCAAAGACATTCCTAGGTATCCAAGAGAGAAACAAGATGATTATATTTCTCAAAGGTGCTGTAGGAGTTAGAAAGGAGATGTTCTCCAAGATGTCTTTTGAGAAGATTAAAGAGCTGTATGATTCAGAGATGTTAAAGCTGCAGGGGAATGAAACTGCAAAGGTGGAGATGGAGAAGAGGATGAAAGAAAGTAATGATTTTATGATACAAAAGCCCTTTCCAGATGAGCAGGAAACACCATCAAAGAAAGAAGCTACTCTGGGAGAAAGTCTAAGGACTTTAAAGAGAACCAAGATGATGGCAAGGAGAAAGTCAATCAAGAAGCCTAGAATAGCTGAAGAAAAGGCTGATAAGGTGGTTGAAAAAGAAGGGGTACCTGAGTCATCTGAAAAGAAAGAATCTTCAAGTACTGATGATTTAAAAATGTACATGGTAGTGATGGATAAAGTTCCTGAACCAATTTCAGCAGAACCTGTTGGTATAAAGCCTCCTGAAGTTATTCACTGGGATACATTGACATTGGATGGAAAGGAGTACATTAGACTCAAGAGGAAAGATGATAAATATGAGGTATTCAACACTTGGGTCAAGATTGTCAGAACATGCTCTAGGTCAGATATTGAAGAAATGTTTGAGATAGGAATAAAGTTGTATGCAGATATACTGAAGGCTTCAGTGATTTCACTTACAAAACTGGTGATGGAGTATCTGTATATGATGTTCAAGCCTGATGAAGTAGAGCATGTGATCAAGAATGTGTTCAAATCAGTCAACAAGTGGACTCTATATGAAACTAGTGGAGTATATGCAGTGACTTTGGATTTAAATCACACTGAATACTTTCTAGTGGATAGAGTATACAACCATACCAGATTAAAGCTTCATGCCATGCTGAAGAAAAAGCTAGTGTGTGTTCAAGATTCAGAAATGGCTAAATACTTGATTCAAAGAACAATTAATCAGAGTTTGGGATTGGACGCAAACACTGGAATTTAGGCCATGATAGAGTTTTGGGAGCATCTTGAAGAAAATTTGAAGAACTTGACTTCTCTTCCTAAAAGTCAAGTTAGGGGGAGATTGTTGGGAACTGAAGAATTCATCAAGTATGGTTAATGCTGCTGGTTCAAAGTTACTACTGCTAGAAGACTTAAAAGTTAATACTGCTGAGTATTACTACTGCTAGTATGGTTAATGCTGCTAGTCAAAGTTAGTACTGCTTAACTAGTTAGTACTGCTAGTGGTTAGTACTGCTTAAGTTGTTAATGCTGCTAAGATCAAGTTAATGCTGCTAGAAGGAATTAATGCTGCTGAGCATAGTTAGTACTGCTTATGACTTAAAGAACCGGATGGAAAGGATGACAGCTGGAAAGAATCAAGATATTCATGGAAGGCTTGAAGATAATGATGGAAGATATACTAAAGATATTTTATTGTAATTATCTTTTTATTCAGTATATGTACAGATTTGATAGAATAGTTTAGTAGAGATTAATTTCATTCATTCTAAGTTTATAGAGAGAATCAACCTCAAGGCATAGTTCCTAATTCTAGAGAAGTAGAATTCGTCTTGAAAGAGCTTGTTCTTCAAGATTGAGGTTGTGTGTGTAATCTTGTGATTTTAATACAAGTTTGCAAGTTATTAATCATATACTGTTTTGATTAATGTTACATTGAATATCAAAGTGTTATTCCGCAACTTCTTTGATATTGTTTCTGAGACTTTATTCTTGTTGAGAATTCGATCCTGACAAGCGAGTTCAGGCGTTAGTGAGTTTCTTCAAGAATAGTTGCTTGCGAGTTTCATTGTTTAGCGAGTTTTAATCATCTGCGAGTTTATCAGAACACGCAAGTCTTTGCGTGCGAATTTCACAAACACGCAAGCCTTGGTCTGCAGGTTTTTCAGAAATAGTGACTTGCGAGTTTCAACAGTGACTTGCGAGTTTTGTCACTTAGTCAAATTTTTCGAAATTTCTGTTTTTTTTTCTTTCATATTTCAAGCTATAGTGTTATACTTGATTTTTTTTAAAAAGTTTTCTTGATTTGTTGGATTTAAAGATCTTTACTAGCTAATATTTTTCATCTTGTGTAGGTTTATACATCTTTCAATCATGGCGAATGAATTACTCTCTATGGGATCTCATCTGAAACCTCCGGTCTTGTCTATCGGAGAATAGTCACAATGGAAGAAAAGGATGACTCAGTTCTTGAATCTTAAGAACAGAGATTATATGGATTCTATCATAAATGGTCCAATTGAGCCAAAAACGCATGTACCTGGACAAGCAGCTTCAGCTACATCTCCAGAAATTCCTAACAGATATGTGCCAAAGCCATATGTATACTTCAGTGAAACAGAAAAGGAAAGACGTAAGATAGATGAAGAGGCACTTATCTATCTCACCATGGCAATCCCTAATGACATCTACAATCGCGTAGATAGTAGGGAATCTGCAAAAGCTTTATGGGATGAATTGGAGAGACAATTTCAGGGAACTAAGAAGTCAATTCAGACAAAGCTGAATCAAAGTATAAATGCGTATGAAGGCTTCCATGCAAAAGAAGGAGAGACTTTGTTGGAGACATACACTCGTTTTAATGTGATTCTGAATGACTTAAGGAGAAATGGAATGAACAAGTCAGTATCAGAGATCAACTATAAGTTCATTAAGAACTTGAACCCAGAGTGGAAAAGCTATGCTATCAACATTCAGATGACTAAGGACATGGCTCAAGAAGAAGTAAATGATATCTTCACAACTTTGTCTCAGCATGAGGATGAAGTAAAGTAGCTGAGTGCTTAAAAGAAGATGGTCAAGGATTCTCTAGCCCTAATGTCTGAACGAAAGAAAGGGTCAAGTTTCAAGTCCAGTTCTTCTTATAAGACAAATCAAGGAAATCCAAAGCTCTCCTCACTGAAGTCACTGATTCAAGTACTGTTGAATCTTTTACTGAAGTTGAAGAAAATTCAGATGAGGATATTTAACGATTTGCTGAAAATCTGGATCTCCTAACAAAGCAGTTTCAGAAAACCTTTGGTAAGAACAAATTCTCAAAGCCGAAATATGAGAGTTACAAGAAAGACAAGTACAAACCAATGTCTGGAAAGAAGTTTGAAAAAAGAGGAGAGAAAAGAGATGAAAAGAGAGAAGAGAAGAGAAGAGAGAAGGCAAGAAAGAAGAGTCTGAGCCGAAATATGGACGATGCTATAACTGTGGAAAACCAGGTCATTTTTCCAAAGACTGCAAGTTCAAGCGAACAAAGAATTCAGAATACTATGCTCGAAAATCACTGATTGCAAAGAAGGTGGAAGATGGCCAAAACTTAATGGCCGAAGAGGAAAATTGGTTCTAAAAAAGTTCTGATGATGAAAGCGCACACTTTACTTAGGTGTGTATGATGGCTAAGGTGGATGAGGACATTGAATCATCTTCTGATCATTCCGACTGTGGTTCTAAGGTACGTACTTTGTTTAAAAATGAACTTGTTCAATCTTTAAAAGCTCAGGTTCAATTTATGAAAGAAGAGTTTGAAATTTTGAAAGTCAAACTTAGTCATGAAAGACAAACAATGTTGAATTTTCGTGATGAAAATGCAATATTGAAAGATGTTGTTAAGGAGAAAGAATCTGAGAAAGAGATTTTGAAAAAGGACAAAGATGTTTTAAAATTAAAAATATCTGAGCTTCAAAGAGATCTTGTAAATTTAAATGCTGAAAAAGGTGAATTTAAAATCAAGTTTGAAGCATGTTTTCAAGAAAGAAACGAGGCATATTGTAAAATCAAACAACTGGAGGATTTAAATCTGAAAAGAGGACAGACTGAGCAAACATTAAATCTTTTAACTAACAAACTCCAAGATGTCCCATTTTATGATATTAAAAAAGGTTTGGGTTTTGAAGCAAATAATGTTTTGAAAAGAGCACCAGAAAATTTATATAATTTTGATAAGATGGGCTCTACTCCTACAAAACCTGATATTCGTGATACTTTTGTTACTTTTTTTAAAGGTAATGTTGTGAATGATGATGACACTTCATCTTGTGCTGATTCAATTTCAAGTTTTAAATCTGTTGGTTTTTCTTATAAAGAGTTGAACGAAAGTTACAAAATAAGAAAGCCGGAATTTAGTGAATTTTCTTCACTATTTTCTCCTTGTTTACCAACAGAGTCAGCCAAGGTTGAAGCAAATAGTACTGAATCTCAGTGTCAGTATGATGAATCTGATTCAGAAACTGATGTTGAGAATCAAATTTCTTTATCTGAGTCATTCATTTCTAATTCCTCAAAAGAATCAAAAGATGAAAATATCATGAATCAAAACCTTAATTCTGATTTTTCAAAAATTATGACTGAGGAGATTTTTACAGAAATGATGAATGCTTCAGATCCTGTTCCTATACTAGAAAAGATGGAATCAAACTCTGAGGTGAATCAAGCATCTATCTTTGAGAAACAAATCACAGATCTTCAAAAGACGATTGAAGAGTTAGAAGATGAGAACATTGATCTCAAATTCAAACTTGACAAGTCTTCTGAAGAAAACAAAGAACTCTCTAAAGAGTTAACAGTTTTAAAAGATGAATTGTTTAAACAAAATCTAAAAGAGAAAAAGATGTTTGAGTCTCCAAACTGGAATGTTCATTCTAATCCAGAGTTTGAGGCTATTAATTCTAAAACTTCAGTTGTTTACACTACTACTCCTGAATATCCTCCGAGTATTTTTGAAAAGGGAGAAGCTTCTTGTACTTCAAAGTCAAAATTATCTTCTACAAAGAAAGCTAAGAAGATTCTATTTCCTGTTTCAGATATAAAAAGGCAGAATGATAAAGGAGAATGGATGAAGAATGTGGAAGAAAATAAAGTTGCTAAAAATAAATGTAGTATCATTGATAGTGATAGTTTGATTTGTAAAAATTCAAACGTTTCCAAATGTCAAAGTTGTATGAATGATTGTACTTCAGTGGATAAATCTAAGCTTTTGACATTTGCACGTAAGAATTTTATCTTCAAACACTGTCATGATAATGCATTTATCATTCCTTCCATTTATTCTAAATCTAAAGTTGCCAGAAAAACATCTCTTGTCAAATCAGTTTCCAAATCCTTGACACATCAGGCTAAAGTTTTTCATGCTAAGATTGATCATTTTTTTAAAAAGAAAAGATTTCATGAGCTTAATGTGAAAATGACATGGAAATGGGTACCTAAGCCTCGCTATGAGTGGCGGATTAAGGCTAAGGTAAATGATATTGATAAACTGCAAATAGCTAACAAGAAAGGACCCATCTAGATATGGGTACCTAAGCAGAAGTAATTTGCTATTTTTGCAGGCCTCACATACATGGTATATAGATTCAGGATGCTCGCGTCATATGACAGGATTTAAGCATTTACTTCACAATTATGTTGAGGAATCTACCGGTACTGTAAGTTATGCAAATTCTGAGCTTACTGGACATATTCGAGGACACGGATCTTTAACAAATGACATCGTAACGATCAAGAGAGTACTATACGTAGAAGGACTTGATCATAATCTTTTTAGCACAAGTCAGTTCTGCGATAGTAAATTCCAAGTTCGGTTTACTGATAAATGCTGTTATATTGAAGATAAAGATGGTCGTGCAGTTTTTAAAGCTAAGCGGAATGCAAATCTTTATTCTGTGAATTTTCCAACTCTTTCTGCATCAAGATCTGTTTGTCTGATCGCAAAAGCTTCACGGGCTGAAAGTTGGATATGGCATCGGCGTTTGTCTCATCAAAACTTTGATGCGATGAATCAATTGGCGAGACACGATATTGTCAAAGGTCTACCTGAACTAAGGTTTGAGAAGAATTCTCTTTGTCCCGCTTGTGAAATGGGAAAGATGAAGCGAAGCTCTCATAAAGCAAAGACAGAATTCTCATCCTCAACACCTCTTGAATTAATACATATGGATCTTTGCGGCCCAATGAGGACTCAGTCTATCAACGGCAAGGGATATATTTTGGTCATGATAGATGAGTACTCCAGATATACTTGGCTAGAATTTCTAAGGAACAAATCAGACGCAACAGAGCTGATCATTGCGTTCATCAAGAAAATCCAGGTTCAACTACAATTGCCGGTTAAATCTTTGAGAAGTGACAATGGCACGGAATTCAAGAATGAAAAACTTCAGAGTTATCTCATATCTGTTGGGATCTCTCACAACTTTTCTGCTGCCTACACTCCTCAGCAAAACGGCGTAGTTGAAAGGAAGAATTGAACACTGGTGGAAGCTTCGAGGACAATGTTAGCTTATTCTGAGTTGCCAATGTTTCTGTGGGCTGAAGCCGTAGCCACTGCGTGTTTCACACAAAACCGCACGATTGTCATCAAAATACATAGAAAGACAGCGTATGAACTTTTTAATCGTCGAAAACCGAATATGAAATTTTTTCGTACTTTTGGTTGCAGGTGTTATATTCTCAATGATCGCAATAATCTTGGAAAATATGACAAGAAGGCTGACGAAGGATATTTCATTGGTTATTCGTTATTGTCTAAAGCTTATCGGGTCTACAATAGACGAACCAAGACGATCATGGAGAGCATTAATGTCTCGTTCGATGAATTATCAAAGTTGACTTCTGAACACAGCAGTTCAGAACTCAAGCTTAAGCAGAACGTTTCTATTCAAGACGGAATAGAACCCGCAATCAAACAGACTAAGTCTTCTGATCCAAATAAAGTTACATCTGAATTAGACTTATTATTTTTTGATGCTTTTATGGATATCTGTGCAGATTTCGAAAAATCAAGCATATCCGCATCAACTTCAGAGGTTCCAGTTATAATAGAAGACATTTCAGGACCTTCTGACAATGTCACAATACCAACCTCATCAGGTACATCTACACATATATCTTCTGAAGGTACTAATGTTGATTCTGTGCATGCAGATTCAAATTCTGGAACAGAAGTCTCGAGCACTTCTTCTATTGCTCCGGAAATTTTTACTTCAGAAAAGGCTGTACAAGATGTTCCAAGCACATCTGAGGTTGATCAAGACTTACCTGCAGTCTATGATGAATATGAGGAAGATAATACTCAAGCTGATGTTCATCCACTTCCAAGTACTATGAGATGGACACGAGCTCTCCCACTTCATAATATTATTGGTAATGCACAGTCTGGTGTACAAACGCGGGCAACATTTGCTAATTTTTATCTATATTCAAGCTTTTTAAGTTCCCTCGAGCCGAAGAAAGCTTCAGAAGCCTTGCGTGATCCAGATTGGATACTGGCGATGCAAGATGAACTTATGCAATTTGAGAGGAACAAAGTTTGGCGACTCATACCACTTCCAGAAGGAAAATCTGTTATTGAAACAAAGTGGGTTTTCAGAAATAAGAGAGATGAATCTGGAGTTGTAGTTTGAAACAAAGCTCGTCTTGTTGCAAATGGTTATTGTCAACAAAAGGGGATTGATTATGAAGAAACTTTTACTCCTGTGGCACGACTGGAAGCTATACGAATCTACTTATCTTATGCACCTTACAAAAATTTTACGGTCTTTCAAATGGACGTAAAATCTGCATTTTTGAATGGGATATTGCATGAAGAAGTATACGTTGCTCAACCAGAAGGATTCGTTGATCCAAAGAACCCTGATCATGTCTATGTCTTAGACAAAGCCTTGTATGGACTCAAACAGGCACCAAGAGCTTGATGCTGATCACGCAGGATGTAAGCTGGATAGAAAGAGCACTTCTGGTTCATGTCAGTTCTTAGGTGATAAGTTGGTTAGCTGGACGTCTAAGAAACAAAATTATGTTTCTACATCCACTGCCGAGGCTGAATATGTAGCTGCCGCAAGTTGCTGTTCACAAGTCCTCTGGATGAGAACACAGTTAAAAGATTTCAGATATACTTACCAACGAGTCCCTATCTACTGCGACTCCAAGAGTGCCATTGCGATAACAGCTAATCCAGTGCAACATTCCAAGACGAAACACATCGACGTGCGTTATCATTTTATAAAGTATCATGTTGAGAAGGGCGATATCGAGATGCACTTCGTGACTACAGACTACCAGTTGGCTGACCTTTTCACCAAGCCGTTGCATGAGAAGAGGTTTAACTTTTTAGTTAGCAAACTTGGTATGTTAAACGCCACTTCATGATTCTAGGGGGAGTTTTTCTAGTCTTATGCTTTATTTGAATATATCTTGGATATTTCATCAAATGCTGACTGACTAAAGCAGAATCATTTTTAGAATGATTACCAAATTTTATTTTCTCTTGCAGGATATTTTTTTTGTGACAATGGCTTTTGGACAATTCAGTTCAAAACCCGTATTCAAATGTTTTCTTCTGAAGGATGCTTTCATGATTACATCTTTTCAGGAAGTTTTTCGTTTCAAAGGGGGTTTAGAAATTATATTGTTATATTTTTTTTCTGATAAGTTGACTATTTCAGATATCAAGGGGGAGGATATCTATTGTTTGTCAAGGATGCTTTCACTATTATATTCATTCCAGGGGGTTATGGATTATGCAGTACATGTATATCATTCTATTCCTTCTACTCTAACACTTGTGAAAGAAGAACAACTTTTACTTGTGAAAAATGGTTTTAAAATGTTCAACCACTTCACGATCTTAAACTGTTTTCATGAACTGAGAAGTGTGAATTTTAAATGATTTTTGGATACTTAACTGATTATCTGGCCGTGTGTTCTTTAAAAAATAATACTTGTGTATTTTCTTTTCTATATACTTTGTCAAGTATTCATACACACATTGGTTCAGTATTTTCAAATTGATTTTGTTATTACCATGTATCAAATGATATATCTTTCTATGGTAATACTCCCATTTGGTATTCACAGTTGTTTGAATCAAACGTCATTTCATTTTTAATGTGCTTTCATTGATAATATGTTTATATATTTTTCACATAAACAACATACTTCTTTGAATTCCCATATTTTTTTTTTCATGATAATTTGATCTGATCTTAGTCATTGTCAGATTCTCAAAACATTTCTATTCTTTCTTGATTATTCATTCATATAAAGTTTTGAGAAATCTTAATTGTTTAAATATGCTCAAATTTCATTTATGGTTTTTGATGAGCATACCTACACTGACATATGATTTCTTGTGCTTTACATATCAAGAAAATCATTGACCAACATGTACTTTTAGGAACATGGGATTCAGTGTGAGTGCTTAATAGATCTTCCATGGATTCACGATAACCGGTGTTTCCTACCCCGGAAGAAATCCTTTGAGTGATTGAGGGGAGAGGGTCTAAAAGAATTGAGTGTGGGAGTAAGCTGAGGTAAAATAGAAATGAGAGATTGGTTAGATGTGAGCTTATGTGTTTAAAAGAGCGAGGGTGAGAGAACAGAGTTAAAAGAATATCAGAACTCTGCACCAAACATTTTTCTGAGTCGGGCATCCACATTACTGATTGGTTCACATTTCTTTGGTAACCATCATTGAAATAGGCAAATAGCCCATGCCATCTCTTGCATACAACCCCACTAGCTACTCATTATTTTCTCAAAAAGAGAATGTTTCACATTTTCTGGGGAAGCAACACATAATCTATCGGATCTTCTCTAGGAAGATACTGATATTGAAAAAAAAGGAAAGTTGCCCCACCTTCGACCCTTTCTCATGCACATTGAGTCCATGTAAAATCATTGCTATCTCAGTGATTTACATACTTTGAGCCTTATGAAACACAATCGTTGTGCTAATTCTTCCAAACACAAGCATGAGCACACAGAGAATTTTTTTTTCTGTCAGAACATTCATAGAATTACCTTATGTTTTTCAATGATTGAATGGAAGTCCTGGGGAGTCAATATCACACCAGCTCCTTATATTGTACATTTGTTGTACATAGTAACTTCGTGTTACTGACAGGCACTTCTAACTGTTTCATTTCTTGATTCAGGGTTACAACTCATATTCGTTTGAATTTGAAAAGATTCAGATGAATACATTTGTGAATCAAAGGCCAATTCAGATCAGATGTTAGATTGTTTTCATATTTTTCATAAGGGGGAGATGAAAGCTCATGAATACTGTACTCATTGGTTATATGGGGGAGATCATTCAATGACAGAGCTGACCTTGAAGTGTTTTAATGATTTTGATTCTTACAAATCATTAAAAAGGGGGAGAATAATCAAAGTTCAAGATCAGATTGAAGTTTTAAAGACTTCAGGCGAGATAACTATTTTCCAGATGATAAAAGTCAAAGATTAAAGAAAGCTTGTCAATGAGATAGTGAAAGAAAGTCAGAGTTTGAAAGTAAAGGTGACTATTCAGAGTATTCAAAAGCTAATTCAAAGGAAGAGACAAGTTTGAAGAATTGTCAAAGATCATACAAAGTGTAAAAAGACTTAAAGATATCAAAGTTATGGAAGAGCAAAAGCTGAAAGCTGAAGACAATTCTGAAGAAAAGAAGACCTGAAGATTATTGCCAATTTTTTTTTAATCTTGAATTCAAAGGGGGAGATTGTTAGACTGAAATTGTATTCAAGATTAAATGAGGGTCTTTATTGTATTTGTTGTAAGTGTGAGTGTGTCTTGTAATTGTGCTTAGAAGGTTTGACCTTGCTTGGTCGTGTTGACCTATATAGAAGCAAGTCATAGTGTTATTTTCTAAGTAAGAAAGTAAGTGTGTGAAAGTGAAGGTGTAATCGTGGTGGTGATTGAGAGAGAGTGAGAACACATAGTTGCACACATTGAGAACACACACAAACACTCTGTATTGAAAAGTCTATCACAAATAGATATATGGCTTGATGTAATCTTTGTGATTAATAAAACAAAAGTGTTTGTATAAATGTGTATGTGTTTATGCTAGTAAATCTTAGGCCACAAAGGACGAAGATGGTATCGTTATCAGAAACAAAACAAGACTAGTGGCTAAAGGATATAAGCAAGAGGAAGGTATTGACTATGATGAGACTTATGCTCCGTTGGCGCTCATCGAGGCTATAAGGATGTTTCTTGCATATGCCGCCCACAAGAACTTCACCATCTACCAAATAGACGTGAAGACTGCCTTTCTCAACGACATCTTAAAGGAGGAAGTCTACGTCTCTCAGGCTGAAGGCTTTGTCAATCCAGAGAAACCAAATCACGTATATATGTAGGACAAAGCTCTTTTCGGTCTGAAGCAAGCCCCTAGAGCCTGGTATGAAGTGTTACCCAAATTTTTAGTCAAGTCGGGCTTCTCTAAAGGTAAGATTGATACTACTCTTTTTATCAAAAAGGAAAAAGCCGATATCATTTTAATTCAGATTTATGTGGATGATATCATATTTGGCTCAACTAATGCAAAATAGTGTAACAATTTTTCTAACCTCATGGTGTCTAGATTTCAGATGAGTATGATGGGAGAGATGAATTTCTTTCTCGGATTACAAGTCAAACAATTTTCAATAGGGATTGTTATCAATCAAGCTAAGTACATTTTCGATATTCTTAGAAAATTTAAAATGGAAAATTGTACACCTATTGGAACCCCGATGGCACCTGGAACTAAGATTGGCACTGATCCTTCGGGAAAAGTTGTCGATGTTAGAACCTACCGAGGTATGATTGGTTCTTTAATGTATTTAACATCTAGTAGGCCAGATATAATGTTCTCTACATGTCTATGTGCTCGATATCAGGCTTCTCCTAAAGAATCCCATTTTTCTGCAGTTAAACGTATATTTCGATATCTGAAGGGCACTGCAGATCTTGGTTTGTGGTATCCTAAGGATATAGATTTTGAACTGACAACATATTCAGATGCAGACCATGTAGGTTGTATGCTTGACAGGAAAAGTACGTTGGGGCACATACAATTTCTGGGCGATAAACTCGTGAGTTGGGCATCAAACAAACAACTTTGTGTATCTACATGAATAACTGAGGCAGAGTACGTCGCTGCGGTGAGCTGTTGTTCTCAAGTATTGTGGATGAGAACACAACTACGATATTATGGCTTTAACTACAACAAGATCCCGATCTACTGTCATTCAAAGAACGTAATTGCAATATCTGCGAATCCTTTTCAACATACCAAGAACAAACACATTGATGTTCGATATCACATCATCAAAGATAATGTGGAAAAAGGTACAATCGAACTTTATTTTGTAAACACAGATTACCAACTTTCTGATTTATTTACCAAGCCTCTGGATGAAAAGAGATTTAATTTTCTTGTTTCAAAACTTGGTATGTTAAATCTCAAGACTTAATCTGTGATTACCTCTTAAAGTTATGTTTTTGTTATTTTTCTTCATTTCTTTATTTTTATTCTGAAAGATATCTGCACTTAAGTTTGTTTATGATCTCAGGAGGAGTGTGAGATGATACAAGATAAGATGATCTACATACATTTGAGGGG
Organism: Arctium minus; assembly: GCA_954870635.1. Taxonomy (NCBI): domain Eukaryota; kingdom Viridiplantae; phylum Streptophyta; class Magnoliopsida; order Asterales; family Asteraceae; genus Arctium; species Arctium minus. The sequence goes on along the minus strand of OX941081.1, from coordinate 136,433,714 downwards.
GAGTTTATAAGTTTTGCATATGTTTATCACTGATAAATTTTATGATGCCTAATTTCAGGGGGAGTAAGAGATAAGGAGTACTGAATTTGACTTCTGATTACATTTGATCAGAACTCGTACTTTCAAAGTTTTATTGCTTTATGTCATTTTATTTTCAATAAATAATTGTGAATAAAGCTTTGTACTTTGACAGACTTTGTGATTTTTGCAGAATTGAGAGAGAGCTTACATGATCATATCATATAAGACTTATAGTTGACTTGATGAGATTTAAGACTAAGCAAAAGGTTTATTTCTAATCTTAATCTCATACGTGTCTGAAAGAAGGACAACTTTCAGATATGAAAACATGTTCTTAAATGTTCAAACCACTTCTGATTCTTAAAACGATTCCATGAATATAGAAGTGTGATTGTTAAATGTTTTCATCTATATGTGCTTTAATGTTTAATAAACTGTGTGTTTCCAAAGATAAATACCTGTGTATTATATTTCCATATACTTTCAAGTATTCACACACACACACACCGGTTTAACTTTTTATTGGAAATGTTCTTACCATGTCTCATATTGACACCAATTTTTGATGGTAAGACACCCCGATTGAACTTCAAAGAATTTTGAGCGTTGAATCATTTCTAAACGTTTCTTTCAAGAGTGTCCATATTTTGATTCGTATAAACAATATCCAATTTTTGTTGACCTAAGCTTTACTTGATAAATCATTCAGATTTTGATCTTTTTCATACAATGTCAGATTTTCAAACAAGTTTCTTGTATTCATTTCAGTTATTCAAATCATCATGAGCATCCAGACATCTGTCATGTCTTTTGTGCTTTAACTACAAAGTTAAACCATCTTGAGCAACATTGTACTTATAGGATTACATGGGTTCATTGTGTGAGAACTTAATAGAACTTCTATGGATTCACGTTAACCAGTGTTTCCTACCTAAGAAGTTAATCATTGAGTGATCGAGTGTGAGGAGTCAATACATGAGTGTGAGTGTGATGAGGTAAAATGAAAAAGATAGTTTGGTTAGAAGCGAACTTAATGTTTAAAAAGAAAGAGGGTGTGAGAACAGAGTAAAAGAATATCAAACTCTGCACCAACTTTTTCTTAGTTGGGCAACCACATTGCTGATTGTTTCACAATTCCTCGTGAACATCATTGAAACAGACAACTAGCCCATGCCAACTCTTTATCAAAACCCCACCAGCTACTCATTTTCTTCTCAACAAGAAGATGTTTCAATATTTTCAGGGGACGTAACACATAATCTATCTGGTTTTCATTTCGAAAATCTAGATATTGAAAAAGAAAGAAGTCTTCCCCACCTTCGCACTTCGATCATGCACAATTGAGTTTGTGTTATACTATTGTTGTCTCAATGGGTTACACAATTTTGAGCCTTATAAAAGAAATCATCAGTGCTTAATTCTTTCAAACACCAGCACGTACACACAGGAAATTCGTTTTTCTGTCTAAACGTTCATAGTTTAACCTTGTGTTATACAATGATTGAATGGAAGACCTGGGGGAGTGAACATCAAAAAGCTCCTTTCCAATGTGTATTCGTCAGTGACTTCATGTTACTGACAGGAAATTTAACTGATTCATTTGTTGATTTAGGTGTTACACTCTTAATTTGTATGAATTTGCAAAGATTCGGATGAATATCTTTTGGATCGATAAAGAATCGGAGGCTCAGTATAAAAGATCAGTGGTCAGGACAGATCAATGACATTTCTTGTGAAAAGTTTTGATGATTTCAGTGCTTTATCATCAAAAAGGGGGAGAAGTGATCAAGAAATGTTTGAGTCATAAATGAATATGGGAGAAGTTATTTGGCAAGAAATGTTGACTGAAGAAGAGTTTCAAACAATTGTAGGATATGAGAAAGAAAAGTTGGAGCTTAAAAGAGAAATTTATGTCAAGACAGTTAATTTGAAGAAAGTTTGTTGAAAGAGGAAAGAGCAAATTCAAAGAATTCTGAATGTGAGCTAAAATTTTCTTTGAAGACAATTTGCTGAAGCAAACTTAGCTAAATGTGAAGATAATTTCTTTCCGATTTTTGAAAGAGGTTTTTACAACCTTGGGGAGATTGTCACTATTCTTGAAGACAGACTTTGGGAAGAATACAAAATTGTTTTTGAAGATAAGGGGAGATTGTACTTCAATGCTTATGTTTCTTTCTGAAGATGATCTGAGTTGACAAGAAGTGTACAAGGGGAGATAAGTTGTTAAAGTTCTTTAATGCAACATAGGGGGAGAATGAATTGCAAAATCTTTTAGAGATGATCTTGATCCAAAGGGGGAGAATGTTAGAGCATATATTTGTTGGATACAAGATCATGAAGATAGAAAGCTGAAAGTCAAGAAAGTCAAAGCTCAAGTCAACTCTCAAAGCAAAGTCAAAGTCCCTTTGTAATAAAGTCAAAGTCAAAGTCTTGTATTTTGTTTAGTTTTGTTTTGTGTTTTGTCTTGCGTGTGTCCTTGTCTTAAATAGGTATATCGCCTGTTGTTCTTATAAGCTAGTAGTTAAGAGGTTAGAAGTCAGATTGTACGCAGACTGAGATTCTAGAGAGAGAAAGTGTCACAGAGAGCTTATTGTATACGAATTCCAGTAATTGAATTGAAACTGGTTGAGTAATTGATTGTTATTATCTTTTTATGAATTGAATTGCAATTAGAACTTGATATTTTGGGGATAATACTGCTCATAATCAAAATGATTTGATTTTGAATGTTCTTGGTAAAATTGATGCACAAGGGTTGTTCTCGATCGTATTGGGAGTAAATTGTCAAATTTTGGTGAGCTAATTCAAAGAATTGGGTAGAATACAGTGGAAAGGTCAAGAAAAAGTTCAAGATCTAGAGAATTCGCACATAACATGAAGAACTCGCACGAAGAACTTGCATGGTGAGGAAATCGCATGATTCAATGTGAAAAATGTTTCAAGGATAGAATTCGCATAAGAGTACCATATGAATTCCCAATAATTCGCACATAGTGTTGTACGAAAAGTGAAGATTTTTCACAAAGCTTCATACGAAAAGCTAAGGATTCGCATCAAGTGGTTGGAATTTTTTTCTAAGGCAAGATTTTGTATCGATACGAATTGTTCGAGCTGTGAAAATTTTCTAAGGGAGGAATTCACATCTCTGTGATAGCATTTTATACGAAAAGTCAAAATTCGTACCCTTCCGTATGCGAAATGTGCAGAATTCGCACATAGCCTTATGCGAAAAGCTCAGAACTCGTATACAGTTACATGCGAAAAGTGAAGGCTTAGTATCCTTTTCATAAGAATTCTTGTGTTTACGCGAATTGTGTGTGAGTGCTATATGAATTCCATACTTAACCATATTTTTGAGTGATTTTTCTATGATTTCTGAGTAACGAACTTTTCAAGCATTATTTTCTAATCATACCTTACATAGATGAGAAAGGAAACATTGTTCTCACAAACAGAGATTGTGTATTGTCATATATGCCTAAAATTCCCAAGATGGAAGCTGGACATGAACAACTTAAACATCAGAAGTCAAAGCTGAAAGCTGAGATTCAAGTTTCCACATATCAGGCAAAAGGCAAAGATTGGCTCAAAAGACTTGATGAGAAAAGCAAGAGAGAGAAAGTTGAATTTGAGAAAACTTTCAACCAGAGATTATCTGATCTTTCTAAGAAAGCTGAATTAGAAAATAAAGAGTTAGAAATCAGATGTGCTAAACTTTCTAAACAAGTTTCTGAATTTGAGAAAATTGTTATTTCTGAAAGAGATATTTTTGAAAAGGAAAAGAATAATAATGAAAAGAAAAATATTGTGCTTTTCAAAGAAATATCTGAGAAAAATCAGAACTTGGAAAAAAAGTTTGAATCTAAAAGATTTTTTTTGAAAATGAGATTTCTAAACTCACAAGTAAATTGGCTTCTTTATCTTCAAATATTCTGAAAGGACAGAAGGGTAGATCTGATCTGCAAAGCAAATTTGATAAACTTTTCAATGAAAAATCTAAGTTGAATGAGAAGATCAAACAACTTGAGAAAGCTAATGTTGATTTGTCTGATAAGATATTATCTGAAACACCTGACTTATCTTTCTATGATGATGATTCAGTTGAATCAGTATGTTCTTTTCAATAAGTATCTAGCTTGTTTCAAAAGATGGTTTTCAAGAAAAAAATGTCAAACCATAAATCTTGAAACCAAATCAAATTAAGACTTCTAGTTCATTTTATGTCAAATCTGCTGATAAATATGCTGCTTATTCTACAAAATCTGGATTTAAAGCTTCTGAGAAAGAAAAGATGATTTGGGCTGTAAAAAGATCTTCTGAATCAGTCAAATACCATAAATCATCTGCACAAGATGCAAAGAGAAACAAGAACAAACATGCAAAAGGTAAATCTTTTACTCTTGATTTTGTCAAGTCTACAAAGTTCTGATCAGGTTAGCTAAAAGAAAACTTTGTTGTTCTTACTGTTGCACTGATGATTTTGTACACAAAGCACATATCAATAACTACTGGTATGGTTCTTACAAGAAATATTCTGATACTGCATTTCACAGAGGTGAAAACCACTCAAGGAAGTTTTCACATACTAATAAGACTGGACCCAAATTTATATGGGTACCAAAACCAGTTAAACCTGTGATGTAGGAGCCTACACCCAAGAAGGAGTAAAAGGGGCTATGGCTTCTGATTACAACAGATCAAGGCACAATCTTCAATATTCAAGTGATGACTTCTAAGTACAACATCTTAGGACTCAATCTTCAATGTAAAGTGATGACTTCTGAACACAGCAGTTCAGGACTCAATGTTCAAAGAATTCTTCTGAAAGAATATTTGAATGTAAAATCATTCCAGCGAGTATTTCTTACCTGTGTAATCATTTTGATTTTGGGAAGATTGTTTTTGAGGAGATTGTATTTCAAAGAATACTTTTATAAAGGAGAAATGGATCTGAAATGTTATATTTTTCAAAAAGGGAGAAACAGATCTACATGTTTATATCTTTATTTTCAAAGGGAGAAACAGATTCATATTGTTATATTTTACACTGAATGCATATATGAAGGGGAGCATATCTGTACAATTTCTAGAAGATCCATCTCATGTCAAGGGGGAGCAACAAGATATCAAACAAACAGATGATGATCAAACCAGATATCAAGTCAAGGGGGAGCATAGACAAGAAAGATATGTCAAGTCAAGGGGGAGCATTTAACATAAATATCATTTGAGAAGGATTGTAAGTGTGTATGTGTGTGTAAAACTTTTTGAAGATAAAATGAGCTTAAAATGCCATTTTTGGAAGGTTTCCATTATTGGGAAGTTTCTATTTTTGGCAAGTTTTGAAAAAGTTTATAAAAATAGCAAGTTTCCATGTTTAGAAAGTTTTTCAAAAGCATGGAAATTTTTCCAAGTCCAGAATTCGCATACAGTATCATACGAATTCTAAAGAATTCGCACACTATTGCATGCGAGTTGATGGAATTCGCACAATATGGCATACGAGTTCTAACTTTTCGCATGCCTCTATATGCGAAAAGTGAGGAATTTGCACCATTTGCCATGCGAATTGCTTGTTTTGCACAGAATTCGCATATCGTTTCATGCGAATTCTCACACACTATTGTGTAATTCTTTCAAGACAATTTGCATCTATGTCTCATGCGAAAAGTGATTGACCCAATCAACTCGTGCCACATGTCAAATCCATTCCAGGGTATAAATACGACACTTATCAATTTTTAATCACTTTTCTCATATTCTTTGCATACGAAATCTTTCAGAGCACACAAACCTTAAACCTCCTCTTACGAGTTCTTGAAACTGTTCATCTCTGTTTCATTGATTTCTTCAATTTCAAGGTTATTCTTTGTTTTATCTTTGTTTGATTCCTGTTTCTTGTTTGTTTGTTAATCTTTTCTTGCAGGTTTTACCCTGACTAGATTAGATTTAGGGTTTGAATCTTTGAATGGACTGATCATCTTCAAGAACATCGAACTGACTTTTGAAATTTCGAATAAATTGGACCTTCTTTATGATCTAAGTGATAATTTTGAATTCAAAGAAACTTGAATATGACCGAATCGAACCTTGATATTCATTAATGTTATCCAAATTCATCATGTTTGGGATTTAATCTGATATTGGACTTTTCGACTATTCGTGTTAAGTTCTTGAGGAATTTTCGAATTTAATGGGTCTAAATGTGTTCTAATCTCAAAAGATGTTCATTAATCTTGTTTAAAATCTATAATCGAACATCACGGTATAAATTTTGGATTCAAAATTAAAAAAAAAAATTCAAATTCTGATGAATTTGGGTTCATGTGAAATTTATGAAGATTTGAAGGTGTTCATGTTGATGTTCTTGGTGTTCATAATTTTTAACTTAGAAAATTTTCAAGTAAAATTTTTTGAAATTGCAAGAGTTATACGAATTCTTGAAGTTAATATGTTCCATACGAATTCCTGGAAATTCAGTGCCAAATCTTTCTAAGTACTCAATTCCTATATTTGTGTCATACGAATTATTGGTTTGTCATGTCGAAATTCTTCCAAGTGAAGAATTCGTATATCATACCATACGAATTCTATGTTAATTCCTTCATTTAATTCCTAAGTGAGGAATTTGCATAATTGGTCCATGTGAATTCTATACTTAGTGAGTTTTCAAAAATGATTTTCATTGTCAAACGTTCTGTTTTTGCACTAACCACTTGGACCTTGTCCAAACCTGTTCATCTTTTTCAGGTACTAATGGTTGAATAATCTGTTGACCAACATGTTTAGATGGGTGAAAACTCACCTAATGAGGCATCTCAGGAGTGTTCAATGCCATCCTCTAGATCAGACTTTCAAGTGCCACCGAATGTCAATCCTGATCTATTCCTTATCTCACTATCAGAGATGAAACCACAGCAGCCAAACAATCATCATCTGCAGTTTACCATCAACATAGATCCTATTTTTCTATATATTTTGAAGAATTAACCACTAAGAAATGCTTTGACAGTTCAAGCAGCAGTTCCAGAATTATATGTTCAGTAGGCATGGAAAACTATCCGGTTCAGTCACATGAGGGTAGAAGGAGAAAGAATTCCAATATTCAAGTTGGAGATAGATCACTTCACTTCTGTTTTGAATCTTGATAGACTCAGATTTATGCTCAGTCTACCTGCTGCAAATGCCAGAGAAGGAAGAATCACTTATGATGAACTGCCATCTGATGCAGAAGTTTTCCAAGGCATCAGAGAAATGGGTTATCTTGGACAGCTGACTCAGGTCAACCATTTCAAGAAGAATAACTTGCCTCCGTTCTACTACACCTTGTTCCCTGTCATTAACAGTTGTTTAACTGCTAAGATCTATGGAACTGACAATGCAAGTATTCACATCCTCAAGCTATTCTACTCAGTGGTTCATGATCTTCACATTGATTATGCAAGCATCTTCTGGATAGAACTTTATGAGAAAGTTGTTTCCAAGAAGACATCTAAGGCACCGAACTACATTCCATATCAGAGGTTTATGACTATGATTGTCAGAAGTATGCTGAGGAGAACCCGAAAGATTCCAACAAGAATTAATCATCCACTTGCACCGGTAAGTGAGATGAGATATCTTATGAAGCAGAAAAGATAGTTCACTTTCTCTATGCTAGTTCCAGAAATTTTGTTAGATTATGCCGATCCAGAGTGTGACAGTATGATAGCTTATAGAGAGTCTATGGGACAACCAGGACCGGTTGACCCTACCTAAGGCTCAAACCCTAGGAGAGCGGAGTCCGTTAGGGTTTCTGATACTATGGGAGTTCAGAAACGGTGATCGAAGAGGAAAAAATACTTAGAGGGGCTCTGGAGGGGGTCGGAGACCAAGACTAGAGGCATCAGGGTCACAGATCATTACCCAACGTTCAGTGACACCTCTTGTTGATGAAGGTCAAGGCTCTGATAATGAACTGGATCAAGTAAACAGATTGGCTGATGAAAGTGATACAAGTGACGTTCCTTCTGCTACAAGTGATACCGAGATTGTTTCCAATGAAAGTGATGAGGATTCTGATACTGAGACTGCTGTTGCTGATGTTAATTCAGATAATGATGATGATGGTAATGATAATGGTGGTGATACTCATGCTGAGTCTACTCAAGTACAAGATGGTGTACAAGATTATGATGAGAATGTTGATGTTTTTGAACCTTACTATGGTACTGATGCCATGGAGATTGATGCTCAGGTTAATGATACTGTCAATACAGTGTTGAGATATATAAGGAGTTCAGAGGGTGTTTTAGTTGAAAATGTTGAGAGAGAGTGTGAAAGGGGAGAAAAGGAACATGGTAATAGTGACTGCCTTGTAACCTACCGTTCCAAAGTAGCCAACTGCTTCGCCGCATGTGTTACGTGCAAGTATTCAAGACATAAGTAGCCAACTTATGCAAATGCACACCTCAGCCAACCACTCTACCTCCTCTCAAAAGGAGATAGTTTCATCTTATCACGGGGATATAGCACAGAGTCTACCGGTTTCTCATTCGGATAATATTGGTATTGAAAATAGAGAACAACAACCTCCGTTCTCAACTTCTTTCAATGTACCTTTGAGTCTAGCGCCTTTTGAGATTACAATTGTCATTCCTAGGACACATTTTGAAATTGCTACCATCGGAAGTCTTAGTGACCCGATCGGAACATCCCAAGTAGATCCGCAATTCGGACTACAAGGACAGGATGGAAGTCCTGTTATAGTTAAAATTGTGCCAGCTATAAACATAGGCCATGAAGTTGGTTCTACCACTGTCATGCAAACGGATAATTTATGTGATTCCGGTGTTAGTAACCCTGACTATGTGTCAAAGGAAGTTCTTGATGGCGCCTTAAAGGTTGTTAAATCAGGTTAACCAAGAAGTTGGAGGATGATATGTATGAAATAAAAAGGATGAAGAAAGGGAAACACTCTGCCGAACATGAGGGGGAGAAAAGGGAGAAACAGGCAGGTGCTGGATCTGAGGTTGTTATAGTTGATGAAAGAGCTGAAAATGTTGAAGGAAATGCTGATTATGGGGAAAAGCAAAATGATCAAAATGTCAATGATGAGGAGGAAGCTGAGATTATTGGTGATGATGTTGAAATTGTTGGTGAAGGGAGTGAGCTTGTTCTTTATGTGAATGAGGAAGTAGAACCAAGGGTTGCAAAGCCTAAGGTTGCTACTAAGGAGGAAATTTTGTTGCTTATTGGATTTGATGCAATAAATGTCGTTGATCTATCATCAGATGAAGAGGAAACTGCCAATGAAAAGTATGAAAACTTCTGGAAGGTGAAAGAAGAAGAAAGAGAGTAGATAATGGGATCAGATGATGAAGGAAATCAAAATATCTTGGACATTTTGATAGATAATTCAGAGGATATTCAGTTGAGCCCAATGCAGAATGATTTTCCTGAACCTTCAAGTTCTGCACCTGAAATTCTTTCTTTCAAAGAATTTATCCTTTCTGAGCAAGCAGAGTTACCTCAATGCATTCCAAGTCCTTTGAATCAACATAGTCCTGTCAGATTACCAGGCCCACACAGAATTCCTAGTCCACTTGAAGATGATTAACCCAGAAATGATGATCAACCTAACCTTGAAGTTCAATCAGAACTGTATTTTCCATCTAACCATGTTGAAGCTCAAGCAAGTCCACCAAATGAGCCTGAAGTTCCTCTTATGCCAACTGAAGCTCAGTTAAGACAGATGAGAAATGTTTGAAGAGCGCCTATTTTTGAAGAGGATATGAAGAAAGTATTTGTTTGTAAGCTCAGAAAGATGGATGTTTACAAGGTTTTGGGGGTTACCAATCAGCCTATGGAATATCAGATTGAGTATGCAAGATTCATGAATTGGGAAAGGAAAGCAGAAAAGTATGTTAAGAAAAAATCTGGGATTGTAACTATGAAAGAAGTGAGACTCAAGAAATTTCAACATATTTGGTATCCAGTCTTCTTTGTTCAGAGGAGAGATCTGACTGGGTGTGAATTTTTCGAAGCAGATTTCAAGTTCTTAAATGTTGATGATATTGAATATTTGTATCATTTGTTTAAGAACATGACAATCAGACCTGGAAACATTATTTTTACTTTGCAGGCAGTGAAGAGATTCATGAGAAGACAGGTGAATTATACTTATTGCTTTGATTTTCTATCAGGAATTGAAACAAACCAGAAGAAAGTCAACATGTTAAAGCCTAATATGGATCTGGAGAACATTTATAGTTTTGATCTGTTCACTATTCTTGAAGTTCCAGAACTTGGTGTGATTCTCAAGAATGGATAAAACAAGAAGAGATTTTTCAGAGTTTCAAAGATAGCCAAATTCTCTGATGGAACTTTAAAGGTGATCAGACTTCAACTCAATCAAAGATTTAAGGAGAACAAAAAAAAGATAAAGCGAGAAGAAAAACCAATGTCAAAGTTTGATAGATTAGCTTTGGAGAGAGTTCTTGATGCTTTGGATGACAGAATCCATTTGAGAAGAGGTATAAGGAATTTTGAATCTCTGCTTGGTATCAGACAAGGAAGTTTTTTCAAGATGGGGAAAATAAAGTTTTTTTGTTATTTGATCTAAAAGGGAGAGATTGTTAAAGCATAGTTTAGATCAAATAAGTTTCTTTCATGTATTGTCTTTTTGTATAAACTTGTGTAGAGGTCAATGGATGTTTGACTCTATATAAGTGTTGCTTTCTTTGTGTCTTGTAATACGTAACAAGTAACAAGTAAGAATTATATTGTAAGATTTTGCCAAAGTTGTAACCATTCACTAAGAGATATATGAATATGACACTTGTGACAAAATTGTCTCTCTAGATTATCTCTTAATAATTGTTCTCTATTGTTGATATTGCTTGAAATATGGGATCACAACAGGGATCAATGAATGGATTATAATATAAGTTCGAAAATAACAATAAACACATCGATAACAAAGCGGAAGACTAAAAAATTCAATTCGAAGAAAGTTCTTGAAACTGAAGTTCATAGTTCATTTAATTCAAAATAAACATTCAGTAATATAATCAAAAGCAATAATCTCAAGAATGGTTCACACTTTAACTTCAAAACGTAATATAAATAAAGTCCGTCAATTCCTGTTGTGTTCGTAGGGTGGCCAAACCACATGAACTATTGGATCAGTGTGCGGGCACACACACTCGAATCCCCCGTGAATTTAACCACGATCACATTTTTGTGGGTAAAAGTACTAGGATCGATCGATCCACCCTGAAGCCAACAAAGTAGGCCTAGTCCCTAGAGGCGGTTCACGTAAGCCACTAATGGGCTTAACTCTAGTGGACCGAGTTCACCTGCAGGACACCATGACTACAAATCCACCATAGAAGGTATCCCAAATAATGTGCCCATTTATTTGGTTGTTCTGAAAACAACGAAAACTAAACATATGCCACTTACCCGAATGGCGTTCATAAAAATCAAATTTAATATAGTTCACATGTTTGCCGTTCAAAAAAAAAATAGATTTCACATGTTTCATAAAATATTTCACACAAGACACATTTTAACAAAACACTAGAAGGATCAAACAAATGATCCATAACTTAACTTCAATATGAGACAACAAAACACGAAAACATTCAAACATAAGATTCAAACCAAAATCAATGTGTGTGTGTATATAAGTACACATTTAGTTGATCATGTTCAATTAATCAATCACAAGGCGGTGAACCACCTTTAGGAAGGGTCAACTACAATAACTAGTTGCCCACGAGTCAAAGGAAGTGAAATCCATACCTTAACCGAGTCGATATGTAACACGCGATCAATTGAGACTTAGGACGAAGTTTAACTCATTCGATTGCCTATTTAAACCATGAATTATTTTTACTCACATAGCATAGAACTCAACGGTTATTATCCTAAGCTTAATCACGAAACTTTATTCTCTTAGGCATTAAACTGAACACTTGGTGTGCGGTTAAACATATAGATACAAAATTCATCAATTTGATTCTAAACTTTACCCCTTTTCAATTTTGAACAACCCAAACATTTCTAAACATGTATATTATCATAACATTGCAATAACACATCATAATCTACCAACCAACTTCAATTACCCTAACATACCAACTTAAATAACTTAAGAAGAAATTTATACCTCTAGGAAGGATTCGAAGAGTAGATTCCGAATATGCGATTGAATCTTTGATTACTTCAACAATTTAAAAGATATTTTAGAGAGAAGGTGAGATTTGGAGAGAGAGACATATTTGGCGGTTTGGTGAGATGAAGGTGACGATGAGATTGATGTTTACTTTTAACAATTTTTTTATATACATAATTAATAGAAGTTTGAACAAATGACGATTTTTACCCCTTAACTATTTTTGGTTGTCATTTTAATTATGGTTCAATTTGGGTAAGAATAATTAGATGATTTTAAAACGAAGTCTTACAATTGTATTGTATGAATTATTAGCACGTATTCAATTATACTTGTTACAATAAAAAGAACATTTTGTTTAAGAGTTATTCTGTACCTGTGAGGTACCCATTTTTTACAATCTTCCTCAACCTATAAAATCTTAAAAACAAGTCAATTTAAGGGTTTACATTTTGATGTCATCTGAAAATATATTTCTCAAAATAAAATTATTTCAAACTGTTGATCCAAACTCTCTCAGTGATTTGATAAAGACCCTCTACTATACTTAGTAAAAATTACGTTTAGTATGTATTAGTGTTTCACCATCAGCGATCAGACTGAGTCTGTTCAGTTATCGCTGATAGTCTTTCTTACAAACATTTATATGTATTAGTGTTTCACTATCAGTGATCAGACTGAGTCTGTTCAGTTATCGCTGATAGTTTCTGATGTAAACAGTAACGTAATCCTTGAAGACAAGTCTCGCGTCAACAGATGTTCATAGCTGAATCGATGACAAAGCTGCTGAACAAAGACAAGTCTACTAATGACTTGATGCGGATATCAGTGAAGCAAAGACGAATCTACTTATACGCGAAGGAACATGAGGAAAAGCTTCAGCGATAGCTGAACCTCTTTATATCTCTGAAGGAAGAGATATTCAGCGATCAAACGATCACGAAGCTTATGCCTCAAGTCTCCTTTTGTCTTACCTTGCACAACCAGTACGATGTGTCAGAACGGACACGTCTCTGCCACAAATCGTACAACAACTCTGTCAACTACATTGTTCATGATCCAGCCGAAAGCATGTCTCCCAGAGTCAGACTCCCAAAGCCAATCACTTAACGCCACGTGTAAAGTGCCCTGCCATGCATTTAATGCATAGGGTATAAATAGAAAGATTACCTCTCCATCTGAGAGTGTGCTCACCTCTAGCCTTCATCTTTCTATTTCATAGATACCCTTGTTTTCTATACTCTCTAATCCCCCATTCTCTATATTCTTGTGCAACCATCTTAGTGTTTCTTAAGTTTGTTTAGATTGAGTCTGTCTTAATCTTATTCCGCAACAAACTTGTAAATTGTGTTTGATTTATCAATAAACAATTTATTAAACTTTAATTTTTGTGTTTGTATTCAACCCCCCCCCCCCCCTTCTACAAACTTGTTAAGCACTTCCGGGACCAACACAAACTATAACTTTAAAACATATAGTTTGAAAATATGTTTTGTCAAATTACAATTAATATGTCTTTTAGACATAATTTGTTAAAGCATCTCCAATAGAGAATCTATAATTTCTTTCAAATATATAATCAAAAGTTAATCTCTAAAAAAGGTACACTTTATTACAACCAATTCTCTATTTTAGATATTTTAACATTAATTATCTTATTAAAACTATCTATATATATTCATCATCTCAATATACTTTTTTCAAAAACTTTATACAAAAATTGTAAATTACACTGTTGGTCACCATGGTTAGTTCAAAATCTTGATATGGTCCCTATTTTTAAATAAGTACACCAGGGGTCCCTTTGGTTTTCATTTTGTTACGGGCTGGGTCCCTTCCACTAACACCGTTAAAATCCACCCGTTAACTCAAGGGTAAATAAGTCTTTTTCATATTACCTCCTACTTAAATAATTATACGTGCCCCAATGCTTTAATCCTACCAATATGTTGACCCATCTCACTCTCTTTCTCCCTCTCTCTCTATCTCTCTCTCTTTCTTTGTCTCTTTTTCTCTCTCTTTAATCACATCACCAGTAACTAATTTATTTCTCTCTCCCTCTCTTTTAGTTCACAACCTGTAACTCATCTATTTCTCTCTCCCTCCCTTTTAATTCACAACCTGCAACTCATATTACATATTACATCTCCATATCATCCTCGACACCATGTTTTTATACACACTCAACACACATTTTTAAATATCTCCTCCTCACCACCTGCAACCCATTTTTAACCTATCCCATATGTATGAATGTATGTTAAACCCAACCTTCATTTTTTCACTTAAACCTTACATGATTCACCTTCTTACCCACATATCACACACATATACACACAAACAATTACATATACAATACACACAATTGCAGTTTTAATGCTTGTGGGTTTTGATGAGAACATAACATAAGACAAAATGAGGACTATGAGTTTGGGTTTTTTTATGTTTTTTTGTGTGTGATATTTGTATATGTTGTTGATTTATACGGGGGGTAGGATTCACTATCGTAGGGAAGGGTTGGGAGAGGATTTAGTGGAGTTGTAGGTGTCAGGTCGAGGTTCACAATTGATTTAGGAAGGCTGCCAAAAAATAGAGATGTCAACAGAGTTGGTTGAAGGTTACAGCTGAGGAAGAGAGGTGTTGATAGTGATGAAGAGGGACATTGACAAGTTGCAGGAGAGTTCGAGAAAAGGGGAGATTGTGGTGAGGGTGCTATGTTGGAGACGAAAGGCCAGAGGAGTGGTAGGCGTCTTCTGGTGGTTACAAGACCACGGTTGACGATGAGGGAGATAATGATTGAACATGGTTGTGGTTGATGATGTGGGAGAAGATGATGATGGGCGATGGGTTGGAAATTTTTTATGCAGGTTTCGTTTATGTATATATATATATATATTAAAAAATACATGTGGCATCATTTGACTCTTAAAGTGATCTTTTAATTAATACTTGAAATGACCAAATTACCCCTTGAGTTAACAGAGTTAGGGAAAGGGACCCAACTCGTAACAAAATGCAAACCACAGCGATCCTAGTGTACTTATTTCAAAATAGGAACCATATCTAGATTTTGAGATAACCACAGGACCAATGGTGTAATTTACTCTAAAAAATAATAAAAATTCAACCTTACTAGTAAAAATAATTACAAATAATATTTCTCTTCTCAATATTTAATTTTTGAGATATCTTCAAATTTAAAATTTTTTAGCTTACTCGTTTTTGTTTATTCTATGTTAGAAAAAATATTTTAGAGTAGCTATTGCTAAAACTCTAATATCTCTATTTTAAAAGATCCATAAAACCTATGTACAAGACATAGAAGGAGGGAGGTATAAAACAAAACCGAATAGAACCGTTAATAGGATTCGGTTATTATAAATTTCGAATCAAAATGAAATTTTAAGAGTTGGTTATGTTGAAATTAAAGGCTCTCTCTAAAACCCTCTATGGGTTGAATCTGATTTCCTAAGTGGCTTTCTCTTCTCCAGCTGACTTTCGGCAACACCCGACATCATGTCCCTATCCCTCTCCTCAGCTTGTTTCTTGTGTTACCTGTTCCAGCTCTAACCTTGTCTTTTGCCCCTCTTTCACCCCTTCATGGCTACGAACCACGAGACCATCAAAGCTCTCACTTCCCTCACTACAAAGCTCTACGTTTCACAGACCCAGACGATGGCCGAAGTGGAAGATGCCACTGAAACCACCGTTGTCCAGACGGTGGAAGAGCTTCAACTCGAAGTTTTTGCTGAATCCTCCTTGATCGCTCAGGTTTTCTAAAGGAAAGGGTGCAACACCTCCTTCCTTACAACAATCTTTAGCCGGATGTGGAAATTTAGAGATGCTTGGCAGGTTCGGTTTCTGGGAAACGATTATACTAGATCTTTTTTTTTTTGGTTTTTCTTTCTCGACTCCATCAGATCAAGAGTGAGTGCTTCAAATAATTCCAAGGTGCTTCACGGGAGGTTTTCTCATAGGTACACCATGGTCTACATCTGACAACTGGAAGGAAGTTTTCCTTCACACCATACTGTTATTTCTCTCCATCAACCACATCCCACTACGACTCTTTACGGAGAACATTCTCTCATCATTAAATAAAATGACGGACCCTTTGGCTAAGCTTAGGTCAAAGGGAACTAACCTAAACATGATTAGAGCTAGTACTAAAACTCGGGTTAATTTACTGGTCGATAAACAACCATGCGTGGGTCTCTTTGTACCCTTCAAAGAGCAGAAAAATGTTGGGTTATGAGATCTCAAGCACAGCGGAAATAAAATCGTAACCCTCCAAGGACCTATACGAACCGGAATAAATCGGGTATTTTGAAATTATACCTCACAGTTAACGAGACTTTGAATCACAGCAACAAACAAAGCTTGATGCCTCCACGGTATCCACGCGAACAATCCGAATCTTTTGCCTTCTCGTGATGCTAGTCACGGTTTCAAAACTTAGAAAGAAAATGGAGCATTTAGTTGTAGGTGATTTTGAGAGAGAAATTGCAACACACACTATTGGATAAAATGTCATACATTTTATATGGATATGAGAAGCATGACATGAAAGCACCACTATCCCTACACCTTAATTGAGTGTAGAAGTATCAATGCACCATCACTCATCTTTTTAAGACCATACCTAGCAATCTTTATTTATGTCTAACATAAATAATATCTGATTTTATTTAATGAGATTAAATCAATACAAATCATATATAATAATCAAATGTTTTAATTATTAAAACTCTTTATTCGAATATGTTCAATGCGTGTGACCCAATGGGTTATCGACATGTTGGTAATAAATATAAATATCGTATTTATAGTTATAAACGATGAGCGGTATCTAGCAATACATCATCGTCACTCAAATGATGAGAATTGGTGATACAAAAAATTATCGATTTGTAGTCAATTTTAGTTTACATATTTAATTCTTTTTTCCTTAATGTCCAGATTGAACACGAGACATTGAATGTGTCATTCTCGTTATGTCCAATCTCTAGTTTCTTTATTTCCTAATATAATAATAAAACAAGTCATGATATCTCATATCAATTATCTGAGCATGCATGCATTTCCTTAGTAAATATTTATCAAGTGTCCCAGAGACATCACTCCCGTCATAAAGGAGGGACAAATCCTATCTCTATACATGCTAGTTCTATTACGTGATTTATAACATACCCAACACTCATTCTGTCACCCCGTTACAGAATGATTAGAACAAATGTCAAAATATATTACTTGCACATAACAAACTCCATATTTCTCAAGTCAGAGAATTACATGTACATTGACCACATGAGAAACACTTATGACACTCACATGACATCCAATGCAGCGTTATCATAGCGAGACACGTCCGATACACAAAATCTCCATTTTTTACCCATATGTAGATTTGATATATCTATATGAATCCCTACATATGCTAGTCATTATTTAGGAGCACTGGAATTAGGCCCTTCAAGGATTTGTTGCTCCAAGACATACAGTTTCTTTTCAGCTTTGAGGACAATTCTAAAATTACGATACCAATTGATGAAATTTGTTCCATTTAGTTTTTCTTTCTCAAGAATCGATCGCAAAGTGGTTTTGTTTCCATTGTTGGTTTGTGCCACTGGTAATCTACAATAGAAAAGCAGAATTCTTAGTGTCGTGAAATTTTTATTGTGTAATAAGGACTTTCATCAAACAAGCTCCCACTATTTTAATCAAAACAACAACCCTCTTTTATTGTTTCGGAAAAGTTCAAAAGCTTTCTAGCGGGCCAAGATCCATATTCTCATTATCGATCAATTTAACTTTAGCTAACCGATCAACCAATAATGTTTTAGGTAAGCAACAACATTGCTAATTACATATCTATGTAACTCTTGGATAGTTGGGTGAATAACTTTTATTTAAATTCATCATATGAATGTTCCCCACACATGCCTTCAAATCCATAATCCTATTAGGCTTAATTTGGTTAAGTCTGACCCAAAATGGCTTGTAGGAATCCTATGCTTACCTTATCTTACTAAGATTAAAGAGAGTACCTAACTTTAGCATGACCCACCCTCGATGATCAAAGTCTTGGCAACTGCCATGTTTGGAAGGCATCTTAAACTTCATATTTTGGCGTGGGATTTTAGTTAGTTTGATTTTACCTTTCTTTCTTTTATAATAGATCGTTTCCTTATAAATTGATTTAACTGGAATCCAGAATGGAGGAGGATCACGAGGATCACTTGAATACCTTCCTTTCTTTTAGCAGTTTAGGCCTTTGTGACAAAACCGGTTGAAATCTTACTATGATGTACTAAGACCTTATCGCTCAAGATCGACGGTCCATTTTATATCTTATATAAATACTAGTTTTTATTATATCAAAACTCATTTTGATTTGTAAAACTCCTTTTACTTATATATTTTAAAATCATATTTTGTGTAAAAATATTGTAACAAATATCACATACATAGAAGCACGCATAATATATCACAATATATATAAAGCATAAAATAAAACATAAAAAATAAATGTGAGATGGTTATAGCCCTTATGCGATATTCATAGTGCCAAGTATGAATATCATTACATAAAATAAACTCTTATGGTTCTAAGTCTTCTTATCTTCATCACTTAATAACTCCTCCATCTCTTGCTTTCTTTTATACAAAATACTTTACATTTCAAACAAAGAAACCTCGAGTTACATTCGAGGGGATTGGATGAGAGGAGAATGTACAAGGAGTGTATAGAGAGAAAGGCATGACGTGCAAGTTGTATTTATCAAATATAATACATCCTTGACTAAGGGCTATAACCATTCATCAAGCACATCACATTATACATATTCAACCACATTGAAATATAAAACCGATTTGCAACACCACGGTATAAAAATAATACAAAATTCAGACGATATCGAAAAAGGGTGATTCAAAGTTTTTTGGAAAACTAACAAAAAGATACACATATTTTATGTTTTAGGATATCAAAGATCTAGAACCCTTATGGGTCTAAATACAAGTCAAATCCGTAGTGGGTTTGATTTTTGAACAACATTGCAACACTGTCATAAAAAAATCATACGAAATCGAAATGATGCAATTCAAAAGCCTGTGAAAAACTAACAGAAAACTCCACGTTTTTCATGTTTTAAGTTTTCTAAGATTCATAATCTTTCTGGAACAAAAAAACCAAAACATTTACGAAACAAAAACATACAGCAACAAAACAGTTTTTAAAATGCATGCATGTCACAAAAAACCGATCTAGAGGTTCATAAGTAGCACTGATACCGCTGTTAGGTTATGGGATCTCAAGCACAGCGGAAAATAAAACCGTAACCCTCTAAGGATCCATACGAACCAGAATAAATTGGGTGCTCGAAATTATACCTCACTGTTAACGAGACTTTGAATCACAACAACAAACAAATCTTGATGCCTCCACGGTATCCACGCGAACAATTCGAATCATTTGCTCTCTCATGATGCTAGCCATGGTTTCAAAACTTAGAAAGAAAATGGAGCATGTAGTTGTTGGTGATTTTGAGAGAGAAAATGCAAAACACACTTTTGCATAAAATGTCATACATTTTATATGGATATAAGAAGCATAGCATGAAAGCACCACCATCCCTACACCTAATTGAGTGTAGAAGTATCCATTCACCATCACTCATCTTTTTAAGACCACACCTAACAATCTTTATTTATGTATAACATAAATAATATATGGTTTTATTTAATCAGATTAAATCAATATAAATAAGATATAATAATTAAACGTTTTAATTATTAAAACTCCTTATTCGAATATGTTCAAAGTGTATGACCCAATGGATTGTCGACATGTTGGTAATAAATATAAATATCGTATTTATAGTTATAAACGATGAGCGGTATCTAGCAATACATCATCGTCACCCAAATGACGAGAATTGGTGATACAACAAATTATCGGTTTGTAGTCAATTTTAGTTTACATATTTAATTTTTTTGTTCTTGATGTCCAGATTGAACATGAGACATTGAATGTGTCATTCTCATTATGTCCAATCTCTAGTTTCTTGATTCCCTGATATACTAATAAAACATATCATGATATCTCATATCAATTATCCGAGCATGCATGCATTTCCATAGTATATATTTATCAAGGGGTCCAGAGACATCACTCCTGTCATAAAGGAGAGACAAATCCTATATCAATACATGTTAGTTCTATTATGTGTGTTAGAGCATAAATATGTAGGATAGAAGATCATAGAAGACTGAAGACTGAAGGTCAAAGATAAAGTCAACTCTTAGTATCAAAGTCAAAGTCTAGTTTAATAAAAGTCAAAGTCAATCATTGTATGTTCTGTTTTTCTAAGTGTTGTAAGAGTTTAAGTTTCTGCGCATTTGTTTGTATTAGTGGTTTGCACGTTTAGCTCTTAGTATAAATTGTTTGTCTTGCATGTAATAGACGAGTGACAGAATCAAAGTATCATACGAGTTCTAAGAGTTAGAGAGAGAAAGTTTGAGAGAGTTTTGTAATTGTTTCTGTGATTGATAAATACAATTAGAAATTGATTGAATTGGTAAAGTCATCTTGTTTTCATTGTTATCTGGGATAACAATTGGTATCAGAGCATACAGAATTTAGAAAGATTGGATCGAATTTGAAATTCTTGAATCGTATACTGGACGAACTCGCAGAAATGGACTGAATGTTTGATTTTGTCGAATTTGTGTTGTTTAGATCATAAAATTGTTTGTAATAGGCTTGATTTGATACACAGAACAGTTTGTGATTAGATCATTTAGTCTAATTCACATTGTATTAGATTGAATTTTAGAATTTTCTAAGATTTTGTGTTTGAAATTTTTACGATCTACTGTATAGATCGAAGTATAGATTTTGGTGTTGTAATCTGTAATTGATTGGTAATATTGTGATCGAAAAGGTATCCTAAGTATTTCTACAAAATCTCAGATCAATTGATGATGATTTTAATTGATTCAAGTTGGAAAATCGAATTTTGGAACTGCAAAGGCAAGAACTAGCTAGATCCAGAAAACTCGCAAGCCCAGAACACGCTAAGGATAGAACTTGCAAATGAAGAACTCGTAGAAGTGAAGAACTCGCTAGAGGAAAAAACTCGCAGAAGACTGTTTTTGGATTTGAAGTATAAAACTCACAAACAGATACGTGCGAGAAGTTGAAACTCGCACGACCCTAGGTGCGAGTTGTTACTGTTAAAGTTGTTTGTTGTGCGCGATGTGTTCCTGCGAGAAGTGTGTGATGTGCCCGTTTTTCTTTTGCATGAAGTATCCTTGTCATTTTTTTGTCTATGTCTAAAACTCGCAAGTCTCTGTTCTTGCGCGTTTACATTTAGCGAGAACCAAGTTATTTTTTTTTGGAAAAATTTCTAAGTCTCGATCTCGCAAGTATTTAGCGCGAAGTTCTAAAACTCGCACATGATGGTGTGCGAGAACCAAGAACTCGCATAAGTCATTGTGCGTGAATCTTTGTTTCACGCGACCTTGTTGTGCGCGAACTTCAGTTCTCACATCTTATGTCTTGAGCGAACCACAAACTCGCATAACCTTGGGTGCGAGAAGTGTGTTCACTTGAGTCTTTGGTGTGTGCGAAGTTCAATACTCGCTTAGAGTTGTTTGCGCGAATTGTGTCATTTTAGTTTCATGCGAGTTTTATACTTGTTAAAATTTTCTGATTTTATCTGAAATTTAACTGAGTTTGATTTGTGTAGATCCAGTGTGTTTTCTGAATTCTGACGAGCAGTAAACAGTGTATCTCAAGATGACTTAAAAGATGCTCCCTCTATCGGAACGCACGTAAAGCCTCCTGTTCTATTCAAAGGTGAATACGAACAGTGGAAGGATCGATTTCTTGATTTTGTCGACCGCCATGCGAATGGGGAAAATATTTTACTCTCGATTACAGAAGGCCCTATGGTACCACCAACAGTGGAGATACCAGATGATGAATCCTCTGAAAGTGAGGATGGAGACGAAGACAGAGTAAGAAAGATGAAAACAGTTATGTTAGGGTATTTATATGTTAAATAGAAGTTCAGGGTGCATATTGTAATTCTTTGATAGTTAGTTGTGTTATTCCCAATATTCAAGTTCTAATTGATCACAAACAATCAAGATGAATAAAATCGTGAAATCACATGTCATTGATGAAACAAATTGATACGAAACTCACTTTCTCTCTCTACAAACACTCTCTCTCACTAGAATGATATGTTCTATATAATTCTTCTCTGATTTGTATTATGAGTTTCACTTACTTACAAAGACAACAAAGGCTATTTATACCCACAACAATTACAAGGAAACTAAAACTACAAAACAATAAACTTTGACTTTATTAACAAAAAACTTTGACTTTAAGTGAGAGTTGAATTTTCTCAGCTTTGACTTCTTGTATTGTTGACCTTTCAGTCTTTGACTTCTTGAACTTTTGTCTTCAATATTTATGATCTTGAATCCAACAATCCTGTGCTCTAACAATCTCCCCCTTTGGATCAAGATCATTAGTAAAAAGATTTAGCAATGCAATCTTCTCTCTTTAATTTCGATTGAAATAAACTCCCCCTTTGATCAACCTTTATCTTCTCTTGTAATCTCCCCTTTGATACAAACATGATTTATAATCTCCCCCTTTAACACTATGAAATTCCTCTTTGATAATTCTCAGAAAAATTCTCTCCCAAAGATGGTAGAAACAATCTTCAATAATCTCTTCAGAACTATCACAATACTCTTTCAAACTTCAGAAAGAAATTATCTTCAGATTTAGCTCGGATTGCTTCAGCAAAATAATCTTCAAAGAAAATTTCTGAAAATCAGCACATCTTCAAATATCTTTGACTTTGCTTGAACAAACTTTCAAACTCTCAAACTTTGAACTTTATCTTCTTCAAATTGTTAACTCTGAAATTTCTGATTCTGACATTTCTTTAAATCATCTCTCAAAACTTTATCATTTCTTGATACCATCTCCCCCTTTTTGATGATTTGAGCATCAATATCATCAAAACTCTCTCCAAGAAATGTCGTTGAAGTTCTATCTGACCACTGATCTTTGATAATGAGCCTCTGATTCATTGCCAATTCGAACAAAGTATTCATCCAGATCTTTGCAAATCTAGACAAAATAGGAATGTGTAACCCCTGAATCAACAAATGAATCAGTTAGAATGCTTGTCAGTAACACAAAGTCACTGTGTGTAACAAATACACATTGTAAAGGAGCTTTTTGATGTTCACTCCCCCAGGGCTTCCATCCAATCATCGAAACACCACAAAGGTAATTTCTATGAATGTTATGATAAAGAAACAAATTCTTTGTGTGTTCGTGCATGTGTAGAAAGAATTAAGCACAAATAATTGCTTTTATAAAGGCTCAAAATTGTGTAAACTACTGAGACAACAGTAGATAAACACAGACTCAATGTGCATGATTGAAGTGCGAAGGTGGGGCAGACTTCCTTCTTTTTCAATATCCAGATTTTCCAAATGAAAACCAGATAGATAATATGCTGCGTCCCCAGAAAAATATGAAACATTTTCTTTTTTTTTTAAGAAGAAAATGAGTGGTTGGTGGGGTTTAGACAAGAGATGGCATGGGCTAGTTGCCTGTTTCAATAATGCTTACCAAGAATTGTGAAGCATTAGTAATGTGGCTGCCCGACTCAGAAAGTAGTTGGTGTAGAGTTTGATATTCTTTTACTCTGATCTCACACCCTCTTTCTTTTAATTCAATAAGCTCACATCTAACCAAACTCTCTTTTACATTTTACCTCATCACACAACCCACAATCATTTCTTTTTGACTCCTCACACTCAATCACTAAAGGATTAACTTCTTGGGTAGGAAACACTGGTTAACGTGAATCCATAGAAGTTTATTTAAGTCTTAGCACAAAGAACCCATATTTCCTAAAAAGCACGTGTTGCTCAGATGATTTAACTTCATCAGTTAAAGCTCATATACAAATGTCAGATAAAATGTATGCTCAGATGATTTAATCATAAATATATGAGCATTTTGAAACATGGAAGTATTTTCAAAGAAGTATATTGAAATGAATGAAAATGAATGCAAAAGACTTGTTTGAAAATATGACATTGTATGAAAATGATCAGAAATGAATGATATAGCAACCAAGGCTTATGGTCAAGAATAACGGTATAGTCTATATGAAACAAAAATATAGACATTCTTGAATGAAACGCTTCGAAATGAAATATCGCTCAAAAATCTTTGAAATACAAGCGGGGTGTCTTACCATCGAAAAATATGTTTCAATATGAGACATGGTAAGAACATTTAGAACAAAAAGTCAAACTGGTGTGTGTGAATACTTGAAAGTATATAGAAAAGACAATACGCAAGTATTTATCTTTGGAAACACACGGTTTGTTTATCAATTAAGCACAAAAATTAAAATGAAAACATTTAAAATCACACTTCCAAATTATAAAATCTGTTTAAAAATCGGGAAGTGGTTTGAACATTTAAGAACATGTTTTCTATATCTGAAAGTTGTCCTTCTTTCAAATACATTTGAGATTAAGATAAGAAATTTACCTTTTTCCGCTCAATCTTAATTCTCATAAAGTCAACTGTAGTCATCAAGATATGATCGTGTCATCTTCTCTCATCCTGCATAAGTCTCAAAGTCAAGTCAAAGCATATTTATTCACAAAAATTAAAAGACATAAAGCAGTAAAA
Source organism: Arctium minus (assembly GCA_954870635.1). Lineage (NCBI taxonomy): Eukaryota > Viridiplantae > Streptophyta > Magnoliopsida > Asterales > Asteraceae > Arctium > Arctium minus. The sequence continues at coordinate 136,408,785 of OX941081.1, read as the reverse complement.
CTGTTAAAGTACGAGTTCTGATATGAAATAATCAGAAATAATCAGAAATAATAGTCTTACTCCTTTTTAACTTGACTTATATGCTCCCCCTAAAATCATGCATCACAAAAATTTGTCAGTTAAGTAAAATGCAGAAATTACTTATACTCCCCCTCAAATGAATGTAGATCATCTAAAATCTTCTCTTACTCCCCCTGAGATCATGAACAAACATTTAAAGTGCAGATATCCTTCAAACATAATGATAAACAAAAATGATGAAAAATAACAATACGTCTTAAGATTTAACATACCAAGCTTAGAGACAAGAAAATTAAATATCTTTTCATCTAAGGGTTTGGTAAATAAATCTGCAAGTTGATAATCTGTTTTTACAAAATAAAGTTCAATTGTTCCTTTTTATACATTATCTTTTATAAAATGATACCTGACATCAATGTGTTTGGTTTTCGTATGTTGGACAGGATTAGCAGATATGGCAATTGCACTCTTCGAGTCACAATATATTGGAATTTTGTCGAACTTGAATCCATAGTCTCTTAGCTGTGTTCGCATCCACAAGACTTGAGAGCAGCAACTGGCAGCAACTACGTACTCTGCTTCAGCAGTCGATGTGGAAACACATAATTGTTTCTTTGATGCCCAGCTAACGAGCTTGTCTCCAAGAAATTGAACGTGACCAGAAGTACTCTTTCTATCCAACATGCAACCTGCATGATCTGCATCTGAATAGGCAGTCAGTTGAAACTCAGTATCCTTAGGATACCATAGACCAAGGTCTGCAGTCCCCTTCAGATATCTAAAAATCCGTTTGACAGCAGCCAAATGAGATTCTTTGGGAGTAGCCTGATATCTAGAACATAAGCATGTTGAAAACATAATATCTGGTCTACTAGATGTAAGATACATTAACGATCCTATCATACCTCTATAAGTCCTAACATCAACACTTTTACCCGAAGGATCAGTGTTAATCTTAGTACCTGGTGCCATCGGGGTTCCAATTGTTTTAAAATTTTCCATTTTGTACTTCCGAAGAATGTCCAAAATGTACTTAGATTGGTTAATGAAAATCCCCGTAGAAAACTGCTTAACTTGTAATCCGAGAAAGAAATTCATCTCTCCCATCGTACTCATTTGAAAACGTGACACCATGAGGTTAGAAAAGTTTTTGCAAAATTTTGGATTTGTAGAACCAAATATTATATCATCAACATATATTTGAATAAGTATGATATCGGCTTTTTCCTTTTTGATGAACAAAGTGGTATCAATCTTACCTTTGGAAAAACCGGACTTGACCAAGAATTTAGATAAAACGTCACACCATGCTCGAGGGGCTTGTTTTAAACCGTACAGGGCTTTGTCCAAGATGTAGACGTGATATGGCTTCTCTGCATTGACAAACCCTTCTGGTTGAGACAGGTACACTTCCTCTTTAAGAATGCCATTCAGAAAGGCTGTTTTCACATCCATCTGAAAGACTGTGAAATTTTTATGAGCTGCGTAGGCTAGAAACATGCGGATTGCTTCTATACGCGCTACTGGAGCATACGTCTCATCGTAGTCTATGCCTTCCTCTTGCCGGTAACATTTGGCAACAAGTCTAGCTTTGTTCCTAATGACGATACCATCTTCATCCTTTTTATTCTTGAATACCCATTTAGTGCCAATTACGGATTTTCCTTCCGGTTTTGGAACTAATCTCCAGACCTTCAGGGCTTCAAACTGATTTAATTCTTCTTGCATGGCAGATACCCAATCCGAATCAGCTAAAGCCTCTGATACTCGCGTGGGCTCTATCTTGCTGAGGAATGAGTCATGCATACATTGATTCAAAGTCGTTGACCTGGTTTGTACAGGCTTGTTAAGATCTCTAATTACTTAATGTAAAGGATGCTCTTTGGTCCAGTGATGCTCATGAGGGAGTGGAGTAGATACTGATTGAACATGATCATCATCTAGAAATCCACTATCAGAATCTTTAGTTTGAATAACAGGAGGGGGGGTTTGCAGTTGAAGTTTCAGTTGCAGAAGTATCAGTTGGAACAGCAGAATTGAGCTGTTGAATAGACATTATATCACACCCAACTGAAATAGTTACTTCTGGCTCAACAGTTACTTGTATATCTTCACTGTAGGAGTTGATGTTGGAATGTGAGTTTCTGACTGAACGGGGGATACAAGTTCAGTTATAACATCTGAAGTGACTGGATGATTGCAAATTGTGTCTTCAGACCTGTCAGTCACAGCAGATTTAGGTATATTAGATCCTAGAAACTCATCATAAAAGAATTCAAATAACAAATCTAAATCTGATAAATGTGAAATAGAAGTAGAAGCGTTATTCGAATTATTCGCTGTAGAAGCAGGTTCTGGACTGATCTGCCCAAAAGCTAATACTCCAGTGATAACGGGTTCTGAACTGAGTTGTTCAGAAGCCATTTCTTCATCAAATGTGACATTGACGCTCTCGACAGCTGTCTTTGACTTTTTCAGATAAACACGATATGCTGCCGATGTTGAAGAATAACCAATGAAGATACCCTCATCCGCCTTAGCGCTGAATTTATTCAGACTCTCTCTGTCGTTAAGCACGAAACACTTACACCCAAATATGTGAAAATATTTGATTGTCGGTGTTCTGTTGTTGATCAGCTCATATGGAGTCTTTTGAAAACGGCGGTGTATCATGGACCGATTTTGAGTATGACATGCAATTGACACAGCTTCTGCCCACAAGAATAGAGGTAAGTCCGATTGTCTAATCATAGTACGAGCGGCCTCGACTAGCGTTCGATTTCGCCTTTCGACTACTCCATTTTGTTCAGGCGTACGAGCAGCAGAGTACTGATGTGATATCCCGACCGATTCGAGATATTCTTCAACTATCTTGTTTTTGAACTCTGTGCCATTGTCCGTTCGAAGAAACTTGACTTGTCTCTGCATATTCACCTGGGTCATCTTTAAGAAAGTAATGAGAACTTCGGGGTTCTCATCTTTTGTTCGAAGAAATTTGACCCACGTGTATCTTGAGTAATCATCCACAATAACCAACACGTATTTCTTTCCACCTAAGCTTTGAGTTCTCATTGGACCACACAAATCCCAATTTAACAATTCTAACGGAAAACTAGTGCTTGGTTCAGGCTTTGGTTTATGCGAAGCTCTCTTCATCTTACCCTTCTCACATGCAGCACATAAGTGTTCTTTCTCGTATTTCAGCTCAGGAAGTCCTTTTACCAATTTCCCACTAACCAGCTTGTTGATATAACGAAAGTTCAGATGTGATAAACGTCTGTGCCAGAGCCAACTTTGATGCACTGAAGCTTTTGTCATTAAACATACCTGATTGTCAATCTGAACTTTGGACAGGTTGATGGTATAGAGGTTTGTATTTCGATGTCCACCTAAGAGTTCTGTGTCGTCTTCAGTACGAACCGAGCAACTCTTAGATTTGAAGTTGACCTCTAACCCTTTATCGCAGAATTGACCAAACTCGCAGATCGAACAAACTCGCAGATCACTATTCCGACTCAAACTCGCACCCTTCGATTTGCGCGTTTGTAGAACTCGCAAGTGTCTACTTGTGCGTTTCAACACTTAGAAACTTATTCCCAAATTTCAAACTCGCAGACTTAGATCTGCGCGTTTCTAGAACTCGCAGATAACACCTTGCGCGTTTGAGATCAAATTCTTCAACTTGCGCGTTCTTGCGGATGAAATTGTGCGTTTTGAAGATCTTGCGCGTTCTTGAAGTTTTTCGAACAAAAACTTGATTTTCACTTCAAATTCGAGTCAAATCTCCACCAAATGATCTAAAACTTTGCAGATTTCCTCTAAATCATGATTCGAACCGATTACAATGCAAAGATTACAATCCGAAACAACAAAAGTACAAGATTGATCTATGTAACAGTGCTCTAAAAACTCGTAACATAAAACTCAATAAAATCCAAAAATTCGTGAAAATTACAGTGCATTTCGTGAAATTATCTATACAAACTCAATCTATTACATTCATCGATCACTAATAAACCAATTACAACTCAAAATTCACACTAAAACTCAAAAACAAATCTGATTTTGAATAACATAGTGTCGAACCAAACTTTTCTAATTCTTGATATGATTTCACTTCTGGATCTGCTCTGATACCAATTGTTATTCCCAATATTCCAGTTCTAATTGATCACAAACAATCAAGATGAATAAAATCGTGAAATCACATGTCATTGAAGAAACAAATTGATACAAAACTCACTTTCTCTCTCTACAAACACTCTCTCTCACTAGAATGATATGTTCTATATAATTCTTCTCTGATTTGTATTATGAGTGTCACTTACTTACAAAGACAACAAAGGCTATTTATACCCACAACAATTACAAGGAAACTAAAACTACAAAACAATAAACTTTGACTTTATTAACAAAAAACTTTAACTTTAAGTGAGAGTTGAATTTTCTCAGCTTTGACTTCTTGTATTGTTGACCTTTCAGTCTTTGACTTCTTGAACTTTTGTCTTCAATCTTTATGATCTTGAATCCAACAATCCTGTGCTCTAACAAGTTGTAATTGGGCTCAAATCCCATTAGGCCCATGCGTGTCATATATAAGGCATGTTTAGTTTCGTTATTCAGTTTAGTCGCATTATTCATTATCATTCTAGTCGATAGGTTTACTTTTACTTATCAGATATTCTCTCTGTAAACCTAAACCTTTCTTGAATATTATCATATGACTAGAAGTTGTGGCACATTGATTGTTCTTCAATTATTATTGTTCGTGATTGCACTGTAACTGGGATCTACAATTGGTATCAGAGCAAAGAGACATAATTTTTTATCCAAAAAGGTTTGTCTAAAACCCTTTAATTGCTTATTAGATAATATTCTTATTGATCGATTCTTTTCTGGGTTAAGGTTGTTCACATCTGTTTGTTTTTCGTTCAATCTACTTGTGAGTTAATCTGCTATAATATTCTGAAATCAGTCATTTTTTTTCTGGATTAATTTTTTTTTTTGGAAAAACAGTGAAGTTGGTCGTTTTCTGTTCTAATTCGGTCGATTACTTTCTGGACTGAGTTTTTGTTTCTGCATTAACGATTTTCTAAAATCTGAAGTGTTTGATCTGTGTTCAATCTGAGTAAAGTTCGATCGATTAAAATCTAGATTAAATCTTGTTTTTCTGGGTTTATGGTCGATTCCTGGTTATTGCTTCTGTTATCTGTTCATATTTGATTTATGGGTTAAGTCTGGTTTGATTTTGCATATTGTTAACCCAGTTTAATCTAGTTGATAAACTAACACACCACACAATAAATATCAAGAGATAATAAGATCAGAATAACATACCAATCCCTTGAATAATCAATGAAAACCTTGTGTGTTCTTGATACCTTGAATGTAGGATTACAATACTGATACGGCTACCTCTCTCTCTAAACAATAATTATGAAAGTAATAATAATGAGGATTAACCTAAAACCTAATAACTAAATCCTAAAGAAACACTGGATCCGGAGTAGGAAACACTGGTTAACGTGAATCCATGGAAGTTCTGTTAAGTTATCACACTGAATCCCATGTATTTTCCTAAAAGAACATGCTGTTCAACAGTCTTTTGTACATGAAAGCACAAATACCACTTGTTACATGAAGAATAAAAATTATGGAGAAGTCAAAACAGTTGTGTTTGACGATGCAATTCTCCCCCTCAACCTAAAAGAGTTTGACAATTAAACTCATATCATTTTATCATGAAGAATAATATTTTGGAGAATCAAAAACGAATGTTGTTTATATGAACAATATATAAACATATTTTCAATGAAAGCACATGAAATAACGTTTGATTCAATCAACAGTGAATACAAAGAACGTGAGTATTACCATAGAAAGATTTAACTTTTGATACATGGTAATAACAAAGTCAAATAGAATGTTCTGAACCGTTATGTGTATGAATACTTGACAAAGTATATTGACAAGATAAAACGCAAGTATTTATCTTTAAGAACACACGGTCAGATAAGCATTTAAGTATCCAAAAATCTGTTAAAATCACAGATATTCTCCCCCTTAACTGAATAATTTTTTTTAACAATATAAAGCAGAAAAAAAGCACTGAAGTGCGGGTTCTAATCTGATGTGATTAGAAGCCATACTCCGTTGAGGTACGGGTTCTAAGTTGATTTACTTAGAAGCCTTTGTTCATTCTCCCCCTTAAACCTTGGGTGCCTGCAACACAGATTTAGCTTTTGGTACCCACTGGTATTTGGGTCCTAATGGGTTAGTTGAAGTTCAAGTAGGAGAGATAAAATAATAACCATACCAGTTATTTACATAATCTTTTCTTACAAAATCATTTGAGCCACAATAGGAACAACTAATCTTCTTTTGTGCTAACCTGATCAATTGATGGATTGTGTAAACCAGATCAAGTTTGCCAAAAGTTTTACCTTTTGTAGCATAGTTCCATTTAGCATTTGATGTATGCACAAATGATTCTTCTTTCTTCTTCTCCTCCGAGGATCCTTTAACTCTCCAGATCCAGTTTCCTCTTTCTTTCTCATCATCCCTTCTCCAGAAGCTTTTCTTTTGAGACTTAGTCTTCTTAAAGTTACCTGAACCATCAACATTTTTGTCATAGAAAAGGTTAGAAGGACGAATCTGATTTGTAGATTTAGAAGTAAGACTATCATCTAAATCACAGAAAGGATTATAGAAAACATTTGAAAAATGTGAACTTGAAGTTGTTTTTAATGAACTATCTGAATCAGCAAGATCATCTCTTGGTGATTGAGCTATTGACTCTGGCGTCTTGTGCTCAGTCAGCTTCACCTTGAATACGATCTCTTCAAGTTCCTTTATCTTTGAAGACAAACTGTTTCTTTCTTTTTCAATCAGATCAAACTTCTTATGCAACTCAGATTTTGCATTCTTCTCCTTCATGATGTTTGTTGACAATTTAGATAACTTTCTTGTCAGTTTGGCTATCTCGGTCTCAAATATCTTCTTTTCTTTAGAAAAGTCTGTATTTGTATCCTCTAGCTCGGCTTTCTTCTTCTCATTCTCTTCTTTTTCTCTTTCAAGAATGATAACCTTCTCAAAGTCTGAAACTTGTTGAGAAAGTTTAACACATCTAAGCTCTAAAGATTTCTTTTCTTCGAAGTCTTTTCTAGAGAAGTCAGAGAATTTCTTGGCAAATTCTTTTCTCTCTTTTTCAATCTTCAACGATTCATCTTGAGTTGTTGCATTGTCTCTGTCTTGGGTTGCCTTTTCTTTCATCTTATTAATCTCAACCTCAACCTCAAGACTGAGAAATTTATTTTTAAACTTATCTCTGTCCGCACAGAGTTGAGAATTTATCTGTCTTAGTCCTGTACTAGTATCCTTTGCAACACTTGTACTCCTTCTAAGCTCCTCAAGCTCTCTTTGCATTGCATCCTTCTTAGACAATGTAGAGCTTGACTCAGATCTTTTCAACTTTTCTTGAAGATCGAAGATCTCTTTTTCTTTAGACTCAATTATTCCTGCAAAGTCAATTTATGCTGTTGACTTTCATTCTCAAAAGTCAAAAGAGTATTATGAGGAAAACATCATACTGAAAGAAGAAGATAGTACTTTAAAGACAATCAATGAAGATTTTCTGAAGAGATTTTCTGGAATAAATGATGATAAGATAATGAGATTGGAATATGAGAATGCTGAACTAAGAAAGAACATATCTGTTTTAGAACAACAGCTTGCTGAACACAAAGTTGATTTTGATACTGAAAAGAAAAGTTTTTCAAAGAAGTTCTCAGATTTCTCAAAGAAGTGTTTTGAAGAGAAAAAGTCAGTGGATCTTAAATGCATAAAACTTTCTCAACAAATTTCTGATTTTGAGAAAGTACTTATTCTGGAAAGAGAGAAGTTTTCTCAAGAAAAGAAGGCCATTGAACAGAAGAATGTGGGATTATTCAATGAATTATCAGGCCAGAGAAACGATTCAGAGAAAGGATTTGAAGAAGAACGATTCATTTTTGAGACTGAAATCAAAAAGTTGACTTCAAAGTTATCTGAACTATCTGCTAATGCACTGAAAGAGCAGAAAACAAAGTCTGAGTTCATGAAAAAGATTGACCTACTTGTTCAAGAAAGAGACAAATTTGCTTCAAAAATCAAAGAGCTTGAAAAGACTGCTTCAAGTTCCAATCAGAAATATGTCTCTTCACAAAGGTCAATTAAATCTTTTGATCAGATTCGTAGATCTAACATTTTCTATGATCGATATCTAGATGGTTCAGGTACATATCCGAGAAGAAGAAGTTACAAGAAAGAGGAAATGATCTGGAAAAAGAAATCAATCAAAGATGACAAGAAAGATGAGCTGAAAGGAAACACATCATGTGTACATGTTCATAAAGCAAAGAAGAACAAAGAGCATAAAGGTAAACCTGACCATATATACACAAAAGATCAATTACTCAGGTTTTCAGGTAATAAATATTATTATTCTTATTCCTGTAGACATGATCATATTCATAAAAAGAGTGATGATTTCTGGTATGGGTCTTACTCTATCAACCCTACACGAACTGCAACTAACATTTCTGGACCCAAATACCAGTGGGTACCAAAGAAAAAAATTGATTTTGTGTTACAGGCAACTCAAGTCAAGGGGGAGTAAGAGAACAATGGCTCTTGAATAACATAGTTCAAGACCCGCACCTCATTGTTAAGATTATGGCTTCTAAGTACACAGCTTAGGACCCGTACTTCAACGGAGTTTGACTTCTAAACACAACAGTTTAGGACTCGTACTTCAGTGATCACAAGACCTTACTCCGGTAATACTTTGCATCCGATAAGATATGACGGTCTACAATTCACAAGGGAGTTGTATTGATTTCTATCCTGTGCTTTTTCATTGACAATATACTTACGATATGACGGTCTACAATTCAAAAAGGAGTTGTATTGATCTCTATCTTGTATTTTAACTGACATATTTCAGATGCATAATTTAAGGGGGAGTATAGGTGATGGCTTCTGATCACATGACAGATCAGGACCCGTTCTTCAATGTTCAGGTAAGGATATTTTGTAAATATCCAGGGGGAGCTTAAATGACCTAAATCATTCTATCATGATTTGAGGGGGAGCTTAAAGGTAAATGTCTTCTGATCTAGATCTCTGATTGTTTGGAAGAAGAACAACTTTCAAGAATGAAAAACAGTTTTTTAAATGTTCAAACCACTTCTCTATTCTAAAAAGATTTCATGAATTCAGAAGTGAGTTTTTCAATGTTTTTCAAATTTTGAGCTATAACGTTTAACTGACCGTGTGTTTCCAAAGATCAATACTTGTGTATTATCTTTTCTATATATTGTCATGTATTCACACACACCGGTTCAGTATTTCATTTGAATTTGTTATTACCATGTCTTATAACGAACATATTTTTCGATGGTAATACCCTCGTTTGCTTTCAAAGTAGTTGAGCATCATTCATCTTTTTCAAATTCGTGCCTTTATTGCTAAGTTTATATTTGTTCATATAAAAAAAATATCCAGTTCTTTGATACCCTACCCATTTCGTTTGATCTGATTGATACATTGTCAGATTCTCAAAACAATTCTCTTGATTTCATTTCATTCATTCAATATCATTGTTTAGAGAAATCTTCAAAGTTCAATTGCTCAAATCTCATGAGCATATATTTTGACGATGTTATCATAATTCTTTGTGCTTAACTGCTCAGTTAAATTGTTGAGCAACCATGCTTTTTAGGACTTACATGTGATTCGTGTGTGAGCTTAAACAGAACTTCCATGGATTCACGTAAACCAGTGTTTCCTACCCAGGAAGTTATCCTAGAGTGATGGAGGGGTGAGGGGTCATAAATCAAAGAGTGGGGGAGATAACTCATCCGGTTTAGTTTTTCTCATTGTGTGGAGTGGAAAAATGGAAATGAGAGTTTGGTTAGAAGTGAGATTAAATGCTAAAAAGAAAGAGGGTGTGAGAACAGAGTTAAAAGAATATCAGAACTCTGCACCAACTACTTTCTGAATCGGGCAGCCACATCTACTGATTGGTTCACATTCTTTGGTGACCATCATTGAAACAGGCAGTGAGCCCATGCCAACTCTTGCAATTACCCCACCAACCACTCATTTTTTAACAAAGAAATGTTTCATTTTCTTTGGGGACGTAGCATATATGCTATCTAATCTTCACTCGGAAGATTTAGATATTGAAAAAGAAGGAAAGTTACCCCACCTTCGCACCTCTTTCATGCACATTGAGTCCGTGTTATATCTGTTGCTGTCTCAACAGAGTACACAATTTGAGCCTTATGAAACACAACCATTGTGCTAAATTGTTTCATACACAAGCACGAGCACACAGAAAATTTGTTTTTTTGTCAGAACATTCATAGATAAACCTTGTGTTTTTCAATGATTGAATGGAAGTCCTGGGGAGTCTTCATCAAACCAACTCCATAAATTGTACATTCGTTGCACAGTAACTTTGTGTTACTGACAGGCATTCCTAACTGTTTCATTTGTTGAATCAGGGTTACCCAGTTCATTATGTCTGAATTTGAAAAGATTCGGATATATACATTTCATGAATTGACGACTCTCAGATCAAAGCGCGGCGACTGTCAAAGGGGAGATTGTTATTTGAATACAAAGGGGTGATCAAAGTCTGTGCTGAAATTGATGAAATTTTGATGATCATGATGCTCTCAATCATCAAAAAGGGGGAGAATTTTACAAAGATCAATTTCAAAGCTTTGAAGAGTTGTTAAAGTGAAAATTGCTTCCGCCGCTTATTCAAAGTCAAAAGATTCTGAAGAAAGATTGTTCAAAGATAAATCAAGATGATTTGTGAAAGTTTGTTTCTCTGAAGACAGTCAAGAGACCAATGTGATGAAGATACATGTTTGTTAAAGATCCCTCAAAGTTCCAAAGTTTTTCAAAGTTCAAAGTTCCAAAGGATTTTCAAGAATTCCATTTCGTGTTCAAGACATGTTGATTTTCAAAACTACAAAGTGTTAAAGACTTTTCAAGATTCTTCAAAGGCCAAAAGACTGAAGACTGTTAAAGCTTCAAAGTTCAAAGTTCAAGAGACAAAAGCTGAAGAATCAAGTGCTGAAGACTAGTGTCAAATTTTTATTAAATCTTGAATACAAAGGGGGAGATTGTTAAGTCAAAATATTGTATCCAAGATTTAATTAGAAAGTCAATGTTAGAAATTCAACAATGTCAAAGTCTTAGAAAGTCAAAGTATGTGTAATTTCCTTAACTGTTAAGTCTTGTTTAGTTAGTTGGTATAAATAGGTTTTAGCTTTGTAAGTTGTTGTAGGAATAATTGTAAGCACTTTCATTGTAAAATCATTCAGACTTGTGGTTATTGAATATCTACTTTCTCTTTCTCTACTCTCTTTCTCTAGTTCTTGATTGTTAATTTGTATAAGAAAAGCTTTATTGTTTGGGATTTGAAATTCACAATGTGGATGCTACAACTTATAGAGGAATGATAGGTTCCCTGATGTACTTGACGGCTAGCCGGCCAGACATTATGTTTTCGACATTCTTGTGTGCAAGATCTCAGTCAAAACCGAAAGAGTCTCATTTATATGCAGTGAAACGTATATTTCGTTATTTAAAAGGTACTGCTGATATTGGTTTGTGGTACCCGAAAGAGACAGGTTTTCAATTGACAGCTTATTCAGACGCTGACCATGCCGGAAATATGTTGGACCGGAAAAGCACGACGGGACATGTCCAGTTCTTGGGTGATCGTCTTTGTTAGAGCATAAATATGTTGGATACAAGTTCAAGAAGACAAAAGTCAAAAGTTCAAGAAGTCAAAGCTGAGAAAGTCAAATCTCATCAAAGTCAAAGTCTTTTGTAATAAAAGTCAATGTATTGTATTTGTATTTTAGTTTCCTTGTTTTAGTTGTAGGTATAAATAATTTCCTTTCTTTTGGTAATTAGAAGAGAACTTAATTGAATCATTATTCAGTTGTCTAGTTGAGAGAAAATACGTTAGAGAGAGATTGTAGAGAGAGAAAGTGTAATCTTGGAATTGAATTGAAATCAAACAGGTAATTTGATTGTTAATCTTGTTTGTTTGATTAATCTTGATTAGAAACTAGAATCTGGGAATATCAATTGGTATCAGAGCAGATCCAAATCGAAAATCAAGAAAAACAGAATGTTCGACACTGTGTTCTTCATGTTCAGATCTGTTTTTGAGTATTAGTGTATTTTTCGAGTTAATTTTGATAACATTTTGTTAGAATAGTGTAATCGATCGAGTTTGTATAGAAAGATTTGTCAATTGCACTGTAATCAATTCAAATTTTTGAATTTTTGTGGTTTTTCTGTTCACGAGTTCTTGACACTGTACGTGTATCAAATTTGTATCGTTTGCGTATTTGATCGAATTTTTGTGGTAGTTTTGTGTTCGAATTAGTTAGACGAGTGATTGTCGAAGTATAGTGTTGAAAGTCTAGGTCTAAATGAGTTTTTGGTGCAATTTTGTTCGATTTTAGAGGTTTGCGGGTCATTCATCAAGTTTGCGGGTTATTCATCAAGTTTGCGTTTCATTCAACAAAGTTTGCGCATGATTCATTGAAAAAGTTCAGAAACGAGAAGTTAAGGTTTGCGTTTCTTTTGAGAAACGAGAAGTTAAGGTTTACGTTCCTTCGAGAATCGAGAAGTTAAAGTTTGCGTTTTCTTTAAGAAACGAGAAGTGGGTTTTGCGGGTTGAAAGACAAACGCAAAGTAAAAGTGGTTGAGCTCAGAGACAAGTTGTGATTTGCGTTTGTATCTAGAAACGCAAAGTGTATCTTGCGTTTGAAACGTGAAACGCAAAGTTCATCATTTTTAGTCTTAGTCATGACACACAAAGTTTGAATCTGAGTTTGCTTCTCGACACGCAAATTGTACTTTGATCAAGTAAAAGTGAAACGCAAAGTAAAACAAAGTTCAAGTTTGCGTTCCCTGTGTGAAACGCAAAGTTCAGGATTACGTTCCCTGTAAGAAGCGCAAAGTAGAAGTTTGCGTTCCCTGAGTGACACGCAAAGTGAGGTTTGCGGTTCCTGTGTGAAGCGCAAAGTGTGGAGGACTTAGACAAATTTTTCAAAATAGTAATATGGCCTTTAATAGCGGGACCCCCGTGCTAAGTCTGCAAAGGGAGACATATTTCTGATTTGTGATCAAAATCTCTGAATTTTTATTTCAAGTTTTTCTGTATTCTTGTGATTTCATTTGGATTAACGATCAAGTTCAAGTTCTTTTTGAATCAGATATTCAAGATGGGATATTTTTCTGATGATGATAACAAGAAGATTAAAGAGCTCAAAATGGAGAACCAAAATCTTACTTCCTTATTGATTATTACACAAAGAGGTCAAAGAGATACTAAGATGAAAGAAAGCTACTGAGAGAAGAAGTTAGTACTTTGAAGAAGATAAATGAAGATCTTCTGAAACAGACTTCTGGGCTTAGTGAAGATAAGGTAATAAGTTTGGAAACTGAGAACACTGAGCTGAAAAATAAAATCTTTGACTTGGAATATCAGATTATCTAAATCCAACAGCAAGCATCTGTTGAAAGTTATGAGGAGACGATTAAGAGTCTGGAAGATGCTAATGCTGAGCTTCGAAAGAAAATATCTGATTTGGAACAAAAGATGGTCAAAGATAAAGATATTTTTTAGAGTGACAAGAAAAAACTTGCAAAGAAATTCTCAGAGTTTTCCAGAAAATGTGCTGACGAGAAGAAGAAGGTTGAGCTTAAATGCATTAAGCTTTCTCAACAAATCTCTGATTTTGAGAAAGTAATCATTCTAGAAAGGGAGAATTTTGCCAAAGAAAAGAAGTTAATAGAGCAAAATAATGTTGGGATATTCAAAGATATATATGGTCAGAGAACAAATGCTGAAATGGGCTTTGAGGAAGAAAGAAGCTTGTTTGAAGCTGAGATTAAGAAGCTTACTGTGAAGTTATCTGAACTATCTGAAAGTGCTTTGAATGATCAGAAAGCGAAGTATGAATTCAAGGAGAAGATTGACCTGCTCATTAAAGAAAGAGACAGTTATTTTTCAAAGATCAAACAACTTGAAGAGATTGTTTCCAAGGTGGTGGTGACTGAGCAAAAGTCTCCAGAGTCAAAAATCCACACACCTAGAAATAATTCAGCTGATTTTAAAAAGACAGCTTCAAGTTCATACATGAAACCTGTTTCTTCAAGAAGGTTAGTCAATTCATTCAATCAGATTCGTACTTCTAATATTTTCTATGATTAAAATGTAGATGGTTCGGGTACACATAGAAGAAGGAAATATAATGAAGAAAAACTGGTATGGAGAGTAAAACCAGTAGTTGAAAATGAGAAGAAAGCTGAAAAGACAGGAAAGAAGGAAGAGAAGAAAAGCAACAAATCATTTGTACATGCATCAAAATCTAAGAAGAACAAAGTGCTGACAGGAAAACCTGATCTTGCTTACTCGAGAGATCAAATGATCAAGTTATCTAAACAGAGGTATTGTTCTTACTGTCATACATATGATTTTGTACATAAAGCAAGTGATCATTACTGGTATGGTTCTTATTCAGTTACTCCCATACGAACTGCAACTAACACACATGGACCCAAATACGAGTGGGTACCAAAACCGAAGATTGATTCTATGTTGCAGGCACCACAAGTCAAGGGGGAGTAAGAGAACAATCGCTCTTGAATAATACAGTTCAAGACCCGCACCTCAATGTCAAGAACCAAGGCTTCTAAGTACATCAGCTTAGAACCCGTACTTTAACGAAGTTTGGCTTTTGAATACTACAGTTCAGGACCCGTACTTCATTGCTAAAAGAAAGAATACTCCCGGGTTGATATGAGAATTGTACTCCTAGAATCAAATGAGGAAATCAACCTTCAAGGGGGAGTACATAATTTTCTGAAATTTATGCATTGGAAAGATATGACGAACTACAATTCACAAGAGAATTGTAGATCTCTATCATGTGCTTTTTCACTGACATATTTTAGATGCATAATTTCAGGGGGAGTAAAAGGACTATGATTTCTGATTAATTCAAATCAGAACTCGTACTTTAATCGTTTTACTGCTTTATGTCTTTTACTTTCGAATAAATTTGTGAATAAAGTTGCTTTGACTAGACTCTGAGACTTATGCAGGATGAGAGAGGATGACACGATCACATCATTTTTTACTTCAGCTGACTTTATTAGTATTAAGATTGAGCGAAAAGGTAAATTTCTTATCTTAATCTCAAATGTATCTGAAAGAAGGACAACTTTCATATATAGAAAACATGTTCTTAAATGTTCAAACCACTTCTTGATTCTTAACCAGATTTCATGAATTGAAAGTGAGATTTTAAATGTTTTCATTTTATTTTGTGCTTAAATGTTTCTACAAACCGTGTGATTCTAAAGATAATTACTTGTGTATTGTCTTTTCTATATACTTTCAAGTATTCACACACACCGGTTTGACTTTTTGTTCAAAATGATCTTACCATGTCTCATATTGTAACCAATTTTTTCGATAGTAAGACACCCCGCTTGTACTTCAAAGAATTTTGAGCGTTATTTCATTTCTAAACGTCATTTCGAGAATGTCTATATTTTGTTTCGTATGGATAATATCCGTTGTTTTTTACCATAAGCCTTGATTGCTATATCATTCATTTCTGATCATTTTCATACAATGTCAGATTTTCAAACAAGTCTTTTTTATTCATATTCATTCATTCAATATACTTGTTTGAAAATATTTCAATGTTTCAAATGCTCAAATACTCATGATTATATTTTATGATCTTACATTCATCTGACATTTGTATATGAGCTTTAACTGATAAAGTTAAATAATTTTGAGCAACATTATGCTTTCATAGGATTACATGGGTTCTTTGTGCTAGGACTTAAATGAACTTCTATGAAATCACGTTAACCAGTGATTTCTACCCAAGAAGTTAATCTATAGAGATTGAGTGTTGAGTCAAAAAGAAATGAGTGTGGGTTGTGCGATGAGGTAAAATGGAAAAGAGATTTTGGTTAGTAGTGCGCTTAATGATTAAAAGAAAGAGGGTGAGAGATCAGAGTAAAAGAATATCAAACTCTGCACCAACTACTTTCTGAGTCGGGCAGCCACATTACTAGCGTTTCACAACTCTTTGGTGGACGTTATTGAAACAGGCAACTAGCCCATGCCAACTCTTGCTAAAACCCCACCAACCACTCATTTTCTTCTCAAAAAGAAAATGTTTCATATTTTCTGGGGACGCAACACATAATCTATCTGATTTTCATTTGGAAAATCTGGATATTGAAAAAGAGGGAAGTCTGCCCCACCTTCGCACTTCAATCATGCACATTGAGTCAGTGTTTATCTACTGTTGTCTCAGTAATTTACACAATGTTGATCCTTATTAAAAGCAATTATTCGTGCTTAATTCTTTCTACACATGCACGAACACACAAAGAATTTGTTTCTTTGTCATAACATTCATAGAAATTGCTTTTGTGGTGTTTCGATGATTGGATGGAAGCCCTGGGGAAGTGAACATCAAAAAGCTCCTTTATATTGTGTATTCGTTACACACAATGACTTCGTGTTACTGACAGGCATTTTAACTGATTCATTTGTTGATTCAGGAGTTACATGTTCTTATTTTGTCTAGATTTGAAAAGATCTGGATGATTACTTGGTTATGGATCACAGAATCAGAGGCTCTTAGACAGATCAGAATGGTCAAAGACATTTCTTGGGAGAAAAGTTTTGATGAAATAGATGCTCAAATCATCAAAAAGGGGGAGATGATATCAAGAAATGTTAAAGTTTTGTAGTTTGGGGGAGATGGTATTAAGAAATGATAAAGTTTTGAGAGAAGATTTTCCGAAATGTCCAAGTTAGAAAAGTTCAAAGTAAAGATTTGAAAACGATCAAAGTATTTCTGAAGATTTGAGAAAATTTGCTTTGAAGATTATTTGCTAAAGCAATCCGAGCTGATTCTGAATATAATTTCTTTCCAAAATCTGAAAGTGTGTACTGACAGTTTTGGAAAGAATGCCGTCAAAGAAAAAGGGTAGATTGTACTGACAGAGCTTAAAGTGAAGACTGAATTGCTAGATCTTTCAACAGTGATCTTGAATCCAAAGGGGGAGATTGTTAGAGCATAAATATGTTGGATACAAGATCAAGAAGACAAAAGTCAAAAGTTCAAGAAGTCAAAGCTGAGAAAGTCAAATCTCATCAAAGTCAAAGTCTTTTGTAATAAAAGTCAATGTATTGTATTTGTATTTTAGTTTCCTTGTTTTAGTTGTAGGTATAAATAGTTTCCTTTCTTTTGGTAATTAGAAGAGAACTTAATTGAATCATTATTCAGTTGTCTAGTTGAGAGAAAATACGTTAGAGAGAGATTGTAGAGAGAGAAAGTGTAATCTTGGAATTGAATTGAAATCAAACAGGTAATTTGATTGTTAATCTTGTTTGTTTGATTAATTTTGATTAGAAACTAGAATCTGGGAATATCAGTCTTGTCAGCTGGGCATCGAAGAAACAAAACTGCATTTCCACCTCTACTGCCGAAGCAGAGTATGTAGTAGCCGCCAGTTGTTGCTCGCAGGTAATATGGATGCGCACCCAGCTGAAAGACTATGGATTCCACTACTCGAAGATCCCCATTTACTGTGACTCGAAGAGCGCCATTGCAATATCAAGCAATCCCGTCCAACACACGAAGACGAAGCACATTGATGTGCGCTATCACTTCATAAAAGAACTTGTGGAAAGAGGTACCATCGAACTCTACTTTGTTAATACAGAACATCAGATAGCCGACCTGTTTACCAAAGCCTTGGACGAAAAACGTTTTCATTATCTAGTGTCTAAGCTAGGTATGCTGAATATGAAAGTTTGACGTTTCTACAGACCTAGACGAGTTTTATTCAATAACGAATGACTGTGACTTAATGCCCCAGTGACTTGTCTCTAGATGCTCATATCCACACTCATTGGTTTTTGCATTTTACTCGTTAAGTTCTGTGCAAGTTTCAAACTTCTGTATTAATAAATTGGATTTCGTTCGTTTCTATTTTTTTCTCGTGTGTTTCCTTGTTCTCCGTGGTGTTTCATTTTCTTATGCAGTCCATTAGTTCGATAACTTAAAGAGTATGTTGTTTGTGGTAAATTTCTCGAGCTGTTCCAGTGTCAAGGGGGAGCACTATCGACAGATGATCAGTAAGTTTTTCGAGCTCTCACTCCAAGGGGGAGCAGGTAAGTTTTCTTGTGTTTAGTTACTGCTCAGCAAACGTCAAGGGGGAGCGAGAATTTTTTTTCTTCTTCCTAAGTGGTTCCTAATCTGAGGGGGAGCCGTTTTTCATTATTCCTTACGCTTTTTAATAGTTTTATTTTATGCTTTTTTTACCCTTAGGTTTGTTTTTATGTTTAATTTCTTTAATTTAAGTTCTTTTATTTTTTTTCGTAATTAAAAAAAATATCTTAATTGGTTTTTGGACCGGCCCTACTAGGTACCGGCCCGACCGAACCAACCTGGCCCAAACCCGTTCCGCGGGTGACCTATCTCCGCGACCCGGGGATTTAAACACCCCGGGCTCTCAGCCTTCCCTCTTTTACTCGAACTCTATCTCTCCCTCTATACCCCGATCTCTGTTACTCTCGATCTCTCTCTAAATCGCTCGCTCAAACCCTAAATCGCTCGCTCCATCTCTCTCGCTCTCGATCTGCTTCTCTCTCTCGCCCTCTCCGACGCACAAACTCAGGTATGTATCGTCTTTCTCTCTCTTACTCTGTGTCGACCCCGGTCGAGTTCGCAACCACGGTCGATGTTTATTGCACCGGTCGACGGTCATCAAGTCGACTGACCACCGCCCCAAGGCCGCCGGCGAACAAATCGCCTCACCCTCGACTACCTCCGTCGTCGCCGACGCCTGAGGTCGAGAACCAGATACGATTTAGGTCGATTTGGATCTCGGACCGACGTCAACCTAGTAAGTGGGTATTAGCGATCGCTGTTTGGGTTAATTCCAATTTCTAGGTTAATACATATGTGGTATTGGTCGATCGTTTGATAATAGATACTTGTTATTGAATATTGAGTACTGGGTTTGTTCTTTGTTTCGAAATTTGCATCTAGGTTATGTTTTGGTTGGGGTGACACCGGTCGACCCCGGTCGATTGACCCCGGTCGGCTTGATCCCGGGGTTTAAGTTTTTCGATTAAAGGGATTAAAGGGGTCTCAAGGATTGATTAATGAAACTGTTCTTAAATCTATGGTTTAATCTGTTCAATCTAGTTGAGTTTGGTTTGGTTTTATTGGGTTTATATCGATGGCCATTGCATTTGTTTTCTGAGAAGTGAGCCCGGTCGACTTTGATTGACCCCGGTCGCTAAGACCCCGGTCACTAACCCGGTTTCTAAGACCCTGGTCGCTACTCCGTTCGATTGCCCTGGGCTATTTAGACCCCGGGCACTGTAGACCCCGGTCTTGGCTTTACCCCGGTCGTTGCTTGAATCCTGTCGACTTGGGTTCCCTAGGTCTTTCAGAGTGTCAAGTATTTTTCTGTTTTTGAGCTTTATTGGTTCAATCTTAGTTTACTTCCTATTTACTAATTGAATCTGAGATGAGATATGAGATAGATTACAGTTGGTTATATATATAGAGATTGTTTGCTTTCCTTTTGATCAAAATGAGTAGGAATTTTAATTGTTTATGGTTTTAAACCAATGATCGAATAATTCCAAGGAGATCTGTTTTGAAAGTACCTATGTACTAACATGTTACATCTTAACAGGTAAAATGGCTCAGAATCCGAATCAAGCTATTGATCTCATCGCTGACGCCGAACTGATTCATCCAGATCAGTTCCCTTCCTCTTACTCCCAACAATTTTCATCTTGACGTCAATCAACCTGAGTGCCAATTTCAAGTGATGGTCGAGATCCTTCGAGACCACCCTCTCTCCTATGCTCTCATGGAGACTTCCAATGTGCCTTATCTATACCTGCAACAATTCTGGCGCTCACTTACTCCGGTTGAGGCCGACGACGACTTTCATCTGGAGGGCCGAATTGACACAACAACCGTCCTGCTCACTCGAGAACTATTCCGCCAGTTTCTCCGCTTGCCTAACCCAAATTCCTTTCCAGGGAGAAACAGTTTTGATCCGATCGTCCCCGACGGTATTCTCTGCTCAGACATACAGTCTTTGGGTTACCGCACGCCTATCCGTCTCCCATCCACATTCAACTGAAAGAATCTGACCACCATCTAGTACACGTTATTCACGTACCTAAATCGGTGCCTGTCGGCTACTACGAAAGGCATCGATCAGACAAGCATCAACATACTAGGCCTCTTCCATGCTGTGGCATTCCACTGCCATGCCGATTATGCGGACATTCTATGGTTCGATCTAGTCCAGAAGGTCCGAGACAACGATACTAAACGACGAAATTTTATTCCGTACATGCGATTTCTCCATATCTGTAACCGAAACTACATGGATCTTCACCCGACCATTGCTCGTCGCACTTCACATCCAACATGTCCTCACAACCAAACCCATCGCATCCCAATTCGTCCTGATCCCGAAGGTCTAGTCGCCCGACAGATTCCAGATGGGTTACTGGCCTATGCGAGTCCAATGGCGCTGAGTGTGGTAGATTATAGGCGCACACACAACATTCCAGCTCCTATGGTCCGTCCAGATCCGGAAGGACCTCCCTACGGAGCGCCACCTGAGCGACGTGAGGGTCCACGTCTGAGAGGCGGTAGAGTCCGGAGGGCTGGGGCTCCCGGACAGGGTGTGCAGAGAGAAAATATTGTGAGGGGTTCTGGAGCGGGCAGCGCCGTTAGACAAAGTCAGGCCAGTACTTCTCGCGGATCGCATACACCATCACCGACAGTCTCTCAAACGGTGGAAGAGGACACAGCTATAGAAACCGCTCAAGTTCAGTCCTCTTCTGTCACCGAATCTGAGGAGACAACAGATCCATCCGGCACCCAGTCGGAATCAGCCACCGAAGCATCGGAATCAAGTGATGAGTCATCTGACTCTGATAGTGACGATGACGAGCCTTCACCTGGACAGACAAGGAGAACGGAGGGAGATATAGTTGAACATGAAAATGTGAGGAGAGAGAAGGAACGAAAGAGTAAACATAATTTTGAGCGAACACGAGTGATGAGGCAACCATCTTCGGTTGACCTCCCCCTAACCTCATCCAACCAGATAGCCACATCTGTTACCCAGTCTCATGTGTTGAGACAGGGTATTGAAGAAGCCGTCGTGGACCTAGCGACGCAATTTCACAACCCCCCTAGCCACTCCATCATCTCTCAACAAATGTTGGTTTCAATTGCTCACGGGGATTTAGGACAACCGCTACCGGTCTCTCGCTTGGAGAGTTCTGGTATTGAAGCAAGAGGACACCAACCCCCATCCTCGCCTTCTTTGAGTGCACAGCGTCTAGAGCCCTTTGATGTTATATCTCCTTTGCCTAGGACACAGGTACCTTTTTCGGCTACTGCTGGAGGCCTTAGTGGCCTGGCCGGAACACCCATAGTAATTCCAACTTCTGTTGGTTTACGAGGATTGAGTGGAAGTCCTACCACAACTATTATTACGCCAGTTGTGAACGTAGGCGGTGCGACTTCTACAGTCGTCACCACAACTGGAAGTCTAAGTGACCCAGGAGTTAGTCACCCTGAGTTCATCTCAAGGGAATTTCTGGACGGCGCCCTAAAGGTTGTCCACTCTATCATGCGTTCCGAGATGAGGGAAGAGGTAGATGCCCTGAAACGACTAATCAAAGACAAAGCGCCTGTCACTAAGCCTGAACCACTACCTCCTACACCACCACCCTCTACTACTGCTTCCGATATGTCTATCGATGACCTCAAATCCATCCTCCTAGACAAACTACTTGCCCAATCTCAAATTGAACCCACCCAAGATGCCGATCTACTTTCCCTACTACGTGCCCAAGCATCTACTCCTACCCCACCACCCCCACCCACTATATCTCCTGAAGCCTTCCAGTACCAAACAACACTCTTTCAGTCTTTGCAGCACACTGTATCAATATTGACTGAACGGGTTTTATCCTTGGAAGACACCTGCCGCAGCCAGACAGAGAGACTCAAGCGCAAACATGATGACCAGGATGATCCTAATCACCATGAGGGGGAGAAGCGCCAAAGACTATCTGAGCCGGAGACAGAACAGACAGTGGGAACAGTACAGGTGCAAACTGAAAGGGGTTCGGGTTCCGGTAATCAAGCAGAAGGGCAAGAACAGGCACAGGAGCAGATAATTTGGTTTTATACGATATTCCAACGGTTGAAAAGCCTGAGGAACAATATGAAGATTCATCACTACATCCGGACAACTGGGCTATAATCGTTGATCCATATTCAGATGCAGACCCGACAGAAGAACCGATCAACATGGAAAGAGCGTTGGTAGTCTTTCAAGCCGAGATTGATGAGCTTTTCAATTATGAATTTACGACTCAAGATTATCAGCCAGATGTACAAACTTTTGTCGAGGTACCACTTTTGATTTACACAGCAGTTCACCCTAATCTTCCACAGCCAGATGTTCTTGAACGATCTCCTCCAGCATCACCAGCATCACCAGTTTTAGGAACAGATCGTACTCCGCCAGTTCAGCCGTCCAAATGGGAAAGAGTTAGAATTAAAGTTCCATTTCTTGAAGAAAGTCAGAAGAAACTCTTTGCCCATTGGATTCGTAAGTATGATGAAATCGTAGTACATGGTCTTCAGTCGATGAAAAACAGGGAGAAGCAACGAGAACTTATATTCATGTATAAACATTTCAAAGACGGTTTCAATGAGACAAAGCTCAGAATTAAATCTGTCGATCAGATTCACGCTTGCTACTTCAAGAGCGTAAAGTATTCCTTATTTGTAGTGACAAGAGAAGATGATAAACAGTGGCATTTTTCTGAAGCTAATTTTGCACGTCTTGAACCACGAGATCTTCTATTCCAGCTTAGAGACTTGAAGACCAGAACTATCCGACCAGGGGACGTTACAGATGCACTTGAAGCCGTAAAGTGATACATGAAGTGTGTTATGAAGCTTGCCTCTGTAGAAGATTTTCAGATCGAGTTAGAAAGCAACCAAGCAAAGATTAATCTGCTTAAACCGGATTTGAGTATTCCATCGGACGCCCAGAATGTACCAGCTTTCACAGTTCTAAATTTTCCAAAAATAAGCATGACATACGTGAACGACAAAGGTGATATGCGTTTTATTCGATTCAGTCAGATTGCTCGATTTTGCGATGGTACTTTGATGTTGCTTAGAGACAAGTTGAAGAAATATGTTGATCAAGATAATAAAGGTATTCAGCTTCTGGATCCGAAATACAAGAGTCTTGTTCTCGAAGCACTAGGTGTTATTAAAGAACGGCTGGAGTACAGAACGTCAATGCGTCATTTCGAGATCAGTTTCGGGTTTCGAAAAACATATGTTCCTAACTGGCGTGATTATGAACTTCTATTTAAAGGGGGAGATTGTTAGGGTATTTATATGTTAAATAGAAGTTCAGGGTGCATATTATAATTCTTTGATAGTTAGTTGTAATTGGGCCCAAAGCCCATTAGGCCCATGCGTGCCATATATAAGGCATGTTTAGTTTCATTATTCAGTTTAGTCGCATTATTCATTATCATTCTAGTCGATAGGTTTACTTTTGCTTATCAGATATTCTCTCTGTAAACCTAAACCTTTCTTGAATATTAATCATATGACTAGAAGTTGTGGCACATTGATTGTTCTTCATTGATTATTGTTCGTGATTTCACTGTAACTGGGATCTACAAGTTCCGAAGGACTTTGCCCAGTATTCAGATTAGTAGAAAAACATATTCAAAGTTGATAAACAAGCAAGATCTCTTCTACTTCAGAGTATCACGAATGAGATATACATCAAGATAGATAGCTACAAAGCTAATGCAAAGAAGATGTGGGATCAGCTACAGAAGATGATGATGGTTTCTAAGGTGGGAAATCAGATGAAAGTGGCTAATTATATCACCAGCTACGAAGAATTTAAAGCCAAAGAAGGTGAGAGCTTGGAGGAAACTTATGAAAGATTTGTGCTCCTGTTGAATGAACTTTCCAAGAATAAAGTCAAGAAGAAGCAGATTGAGAACAATGTGAAGTTTCTTAGCATCTTACATCCAGAATGGAAGAAGCATACCCGCCGGATGAAGGAAATGAAGGACTTAAGTGATATACCTCTTCATGAAGTTTATGAGACACTATGTCAGAATGAGGAGGAGGTTGATGAGGAAAGAGCTGATAAGAAAAAGAAAGCTGAGAAAGTTGATGACCCTATTACTTTAGTTGTTGGTGAGAAGGAAAAAGAGAAGAAAGAAAAGAAGAAAAAGAAGAAAGTTGTGATTCCCAGTTCTGATTCAGATTCAGATTCAGATAGTGATGATGGAGAAAACCTCAAGCAAGCTATGCTTCTACTGACCCGAGCATTCCAGAAGAAATTCTACAAGAAACCGAGTTCAAACACACAGAGGTATTCTTCGTCAGGTTCAAAGAATCATGAACATCGGGAAAGGGTTGAAGGAAAAAGATATGAGGAGAACCGGTATGTGGATAGGAAGCCAGATGAGAAGAAAAAGTTTGTGAATGACTATGCTAGTGTTGAAAAGAAGACAGACGATCTTGTCAAATGCTACAATTGTGGAAAAGTCGGTCACTATGCTAAAGACTGTCGGAAGCCAAAGGTTAGAAACTCGGAATATTACAAGAACAAGATGCTCTTTCCTAAGAAACAAGAAGCTGGCAAGGCATTGATGGCTGAAGACGAGTATTAGCTATATCATTCAAATGAAGACGAGAAAGAAGAATCAGATCACATGTGTTTGATGGGCGACACAGTGAAGTATGATGATTCAGATAAAGAAACAGCCGATGAGGTACTTAATCTTTCTAAATCTGATTTTATGGTTAAAATAGAAGCTATGATGGTCGAACTTCAAGATCTTCAAAAGAAACTGAAAAAGGAAAAGAGTAGAGTTCAAACAAAAACTTTTATTTGAAAAATTAAAAACATGAAAGCAATAAAACTTGTTAAGAACGAGTTCTGATCTGAAATAATCATAATTCAATGTCCTTACTCTCCCTGAAAATATGCATCATGAAAAAAAATGTGGGTCAATATAAAACATGTGCAATTTCTCATACTCCCCATCGAATTTAGATCATCTAAACTTTGTCTCACTCCCAGTATAAACATAAATGACAAAAATAAACTATAATATGTAACAACAGATTATGTCTTGAGGTATAACATGCCAAGTTTCGAAATGAGAAAATTAAATCTCTTTTCGTCCAATGGCTTGGTAAACAAATCAGCAAGTTGATAATCTGTGTTTACAAAGTAAAGTTCAACTGTACCTTTTTCAACATTATCTTTGATAAAATGATATCGCACGTCTATGTGCTTGGTTTTCGTATGTTGAACAGAATTCGCAGATATAGCAATAACGCTCTTGGAATCACAGTAAATCGGGATTTTGTTGTATTGGAACCCATAATCTCGGAGTTATATTCGAATCCACATCACCTGAGAACAGCAGCTAGCCACAAGTACGTACTCTGCCTCGGCCGTTGAAGTATATATACACAGTTGTTTCTTCGAAGTCCAACTCACGAGCTTATCTCCCAAAAATTGTATATGTCCCAAAGTACTCTTCCTGTCTAACATACAACCTGCATGATTTGCGCTTGAATATGCTGTTAGCTCAAAACCGGTATCTTTAGGATACCACAAACCAAGATCTGCAGTCCCCTTCAGATATCTAAAAATTCACTTTACAACTGAAAGATGGGATTCTTTAGGTGAAGCTTGATATCTAGTGCATAAGCATGTAGAAAACATAATATCCGACCTACTTGCCGTTAAGTACATTAAAGAACTAATCATTCCTCTATAGGTTCTAAGATCAACAGCTTTTCCAGAAAGATCATCTCCAATCTTAGTTCCTCGTGCCATCGGAGTACCAATTGGAGTACAATTTTCCATTTTATATTTTCTCAAAATATCATAAATGTACTTTGCTTAATTAATTAAAATCCCCGTTGAAAATTGTCTAACTTGTAATCCGAGAAAGAAATTCATCTCTCCCATCATACTCATTTGAAATTTGGACACCATTAGATTAGAAAAGTTCTTACAATACTTCGGATTAGTTGAACCAAATATTATATCATCGACATATATTTGAATTAAAATGATATCAGCTTTTTCCATTTTGATAAAAAGAGTAGTATCGATTTTACCTTTTCAGAACATAGACTTGACTAAAAACTTTGATAGAACATCGTTCCAAGCTCGAGGAGCTTGCTTTAAACCGTAAAGAGCTTTGTCAAGAATGTAGACATGATCCGGTTTTCCAGCATTGACAAACCCTTCTGGTTGTGAGACGTATAATTCCTCTTTCAGTATGCCATTTAGAAAGGCAGTCTATACGTCCATTTGATAGACAATAAAGTTTTTGTGTGCAACGTAGGCTAGAAACATTCTAATTGTCTCTATACGTGTAACTGGAGCGTATGTCTCATCATAGTCTATTCCTTCCTCTTACCGATATCCTTTAGCAACAAGTCGAGCTTTATTTCTGACCACAATACCATCTTCATCTTTTTTGTTTTTGAATACCCATTTCGTACGAATAATTGTTTTGCCTACCGGTCGAGGTACGAGTCTCCAGACTTTAAGCGATTCAAATTGATTGAACTCTTCTTGCATAGTTGTTATCCAATCTGGATCTTTTAGAGCTTTGGATACTCGTGTAGGCTCTATCTTGCTCAGAAAAGAATCAAACATGTACTCATTTGCAGTTGCAGACCTAGTTTGCACCGGCTTTGATGGATCTACAATAATTTGATGAATCGGGTGCTCTTTGATCCACTTATGTACATTAGGGAGTGGTATATATGTACACTGATCATGTTGATCATCTTGATATCCAGTATGGTCTTCTTGTAGGGGTTCAGTTGAAGTAACTGGTGCAGAAGTTTCAGTGGATGGAACATTTGATGTCTGTTGGATAGGTATAACAATACATCCAACTGAATGTGTAACTTCTGGCTCTGTAGTTTCATGTGCAACTTCAACTGATTGAGTAGGTGTTTGAACCGGAGTTTCTTCTTGAATTAGGGAATTTGATTCAGTCGATACATCTGATGTGATTGGATGATGATTACATGAATCTTCAGATATGTCAATCACAACAGGTTTAGTCACTTTTGAACCAAGAAACTCATCATAAAAATGTTCAAAAAATAAATCTAATTCTGTTAAACGAGACGTAGACGTTGAAGCTTTATCAAAATTAGAAACATTAACCACATGTTCTGGAATGATCTGTCCATAAGCTAATACTCCTGGTATCACGGGTTCTGAACTGATTTCATCAGAAGTCATTTCTTCATCAAATGTAACATTTACGCTCTCAACAACCATCTTATATTTCTTCATGTAAACTCTGTATGCAGCAGACGTTTGAGAATATACAACGAAAATGTCTTCATCAGCCTTCGTACTGAACTTGTTCAAGATCCATTGTTAGGACTGAAAGTCCTATGTGTTGAAAGTGGAATAAAGTATTTATAAGGGTGCATAATGTAATTCATTAATAGTTGATTAATTAGATGGGTCCAAGCCCATTATTCCATTAGGCCTGTAAGCCTTAGTATATAAAGGCATTATTAGTTCATAATTCAGGTTAGACGTTTTCATAAGAAAGTTATAGTCTCATTATTTTCAAACAACTAGTTTATAGGTTTACTCTCTCTGATCAGAAATCCTTTCTGTAAACCTAAACCCTTTGATTGCTTATTAATCATATGACTAGTTGCTGTGATTCAAAAAAAAAAAATACCAGCACGCCCAGATCCAGAAGGTGTCGTCGCCCGACAAATCCCCATCAGGTTACTGGCCTATGCTCGTCCTTCGGCACTGAGTGTTATAGCTTATAGGCATACACACAATCTTCCAGCTCCTATGGTCCAACCAGAACCGGTAGGACCTACCCCGGGAGCACGACCTGAGAGACGTGAGTGTCCGCGTCCCCACACGAGAGGCGGTAGCGTCAGGATAGCTGGGGCTTCCAGACCGGGTGTGTCGATAGAAATCGTTGTGAGGGGAACTGGAGAGGGCAGTGCCGTTGAATCGAGACAAGCCAGTACTTCACAACGATCACCTACTCCACCACGGGAACCATCTCCGGTAGTAGAAGAGGACACAGCTATTGCAACCGCCATCGTTCAGTCCTCTTCTGCCACCGCATCTGCAGAGGACACAACCGCTAAAACCGCATCCGAGTCTGCGGCGGAATCAGGTTCATCCGACTCTCAGTCGGACGCTGCAACCGACTCTGAGGAGGCAGCCGATCAATCTGGCAGTAAGTCGGACCCAGCCACCAACGTATCGGCATCAAATGAAGAGTCTTCTGACTCCGATGGTGACGATAACCAGCCCTCGCCTGGAGAGACAAGGAGAGCGGAGGGAGTTTCAGTTGAAAAAATAGAGGTGAGTAGAGAGAAGGAAAGGAGAACAAAACTTCATCATGACCGTGCATAAGTGACGGGGCAACCATCAACGGTTGTTTCCCCCCTAGCCGCATCCACCCAGGTAGCCACATCTTCTACCCAGTCTCATGTGTTGATACAGGGTATTGAAGAAGACGTCGTGGACCTAGCGGCGCAAATGCACACCCCACCCAGCCACTCCGCCATCTCTCAAAAGATGGTGGTTTCAAGTTCTCACGGGGACATAGCACATACTCTACCCGTCTCTCACTTGGACAGCTCAGGTATTGAAACAAGAGAACAGCCGCCCCCTCTCTCGACTTCTTTCGGTGCACAGTGTCTAGAGCCATTTGATGTAATATCTCCCATTCCTAGGACACAAGTACCATTTTCGGCTACTGTCGGCCGCCTTAGTGGCCCGGCCGGAACACCTATAGTAAATCCGCCTTCGGGTAGTTTACGAGGATTGGGTGGAAGTTCTACCATAGCTATCATCACGCCAGCTGTGAACGTAGGCGGATCGACTTCTACAGTCGTAGCTACAACGGGAAGTCTAAGTGACCCCGGAGTTACCCCAACTGAGTTCGTCTCAAGGGAATATATGGACAGCGCCCTAGAGGCTGTCCAAACCATGATGAGAGAGGAGGTAGACTCACTGAAGCGAATGATCAAAGGCAAAGGTCCAGCGACTGAGCCTGAACCTCTACCTCCTACACCACCACCTATCATTCCTGCTACCGAAATGTCTATCGAAGACCTGAAATCCATTCTCCTTGCAAAGCTCCTTTCCCAATCTCAAACAGAACCCTCCCGCGATGCCGATCTTCTATCAATACTTCGTACTAAAGCATCCACACCAACCCCACCACCACCCCAACCCATTATATCTCTAGAGTCCTTCCAGCTTCAACAAGCAATGCTTCAGTCTCCGCAGCAAACCGTAGTTGTATTGACTGAACGGCTATCAGCCGTGGAAGACACTTGCCGAAGCCAGGCAGACAGGCTCAAGCGCCGGCATGATGATCAGGATGATCCTGATCACCATGAGGGGGAGAAGCGCCAACGCCTAACAGAGCCGGATACACAGTTTGGGGAAACAGCTCAAGTGGAAACAGAACAGGGTTCGGGTTCTGGTACTCGACAAGAAGGGCAGGGACAGGAATGGGAACATTGTATGCATTTAGTGCTGATTGCACTGTACTGGGATCTACAATTGGTATCAGAGCAAAGAGACTAAAGGTTTGATCCAGAAAAAGGTTTGTCTAAAACCCTATATTCATTAATCTGTGTTAATTGCTTTTATCTGTTTTAAGTGATTATCTGCTTCTGTCGATCGATTAGATCTTGGTCAATCTGGGTTGATTTGTTTTATCGGTCCTATTGAAATTCGTTCTGTGTTGGGTTTAAGGTTACTGTGAAAAAGGTTATAGATCGAATTTTTTTTGCAACTCAGATCCGGTCTTATGTGTTTACTGCATATCTGTGGATTTAAGTTTTATCGGTCGATTGGTTGTGTTGAATTCTAATTATCGGTCGATTGGTTGTGTTGAAATTTGATTATCGGCGCTGTTTACTGCTATTCGACCTGATTATTTGTTGATTAATCGATTTAAATTTCTGGGTTTGATCTCGATCGAATTCCAAATTCATCGTGTTCTTCGGTCGATTTATCTGTTCGTTTTTATCGGTCTTTATCTGATTTTATCGGGCTTATCTGTTTATCGGTTTTTGATTTTATCGGTCTATTTCTTAAGTTGTTATTTATCAGGTTCGATCGATAGGTTGTTTGACCGGGAAGTTGTAATTCCCGGTCATTGTGTTCGACCGGTACCCTGCTTTACCGGTCCTTCTGTTTGACCGATATAAGTATTGTCCTTTGACCGGTACATTGTGTTTATCGGTCATTTGGATTCGACCGATAGTCTGTCTATACCGGTCCTTTGCTTGACCGGTACGTTGTCTATACCGGTCCTTTGCTTGACCGGTACGTTGTCTATACCGGTCTTTTGGTTCGACCGGTACATTGTCAATACCGGTCCTTTGCTCGACCGGTACATTGTCAATACCGGTCCATTGCTCGACCGCTACATTGTCAATACCGGTCCTTTTCTTGACCGGTACCTTGCTCGACCTGGTTTAAAAAAAAAAGAGTACAAAAGGGTCAAATTTTTTGTCTCACGATCATTTTGCAGTGCAGTTCTCTTAGCCCCCGTACTTCAAGGTTTCAGTAGTTTGTCATTAGTGACCCTAAACTTTCAAGTTTCACACTTTGTCACTTTTGGTCCCTGCACTTTCAAATTCCATCTCTTGTCAAGTTCAATCCCTGTATATCAAAAGGAATGCCTTCAGGCGAAACTCTTTCAATCAGTACGAATGAGAATCCACCAGTACTTTTCAGAGGAGAGTACGAGCAATGGAAGGATAGATTCTTGGACTTCATCGACAGAAATGACTTGGCTGACTATATCAGATTATCTCTGAGGGAAGGAAGAATGAAAACTCCGACAGACATTTGTTATTTTATGGGAGAAAATGGAAGAATGGAACATGAGGTGTACACAATACCATTTAAGGATTACACAGATGAGCAAAGAAAGAGATTTGAAGCTGATAAATTGACTCAAGCTTTTATCTTGCAAGGAATTTCTGAGGAGATTTCAAAAGAGATTTCTGTAAGTTTAGACAGTAAAAAGGCTACAGGAAAACAACTGTGGGAACATCTTGAGAAGATAATGATAGGACCAAAGATGTCTTCAAGAGTAAAGTTTTTGGAAACTGAGAACTCTGAACTAAAAAGACGGATTTCTGATCTAGAAGTTCAAATTGTCCAAATCCAACAAGCAGCATCTGTTGAAAGTTCTGAGGAGCAGATTGAGCATCTGAAAGATACAAATGCTGAGCTTCAAAAGCAAATATCTGATTTCGAGCAAAAGCATGCTCAAGATAAATCCGAGTTTGAGAAACCGTTTGCAAAGAAGTTCTCAGATTTTTCGAGAAAATGTGCTGATGAGAAGAAAGAAGTTGAGCTGAAATGCATAAAACTTTCTCAGCAAGTTTCTGATTTTCAAAAAGTAATCATTCTTGAAAGAGAGAAGTTTGCCAAAGAGAAGAAGACCATTGAACAAAAGAATGTTGGTGTCTTCAAAGAAATATCTGGCCAAAGAAACAATGCTGAGAAGGGATTTGAAGAAGAAAGAAGCTTGTTTGAGACTGAGATCAAAAAGCTTACTGCCAAGTTATCTGAACTATCTGAGAAAGTACTAAAAGAGCAGAAAACGAAGTCTGAGTTCACGAAGAAGATTGACCTGCTTGTTAATGAAAGAGACAACTTTGCTTCGACGATTAAAGTGCTTGACAAGTCTGTATCAAGTTCAAATCAGAAATCTGTCTCTTCACAAAGGTCAGTTAAATCTTTTGATCAGATTCGTAAGACTAACCTTTTCTATGATAGAAATATAGATGGTTCAGGTACACGTCCTAGAAGAAGGAGATACAAAGATAAGGAACTGGTCTGGAAGAAGAAACCAATTGAAGATGAGCTGAAAGAAAGAGAATCATGTGTACATGCGTCTAATGCCAAGAAGAATAAAGCGAGTAAAGGTAAACCTGATCATATCTACTCAAGAGATCAATTACTCAGGTTGTCAGGTAAGAAATACCATTGTTCTTATTGTCGTACACATGATCACATTCACAAAACCAGTGATCATTTCTGGTATGGTTCTTATTCTATTTCCCCCACAAGAACTGCAACTAACATTCGAGGACCCAAATACCAGTGGGTACCAAAGCCGAAAATTGATTCTTTGTTGCAGGCACCTACTGTCAAGGGGGAGTAAAAGATCAATGGCTTCTAAGTAAATCAGCTTAGAACCCGTACTTCAACGAAGTTTGGCTTCTGATCACATGACAGATCAGGACCCGTTCTTCAACGTTCAGACTTGGATATATTGCAAATATCCAGGGGGAGCTTAATAGATCTATATCATTCTATAATGATTTGAGGGGGAGCTTAAAAGGTAAATATCTTCTAACTCTAGCTCTCTGATTGTTTGAAAGAAGAACAACTTTCAAGCATGAAAAACAGTTTCTGAAATGTTCAAACCACTTATGATTATCAAAAGATTTCATGAATAAAAGAAGTGTGATTTTAAATGTTTTTCAGTTTTGAGCTTTAATGTTTAACTGACTGTATGTTTCTAAAGATCAATACTTGCGTATTATCTTGTCTTTATATTGTAACGTATTCACACACACAGGTTCAGTACTTTGTTTGAATTTGTTATTACCATGTCTCATAATGAACCAATTTTTCGATGGTAATACCCACATTTGAAATTCAATGTTGTTGAGCATCAATCATAATTTCTAATGTTGTGCTTTCATTGCTAAATTGTTTATATTTGTTCATATAAACAAAATATCTAATTCTTTGATACCCTAACCAGTTTAGTTGATCTGATTGATACATTGTCAGTTTGTCAAAGATCAATTGCTCAAATCTCCTGAGCATACTTTTGACAGTGTTATCTTATTTGAGCTTAAATGTTCAAGTTAAACTGTTGAGCTACTATTCTTTTTAGGACTTACATGGGTTTTGTGTGAGAACTTAAACAGAACTTCCATGGATTCACGTTAACCAGTTTTTCCAACCCCGGAAGTTATCCTTGAGTGATTGAGGGGTGAGAGGTCTTAACTCAAAGAGTGGGGGAGATAACTCATCCGGTTGAGTTTTTCTCATTGTGTGGAGCAAAAAAAAATGAAAAAGAGAGTTTGGTTAGAAGTGAGCTTTAATGTTAAAAAGAAAGAGGGTGTGAGAACAGGGTTAAAAGAATATCAGAACTCTACACCAACCACTTTCTGAGCCGGGCAGCCACATATTCTGATTGGTTCACATTCCTTGGTGACCACCATTGAAACAGGCAGTAAGCCCATGCCAACTCTTGCTATAACCCCACCAGCCACTCGTTTCTTTCTTAATAAAGAAATGTTTCATTTTCTTTGGGGACGTAGCATATCTGCTATCTAGTCTTCACTCGGAAGATTTAGATATTGAAAAAGAAGGAAAGTTGCCTCACCTTCGCACCTCTTTCATGCACATTGAGTTCGTGTAATATCTGTTGTTGTCTCAACAGTTTACAAAATTTGAGCCTGATCAAGCTAATTAGCTTCAATCATTCATACACTTGCACGAGCACACAAGGAATGAGTTTTCTTGTAATAACATTCATAGAAAATTCCTTTGTGGTTTTTCGATGATTGAATGGAAGCCCTGGGGGAGTGAACATCACAAAAGCTCCTTTCCAATGTACATCCGTTGTATAAAGTGGCTCTGTGCTACTTACAGGCATACTAACTGCTTCATCTGTTGAATCAGGGTTACCTTGCTCATTATGTCTGAATTTGAAAAGATTCGGATATATACATTTCATGAATTGACGGATACTCAGATCACAAGTGGGAGAATGTCATATTATCATAAAGGGGAGATCAAAGAAAGTGCTGAAATTGAAGAAGTTTTGATAATCATGATGTTCACAATCATCAAAAAGGGGGAGAAATGTTTCATAGTTCAATTTCAAAGTTTTAAAGAAAGAAAGTTATTTCTGAAGACAGTCTAGAGATCAAAGAGATGAATATTTTGTTTCATTTGGTATTGATTCTTTCCGTATCATATGGTGTTTGCTATCATATGGTGTTTGCTAAGTCATTTCCTCCTACGAGCTGATTGCAAGAAGTTCTTAAGCTGAAAGCATATTCAACTCGCGGTTCAAAGACAGATTCTTTGTTTTAAACTGAAGGTGCATCGTGGAATGTCAAGTAACTCTCACATTATCTTTCTTGTGTGCTGATCCAATGTGATTGAGTTTTTACAGTTGAAAGCTGCTTGATAGTGCATTCAGTCGAGGCTACTGTACATTGAATCTGGTTACAAAGTTGAAACTATGAATACCAAGAGCTTTATTCAAGGGGGAGCGTGGAAAGACATGAAGTCAAGCAACACCAAAGTTCTTCAAAGATTCAAGAGGGAAAGAAGATCAAGGCCTGAAGTTTTTCATGTTGATAAATGCTTTATTCAACTTTAGGGGGAGATTGTTAGGACTGAAAGTCCTATGTGTTGAAAGTGGAATAAAGTATTTATAAGGGTGCATAATGTAATTCATTAATAGTTGATTAATTAGATGGGCCTAAGCCCATTAGCCCATTAGGCCTGTAAGCCTTAGTATATAAAGGCATTATTAGTTCATAATTCAGGTTAGACGTTTTCATAAGAAAGTTAAAGTCTCATTATTTGACCCAAATGTATCTTGAAAAATCATCCACGATCACGAGAACATATTTCTTGCCGTTTATGCTTTGAGTTTGTATTGGACCACAGAGATCCATATGCAACAATTCTAAAGGAGTACTTGTGCTCGATTCTGGCTTAGGCTTATGAGAAGCTCTTTTCATCTTACCTATCTCACACGCGGCCCACAGATGTTCTTTTATGTACTTCAGCTCTGGGAGTCCTTTTACCAAGTTTCTAGTCACCAACTTGTTAATGTATCTGAAGTTGAGATGAGATAGCCTTCTATGCCATAACCAGCTCTGTTGCATAGAGGTTTTAGAAAGTAGACACACCGCATTATAAGTCTTAACATTTGACAGATTGATCGTGTAGAGGTTTGACTTTCGCGTTCCGACCAAGATTACTTTGCCATCTTTAGTTATAACAAAACATCTCTTGACTTTGAAGTTGACCTCTAAATCCTTGTCACAAAATTCATCAATGCTGAATAGATTGTGTCCTAATCCTTCAACATAACCCACCTTCTTTATCGTTATGTTCTCTTGCACTACGTCTCCATAACCAAGTATCAGTGAAAACTGGCCATTCCCAAATATCATGTTGCCGGAGAATTTCTTTGTATAATTAATTAAAATATCTTTCTGCCCAGTCATATGCTTGGAACAGCCTGAATCCAAGTACCACAAATGACGGGTCTACATAAGAGAAATCAGACAACAACAGGTTTAGGTACCCATTTATAGATGGGTCCTTTCGTGTTAGCACAAGATTTTGGCACCCATTTGAATTTAGGTCCTCCTTGTTTTTCAAAAACATTACAATGATGTATATAATAAGTACCAAACCAACAATCAGAATATTGTCGAGTCACAAAATCATTTCGACCAAAAGTGACACTTACTAGGCAAATGAGATAATTTGATCAACTGCTTTATTGTATAAACCTTGTAACAAGTTACAATTTTTGTTTTAAGAGAAGCACATTGATCAATTACATCAAGTAAACTAGTAGTAATCCTATTATAATCTATGTTAGACAATGATTTCGTTGACTCTTCAATCTTCTATTTAGGTCTCCATTCTAGTCTCGCTTCTGACTTTTTCTTTCTCAATTCTGAAACACAAGATTTAGATTTATCATAAACATGAGATTTAAGAGTCTGTGTTTTCTTTAGCTTACCTGTGTTGGTTCGTTTCTGTGAGCGCCTTTTCTTTTGCTTCTTACCTTTAGAGTAATTGGTACTCAAAGGAACTGAATCATCAACCTTAGTTGATATTTCACCTTTTTCAAAAACACTAGGTAAAGCAACATTATTAATCACAAAATAAGTATGATCTGGAAGTTTAGCATTGAAATCAAATTTATCAACACTTTCATCCAAACAACCATCAGAGTTTAAAAAATCATTTTCAACCAAAAACAAGTCATCAACATCATCATCAAATTGTTGTGCCTTGGAAGAATTTGAAATTTTGAAATCATTTGACATTTTAGAACACTTTTGTTTGTAAGACATTTTAGCACTATCTGAAGTTTTAGGATTTGTAAAAACATTTCCCATGAAAACTTTACAAGATGACGCATTTGAATACATATGGAGTTGTTTGCACTAACTCTTCCTGATTCAGAGTTGTCATTTTAGCTTTAGATTAGAAATTAGTGTTCTTCATAACAGTAGAAAACACAACTTTCTCAAGATCAACCAAGATTCTTTCATCTACTAAAGTGTTCTCAAGCTCAGAAATTTTACTTTCCAAGATGAGTGGAGAAACATAAATTTTGGCTTTAACAGGTTTCGCCTCCAACTCCTTGGTAGAATAGCTTACAAAATAATCGTTTGATAGAAACTTTGGTTGTTCAGAAAGAAAACTATAATTCAGCTTTTTATAGCAGAATGATAGTTGCATTTTAGTTGTGTTCTTTCTGTTCTCATCTTCCTTAGCCTCAACTTCATCAGATGATTTTGTAACAAATTTGGGTTTCAAATGAGGAAATTTGTTAGCCATTTGTAAAAAATCAAAGTTATATAAAGTTGGCTGCTTTCTAATAGATTTATTCAGATAATGTGGGTTACCGTAAATAATACCCCAATTATCTTTGAAATGAGTAACTTCATTTAGTTTGTTTAGATAAATGGTTTGATCAGTTTGACCTCGAGCATAAAGCTTTGCTTCCAAACCATTAATCTTCTTCATCAAAGATTTGTTTTCAAATTGAAATTTATTAAAATTAACAACAAACTCTTGCTTCTCAAGTTCAGACTTATTGAACTTAGAAATTTTATCAGAAATTTGAGTTTCAAAACAAGCTTTTTGTTTTTCAAAAACAGTAGTAGATTTGTTCATAGAGTCAATCAAGTTTTTGTTCCCAGCAATTTCCTTGTTGAGATCAAAAATTGTTTGACGCTTTTCCACAACTATACTTTTTCTCCTTTTTGAGCTTAGCTTGTATGCCCTGAAGCTCGACCATCATGGTTTCCATTTGCTTTAAAAATCAGATTCAAAAAAGTTATTTACCTCTTCGGAAGTCTCCTCATCAGATTCATCATACTTGACTTCCTTGCCCATTAAGCACATGTGAGCAGTCTCTTCTTTATCCTCCTCATAATCTGAATGATCCAACCAGAAATCATCTTCCGCCATCAGTGGTTTGCCAGAAGCATCTTGTTCTTGTAGTACTCAGAATTTCTAACTATCGGCAGTCCTTGGCAAAGTAGCCTATTTAACCACAATTGTAGCACTTGACTGGCTCCTCAACCTTCTTCTCATCATACTGATTTACATACTTTCTCTCTTCTGGCTTCCTTTCCACAAAACTCTTTCCTTCAGATCTTCTATCATCAAACCTTCTTCCTTCAACTCTTTCCTTATGTTCATAGTTCCTTGACCCTGAAGAGTACCTCTGACTATTTGAACCCGACTTCTTATAGAACTTCTTCTGAAAGGTTCGGGTGAGCAAAATCATGGCTTGCTTAAGGTTCTCTCCATCATCAGAATCTGAATTATCACTATCAGAGTCACCATAACTAGAAACCATAATCTTCTTTTTCTTCTTCTTATCTTTCTTCTCTTTCTCTTTCTTCTTTTCAACCACCAAAGCAACTGGATCATCAACTTTCTTCTCACTCTTCTTTTTCTCTTCTCTCTCCTCTTCTGCCTATTCCTCATTCTGCCTCAGAGTTTCATAAACCTCATGTAAGGGGATCTCACTTAGATCTTTCATTTGTTTCATTCTCCTTGTATGTTTTTTTCCATTCTGGCTGCAAGACACTGAGAAATTTGATATTATTCTCAATCTGCTTCTTCTTAACCTTGTTCTTGGCCAGCTCATTCAGTAGAGAGACAAATCTTTCATATGTGTCCTCCAGACTTTCCCCAGATTTAGCCTTGAGCTCTTCATAATTATTTATGCAGATGGCCACTTTCATCTGATTTCCAATCTTTGATCCCATCATCATTTTCTCTAACTGATCCCACATCTTCTTAGTTGTAGCTGTCAATCTTTATGTAGATTTCATTTGGAATGCTTTGAAGATGTAGAGATCTAGCTTGCTTATCTGCCTTATGTATTTTCTTCTGTTAAGGTGTATAGCTTGAAAAATCCACCACAATCTCTTTAGTCTTTATCCCTCTGTTCTCAGTACCATCTTCACTATCTGAACTTTCATTATCCTCATCAAGTACAACAGCAGTTACTGGTTTCATCAGACCCTCATCAATTGATTGTTTGATGTATTCTCCATTTTCATGTCTGTTTAAGAAATCCATAAATCTGTCCTTCCATTGCTCATATTCACCCTTGAACAGAACGGGTGGTTTGACATCAGAACCGATAGAAAGAGCATCCTTTGAAGTCATCTTGATCATAAACACAGATCTTTACATACAGAATCAGAAAATATCAAAAACTCAGAAAAACTCATTCAGAAAATGACCAAGTATGGAATTCGTACACCAAAGAAAGAACTTCTCGCACACTATCAAGAAATTCGCACACCAAAGAACTTAAGCCTCCAAACTTTTTGCACAGGGAAACAATTCACACAAGGAAGGATGCGAATTACTTGAATTCTCACACTGAAGTATGCGAGTTCTAAGCTTTTCGCATATAGTTCTATGTGAGTTTTATACTTCTAGCATATAATGATATGAGAATTTTGAACTTGAAATTTTCACCAACTTGAAACTATTCTCACGCCCTTGTGATGCGAAGTCTAGACTTAGAATTATTTTCAAACTCAAACAATTCGTATCGATGCGAATTGTTGCCTTAGAAACTTTTCACACTTGAGATGCGAGTTCTTCAGAATTCGCACATAACAGGATGTGAATTCCGTCCTTTACAAATTCAAACTCAACTTTTCGTATCTCAAGAGATGCGAATTCCTTCTATTCACATGTAGAGAGATGCGAGTTTCGTAATTCTCGTATACAACACGATGCGGATTCTTTACCTAACAAACTTTAATCCCATGCGAGTTCATCTTTATCATGCGAGTTCTTCAGCTTTCTATGTGAATTCTTCAGATCTCGTTCCAAAAACTTCAAAAACAACTCAAAATCGATCCAAAACTCCAAATTGATCCACGAAACTTTGCCAATTTGATCTATAACACAATTTGAACATATGACAAATGAAAATTACAAGCAAATCAACAAAGAATTATAATTGATCACAAACTCAGTGCTTGAACAATGTTCGAACAAAAATTCAATCTAATCCAAAACTCACATGAACAATTGTGAATTGGACAATATGATTCAAATCAAAAGTGTTCTAGTATGCAAAACGAATACAGTGCAATCAATTTCAACTTCAAAACAACAAAAATACACGAAATTCATATGAAGAACAGTGATTTGCGAGTTCTTGAAAAAGTTCGATCAAAACCTCAAAAATTCTTGATTGATTCCTTGATTCTATGCATGCTCTGATACCAATTATTGTTCCCAGATAATTTGCAATCAAGATGATTAACAAAGCAACTCAATTCAAGAAATCATATTATTGATTATCAAATCAAACAGTACACGATGCTCTCAATGACAATAATTCTCTCTCTGCGTCATATGAGTTTACAAACGAAAACAAATATTTATATCTACAAGTTACAAAGACAAAACTAAACTAATAAAACTAAACAGGTTGACTTTGACTTTCCACATTAAACACTTTGACTTTGATTTTGCAATGAGGGTTTGACTTGAGCATTTG
Organism: Arctium minus; assembly: GCA_954870635.1. Taxonomy (NCBI): domain Eukaryota; kingdom Viridiplantae; phylum Streptophyta; class Magnoliopsida; order Asterales; family Asteraceae; genus Arctium; species Arctium minus. The sequence goes on along the minus strand of OX941081.1, from coordinate 136,368,635 downwards.
ACTTTCAAATCCCATGAACTTGGATCCAACATATTTATGCACTTGGTCTAGACAAAAAGGGAAGCCAAACGAGGTTTACAATGTCTCGATCATGCCATCGGCTCTCAATCATGGTTAAATCTCTTCCCTAACTACTGGGTCAAAAATATGATAAGTCCGATGTCAATCACTCCCCGACCATGCTTCATACTCAAAATGTCAAAAATTTCTCCTACTTAGCCAATAAAGCCATCAGGTTCGAGAACAAATGGTTCCAGGAAGCTTCCTCAACCGAGATGGTTATGATTAGTTGGGATAAATCTTCTAGCCATAACCTCCCAGGTAGACTTCGGGTGGTTACCGGAAGCCTTAGCTCTTGGCGACACAAACTCAATGTCACGCAAAGGAAGGCGATCAAAGATTGTAGTCACAAGCCTACCCGGCTATGGGAACATTTTTCGACCGATATCGCTAAATACTTTGAAGAAACCAAGATAAAAATGGTCTCTCTTCTCCTAAAGGAAGAGGAGCATTGGAAACAACCCGCTAAAGTTTTTTGGCTTACAGACGGAGATTCCAACACAAAGTTCTTTCACACTTACGTCTATGGTAGACGGAAAAGGAATTTTATACGGCGTCTAAAAAATGACGAGGTCCATTGGGTTACGAATGAGAATGGTTTGCATGTTATTGCAACCGATTACTTTAACAAGCTATACTACTCTAGCAATGGCACGACGACGGATGTGGTTGCCAAGGTTGGGGGGAAATTTAATGCTAACGACAATAACCTCCTAACGGCCTCTTTCATTAAAGAGGAATTCAAAGTTACATTATTTCAGATGCATCCCGACAAAGCCCCGAGCCCCGATGGTTTCAACCCCCGATTCTTCCAACATTTTTGGCCTCTTGGCGATGAGATCTTCGTGACCGGAGTAAGGTGGTTGCACAACCGAAGCCTTCCCCTTGGCGTGAATGACTATCATTACCCTTATTACTAAATGTGATGAGTCGATTTTTATGAAAGATTTACGACCAATAACGGTTTGTAATGTTGTTCTTAAACTTATAACGAAGGTTCTTGCAAATCGACTCAAAAGATTCCTCCCAAAGATCGTGGCGGAAAACCAATCGACCTTTATAAAAGGAAGACTAAACACGGATAATGTCCTTATCGCATTCGAACTCCTTCATAGCATGAAGAGGAATACCCAGAAGAAGTGGGGAGACGTTGCGCTCAAGATCGACATAAGAAAAGCCTACAATAGACTCGATTGGGGCTACCATTGGCTTATCATGACTAAAATGGGTTTCTCAGTTCGATGGGTGGAGATAATAATGATGTGTGTGGATTCAGTTAGATTTGTTCAGATTACTAATGAGATCGCAGGCCCTATTATACCCAAAAGAGGACTTCGGCAAGGAGACCCGTTGTCGCCGTATTTATTCATTATTTTCATGGAGGTCCTCTCTATGCTTATCGATGATGCCGTTACTAAGGGTCGGTTACATGGGTGCCGAGTTACTAGAAGTGTGCGGGCCATCTCCCACCTTCTTTTTGTTGATGACGCTTTTCTTTTTTGTAGAGCTACCATCGATGAATGCATGACTCTTAAACACATCCTTGCTACTTTTGAAAAATCTTTCGGGCAAGCGATCAATTTTGATAAATCGATAATTATGAGCAGTAGCAACATCGCTCCGGATCTCAAAGAGGCAGTATCCCATGAATTGGGGGTCTCTAACCCCCTTAATACGGGCAAGTGCTTGGGGCTTCTATCCATGATCAGCAGGAGCAAAAGACCCATCTTTAGACATATTAAAGATAAATTTTGGCAAAGATTAACTAGTTGGCGGCAAAAACCAATATCAAAAGTTGGGCGGTTAACTCTCATTAAATTCGTTGCACAAGTAATTCTTGTGTACTTTATGAGCGTTTTCATGCTCCCAAGTACCATGATCGAGGATTTGCAACGAATGGTCAATTCTTTTTGGTAGAGTTCAGAGCGCAATGTCGGGCTATTAATTGATTCAGTTGGGAACGTCTTTGTATTCGGTAGAAGTATGGGGGTCTCGATTTCCGCAATTTCGTGGCTTTCAATTTAGTAATGTTGGGAAAGCAAGGTTGGTGTATTTTATCCAACCCAGATACTTTGGTTAGTAGAGGTTTTAGAGCCAAATACTACCTAAGAGGGGACTTTCTGGAAGCGCATGTGGGTCACGCCACAAGCTTCATTGGGGAAGTATCTGGAATTCTCAACTTATTTTAAAGGAAGGTTATAGATGGAAGGTGGGTTTCGGGAATTCTATTCATGCTTGGAAAGATCCTTGGCTACATGACAACCGTAACTTTAGGTTGGAAACTTCGGCCCCTGTTAACTTGGGTGAACTCCGTGTGTGTGACCTTTTTTTGCCCAGCTCTCTCAAATGGGATCATAGTTGAATCCTCCAGGAGTTCTCCACTCGGGACTGTGCGAAAATCCTCAATCTCCCCCCTAGATTGAGAAATGGCCCTGACAAGTTGATATGGCATTGGACGTTTAATGGTGCTTATTCGGTCAAAAATGGGTATCGTTTGATGTCGGAAAGACTTGCACCTAAAACCCATCTGTTCGTGGAAGGAAACTGATTCAGAGTGTGGAACGCCAACATCCCGTACAAGGTCCAAAGCTTCATCTGGAAAGTGGGGAGAGATATCCTCCCACTCCTTGTGAACCTACAAAATCACGGTGTTAATTCCCCTTTTATATGCATCCTTGTTAGATCCCAGATCTTTGTCTTAACAATAATTTAAACAAATAAACAATTAACAATAATAGCGGAAGCAAATAATGTCTAAACTAAGTTTGATTCGTACTCACAGTAATGAAAATATATACAATAGAGTAAATAATGGAAAACAAATATTCACTAGATAATGCAATGTAGATTATGAAGAACACCAAAAAGGTGGATTAATCTTACAAGATCTTCTTGTACAATTCTCAGTACATGAAGAAATAATTCTTTTACATGTAAGTAAAGGAATAGCACACTTTGAGCAACGGGTTGCACGTCCTATTTATAGGACTCAAAAGGGGAACAGTGTACTTTCCTGACACACAAGACATGCTTGAACAGTAACTAACCTACCAAGTAAGCTTAAGGCATGCTTGAACAGTAATCTACCTAAAAGGTAAATCTTATCACTAGGTGACGTGTCTTCTGATCTTGTGTCAACACTTGTAGAAATCTTCAGCTCGGTCTTTAGAGAAAATTTCTTCAGAGCTCTGATGTAGACCTCTGATTTAGCTATCTCTGATATCTTCTTGCTGAATACTCTATCTCTGGAATGTTCTTCAGAGATAGGTTTGCTCTCTGAGGACTATCTATGGAAGTCCTCTGAAGTAGGACTTATAATATTTTCAATACTTTTACAGAACAGAGTTTGGGCCAACAATATCCCCCTATGTATTGAAAATAAAAATTTGCAAAATAACAGAGATTTTAACTAGAAAGCAAAGAGAAGAAAATCATTCTCTGTTAAATGTTAGTTCTCATTAAACCCTTAAGTTACATAATAAGAGAAGATAACAAACAAAAATTACACAAAAGAAGATTATGACCTAACATCAGAACAGATCATATGGAATTTCATGATCAACTCTCTGAACTGAATCATTAAGCTAATCTCTATGTACAAGGATTCAAACAAGTCTACTATGTGTATTTCCTTCTTCACATTCAGCATCTGCATCATCCCATTTAGAGTCTCAAATGAGTATTTGGCCACTTCAGATGCAAGGAAGAACTTCTTCACATTCGATACTCTAAACACGAACCCAGAGGCTCTGCTGCGATCGAACCAGTCTTGAATTTCTCCAAGTCTTCAATCATTTCTTTTGGAGCAGTGGCCCATAATCTGTCAACTCCAAGATTCAGAGCGATTTAAAATTCCAGTCTGGCTCTGAGCTTGATGTGAGCTTCCATTGCTCTCTTCACTTCATATTCAGCCATTCTGAAAACTCTTCCCTTTTTCTGATTTAGCAAAGAAAAAGGTGTAGAGATGAGTCAAGTCATAAGGATTCAGATTTACCAAATCATTATCATTAAATTGGTAAACTTTATGATCTGAATGAATGACTTCATAGTATCTGTAGATGATTTTGTTGTAGCCATACTTCTTCTCAGAGATCTTGTTGATTTCAATGATGGGTAGTTCTGAGAGGACATCTCTTCTGCGACTTGTTTTATCTTTGATAAATCTCTTCTCTATTTCATCCATGCCTTCTCTGATTCTTGGGTTCAGGGGAAAATCAAGTCTTTCCTCTGTGTTGAACTCACAGTATAAGTATATGAAAGTGTCTTCTATTGATGCCTTCTCTTCAGTGGTAAGGAACTCTGGGGGCTTTGTGAATGCAGATATTGCAGGAATTCCAATGCTTGATCTCTGAACAGGTACCTCTGAGGTTGATCTTTCCGCTTCAGAAATGTGAGGTACTTGTTCATCACCAACCATTGTTGTGTCTTCAACAGACGGCTGTTGATGAGTTGTCTCTGGTTTTGTTCTTTGGATTGTTGGGGTTGTTGGTGGAGTTTCATTGATTGCAAATTAATCATCACATCCATCTGCAGTTGGTCTTCTGTCTGTTTCTTTGCCTCTGATGTATTTATTTGGTGTGGTTGAGCATTCAGATAAGCATACTCCACCTTTTCAGCATCTTCTTCATCTTCAGAATCACTCCCAAACGCATCTCTCATTATTATCGTTGGACGTTCTGGGGAGGAGAAAGCATCCTCTGAAGGGATGCTAGAGTAATCCACAAGTTCATCATCATCATAAAAAGCAGCAATTGTCTCTGGGATGGCATTTATCATAGGAACGAGTGGAGTCTCTGAGGTTGAAGGTGCTAACAGAATGACTGGTACCGGAGAGCATAAAATAGTTGAGTGTTTGTATTCAGCAGAGGTAGGATTCCTCTCTGGTTCATTCAGGTCTTGTGCTCCTCCAATTTGTCTTGGTGCAGAGGAGGAAGGGGGAGCAGAGTGTGTGTCCCTGATTTAAGTTCCTAAATGCAAATCAATCAAACAAACAAGATTATTAACACTACCTGTTTCAATTCAATTCAAATTCAAACGATTACAATTCAGTTTCTCTCTTTCTCTCTCTACACGTTTCTTTCTCTCTCTACAAAATTATCTCTCTAGATACGCACACAGTCCTTCTGGACATGTATCTATTAAACAGAAACAAAAACCTATTTATACCTACAAGTCTAACAAGACAAAACACAAAACAAAATAACATTGACTTTGACATTTATTACACTTTGACTTTGACTTTCACTGAGAGTTGACTTTTCAGCTTTTGACTTCTTGTACTTTGACTTCTAATCTTCATGATCTCGTATCCCACATATTTCTGCTCTAACAATCTCCCCCTTTGGATTCAAGATCATCTTCAAAAAGATTTAGCAAAGCAATTTCCCCTTTTGATCAACCTGGACAATTTCTTCCTTTCTTTGACTGTATTCTTCCAAGTCTGTCTCTAAAAAGATATTAACAATCTTCCCCAAAATATGATAGAAACGATCTTCAATAATCTCCCCAAAAACTATCATAGAAACTCTTTAAGACTTTGAAAAGAAATTATCTTCAGAATTAACTCGACTTGCTTCAGCAAATAATCTTTAAAGAAAATTTCAGTGAAATCAGCACATCTTTCAGAAATCTTCAACTTTGCATCCTTCTTTCACAACTATCCTTTGATCTTCAAACAATTCTTTAACTTTGACATCTTTGACACGGACATTTCTTTAATTCATCTCCCCTTTTTGATGAATAGAGCATCTATAGCATCAAAACTTTTATGAAGAAATTTATTTGACCAATCTGATCTGTTCAAGAGCCACTGATTCACCATCGATCCAAAACAAAGTATTCATCCAGATCTTTTCAAATCCTAACACCTGAATCAACAAATGAATCAGTTAATATGCATGTCAGTAACACGAAGTTACTGTGTGTAACGGATACACATAGGAAAGGAGCTTTTTGATGTTCACTCCCTCAGGGCTTCCATCCAATCATCGAAACACCACAAAGGCAATTTCTATGAATATTATGACAAGAAAAAAAATTCCTTATGTGTTCGTGCAAGTGATAGAAAGAATTAAGCACTTTATGATTGCTTTTATAAGGCTCAACATTGTGTAAACCACTGAGACAACAGTAGATAAACACAGACTCAATGTGCATGATTGAAGTGCGAAGGTGGGGCAGACTTCCTACTATTTCAATATCCAGATTTTCCAAATGAAAATCAGATATATTATGTGATGCGTCCCCTTGAAATATGAAACATTTTCTTTTTAAGAAGAAAATGAGTGACTGGTGGGGTTTATATCAAGAGTTGGCATGGGCTAGTTGCCAGTTTCAATAATGTTCACGAAGAATTGTGAATCATTAGTAATGTGGTTGCCCGACTCAGAAAGTTGTTGGTGCAGAGTTTAATATTCTTTTACTCTGTTCTCACACCCTCTTTCTTTTTGATCATTTAAGCTCACATCTAACCAAACTCTCTTTTTCATTTTACCTCAACACACAACCCACACTCATTTCTTTTTTACTCCTCACACTCAATCACTAAAGATTAACTTCTTGGGAAGGAAACACTGGTAATCGTGAATCCATAGAAGTTTTCATTTAAGTCCTAGCACAAAGAAACCCGTATTGTCCTATAAAGCCGATGTTGCTCAAGATAGTTTAACTTGAACAGTTAAGACATGGAAAACATGGGTCAGATATGTGTATGCTCATATATGTAATCATGACAATTTGAGCATTTGAAACAATGAAGTATTTTCAAACAAATAAATTGAATGAATGAATATGAATGCAAGAGATTTGTTTGAAAATCTGACATTGTATGAAAAATGATCAGATAAGAAATGATATATCAGTTAAGGCTTATGGTCAAAAATAATGGATATTGTCTATATGAAACAACATATAGACATTCTTGAAAGAACGTTTCGAAATGAAATAACACTCAAAATTCATTGAATTACAAGCGGGGTGTCTTACCATCGAAAAATATGTTTCAAATTTGAGACATGGTAAGAACATTTTGAACAAAAAGTCAAACCGGTGTGTGTGAATACTTGAAAGTATATAGAAAAGACAATACACAAGTATTTGTCTCTGGAAACACACGGTTTATAAAACATTGAAACTGAAATAAAATCAAAACATTTAAAATCACACTTCCAATTCATGAAATCTGTTTAAGAATCGGGAAGTGGTTTGAACATTTAAGAATATGTTTTCTATGATTCAAAGTCGTCCTTCTTTCAACCATATATGAGATTAAGATAAGAAATAAACCTTTTTCTATGCAGTCTTAAATCTCATCAAGTCAAGCTTAAAGTCATAAAGATATGATCTAGTAAGCATCCTCTCAATCTGCAAAAGTCTCAAAGTCATGTCAAAGCAACTTTATTCACAAATTTATTGAAAAGTGAAAGACATAAAGCAGTAAAACAATGAATGAACAAGTTCTGATCTAAAGTAATCAGAAATCATATCCTTACTCCTTTTGTTGTACTCATAGACTCCCCCTAAATTCATGCATCACAAAAAAAAATTAGCAGTTAAGTAAATGCAAAAATTTATAAACTCCCCCTCAAAATAATGTTGATCATCTTAGAATCTTGTCTCAACCCCCCCCCCCCCCCCCCCTGAGATCATGAACAAAATGTTAAAGTGCAGATACCCTTTCAGAAATAATGATAAAGAAATGATGAAAAATTACAATAAAAGAAACTTTAATAGGTAAACACTGATTAGATCTTGAGATTTAGCATACCAAGCTTAGATACAAGAAAATTGAATCTCTTTTCATCTAAAGCTTTGGTAAACAAATCTGCAAGTTGATAATCAGTTTTACAAAGTAAAGTTCTATTGTACCTTTTTCTACATTATCTTTGATAAAATGATACCTGACATCAATGTGCTTTCTTTTAGTATGTTGCACAAGATTAGCTGATATTGCGATAGCGCTCTTCGAGTCACAATAGATCAGTATTTTGTCAAACTTGAATCCATAGTCTCGAAGTTGTGTCCTCATCCACAAAACCTGAGAGCATCAACTGGCAGCAACTACATACTCTGCTTCAGCAGTCAATGTGGAAACACAAAGTTGTTTCTTTGACGCCCAGCTAACGAGCTTGTCTCCAAGAAATTGAATATGACCCGACGTGCTCTTCCTGTCTAACATACATCCAGCATGATCTGCGTCTGAATAAGCAGTCAGTTCAAACCCTGTATCCTTAGGATACCACAGACCAAGATCTGCAGTCCCCTTCAGATATCTAAAAATCCGTTTGACAGCAGCCAAATGGGATTCTTTAGGATCATCCTGATATCTTGCACACAAGCATGTTGAAAACATTATATCTGGCCTACTTGAAGTAAGATACGTTAAAGAACCTATCATTCCTCTATAAGTCCTAACATCAACACTTTTACCCGAAGGATCAGTGCCAATCTTAGTACCTAGTGTCATTGGGGTTCCACTTGATTTGCAATTTTCCATTTTGATTTTCCGAAGAATATCAAAATTGTACTTAGATTGATTAATGAAAATCCCCGTTGAAAATTGTTTTACTTGTAATCCGAGAAAGAAATTCATCTCTCCCATCATACTCATTTGAAATCTAGACACCATGAGGTTTGAAAAATTCTTACAGTATTTGGGATTAGTTGAGCCAAATATAATATCATCTACATATATCTAAATAAGAATAATATCGGCTTTTTCCTTTCTGATAAACAAAGTGGTATCGACTTTACCTTTTGAGAATCCTGACTTGACCAATAATTGAGATAAAGCATCATACCAGGCGCGAGGTGCTTGTTTCAGACCATAAAGAGCTTTATCCAAGATGTAGACGTGATTTGGCGTATCTGGATTTACAAACCCTTCTGGCTCAGAGACGTAGACTTCCTCCTTAAGAATGTCGTTCAGAAAGGCAGTCTTCACGTCCATTTGATAGACAGTGAAGTTTTTATGAGCAGCATACGCTAGAAACATGCCGATTGCCTCTATACGCACTACTGGAGCATAAGTCTTGTCATAGTCGATGCCTTCCTCTTGCCTATATCCCTTGGCAACAAGTCGTGCTTTGTTCCTTATGACAATACCATCTTCGTCCTTTTTATTTTTAAATACCCATTTAGTGTCGATCACGGTCTTTCCTTCTGGTTTTGGCACTAGTCTCCAAACCTTTAGGGCTTCGAACTGATTTAACTCTCCTTGCATAGCAGACACCCAATCTTAATCAGCAAGATCTTCTGATACTCGAGTAGGCTTTATCTTGCTGAGGAATGAGTCATGCAGACATTGATTTAAAGTTGTTGACCTAGTTTGCACCGGTTTGTTAAGATCTCCAATGACTTGGTGTAGAGGGTGCTCTTTGGTCCAGCGATGTTCATAAGGGAGTGAAATAGATGAAGATTGATCATGATTGTCATCTAAGAATCCACTATCAACTTCTTCAGTTTGTACAATATGAGGGAGGGTTTCAGTTGAAGTAATTGGTACAGAAGCTTCAGTAGGTACAGCTTGTTCAGTCTGTTGATCAGTCCTTACAGTACACCCTACTGATTCAGTAACTTCTGGCTCTTCGTTAGTAGTTACAGCTTCAACAATCGGAGTAGGCATATAAACTGGAATTTCTTGTTGAATCGAGGAATTTGATTCAGTGGAAACATCTGAAGTGTTTGGATGATTTGTCATTAAATCTTCCATCCTGTCAACCACAACAGATTTAGTCACGTTAGTTCCAAGAAATTCATCATAAAATAGTTCAAATAAAAGATCTAAATCAGATAAATGAGTAGTAGACGATGATGCAACATCTGATTTATTCACTATAGATACAGGTTACTAACACTTAGTGATGGAAATTTGACCCGTCGGGTCGGGTACCCGCGGGTACCCGCCCCTAACGGGGCAGGGATTCCCCGACTTATCGGGTAACGGGGCGGGGGCGGGGATTGTTTATTATACCCGAAGCGGGTTCGGGGTCGGGGCCGGGGATACTATTACCCGCCCCTATTATACCCGATTATATATATATATATATTATATACATATATTTATAATATTATACAAAATAGAAATATGAGAAGACATATGATTATGGATTGTTTCTTAGACTTCTTACTTAGTTAGACAATAAAGTAAAGAAATTTGAAAAGACTTTTTAAAAAAAGTAAAAAAAAAAAAGTGAGTAGGTGAAGGTGACGTGATGATTGATGAAGACTGAAGAGTTACTCAATACTCAATAAAAAAATAAATTTCTTTTTGTCCCAATATCCAAGAGACCAAGACTCCAACTCAATTCTCAACTCTCAATCTATCTTTTACTTTTCTCTCTTTAAACTTTCAAAAGAGGACTACAGATCAGATCAGGAAAACAAGAATTGATTGCAAAACACAATATTTGAAGTTTTAATCTTCAAGAGAGGTAAGTTATTAATTTCCTTTTAGTTGCCTTTGACATTTTGTTTAAATTCTCACAAGCCATCCTTTGTAGCATTCACATTTCTAATGCATCGTTGGCCAAACATCCTTTGTAGCATTCACATTTCTGGCCAAACATGTTTCTATGTGTTTCCTTTTAATCACGTTGCTAGACAACCATGCCACCATCCATCTTTATTTCACTATTTTTTTAATTAAATAAACTTGTATATTTATCCTCAAAGCCCAAATCATGGGCTATATTTTTAATTTTATAATAATTTACTAAGTACTATAATGTGTGTATTAATATATATTTTTAAGGTTTAACTTTCTAATTTACTATTGATTAACATTAGAAACCTAATTCGTATAACTTGATTATCAGTACCATTTATTCGAAACCTAATTCGTATAACTTGATTATCAGTACCATTTATTCGATATTTCATGATATATCGGTGTTTGTATTTTTGTAGTCAACAATGAGTGCCATTGAACAAGAATCTCCACAAAATATTACCGAAGATGTTCCAATTACAAGTGGAGAAGATAATACAAGTACAACTCCGATTATAGATTGTGAGGTTGCCGATAATGCCGAGACAAAAAACAGAAGATTGACTTCAGTTGTATGGAATCATTTTAAGAAACAAAAGGTTGATGGGGTTGATAAGGCTATTTGCAAATATTGTGAGAAGAAATTAGGAGGGTCAAGTAAAAATGGGACTAAACATTTACATGAGCATTTCAAGATATGTCCTCTTAGAAAGCATCGAGACATAAAACAATCTATCTTGAATCCTATTAAGAAAAAAGACGGAGCTTCTACACTTGGTGCCCACACGTTTGATCAACAAGTTTCAAGGGAAGAACTTGCTAAGATGATAATTTTGCATGAGTACCCACTTAACATGGTAGAACATGTTGGGTTTAGAAGTTTCTCAAACTCGATGAACCCTTTATTCAAGCATGTCTCTCGGCCTACCATTAGAAGGGATATCATGAAGATATATGAGAGTAGGAAGACTAAAACAAAAAACGAGTTGAATACCAATCAAGGTAGAATTGCGGTGACAACTGATATGTGGACATCCACTAATCAAAAAAGAGGCTACATGGTTGTAACCGCACATTATATTGATGACTCGTGGATTTTGCGCAATAAAATTATAAGGCAAGTTACTAGTTTCCCTTTTTATGTTATATTTTAATTTAATATTGATCATTTGTATAATAACTATTTTTTATATATATCGTGTTATAGCTTTATGTATGTGTCATCCCCTCATAATGCTAAAACCTTATAAAAAGAGTTGATGGAGTGCTTGGTTGCATGGTCTATTGATCGTAAGTTATCTACTTTGACTTTGGATAACTGTAGTGTTAATATTTCCATGATTGATAAGATGAAAGAAAAATTGAGAAATGAGCATTTACTAATGAATGGGGAGTTGCTTCATATGAAATGTTGTGCGCATATATTGAATTTGATTGTTCAACAAGGATTGAGTGCAATTCAAAGTGGGATAGAATCTATTCATGATAGTGTAGTTTATTGGACCGCAACACCAAAAAGAGTGGAAAATTTTGAGGAAGCTAAAGATGGATTAACTTTTTCAAGTAAAAGAAAGTTGGTTCTTGATTGTAGAACTAGGTGGAATTCTACTTATTTGATGCTTATGAGTGCCATTGTGTACAAGGATGTCTTTAATCGCCTAGTACACACCGAGAAGAACTATAAACAAGCACCTACCGACCGAGATTGGCTTTTAGCAAAAGTAATGTGTGAGAAATTGAAATTGTTTCACAATGTTACTGAGATGTTTTCCGGGACCAAATATCCCACTGCGAATATTTTTTTCCCTAAGATTTGTGAAATTCGATTGTTACTTAGGGAGTGCCTTGGATCATCATATATGGAGATTAAGGTGATGGCTACAAATATGATTGAGAAATTTGACCAATATTGGTCTGTCATACATGAATATTAGCCATAGCAACTATTTTGGATCCAAGATTTAAGATGAAGCTAATTGAATATTACTTTCCTAAAATTTATGGTGATGGGTCCTCGGTGGAAATTGAAAGAATCAGAAAGATGACATATGATTTGGTGAAAGAATACACACCAAGTGATGGCAAAGAAGCTCATCCGGATTCATTGCATAATTTTGAAGTTGGTATGGATGTTGATGAGTGTGTTGATTCTTTGGCCGGTTATGATTTATTTGTTAGTAGCACTTCAAATGTAGATGTTTACAAGTCCGAGCTAGATTATTATTTAGAGGAGAATGTTTTGCCAAGGAATGGAGAATTTGATATTCTCTCATGGTGGAAAGCAAATGGCTTGAGATATCCAACATTGCAAAAAGTTGTTAAAGATATTTTGGCTATACCGGTGTCTACCGTTGCTTCCGAGTCGGCCTTTCGTACCGGTGGAAGACACGTGACTCCTCATCGTAATAGGCTTCATCCTCATACATTAGAAGCTTTGGTATGTGCTCAAGATTGGTTATAGGATGAGAAGTTAGGTATATTTTTTCTAACATTTTTTTTGTTTTTTTTTCTTTTACATAGGAATTGATTCCTAATAATGTTTATTTCTATTTCTTGTTAGGTACACATTCAAATAGAGAAAAATATCTAACAATGTTTGAAGATATAAAAGATGATGATGATGCGGTACGTTTAATATTTGTCTTTTTCTACTTATTTTTTAACAATTTTTGAAGCTTAATATTTTTCTTTAATGTTGTAGGGTCCAAGTTTTATAGATTTTGATGCATGAATCATGAAGATCTAATGATGGTGATAAATGATGATTGTGGATTCTAAAAGTGGGGAGTTTTTTTTGCGAAGAAGAATGAAGAATGAAAATGTGTTTTGAACTATGATTAGTGAATTTTATAATTTCATTTTTGTTGCTTAAGATTTACGATTTTTGTACTTTTATGTTTCTCATGAACTATAAAATCATGTGGATGGTCAAGTGTTTTTGAAACTTGAGGTTTTATTTATTTTTCCTAAAAATTAAAAACTCTGTTTTGCTTTTCATTTTTAGTTATGTAATTATTTTTTTCCTAAACGGGTACCCAACGGGTTCCCCGTACCCGTTGGGGATTTCTTCCCCCCGAACCCGTCGGGTATTATGCGGGGCGGGGTCGGGGACGGGGGTTATAAACGGGGATCGGGGTCAGGGTCGGGGGGTGCATTCCCCGTCTATTCCCCGCCCCGTTTCCATCCCTACTAACACTCCGGTAATCACGGGTTCTGAACTGACTTGTTCAGAATCCATATCCTCATCGAATGTGACGTTTACGCTCTCGATAACAGTCTTTGACTTCTTCAAATATACTCGATATGCAGCGGATGTAGAAGAATATCCAATGAAGATGCCCTCATCTGCCTTAGCACTGAACTTGTTAAGGTTCTCTCTGTCGTTTAGCACAAAACACTTACAACCAAAAATATGAAAATATTTGATGGTTGGTGTTCGGTTGTTGATCAACGCATACGGAGTCTTTTGAAATTTGTGGTGTATCATGGAACGGTTTTGAGTGTAGCATGCAGTCGAAATAGCTTCTGCCCACAGAAACAGAGGAAGGTCTGATTGGTTGAGCATAGTGCGAGCGGCCTCGACTAGCGTTCGATTTCGCCTTTCGACTACTCCATTATGTTCGGGCGTACGAGCAGCAGAGTATTGATGTGATATCCCGACCGATTCGAGATACTCTTCGACAATTCTGTTTTTAAACTCTGTGCGTTATCAGTTATGAGAAGCTTGACTGGTTTCTGCAAATTCACCTGGGTCGTCTTCAGAAATGTAATGAGTACTTCAGGCGTCTCATCTTTTGAATGTAGAAATTTGACCCACGTGTATCGCGAATAGTCATCCACGATAACTAAAACATATTTCTTTCTGCCTAAGCTCTACGTTCGCATCGGACCACAAAGATCCATGTGCAACCACTCTAATGGAGAACTGGTACTAGGTTCAGGCTTCGATTTATGTGGAGCTCTCTTCATCTTTCCTTTTTCACACGCTGCACACAAGTGTTCTTTCTCGTATCTCAGCTCAGGAAGACCTTTCACTAAGCTGCCTTTGACTAGTTTGTTTATGTAGCGAAAATTCAGATGAGAAAGTCGTCTATGCCATAGCCAACTTTGTTGTATTGAGGCTTTTAAAAGTAGACACACCTGATTGTCAGTCTGGACCTTTGACAAATTAATCGTGTAGAGGTTTGACTTGCGAGTACCCACTAAGAGTTCTTTGCCATCTTCAAAACATATCGAGCAACTCTTAGCCTTGAAATTGACCTCTAATCCTTTGTCACAGAACTGGCCAATACTGAATAGGTTGTGCCCTAATCCTTCTACATAGCTCACCTTCGTTATCGTTACTTTGTCGTGTACCACATCACCATATCCCAGAATTGGTGAGAACTGGTCGTTTCCAAATCGTACATTTCCGCTGAATTTCTCTGTATAATTAGACAATAAATTCTTTTGCCCGGTCATATGCTTGGAACAGCCACTATCCAAGTACCACATATGACGGGTCTGCAAGAGAAATCAGGGAATAACAATTTTAGGTACCCATTTAAAAACGGGTCCTAACATATTAGCACAAGATTTTGGCATCCATTTGAATATGGATCCTCTTTTCTTTTGAAAACTCTTAAAAACATTTGATTTAGAAGAATAAACGTTATAAGATCCAAACCAATCATTAGAATAATGATGATAAGCAAAATCATTCCAGCGATAAGAATAAGATTTAGTAGTAGGAGGAGATAATTGGAACAATTGCTTTATAGAATATCTCTTGTAAGAAGTTACAAGGTTTTTATTGATAGAAGCAACAGAACCAACTACATCAGACACACTACTATTTGATCTATTACAAAAATTATCAGGAATTGATTCTGCCTTGTCATCACTATTCCTTTTAGGTCGCCATTCAGTTCTCTCTTCTGACCTTTTCTGTCTTATATCTGAAACAAAGAATTTAGATTTATTAGGAAAATCAGATTTCTGAGATTGATTTTTCTTGTATTTACCAGTGTTGTTCCGTTTCTGTGAGCGCTATTTCTTATGTTTCTTACCCTTAGCATAGTAATCAGCATTCACAGAGACTGATTCACCAACCTTAGTTGATGATTCGCCTTTTTCATAAACACTTGGTAAAGCTTCTCCATTAACAACAAAAGTAGAATGATCTGGAAGTGAAGCATTGAAGTCAAACATATCAATTTCATCAATACACCCTTCATCAGAATTTAAGAAATCATTTGCAGACGCAAATAAGTCATCAATATCAGGTTCAGAAGTTTGAGGTATTTTAGAAGATGGAGAACACACTTTAGATTCAAAATGAAAATCTGTGTTCTTTAACACCGTAGAAAATACATCTTGTGTTAGTTCACTCAAAATTCTTTCATCAGACAAAATGTTTTCTAACTCAATTATTTTGCTTTCTAATACGAGTGGAGGAACATAAGTTTTAGCTTGAATAGGTTTTGCCTCCATCTCAGTAGAAGAATAACTAGCAAAGTAATCATTTGAAAGAAATTTTGGTGTTTCAGAAAGATAACTATCATTCAGTCTTTCATAACAGAATGGTAGTTGCATTTTCTTTAAATTCATTATTTTCTCATCTTCTTTTGCCTCAACCTCCTTTGATGATTTGGTGACAAATTTGGGTTTCAAATGAGGATATTTAGCAGCAGTATACATAAAATTGGCATTATATAAAGTTGGTTGTTTTCTGATAGCTTTTTCTAGGTAATGGGGATTATCATAACCTAGTCCCCATTTTTCTTTAAAATCAGCTTCTTCATTAGGTGTATTCAAGAAAATAGTTTGATCTGTTTGGCCTCGAACATATAATTTTTATTCCAAACCAATTACATTTTGTTCTAAAGTCTTGTTCTCAACCTGCAGTTTAAATGCTTTTAGAACACATTCTTGCTTTTCTGAATCAGACTTAGACAATTTAGTTTCAAAACCAGAAATCTTATTTTCAAAACGAATCTTTTCATTTTTAAAATCAGAAACAGACTTGCGAAGAAAATCAATCAGATCTTTGTTCCCAATAACTGTTTTATTAAGATCAAAGATAGTTTGATTTTTCTTCTCAATTCTGCTTCTTTCCTTTTTCAGTTTGTTTTGAAGATCATGAAGTTCGACCATCATGGCTTCCATTTTAACCATAAAATCAGATTTAGATAATTTCATTACCTCATAATACGTTTCATCTTCAGAATCATCATCTTTTACCGTGTTGCCCACCAAACACATGTGGGCTTCTTCTTCTTTCTCTTCCTCAACATCGGAATGATCTAACCAATATTTGTCTTCATCCATCAATGCCTTGCCAGCTTCCTGTTGCTTGGCTAAGAGCATTTTGTTCTTGTAGTATTCTGAATTTCGAACCTTCGGCTTCCGACATTCTTTTGCATAATGTCCAACCTTGCCACAGTTGTAGCATTTGATCAGATCATAAGTTTTCTTTTCAGTGTTGGCGTAGTCATTCACATACTTCTTCTTCTCATCTGGCTTCTTCTCCACATACCTTTTCTCTTCATACTTCTTTCTTTCTATTCTCTCACGATGCTCATAATTCTTTGATCCCGATGATGAATATCTCTGAGAGTTTGACCCTGGTTTCTTGTAAAACTTTTTCTGGAAATCTTGGGTCAGTAAAAGCATTGCCTGCTTGAGGTTCTCCCCATCATCACCCTCAGATTCAGAATCAGACTCTGAGCTAGAAATTACTATCTTCTTCTTTTTCTTCTTCTCTTTATTTTCTTTCTCCTTTTCTCCAGCTACAAGTGTTATGGGATCAACATCCTTCTCAGCTTTCTTTTTCTCAGATCTTTTCTCTTCCACCTCTTCCTCATTCTGTCGTAGAGTCTCGTAGACTTCATGGAGAGGTATATCACTCAAATCTTTCATCTGTTTCATCCTGCGTGTATGTTTCTTCCATTCTGGTTGCAGGATGCTGAGGAACTTCACATTGTTTTCAATCTGCTGCTTCTTAACCTTGTTCTTGGAAAGCTCATTCAGAAACAGAACAAACCTTTCATATGTGTCCTCCAGACTTTCATTCTCCTTCGCTTTAAACTCTTCGTAGCTGTTTATACAGTTAGCTACCTTCAACTGGTTGCCTACCTTTGAACCCAACATCATCTTCTGTAGTTGATCCCACATATTTTTGGCAGTTGCATTGTAGCTATCTATTTTCACATAGATCTCATTGGTCATGCTTTGTAAAAGTAAAGATCTGGCTTGTTTATCAGCATTAAACCGACTCTTTTGTGCATCAGTGAATTGAGCAAAATCTTTATCAACTCTCTTTGTGTTCTGAACTCCATCTGAGTCATAACCTTCAGCAGGAATCTCCTCAGTAGGTCTTTTCATTGGACCATCTGTGATTGATAATAGAATGTTCTCTCCATTTGTTTGTCGATCAACAAAATCAAGAAAGCGATCCTTCCATTGTTCATATTCCCCTTTAAACAAAACTGGGGGCTTGACATCAGTGCCAATTGAAAGACCGTCTCTGGAAGTCATCCTATTTCAATATAAGCAATTTCAAATATAAGCATTAAGAAACTTGAAATTGATCGTTAGTCCAATAGAAATCTCAAGAAAAATTGATTAACACTGAAATGAACTAGACAAAGAAACTTCTGAAATCCACTAAGTCTAGAATTCGCAGAATACACTATAAGTACAAAGAATTCGCAATGAACACAAGAAACACAAGGAATTCGCAAGGTTGAATTTAAAATTCGCAAGCTTAAAAGAACAAACAGAATTCGCAAGACAAGAAAATTGAATAGAATTCGCAAGTCAGAGGCTTACGAATTCTACACTTAGAAAAATTTCAAAAACTTTTCATAAACATTAAAGAATTCGTAGACTACACTTCTGCGAATTCCAAAGAATTCGTAGACAAGTCTAATGCGAATTCTAATTACGAATTATGTTCTTAAGAAAAATTCTTGAAAATTCTGCGAAATCTGAGCAATTCGCAACAGACACAATAGCGAATTCTATACTTTAAAATTTTTCCGAAATATCCCTCTGCGAATCCTACGTAATTCGCAACAGACACAATAGTGAATTCTCAACTTTTCGCAATACAGAGTAATGCGAATTATGTACTTATGAAATTTCAGAAATATCATAATACGAAATCTGATGAGTTTAACGAAATCTTGAAACTCTGCGAATTCTTGAGATCAGTCTAGCGAGTTCTTAATTAATCTTGCGAGTTCTTGAGTTTTTTGAAGAAAAACACCTCTGAATTGACTAAAAACACATCTAGACCTCAAAATTCGATCTGAAACTCCAACAAACAGACCACTAACACACCTAGAACAAAATTCCACCAATGAATTTCAATAAAGTTCAACAAACAATACAATTTGATCTCTGATACAGTATACGAACTCGTGAACTCAGAACTTCGACAAATCTCAACAAATTATACTCGATTACAATGCAAAAGTTCAAATCACCTATACAGATTCATTCTAAAACACTATTCGAACTTATACTGATCAATTACAACTTGAAAAACAATCAAATACTCAAAATTCGATTCAAGAACTCAAAAACACATTGTCGACAATATTTCTTGAATTTGATTTCAATCTGGATCTGCTATGATACCAATTGTGTGTCCCTGTTTCAAGATTCTTATTACAATTAATCAAACAAAACAAGATTGATTATCTACCTGTTTCAATTCAATTTAAATTGAAACGATTACAATTCAGTTTCTCTCTTTCTCTCTCTACACGTTTCTTTCTCTCTCTCTACAAAATTCTCTATCTGGATACGCACACAGTCCTTCTGGTCATGTATCTATTAAACAGAAACAAAAACCTATTTATACCTACAAGTCTAACAAGACAAAACACAAAACAAACAAACATTGACTTTGACATTTATTACACTTTGACTTTGACTTTCACTGAGAGTTGACTTTTCAGCTTTTGACTTCTTGTACTTTGACTTCTAATCTTCATGATCTTGTATCCAACATATTTCTGATCTAACACAGAGGCACTAGCTTCCTCTGCTCTGATGGTTCCTCGATTCTCCCCCTTTTAATGAGATGATGACCCTTGTGACTTATCATTATCATTCTCATCATCAGAGTCATCAAATCTTGCCTTCTTCTTAGCCTCCTCTACGCAGGATGTCTCTGGAACCTTCCTTTTCAGCTTAGACTCAGTCTCGGGTGAGAGAGTGTCGGTCCACAATACTATCAAGTTCTTATCGATTCAACATAATAAACGATTACCAACCTGTTTTGATTAATAAAACAACGATTACAAGGTTGATCTTTGATCTTTGAAGCTCTCTGTGTTTTTACACCTTTTATGTGTGTTTTCTTGACTGTGTAATATGAGAGATCTGATCTCTCTTGAGATCTGATCTTAGCTTCTAAGACACATTACCTAACAACTTGCAAATATAAAACTAATAAAACTAACTAAAAACTAAATATTATCTAACTAAACTAACTAAATACTTAGAAACAATAAAATACAATAAAACAATAATAAAACTAACTTTGACATTTATTACAAATGACATTAGACTTAATATCGAGAGTCGACTTTCCGGCTTTAGCTTCAGATTGGATCTTCATAATGGATGATATTGAATCCAATAGATATGTGATCTAACAATCTCCCCCTTTGGATCAAGATCATTACTAAAAAGATTTTTGCAATTCAGTCTTCTTTTTCAGCTCAGAAGATGCAATCTCTTTCTTTAGCTCAGAATGCTTTAGCAAAGTATCTTCAAAGAAAATTTATCTGAAATCAGCATGTCTTCAGAATATTTTGATCTAGCATTTCTTTGTCTTGTAATGTAATGGACTGGACATTTCTTCAAACTTTAGATTCTCCCCCTTTTTGAGGAAAAGAGCAACGCTTTCATCAAAACATGTAGTAAGAAATGTATGTCATATGGAGCCTCTGATCCGTCAATTCAAAAGATATTTATCCAGATCTTTGCAAATCCAGACAAAATAATAGTGTAACACCTGAATCAACTAATGAATCAGTTAACATGCCTGTTAGTAACACTAAGTCACTGTGTGTAACAAATACACATTGGAAAGGAGTTGTTTGATGTTGACTCCCCCAGGGCTTCCATTTAATCATCGAAACACCACAAAGGTAATTTCTATAACCGTTATGACAAAGAAACAAATTCTTTGTGTGTTCGTGCTTGTGATAGAAAGAATTAAGCACGGATGATTGCTTATAGGCTCAAAATTGTGTAAACCACTGAGACAACAGTAAGTTAAACACAGACTCAATGTGCATGATTGAAGTGCGAAGGTGGGGCAGACTTCCTTCTTTTCAATATCCAGATTTTCCAAATGAAAATCAGATATCAAATGTGTTGCTTTCCCTTTGAAAATGTGAAACACTTTCTTGTTAAGAAGAAAATGAGTAGTTGGTGAGGTTTGATCAAGAGTTGGCATGGGCTAGTTGTCTGTTTCAATAATGATCACCAAAGAATTGTGAAACATTAGAATTGTGGCTGTCCGGCTCAGAAAAAGTTGGTGCAGAGTTGTGATATTCTTTTAACTCTAGTCTCTCACGCTCTTTCTTTTAAACATTTACCTCACTCTAACCAAACTCTCTTTCTTTGTTTGAGACACTCATTTCTTTTGACTTCTCACACTCAATCACTATGGATTAACTTCTTGGGTAGAAATCACTGGTTAAGGTGATGCCATGGAAGTTGTGTTAATTCCTAGCACAATGAAATCATGTTTTCATATGATGCAGATGATGCTCAAATTGGTTTAACTAAAGTAGTTAAAGCACAAAATTGATCTGGAAAACATTTAAAGTCACACTTCCAAATGATGAAATTAGTTTAAGATTCGGGAAGTGGTTTGAACATTTAGAACAATGTTTTCTATGATTGAAAGTTGTCCAGCTTCCAACCATATATGAGATTAAGATTAAGGATTATACCTTGACGAGCGATCTTACATCTCATGAAGCTAAGCTTAAAGTCATAAAGATATGATCTTGTAAGCATCTCTCAAAAATTCTGCAAAAGTCTTATGTCAAGTCAAAGTAAAATTTATTCACTTAAATTGAAAAGACAAAAAGAAGTAAAACTTTTAAAATACGAGTTCTGATCAGAAATAATCAGAACTCATCACCTTTTTACTCCCCCTAAAATTATGCATCAGTACATTATCAGTGTTAAAGATATGCATAAAATTTCAGAAAAGTATGTATGTACTCCCCCTTGATGGTTGATTTCCTCATTCGAGAATTGGAGTACAATCTCTTATCAGCACTGGAGTAAGGTCTTTTGATCACTGAAGTACGAGTCCTAAATTGTTGTATTTAGAAGTCAAACTTCGTTGAAGTACGGGTTCTAAGCGGATATACTTAGAAGCCTTTGTTCTCCTACTCCCCCTTGACAGTAGGTGCCTGCAACATAGAATTAATTATCTTCTTTGGTTCCCACCGGTATTTGGGTCTATGTGTGTGAGTTGCAGTTCTTATAGGAGTTATTGAGTAAGAACCGTACCAGTAATGATCACTTGTTTTATGAATAGGATTATGTGTACGACAATAAGAACAATAGAATTTTTTACCTCACAACCTGATTAATTGATCTCTCGTGTAGACAAAATTAGGTTTACCTTTACGCGCAATGTTCTTCTTGGCATTATGCGTATGTACACATGAGCTTTTACATTTCAACTCTTCTTTGACTTGTGTCTTCTTCCAGACCAGTTCTTCTTCCTGGAAGCTTCTTCTCCTTCTTTGATGTGTACCTGAACTATCTCTATTCCTGTCATAGAAAAGATTAGTAGAATGAATCTGATTAGAAGATTTAACTGACCTTCTGAAAAGAGCAGTTTTCTGATGTGAGCTTGCGGCTGGTTTGTTAGAACCAACTGAATTATTTCTAGGTGAGTGGATTTTTGACTCTGGAGTCGTTCGCTCAGTCACCACCACCATCTTTGAAATAATATCTTGAAGCTCTTTTACCTTTGAAGAATAACTGTCTCTTTCTTTGACAATAAGGTCAATCTTCGTCTCAAGCTCAGACTTCTTTTTCTTCTCTTTCTGTGCAAATTTAGACAATTCAGATAGCTTTGCATTAAGCTTCCTAATTGCAGCTTCAAAGGTGCTTATCTCTTCTTCAAATCCTTTCTTAGCACCCTTCCTTCTATCTGTTATTTCTTTTAAGAATCTAGCTGACTTTAGATCATTTGCCTTCTTCTCATTGGCAAACTGATCTCTTTCCAAAATTATTACTTTCTCAAAGTTACTAACTTGTTGAGAAAACTTTAGACATTTAAGCTCGAGTGTCTTCTTCTCTTCAACACTCTTCTTGGAAAGGTCTGAGAACTTCTTTTCAAAATCTGATATTTTCTTTTGAAGCTCAGTGTTCTCGGCTTCTAAAATATTTAGTTTATCTTCACAAAGCCCCGAACTCTGTTTCAGAAGTTCTTCATTGACTGCCTTTAATGTACTTACTTCTTTCCTTTGTAAGTTTCTTCCTTTAAGATATCTTTGTGATTTATTATAGTAACCTGAATAAGCTGAACTGATTTTCCTCATTCCTATTTTCAGCTTTGCAATCTGCTCATCAATACTATCAGAAGAATATTCCATCTTGAATATCTGATATAAAAAGAACTTGAATATGATCGTTAATCCAGATAAAATTTGATCACACAAGAAATTTTGTCCCCCTAGGCAGACTTATCACTAAGTATGGAATAGTGATTGGTGCAAAATGGAGGTTTGCGCGAAAGGTTGTTAGCGCGTAGTAAGATTTGCGCGAGATGTGCGTGGCGCAAAGTATGGTTTGCTCTAGTAGAGGTTGGCGCGAAGTGAGGTTTGCGCTACAAGGAGTTGGCGCAAATGTGACTTAGGCTTTGCATGAAGAGCTGATGGGGCGAACTGAAGTTTACGTGATACGTTGGTCGCACGAATTGAGGTTTGCGCTACAAGAGGGTCGCTCAAAATGAAGTTTGCGTGAGCTGTTGGTGGCGCAAAGTGGGTCGGGCAAAGTTCAACTTGCGTGAGTTTGTCCCTGTGTTTGCGCGAGTTCGTCCCTGTACTTCGAAAAATCGATCTGATTTCTTTAATAACCCTGTTTTTCCACGATTAGCAGTCCCAAATGGTAACAAATTGACCACAAACACTTCTAGAACAGATTGTTACCACTCGATCTCGATAAAAATCACTTTTTGAAAAAGAGATCGATGGAACAGTGACTTTTTGAACATGAACAGATGGACACTAAAATCTCAAAATGAGACTCGATTGAAGAGTTATAATGAAATCAAATAACAACAACTCGATCTAGCACCCTAATCGATCACAACACTATCGATTTCAACCTCAAAAACACTCTAAATCTCGAAAATGATTTTAAAAGGTAGAACACAGAGTCGATAGTTTAAAAACTTGATTTTGATCTATAATCAGGCTCTGATACCAATTGTCGGTCCACAATAATATCAAGTTCTTATCGATTCAACACAAGAAACGATTACCAACCTGTTTTGATTAATAAAACAACGATTACAAGGTTGATCTTTGATCTTTGAAGCTCTCTGTGTTTTTACACCTTTTGTGTGTGTTTTCTTGACTGTGTAATATGAGAGATCTGATTTCTCTTGAGATCTGATCTTAGCTTCTAAGACACATTACCTAACAACTTGCAAAACAACTTGCAAATATAAAACTAATAAAACTAACTAAAAACTAAATATTATCTAAATAAACTAACTAAATACTTAGAAACAATAAAATACAATAAAACAATAATAAAACTAGCTTTGACATTTATTACAAATGACATTAGACTTAATATCGAGAGTCGACTTTCCGGCTTTAGCTTCAGATTGGATCTTCAGAATGGATGATCTTGAATCCAATAGATATGTGATCTAACAGAGAGAATTTTAAAACAAGTTCTGCATGGTTTTCGTTTGTTGTCCTGCTTTGGAAACAAACTTGCTCGATACTATGAGCATTTTGTTTGTCACCAACTTTGAGAATTCCTGAAGATCGGCTTTGGTGACCAACTCGGCTGCATTTGTGGGAGTTTGGTCTGAAGGTTGAGCAGTAGTAGAGTTGGGTATTGCAACAAGGGCTTCAGTGATTAGCTTCAGCATATGAGTCTTTAACTTCTCGAAATCTGCAGGAGTGACAAAGGGTGCTGGAGTTGGATGCACTGTAATTGCCTTAAGAATATTTGTCCTGGCCTCTGAGATCTCCTTTGATAGTGTTGTAGAGTTGCTTTATGCAATCTTCTCTAGAGACCTCTGAAGTTAGTTTTTGTACTTCAGAGTTTGAGGTGGAGGCCTCTAAGGTCCTCTCCAATTGAAGTTTTAGATCTTTCAAGGATCCTCTGACTTCATCACTAAAGAGCTTGAACTCCTCTTTAGTGACATAATCAGAGATGGTGACCTTGGCTCCAACACATGGATCCAACTTACCCTCGAGTCCAGAGGGGCCTTCTTTCAGAGATTGCTTGATGTTGTCTCTGGAAGGACTTCCTGCTGATCCTTAAGAATTCTTTTTAGGGTATTTCTCTGGAAGGACTTCCTGCAATCCAGGCATGTCAACCCTTGTGCCACTAGGTCATTCCATTGCCCCTTAGTAAGGCAATCCCTACGTGAGACCTTAAAGATCTCTTGAACTAAGGGACGGTCCTCTAAATCATGAGCCACAGAGGCATCATATGGTGTAGGGGATGGTGACGTACTCTAGGGTGAAGGAGTACTTATATTTTCAATGATTAAGTCCTTTTGAGAGGACTTATTCAGATGTGTGGCTTCCCCAAGGTTGTGTTCATCAGAGGCAGAAGGATGTGCCTCTGAGCGGTTGGTTTGGGTAGGGATCAAGGTGTGCACCTCTGTTTCAATATTCTGTGATGTTGTACCACCTAGAATAGATTGTGTGTTTGCACAAGGAGTTGGGCTTGGAAATATCTCAGGTGTGCATTCAGAGGCATCTTTTCCTACCTCTCTGCTCTCGGCTCCTAGAGGATCAAGAAGCTCTCTCTCTCTCTCTCTCTCTCTCTCTCTCTCTCTCTCTCTCTCTGTGTGTGTGTGTGTGGGACTCTCTTCCTCACTCTCCTCTACTCTGGAAGAGCTAATCTCTTTTCCAGAGTGAGAGGGACCATCTGTTCTTCACTCTTCAGAGGCACCCTTTGGTCGCCCTCTATTCTCTACTTGTGTAGCCTCAGAGTCCTCATTATCCTCTGATTCTAATTCAGGCTCAGACCCTAAGTGTGTTGGGGATCTCTCCATCGGCTCTGATGGTTGGCCAACACTACTAAGATAGGTGAGAATTGGGTGCTCTGTTGGAATATACCTGATCATGCTCTGAGGAAACCTTCGTGCATATGGGTATGGAGGCATATTAGTGGCCTTGAAAGAGTTCATCACGTAGAGAGGAGTCTTGGGGACTTCCTCTGGTAAAATGAACTTGGTCATGGCCCTTCTGATGATCAATGATATGAACTTTGGGAAAAGTACTAAGACTGGGGGTTTTCCTTTGGCCAATGCCTTGTTCTTGCGATCAATAGATGTGTACATTGTCAAGCCATACTATCTACCAAAATTTATTTTTTCTGACATTCTATCCTATATATCGGAGATATAAGGTTTGAACTTCCACTTATGGTAATCGAACGTGGTAATAAAACTCTTTCCCGGCAAGAAGATCAAAGATTTCCTTCGGGCAAGTTCCACTATAGTTAGGAAAGGAACGGACCACAAGATTCGCGCTCTGCCTTTCTTGTATTTTGACTCTTTAGCGCTATATGTTGCTCTCTCTGTGTGCGCCATATCTATACTTCGATTGAAGGAAAGGGCATACATGATGGCTAAGAGAGTGGGATTTGTTTGATTTTGACTGCAATTTTGCAAGTCAGGGTTCGGTTTAGGACGCTGAACATAAAGTTCCATACTGGAGGGAGGTGTTGTCTCCTAAACTCACTCAATCGAGTAATATCCTTGTTGTATCCCAAATGTTGAAGGAATTGAAGAAGGACAGCCTGGGAAGGGGTTTTTTCATACCTAGGAAGTTGAAAGTCAGTTGGTTTTAGGAGAAAAAGTTGACGACGAAGAGTGTCAGGTTGAATTCGAATATTTATAGCTCTATCTCCGAGGTCAATAGATCCTACCAGGCCAGCAGCGTCTTCGTTGTACTCACTGGAGTACCACCATTGTTGGACATAGCTTAGAGGTACATTTGATTCAAAAGCAGTGAGGTCATCATGTAGTTCACAAGAGCGAAAGAACTCCAGGACAGGGCGATATTGTTCATCAAACTTTGAAGGGGTGAGATCGAGATGGAAGTTGTTTCCTTTAACAGGAACATCAAACTGAGTGAGATTGACGCTTGAAACAATTCGGCTTGAGTCATCAGAACCATCTTGGTTTTGCGCCATTGTTACAGGTTTTTGAGAGTTCTTAAGCTTTTGAAAACTTGAGAGAGAAAGAATTCTGAGAGCAAAAGATTTGAGAGCGTAAAGGTGAAATGGGTTTTTATGGATGTGGGACGTGGGATAGGGGGCTATGGAAGCGGCGTAGTTGAGTACCCATGTCATAAATGGAAACAGCGTTTGTGAGTACCCATGTTAGAAACGTTCCATCGTCCATCAACTCAATTATCGACACGTGGAGAGAGAGAGAGAGAGAGAGAGTGAAAGGACACTTATGTCAGACAGCTGTCATTTTGAATATTCTATTTAAAATATGACAGTTATCTAAGTAATAACCCACACAAGCCAATTCCTTTAAAAAAATTCTCAAACATTTAATATTTCTTTCGTGGCAAAAAAAATATTTCCCCCTTCTTTTTTTTTTTAAAAAATCCAAAACTTTGATTGAAGGAATATCTAAGAACACTAAGATTTAGTGCTCTGGTGTATCTTCAGAGCAGATGAAATCATAGGCTCTGAAGAGTATTGTCAGAGACTAAATAATTGATTATGGGATATGTTTCAAAAAATTTTGAATCAAGGATTGGTTTTCAGAAAGGATATGTTTGAAAGATAAGAATGAAGTGCATACCTTTTGAAGATCTTATGATGAAAGATCAGAGGCTTTGGTATGAACATTAGAGGCAAGATCAGAGACTCTGATATACGTATCAGATGCAAGATTAGAAACTCTGATATGAGTATCAGAAGCAAGAGCAGAGGCTTTGATATTAGTATTAGAAGCTCTAATGTTTGACTTCATTACCTTCGAATAGTTCTTACTCCCCCTAGACAGATAAGGGCAGATTTCTCCCCCTTAACAGATGAATGATTTCATTTGTTTTGTCTCCCCCTTTAAATGTGCAAAGGTGAACAAAATGAGATGATTTGTGAACATGTTGTAGAGACTTAGAGGCTCTGATAAGTGTATCAGAGGTTCTGATCTCAAATATGCTACCTTAGGATATCAGAGGCTCTGATGAAGGTGTCAGAGGCTCTGATATGTGTTAAGATCAAGTAGACATATTTAGCATGCCCAACTTGCTGATCAAGAAATTGAACCTTCGTTCATCCAAAGCTTTTGTAAAGATATCAGCAAGTTGGTAATCAGTAGGAACAAAATATATCTCAATTGTGCCTTTTTCAACATGATCTTTAAGAAAATGATACCTGACATCAATGTGCTTTGTCTTGGAATGTTGCACTGGATTAGCAGAGATGGCAATAGCACTTCTGGAGTCACACAAGATGGGAATTCTATCAAATTCAAGACCATAATCTCTAAGTTGAGTTCTCATCCATATCACTTGTGAACAACAACTAGCAGCAGCAACATATTTTGCTTCTGCTGTGGAAGTGGACACACAGTTTTGCTTCTTAGATGACCAACTTACTAACTTATTTCCCAAAAGTTGACAACATCCAGATGTACTTTTTCTATCCAACTTGCATCTTGCATGATCATGCTCTGGGAGCTTGTTTAAGGCCATACAGAGCTTTATTAAGATGGTATACATGGTTTGGGAACTCTGAACTTTCAAATCCAGGTAGTTGCTGGACATATACTTCCTCATTGAGTTTACCATAAATAAAGGCAGATTTAACATCCATTTGATATACTTTGAACCCTTTGTGTGTAGCATAGGCTAAGAAGATTCTGATTGCTTCTAGCCTAGCCACAGTTGCAAAGGTTTCATCATAATCAATTCCTTCTTCTTGGCAATATTCCTTAGCAACCAATCTAGCTTTGTTACTGATGATAATGCCATCTTCATCCTTTTTGTTTCTAAAAACCCATTTGGTTCCAACTGCAAATTTGCCTTTGGGAAGTGGAACTAGGGTCCAGACCTTATTTCTTTCAAACTCTTGAAGCTCTTCTTGCATAACATTAATCCAATTTGGATCGGTAAGAGCTTCATTTACCTTTTTAGGTTCAATTATGCTTAAGAAATTGACAAAGAAGCATTCATTGCTGGTGGCAGATCTGGTTTTGACACCATCAGAGGGAGATCCTATGATTAAATCATGGGGATGATCCTTTGTCCATCTTGAGATTGGAGCATGAATGTGTGGTGGAGTTTGTGCTTCAGAGATGATAGGTTGTGGCATCTCTGATGTGCTGTTCAGAGGCTCTGAGGAAATCTCCAGAGATGATGATGGTGGCTTTGGAGATGCTTCAACAGATGTCTCTGGTTCACCTTCTTCTTCAGAAAACTCGTGTTCTTTTTCAACATTTGGTCTTGATGTTTCACTTGGACCTGCATTGATTGAAGTAGAAGGTGTGGTATCAGAAGGACCAGAAAGAGTAGTGCTTGAAGTTTGTGGTTCTTCTGATGGTGCTCTGTGAATATCTCTGAAGATGTTCAGAGGTATTATCATCATCAAAGAGGTCTTCAAATATTTTGTTAAGTTCAGACTCTCTGAGCTTTGATGAGTCAGAGGCTTCTTTGGATTTTGATTGAGAATTCTGAATGTCAGAGCTTCTGGATTCCTTTTCATCAAAAGAGACATTGATGCTTTCTTGGATAGTCCTGGTTCTGAGGTTGAACACTCTGAAAGCTTTTGAGGTTAATGAATACCCAATGAATTCCCTTCATCTGCCTTCTTGTCAAACTTTCCAAGATGATCTCTGTCATTTAGGATAAAACACCTGCACCCAAAAACATGAAAATATTTGACATTTGGTTTTCTGTTGTTAATGAGTTCATATGCAGTCTTCTTTAATCTTTTGACTATAGTGGCTCTGTTTTGAGTAAAGCATGTTGTTGACACTACTTCAGCCCAAAAGTTTGTTAGAAGATCAGATCCTACAAGCATTGTTCTTGTAGCTTCAACAAATGTTCTGTTTTTCCTTTCAACAACACCGTTTTGTTGAGGTGTTCTTGTTGCAGAGAAGTTTGGTGTAATGCCCTCTTCTGAAAGATAAGAGTTGATTTTGGCATTTCTGAACTCTGTTCCATTATCACTTCTTAGCTTTTGAACTTTGCAGTTGAACAGAACCTGTAATTTTTTCAACAAATTTATCAGAATTTGTGGTACATCAGACTTAGCTCTAATGAACTTAATCCAAGTATATCTTGAGTATTCATCTATTAGTACAAGTATATACTTTTTGCCAGACAGAGTTTGCACAGAGATTGGACCACAGAGGTCAAAATGAATCATGTGCAAAGGTCTAGGATAGTTGTTATCACTTTTGGTTTTGTGTGATGATCTTTTCAATTTTCCCATCTCACAAGCAGAACAAAGATGGTCTTTGTCAAACTTCAGAGATGGCAGACCTTTAACCAAATTAAGTTTTACCAACTTATCAAGTGATGAGAAGTTCAAGTGTGAGAACTTCTTATGCCCGAGCCAGGCATCCTCATTGTTCAGAGAGACAATATAGAGCTTCTTTGAACCAATATCTGTGTGTTTGACAAAGTTCATGCGGTACAAATTACCTTTCCTGTCAGCTCTAAACATTTCTTGACCTATTTTTTAATGTAATAATGAACAATATATCTCTTGAAATTTGACATCAAATCCATGGTCACAGAGTTGACTTATGCTGAGCAATTTATGCTTAAGTCCATCAACATAAGAAACTTTGGAAACAAAGACATTTCCTCTTGACAACTCCCCATATCCCCTAATCTGACCTTGTTTGTTATCCCCAAAAGTTACTGCTCCACTAATTTTTTTATTTGAAAGAGGATAGTAACTTCTTTTCTACAGTCATATGCCTTGTGTATCTAGGTAGATTTTGATTTGAAGTTCTTTTCTCTCCATAGATTGATGTAAAACTTCCCTTTCTTTTTAAAAAAAGTTGGTTAAAGCAACAGAGTTGAGTCTTTCATACTCTGATTTTTTAACTTCTTCTTCTGCCTTTAACACCTTTTCAAGTTCTTTGTATTTCTCAGAAAAAGTCTTTTCTTTTGTTCTTTGAGATTTTTCAAGCTCAGATTTTTCATCAAATATTTCTTTCTTTTCAGCCTCTAAGAGATCTTTCTCTCTTTTATAAAAGATTAGATCTTTTAGAACTTGTTTTCTCTTTTCTTTTTCTTCAAAAAGTTTTTGCTTTAATCTCTGAAATTTATCTGTGAGTTTGAGCACATCTATTTCAAGTTCAGATTCTGAGGTGGATAGAGAATTTACTTTTTCAGAGTAGTCCAGGGATGATCCATCTGATTGATCACCATTTGCTATAGTCATGCCACAAAGGTTGGTTGGCTCTTCTTCTCCAACAGTGGTTGAGTCTAAAAGCCAGTGTTCCATCTCTGCTACAAGTACCCTTTCCGTGACATTATATTTGTTCTTGTTCTTGTAGTAGTCCTGATCTTTGATCAGTCTACTTTTGCAGTTGGCAGAGAAGTGGCCTGGCTTGCCACATCTGAAGCATCTTCCATCATTCTGATTTATTGGAAGAGCAGCATTTCCTTCTGTCATTTGAGGTTGATGTTGGTAGTATCTCTGAGGTTGGGGATACTTTGTTGAAAATGTTGTTGAGGTCTTGAATGTTGAGCAGGTTAATGGTGGATGTTTTGAACAACCTTTTGATCACTATGCAGGGTTGATCTTGGCTCTTGGTGATATCCTTCCTCCTGAAATCTTCTTTCTCCTCTACTATCTCCTTCATCTCTCCTTCTTTCAAATACTTTCTTGCCAAATCTCTTGTTAAATTGATGGGTTATTAAAGCAAGAGATTGAGCAAAAGCATTTATATCTTTATCTGAGTTTGAGTCTGAATCCTTGTCATCTTCATCTATCATGGCCCTTTTTTATTTTCTTTTGGATTCTTTTTCTGAAAAAACATTTCTTTTGCAGCTTTTGATCTTTTGGATCTGTTTTCTTCATGGTTTTCTTCTAAGACTCCTTTTTCTTTTGACACCAGGGCAAGAGGTCTACCCAAAGAGGTTTTGGTTTTCTGCTTGACAACTTCTTTTTCTTGGGCAACAAGTGTGCCATAAATGTCTATTAATGACCGTGATTCAAGATTTTGATTTGCTTGAAGTGACATGGACAGTTGCAGCCATTCTTCATTTAAACTTTTCAGAAAAAGAACATTATTCTCCTCTTTGGATCTTATGACCCCACACTTTCTACATTTGTTTATCAAGACATTGAACCTGGAATATGTTTGTTGCAATGTTTCTTCAGGTAGTGCTTTAAAGTCATGATATTCATTTATGCATTGTGTCCTTCTGTTTTTCTGAGTTTTAACACCACCTTCAAGTTGATTTAACAACCGGTCCCAAATCTCTTTTGTTGTCACACAAGAGTCAAGTTCTTGAAAGATATCATTGGGGATGACCATGATCAACAGTCTAACAGCTTTGGAATCATTTTCCATTTTAGTTAGTTCTTCATCAGTGAAGTTAGATGTCTTCTTTTCAAAAAATACAGGTATTTCTGCAGTTGTTGTTGTGGGAGGAACTCTAGGTACCAAAACCATTGGTTGGTAAGGTCCTTGAGTGACAGATCTAAGAAGATCTTTGTCCATTCCTTCCAAAAAGTTGACCATCCTGATCTTCCAATGGGGATAATCATCTCTCAGAAGAGTAGGAGGTTTTGTCAAAGATCCAGCAGTACATATGGCACTTATACTGGAGTTTGCCATTTTTGCAAAGAAGAAGATGAAGTTTTGAAAAGATGAAGCTTGAGATTAGATCTTTCAACAAACTAAAGTACTGTGAGTAGTTTTCAAACTTGGAGCATATGATGTTCTTGAATAAACAAAAGTATATATGAACATGCACATATATGAAAACTTGAATCAAAAAGACATGAATCAATCCGAGTAAGCAGATTTGATCTTATTTGTTTTAAGAAAAACAAAGAAGCTCTTATACCAATTGTTAGATCCCATATCCTTGTCTTAACAATAATTTAAACAAATAAACATTTAACAATAATAACGGAAACAAATGTTTAAACCAAGTTTGATTCGTACTCATAGTAAAAAAGATATATCCAATTGAGTAAATAATGATAAACAAATATTCACTGGATAATGCAATGTAGATTATGAAGAACACCAAAAAGGTGGATTAATCTTACAAGATCTTCTTGTACAATTCTCAGTACATGAAGAAATAATTATTTTACAAGTAAGTAAAGGAAAAGCACACTTTGAGCAATAGGTTGCACGTCTTATTTATAGGACTCAAAAGGTGAACAGTGTACTTTCCTGACACACAAGACATGCTTGAACAGTAACTTACCTACCAGGTAAGCTTAAGGCATGCTTGAACAGTAATCTACCTAAAAGGTAAATCTTATCACTAGATGACGTGTCTTCTGATCTTGTGTCAACACTTGTAGAAATCTTCAGCTCGATCTTCAGAGAGAATGTCTTCAGAGCTCTGATGTAGACCTCTGATGAAGCTATCTCTGATATCTTCTTGTTGAATAATCTATCTCTGGAATGTTCTTCAGAGATAGACTTGCTCTCTGATTACTATCTCTGGAAATCCTCTGAATGAGGACTTAAAATATTTTCAATACTTTTACAGATCAGAGTTGGGGCTAACAGTCCTTTGTGGCGCTAACCCGAAAAATAATTGGTACTTCATTGATTGCCCGGTCACCGAAGGAGTTTGATGGAGGCCGACCTTTGGAACCTTATCGATGCGAAGGCGAACCAATCCAAAGATTTCCTTAGTTGCCTTTTCGCCATCATTGACGACTGCTCCACTCTAAATTTAAACAAGTTCTTGATGATGCTTTGGAGCATTTGGAACCATAGGAACGATGCCTTGTGGGAGAACACCTTAAACCGACGACACATGTTAAGCGAAGGGCTATGGAGCTTTTGAATGATTGGCAACTGGCAACGGAACTCCGTATGCAACATGAGCACGGGTCGAGAGCTGACCGATGTCTGCTGTGGCACAAGCCACCGAACGGCTTCATGAAATGCAACACCGATGCTGATGTGCTTCACGACCGACTTCAATCGGATTTTGGCACTATTCTCATAGACGATCGGGGGGCGTTCTACGTTGCTTGTACAATGACCAGATACGATACCCCGCTGGTGAAGTAATGCGAGGCGTTAGCTCTTGCTGATGCTATGCTTTGGACTACCGAGTTAGGCTTGCAACGAGTAATCTTTGAAACGGACGCGAAACAGGTGGTCAATGCTATCTACTCCACCCAAAGACGACAATTCGGAATTCGGTGATATTATCTCTCGTTGCCGGACGTTCCTCCTCCGTAGCAATTCTTACTCGGTTAAATTTATCAGGAGACATGCAAACGGGGTTGCTCATGATCTTGCGAAGAGAGCCCGATACTTTCCTTGTCCCACTACGTTCTTTTATTTACCAAGTTTCTTAGATGACTCGATGAACTCTGTGTTCTAACGATGATCATTATTAATACATGCTTTGCTTCTTAAAAAAAAGATCCATCAAAAGATTATATAATGAAAATAAAAGGGTAGTACAAAAAGTTGGGCATAAGCATGATGGGTGACATAGGCGACATTATTTTGTGACCGAAGGTGAACACAAAATCCTCGTCCTCAACTCAATCAACTAACTTTCCATTATAGGCTACATTATTTTCATGTTTATATTTCTTTTTTCTATTTTTTATATAAAAAATAATCACAATTTTGTATATAAATACAAACAACTAACGAACTTAAATAAAATTATTAGCATCTAAATTTAATCATCAATGAATAAGATTGCAAGTATCTTACATAACCACAAAACCAAACATATACCCCAAAAAGACCCATTTGTACATCACCATTTTCATTTATTTCTTTACATCAAAATTTGCCAAAAACCATTCACCTTGGTCTTGGTTGTGATGCAGATGACGACCATGATGGGAGAATTAGATGAGCCTGGGATCGAGTTAGCATCTCGGTCATTGATGGAGTCTGATAGGCTTGAACCAGGCTCGAACCATCCGTCGAGTCTCCACGAGCCGTGGCTCGTTGCCATGAGTGCGAGCTTAGCCCCGATAATATATAAGCTCTTCCCGATGCTTCGTAAACATGACGGCTAGCCATCCTCTCTTGCATTTCCTTCAACTCCGCGTCCAGTGCCATGCACAAACGGTCCCCGGATTTGGCCGATACAGTTTCTGATAGAACCTTCCGGAACTTCTCGAGGATCGAAACCGCTCGTGCCAGATCACCCTCTTCGGCTACGGTTCTTGCTTCCATCATGGCTTCGGCAGATTGCAACCGGTTCCGTTGTCGATCAACTTCTATCGAGATGACCATTTCTTTCCCAACATTTTCTGGTCTTTTTATAGTAATTTCTTCGCTTCCTAGCTTCACGGTCTCTTTTGTTAACGGATCGTTATAGTAACAATTCACCTTCAATAACGAGGTCTCGTTGTGAGAAATCGATTCTGTTGGGATGTTGACCGAGACCAGAAAATCCCGCTCTTCATCGGCATACAAATCTCCTACATCGATGCACCCGGATTTCCTATCGGGCATCAAGTGATTCTTGTAGCTACCGGCCTTCAAAGATCGAAGCCGAACGTTTGGGTTTGAACTCTCGATAATCACTTGTAGACCTTTGACCACGACGCTCAAAAGTCCACCGATGCACTGTGCAAACGCATCTTGAATCACACCTTCGGTCTCGATGAATGAAAACGTCCCCCCGGATATCTCGGAAATCGAGTGCATCGACAAAGCATCGTGATCCGTCCCGAACCCAAAAGCATGGACCGGAATCTTGATTCCTGAACCACCCTCACCACCATGGATCGATCGGGGAAGAAGTAACTGGTAGTTCAACTGGTTTTGGCCACCACCAGAGTTCGAACCGCTGGTCACGGTGTAAGTATCCTGCCCATCCGATAACAGTATTACACTCGAAACAGGGTTTTTCTCCCGACGGTCTTCCATAACTTTGCCGCCCTTTTGCAGACCTTCTGCGATATTAGTGCCACCGTTTGCCACCAGCGAGTTGACAGCTTGAAGGGCATGTTGCTTTCCTGTATCTGACATTTTCCGAAGCGGGAAGAGGCGGCGGGCTGTGGAAGAGAAGGCGATCACCGCCAACCGATCCGCTGGTCCAAGATTCTGTATCACAAAACCCATGGCCCGTTTAAGCAACGAGAGCTTTGTGCCAGCCATGCTGCCACTGATGTCAAGAACCGTGACGAGATCAACCGGGGCTCGCGGGATCCGGTTAGCCTGGCTCACCGTAGGACCGGACTTGATCGCAGAATTCGACACCGGAGCTTTGAGGTGGATCAAAACTGTAAAATCATCAGCAGCAGTCAACCGTGGCACGGCTGGAACCTCGGTGTACGTTTTCAGCAATACCCGTTCTAAAGACGACGATCCATCTGACGTATTCCTGTTTGATGTTTGTACATCCAAGACTTCATCATCGTTGAAGACAGCGGGCTCGTTGACAGGGAAAATGGGGGCGGAGACTCGGCGGTTGGAGTTCTGTCGTCGGATTACCGTCATTACCGGATTATCTTGTGACCAATTCACGGGGTTGATTCTTGTTCTTCCTAAAGAAGGATCCAAACCGGTGGAACCTTGCAATGGAACTTGTTTCCATTTGGCTCGGCAAACCGGACAGATTTGGTTTCCGTGTTTCACATTTGAAGCAATACATTGAAAATGGAACGAATGGGAACACTCGGCCGTGAAAATGGCTTGACCTTCGCCTCGTTTCATCGAGGCTAAACATATCGTGCATTTCTGAAATTTTCAAAATTAAAACTCATATAATTCAAAAATAATATTTTAATCATAAAAAGACCAAATTAATTGTTTAATACAAAATTAAAATGGCAACTGGAATAATAAGAAAACAAAAACGATTTGGTTACCACAATATAAAAGTCAAAATGGACACAAATATTGGGTTGTTTTAGAATTTTGTTGTCTTTTTGGGTAACTTTTATATTTGATTAAATAAGGTCAAATATTTATAGTCAAATAATCGAGGCCACCAATAACTTTTAAGCCTTTAACTTTTGCTTTGGAGATTTAACCCTCAAAGGTAAAACATTAATAATTTTTCTTCTTCTACCTAATAACACAATTACATTATTAAAATGTATTTAATATAATTCATAAAAAAATTATTTAACTTAAATCAAATTTCATTGGTAGAATAAATAAAAAATTATTTTTCTCTCATTTATATTCATTTTTTTGAGATATCTCAAAATTAAAAGGATCTCCAAAATGAAGAATCAAAAGTCAAAATCTCTAAAAAATAAAAAAAAATTATATATTCATCTCCAACAACTTTCTCATTTTGAAGATAAATCATTGATATATTTAGTAAAATATTATTTATACCACCTAAATATTTTATTTCAATGTTTCTTGTTGAAAATGCTCTTAAATTGTCTTTTATTTCGTAAAAAGATATGATCTATGTCATGTTTATATGTAATTATTGTATGATAATTAACATCTTGTCATATTCAAACCATCCAGTCCACAAATGACCTCTCTTCAGGAGGAGCATACAGCAATATGTGCCACTGCTTTATGGGTATGTCATTCGTGGAAAAACAAAATTACGTGACACTTTTAAAGATTGAAAAAAAAAAATGAATATATGCCTTTGTGGTATCTAAGAGCATCTCCAACAGCTTTTCTAAAATTTCTCCAAAATAGAGAACCAAAAATCAAAATCTCCAAAAAAAAAAAAATTACAACAGCATTGTCTTTGTTAATTTATGTTTCCTGGTCATTGTTCCAGTTACAAAAATCAAAAGGAAAGAGAAAAAATCAAGTTTTATTTAAAAATTGAAAAATAATAATAATAATAATAATAATGGGAAGAAAAGAAACCTTAGAAGATCTACTGAAGCTTTTGGAGAGGCGTAAGGCTGAAGACCAAGGGCTGGGAGCAGAAGATCCTCCGAGGCTCCTCCATTGGTTGGAGGCCGGAGGAGAAGGAGATAACAACACAGCGTCGGAACACCTCTCAGATTGTGGTGGCGACACCTCTGTATCCACATAAACACACAGATTAGAACCCAAAGCCATCTTCACTTTCTTCCATTTACTCCCCATTAATTTCACCAAACAAAAACAAAAAAGAAAATTTATCCAAGATCTGGAAGAAAATTTGGTAGAAAGAAAGTGGGTTTAGAGTAAATGGTTATGACATTTGGTGTTTACTCTTCTTCTTCTACTGTTTCTGTTTCTGTTGTTGGCGGTCATTCATTGAATTTTAGAGACAGAGAGAGAAAGCTGCGAAGAAGAAGGAGGAGGCTGAATTCTTTGTATTTCAATTTTCTTTTTATGGAGGATTTTGTTGACCTTTGGGTTTATTCTTTATTTATTTATTTATTTTTATTTATTTTTTGGGGAGGTTGGTTTGTTTCGTTTGTGGTACAAAACGTTTAGGTTAATTTTCCTAATTATTTTTTAAAATTATCCTACTTTATATATGCTGTGTTTTGAACTTTTGATGGTGTTTTGATTCCTACACATGAATCGTTTTATGTTTAAATTATATCAAATGTTCTTTTTTATCTAAAAATCTAATAGTGGTAATAGTTATTAGTATTCGTTAAAATTCATAATATATATATATATATGATAAATTTTAAATGAAAATATATTAAAATAAGAAAATATGATAATTGATTATCTAACCCTTTTCTTTTTATAACCATGGGTTTTCAAACCAGCTTACATGCATCGACTAATCTTCAAACGACCATGAATGACCTTGAATCATCGCAGATGAATCTCCATGGTCACAAGAGCTTTGACAACGCCTGGATTTGAACCTTGTATAGATAAAATTTTCTACCACACTGTCCAAAAGCTTTACGAGTGCGCCACAACTCAAATGGTTGATTATCTAACTTATTGAATCTTGTGGCTGGGTTTAATTTGTCAAAATTAAGCTAATAAGAACAAGAAAGTAACTTCTATTTTAAAAATCAGTATCAATTCTTTGAATCCTTATAAATCTAATATAATTTAATTAACCCCTATTTCTTTCTTTCTTTCTTGCGTTCAAGTATACTATTTGCATATTCAGTAAAAAAAAGATATATTATAAGATGTCTAAAATGTCTAAGCATTCTAAAAAAAATACTTGATAAGACTTAAGTTTATATGACCAAACAAAAAAGCATCATATTAAAAAGTGTTACAATAGGTTTATAGGACGCTTAGGTGTTTTAACAAATTTTTAGTACATTTTTAAATTAAATTTTCGTATTAGCGATTTTAAACGACGCTGTAACATCCTGATTTTCATCCCAGTTGAAGAAGGTGTTGAACCGAGTGATTCGGTGAAGGAAAAAACAAATATGGAGTATGGCTATAGTGTCATTTGATAGTGAAATATGTCACAATAGCATCAATGGTACTAAGAGTATGGTTATCCCGACTATAGTGTAATGTGGTTGTGACATCTGTCACAATAGCACCAATGGTACTAAAAGTATGGTCGTCTTCGCTATAGTGTCATGCGGTTATGACATATGTCGCAATAGCACCAATAGGACCGAGTGTTTAGTCGTCCCGAAGATTGTGTCATGCGGTTGTGACATTTGTCACAATAGCACTGATGGTACCGAGTGTTTTGTTGTCCTGATGATTATTCCATGTGGTTATGATAATGGCATGATAGCAGGCACACTAACAACATCTCGCGCAATTGTGCTATGCGGTTGTGACACTGTCACAATCGTCAGGCTAATCACATGAGATGTACCAAAATTTGGTGCATCCGGGCGATTGTGACATTGTCATAATCACCGGGCACAATAGCCAGCGGGTCTCGAAGTATAAAAAGTGGTCTTAGAGCTAGGGTATGTCATTTTTCTCTACTTCTCCACTCCCTCTCCTCCTAAACCGGTTTTTAGAAGATTGGTGGAGTGTTTTTGGGACTTTTGGAAAAGATTTAACCTACGGGTTTCATATTACTTTGTTAGGGTCTTCTTATTCTTGAAGAGGCAAGACTTTTGGGAATTTTTCAACTTAATTAGGGTTTTATTATGGATCTAATATTAGGGTTACTTTTGGTGCATTTTTAGGTCGGTTGTGACCTAGATATGGTTCCTAGAGATGAATACTTGTGGATTTTAAGTCTTCACCTTTTTGGAAGCTATAGATGGGTTTGGAACATAGGTTTAACTTAACCTAGCAGGGTGAGTTCAAGTTGAATTATATATATTTGTTTTACTTGATAATTATCAAATGTTGGATGATTTGATGATTTTGCCTATTTGGTATATTTGATTTTATAAATCTTGTGAAATACCTATATTTGAGATTTGCACCCCAGAATGAAAAGGGTGATCTCGTAGTTCTTGGTTTATGAAGATGCGTTATTAGGTGCTCCAAGACTTGTATCATTTGATGATGTTAAATGACTAGCATATGTAGGGATTCATATAGAGATATCGAATCTGAATATGGGTACAAAATGGAGATTTTGTGTATCGGACGTGACTCGCTATGAGAACACTGCATTGGATGTCATGTGAGTGCCATAAGTGTTTCTTATGTGGTTATTGTACATGTAATTCTTTGACTTGAGAAATATGGAGTTTGTTATGTGTGAGTAATATATTTTGACATTTGTTCTAATCATTCCGCAACTGTGTGACATAATTATTGTTGGGCATGTTATAAATCACATGGTAGAACTAGCATGTATCGAGATAGGATTTGTCCATCATTTATGACGGGAGTGATGTCTCTGACCCCATGATAAATATATACTAAGAAAATGCATGCTTTCTCAGATAAATGGAAATGTATGCTTGCTCAGATAAATGATATAAGATATCATTTTCTGTTTTCATTTGTATATTAGGGAATCAAGAAACTAGAGATTGGACATAACGAGAATGACACATTCAATGTCTCGTGTTCAATCTAGACATCAAGGACAAAGGAATTAAATGTGTAAACTAAATTGACTACAAACCGATAATTTGTTGTATCACCAATTCTCGTCATTTGGGTGACAGTGATGTATTGCTAGATACCGCTCATTGTTTATAATTATAAAAACGAGATTTATATTTATTACCAACATGTCGGGAACCCATTGGGTAACACGCTTTGAACATATTCGAATAGGGGTTTCAATAATTAAAATGTTTAATTATTATATTTGATTTGTATTTGTATTGATTTAATCTGATTCAATAAAATCAGATATTATTTATGTTGGACATAAATCAAGTTGATTAGGGATAGACTTTGTAAGGGAGTGATGGTGTATGAAAAGTCTTACACTCAAGTATGGTGTAGGGATGGTGGTGGTTATGCCATACCTCTCATATCCATATATAATGTATGACATTGTATGCAAGACTATGAGTCTTGCAATTCTCTCTCAAAAAATCACCTACAACTATATACTCCATTTCCTTTTTAAGTTTTGAAACCGTGACTAGCATCACGAGAAGGAAAATGATTCAGATTATTCGCGTGGATACCGTGGAGGCATCAAACTTCGTTTGTTGTTGCGATTCAAAGTCTCGTTAATTGTGAGGTATAATTTCGAAACACCCGATTTATTCCGGTTCGTATGGGTCCTTGGAGGGTTACGGTTTTATTTTCCGCTGTGATTGAGATCCCGTAACCCAACAGCGGTATCGGAGCTACTTACAAACCTCCAGAGTTTCTAACTACTGAAGATAAGGCATCTATAGAAGACACCTTCAGATACCTATATTGTGAGTTCAATATAGAGGATATACTTGATTTCCCTCTGAACCCAAGAATCAGAGAAGGCATGGACGAAATAGAGAAGAGGTTTCTCAGAGAAAAGACAAGCCGCAGAGTAGATGTCCTCTCAGATCTGCCAATTTTAGAGATAAACAAGATCTCAGAAAAGAAGTTCAGCTACAACAAGATCATATATAGGCATTACGAAGGTCATTCGCTCTGATCGACAAGTCTACCAAATTAACGACAATGACCTGGTAAACCTGAACCCCTATGACTTGACTCACCTCTATGACTTCTCTATGCTAAATCAGAAAAAGGAAGAGTCTTCAGAATGGCTGAGTATGAAGTGAAGAGAGCAATGGAAGCTCATATCAAACTCAAAGCTAAACTAGATTTTCAAATAGCCCTGAACCTTGGAGCTGACAGATTAGGGGTTACTGCTCCAGTGGAAATGATTGAAGACTTGGAGAAATTCAAGACTGGTTCGATCATAGCAGAGCCTCTAGGGTTCGTGTTCAGAGTGTCGAATGTAAAGAAGATCTTTCTTGCATCAGAAGTGGCCAAGTACTCTGATGAGACTCTAAAAGGAGTGTTGCAGATGATAAGCGTGAAGAAGGAAAGACACAGAGCAGACCTATTTGAATCCTTATACACAAAAATTAACTCAATGATTCGGTTCAGAGAGTTGATTACGAAATTTCATAGGATATGTTCGGGTGTTAGATTATAATTTTTCCTTCACGTAATTTTTTGTTTGTTACCTTCTCTTGATATGTAACTTAAATGTTTAAGTGAGAAGTAACAATTAACAGAGGATGATTTTCTCCTATTTGCTTTCTAGTTAATTATCTGTTATTCTTATTTTTTATTTTCAATACTTATGGGGAGATTGTTAGCCTTAATTCTGATACGTAAAAGTATTGAAAATAATCTAAGTCCTATTTCTGAGGACTTCCAGAGATAGCCTTCAGAGAGCAAGCCTGTCTCTGAAGAACATTCCAGAGATAGAGAAATTCAGCAAGAAAACATCAGAGATAGCTTCATCAAAGGCACCTACATCAGATCTATGAAGACATTGTCTCTGAGGTTTCAAGCTGAAGAATTCTACAAGTATGGATGCAAAATCAGAAGACACGTCACCCAGTGATAAGATTTACCTTTTAAGTAGGTTACTGTTCAAGCATGTCTTAGATGTCAGGAAAGTACACTGTTCACTTTATGGTTCTATAAATAGGACGTGCAACCCATTACTAAATGTGTGTCTTTCTTTACCTACTTGTAAAAGAATTATTTCTTTATGTACTGAAAAGTGTACAAGAAGATCTTGTAAGATTAAACCACCTTTTTGGGTGTTTTTCATAATCTACAGTGCATTATCCATTGAATATTTGTCTTGTTCATATATTTGCTTTATTGGATATATCTTCTTAAAACTGTGAGTATGAATCTTGCTTTGGTTTAAACATTGTTTGCTTCCGCTGATTATTATTGTTATTACATGTTTATTTGTTTAAATCACTGTTAAGACTATAATCTGGGATCCAACAAAGATGCATATTTGGAAAGCATTTGGTATTAGACTTAATGATATGGATCCATAGGCATAAAGGTCGAGATTTTAATTATTATATACGAGTGGATGTTTGTTTCACTCATTTGCTAGATGTGGGAAATGAATCGTCGGAGGACTCAAACTATAGACCGTGAGTGGTTGATCTTGATGACCGTGTGATTCATAATGATTTAATTCTAGCCAAGGAGCGTATCATAGTGTATTGGGGGACTCGAACGATAGATCGTGGGTGGTTGAATTCGATGACTAATACACTATAATGAGAACTCTAAACATGGACTCATGGCCTACTTTTGTGTTCTGCCACGCGCAATGGAAATGGGTCTCCCCCGTCATTGTAAGTGGTACCTTGGACCATCGTTCTTTTATGGTGTAAAAGAGGTCTGAATCTTTACCAAGTATGTGGGATATTACCATTAATTATTTCTCTTTTCATTTTATAAATTGTTTGTTCTCACTAGGTTTTAGCCTAACATTTTTTCTTAAATGACATGTATATCAGGTCATCCTAACGGTGAGGCTCCTCGGGCTTGAGTGGAGAGTCATATGACCAAATATAGCATTTTTGGAGATGTATAGCATTGGCGTTCTTTTGTTTCGACAAGAATTCATTTGAAGGAAGATAATGACACTCGTCTATAATCTAGACAAGACTAGTTTATATTAGTAGGTTATTTAACTTATCTCTTTTGTCATGGTTGTAAACGTCTTACTATTTCCTCATTTTAGGGTGATTCATTTATATTAGAATGTCGTTCTCCGTATTTATTCAGGTTTAAATTTACCCTCATTTTTAAGGTGTTACACTAACAAATTTTAAAAATATCAAAATCAACTTAAACATGTAAACTCTAACTACTTCCAAATCGATTCCAATACATTTGAGAAATTCTAATTTGGTTAAGAATCAAATCCGAATTGAACTTTAAATGTTTTCACGGATTTTACATGTTTACTTTAAGCTTTTTGAAAGCCAACGCTTTAGACCTCCATTCCTTTGCAAATGGAATAATAATTAAATTTAAAATCAAGAAAAGAAGAATAAAGAGCTCCACTTATAACTCGAGCATTTGTACCATGAATGAGCATAGAGGTCGATATTTGGATTGGGTCTTACCACTCGAATCTCATAAAATCTATAACGTTATCAGGTTATATTGGGT
Organism: Arctium minus; assembly: GCA_954870635.1. Classification (NCBI taxonomy): domain Eukaryota; kingdom Viridiplantae; phylum Streptophyta; class Magnoliopsida; order Asterales; family Asteraceae; genus Arctium; species Arctium minus. The sequence goes on along the minus strand of OX941081.1, from coordinate 136,324,245 downwards.
TTGGTTTTTACATTGTCAATTTCAAACCAGTTTAATTCAATGTTCTAAAAAACTCGCCGCACAGCCGTCATGGCGCGTCATGACACCAAGGCTTGTGTGTCACGCCACGTTAAGCCCATGGCATGCCATGGCCTAATGCGCGGTTATTGTAATGAGATATTTGATTTTTTGTACGTTTTTAATGTCTTATTTCCAAGTTTTTTTATATATACAACCTAATTTAACTTCCCTGTTACTATTGACGCCATAAGTCACGCCTTGAAAACGTCATGGCTTCGTCGTGGCTCCTAAGGCTTGAGACTTGGTCTCGCCGCCACGCCATGCCTCACGCCATTTAGAACCTTGGTTTAATTAGACTTTTTCATACCATGTTAACCAAACTTGGCCATACCTTGCCATTTTTGAATTGATTCATGTTCAACTTTAGATTAACATACAATCCTTTTTCATTCATGTGATCTTTGTTTTAGCTAGTTTATAAAACACATGTAAAATATCATTGTCATGATAGAGCACTTAATAAGAGCTTTAAGTTTTTAAACCACTTGTACGAATACATTACAATAAATTGTTTTATGATGGATTTAAACGACGCAACACGTTTGTTCAATTCTTATGAGTTGTTAAAACGAAATTGAATAACTTACTATAAATAAAGAAGTAAATTTCTCAATACATATGTAAGTAGGGGTTTAATCATTTGAGAATCGTATATATTGAGACATATATTATTGTAAGGTATTGTTTCACATGATTTTTTTCTATCCAATGCTAAAAATTAAGATAATGATTAACATATATTTATTTCACAATGTGTTTGTTTCTACGTATTTAGTTCACATCGTGAAACTTATTATTTGTACATTTTGTTTCACAAACATATAAAAGTTGTTCACGTTATGAATAAAATACATATGAACTAAACAAATTGTGAAACAAATATATGTTATTCAATACCCTTAATCCAAATCGTAAATGAAAAAAAAAATCATGTGAAACAACACATGATGAACTAGTTCTCAATGTCCTCACACTACTACAAAAATGTAAATATAACCCTCTAAATACAACCCGGTTATAGAGAAAACCGGGTAGTATTTTAGTAATAGTTACATGTTTTTATAAAACTACCCGGTGCTTTACGAACAACTGGGTAGTATTTGATTAATTGGTGACATGTTTTTATAAAACTACCCGATGCTTTACGAACAACAGGGTAGTATTTGATTAATTGGTGACATGTTTCTATAAAACTACCCGGTGCTTTACGAACAACCGCGTAGTATTTGATTAATTGGTGACATGTTTCTATAAAACTACCAGGTGCTTTACGAACAACCGGGTAGTATTTGATTAATTGGTGACATGTTTCTATAAAACTACCCGGTGTTTTACAAACGACCGGGTAGTATTTGATTAATTGGTGGCATGTTTTTATAAAACTACCCGGTGCTTTACAAACAACCGGGTAGTATGTGTGTGGCTTGTATTCATTAAACTACCCGGTGTTATACAAACAACCGGGTAGTATGTGCTTTTTTTAGGGTTCCATGTTTTTATTATACTACCCGGTGTTGTATAAACAACCGGGTAGTATGTGACATAATATTAACTTGCTAGCCGCCAAACACCCATTTGATGAAGTTCACATCTTTGTTCTCTCTTTCTCTTTATTTTCTCACTTTCTTCAAGATATTGTTCACATTCTTCAAGATCTTCACATTCTTCAAAAATTTCTTAAAAAGGTTCTTTTCTTTGTCAAATATAAAGATGCATATGCTATATATATATATATATATATATATATATATATATATATATATATATATATATATATATATATGTATGTATGTTCATCATCAATTTGTTACATATATATTTGTTATTATACTATATATATGTGTGTTCATAATTAAAATTTGTGTTGGTTTTACATGTTATAGAATGGTTTGAGCAATCAGAGGTCAAGGATTACTTTGTTCATTTGATTAATCGAATCGACGATACACGGTAATTTTTTGTCATTTCAACCTTTTGTTCTTTTATTAGTAATCACACACACACATGCATATATATATATATATATATATATATATATATATATATATATATATATATTTCTTATTAGCATTATGACATTCATTTACTATAAGTATATTGCATATGCCTTTAGGTTTATACCCGTCCAAAATTAATCTAATAGAGGTTAATTTCGGATAGTCCCCGTTTTGGGATTGCTTTTTGAATACATTGTCTCATTTAGGATGTGAATGCGTATTAGTGGATTGAGTATTTAAGAAAAATTTGGTAGGCGTTTCCCATTGCTCCTACGAGTATGTATATCACACGCATACTTGGGGAGTCAAGGGGAAATGCTGCCGAATTTTTCTTAAATACCCAATCCATTAATACACACTCACATATGAGACAATGTATTCAAAAAGTGGGTTAGGATAACCACCAACCATTTATTTATAAATAAATTCCATGCATTTCATTTATAATTTTTTTCTATATTATAGATGGATCGTAGTACTTGGATGTACAAAATACAACGTGCTACCGTTGAATACTTGGCATATTTGGATGAGTTTATTAAAGTTGCTGAGAATAATCGGGTGAACAAAGGAGAAAGTTATATTTGGTGTCCCTGTAAAGATTGTCAAAATTTTCATAAGTTTACGGAATATCATGTAATTCAAGGGCATTTAATACGTCGTGGGTTTATGGAAGGATATACAATTTGGTCACGACATGGTGAGAATTTTGATGATCGTAACACATTTGTTCGTGATTGTGATGATGATGATGATGAAAATGATGATTTAGACGATGATAATGGTGATTCAGACAATGATAGCCATGATAATTTAAATGACTTGTTGCATGATGTGGAGGATAATGTTGCTGATAAGGATTATGAAAAATTTCAGCAGTTGTTTGTCGACTCTGAAAAACCATTGTATCCTGGTTGTATAAAATTTACCAAACTCTCTGCCGTGTTGAAATTGTTTAACCTAAAAGCAAGCAATAGTTGGAGTGATAAAAGTTTTACTAGTCTATTAGAGATCTTGCATGAAATGCTTCCAGAAGGTAATGAGTTTCCTGTTTCGTTATACCAAGCAAAAAAGTTGATGTGTCCAATGGGATTGGAAATTGAAAGGATACATGCATGTCCAAATGATTGTATCTTATACAAAAATGAGTATGCAAACCTACACGAATGTATAAGATGTGGTACATCGCGATATAAACGGAAAGAACATGCAAAAGAACACATTGATGATATGAAGAATGCCCCCCCTGCTAAATTATTGTGGTATTTGCCCATCGTACCAAGATTGAAACGATTATTTGCAAACGCCAAAGATGCAAAATGGTTACGTTGGCATGCCGTAGATCGTAAAAGAGATGGGAAGATGAGACATGTGGCTGATTCTCCTCAGTGGAGGAAGATTGATTCTGATTTTGAAGAATTTGGAAAAAAATTAGAAATATACGGTTCGGACTTAGTTCAGATGGAATTAATCCGTTTGGAAACATGAGTAGTCGACATAGCACATGGCCAGTTCTTCTATGCATCTAAAATCTTCCACCTTGGTTATGCATGAAAAGGAAATATATCATGATGTCGTTGCTAATTCAAGGTCCCAAACAACCCGGGAACGACATTGATGTGTATTTGGCCCCGTTAATTGATGACTTGAAAGAATTGTGGAGTTCAGGCGTCCAAGTGTATGATGCATACGGTATGGAGAATTTCAGACTGAGAGCCATGATATTTTGCACCATAAATGATTTTCCAGCATATGGCAATTTGTCAGGATACAGTACAAAAGGAGCAAAAGCATGTCCTGTTTGTGAAGATGACACACATTCATTGAGGTTGAGAAACTGTATGAAAAATGTGTTCATGGGACACCGAAGATCACTTCCAAGGAGTCACCCGTACCGTAAATTGAAGAAAGCATTTGACGGAAAAACTGAGCATGGAGTGGTAAGACCACCATTGGATGGACCAACTATATATTCTCGAGTTGAAGATCTAAACATTGTTCTTGGAAAAGGTGGTACACCTCCTCCTAAGAATATATGGAAAAATAGGTCTATCTTCTGGGAATTACCATATTGGGAGCACTTGCAAGTCCGACATTGTCTTGATGTTATGCATATTGAGAAAAATGTATGTGATAGCTTGCTAGGCTTGTTGTTGAACATCCCAGGGAAGACAAAGGATGGGGTTAAAGTTCGAAAGGACATGGTTGAGATGGGAATTAGATCGCAACTTGCTCCTGTTGAGACCGGAAGTCGCACACCAACTTGCTATACATTGTCAAGAGCCGAGAAAACTAGATTTTGTCAATGCTTGCATGGTGTTAAGGTTCCATCAGGGTATTCAGCTAACATTAAGAAGTTGGTGTCAATGAAGGAATTGAAATTGCTTGGTATGAAATCCCATGATTGTCATGTTCTAATGACACATATGATTCCTATTGCAATTCGTGGAATCTTGCCAGAACGCATCCGACACACAATCATGAAGCTCTGTTTGTTTTTTAACATGATAAATTCAAAAGTGATTGATCCTGAGGTGTTGGATTCATGGCAAAAGGATATTATTCTCACTCTCTGTCAACTCGAGATGTACTTTCCACCTTCCTTTTTTGATATCATGGTTCACCTGATATCTCATATTGTAGGAGAAATAAAGGCATGCGGTCCTGTTTTCCTACGGTACATGTATCCATTCGAGAGATATATGGGATTTTTAAAAGGGTATGTAAGGAACCGATATCGACCAGAGGGTAGTATCATTGAAGGATATGCTTCCGAAGAGGTGATTGATTTTTGTACAGACTATCTGACCGATGTAAGGAATATCGGTGTTCCACAATCTCGACATGAGGGTAGACTTGGAGGGGTTGGGACAATCGGATTTAAAACGATCATTCCAGACCGGGATGAATTGCAGCAGGCACATTTTTTCGTCCTACAGAACATGACAACTGTTGCTCCCTACGTACATGAACACATGACTATGTTACAAGAGACACATAAATCAAGAAATGGAAAGTGGCTGGCTATGGAGAATAATAGAACATTTGCAAAATGGTTGAAAGATAGAGTGAAAGCAAGTTTTGGGGGAGAAAGGGTTGATCAGGTAATGGCCATGCTGAATCATTAGCTACAACACTTGCTGAACATCGACAACATTTAGCTAGTATACAGGCATGTTAATAGTACTCTCTCCTTTCCGTCATAAGTGATTTCAATTTTTGAAATGTCAAACCTAGCACTTCTAAAATTTGAAATTATATGAACAATTTTTTACATTTTTGCATTTTTCTTTCAAAATTTGTGGTTCTTGCGTGGTGTTATGCATTAGAAGTTAGATACATTATATCAAGCTTAAAGTGTAAGATGTTTGTTTGACTCTCAAAAGTCAAATCAGGACTTTTAATTGAACATAAGGATCGTATTGTATACCAGTTTTGTTCAATTCACCTGTTCATGACAAATGTGTTTCCTTTGGTTCTCTGAACATGATCAAATACGTCTTTTTGTCATGCTTTCAAATATAGACAACTCTCGTCCAGATCAGGATAAACCTTGATTGTTTTCTACTATATTTGAAGTTGGAAGTTGTTCTCATGCAGGAGAGGTTGTAATTTGAAATGAGGTAAGATAGTTGTCCGTAGGAAGAATTAGAAAAGAAAGGAGAAATAGATGGTATAATATATGGATAAGAATAATATGCCTGACAGAGCAACAACACAGCCTAAGGAAGGCAACCATGGATTTGTTATCTTTTAACATTCATTACATTTAGTTGATTTAAGTTTATAGAAGTAATTTTTATTCAGTTTAGACATGTCGGACCAAAGCGAGTCATCATCAGAGGGGAGCCAAAGTTCTCAACCAAGTTACACGAAGGCAAGCCATGGTTCTCAACCAAGCAACATAGAAGGGATCCATGATTCTCAACCAAGACAAGAGAGGCGTAAAAGAAGCGTCACATTGATGAAAAACCATAAAAAGACGCAAGATTTGCATATCGAGTTCGATAAGAATGGTGGGGCTATTGGAAATTATTATACAAAATTCAAGTCTTGGGTAGGGGTCACCACAAGATCAATAAATTCCATCACTGAACCGGCTTGGGACAAGGTTGATAAAAGTGAAATGGATTTGTTATGGCACACTATCAAGGTATGACATCCAATACTTGTTACATATGGTGATGGTTTTATTTATATATGTTAATGACAACAAGCATACTTATTTTGAAAAAAAAACAGAATCATTGGAACATACAAGATGACACATACAGAGTTCCGGTGCTTAAAGGAGCCCATAATTCATGGAGGAACTTCAAAAAAAGACTTCTTGCCAATTTCTTAAAGAAAGATCGCAATCCTTGTGAAGTATACCCGTATCTCGATCGGGATACATGGGAAGAGTTTTGTTCCATGAAATCAACAAAGGAATTTCTGGTTTGTTAGAACTAATGATATTTTCATTTTATTATTATGTTGAATTGTTTCTAACTGCTTTAGCTATTCTTATACGCAGGAAAAAAGTGAAAAAGGAAGAAAGAATGCAATGTTAAACACTAATCCACCACGGTTAGGCGGACGCCCATATCGTTTAATGGTACCTACGTGGAAAAAAGAGATGACCGATCCAAGTAAATCGTCAAGATTACACAATTTACAAGACGAACGGGCAAGAAATTTTCTGCTAGCAAGGAGAGTTAAAACAGCTGATGGGACGTCAATGTTACCTGCACACCTTCAACAATTAGCTGATGAGATTGTAAGAGAAATTTTCATATTTTAATTTATTTATATGCTTCATTTAAAATTGTTTATTAACTAATTGTTTATTAAAATTGTTAAGATTGAGAAAGATAGGCAGATTTTGCAAGGGCTTTGGGTTCCTGGCCCAGGAGTGGATACCCTTATAGCGGTGCTAGGACCCGAGCACGGTGGTCGCACCAGGGGAGTCGGACATACAGTTGGTTTGAAACAGAGCATTCCGGGGATTTTAAAGAAAAAGAGAAAAGGCCGAACCCCAATGGATATAGATTGGGAGGAAAAGAGAATGGAATTTAATGTCGAGTGTGAGGAAAAGAGAATGGAATTTAACGCCGAGTGTGAGGAGAAAAGAAGGTTATTGGATGTTGAGTGCGAGGAGAAAAGAAGATTATTGGATGCCGAGTGTGAGGAGAAAAGAAGGTCATTGGATGCCTACATGGTGGAGAGTCGAAAAAGCATACATGATGAGTTTGAGGAGAAAAGAAGGTTATTTGATGCCCACTTTCAAACGTGCTTGCAACAATTGTCCAAGCACGATGACATACATGTTGGAAGCTCAGGGATAAAGAAGAGTAGTAGTGGCTCGGTGCATTGTTCTGACGAACTTGATGGCGCAAAGGTAATTGATACATACACACACACACACATATATATATAATATATATATATATACACACTTAAATACATAGAGACCTACGTACTTAGACATATTTTATTTTCTAACTTGTTAACAGGCCTCTAAAATAGGACTTATTTCTAAACCGGTAGTCGTTTTACCTTCCACACAACTAGTACCGACCAAGAGTTCACAACAGGGAATGCGAAAAAAAAAGCATTCCAAAGAGACTACATGTGCGAGCCAATAGTGCAATCCCGGAGCAATATTTGAATCAGAGGCCAAAAGAGTTACAAGCACTTTATAGGCGTTGGGAGTCCCGCCCGGATCCGAAACAAGGGATTGAAATTCATGCTGCATCCGGGGTCTTTGGAGCTCAATCGTTTGACTTCACCATTTTTCGTGAGGACATACATTTTTTAGTGAAGAATGCATGGCTTGATCATTCTATTATTGCTTGGTACCAGATGTAAGTCAATGGTTACTACATTACCAATCTTCAATCTTATATCCTAAAATTTTTGTACCTTATCAGATTATCGTGTCTTGTAGGTTCTTACATGAGAATATGCAAAGAAAGGCGAACAACAGATGTGGTTTCATATATCCGGCCTCGATTTATGCCGACTTATGCCAAAGAAACGATGATCTTGTCATAACTAACATTGCTAGTGTGATCTCTCACAATAGAGAACTATGTTTTTTTCTCGCACCATACTTACAGAGGTACCATATCCTACCATCTTTATTGTTATGGACTTACGATATATACGTTACAAGGTTATACTAATAGTTTTAAACATTACTAGCAACCACTGGAGCTTGCTTTTGATTTGCCCTCGCCTTCGTATTGTCTATATTCTGGATTCATTAATGTCCGAAGGAAAGACTATCGACACATACATTGTCAAAAAACTTGTAGAAGCGTAAGCAATTGTTAAATTGGTATAAAATTGACCTTCCTTTTGATTTTATTTAACATTACGATTGTTTATGTTTCTTTTAGGGCTGTTATAAGGTATCAAGAAGAAGGAGGGTCGTGTGAAACAGATAAATTGAGGCCATTTAGATGGGAGCTCTCACATGTAATTCATCTCACTCTACATTCATATAGCTTTTTTCGTAGTTGAATATCTCTAATACACACTTCTTCTTTTCTAACTTAGTGCAATCAACAAGAATCCAGTTGGGAGTGTGGTTATTATGTTATGTACTTCATGTTCCATTTTGCCTCATATCAACAAGCAAATTTCCCGAAAAGGGTATGTATGGGTTAATAATGTTTTCATCGTGTCTATTGCACTCAACCTTGTGGTTATAACAATATGTTTTATTTTGCATCTAGGTACCGTGGAACGACCAGACACCCCTTACAAAAAGGATGTTGGATGATATAGCTAAGACATGGGCTACCCGTTTTTCGAGTGTTTATCTGAAACATCTGGTGAACTGATATTGGTATGTGGTTCATTCATGAGTAGTTTGTGGAGGTATGTTATGTGGATATGGTAGTTGGATTATAACGAAAGAGTATAAGTAGATAGAGAGTGTGTTTTGACATTGGAATGAGTTTGTCCTTTTTGAGATGTGAAATTGCTTAACAAATCTACATATATGTTCTGATCATCTACATTTTCATTGATTATTGTGGTATACCACGTGTAATTATAGGTCTTTTTTAAATTTTATTTTCATATTACACGAAATATGTGATTTTCTAGTATCGATCCGATCAGATGCTTCTGCTTCTTTGATAATAGAAAAACATACTAATACCACCCGGTTTCTTAAAAAACGGGTTCCATTAGTTATAATTGGCAAAGATATTACCCGGTTTCTTGTAAAAAAGCGGGTTCCATTAGTCATATTGGCAAAGATACTACCCGGTTTCATAAAAAAAACCGGGTTCCATTAGTCATATCGGTAAAGATACTACCCGGTTACTTAAAAAGAACCGGGTTATATTAAGCAACATTCATGCCAATTCTTACCTACATACTACCCGGTGGAATAATAAAAACCGGGCTCTATTAGGTAAAATACAACCCGGTTGAACAACCGGGTAGTATAATAGTGACATTACTACCGCCCCCTTATAGGACCCGGTTATATAACCGGGTAGTATATCCATTTCTCTAGTAGTGGATCATAATATTGTGGATTCTAAAATAATTAGCCCCTCTCCCTATACACACACACACACACACACACACACACACACACACACACACACACACACATATATATATATATATATATATATGCATACATACATAAAGAGAGGGAGGATCATATGAGAGGTTGATCAATTTACGAGAAGGCAAGAAGTTTTAAGGTCATATATGATTACACATGATACGAACGCTTAATCATATATGATTAAACACAACAAAAAGTGAAGTAGGCGACTTGGTGAGACCAAAGGTCACAAAGTAAGGTCGTCCGTAATCGATGAATGTGTCCTGACTCCCGACCAAGCAACGAAGAAGCGCTAGTAGAGGGCTAGATTTAGTGCTTCCCTTTGGAATGAACTTAATGTGGTAGTCAGGGTCGTCCTAGGGTTTTTGATGCCCTGCATGAAAATGCTAAAAAAAAATGCCCTACGCCTATTTTTTAAGCAAAAAAACGATAGAACATGCGATTTTTTAAAGAGTTTGTAACCTAGTCAAGCTAGGTGGCTCATTCTCTCGTTGTTTTTTATTAATTATAATTAAAAAAAATACAAAGGGGGACATAAAAACCAAAATCCCGAATTACAAAATATAAAACAATAAAAGGTGAAAATCTGAATTAAGATCGTGCTTCCTTTTTTCCCGGTTTTCCCTTTTCCAAATTAAAATTAGCATAATAGAACATTTACTTCAATATATGAAACTTAAATCTAAAAGATAAGAAAAACTATAGTTAGTTATAATTAAAATAGTAAACTACATCGAAATTGTTTTCATAGTAAGCAAAGAGCAGAATTCAGAAAGTTACAGGTCTAAAAACAAAATTTTAAGAGGTTGTTTTTTTCCCACAAAATCTCTTAATACCTCTTAAATCTGAATCAGTAAGATATTTTTACATTCAAACGGTTTTTTTTTTTCCAGATTTCATATACTCTTAACCCTTAAATACATCTGAAATTAGAAGTGGTGACATTTTTCTGATTAATTGTTATCACAAACAAAACAATCTTATTGATCCAGATTAGGCATGGAAATGGGCCCCGACCCGTCGGGGAACCCGGTCCACCCGCCTCGATCGGGGATGGGGATTCCCCGCTAAACCGGGGATGGGGACGGGGATCCCCGTTTGTCTCAAACCGGGGATGGGGACGGGGACGGGTATCGCACTCCCCGCCCCGTCCCGTCCCCGTTATATATTTTAATTAATATTTAATATATATTATTTATTTAAACTAAATTGGTAATTTATAATTTCATATTTCCTAACTAGGTTTGTAATATAAAATTGTTATTTTTTGGATGTCAATCAAAATACAGTTACTTGATATCTTTTGGTACGTGTAAAGTTAAATTTTTTTTCCCGAATTCGGTTGAATTTATTTTGGTTTTAAGTTATTAATTATTTTATGATGTTGTGATTTTTTTATACTAAATTAATTTTTTTCGATTTTAGGTTTATTGGAAATATGTGATATTTAAACATATGCGGTGTCTCATATATTTGATTTAAATAGCTTACATAAATGGAAAAGAAAATCCCCGTTTCCCCGTTGGGGATCCCCGTTCCCCGTTGGGGATGGGGATGTGATCATATTCCCCGACGGGGACGGGGATGGGGACGGGGATGAAGATGAGGGATTGGGGACGGGGATGGGGATTGAGGTCCCCTCCCCATCCCCGCCCCATTTCCATGCCTAATCCAGATTAAGATTTCGGACTTCAAACGTTACAAAAACAAACAGTTTTATTGATTTAGATTTCAGACTTCAACATCACCTCTTATTATTCAGAAGTGAAATAAGACTTTAGACTTCAGACATCTTAAAAAACAAACGTCACCTAAATCTAATGTGGTAATGTCAAACCTTAAAGTAGCAAAAGTCAAAAGAACTGTTGGGATTTGCTTGTTAGCTTGTCCCACATAGAACTAATGAGGAAAATGTAGTTGCCTTATAATAGGCTTCTCCTATGAATTATTAAAATGGGTTACCCAACCAAATGGGTTAGCACATATTAAAAGTTAAATATGGGCCTTGGGCCTAAAAACGAAAGAAACTTTTTGTGATCATATTCGTTTATTAAGAAACTTGTATGTTCGTGTTTGTTCCTTAAGATACTAAATAGAAATTGGTTTGAGTTGTTGAAATGTTGGGCGCTCACCGGTTCATGATGCACATTCAGTATCCATCACTACTAAGCCTTGGTCTGTTTTTATAGTTAAAGCTCATTTGTCCGATTCTCAAATCATGAAACCCAAAACTAGTAGTAGATGACAACTTAAGATGCTAAATAGAAATTGGTTTGAGTTGTTGAAATGTTGGGCGCTCACCGGTTCATGATGCACATTCAGTATCCATCACTACTAAGCCTTGGTCTGTTTTTATAGTTAAAGCTCATTTGTCCGATTCTCAAATCATGAAACCCAAAACTAGTAGTAGATGACAACTTGATGCCCCCTTGGGCTTTGATGTCCTGTGCGGTAGCACGTGCTACACGTGGCCAGGCCGACCCTGGTGGTAGTCAACGCAACATGTGTTTAATTATTTATAATTAACTTAGAACTTCTTATCTTCTTATAAATTAACCGTTTTCTCGTTTGAATCCGACCATATATATATATATATATATATATATATATATATATATATATATATATATATATATATATATATATATATATATATATATATATATATATATATATATATATACGTGTGTATGTATGAAAATATATCTAATCTGAAAACATTAATGAGTAGAATTTATCCATTTAGCCGGCATACGTTGTGTCAATGGTCAATATACCATCTTTCTTTGGTAAGAGCGGGTCGCCTCATTAGTTTTACTAATAAATACTTATTTAAAACTGAAAATAAATTTTAAAAAAAAATCAATTTGAAAATCTAAAACGTTATACAAATTTATAACCAAGGGTTTGATAGAAAGGGAACCATAGATGTTGTGTTTGACCATCTCTTTGGTGTTTGACATTTTGGTACAACCATCATTATTTATTTTACCTATTTTTTTTTTTAATTTTATTAAATTAATAAATATTTAATTATCGGCATCTATAATGTTTGCATCAATTTACGTGTATCTACAAAACCTTTCAATAATCTTAAGAAAATATATAAATTGATGATCTATAAAATTCAAAAATAAATATTATTTGACATATCATCACGTATGTATAAAAATATATTTATCCAAACAAATTTAAAAGTAAAACCGCAATCCTTGTTTTTATTTATTAAATTAACAATTTATTAATTAATAAGATGATTTTCCTTTTGATGGTTGATTATTTTTCTATTAATAATGAATTCTCGTGGATTGATGTCCATGGCCGACATGTTAATGCAAATATCATCGGGAAATTTGTTTTTTTATGCTCACTGAGATTTTATATATCAATATTATGCTCAGATGTTTAATTATTGGAAAAATATAATTTAAAGTTGTATTCTTCTCAAAATACTATAGGTCTTTCCTTTCTTTTCTTGCTCCCAAGCTCATCCATGACACTTCTATCTTTTCCATTCTTGTCTCAATATATATATATATATATATATATATATATATATATATATATATATATATATATATGGATGAGTTCAAATGAAAACTCATTTTTCATTGTGCACATGAAGACAAATCTTAACTATTGATCAAAATTTGGAAAACTAATCAATGGTTAGAACATAATAAGATTAATTGAGAAGTGATTAAGCACAAAATTGAAAATTTGAATCAGCGCCTACTTTGTTTGACTTTTTATTTTTTTAATTAATTTTTTTACCCTCTTAAAATTTAAAATAAATTATCTTAAAAATTACTAATATTTTAATCAAACAAATTACATAAAAAAACGAGAATTTTGTGCTCTTCCATATGACATCCATCTCGATATAGTTTTTTTTCATCGTTTTAACCATTTTTACGTGAAAGTCTATATATGTGTTATATTCATTATGAATATGTATGACGTCCCCGGGTATCCACATTCAGTATAAATAACAAAGTTGAACGTTCATTCATTATTCATGATGAATAATACAGTATTCAGGATGAATAATAAAACATTCAGGATGAATAATACACGAATTCATGATTCATATATTATTCATCATGAATCGTGTATTATTCACCCTGAATGTTATATTATTCATCCTGAATGATACATTATTCATGATGAATAATATATGAATGACCCGTAAAGGTGTAGACACATGTCACACTATCTTTTGTTTCCCAATTCACAACCGAAAATTGGTTTATTTCATTATGAATATGTATGCGCATCCCCGGATGTCCCACATTCAGTATGAATAACAAATGTGAACGTTCATTCATTATTCAGGATGAATAATACAGTATTCAGAATGAATTACACAACATTCAGGATGAATAATACACGATGAATAATACACGGATTCATGAATCGTGTATTATTCACCCCTAATGTTGTATTATTCATCCTGAATGATACATTATTCATGATGAATAATAAATGAATGACCTGTGAAGGTGTGGATACGTGACACGCTCTCTTTTGTTCCCCCATTCACAACCAAATTACTCGATAGGTTCTCGATTCGTCTCGATGGGTGTTGGGTTACGGTGCTGAAGAACGCAATGCCTTACGACGTTGAAGAAGGTGATATCGAGTTACATACTTACGGTGTCGAGGTGTTGTACAAAATTGAACGTACATAAATATTCATAATGAATATAACACATTTATAACATTTCATGTAAAAACGGTTAAAACAATAAAAAAAACTATATAGAGATGGATGTCATATCGAAGAGCACGAAATTCTCGTTTTTTTTATGTAATTTGTTTGATTAAAATATTATTAATTTTAAGATAATTTATTTTAAACTTTAAGTGGGTAAAATCTTTTAATTTAAAAAGAAAATAAAAATACAAATATGGTAGGCGTGAGTTTAAGTTATCTTCCATTTTTATCCCTAAGCATTTTAAAATTAAAAACTCTATTTAATATAAGTTGTTGGATCAATAGAGATGGAGTGACTAAGATTTGTCCTCACGTACACAATGAAAATTGAGTTTTCATTTGTGAGAAGTTGAAGTTAACATGAGAAGCGTGAGAAGTGGATCTGAAACGTTGATCACTTTTAATCTCATGCCCTCCCATGAATTGCACCTTAGAAGGGAATTGATCTGATGTATCTCGGTGCATCTCATCGTAATGTGCGTCCATTTCTCATCCAACGGTTGATAACCACTTCTCACGCTTCTCACGTTAAACCGCAACTTCTCATCGGAACCCAAGCCTCTCTCTCTCTCTCTCTCTATATATATATATATATATATATATATATATATATATAGTTCATATGTGAATCACATGGGTTCACATATGGACTTGTTTGTCGTCTATTTGTAAAAGTTACGAAACTACCTTCAATCTTCTTACACCATGTGAGAAATTATCCGATGCTTCACAGTCAAAACAACAAATTTTGACCAAATGAAGGGCTATGATTATTTCTCTACTTCTCATACTTTTAACACTTCTCATTTGAACCTCTCCATATATATATATATAGACACACACACACACACACACACACACACACACATATATATATATTGGGGGGTTTCCAATAAGAATGTTAAATATCGTGAGAAGGTAATAAAGAAGATTCATATGTAAATCAATGAAAAAGTTCATTTTGAATATGCATATGTGAACCCATACGAATAATTTGTAATATCAGTTCACATTTGCATCTTCAAATAGATTTTTTTAAAATGCTTCACATATGAGCTTCCCTTAATCTTTCTTTCTCACAATATTTAGCCTTCTTATTTGAACCAACCCCTATATATGTATATATATTATATCTGAATGTTAAATAAAGTTTCCTTTTATGAAAATAGTATTTGATTACCATTGATAGAATTCTTTTTTTTTATTTCAACATGTTTAATTAAGTTTAGTATCAATGGAACTCGATAGTCTTCGATACATACTCTACTGAGTTCAACATGTTCTTGATGGATATAAGAATGGTGATGAGAAATATGACAACAACGACGATATAGATCACAGTGCCATTTTTTCTTGAAAAAGAATTAAGAGGCTAAAATGACTTCGATGAAAAGGATTATATTATTGTTGGACAATCGATCGATAAGAATGTTTATGACACGGAGGTTCAGATGAAAAGAACTTCTCAAGTTTCTCTAAATTTTTGGTAGATGAAACATTGAGCAACCATCATATATACATTATAGAGTCTCATCAAGCAACTACCAACATTTACCTTTTAGCCTTACGTGTGAGTCCAAGATCAATGAATCTTTAGAGAGAGAAAGTAGAGAGAGAGCAAAGTAGCGCAAGATGCAATTGTATTGAATATGGCGTGAAGTTCTTACAAAGACAAAGACCAAAGGGACTTAAATACCCTTGGTCAGATACAACACAGTATACGACTTTAGACACAGTATTTGACCAAGCCTATAAATACAATGATTACTATAAAATCAGACCTAACAATCTCCCCCTTAGTAATCATTGGCGCTTTGATCTTCAAAATTCATCTTCTAAATCAGCACGGACCATAAAAGCGACTTTATGAAGCAATCTGACTTTTACAAGAAAAATTCTTCTCAGCATCTTTCAGTTTGATTTGTCTTTGCTACCTTTGACAAGTCTGGACCAGTAGCTTGTGCTCTAAACGACACACCTCTTTTGAAAAACCTTGAATGAACTGTGGTGGTCGGAGCAGGAACAACAAAAGAATTAAAATGGCTGAGAGAATAGAATCTTTGAGCGAATCTTGATCATCAGATAAACGTTTTGAGCTCTTTGTCTCTTTATCATCTCCTTGACTTCTCTTAACTTTCCCCCTTATGACCTTGATGATTTGGATCAACTTGGTCATGCATATGTTGGAGACGAGACAGCTTAAGATCTGCAAAATCAAAGAAACGGAGAAAACAGGAGAGGTTTGCGCTAACCATTGATGGCGCAAAGTAAGGTTTGCGTTACACCAAGGTTGCGCAAAGAGAGGTTTGCGTTACACCAAGGTGGCGCAAAGTGAGGTTTGCGCGAAGCGAAGGTGGCGCAAAGCAAGGTTTACGCGACCAACTGATGGCGCAAAGCTGACTTAAACTTATAAAATTTTACCTTTTTAAGCTCTTTGACCCCCATTACACAAATGCACTAGATATGACAATTCAAGTTAGCATTCATATAAAGAAAATCAGATACTCCCCCTCAAAAACAGATATGATCATTAAGAAAAATTCTCCTTTTTCACTCCCCCTTGAATAATGCTCAAACCCATTTAAAAAGATATGAGAACACAATGAATGTAAACATCAATGTAGAAAGAAAAATATACTGAATATGTATTTTGAAACAACTAAATATATAAAAATTTAAACATAAACAAATAAAAATCTACTTAGTAAAATATCACAATAAAATCCATCAGATGAAATCAAATGTATGTATTTGGATACAGAAACAAGTTTTATTGCATATCAAGTTAAGACATGTTCAGTTTCAACAACTTTCATCAATCTATTCAGTGTGCTCGCATGTGAACTTCGATTAGCTTCCAAAAAATGCAATTCTAAAAATATAATAGAGAACTTTGCATGTAATCACACTAAGCCATCAAAAATTCAGACTTTCACAAATTTACAGGTTTATTGCAACTCAGAAATTTATAACCAACTATCATGAGATGTGTGCTCATTGGCATCTTTTAGCATTGTGCACTATGGCATCTTTACATGAGTGTGCTCTTTGGCATCTTTTAAGCGTGTGCACTTTTGGCATCTTTTTAATCAAAAAATTTATTAAGTAAAGAACATGCCGTAAACGTAACTTTCTATCTGACCCTATTGCAGGATTTGGGTCAGCCACTCCCAGACCAGTTGGCCTTAGGGGACTAAGTGTCAAGAACCCCTTGTTACTTACTTTCCCAGATCAGAAATGCTACATCGACACATCCTAAACCCATTCATACCAGTAGAACATGACTTTCGATCTGATTCTATAGAAGGATTTTGGTTCGATCACTCCCAGATCAAATGACCTTAGGGGACCAAATGACAAGCATCCCACAGAACTTACTTTCCCAAACCAGAAAGGTCACAGGTACAAACTTTTAAACTTAGAGATTTCTGATTTATAAGAATTTAATAATCATCTCAAACACAAGGTTTTACGACTAAGTGCTTAGCCCATATTTTCATTACGATCCGAAATTCCGACTTTTTAGGTTTTCTAAGCATTTTAAACTATAAATATTCCGAATCACACAACTTTAAAGCAATATCAAAAGCTACAAACATGTTGCTGACTTTTCGAGTTTTGTTAGAACTGAAATTGAACATATAAAAAAATTCAATATAAACAAATCAACTTGAAAATTTATCCTAGACACACATTTTATTCAAAAGAAAGAAAATTGTAAAACTTTTACTTTATAGAATAAAATTTGTAAAGGTTTAAACTTTTAAAATAACATGCCGATTTTTTTTAAAAAAATAGAAATATTTGATCGGCAAGTTATATTCAGTTGAAACAAAATATAATTCAATAATATCATCTTTCACACAATGTAAAAAAAATTTGTGTCTCATTTGTAAAAATTGGGTTGAACAAATTCAGGAGTTGAATTGAAAATGCTCAGATTCTTTTAAAACATTTGAGAAAACTGGAACAACATCATTATCAGAGATAAATGTAGCGGAAATTAAGTAGATGTACTCACAGTTTCTCATTAGGCAGAAGCTTAAAGCATTGAATAACGAGTCCTAGACTGATATATCTAGAAGTCATATTCTTTGAAGCACGGGTTCTGAGCTGAATTACTCAGAAGCCAAAGTCTTGACATTTAAGACCGGGTTTTGAACTGCTGTGTTCAAAAACCATAATATCTCTTACTCCCCCTTGACATGAGATGCCTGCAACTTTAAATCAGATTGAGACTTGGGTACCCACTTGAATTTGGGCCCGTGTTTGTTAGTTGCAGTTCGTATGGGGAAATATTTATAATATTTGACATGAGAAGCACGAGAAAGATGATCACAAGAATAGTAAGCACAATCATCAGATGAATACAAAGCATAATCATCTGAACTAGAATCAGAAGAAGAATATGAGACATTTTTTGAAATTTGAAACATTTGCTTTATAGAGTATTTTGAAACTTTATTACATGAAGCAAATGAATCACTATTATAAAGTCTGTCTACATATCTATCTCCATCAAACATAGAATCAGTTGATGTCCGCTTTGCTTTCCAAATCTGTTTCTTTGATGACTTGCTCAAAGTCCTATCTGAAAGATTAAAATCAGAAGAATTAGAACTGTCAGAAATAACTTTATCTTGTTTTTTCGACTTCTTTGACCGTCTTCTTTTACGCTTCGGTTTATAATACTGATCATTGAACGTAAAAGAATCATCAAGAATTTTAGACGAAATATTTAAATCAGAAGAAATAATTTTATCCAAGCAACCAATCTGATCAACTAATAAATCTGAATTTACTTCGGAGTTTGAAGAATTTTGAGAAAAGATTTTAAAATTTGAAACTTCCTTTTTATTTTTCTTAGAATCAGAAGAAAGGTCAGAAATATAATCTGGTTTTGGAGAAAATAATTTTTCTTCAAGACTAGAAGTCGTGAAAGAAAGAATGATATCAGATTCAATTGCCTTTAAAATATTTTGATCTTCTATCTTATCTTCAAGATTGATGATTTTGCTTTCTAATACTAACGAAGGAGTATATTTCTTAGAATCATAAATGATTGGAGAAATATTTTCCTTATCAGAATTAGGATCATAAGGATCAAAAAAATCATCAGACATTGAAGATTTGATAGGAGATATATCATTTAAAATTCTTCTGCCTCTCCTTGATTTTTCAGGGAAATATTTTGCATTTTCGCTTGTGTAAACAAAAGGAATTTCCTTTTTCTTGTTATTTGTCCTTTTCTCATTTTCGATTTCTAACACTTGCTTCTCATTCATCCAATCAATTTTAAACTGAGGAGCATAATGAGCAAGAGTCAGATAATCGTATTTATATAAAGTTGGGGATTTTTCAATCGCATTGTTTAAACAATGAGGATTTTCAAAACCAAGTCCCCACCTTTGTTTTAAAGCTTCTTCACTCCTCGGTTTGTTCATAAAAATTGTTTGTTCAGATTGGTTCATTCGATAAAGCTTTTCTTCTAATTTATTTATTTAATCTGAAAATTCATCTTTTAAAGAAGTCATTTTAGTCAAAGACTCAAGATAAGTCTTATTTGAATTTTCCAAATCATCCAATTTCTTTTGAAAGATGTCTTTAGTGTTTTGCAAAATAGATTTTTCATCTTTCAAAGAAATTTTTAGTTTGTCAATCAAATCTGACTTTTCAGAATTTAAATTCTTTTCAGATAAAAGCTTAGAGCGCAGATCAGATAAAGCAATTATCATGATATTCATCTGAGAGGTAATAAAATTGTAATCAAAATCAGTATATACCTCATCTTCATCAATATCAGAATCATCTGACTGATCATCTCCATCCAAGCACATCTGAGCGATTTCTACGTTTGCAGCTTCATCGTCGGAATGATCCATCCAGAATTCTTCTTCGGCAAGAAGAGCAGTTCCGTTCTCTCTCTTTTCAGCCAGTTCCAGTTTCTTCCGGTAGTAAGCTGAGTCCCTAACCTTCTTTGCTCGACACTCCTTTGAAATGTGCCCCGACTTTCCACAGTTGTACCAGGCAACAATCTTTGGCTCGGGAACTTTGACTGTTGAACCAGAAGTGAAGCGAAAAGTGTTGGAACCCGACCGTGGTTGGAACTTTTTCTGGTAATGCTGAGAGAGAAGGATCATAGCTTTCTGCAGAGCCTCACCATCATCATCAGTTGACCCGTTGTAAGCGTTATCAGACAACGCTTGTTCCGCCAGTTGGCTCGTGAGGAGTGCAACCGGGTCTACTGACTTCTTGTCCCTTTTCTCCAGTTTGGCCTTCTTCTCTAGCACCAAGCTCTCATCAGTCATTAGAATCTCGTATAGTTCCTGAATCTGCATTGTGGAAATCCGAACATCGTTCCTCAGTCTGTGACATGATTTGTTCCATTCAGGCTGAAGAGCATTAAGAAATTTCAGATTCATCTCAAGCTCTGTCTTGTTCACATTTATCTTTCGCAGATCATTCAGCACTGCACATAATCTGTCGAAAACACTCTTTATAGACTCACTTTCTTTGGCCTTGAACTCCTCAAAGTTGTTCATGAACCGAGTATGTCGGAGCTGAGTTGCGACCGAAGAACCAAGCATGATCTTTTCCAATTGTGCCCACAACATATTTGGATAATCCTTGCAATGATCAACCCGGTTGTAGACAGAGTTTGGTAAAGCTAGCATCAGATTAGCTTTCAGCTCTCGATCAACTTTCATTCGTGAAGCCTCTTCAGATATTGGAGGAGTCTCTTTATTAGGCTTTACGAAAGGTCCTTCAGTTAGAGACTTCATCATGTTCTCTCCATTAGCTTGACGCTCGATGAAGTTCAGAAATAGATCTTGCCATTGAGTGAATTCATTTTCATCGACAAGAATTGGAGGACGAGTTTCAGATCCCAAGGACATCATCAGATCACTTGTGTAGAACTTAGCTTGAAAGGAAAACTTTGCAGAATCCATTTTTCAGAAAAAAAATTCTAAGTCTGAGACTGGCGCAAAGTAGAGCTTTGCGTGAGAAGCAGAAGACGCAAACTGAGCTTTTCGCAAGCAGTTGAAGACGCAAAGTAAGCTTTGCGTGAGCTGGCTGTGGCGCAAAGTAGCTTTACGTTATACGAAGTAAACGCAAACTTAAGTTCTCGTTATCTGAAGGAGACGCAAACCAACTTTTCGTAAGTAATGGGAAACGCAAACTGTACTTTGCGTAGGCTAAGTGATATGCAAACAGAACTTTGCGTGAGTAGAAGGTTACGCAAACTAAGTTTTGCGTGATGAACTTGTAATGCAAACTGAGCTTTGCGTGACACAGATGAAGCGAGAACCTGTAACAAACTGAAACAAAATAAGGAAGATCATGCAATTCAAAAGATGAACTCGCGCAAAGTACTATGAACTGGCGCAAAGTAGAGATCTAGCGCAAACCGAAGGAAACCCACAAAATCTTATAAAAACTCGATTTCAAAACTAAATTTGATAAAATTTTCTTGTACAAAAACAATCGAAAACAACTTTTTAACACAATTCAAACAAAAAATTCGATTAAAAACACAAACACAAGATTTCAAGAATTGTACAGTACGTCAAAACCAAATTTTCAGAAACTTCACTAAATCTCAAAACCGACAAACAAAACTAGTTTTTCTTGACATTTGATGTGAATCAAAAGTGTTTAGCATCTAAAATCGGATCCAACAAACCAAATTTCGCATAAACTCGATCAAAAACACACCCGAATTTGATGAAAAATCAAGAAAACGAGATTTTCTTAAAAAATTCAAGAAAATCGATCAAATTTTCGATTAATTCAACAAATTCAGGAACAAAAAATCAATCTCTCAATCCTCTCAAGATTCAGATGGCTCTGATACCAATTGTGAGTCCAAGATCAATGAATCTTTAGAGAGAGAAAGTAGAGAGAGAGAGAGAGAGCAAAGTAGCGCAAGATGCAATTGTATTGAATATGGAGTGAAGTTCTTACAAAGACAAAGAACAAAGGGACTTAAATACCCTTGGTCAGATGCAACACAGTATACGACTTTAGACACAATATTTGACCAAGCCTATAAATACAATGATTACTATAAAATCAGACCTAACATTACGTATATGAAACTCTAGTGTTATTGTTACCAACATGTTGATTACACTTACATGACTTCACCAAATTTCTCTCATTGATGGTAGATGTTATCTTTTGGACCATCTCGGTTTGATCTTCTTAAGACGACCGATTGGATTCCACTCAATAGGGATCCCAACTTACGTGTTCTTGATATTATTAGGAGTAATTCGTTCTTTCACTTTATCACAAGGGTAAATGGTTTTTTTACATGTCTCTCCCTTAAATCTTTATGGTGTAATATGAAGAACGAAAGTGAGTATATGTTCACTATGCACTTCATCGATTTAGCCACAACATGGATGCAATGGATTCTAATAATTTGAAGCATGACATGTTCACCAAGTTTACTTCAGATTCACCTTTATCATCTACCACAACAAAAAAAATTTCGCCAAAAGATTGAACATTTATGAACTTGATTTGTCAGCTATTTGGAACAAATCATACTCCATGATTTTGGACAATCTTGTGTTACACTTCATGGATTCATCCTTCCTCTCACAAAACCATGTATGAAGTGTGAACATAATTAATTCCACAAAAGTGGTAATTGGTAATGTTCTAGCCTTTTGGATTTGTTATTGAAGTCTTCAGCATAATAGCTTGTCATGAACTCATGACAATTCCAAGGAAAGTGCACATGAGACCACCTATAAAAAACTACCCTTTGAGATATGATAACCCTCGTTCCGGAGTGTTATTTATTACTCTTTTCTAGTGTTTTATTTCTCATTTATACCCACTTTTGCGTCCTTCAATCTTCATTTGGTCCATAATGAAAACACGTTGTGATAATGGCATCAAAAGTAATTTTATGTAGAAAATATCAATACTGTCGGGGCGGGCACTGTGTGCCCTCGTTGGGCATCTGAATACCCATTGACAAAAGCTTTATCCGATTCCTATGGGTTATTTGGAAGATTTCAGCAATGATTGGGGAATATTAGAGGATCCTTGGAAGATATGAAGTTCTATTACCCAATGGTTATTATCCAATTTCTCTAATATAAAATCAAGGCTTGGGATGAATTCTCTAATCACTTCTATCATCAACATCTTCAAGATTCTAAATTTTCTCTCCTCAAAATTAGAATTTAGACTTGAAGATTAGAGTAGCTCTAATTTCTTGCATTAATTTTTTGTACTTTAATTTTATGCATTAAAATCCTAGTACTTTAATTTCTTGCATTTTATTTCTAGTACTTTAATTTCTCGCGTTTTATTTCTAGTACTTTAATTTCCGTATTTTATTTCCTACTTTGTTTGTACTTTATTTACATTAATGCAAGTAGTTAATTTGTATTTCCTTTCTTATATTATGTCTTATATTATTAGTATGAGCTAAGCACCTCTTGGGTATTGGTGTGAGCCAACTTGAGACTAGTAGGCAACACTTGGGTGTGACCATCGTTACTAACTCTTAAGCTTGGTCACTTAAGTCGGGACTTAAACTCAATGCGGATAAGCCGATCACTTTGAAGTGTTAATATTAGATCTTGATCTCGAGAGGGGTGAATTCGAAATACGGCTTAAGTGATGCACAAAGATTTGAGAGAGTCTTTGATAACCACGTAGAGATACGGGTTTTTTATGATTTACTAAGGTTCAAACGTTGGTCAAGATTTATATCACAAAGATATTTGGGCATACTGATAGAACTTGATTTTTTTTTTCAACTTAGTTAAATCGACAAGAATAAGATTTGGTAACGACAGACACTTTATGAGCATTTTGTAGGACTGGTCTTTAAAAATCCACTTTCGAGAGATCGGACTTTTTATAGACATTCCGTACTACAAAGTGCCCGACCATTTTGTTACTACGTTTCTCTCAAGGAAAGCTTACACCCATACCCATTCTTTAATTATAAATTTTATTTCGTATTTTTAGCATTAATCCACCACCAAAACGATAATTTTTCTCACAACCAAACTTGTGCAAGAAGTTCACGAAAATATCTGATTCTCGGTAGTCCAGTCCCTGTGGAAACGATACTCGGTTTTACGACCATTATATTACTTGTAGCGATCCCAGTGTTGGTATATACTTGTGCCCACGCTGGGAAATACCATGTCCACGCTGTGAGTACACGATAAATAACTACCAAGTTTTTGGCGCCGTTGTCGGGGACTGGCACAGTTTTATATCTTGAGATCTTGATTTTCATTCGAGCTTGTGTCACTTGTTTCATTTTTAAAACATTTTTCGTGTTGTATGCCACAGCTACAACATGGAGAACTTGTACCTCTTGATCTTAAAATTGAAAAGACTTTTAAAAGAAGAAGAAGAGGTAGGAAATCGGCAAAATCCAGTTTTAAATCAAACCATGGCGGCAGAGGAAGTAAATCTTCCACCTCCGCTTGTGAAAACAACGATTAAAATTGTCGATGACAAAGAAAGGGGAATACGGGACTATGCAACACCTATGTTTGATCAATTAAAATATGGGATTCTTAGGCCCAACATTACTACGCAAAATTTTGAACCGAAACCGGTAATGTTTCAAATGATCCAACCAATGGGTCAATTTGGGGATTACCTTCAGAAGATCCACACTCTCACTTAAAAATCATTTTTAGAAATGACGGATCATTTTCTTTTTCCCGGAGTTTCCGCAGAAGCCTTATGGTTGACACTCTTCTCTTACACATTGAGAGATAGAGCCAAAGCCTGGCTAAATTCTCAGCCACCTCATTCAATTGATACTTGGACGAGTTTAGATGAAACTGATAGGTCCATTGAGACCATGATTGGTATTGATTGAATGATAAACAAGAGATTGAAGGGTAGAAATCAGTAATTGAATGTAGAGAATTAAACTACACTACTAGAGAGAATACGGCTGAATGTCTACATTGCAAATATGAAAAGTTAACCTAAAACTTATTACATGACTCCTATTTATACCCCCATACCCCCTTGTATACAATTAAGCCCAAACCCAATACAAGACTGAATACAATAAAGTAGATTACTTTATAAAACTTCTAAAGTGAACATAAAATATGTTCCGACATTCTCCCCCTAAGTTTTGTAAAGTAATCATTCTCTGATCAGCTCCACCTTCAGTTCCTCTCCCCCTTGATTTCTTTAGAAAACTTAGTGTTGCATAAACATCAAAGCATCCTTAATCTCCCCCTAGAATGTAGCTCTTATCCTTGGAGTTTCAACTGAAATATCAGATCTGATGTAGACAGTAACCTCGACTGAGTGCACATAAAGACAACTTTTGACTTTAGTAAACCCAACACATTCCTTAACGCCCACAAGAATGATATGTGTGGATTATGGAGTGACAACCAAGTGCATCTTCAGTGTATAACATCTTATCTATCTTTGAACCATGAGTTGAAATTAGAATTCAACTTAAGAACTTTATCTGATAAGCATACGGGCGGTAGCATCCGGTAGCAACACTACAAGGCAAGGGTTAGAAGGCAAGAAATTGTTAAACAACAGATAGAAGATACTCATACTGACTTCTTTCCAGAATGCTGAATAATCAAACCTAGAACTCCTTTCTTCATGAATCAGCTGGATGATTATAAGCGCTCAGGATTCTGAATTACAACTCAAATAGCAGAACAATGATTGCATTCGCTCACACTACTGAGTGATCAAGTCAGAAGAATGATAAAGTACTTTCAACGGTCTAACCACAAAAGAAGTTCTCCAGACTGATGATTGCAGATGCTCAGGCAGCTAACTCAATCCAAGCAGAGACCAAATCATCAAATCCAGAATCTAAAAATCTTGACAGGCATGAGCACTCGTGTAATAATAGATCAGTTGCTAATGATATGTGATCAACATGTGATAGGAGTGATGTCACATATGTATTCCGAGTATAAAGCTCAGGAATAGGGCAAACTTGTATCAAAATGGGTTCAGAACAGTGAGAATTCTCAAAAATATCAAAAACTTTTGCAAAAACACCACAATTCGTAGATCCCTATTGACAATGAAGCAAAATTCGCCAGATGGCATGGCCTATATCACAAAATTCGCAAAGGCTTCTTCTGCGAATTCCCAACTTTCGCAAGCCTCATATATCTGAATCCTCGCATTTCGCAGAACACATACCTGCGAATCCTTTAGAATTCGTATTTCACATGCTTGCGAATTCTCAACTTTCGCAACACTCTAGCATGCAAATCCTCTACTTAGAACATTTTTATGTTTGGAAGCCACTTTTCGCAAAGACTCATCCTGCGAAATCTTGACATTTCGTAATGGGTGGCCTGCGAATTCCTTAGAATTCGCACACAACTTGTGCACAGTAGTCTGTGAATCCTTTAACTTTCGCATGTAACTACTTGCAAATTCCTCCCTTGTAATTTTGTTGTGTCCAATGTTCTTTCTGCGAATTCTTCAACAAAAACTTCATTTCTGCGAGTTCTATCAACATCTGCGAGTTCTTCAACAAAATCCTGCGAATTCTTGTAGATCTGGAACGATTTTTACATATCTTCCAACAAAACTTTCAAAACTTCGAGTTTTGAGTTTAAACTTTGAACGAAGGTTCAAAAACACCTTATGAGCAAATTTGTAGTTGATCATCTTGTAAAATTTTGAATCTAAACATCAATTCGATCCAACTACAGTGATAAATGGTTTTCGAACTGTAAATACTCAAAATCGACAGATTCGATTTTCTGAAATGAAATTGATACTAGTAATTGATTCAATAATGATCTACAGTAACTTCTGAATCAATTTAACAACATATAACATTCAAATCAACACAAATCCAGAATTGAAATTTTCAACAGACTGTTCTATTCAATAACCAAATCAGATCTCGATTGTTCAGAAAATTATATCTCTGTTTATCTCTGATACCACTTGATAGGTCCATTGAGATCATGATTGGTATTGATTGAATGATTAACAAGAGATTGAAGGGTAGAAATCAATAGTTATTGAATGCAGAGAATTAAACTACACTACTAGAAAGAATACGACTGAATGTCTACATTGCAAATATGAAAAGTTAACCTAAAACTTATTACATGACTCCTATTTATACCCCCATACTCCCTTGTATACAATTAAGCCCAAACCCAATACAAGGCTCAATACAATTAAGTAGATTACTTTATAAAACTTCTAAAGTGAACATAAAATATGTTCCAACAGAAACATTTCTAAAGAAATATTTCCTCCCACTAGGAACGTGAAATTTAGAAATGAAATTTTAAAATGTTTAAACAAGAGGAAGATGAGGCAGTATCGGATGCATGGGAGAGATTTAAAGAATTAATTAGGAAACACGGAATCCTTCACTGCATCCAATTAGAAACATTTTATAATGGTATTTCTAATTCTGCTCAAATCATCCTCGATGCCACGACTGGTGGCGCTTTTACAGCAAAAACGTACAACGAGGGGTATGACATTTTGGAAAAAGTTACCAATAACAACACCAATTGGTCCAACCCTCGTACCATTGTTCCTAAAAGTGCGTCAGGAGTTTGCGAGATTGATGCCATCTCTGCTTTAAATGCACAAATTGTAGCTTTAATAGATTTGGTTAAAAACAATTTAAACCTTAATGGAGAAAAGAGTCAAGTGCATGCCATAAATCAAGCTTTAAATGAGTCGTGTACTTTTTGTGGAGAAAATCATCCTTTTGAGTGTTGCCCCGGTAATCCCACGTCGGTGAACTATGTTGGGAATCATGCTAGTAATAGTCCATTTTCCTAGACATACAACCCAAATTGGAGAAACCATCCAAACTTCTCATGGTCGGGAAATCAAGGACTTCAACCCCCCGGGGCAAGTCAAGTCTAAAACCGACCACCAAATCCCCCGGGGAACAAAATGTACCTAGGCAACAAAATCACATGTACCTAGGCAACAAAATGTATCGGATAGTAGTGGTTCAATTGAATCATTACTAAAAGGTTTTATAAACCAAACCAATGCAACCTTGAGGGGTTTCGAAACCCAACTTGGACAATTTGCTATCGAACTCAAGAGCAGACCACAGGGGACTTTGCCAAGTAACACCGAAAACCCTAAGGGAATCTACAAGGAACACGTCAAGGTTGTAAGCATAAAAGAAATTGAGAGCTTAGATAAGTCTAAGAAAGTCGAAAATCCATCACCCTCACCGATTTTGAAAAAGGACTCACATGTTTTTGATAGCTCAAACTTTTCGGACCTGCTCCCTTCTCCTAACACAGCAGAAAACCCAGAAACTTCAGCCAAAATAGCAGGCCCAATTGTTTCATGCAGCCCAACACATCTTGCCCACCGTGGGCAGACTATGCCCATTTTAGAACCAGTTCTTCCATGCATGCCCGAAAAGAACAAAGCAACCCCAAATCTGCGAGACTTACCTTTTCCTGAGAGATTAAAAACCAAAAATGTGGATGAACAATTCAAAAAGTTTTTGGACATTTTCAAACAACTCCACATTAACATTCCTTTTGTCTAGGATCTCGAGCAAATGCCAAGTTATGTTAAATTTTTGAAAGATATTCTCAACAAGAAACGAAGGTTGGGATAATTTGAAACTATTGCTTTGACCAAAGAATGTAGTGCATTGTTTACATGCAAAATCCCTCCGAAGCTAAAGGACCCGGGGAGTTTCACCATCCCGTGTTCTATCGGGGGACAAGAAGTGAGACATGCTCTATGTCATTTGGGAGCAAGAATAAACCTCATGCCTTTGTCAGTTTTTAAAAAAATTAGGAATTGGGGAAGTTCGACCCACCACAGTCATGTTGCAACTCGCGGATAGATCTTTGGAATATCCGAAAGGAAAAATTGAGGACATTTTGGTAAAAGTCGATAAATTTATCTTTCCGGCTGATTTTCTAGTTTTAGACTATGAAGCAGATAAGGATGTCCCCATCATTTTAGGAAGACCATTTTTGGCAACCGGTAGAACCTTGATAGACGTGAAAAAGGGTGAGCTAACTATGAGAGTGAACGACCAACAAGTAACTTTCCATGTTTTCAAATCATTTAAGTTTAATGGTGAAATTGAGGATTGCTCATGCCTAATGCCTTAGATGATAATTTTGAATTGAGGTTGATTAGTTGTTTAGGGGAAAATATTTTGGATGATGATTTGGTTGAGGTTGTAGATGAACTTGAGAAATTTGACTTCAATGATAGAACAACCCAGGTTCCCTCTATAATTAAGGCACCCGAACTCGAATTAAAGCCACTTCCTACTCATCTTAAGTATGCTTATCTCATGGAAGAGGAAAAATTACCCATAATTACTCTTCCAATTTAAGTAGTGAGGAAGAAGTGAAATTAATAGAGTTGTTAAGAGAACATAAGAAGGCCATAGGATGGACAATAACAGACATCAAAGGAATTAGTCGTTCTCTTTGCCAGGATAAGATAATTTTGGAGGATAATGATAATGTCGAAATTCGACATTATTTATAATCTAAAAGTAGTGGAAAATGCGCGATCCCAAGGGAAATAGTATTCAAGTTAATTGGTTTTTGGAAGAAAAGTACAGGTCGAGATGGGATGAGAAGAAGAAGTAAAATTCAAGGTAAAATCAACTAAAATGTTGATAAGGGAAGTCGTACCCAGCTTGGGGAAGTTGATGAGAAACCTGAAGTGCCCAAAGCAAGAAACAGTGGCCAATGCGGTCTCCCGCATGGGTTTAGGTGAAGCGGGCGACTTGCCACGTGACCCAACCCGCGCCATGATCTGAAACTCTTATGTCGTTTCTTTTCAGCTTGGGTTAGGGGGTTATCGTTAGGGTATTATTGTATCCAAGATTTAAGTGTAAAAATCAACACTTGTAAAGTCAAATATAGTCAAAGTCTTGTAAGTCAATGTTGTTTACCTTGTAATTGTACATGGTCCTTGACCATAGAAATACCTTTGTTCCTTGTAGGTGTAAGAGGGAGTGTAGCTAAGACTTGTAATTGTAAGATTTGTGAGATCAATGATATTGATACTTTCTCTCTCTACACACTCTCTCTAGATCAAAGCTTAATTGTCATATTTGGATCCATCTTGTTTGATTGTGCTTGAATTCTTGGACGAACATTTGGTATAAGAGCAAACCATTAAATTCAGATCATGGATTGGAACATTTTGTTGGTCAAAATCATTGGAATTCTTTCCAAAATTGGAAGAACTCGCAGGTCGACAGTTTTTGGTGCTGTGGAAGATCGAAGTCTTTTGTTTTTTCAAAATCAGAGTGCAAGATTGATTGGAAAGTGTTCACATGATCAATTGGAACAAGTTTCATTTGGATTACACAATCAAATTCACAATAGATATCTGTGAATTTTGATTTTTAGAATTTTCTTGAAACTTTTAGTTTGATCTCTGTGTTTGTGATCAAATCTGTATTCCTGTTGTTTGTTGTTGAAATTTGTGTTAGAAAGATTGATCAATTGTATATTTCGAGCATAATTGTAAAGTTTCAGAGTGTAATTGCAAATTTTGATCAAAAAATGACCGAAATTGCAAGTTTGATTGAAGAACTCGCAAGATCTGGAGAACTCACAAGCTTCATGATGAACTCGCAGACTTGAAGAACTCACAGAGGGCAAGAACTCGTAGGGGTGAAGAACTCGCAGACCAAGTGTTTTTGTGTTATTATCTGTGACGAAGGCAAGAACTTGCAAGGAACCTTTTTCAAGTGATTTTCTATTTCTTGGATTTTTCTAAGTATAGAAATCGCAAGGTTCGATGTACGACAAGTAAGAACTCGTAAGCCTCCATCTGCGACTTCTCAGAATTCGTAAGCTACACTTTGCGACAACCTCTTCTGCGACAAGTAGAGCTCTGTGACAAGTTATTTGTTGAAAAATTTTCTAAGTACAGAACTCGTAAAGGAAGATTTTGTGAATTTTGTTGAATTTTTTTTTGAAGTATAGAACTCGTAGACTCTTGCGACGAGTGATCTTGTGTTTCTCAAATTTACCTAAGTCAATAACTCGCAGACTGAAGTCTATGAATTATGAGAACTCGCAAGTCAAAGAACTCACAAGTCAGTGTTCATCCAAGAACTCGCAAGCCTTTATATATGAGTTGTGGGAATTTGTTAAGTGTTATTCACGTTAAGTACAAATTTTGCACATCGAGTCTTGCGACAAGTCAGAACTCGCACGCCAAAGCCTGCGATAAGTAGAGAATTCACACACTGAAGCATGCGACAAGTTAGAAGTCGTATCCCATTGCTTGCGACTTCCTCTTTGCGATAAGTTTGTTGTTCATTTTGTGACTAAGTACAGAACTCGCATACCATTGCTTGCGACTTTTATACTTAGATTTTTTTTAATTTTTAAATTTTTTCAAGGTTGACCAAATTTTGACTTTTTCAGTTTGAATTTTTTGGAACAATCACTTTCAAGTAATCATTTCAAGATGTCTACAAGAATGTCAAAGAGAGATTGTGACATAGCATACATGCCTGAGATACCTGCTATAGAAGCTAAATGAGATAAATTGAAGATTCAAAATTCAAATCTTCTAGATCAGATTCAGGAATTGAAAGCAAAATATGTTCTTTCTCAGAAAAATCTTAATTGTTCAAAATGTATTAATGATTCTAAATCAGATTTTGTAGGTATTATCGAGACAAAAGAGAAAGAAATTGAATTGAAAGAGAGAGATAATTACTCTTCAAAGCAAATTGAAGACAAGTGAAAAGAATTCAACAGAGCTGAAAGCTGAATCAGTTGATCTACAGAGCAAGTTTATAGCTTTTGAAGAGAAAATATTTGCATTGGAAGCTAAAAATGTTGATCTAATGAAAAGTTTCCATGTAGATAAAGATAAAGCTGATTTGGAGAATGTTTACACTCAGAAACTCTCTGATTTTTCTAAGAAAGCTTTTCAAGAGAAGAAAGACCTTGAGCTTAGATGCATGAAACTTTCTAAACAAGTCTCAGAATTTGAAAAGATTTTAATCACTGAAAGAGACATGTTTGCCAAAGAAAGAAAAGTTCTTGAAGAAAAATCCATTGATCTTCCCAAGCAAATTTCTACTTTACAAGACTTACTTGAAAAGGAAAGACAAATTTATCAAGAAAAGAAAAAGTCTTTTGAAGCTGAAAAGAAAAACTCTAAAAAGAGAAATGTTGGGATTTTCAAGGAGATTTCTCTTAAGAATAAGAACTTGGAAGAAGACTTTGAACAAGAAAGATAAATCTTTGAAAGTGAAATATCTAAGCTCACTAAAAAGTTATATGTTCTATCCTCAGACATTATAAAAGAACAGATAGTCAAGTCTGATTTGAAAAAGATGATTGACACAATATTTTAAGAAAGAAATATTTTGTCTGAAAAGATAAAACAACTTGAAGTTACAAATGTTGAATTATGTAATCAGTTTGTTCTTTCAAAATTGCTTCAAGTTCTATTCATGAAAATGTTTCCAAAAAGAACAGTGTCAAATCAAAAATTGTTAATTCAAATCAGATTTGTCCTTCTGATCTGTTTTATATTAAATCTGTTGATAGTTCAAATAACTATAATTCTAAAGGAAAATATGCTTCTAAGAGAGAACAAATGGTATGGAGAGTGAAGGATTCTTCTGATGAAAAGAAGATTGATAAATCATCTACATCCACATCAAAGGCCAAGAAGAACAGTGTACATAAAGGTAAATCTTTTGGCAAACCTTATACAATTGTTTCTGCTAATCATCTTATCAGCTTGGCTCAAAAGAAGATTTGTTGTTCTTACTGTGGAGCAAATGATTTTGTAAGTAAAAATTTTGTTAATTACTGGTATGGCTCATACTATATTACTCCTAAAGGAACTACAATTAACAGATCTGGACCCAAATACAGTGGGGTACCAAAAACGACTCAATCTGTTTTGCGGACACCACAAGTAAAGAGGGAGTAAGAGCATAGACTTCTAAACACATCAGTTTAGGACTTATTCTTCAATGTTTAAGAATATTGGGTTTTGAACAAAGCAGTTCAAGACCCGGTCTTCAATTTTAAAGAATATTGGTTTCTGAATACGACGGTTCAGAACCCGGTCTTCAAAGAGTATTTGACTTCTGAATTTACTCCAATCCTAGTAATTCAAAACTCGTTTTAATGATTAAGGATACTTTGATTCAAATATTATTATCTTTACAAATTTTGTTCAGATAAGGATATTTTGCAAATGTCAAGGGGGAGCTTATCTGAATCTAACTCATTATATCATGATTTAAGGGGCAACCTAAATTATTTGTAAGTATATTCTGAACTAGATCTCTGATTATTTGAAAGAAAAACAAATTTCGAACATGAAAAATATTTTTTGAAATGTTCAAACCACTTCTGGTTCTCAAAAGATTTCATGACTTTACAAGTGTGATTTTAAATGTTTTTCATACTAGAGCTTTAATGTTTAACTGACCGTGTGTTTCCAAAGATCAATACTTGTGTATTATCTTGTCTATATACTGTCAAGTATTTACACACACCGGTTCAGTACTTTATTTGAAATTGTTATTACCATGTCTCAAAGCGAAACAACTTTTCGATGGTAATACCTTCATTTGATTTCAATATTGTTGAGCATCTGTCATCATTTCAATCTTTGTGCGTTAATTGCTAAATTGTTTATATTCGTTCATATAAACAAACTATCAAGTTCTTTGACACCCCAACCATTTCATGTCTATACTCATGATATTTGATCTGATTGATACATTTTCAGATTCTCAAAACAATTCTCTAGATTTCATTTCATTTATTCATTATCCTTGTTTTGAGAGATCTTCAAAGTTCATATGCTCAAATTTCATTCATATTTTTTATGAGCATACATTTATCTGACATATGTACATCATAATTTGTGCTTAATTGTTCAAGAAAAACTGTTGAACAACATATATTTTTTTAGGAAAAAATTACATTGGATTCGTGTGAGAACTTAAACATAACTTTTATGGATTCACGTTAACCAGTGTTTCCTACCTAAGAAGTTATCCTTTGAGTGATTGAGGGGTGAGGGGTCTAAATCAAAGAGTAGGGGAGGAAGTTCATTTGGTTGAACAATCTCAGTGTATGATGAGGTACAATAAAAACGAGAGATTGGTTATAAGTGAGCTTAAATGTTCAAAAGAAAGAGGGTGTGAGAACAAAGTCAAAAGAAAAATGAATACTATACACCAACTTTTTCTGAGACGGGCAACCACATTACTGATTGGTTCACATTCTTTGGTGACCATAATTGAAAAAGGCAGTGAGCCCATGCCAACTCTTGCTTTAACCCCACCAACCACTCATTTCTTTCTTGACAAAGAAATGTTTCAATTTCTTTGGGGATGCAACATATATGCTATCCGTTCTTCACTTGGAAATTCTGGATATTGAAAAAGAAGAAAATATGCCCCATCTTCGACCTTCAATCATGCACATTGAGTCCATGTAATACTATTGTTGTCTCAATGGTTTACATATTTTTAAGCCTGATAAAGCAATCTTTATGCTTAATTCTTTCATACACAAGCACATTCACACAGAAAATTCGTTTTTCTGTCAGAACGTTCATAGAATTACTTTGTGTTATTCGATGATTGAATGGAAGACCTGGGGAGTAAACATCACTAAAGCTCCTTGTACAGTACATCCGTTGTACTAAGTAGCGTTGTCCTACTTACATGCATTTTAACTGTATCATTTGTTGATTTAGGTTTACAACTCTTATTATATCTGAATTTGAAAAGATCCGGGTATATACATGTTATGAATTGACGGATACTCAGATCAAAAGGGCGGAGATTGTCATTTTATCATAAAGGGGAAAGACAGTGATGACTTGAAAAAGTTTTGATGATTTTGATGCTCACAACTCATCAAAAGGGGGAGATAATCTGGAATTTTTAAGTCAGATGAATATTTTTTAGTTAGATGAATATTTTGAAAGTTATTTCAAGAGATTTTCTGAAAAAGCGATGTAATCATGAAAAAGGGAAGTTTAAAATTTTCCAAAGAAAGAAGATTTGTGAAAGTCAAGAATCTCGAGAATATATGTCAAAGTTTTATAGAGATGATTCAAGAAAGTTCGTTTTTCAAAGACTGTTCAGGGATCAAAGACTGAAGTTACAAGTTATCCAAAGATCCCTCAAAGATGCAAAGTTTAAAGATCAAAGTTTCAAAGATTTCATATTCAAGACTTGATGATTTTCCAAAGTTTAAAGTTGTCAGAGATAAAGTTTTGAAGAATCAAGAGCTGAAGACTGCTGTCAATTTTTTTTAAATCTTGAATACAAAGGGGGAGAATGTTAGGGTATTATTGTATCCAACATTTAAGTGTAAAAGTCAACACTTGTAAAGTCAAATATAGTCAAAGTCTTGTAAGTCAATGTTGTTTACCTTCTAATTATACATGGTCTTTGACCATATAAATACCTTTGTTCCTTGTAGGAGTAAGAGGGAGTGTAGCTAAGACATGTAATTGTAAGATTTGTGAGATCAATGATATAGATACTTTATCTCTCTACACTCTCTCTAGATCAAATCTTAATTGTCATATTTGGATCCATCTTGTTTGATTGTGCTTGAATTCTTGGACTAACAGTTAATTTTTGACAGAGTTTGACGGCGGCTAGAGAGGCGATTTTTGAAGCAAGGAAGCGATGGAAAAGCAAAAAAGGTTGAAAGATCTAGTGGATAAAGATTATAGAAGCTATTTGCAATTGGGTATGATTGGAGAAGTGATACCTCAGGGAGTTTTTGTTAATCTTTAAGCATTTTTTTGTCTAAACAATGTTTGGGTTTTCGAATTGTTCTTGTAGTATTTTGTTTTCTAACACCCCCAACATCTAATCCTTACATGTTGGGGGTTGGATGAATTTTGGGTTGAATAACCATGTTACTATGTGTTTGAGCATTGTATTGGGTTATTGTTATTTTTCAATGAAGCATATGATATAGTTTTAATGCTTTCATTAGTTTGATCAACTAGTGAATTATTTCTTAATCTTAATTTTCTTTGAGAAAAGTTCTTTAAGATTTGATGTTAATATTGTATCCCTAGAGTAAGAAGTGGATAGAGATATACCAATTCAACTCTAGATCTTTTTAATCCTGTTCTGTATTATGATTGGGTATCAATTGTTGAGATCGAGAGATGAAACAATTCTTTCCGATGATAATTGTTATTATAGCTCGAGAGAGTATAACAACTTATTTTGTGATTACTTCATTGATCATTAACCCGGTTCCTTGTCAATCATTGTGTTATGTGACAATTTAACCTGAGAGGATTCCAATCCCCCAACAGTTTTTCCAAAACCGTTTTTGCTTACTTGCAAGATTTAAGTGTTCTCGTCCGTTAATTATTCTATGATTTTTGTCATCGCAATTTCAAACCGAACTTCTTATCGTTTAGTTAATAGTTAATATAGTCATTGTGTTACTTAATACCTGGCTCCTTTGGTTCGATACTCATACTTCCGTACGTATTACTTGAGTAGACACTGTACACTTGCGGTACGATTGGGGGGGGGGGTTAAAACCCACTTATCATGTTTTTGGCGTCGTTGCCAGGGAGCCTGTTTGTATTGATAACACTCCAGTTATTTACAGTTTTCAGACTCGACTATTTATGCGCCTAAAGGTTCGTGTGTTTTGTATCGCAGGTTACTCTTTGGTTTATGCCAAGGAGGAGACTCTTTAGAGATCTCGAGCCCCTTGATCCGAAGATAGAGAGAACTTCACGTCATTTAAGACGAGAAGCCTGAACCCGAACCGCAAGGAGAATGGCTGACAACAGAGTGAATGGCAACCAACATGAGAACAACAATCCTCCTCCAGCCCCACTGGTCCGAGTACTGATGAGAACTTTTGCCACTCCGACTCTGGCAACATCTCATATGGGAGTGCAAGAACCGAACGTTGCCGCGAACAACTTTGAAATCAAACACGACACTATCCAACTTGTTTAGGCAAACCAATTCGGAGGAGCGGCATCGAAAGATCCACATAGTCACCTCTGTTCATTCGAAAAAATCTATAATACATTCAAGATGAACGGAGTACCTGATGATGCCATCAAGTTGAGGTTGTTCCCTTTTTCTCTAAGAGACCGGGCTGCCACGTGGGAGGAGAATTTGACTGCTGGTCAAATTAATACATGGGGCGAGATGGTGGCAGCATTTCTCAACAAGTTCTTCCCTCCGGGCCGCACGACCCAACTCTTGGATGAAATCACCCATTTCGCTCAATGGGACCAAGAGTCATTATATGAAGCTTGGGAGAGGCACAAAGCGATGCTAAAGAAATGCCCTCATCATGGTCTACATGGGTGGATGATCATCCAAACGTTCTTTGGAGGGTTACACCCTCAATTTAAGAATGATATTACTGTCGCCGCGGGTGGAGCCCTCATGAACAAGACATATGAGGAAGATTTAGAACTCATCGAGAATTTGTCGGAACACAGTTACTCTACTCCATGCTTATCTATTAGACGAGTAGCTAGTGTTCAAGAATCTGACGAATTAAAGCAGGTTAAGGCACAGTTGGCCACCATCAACAACCAACTGAAGGGAACTTCTATGCAGATTTCGGTGCCTAGTGATGGGATGTCGGATCATTACTCGTAATTTGAACCATCAGAACAAGTTAACTTTCTTCAGAACCGAAATAACCGACCACAGAATGACCCATTCTCCAACACATACAATGAAGGATGGAGAAGACATCTGAATTTCTCATGGATCCAACCACAGAATGGTCCAAAAGAGACCATAGGACAACAACAACAACAATTTGGTAATCATTCTAATTTTTCATCTTCTTCTAATTCTAATAATGTGTATCGTCCTCTAGGTTACAATCAAAGGAGGCAAGAAGAAGGGCAAACTTTGGAGAAAAAGTTGGGGCTTGAGGAAATGATGATGAAGTTCATTTCAAAGATGGATAAGACTGTGGAGGGGATCGCTTATTCAGTGAGCACTTTAACAAACATAGTAAGAACAGTGAAGGCGGCTATTGATCAGAATATTGCGTCTATTCAAATTCTAGAGAGGCAAGTAGGCCAAATCGCGGAAGCATTGCAATCCCGGATCCAAGGCAAATTTCCTAGTCAAACGGAAAGAAAGCCAAGGGAGGATTGCAATGCCATTTAGTTACGAAGTGGCAATGAGCTGATAAAGGATCCAACTCGGGAACTGGTGATAGAAGAGAGAAAAGTGCCCGAAGCGAGAGTGGAAGAAGAGGATGAGGAGAAGGTAGATGAGAGCATCGAGATGGAAACGCCGGAGGCAAAAGATAAAGGGAAGGAACAAGAAAGCGTCACCATGAGACATACAGTTAAACCTAGTGCACCAAACGTGCCATTCCCAATCGTCTAAAATCCCACAAGGACGATGTTAATTTTGCTAAGTTTCTTGAAGTGTTTAAAAAATGCATATTAACATTCCTTTTGCAGATGACTTGGCACAAATGCCATCTTATGTGAAATTTTTGAAGGACATTCTTTCAAATAAGAGGAAGATCAACGAGCTGGCGACTGTTACACTTACTGAGGAGTACAGTGCTATAATCTAACACAAACTCCCCCGAAAACTTAAAGATCCAGGGAGTTTTACTATACATGTTCGTAGAGGAAACTCTGAATTTAGTAAGGCATTGTATGATCTTGGTGCGAGTATTAATTTAAAGCACTTGTCTATTTTCAGGAAACTTGGACTTGGGGAGGTGCATCCTACTAATGTTACCTTACAACTTGCTGATAGATCGATCAAGTACCCGTATGGAGTTATTGAAAATGTGCTGATCAAGGTGGACAAGTTCTACTTCCCAGTAGACTTTGTGGTTCTTGACATGGATGAAGATAAGGAGATACCATTAATCCTTGGTAGGACTTTTCTAGCCACAGGAGGAGCATTGATCGATGTGATAGGAGGCAAAATCACACTTAGAGTTGGGGAAGAGGAAATTATGTTTAATGTATTCTTAGCGGCTAAACAGAAGTTGGAATCGAATGAATGCTATAAAGTGGATGCCGTTGAGGCCGTAGTTCAAGAGAGTGGTGACTTGCTAGTGTCAAAGGATCCATTGCAGAGTGCATTAACTGGTACCAATACCGACGGGAAGAGTGGAAGTGTGATGGGGTTAAATGCTCTACCAAATTATAAGGGGCATAGTAGACCAACAATTAAGGACTTGGGAGCACCTATCCTAAAGTCTCAACCATCGTCCAAGACACCACCGCAACTTGAGCTCAAACTACTACCGTCCCATCTCGAGTATGCATATTTAGGAGACAAAGATACATTACGAGTCATCATTTCAGCCCAGTTGAGTTCAGGGAAGAAGGAAAAGCTTCTTAGAGTTCTCCGCGAGCGTCGAAATGCAATTGGATGGACGATAGCCGATTTAAAAGGATGAAGTCCAACTTTTTGCATACACCGAATCAATATAGAAGATGGACATCGGACAGTTGTTCAACAACAATGACGAATCAATCCGAATATGAAGGAAGTGGTTCGCAAAGAAATCCTAAAACTTCTTGTTGCCGGGATTATTTATCCAATTCCTGATAATCCGTGAGTGAGTCCAGTCCAGATAGTGCCTAAGAAAGGTGGCATCAATGTAGTAAAGAACAACAATAACGAACTCATCCCTTCTCGGACAGTCACAGGGTGGAGAGTTTGTATCGACTACCGTAAATTGAATGATGCTACTAAGAAAGATCATTTTCCTCTTTCGTTCATTGATCAGATGTTGGAGCGGTTGGCGGGGAATGAATACTATTGTTTCGTAGATGGTTATTTGGGGAATATTCAAATACCAATAGCCCCGGAAGATCAAGATAAGACTACTTTTACTTGCCCTTATGGTACGTTTGCTTACCGGAGGATGCCGTTTAGATTATGTAATGCTCCCGCAACGTTCCAGCGATGTATGATGGCTATCTTCTCAGATATGGTAGAGAGGACGATTGAGTTTTTTATGGATGATTTCTACGTTTTTGACGCCACCTTTGATACATGTTTGGCCCATTTAGAGGTAGTCCTTAGAAGATGCGAGGAAACGAGTCTAGTGCTTAATTGGGATAAGTGTCATTTCATGGTGACCGAAGGGATTGTACTTGGTCACAAGGTTTCAAGGGAAGGCATTGAAGTGGATAAAGCAAAGGTGGAAGTCATAGAAAATCTACCGTATCCGAACTCGGTCAAAGGCATTCGGAGCTTCCTGGGACATGCAGGGTTTTACCGACGTTTTATTAAAGATTTTTCTAAGATTACAAAACCTTTATGCTCGTTATTGCTCAAAGATTTCTAAATTTGATTTTACTGATGAGTGTGTTTCTGCTTTTAACAGGTTGAAGAAGGAGTTGATCTCAACACCAATCCTCACGGCACCCAATTGGAGTCTCCCATTCGTTCTCATGTGTGATGCAAGCGACATTACGGTTGGAGAGGTGTTGGGCCAAAGAAAAGAAAATGCATGTCATCTATTATGCCAACAAGACACTAGATGAAACCCAGGTCAACTATGCAACCACTGAAAAGGAATTACTCGCCATTGTCTATGCCAGTGAGAAATTCCGCTCTTACTTAGTGGGTGCCAAGGTGATAGTGTACACTGGTCATTCTGCTCTAAAATATTGATGACGAAGAAAGACGCGAAACCGAGACTCATTCGGTGGGTACTTTTGCTCCAAAAGTTTGATCTAGAGATTCTGGACAAGAAGGGTTCAGAAAATACAGTGGCCGACCACTTATCGAGAATCGAGGGGAACGGGGAAAAAGACAAATCTATCATCAATGATTCTTTCCCGGATGAACAATTGCTGAAGGTGAGTCATTCAGAGCCTTGGTATACGGATATAGTTAATTATGTGGTGGGATCGGTCATGCCCTACAATCTGAATTCATATCAAAGGAAAAAGTTCGTCTCAGATGCAAAGTAGTATTACTGGGACGAACCATACCTTTACAAGTTGTGTGCCGATGGCATGATCCGAAGATGTGTTACAGATAAAGAAAAGGCCAACATTCTAAACCACTGTCATACGTTAGAATGTGGCGGCCATTTTAGCACTCATAAAATAGTAGCGAAGATTCTTCAGTCAGGTTTCTTTTGGCCCTCAATGTTTAAGGAGACGAGAGTGTTCATCTCTCAATGTGATCGATGTCAGCAAGTGGGGAACATGACGAAAAGAGACGAAATGCCCATAAAAATCTTCATGGAACTGGAGTTGTTCGATGTTTGGGGAATCGACTTCATGGGTCCATTTCCAAATTCGGGCAGGAATGAATACATCTTGGTGGTCGTAGACTACGTGTCCAAATGGGTTTAGGCGATTGCGACCCCAATTAATGATTCCAAGGTAGTCATCAAATTCTTACAAAAGAATATCTTCACTCGGTTTGGGGTTCCAAGGGAGATGATTAGCGATGGTGGGAGTCACATCTGCAACCGTTACCTAGATGCGGTGTTGAGAAAATATTCTGTCAAGCATAAGGTGACCACACCGTATCATCCACAGGCCAACAGTTTAGCTGAGGTGTCCAATCGAGAGCTTAAACAGATACTCGAAAAGACCGTTAGTGCATCTTGCAAAGATTGGTCATCTAAGCTAGACGATGCACTCTGGCGTATCGGACGGCATACAAGACTCCATTGGGAACTACACCATACCGACTTGTATTTGGAAAGTCGTGTCATCTACCAATTGAGCTCGAACACAAGGCTTAATGGGCAATCAAACAGCTCAATATTAACCTAAACGATGTTGGTCAACATCGGTTTCTCCAATTAAACGAGTTAGAAGAGATCCGACAAGACGCGTTCAAAAATACTGCCATTTACAAGGAGCGTACGAAAAGATTTCATGACAGACGTCTCCATCAAAAGGTAATTGTTCCGGATATGAAACTCATGGTTGCTTTTATTTCCAGGGAAACTAAAGTTGAAGTGGTCGGGTCCTTTCACGATCAAGGAGGTATTCCCTTACGGTACGGTCGAACTACAAGGAAAGGATGGAACAACATTTAAAGTGAACGGCCAGTGGGTAAAGCCGTATTATGGAGGAGAAACGGTGGTAGCGGACACCACGTTTCTATAAGAGCCAACCGAGTAATTACCGAAAAAGTCGAGCCAGGACTTTAGATAAGGCGTTGGGTGGGAGGCAACCCACCGTAGGTGTGTTTTATCTTTCCATGTCTTTATTTTTGTTTTTGTTTTGCTTGGTGTTTTCAATTCCTAAGGTAAGTTGGTGAGGATTGGAATTTTCGGAATGAAATGAAGTAACAGTGACTGGTGCGGGGTACAGCGCGACCCTACCCTCGGTACACACTTTAGAGTGGAACAATTTCATAGAACCACGCGGGTAAAGTCTCAACCCAAGTCGTGCGTGCCTCTGTCGAACCCACACGTTCAGGACACAGCGCGGGTCTTCAAACGGATAAACCTGCTTTACAAACCGTGCGTTCCTCTGTTACGTTTATCCATATCAGGGCACGACGCGGGTTATGGCGCGACTCAACCCGCCCGCGTTGCCTGCAGATCAAAAGGGGGGTGTTTTCAATCAAAACCCACTAAGGTCTGATTTTTCCGATGAAATTCCGGCCAAAACTCCGATATCATCCCATCTCTTCTCCATATCTCTTCCGCTTTAACAACGAAGGTATGTTTCTACCCATCAACTCTTTGTAATTTTGTCAAAATTTGGGTATTTCTTTCCCATTCAAGAAAAAGTATGCATTTCTTCATTCAAAAAGTAATGCTTTCTCTCTACTTCAATAAATTTGTGTTATTACACGATTTTACTATGGAATTTTGGGGTTTTGAGTTTTTGACAAAGTGAGTATCAAATGATGCTAGTCCTAATGTCTTATCTTTCATGCATAATAAGTAGATGAATGTGGTAATGTATGGATATATGTTGTATAAGAAGAATTTTTGGTTTGAAAATTCAAAATCTCATGAAAATTCTTGATGTGATATGTTGATGGGGGTTGGGATAGATGAGCGCATGTAGTTTAGGGGACGTTGTGTGAGAATCATCTTTGCT
The DNA here is from genome assembly GCA_954870635.1 of Arctium minus. NCBI lineage: Eukaryota > Viridiplantae > Streptophyta > Magnoliopsida > Asterales > Asteraceae > Arctium > Arctium minus. Next base: position 136,280,813 of record OX941081.1, on the reverse strand, counting down.
CTGTAACGTTGGGTGTTTGATTTTTACTTACCGTCGAGTTGAAAGACAACCCAACCATAGGTATGGGGTTCAATCAATGAGGCTTGTGTAACTATCCCATTGCTAAGGCAAACAAAGTCTTTGGACTAGGTTTGGGGTGGTTGGGATGTCCATATGCTTACAAGTTTTTGTTTTAATTTCAGGATGAGCAAAAATCCTGCAACTACTGGTAAGTGGTCCAAGTATTTTGACTTGACCAATGCCCAACGTCAACACTTGCGCATAATCACAAACCCACAATATATACAGAGCGGATGGAAAACTTTAAGAACTGCAGGATTTGGCCGGAAAGAGGAATAAAGTTTGAAGACATCCCCAACGCTGAAGTCGCTACTATTTCTCGCTAACGAGGTTGGATTCCGTATGCTTGAAACCCGGAACCATATGATCCCCAATTGGTGCGTGAGTTTTACGCATCCATTATCTCACCAACATTCAACGAGTTCTATATGGTGGTTGTGCGAGGGGTGATGGTGCGTCTTTCAATGGACGATATATGCAACCATTTTGGGGTACCGAGGCCACAAAACTTGGGCCTCACATAAGGGTTTTCTCCAATTAATGGGTCCCCGATGATGATGATCACAGTAGTATCATTGCATCGTCCCTCCGCATTAATGGGGACGGATATTGGCAGAATCGGGATGCCGAGATCCGGAAAAGCGAGATTCCACCCGAGCTTGCAATTTGGATGTTATTTGTGAAGACCAATCTTCTGTCGTTAACTCACAACACGTACGCTGACCCATTGGTGGCCCGAGTCCTGTACTACATCCAACATAATTTACCATTGGATATCGGACACATCAACCAGCTCGAGATGACCAACGTGGGCGAACCTAACTGCCTAGGGGTACTACCTTTTCCTTGCCTAATTACTAAGCGTTGTCATGATGCAGGATTGCGAATAGGAAACACCTTCCCACCATCAACCCCCATTTATCGTAGAACGTATCAAGCACAACTTACAGCGCAAATGAACCAAGGTAGGCAGTGACGGCAGTTGAAGATGTTCAAGTACCCACGAATGCCTATGATTTGGACGTGGATGATGTTGACTATGATCTGGAGGATGATGGTGGAGCCCCGTCCGATTTTTACCCATGGGCCACCCATCTGGACACTCACATCACAAGCATCCAGACGGAGATGAAGGACGGATTAAGGGAGATACGTTGATTGCTTGGTGGGGAAGCAGCGACAAATGATCAAGAAAGTCCATCCAACCGCCGATCTCCTCGCCGCGTACGTGTGTGATCGACGCGTGCACCATCATCATCAGGCCAAGACGACGAATGAGGGTTGGTTTACTTAGTTTTTTGCATCACAGTTTTAGACTTGTTACTCTTTGAACTTTTCTTTCCTATCGTCGGACGACTGTACCTAATTCGCATAACTATGGCTTGAATTTATGTTTTAACTGCTTAAATCTATTCAAATTGGGGACAATGTGCATTTCAGGTTTGGGGTTGTGTCGGTGACTAACATGTGTGTGTTTCATGTATTTTCCGACCTAATTGTTGAACCTTTTTATTGCATTGAAAGTAGTAAATTTCTGTCATTGAGGGATGAACTTGTAAAGGATAACATAGCAGTAAGGAAAATTTAGGGGACTACATAGCTTAGGGACATTAGTGGATATCAACCCTCAAGAGAACCTTGAGCCTTAACTGCACATCAATTGTGAGAGAATTAATGCATAAATCATATACACTTTTCTTAATTCTTTTCGTAATTATAGCATGATCTCGATATGATCTTGTATTAACTAGCAAATACCTCTGTAGGGAATTTGGGTATCAATCCTGTCGATCTGATTCATAAACTGGTGGCTCGATGTAGCTTTAAACTGTTTAATGCTACTAACTTCTCAACTCACCTAGAGAACCCCAACTGGATTAATAACCTACCTTTGTCAAAGCTACTCTGGTTAAGAACAACAACAACAGGTATTGCTTCAAAAAAAATTCAAAGGGTTGGAAAACGGTGATGGAAAAGGTAGTGATAATTCGAAGACATGGGAAAATTCAATAAAACGGGAAGGAATCCAATCACAACAGATTCTGAACCGTTATCAATCCCATAACAGTTATGTAAGGTCATAGAAGAGCTGATAGGGAATGAAGAAAGTTAGACAGAGTACCTAAATATACCCAGTCTTGTTAGTTTATTCCTTCCGCGATCACTTTGCTTACAACTGTGCGTCTTTTAGGTTATGCTATTCATGCTTCTCTTGATAACTCTTTGCATATAAAATCCCATTGCATGAACAAGTTGTGTATGAAACCTAGGTTCGTGTGTACCGAGAACATCCTGCGAGGTAGGGTCAAGGCGAAATCCTCTCTGAGCAAGTTTAACCTAGGTTGGAATCTGTGTGGTATAGTCTATTACAATTCAGTCCTCAATGAAGGTTAATACTTTGAATCATACAAAATAAGGTTTCTCAAGTTTTGTCGGTTTTGTTGTTAGACGGTGGACTTCATGTCTCGTCAATGTTATCACTGACAGGGTAGTTATGTGAACTTTTTACTTTCATAGTGGTTTATTTTATCTTATTGTCGCTATTTTGCTTGGGTACTAGCAACGCTTGGTTTGGGGTTGTTGATAATGTTGGAATTCGACATTATTTATGATCTAAAACTAGTGGAAATTGCGCGATCCCAAGGGAAATAGTGATCAAGTTAATTGGTTTTTGGAAGAAAAGTACAGGTTGAGACGAGATGAGAAGAAGAAGTACAATTCAAGGTAAACTCAACTAAAATGTTGATGAGGGAAGTCGTACCCATCTTGGGGAAGTTGATGAGAAACCTGAAGTGCCTAAAGCAAGAAATAGTGGCCAACGCGAGGTCCCCACGCAGTTTTTCTGGATCCGTACGGGTTTAGGTGAAGCGAGCGACTTGCTGCGCGACCCAACCCGCACCATAACCCGCACCACGATCTGAAATGCTTATGTCATTTCTTTTCAGCTAGGGTTAGGGGGTTACTTTTTGACAGAGTTTGACAGCGGCTAGATAGGCGATTTTTGAATCAAGGAAGCGATGGAAAAGCCAAAAAGGTTGAAAGATTGTTAAGTATGATTTTATAGTAATCATTGTATTTATAGGCTTGGTCTTATACTGTGTTTAGAGTTACATACAGTGTTGTATAAGCCAAGGGTATTTAAGTCCCTTTGGTCTTTGGGTGTTGTAAGAACTTACACATACTTTCTAAGGATTTACTTTTTGCACTTAAAAACTCTCTCTCTACTTTCTCTCTCTAGTGATTTAGAGGATTCTTGGATTATCAAAGATCTAGTGGATAAAGAGTATAGAAGCTATTTGCAATTGGGTGTGATTGGAGAAATGATACCTCAGGGAGTTTTTGTTAATCTTTAAGCAATTTTTGTCTAAACAATGTTTGGATTTTCGAATTGTTCTTGTAGTATCTTGTTTTCTAACACCCCCAACATGAACTAATCCTTACATGTTGGGGGTTGGATGAATTTTGGGTTGAATAACCATGTGATTATGTGTTTGAGCATTGTATTGGGTTATTGTTATTTTTCAATGAAGCATATGATATAGTTTTAATGCTTTCATTAGTCTGATCAACTAGTGAATGATTTCTTGATCTTAATTTTCTTTGAGAAAAGTTCTTTAAGATTTGATGTTAATATTGTATTCCTAGAGTAATAAGTGGATAGAGATATACCAATTCAACTCTAGATCTTTTTAATCATATTATGTATTATGATTGGGTATGAATTGTTGAGATCGAGAGATGAAACAATTCTTTCCGATGATAATTGTTATAATAACTCGAGAGAGTATAACAACTTATTTTATTGATCATTAACCCGGTTCCTTATCAATCATTGTGTTATGTGATAATTTAACCTGAGAGGATTCCAATCCCCCAACAGTTTTTCCAAAACCGGTTTTTCTTACTTGCAAGATTTAATCGTTCTCGTCATTTAATTATTCTATGATTTTTTCATCGCAATTTCAAACCGAACTTCTTATCGTTTAGTTAATAGTTAATATAGTCATTGTGTTACTTAGTATCTGGCTCCTTTGGTTCGATACTCGTACTTCCGTACATATTACTTGAGTCGACACCGTACACTTGCGGTCCGATTAAGGGGGGTTAAAACCCACTTATCAGATAATAGTGTTGGCAAAGTGCAACCTCAAAGACAACTCAATCCAATCATGAAAGAAGTCATCAAGAGAGAAATTTTAAAATGGCTAGATGTGAGTATCATTTATCCTATCTCAAGTAGTGGTTGGGTGAGTCCGGTACAATGCGTGCTAAAAAGGGTGGTACCACAACTATCACTAATGAGAAAAATTAGCTTCTCCCGACCTAAACTGTCACCAAGTGTAGAATTTGCATGGACTATAAACAACTAAATCTGGCCACCAAAAAGGACCTTTTTCCTTTGCCCTTTATTGACCAAATGCTAGTTGGAAAGGAATTTTATTCCTTTTTGGATGGATATTCGGGGTATAATCAATTCACATTGAACCCGAAGATCAAGAGAAGACTACCTTCACTTGTCCCATCGGAACTTTTGCCTTTCGCTGAATGTCATTTGGTCTATGCAATGCACTCGCTACATTTCAGCATTGTATGATGTCCATTTTTCAGATATGATTGAAAATTCCATGCAAGTTTTTATGGACGATTTTTCAGTTATCGGCACGTCATTTGAAAAGTTTCTTGCAATCTGAAAAAGAGCTTGGAAAGATGTGAAACACACGATTTAATTTTAAACTGGGAAAATGCCATTTTATGGTACAAGAAGAAATCATGTTGGGTCACATGGTTTCTAAGAAGGTTTGGAAGTGGATAAGGAAAAACTGGAAGTAATAATGCAATTACCTGAATCTAGTTCGGTTAAGGGCATTAGAAGTTATTTGGGGCATACGGGGTTTTATAGGCGTTCCATAATTTTTTTTTCAAAAATTTCAAAACCCATTTGCAACTTATTGCATGTCGATCAAACTTTTGACTTTACTTTCGAATGTAGAAAAGCTTTTGAAACAATCAAAGACACCCTTGTCTCAGCACCCATAGTGATTGCATCGGATTGGACATTACCTTTTGAGGTGATGTGTAATGCTAGTGATTGTGTAACACCCCGATTTTCAAAAGGTATCATTTCAAGTTAATACATAAATCGGTATTTTGGGGAAAAATAAGATATAGGATTTTGGTCTTGAATCCTAGATTGTATAGTCTTGGTAGATGAAGGATTCAATTACGAGTCCAACGGTTCTTTCCGGAGTAAAATCGGAGTTAAAACGAAGAAGTTATGACCAAATCAGCGAGCGGGCAGAAAATGGAGAAAATTGGGCGGCAGTGTTCCGCTCGGGTCTCCGCGCGGAGCCACTGGACGCACAAAAAGGGTAAAATCGGCCTAGGACCCCATTTTCTCACCCTAAACCCAAATCTCTTCCCCTTTCTCTCCCAACCCGACCCTAAACCCCAAAATCGAACCCTAACTCATTTTTGGGAGTCTTCCTTCTAAAATCTATGATTATTCTTCACCTAGTAAGTTTTGGAAGCTAGAGCTATAAACCTTTCATCTTCATCTTTTTCACCAATGTTTCTAGGGTTTCATCCAACTCTTTTCACCATCTTGAAGATTAGAAGTTGGGGTTTATTTTGGAGATCTAGAAGAGTATTGTTGATGGGTTCAAGCTTTGGTAAAGGTAATCTTCTCTTCTATTCAACTATGGAAATTAGGGTTTTGGTATAAATTGATATCTTCATGTATAATGTTTAGGGAATGACCCTATATGGTTGAATATGGGTATTTATGGTTGGAAATGTATGGATCTAGGTTTTCGGAAGTTTTTGGCTTGAGGATCCAAGTGTTCTTCAAAGGAGCTCGAGTTGGGGTAAAATCTAGATTTAGCCTAAATCTAGCAATGTGAGTTCAAGTTGATTTGTGAAAACGGTGTACATGCCAAAATGTTTATTTTAAAGTGCTTTGTGCTTTACATGAAATTTGTTAACTGCTGATAAGTTTTGGTTATTTGGAAGTGTTTAACTTTATAAACTTATATAGCATACATTCCTGGGCATTTTGATAAATAAATCATGTTGACATGTGTCCCTGACAATTTTATATAAATGGAGTTTATTTGACGTAATTGTCATTTTGAGCACTTGATCTTATACACCCTTTTTGGGAAATTGCATATCATTGTATGATGAGGTATTTTGGAAATAAGGGTATGAGTTCATTTGGAAAATGGTTTGCCTCAACCAACTTTGTGTCTTGGGTTAATCAAACTTTTAGTCGTTGAGTTGCATGACCGTTGGTTAAAAATGTTTTATTGTTACACCGACATTTTTGTACGATAAAGCAATTTTTGTTGAGCTCTGGCTTGGTTTGACTAAAATGAGTCTTGGGGACAATTGTCCGGTTTAATAGCCCGTCGTGGAGTTGTGAGTATAATTTCGCTTAATGTGTACCATTTGATAATTACATGTTTTAGGTGTTTTGGTCATTCAATTGGAGTCATGTAATGTTATAGACTGTAATGCATTGGATCCATAGGCATATGAGTCGGTCTTTATTATTTAAAGAAATTGGGATATTATTTATATGTTGGTACCAGAATTAGTCATGGGATTTCGAGGACAATACGGTGAGGGCTCGTGAAGTCCAATACCTGGACCTGCATCCGTGATGTAATTTCTGAGCCTATTTTTATGGGATAGTTATTTACCATTTGTAGCTAGTTGAGACTTGGACCCTAGGGTGGCAACTTGGTACGGTTATCTGGGACCGAATACTAGCTGTGGGTCGTAAATGTAAATCCTAGCGAATGAGCATGACTAGGAATCATTGGGTGTCCTCCCCCACGTCTTAGTACGAGTCGGCGTGTTCGTGGCCTTGATCCTAGTATGGTGAGCTCAATAACTTGGAATGTGGCCTACTTTTGTGTTCCGCCACTAGCCATGGAATTCGGGTTTCTTCCGTCACCGAAAGGTGTTGTTTTGGGGTATTTAGTTTTATCCTTGTTTTCGGTGACGTGTTGAGTTCGTGTTATACTCCAATTGCTAAAATTTTGGGGTTTGAGTTCACTCGCATTTCATACGTTTGATTTATAAATTCTATTAAAATTCCAATATTTGAGCATTCATCGTTACTCGCATTTTTAGTCAGCGTTGGGTTGCATTACTTCACAAAAGAATGTTTTGGCGTTGAGGTGTCCATCTATAAAATGCATATTATTGGTAAATGAGTCATTCTCTTATTTTAAAGTAACTCATTTTAAAGGATCATGTTTATAAGTTGCAATATTTCCATTTTACGATTTCCTTTATGATCACGATATAAAACTCTTGAACTCGCTAGGCATTAGCCTAACCTTTTTATTTGTCAGCATGTGCATCAGGTTCCATTTCGGGATTAGTTCTAGCGTCTCTGTGGGAGATGAGTGCTAGTCATGTGCTCGAAGAGGTGATTAGTTTGGTGAAGACTTTCGCATTTAAATTAGAGATAGCAACAGTTAGTGGTTTTGTTAGTAACCCTGACTTCAATTAGTCTTTATGTAAGACTTTAATTACTTGATGGTGGTTCAACCTAGAATTGTAATTCAAGTATAGACTTGTCGTAAGAGATTTTACTCTACTTTGAGGTATTGTTGAAAATTTTAAATTAGTCGCTCTTTCCAAATTTCAGGGTGTTACAGATTGGGCCGTGAGTGCTGTTTTGGGACAAAGACGGGGTAAAATTTTCCACCACATTTACTACGCAAGCAAAACACTTATCGAAACTCAAATAAACTACACAACAACTGAGAAGGAGTTACTTGTCGTAGTATTTGCGTTTGACCGTTTTCGATCCTATTTGATTGGCACAAATGTCATCATTCACACCGATCACTCCGCTATTAAGTATCTCTTTAACAAAACTGATGCAAAACCCACAACTTATTTGGTGGGTCATTCTTTTACAAGAATTCGACATAGAGATAATTGATAGAAAAAGAGTTGACAATCAAGTTGCCGACCATCTTTCCAGGATTGAAAATAACGTGTCAAGTGGTGGAAATCATGAGATAAAAGAGGTTTTTAAGCAAATCTTGGCCATCAAACATCATTTTGAAAAAAGATGTCCCATGGTACGCAAATATCGCGAACTATCTTGCTAGTGGAATTAGGTCGTACAATATGCGAGGAAAACAATTCAAAAAATTCATTCATGACTGTAAACACTACTTTTGGGACGATCCATTTTTGTATAAATTAGGTGCAGACCAAGTTTTGCGAAAATGCGTCCCAAATTTTGAGATGAAAAATATTTTGAGTGATTGTCACGCCTCACCCTACGGTGACCATTTTGGTGGACAACGTACGACGGCAAAATTTCTTCAAAGAGGATTCTTTTGGCCCACATTATTCAAAGATACATTTGAGTTTGTCAGAGGTTGTGACCAATGCCAATGGACGGGGAATTTGTCCCAACGTAATGAAATGCCCCTAAATAATATTTTGGAAGTTTAACTCTTTGATGTATGGGGCATCGATTTCATGGGATCATTTCCAATGTCGTTCAATAATCAGTACATTTTGGTTGCGGTTGACTACGTCTCTAAATGGATAGAAGTCATCGCGTGTCCTCTAAACGATGCTAAACAATGGTTTAGTTTATTCACAAAACTTTTTGGGCGATAAAAGAATTGAATTTATGTGATTTGGTACCGTTGATCTTTTGAACCCACAAGATGGAAGTACGTTCAAAGTTAACGCCCATCGGGTTAAGCACTACATCCCAGATGAAGTGCCCAAACCCGCCAACCTTGACGATTAGAGCCGGAGGATCTCATTTTGTAAATAATTGTACAGTTTAAATTTAAGTTTTTTTAAAAATTTGCGAATAGTGCCCATTGTGGGTAGATAGTGCCCACCGGGAACTTTAGGCAGGAATTTAGGAAATCTTCTTTTTTTGAAGCAATCCTTTCTCTCTGGTACATTAAGGACACTTGGAGGTTTGGGGTGGAAGGAAAATTTTTAAAGATTTACTTTGTAATTTTTAAGGATAACTCCCAAAAGGTTTTTTCTTTTTTAAAATTTCAAAACTAAACCACTTGGTGGTTTCTTCCTCTTCCAACCGGTTTTCATAAAAAAGAGGGGGAATAGTTTTTTTTCATTAGTCCCCTTCATCTTCTCCTACAAGTTTCCTTAGAGAAAAAAATGAGAGAGAGAAACTCAACCCCTCATCTTCTATGGTGCGCATGAAGAAGTTTACTCCTAACCCCAATCCAACTCCATCTCGCCTCAGAGTCGGCGATTGCAGGCGGCCGAAGCCATTCCCACGACCGATGCCGCCCCTACGAAGATCACACCACTGCCACCGGTGCAGCGTATGGCCTCTTTGTCTGTTGCTTCATCGACGGTGGGGATCCAGACCACCGCCGGCTCCTCTGTTGCTAGCGCCAACGAGAGCCAAACCCAGTCTTCTTCACCGACGTTATTCATCCATAGCTTCAACGAGAGCCACGAGGTTTTAATGCAAGTATCTGCTCCTCCCCCATCTACCACCCTCCCTATTCTCCACCAAAACCCATTTCCCCTCCCCTCACAGTCACCACTACCACTAAGCCGTCGTCGACTGTTCATATCGGTGCACCCCAAAAACCCCATTTTCTAAACCTTGTTATACCCAACACCATCACCACTGCATCTCAGGCCACCCCTTCGTGACATCTACAGTACTTTTGTTTTTTTTATCATTGTTCTGCTATTATTATCTGTTGATGACATTCTTTTGGGTATTGTGAACTTTTAGCTTATATTTCGCATCTTTTGTATGTTTTATGAACGCTAAGACGTTTATCACGTAATTATGGATGTTGATCAACCTTTGCTTTTCTCTTGCGTGATTTCTTTTTCAGGTGCTTCTTCCGTATTTGGATTTTGTTAGTAATAAGACTAAGAGGACGTAGGTCGTCCTTTCCTTCCGGCATATACAGTTTACCCTTCGCTGCCTTACCGAACCATTTCCATTTCGACTCCTCCAATCAATGAGGACATTGATAATTTCAAGTTTGGGGAGAGGGGAGTGTTATGATCATCATCAAAATGTTATGATCATACAAAAAAAATTAAGTCTTCGAAAAATTGGAAGACAAGCGGGCCCAAAGACATAGAACAAATGAACAAAAATTATGAATCTTGGGTTCTGTGATTACAAAAATACTCAAAAGTGAAAAATAAGGAACATATCAAATCCTTTTGTAGTATTGTCAAAGTTTGGGGAGGAGGTTAACAAAACTTTTCAACCATCAAACACTGATCCAAAAAGTCCTACTAATTAATTTCACTAGAAACAAAGTCAAATATGGAATATTGCACATCACTCCCGCTAGAGAAAAATTCAACACTCCCTCCGTAAGTTGTTTTTTTTTCTTTTTTCTTTCTTCTCTCTTCATAACATTCTTTCTTAGTTTTTAGTTACTTGTGGACAAGTAACACTTCAAGTTTGGGGATGTAATAACCCTCGTTCCGGAGTGTTATTTATTTCTCTTGTGTTTTATTTCTCATTTATACCCACTTTTGCTTCCTTCTATCTTCATTTGGTCCATAATGAAAGCAGGTTGTGATAATGGCATCAAAAGTAATTTTATGCAGAAAATATCAATACTGTCGGGGCGGGCACTGTGTGGCCTCAGTGGGCATCCAAATACCCAACAAAAGCTTTATCCGATTCCTATGGGTTATTTGGAAGATTTCAGCAATGATTGGGGAATATTGGAGGATCCTTGGAAGATATGAAGTTCTATTACCCAATGGGTATTATCCAATTTCTCCAATATAAAAGCAAGGCTTGGGATCAATTCTATAATCACTTCTATCATCAACATCTTCAAGATTCTAAATTTTCTCTCCTCAAAGTTAGAATTTAGACTTGAAGATTAGAGTAGCTCTTACTTGCATTTATTTCTTGTACTTTAATTTTATGCATTAAATTTTCTTGTACTTTAATGTACATACAGATGCACCCCCCCCAATCAACACTACCTTTGGCGTTCTCCATCACCGCCGGCCACCATCCTCCCCCCGCCCATATCACCTTCTTCCTCTTCTCCACCTTCTACCTTCGTCCCTCCTTCAACACATTACACACCCTCTACTTCCCTCAAAACAGTTGTGGTGGTGGTGGGTTACAATGGTGGGGTGCGTTGACGAAAGGTGGGTTCACTGTGGTGGTTGTTTTCACGGTGTTGGTGGTAGGTTCACGATGATTATGGGTTCGCGGTGGTCGTAGTGGTGGGTTCACGGTGATGGTAGTTTTCACGGTGGCAGTGGTGGGTTCACAGTGGTGGTGGTGGTGGGTTCATGGTGGTAGTGGTTTCACGGTGGTGTGGGTTCATGGAGGACCTGCGCTATATATATATATATATATATATATATATATATATATATATATATATCACCTGTGATACATATATATACATGTGTGTATCAATGTATAGTGTATATATAAGTATATAAGGTATATAAGTGAAGAATGAAGGTGGCGGTAGGTCATGGTCGTGGTCGATGATCCGGTTTAGGGTGGCGAGGGATAAAGGGTAGGGACGAAGAGCATGTGGGTATATATATATAGGGTCCCCTTCATTTGGTAACCACGACATTGGTGTTAACCGTGCTAACCAATTTTCAACCAATCAGAATCATCCTAGAGTTTATGTCATGCTTTCAATCCTATTAATTCTCTAAGGGTAATATGGGAATTTTATATTTCACGCATATCTAATTTATTTCCATATTTCAAGGAGTTTTAATATGATAGTTATCTTAATTTTAAATATAATAATTTAAAATTAAACTTTGATTTCCATCTTCTTGTTACGGAAGTTATGTATTTCCTTATTTTAAGCATATTTCAATTTTTGTAACTGTACAACCTTTTACCCAAATGTGCACATATGCATATATTCAAGGGTTTTTAATATGGTAGTTTTAATATGCATATGTGCACAACCTTTCACGCATATCTAATTTATTTCCATATTTCAAGGAGTTTTATATATGATAGTTATCTTAATTTTAAATATAATAATTTTAAATTAAACTTTGATTTCCATCTTCTTGTCACGGAAGTTATGTATTTCCTTATTTTAAGCATATTTCAATTTTTGTAACAGCACAACCTTTTACCCAAATATGCACATATGCATATACCATTGAGCATAATTAGTGTGCATATATGCATGTCTATCTCACCCAATGCAGAATAGATCAACTGATATGCACATATACAACATGTACATATTCACAATACTCGATGTGTACATATGCGTATTAGATACCAATGTGCACATATGCTTATACCTAATGTGCACATATGCATATACTCAACCGTTCTGACTAATGTCGGGCACCTTCACTCCAACCGTTCTTCAGCCAAACCCTTATCCTTCCTCCCTTTCCACCAATGTCCAATGTCCCTACATCATCCAACACCCCCTTCTCCTCTCTTGTTTTCCACAACCCTGCAACCATAGCTCCAATGCGCATCTAGGTCGAATAAATATGTAAACCCGACAGAAGAACGATGCAAACCAAATTGACAGAGACGAAGACCAATTCTAGGTTTGTTTCTTTACCCAAAAAATATTCCGAGGTTGTCATATCTGGATCGAGTACCTACAAAATAAATATGTAAACCTGATTCAAGGCTTCAATAGAAGAAAGAAGATGGACCCACAACTAGAACATTTAAGGCTTCAACATAAGAAAGAGGTCAACTCGATTTAGATAGTGGAGAGGAGCAGAGACGATTTTTGGGGATCAAATCCCTAATTATTTGGGTTTTTAATTTGGTATGCGTATGTTCCCCAAATTAAAAGGAATTGTATTTTGACCGAAATACCCCTGTGCATACATGCATTGTATTTTTATCAACCATTTTTAATACTTTATTTTAATAAAAAATCAATTAATTGTGGACCATTGATCTCATCAATCTACGGACGAGATTGGTTAGCACGATTAGCACAAATGTCGTGGTTAGCAAATGAATGGGCCTCTCTCTCTCTCTCTCTCTCTCTATATATATATATATATATATATATATATATATATATATATATTAGCCTATATATAGCATATTATCCCTCCAAGTTTCATTGTGTACATTTTGGCCCCTTATTTAAGAAGATTAATATTAAAAAAATGTTAAATTAAAGAAAAATATGAAAAGGACCATTTTGCCCTCATTTTCAATAGACCTAAAAGACGGTCGTTTGGTTCAAGGACCAAATTCAACAGAAATTGCATCTCACTGGCACCAAATCCATAATGAATTGTAACACCTCGAATTTTCAAATTAATGAAATTTATCTTAAGTCTCCTAATCGTTCTCAATTTGAATTTGCATCCTTCTTAGGTTTACCTTTGACTCTAAACCTCGCGAGAAATCCTTCCGGGTGAAGAAAATCCCAATTTTGGAGTTAGATAAGGGTTGGGCGACAGTGCCTGACGACCTTGCCATGGGCATTGTCACCGTGGTCACAATCGCCGAAGAGGATCGAGTCTCAGTACAAGTTCGGCGGGTATGCCCCGCGATTGTGACAACGGCAATATCGCCGTGTTACTCTCGCGCCATGGGAGTGGGCCGCGATACCATTTTCGCGAGAATGCCCCTCGATAGTGACAATGTCGCCGACGGGGAATTTGAGTATAAAAAGGGCAACATCGAGTTTATTCTCATTTTTCTGATTTTTGGCAAGTCTTAGCTCGTTTTTCTAGCAGATTTTGGGTAAGAATCATCCTCCATCATCTCTCTTCATTTAAATCTCTTAAGCTACCTCACTCATGAGTATTAATGGTTGTTGCTTAGGTGGTTGTGGGCATTCATTATGACGGTTCTTCATCTTCAAGTCCTAGTATCATCTTCTCCATTCTAGGTTTTTGCTAAGGTTTGATAAAACCCACATTGTGAGTACATTCTCCATTTTTAAATCTTTAAACATATCAAAATGATGATTTTACACTCATAATAATCTTCTTGTTCATTTGCTCTTGTTGAAAACAATTTTGACCTAACTTTCTATTTTTGGAGATTTTTAGGGTTTCTAATGTTTTACAAATATGATAAAGAACCTTTACATTTGAGTTATAAAATGTTATTAATTTACACATTTGAGGTTGGATACTTGGATGAACTCATGTTGATCATCTTCATAATTCTCTATGTAGAGAGTTTTACTTGGAAAATATGAGTACTTTGGAATATGAAACATGTGGGTATCGTAATGGTGCTAAAAATGAGTTTCTTACATTTATGCGATTATGGTTTGACACAAATGAAATTGTGACAAGTCTTAGACTATACTAGTGGATCCATAGGTATTGAGTCGGTATATTTTCGAGATGTTTTATCCCTTGTAGCTAGTTGAGACATTGGGTCCTCGGAGGCAATTTGGTACGATTATGTGGGACCGGTTACTAGCCATGAGCCGTAAATGTAATCCTAGTGAATGAGTATGACTTGGATCCTCGGGTGCTCTCCCCCACATCTGAGTACGAGATGGTGTTGTTCGTGGCCATGGTTCCTAGTATTAAGCTCACAACTCGGAGAGTGGCTTACTTTTGTGTTCCGCCACGATCCTTGGAAATCGGGTCTCCCCCATCATCGCAAGCTGTATCTTGGACCGAAAGTTCATTATGTGGTTGTTATTTCCTTTTGTAAACTCAACTCTTTGAAAAAGATTATTTATTGTCGCACTTACATTATTTCTCAATTTTATATAAACTGTGTGTTCTCACTAGGCTTAAAGCCTAACACTTTTTCTCAAATGATGTGTATAACAGGTACCCTTAGCGGCGGGTTGCCAAAGGTTTGAGTGATGAGCGTGGACGTTTGAAGCATTTTTGAGATGATAGATTTTGGAGTTTTGGGTTGACAACCAATGTAATCTAGATAGGGTGTATTTAGATTAGTTTATTGTTAGTTCTCATATTCATGCGTTGGTTTGCAAACGCCACCTTACATTTACCCTTTTGGGTGGTTTACTCAAATTTCAAACGTCATATTGTCGAATTTTCAAAAAAAAATTTAAATTACTCTAAATCCGTAATTTACTCTTATAATTTTTATTATTATTATTATTATTATTGTTTATTATTTTATGTTATTTGTTGTTAAAAATGGTTGAGGTTATTAGAAATGTTTGGATTTGAACTTGGTGGTTAGTAGTTTTATAGAACAACCGTGATGGTTGTCTGTGATATGAAGAAGACGATGAAAAAAATAAATATATATTTTCAAATAATACTATCAAAGAAAATCAATATAATTACCACATCATAACCACAAGAAATAGGGGTTTTAGCAACGACTTATGTCATCGCTAAAAGTCAATTTATCGTCAAAAACAGTTTATAGAGACGACATGTCGTCGCAATAGCCTCTTGCTGAAACATCTTGTCGCAAAAGGTCCGTCGCTGAAACTCACTTTTCTAGTAGTAGACAAGTCAAACAAAACCAAATTTTAATTTGATTTACTGCCATGTCATATACTCCGTATTAGCTTTTATCAAATTTAAAGATACTTGAATCCTCTCTTATGGGCTGTTTAGTAAACACTTACCCGGTAAATGTTTACCCGACTCACTTTAGCTTGTCGGATGTCCATGACAAGGATTGGTAATCTTACCCAGTAAGAGCGATAACGAGGAGTGAAAGTCTTACCAGGTAAGTGACAACGGCAACTTCTAACCCGTAAATGCTTAATATGGATAAAAATGTTGCATACGATGCCGTTTTAATAGACTAAAATCTTACCCGTTAAATTAAATAAAAGTATTGGCTACCCGGTAGCGTTGGGTAAACGACCCATTCATTTATAAAGTTCATCATAGATCCTAAATAGATCATTAAAAGTACATTCCTCAAAGTAAAAATCAAAACAAAATACATTACCTTTTTATGTAATTTGTCCCTTTGGTAATAAAAAAACATAAGCATGTTTTTCTCATTGTTAAATAGTGAAGCATATATTTGATACTTGGTGGCCAGAGTATAGAAACTAAAATTTTCAAATTCATTCTACTTGGTCATGGATGTACTACTTTTCTTTAATTTATATATGATTAAAAAATGTATTTATGATATTATCAAGCATCAACCATGATGTGGGCTTCTAGAAATGATTATCAAGCCGTAATCCCCACTACCTAATCAAACTAATATAATAAATTAATAATATATGAGAATGATTATTACAATTTTATTATAAAACTATTTTTTAATAATATTTGTTAAATATATAGAATAACAATTAATAAAGAAAATAAATGAAAACATTATGGACACATACAATCAATATTTTGTAATAACTGTAAATATGTAAATGTACTGCAGAATAATAATAATAATAATAAATTTGAGGATGATGAAAAAGGTTTTATCAATATTTCACAAATACGGTTGGTAAGAGAATGTAGGGACGGATCCATAAATTTTTTCATACGGTGGCACCATATAATACCGACAATTTTTTTTACAAAAAACACGGTTTTTATCGATGTGTCTTCATCTTTTTACCGACGTTCAATATTGTCCGATGTGTTTTTAGCCTAATTCCACAATTTCGAGCGATTTTTAAAGTTGTTTGATTTCGAGAGTTTTTTAAGTTATTTTTATCGATTTTGAGATATTTTTTCGATTTTTTTGATTGATTTCGATAGTTTCTTTTGGTTTTTGGTTGATTATGAGGTACGATTACACCTTCTTGAAGTTTTCAAAATAATACGGTAGCACCTTCCAAAACGATACGGTTGCACCTTATACGAACCTAAAAATTTTACCCTTCGTCGACGAAATAATACGGTGGCACATGCCACCGTAGCCACCATAGTGGATCCGTCCTTGAGAGAACGTGTAGCAAAGAATGTTTCGTATAAACCATGGATATGAAAATTAAATCATAAAGAATATTGAAAATACATGATATCTTTGGGATTTGATGTATATCAAATCGAATATCAAATAAGATCAAAAACATATTATATCTATATAAAATAGAACCTAAAATTAACGGCTTAATTAATTGTCCTAAAATGGATGACAAATAACCCACCCAAAGGGCCACATATTTAGGCTATTATGGCAAAGCCATGCATTGATTAAGCCACTCTAATGGAGTATATAAAGGCTTTAGTTGCTTCAACTTGCCTCTCCAATTGAGTATATTTCACAAACATGCTTTCAGAGTCATAGCAAGTTTAAAACTTAATTTGTGTAGAATGTTTAGTGTTTTGGAAAGAGTATATAATCATGAGTTTGAAACTGCATGTACATAGAACAAAAACAACTGTTTTTTTAAATATATAATATTTATATAGAACAAATGAATTTACACACCCACCTCACCTGGATTGAACCTTTGACTTCCTGAAAGACTGAGCTTTACTGATAATTCAGATATAGCTAGACCAAAAGCACTTTGGTTAGTGGTCCACTGTTGCTCCAAAAAAGCATATGATTATGCATAAGACGTCCGTAGATCTCTATGCAAGTAGAAATTAGTTAGGTATGGTAAATGTAAAGGCTAGGGTTACACCTAGACAGGGGCGGAGCCAGAAATTCCGATCGGGTGGTCCTTTTAAATATAATTATATAAATATGAATAAAATTTAGAAAACAATTATAAAATGATATTATATTACTGAAGTGATCAGTCCAAAACTAAATATATGTAACTACCTTATAAAACTGGAACGCTAAGGGGTCGTTTACCCTACTTACCTCGTAAGCGTTTACCGATCATTTAACTTACTTTGTAAGATTTTAGTTCATTAAAACGGCATTGTATGTAACATTTTTTTTATTCGGTAAGCGCTTCCCAGGTAAGAGTCGTCACTTTCACTTACTGGGTCAGACTCTCAGTCTTTGTTGTTGCTTTTACCAGGTAAGATTCTCAATCATTGTCATGTTCACTCGATAAGTAAAGTGAGTCGGTAAACACTTACCGAGTAAGGGTTTAGTAAACAACACATAATATTCACGTATTCAATAATGAACTTGGGAAGTTTTCATTTTCTATCAATGATATCTTCATTATCAACATGGCAACAAGATCATTGTCAATATAAGTAACCAAATATGAGTATAAATGAATTGCAAAGAAACAAAAGTTTATGTTTAACAATAATAAAATAATACCGACGGAATTTCCGTCCGAAATCCGTCGGTGAATTTCCGAAATTTCTAAAAAAATAAGCTGGCATATAGCCCTAATTTCAGTCTATCACTCTCAATCTGTCGATCTGAAGTCTGTCTCAATCTCTCCCTCTCAATCTCTCGATCTCTCACTCCATCTTTGCCTCTCAACGACCTCTCGATCTCTCCATCTCTCCCTCTCGATCTCACCACCTCTCCCTCCCTCTCTCGACGACCTCTCACTCTCCACAGTCCCTCTCAGCGACCTCTCACCGGCGACCACCTCTCCCTCTCGATCTCTCTCCACAGCAGGGGCGGAACACAGTGAGGACGAAAGGGGGCCATGGCCCCTGCAAATTTAGGAACAAATATCATATATTAGTAAAAAAAATATGTATTTGATGTTCTATTGAGATGGCTATCAATTTCTTAGCCACCTGTGAATGATCTTGGGTTCTAGTGCACGACTCCATGGTGCTAGTTCTTTTATTTTTACTACCAAATATTATTATTTTTCTTTCATTACTTCTTTTCTTCTCATGTGCGGCACATATTTATTGCATATAATTTTTATGAATTGTATAAAAATTTATAAATTTATTTGACTTCTATATAAATGTCGTGAAATATCTAGATTTTAGTATTACATTTGTTAATCTTTGTTTCTATATGTAGATTTTATCAAATTTATTACTATATTATAGTACAAAAATATATAAACCATTGATATATTTTTTGTTAATGTTCTTACGTTTAACGAAGTTTTTTATATTTCTAATAAAATTTATTAGTAGATCATAGTCAAAAAAAACATATTAAAATCTCAATGAATTTATATTGCTATATTTTCAGTCTCCAAAATTTTGTAATATCATTTTTCGGCCCCCGAGGCTTTGATGTCTGTGTTCCGCCACTGCTCCACAGTCCCTCTCGATCTCTCTTCACAGATCTCAGGTATTGTGTGTATATAAATTTGTGTGTGTATATAAATTTGTGTGTGTATAACTTATTTTCTGCAACTACAGGTTCGTTCTTCCCGTTTCTTCATAGCTTTCAGTTGAAAAAGGTAACTGGGATTCATATTTCGATCTCTTTGATCAGTTTCTTTTCTTAGGTAATATTGTTGTTTATGTGTGAGGACTGAATGTGAAACCTTTTCTAATGGTCAAAGATAAATAAATGTGCATACTGAATATAGAACAATTAATAGAGAAGAGAACAGAAGGAGTAATATGTTTTTTGAGTTTTGCACATTTGATCTTTGTTGAATGATGGTCCTAATGATCACCATTCTAATATTTGGTAGGAGTGATTGTGTACAAGAATTAGGTGTACCTTGTGAAAAATTGTGTTTTATAACATATGCTTGGATATTTATCATATTCATCAATGGTTAGATGTTCTAAACGTTTGGTGCATTCATTTTGTGAAAGTTGTCAGAGTCTCACATCGGTTAGACTTAAACCATTTCTCCTCTATGTTGGAACATTTCTTCTCTTCTCAAGAGCTCTATTGGAGATTAATCTGAATAGGTTTTGTCTTTATGGTCAAATTAAGATTGCTGTTTAAGAATAAATAATGTAACAAAATTCACATGTGATTTCAGCAACAATCATTTAAGTTCTGTAAAAAGAAAATAAGCTTACAATGTCTACATTTATTGTTCTTAGCCATGGCTTAACATGTTATAACATTGCCACATGAGTTTTTAGCAAGAACTTCAAATTGTGTACGTATGACGTATTTGTACAATATGAAAATATAATTTATAGCAATAATTTCAAATTATGTATGCAAATTTCACTTTTAAGAGAATGCAGTAACCAACCTACATCATATCCAAGAACCGTGTCTTGGCGTGTGATATATTCACCACAAAAAATTGAGTTTATAGGATGTCAAAAATTTCTAAGTTTATAGGACCAAACATTATGCTTCCTATGCAAGTGTTGCAATAAATTTATAGGAAGCATTTGGGCGTCTTAAAAAATTTATTAGAATACTTTTAAAATAAAGTGTCTGCATATAAACACGTCTTTTAATAGAACGCTAGTTTTTATAAGACACATTTTCAAATAATGTCAAAAAAATTAATGTCCTAAGTTAAACTTATTGTAACAATTCTTTTAATTTTTAATTATTTTTTTTAAAAACAATTAAATTACCGACGGATTACCGACGGATTGTTTTTTAAATTAATTTTAATTTATTAAATAGCTGTAGGAAATCCGTCGCTAAATCCGTCGGAAATTATCCGTTGGTGAAAATCCGTCGGTAATCCGTCGCAAAATAGACACCGTCGGTGATCCGTCGGAAATTAACACGCCGTCGGTGATCCGTCGGGAAAAAAAGCCATCGGTGATCTGTCGAAAATCAGAACGCCGACCACTGCTATACCGATGACCATTAATTTACCGACGGATCACTGACGGATTTTACTTTTACCGACGCATTTGGCCGTCGGTGATAAGCATCTGTTTTGTAGTGTATGTTATTATGTAGGTGTAACACTACGTAATTTAGTAAAGACTTGTTGTATGCTAGATTAAAGTAAGAAGCAAAAAACTAATATGGGTGTAGACCACGGGCTTTGACTAGGCATAACCCTACGTCAATCTAAAGTTTCAAACAATAAGCTTGGTTTGAGAATTTGAAATGAATCCACACTATGAGACACTATATCATAATTCCTAAGTATATATATATATATATATATATATGTTTGAACAATCGAATAAAATGGAACCAAGCTAGTTTATGAGCCTAAAGTATAATATTGGTTTCATATGCTTTTCCTAAACTGAGATACATGCAAATGTTTTTATACGATACATTTGTGGATATTATGAAAGGTGGGAAACGACTGTAACCATGCATCGAAAGATATAGGAGCATCATGGTCAAGAGGTACTCGTATGTGAGTTCATATTTAGGCTTGGTATATGTAAGCATGCTCATGTAAATGTTGTGACGATCAACTATATTAATGTTAAAAGTGTCATAATGCACTCAACCCTCCTTTTTAACAAAGATACTTTCAGCTAAACAGAGGGTGGGTGTGTCAATATTATTCTTGGTAGAGATATCTCATTTATCTATCAACAATTGTTATAAAAATGGTATTTTAAGTACTTATGAATTGATCGAAGATTTTTGCTAAAATATGTATCAAGATAAATATTGACAAAAATATAATATATACTATTGTTTATAAAAAAAAATAATATTTAATCCAATTATAAACGATGGTGGATCTCTTGTTCAGGGAAGCTTTTTATTTTTTGCCAAAAAAACCAATGTTGAAATTATCGATGGTTTTAGTATTAAATTTATAACTATTAAATCTAACATTAATAGATTTATTTTACAGGTTTTATTGTTGTAGTCTATTGAAACTTTAGCTTTTATCCTGCGATTGCTTTGATCACTAACGTTATTTCATTATTTGCATGGTGTTTTTGTTTTTATCCATCTCTGTTAGGGTGTTAAAAAAACGTTGCATCGCTTAAACCAGTTGAACCAAGTAAAAGCAAACCGTCTTTGACTGTTTGAGGCTTTGAGCGGTCTGACGATTCTCATATAAGCTATACATAACGTCCAAAAAATAACATGCGTAGAAGAATAACTCAAATTAAATATAAACAGTAAAAAGCGAGTTGTGCTAAATAAAGTTGAGTAAACCAGAGTATTTAATAATATATTAGCTTTGTATATATATACGTTACTTTTTGAAACTTTATAATTATTGTTTGAAGTAAATAATTTTGATTTATATTTATAATTGGATTATATTTTAAACAAGGTTCTAAATGGCGTGAGGCGTGACGTGGCGGCGAGGACAAGCCTCAAGCATTAGGAGCCACGACGAAGTCATGCGTTTTCAAGGCTTGACTTATGGCGTCAAATTTCTAATTCATATATAATATTATATATAAAAACGTATTTTTGTAGTGTTACTAAATGAATCAATAGTAATTAGTAAATTAAATTAGGTTATATATTAAAAACTTCCAAATAAAACATTAAAAACGTAAAGAAAAATCAAATATTTTATTACGATAACTACGCATTAGGCCATGACGTGCCATGTGTTTAACGTGACGTGACACACAAGCTTTGGTGTCATGACACGCCATAACGGTTGTGCGTCGAGTTTTTTAGAATAGTGATTTTAACATAATGTAATGATAATCCAATATTTTATTAAATCAATATCGTTTTTTAGAAAGAAAAAAAAATGTTTATTCAAATTATGTATCATTAGAAGATAAATTACGAATTAAAAATTTGAAAATATAAAACACACACGTGCAAGAGCGTGATGATTGTTTGTAGTTTGTTTATGCTTTCTTTGTCAACCATGTTGACCTTAGCATCCATCATGATTTCAAACACATCAATGTCTACCAACTTTACATCATCACTAAAACTTCCAACTTTACATTAGGATTGCTTATTTAAAATAAATTATGTTTATTTTGAAAAATGCTTATCAACTTACGCAGTGTTAAATCGAAGTTTTCTAAAAAAATGTTTGGATTAGATTTTTTTTTGGTAACCGTGGGTTTTCGGGCCAGCTTACGCACACCGACTAATCCCCGGGCGACCACGAATGGTCTGGAGTCATCGCAGGTGAACCTCCATGGCCACAAGAGCTTTGGCAGCGCCTGGATTTGAACCCTGGGTAGATGAGATCTTCCACTACATCTCCCAAAGGTTTTACCAGTGCCCCACAACCCAAATGGTTTGTTTGGATTAGATTATTGTGATACCAAAATATAATAAGCTAATAAGTTGTTATTTAAAGGTGTTTGTGATTGCTTATACATATAAAATAACCATAAAAGTCATAAACACTTTTCAAATAAGTTGATAAGTTAGAACAAAATGGCTTATGAAAAAGTGTTTATCTCCGGTTTGGCACCGCTATAAGCACTTTGATTTTTTCTTCATCCAAACACTAGCTAGAAAGTGTTTATATCCGGTGCCACACCGCAATAAGCACTTTGATTTTTTCTCCATACAAACACTATAAAGTGCTTATCTCCGGTGACACACCGTAATAAGCTAAAAAACACTTCAAATAAGCAATCCCAAACACCCCCTTATATGGGAAAATTGCTTCAATGTTAATTAAAATGTAAATTATTATAATAAAAATAATTAGATTTTGAAAAATAAATAAAAGATTATACAAAAATTATTTTTAATGCTAATTATAAACTATTTAATTATATCCAAAAGGCAAAATTGATAAAATTGACTTTATAAAACATCAAATGTATCTAAATAATGGAGTAAATGATTAAAAAGATATAGTAATAAAATTGATGTTGATAAAGTATACTGTCTTCAATAGATTTTCTAAAATGGAGAAATAAAGTGAAAGTCTCTAAAAAAAAGTTACCTTCATTTTCAATAGATTTTATATTTTAGAGATTACACAATTAATTATATTATCAAAATATTCAATACAATTCATAAAGTATTATTTATTTCTCCTAAACATTTAATTGCAACCAAACTCATTGGTAGAATAAATAAAAAACATTGTTTTAAAAAACTCGTCGTACAACCGACATGGCGTGTTATGGCACAGGGTTTGTATCTCACGCCACTTTAAGCTCGTGGAACGTCATAGCCTAATGCGTAGTTTCTGTAATGTTAATATTGGATTTTTTTTAATGTTTTATTTGCTACTTTTTAATATATAACATAATTTAACTTGCTTATTTGTAACACCCTAAAAATAGGGATAACAAAATTTTTCCAAAAAATGGAAATGTGGTATTTAAATTTGCTAAAGCAAGAGCCTTCAAAAAACGGGGAATACTCAAACCTGTTTAATTACAGTTGTAATTTAACGGACAAATAAATAACAATCAACTAATCTAATTTCTGTATCTAGAAAAGAGATTACAAAAAGGGTGTCATCTATAAACCCAAACGTCTTCTCCAAAAGTATATGTTCAAGTGCAAATTCCCCAAGCTCTCACCCAAAGCAACTACGCCTGCTTAGAAGCGGCGCCACTAGAACCTGAGATACACATCGACACCAACAAGTGTTAGGCCAAAAAGCCTAGTGAGTTGAACAAGAAATAGCATATAAGATCAATTACAATTCTTATCAGCAGTTAACCAATGTTCAATAAATGTGGAGTCAATAGGGGAGACCCATAGCACCAATCAAGTTCCACCTAAAGAGACGATATACCTTGATGCCAACTAACAAGAGTGACATCCGAAAGGCCCGACACACCCGAGGACTACAACCATGGCATTACCCTGAATGTCGGAGGTCTAGGCACATACCATCACGGTGGCGCCCAAGACTACATCCTCCTAGTGTCTACTAACTTGGTTCGTCCAACATAATTTATAGGAGGTCTTGAGGCATATTTCAACGAAGTATATTTCAATACCAACCATGGGTACAATATTACCATCCTAATCTGCATAAAGTCCAACGTAAGACTCGTATGAAAACCAATTTCGCCATGTAGATATTGTATCACCAAAATGCATCCCAAGTAGAAATCATCATAATACTAATATATGCATACATTAAATCATGGCAAGTTACACATAAACATATTTCCATGAGGAATCCCAAATACTTGAACATTTAGTGATGAACATTTCAAGTAAAGATACAATAATAACAAGTAGGAGATTATGATATGTATCTAGTTTTAACAAAGGTTTAGTAAACTCACAATCTAGGTTTTTTGACCAAAACCTAGAAAATAGGAAACCCTAGCTTGAAGAGATTGAGTCTTGGAGAGGAGAGGTTGAACTTGAAGAACCCTAATAAATGCTTCCTTGAGAAGAGTTATTGCAAGAATCAAGGATCCAACTACCAAATAGGGTTTGTATTTATGAGGTTTAGTGTTTAGAAGGGAAATGGTAGGTTTAGGAGCTCTCAAAATCGTCCAAGGAAAAAAAGGAAAGTGAGAAATGAAGTTAGAAATCGGACAAGGATCTCATTTAAGTTTCAGACCCCGTCGGCGACAGTGACATTGTCACTGTCACGAGTCACAATCGCGCCAGGCTCAAAGCCCGCGGTACATCCCACGCGATAGTGACCAGCGATAGTGACAATGTCACTGTCGCGGGGTCACAGTCGAGCCAAACCTCAAGACTCTCGGTACAACCGCCACGATAGTGACCGACGATAGTGCCCTTGGCACTATCGCGTGGCACTATCGCGCCACACCCCTGACCGCTCGAAAACTAAGCCAAAAACGATAACGAGCGCGAGGTTTAGACAATCAGTGATTATATAACTCATATAGCATTATAACATTATAAAAATGATCATGCGCATATAAAGGACTTCAATTACTCACATAAACACTATATATGAGGTTTAGTGTTTAGAAGGGAAGTTGTAGGTTTAGGAGCTCTCAAAATCGTCCAAGGAAAAAAAGGAAAGTGAGAAATGAAGTTAGAAATCGGACAAGGATCTCATTTAAGTCTCAGACCCCGTCGGCGACAGTGACATTGTCACTGTCACGAGTCACAATCGCGCCAGGCTCAAAGCCCGCAGTACATCCCACGCGATAGTGACCAGCGATAGTGACAATGTCACTATCGCGGGGTCACAGTCGAGCCAAACCTCAAGACTCTCGGTACAACTGCCACGATAGTGCCCTTGGCACTATCGCGTGGCACTATCGCGCCACACCCCTGACCGCCCGAAAACTAAGCCAAAAACGATAACGAGCGCGGGGTTTAGACAATCAGTGATTATATAACTCATATATCATTATAACATTATAAAAATGATCATGCGCATATAAAGGACTTCAATTACTCACATAAACACTATTAATGAAATGAGAGGAACAAATACTTACCTTACAAATTTCCAGGTGTTACAATCCTCCCCACCTAATTGGGATTTTGTTCCCGAAATCTTAACCTAGATTAAACAATTGAGGATAACGATTCTTCATAACGTCTTCAGACTCCCAAGTAATGTTAGCACCCCGATGGTGCTTCCATTGAACTTTAACCATGATTACCTCTTTGTGCCGCAACTTTTTCACTTTCGTCTCCAATATCGTCTCTGGTTCTTCCATACAACGATTTCCATTATCTACCCGGATCTCCAATAAGGGAATCACACTTTCCTCTTCGCTAGGCACTTCCGAAGGTAACACACGTGGAAAGTAGGATGTATCCCATCCATTTCCGGTGGCAAGTCCAACCGGTAGGCTTGTAATCCAATTCTTTCTAGAATAACGAAGGTTCCAAGGAAACAAGGACTAAGTTTCCCGCACTTCCCAAAACGGATAATTCCTTTCCATGGAGACACCTTTCACATGACACGATCGCCCACTTGGAACTCGACCGGTCTTCTCTTCTTGTCCGCATAGCTCTTCTGTCGGTCTTGCGCCGCCTTTAGCCTCTCTCGAATTTCTTTCACCTTGTCTGCCGTTTCTTGAACTATTTTCGGTCCGGTGAACTGCTTCTCGCCCACTTCGAGCCAACCAACCGGTGTTCTACACTTCCGTTCATACAATGCCTCAAACGATGTCATTCCGATACTAGAATGGTAACTGTTGTTGTAAGCGAACTCCACCAAAGGTAGGTGCGAGTCCCAACTTCCTCCAAAATATATGACACACAACCTCAACATATCCTCTAGCGTCTAAATCGTCCTCTCGCTTTGACCATCCGTTTGAGGATGGTATGCCATGCTCAGATTTAATCTGCTGACAATTCTTTCTGTAAGCTAGCCTAAAAATTCGATGTGAACCGACTTTCCCGATCCGACACGATAGATTGTGGGACCCTATGCCTTGACACCACCTTATCGATATAAAGCTTGGCCAATTTCTCCATTGGCAAAGTCTCCCTCATCGCAAGAAAGTGCTCGCTCTTGGTTAGACGGTCTACAATTACCGAAATGGTGTCATGGCCTCACAAAGTCTTCGGTAGTTTCGTCACGAAATCCATTGTGATGTTGTCCCATTTCCACTCGGGGATGGACAACGGTTTCAAACTCCCGTACGATCTTTTGATGTTCCGCTTTGACTTGGAGACACGTGAAACATTTCTCCACGTAACTAGCTACGTCTAGTTTCATCACCGGCCACCAATAGTTCAATTTCAAGTCCCTATACATTTTGGTACTTCCGGGATGAATAGAATACTTCGATTTATGGGCCTCTTCAAGGAGTAGGTCTCAGTTTCCCCCAAACTTTGGCACCCGTATCCGTTCTTGAAGGTGTTTAAGTCCACGACTGTCTTCCGTCAACGTTTCTCTTTGCTTCACCATAACTTCGGATTTGAGGTTTTCTTCCTTAAGTGCTTCCACTTGACACGACTTGATGTTTTCTAACAAACTCGATACCACGTCGATCCTTATGAGGGATAATTTGATACCACCATCATGGCTTCTTCGGCTCAACGCATCCGCCACCACGTTGGCCTTACCGGGATGGTAGAGTAAATCGCAGTCGTAGTCCTTTAGAAGTTCAAGTCACCTTCTTTGCCGCATGTTGAGTTCTTTTTGATCGAAGATGTACTTAAGACTCTTGTGGTCCGTGAAAAGAGTACATTTCATCCCATATAAATAGTGCCGCCATAACTTCAAAGCAAAAACCACCGCCGCCAATTCCAAGTCATGAGTCGGGTAGTTCTTCTCGTGGTCTTTTAGTTGCCGCGACGCATAAGCTATCACCTTTCCACATTGCATAAGTACGCACCCGAGCCCCATCTTGGAAGCATCACTATACACCACGAAATCATCCGATCCCTTGGGTAGAGACAGGATAAGAGCTTCACAAAACTTCTTTTTGAGCGTTTGAAAAGCTTGATCTTGTACATCGGTCCAAAGAAACTTGACATTCTTCCTTATAAGAGAAGTGAGGGGCGTAGCTTTCTTGGAGAAGTCTTGAATGAAACGTCTATAATAGCCCGCCAAACCCAAGAAACTTCGAATCTCCGTCGGACTCGTTGGCGGCTCCCAACTCATCATTGCCTCAATCTTTGTCGGGTCTACCTTCACTCTGTCTTTAGACACCACATGCACCAAAAATTGCACTTCTTGGAGCCAAAATTCGCACTTCGTGAACTTTTCAAACATCTTTCCCTTCCTTAGGACTTCTAACACTTCCCGCAAATGTTTCCCATGTTCGGACTCGTCCTTTGAGTAGATTAAAATATCGTCGATGAAGACTATCACGGATTTGTCCAAGAATGGGCGACACACGCGGTTCATCAAGTCCATGAATACGGTCGGAGCGTTGGTCAAACCGAAAGGCATCACAAAAAACTCGTAGTGACCGTATCGTGTTCGGAAAGCCGTTTTTGGAATGTCCTTCTTCTTCACTCTCACTTGATGGTATCCGGACCGAAGATCAATCTTCGAGAAGCATCCTGAGCCTTGGAGTTGGTCAAAAAGATCGTCGATTCGAGGTAGAGGATACTTCTTCTTCACCGTGACTTTGTTCAACTCTCGGTAATCGATGCACATCCACATTGATCCGACCTTCTTCTTCACGAACAATACCGGTGCTCCCCAAGGTGACGAACTCGGTCAGATGAAACCCTTCTCTAATAGTTCTTGAAGTTGCGTCATCATCTTTTTCATTTACGTCGGGGCCAATCGGTAGGGAGCATGGGCTATCGGAGACGCTCCCGGAGTGAGGTCGATTTGGAACTCCACTTGTCGTTCCGGTGGTAACCCGGGTAAGTCTTCCGGAAAGACATCCGGATAGTCTTGCACGACCTTCACATCTTCCATCGACTTCTTCTCTTTCTTCGCGTCCACCACATAAGCCAGATACGAAAGGTAACCCTTCACTAGAAACTTACGAGCCTTAAGAGAGGAGATGATAAGGTTGTTACCCTTCCCTTTCTCCCCGTAGATGGTAACCACTCCGCCTCCCGACAACGGTACTTGGATCATCTTCTTAGAGCAAAAGATGTCGGCCTTATGCCTTGACAACCAATCCATGCCTATGACCACGTCGAACCCCCCTATAGTCAAAGGTAGCAAGTCTACTCCAAATGGATTTCCATTGATCTCCATAGAACAACCACGAAAACAGTCCCGGATGATCACTTGATCTCCATTCGCTACTTCTACTACTAAAGCATTAGGAAGGACACTACTAGGAGTGACGAACTGTTTACAGAAAATATCCGATACAAAGGAGCACGTAGCACCCGAATCAAACAATACACGAGAGAGCAAGGAGTTTACTAGGAACGTACCCGAAACAACATCAACGGTCTCCTTTACCTCCTCGGTAGTCATCCGGAAAGCTCGGATTGGCGCCCTCGGCGGTTGATCGACTCACGCCGATGATCCAAAGGAATTCCCACGGTTGACACCCACTAGCTTCGGGCAATCCTTCTTCATATGTCCCGGTTCCCGACACTCGAAACACACTGGTCCCCGGATAGGACATTCTCGAGTCGTGTGCTCCTTCTTGCCGCACTTGGCACAACCGACCGGACCCGAGTAAGTTCTTGTTTTGCATGAGCCTAAGTGCTTGATCTTGCACTTGTGGCACCACCGATCTTCCCCCCGATTTCCATCAACTCTTCCACTCACAAACGACTTAGACTGCTGAACGGGCCCAGATGGCCCTTCCCATTTCCGCTTCTCCCCAACCTGCCTTCTCTCTTCTTTCTCCGCAGTCATGTCGTCCTCTATAAGCAAGGACTCTTCGATGACCTCTTGCAATGTCGATCCTCTAGCATTTCTCACCGCCGTCCTCATCTCGGTCGGTAACCCTTACTGGTAAGATTTAATCTTCAACTTCTCATCGGGGACTAGATGTCCCACCAAATTTAACTTTTCTAGAAAGAGCTTGGAGTAGACGGCAATGGACAGAGTCACCTTCTTCCGATCCCTGAACTCCCGTTCCAGTTTGTCCAACGAGCGCTCACTACACTACTTGTCCATAATTTTCTCTTTAAACACCGGCCAAGTTAACTTAGCCAGAACTTCGGGAGTGAGGGCGGATCGAGTGAGATTCCACCAGATCAAAGACTCTCCCCTAAGCAGTTGAGAAACAAACTTGACCCATTGCGAGATGTCACAATCACTAGACTCGAAGGCCATCTCCACTTCCTTAAGCCAGTACATGCAAGCAACCGGGTTGTCAGAACCTGCAAAATCCTTCGGGTTGCACCCCAGAAAAGCTTTGTAGGTGCATCCCTTGGCCTTTCCCCTATTCCCGTTCTCTACAAGGTCTTCAGTCAACACGAGAGCCGGTCTACCACCCGACCCCATTACGACGTTTTCCGCCATCGTCTCAGGTTGTCGGTGACTGGCATCTCGATCTTCCAGAAGCTTCATAAATAACTCTTGCTGTTGGGCTATGGCTGAGTTCATGGCCAGCATCATACTGTCTCTGATTCTGGTCTCCATAGTCACCTCCTCCATGATAGCATTGCTAGCAGCAATGTTCGTACGTGGGATATGCTCGGGTCCTCCTCCCAAGATAGTGTGTATGGGAGGTCTTCTGGAGGTTTCGACCAAAGGAGGTCGGTCAGTAATAGATTCCACTTCCACGTGGCCCACTGGCATATTCGGTAACCTGCTCCGAGTGTTTACCATTGATATCTGCCATACATGCAGGAAAAAAGGGATTGAGAAAAGACTAAGAGAGTTGAACTCATTGTACGTACTAATACGCATTTCAATTATCATAATAACGACATTTGCAAGCATACTCACGTAACAATGTATTCATAATAACATTAGCTAAGTGAAATTATGAACAGATCATACACAAGGATTCTTGTTACCACAATTACAACTCTCAATTTGCGTAATTCCGTAAGTCCTAACACTCTCCCCACCTAGGACTTCTACCCCAAGTGGACAGTGAAGCAATAATGTCTAAAGCTTAAGTCTAGACATGCTAAAACAACACCTAGTTCACTTAAACTAAAGCTCTGATACCAACTTGTAAGACCCTAAAAATAGGGATAACAAAATTTTTCCAAAAAATGGATACGTAGTATTTAAATTTGCTAAAGCAAGAGCCTCCCAAAAACGGGGAATATTCAAACCTGTTTAATTACAGTTGTAATTTAACGGACAAATAAATAACAACCAACTAATCTAATTTATGTATCTAGAAAAGAGATTACAAAAAGGGTGTCATCTATAAATCCAAACGTCTTCTCCAAAAGTATATGTTCAAGTGAAAATTCCCTAAGCTCTCACCCAAAGAAACTACGCCTGCTTAGAAGGGCGCCAGTAGAACCTGAGATACACATCGACACCAACAAGTGTTAGGCCAAAAAGCATAGTGAGTTGAACAAGAAATAGCATATAAGATCAATTACAATTCTTATAAGCAGTTAACCAATGTTCAATAAATGTGGAGTCAATAGGGGAGACCCATAACACCAATCAAGTTCCACCCAAAGAGACGATATACCTTGATGCCAACTAACAAGAGTGACATCCAAAAGGCCCACACACCCGAGGACTACAACCATGGCATTTCCCTGAATGGCGGAGGTCTAGGCACATACCATCACGGTGGCGCCCAAGACTACATCCTCCTAGTGTCTACTGACTTGGTTCGTCCAACATAATTTATAGGAGGTCTTAAGGCATATTTCAACCAAGTATATTTCAATACCAACCATAGGTACAATATTACCATCCTAATCCGCATAAAGTCCAACATAAGACTCGTATGAAAACCAATTTTTCCATGTAGATATTGTATCACCAAAATGCATCCCAAGTAGAAATCATCATAATACCAATATATGCATACATTAAATCATGGCAAGTTACACATAAACATATTTCCATGAGGAATCCCAAATACTTGAACATTTAGTGATGAACATTTCAAGTAAAGATACAATAATAACAAGTAGGAGATTATGATGTGTATCTAGTTTTAACAAAGGTTTAGTAAACTCACAATCTAGGTTTTTTGACCAAAACCTAGAAAATAGGAAACCCTAGCTTGAAGAGATTGAGTCTTGGAGAGGAGAGGTTGAACTTGAAGAACCCTAATAAATGCTTCCTTGAGAAGAGTTATTGCAAGAATCAAGGATCCAACTACCAAATAGGGTTTGTATTTATGAGGTTTAGTGCTTAGAAGGGAAATGGTAGGTTTAGGAGCTCTCAAAATCGTCCAAGGAAAAAGAGGAAAGTGAGAAATGAAGTTAGAAATCGGACAAGGATCTCATTTAAGTCTCAGACCCCGTCGACGATAGTTCCCGGCGACAGTGACATTGTCACTGTCACGAGTTACAATCGCGCCAGAAACAAAGCGCGCGGTACATCCCACGCGATAGTGAGCAGCGATAGTGACAATGTCACTGTCGCGGGGTCACAGTCGCGCCAAACCTCAAGACTCTCGGTACAACCGCCACGATAGTGACCGACGATAGTGCCCTTGGCACTATCGCGTGGCACTATCGCACCACACCCCTGACCGCCCGAAAACTAAGCCAAAAACGATAACGAGCGCGAGGTTTAGACAATCAGTGATCATATAACTCATATAGCATTATAACATTATAAAAATGATCATGCGCATATAAATGACTTCAATTACTCACATAAACACAATTAATGAAATGAGAGGAACAAATACTTACCTTACAAAT
Organism: Arctium minus; assembly: GCA_954870635.1. NCBI lineage: Eukaryota > Viridiplantae > Streptophyta > Magnoliopsida > Asterales > Asteraceae > Arctium > Arctium minus. The sequence continues at coordinate 136,247,989 of OX941081.1, read as the reverse complement.
TTCCGGGTGTTACATTATTACTATTGACTCATTGAGTAATTGTACAAAACATATGTTTTTATATTTAATATTATATGTGAATTAGAAATTTGACGTCATAAATCACGCCTTGCAAAACGTCATGGTCTTGCGGCCACGCCATGCCTCATGCTATTTAGAACCTTGAAAAAAAGTCATTTCTCTCTTAATAAGTAATCATTTTTGGAGAAATATCCAAACTAGGAAAATTTCATCCTCTCTCTCATGTTTTCTACATTTTGGGGAATCTGTTGGAAATGCTCTTAACCATTGGGGTAGGGATGACCAAAAATCGGTCCCGGACCGGGGCCAAGTCAGTTCAGGTCCAAGATTTTTTGAAGATATATAAAAAATTATGTTTGAAGATTTTTTTGAGAAATGTTATTCAAGTTCACTTTAAAATCTTTAAGTGGGTCTTCAAGTACACTTAAAAATACGTTTTATTATAATTTCGTTTTAATATGTTTTTGCATTGAGTTTACATTTTAAATACTATTATATGTAATTTGTAAAATATCATAATTCGTAAGTAATAAAAATTGGTTTTCGGTCTTCAAATCTTCTATCATATAATCATCAAACTTATCATCCACCAATGTCATCAAGATCAAGGTCATCATCATCGTCTAATGTTGAGTAGGTGACATTGATAAATGTTGAGTAGGTTACATTGATATCAATAGTTGGTGGTATTGTTAGGCTTTAGCAGTATTTGATTTCCGCCAAGTTTTCGTCCACTTCATCAACCTCCATCTCTAGTGATGTTGTGTGTTGAGTTCTTTCCATGTTATCTAAATAATCCTTCAAGCAAACACAACACTTCACTAACTTTGGACTAAGTCTTGTCCTCCGCATCAAAATGATTCTATCGCTAAGATAAAAAGTGGACTCCAAAACTACGGTACTAGCTTGGATTGTTAGTATATCATGGGCCATAGCAGCCAAAATCGGAAATTGCAGTTGCTTTTATTTCTATCATTCCAATAAAGCAATATTTTCAAAAAGTCATAAATCTCATCAAGTCAAACTTAAAGTCATAAGAATATGATCTTGTAAGCATCCTCTCAGCCTGCATCAGTCAAAAAGTCTGTCAAAGCAACTTTATTCACAAAACTTTATTGAAAATTTAAAAGACATAAAGCAGTAAAACATTGAATGTACGAGTTCTAATCAGAAGTAATCAGAAGTCATAATTCTTTTTCCCCCTGAAATTATGCATCAGCAAATTTATCAGTGAAAAATCACATGATAGAGATCCACTACTCCCCCCTGGAATGTAGATCGTCATATCTCTCGAATGCATATTTCAGAAAAATATGTACTCCCCCTTGAAGGTTGATATCCTCTTTTGAGTATTGGAGTACAATTCTCATATCAGCCTAGGAGTATCCTTTCCTTTAGCATTTAAGTACGAGTCCTAAACTGTTGTGTTTATAAGTCAAACTCCGTTGAAGCACGAGTTCTAAACCGATTTATTCAGAAGCCTAACATCGGTTCTCTTACTCCCCCTTGACTTGAGGTGCCTGCAACACAGAATCATCTTTTGGCTTTGGTACCCACTGGTATTTGGGTCCATATTAGTGAGTTGCAGTTCGAATGAGTGTAATAGAGTAAGAACCATACCAGTAATGATCACTCGACTTATGAAGAAATTCATATGTATTGCAGTAAGAATAATACATTTTTCTAGATAACCTGATCATTTGATCTCTCGAGTAAGTGAGATCAGGTTTACCTTTCAGCACCTTGTTCTTCTTGGCTGTTGATGCATGTACACATGATTTGTTACTTTTCTTCTCATCCTTCTTTACTTTCTTTTCTTCCTTCTTCTCATCTTCATCTACTGGTTTTACTCTCCATACCAGTTTCTATTCATTAGATCTCCTTCTTCTCCTGTGTGTACCTGAACCATCTATTTTCCAATCATAGAAAATGTTAGTTGTACGAATCTGATCAAGTGATTTAACTGACCTTCTTGAAGAAACAATCTTCTTATGTGAACTTGCAGCTGTCTTGAATGAACATTCAGAATCAGCTGAATCATCTCTAGGTGTGTGGATTTGTGACTCTGGAGTCGTTTGCTCAGTCACCACCACCTTTGAAATGATACCTTCAAGCTCTTTTATCTTTGAAGTGAAACTGTCTCTTTCTTTGACAAGTTGATCAATTTTTTCTTGAAACTCAGACTTCACTTTTTGATCTTTCAGTGCACTTTCAGATAGCTTCTCAGTAAGCTTCTTGATTTCTGCTTCAAACAAGCTTCTTTCTTCCTCAAAGCTCTTTTCAGCATTTGTTCTCTGACCAGATATCTCTTTGAAGATTCTAACATTCTTCTGTTCTATGGTCTTTCTTTCCTTTGCAAACTTTTCTCTTTCCAAAATGATTACTTTCTCAAAGTCTGAAATCTGTTGAGAAAGCTTTATACATTTTAGCTCAACTGTCTTCTTCTCGTCTCAACTCTTTCTTGAAAAATCTGAGAATTTCTTTTCAAATGCTTTCTTCTCAATCTCAAAATTATCTATGTCTTTGACTATCTGCATATCCAGATCAGTAATCTTCTTGTTCAGCTCTTCATTAGCATCCTCTAGATTCTTAATCTTCTCCTTATTACTGTCAACAGATGTTGCTTGCTGGATTTGCACAATCTGATTTTCAAAGTCATAGATTTTTCTAATCAGCTTTATGTTCTCAGCTTCCAAACTCAGTATCTTCTCATCATTCAGCCCAGAAGTCTATTGCAAAAGATCTTCATTTAACATCTTTAACTCACTAACTTCCTCTCTCAATATCTTCTTTTCATCAGAATATCTCTTTGACCGCTTAGAATAATAGTCAACTGAAGAAACAATATTTTTATTCTCTAATTCGAGCTTGGCAATCTTACATTCATCATCATCAGAAAAATATCCCATCTTGAATTATCTGTTTCAATAAGAACTTGAATTTGATCGTTAGTCCAAAAGAAATCACAAAAATACAGAAAATCTTAGAAATAAAATTCAGAAAAACAAATTCAAAAAAAAATCAACAAGTCAGGAATTCACAAGATACAAACAAGTGCAAGGAATTCGCAAATAACACTGAGGTGCACGGAATTCGCAAATTACTAAAAACACATACAGAATTCGCAAGATTCTTTCAGAATTCGCAACTCACACACCTGCGAATCCTGAGGAATTCACATTACTCACACTAGCGAATTCTGTCCTTTAAAAGAATTAAGAAAAACTTTTCGCAAGAATGACTTATGCGAATTGTTTCCTTAGAAAAATTTAGAAATCACTTTTCGCAAAGAACACTTATGCGAATTCTTATGGTTTTCACAACACACTGATAAGCGAATTATGTACTTAAACTTTTCAGAAATAAAGACTATGCGAATTCTATGAAAGTCGCAACACTCTGGTCTACGAATCCTTTGAAATTCGCAAGTCAGACAAATACGAATTCTAATCCTTCTGCGAATTCTATACTTGAAACCTTTTTCAGAAATAACTCTGCGAATTCTATGAAATTCGCAAGAGACCCAACAACGAATTCTTTGCTTTTCGCAATACAGAGGACTGCGAATTCTGTCCTTGAGATTTTTCAGAAAGAACTATGCGAATTCTGATGAATTCTGCGAATTCTTGAGACTTTCTGCGAAATCTATGAATTCTGCGAGTTCTTGATGATGAATTTTGCGAGTTCTTCTATGCTTTGTGAGTTCTTCAGATCTGTTTTGAAAAACGTCTCTGATTTGCTTAATAACATATCAACTCTCCATCTTTTAAACTGAAACTTTGACAAATTGATCACCTATACTCCTAGAACCTAATTCTGCCAATGAATTTCAACAAAATACATCAAGAGATACATATTGATCCAATACAGTGCTCGATAACTCGTGAAACTCAAACTTGACAAATCTCAAAATTATACCTCAATTACAGTGCAAAACACTATTCAAACTATACAAACTCAATCGAAAACAATACACGAACTCATTTCTATCAATTACAAATTCAAATTCGCATAAAAACTCAAATTTAATCTGTACTCAGCGAACACAGTGTCGACTTCTGTCTTTTCGATTGATTTCTATCGGATTTGCTCTGATACCAATTGATAGTCCCTGAATTGATCAAGTTCTCATGCTAAAATCAAATACACAAACAAGATTTATCAATTACCTGTTTTATTAATCACAAGCATCAATTACAAAAGAATTGAATCACTTTCTCTCACTACAAGTCTCTTTCTCTCTCTAAAACTCTCTCTGTCAATGCAATCGTATTCTGTAATGCGTGTGAACTTCTATTTTCAAAAACAAAGACACAAAGCTATTTAAATCTACAAACAATTACAAGGAAAAACAAAAATACAATAGCTTTGACTTTGACATTTATTGAATTTGACTTTGAGTTTGCTTGAGAGTTGACTTTCAGCTTTGACTTGTTTAACTTTCGCCTTCAGTCTTCTATGATCTTGTATCCAACATATTTCTGATCTAACAGTATCGACATTCGAACATGAAATAAAATTAGTGTGCATATACATATTTAGTTCACTTAAGTCGATATCAAATCTAGATTTTTTACTTGTACGATTTTGAACCTCATAAAATAAGTTAGTCATTAAATCTTTCCGATTTTGGCGTAAAGAATAATAGTGGCACTTGAGTTATCCCTAATTGAAGAGTTTTGTTGTTCACTTATTCCGCCATAATTTTTTTTATAATGATCGAATAATTCTTTAAAATTACGATTAAACTTGCCTATTTCTTGTTTTGCACACTCATCATTTTTTCACTTAAACCAAAAGCCAAACATATACTCCCTCTGTCCCAAATTAAGTGTCCACATTACTATTTCAGTTTGTCCCAAAATAAATGTCCACTTTCAGAAGTAAGTTTCCAATTTCCCATTTTACCCTTAATTAAAAGGTGGAAAAAGTTTCTCTCTCTATTATCAAGGGTAAAAGTGTCCTTTGTTTTTTTAAAAAGTGTAAAAATTGCACATTCTGAAAACTGTGTGTCATTTTCATTGTGGACATTTATTTTCAGGCGGAGGGAGTATTTGAAATTAAGACTTCCACTAAGATAACATTAAAATACGGATTTAATGTCGCGACACATGTAAAGGAAAAATGGAACTCTATAAAATATTTTAACAATTTTCCTTTTATTTCCTTAACCACCGCTCCCCAATCCTCATTGTCTTCATATTGTGCTGTCTTACTTGTCATAATAAACATTTGATTTAGAAGTAAATGACTCGTTCGATAATAAACACTGGAAAAAAAAAGTTGTTGCATTTTTAAAATCGTCAAAATTTTCATATAATCACTACAACAAAAAGGGATTTATAGGAGACTCGTTAGTGTCCAAATAGGATACTTAATAGGACTTTTAAGTTTATAGGACAAAAATCATGTGTGTCCCCTCTAAAGGCGTTGTATTAGGTTAGTAAGATAAATTTGAGCGTCCTAATAAGTTCTACGATTATGATACAAATGCCATAGTCCTATAAAATGGTTTAAGTAACACTAAAAAGTATTCGAATAGACTACAATACATAACGCTTTATGTTGTCACAAAATGTTTAGATTTAAAAACAAATATGGGCATCCCAAAAATTGGTTTTATAGGACGAAATTCGATGTCGCTAAAACATTTATATAGTACCAAAATATGTGTCTTAATAAATTATATAATTATGAAACACATTCTACAGTCCTATATAAGTAACACTAAAAAGTGTCATAATAAGTAACATTAAAAGCATCCTAAAAGACTATAATATGGGACGTTTCATGCAATTATAAAATCCTTCTATAATATTACATTTAAAAACAAATATGAAAGTTTTACGAATTGATTCGATAGAACAAAATTCAATGTTGTATAAGTACTTATATGAGTTATGTATCCCACCACAAAGTCATATCATGACAAAACTAAGTACCAATCAAGAATTACAAAAATACAAAAAATATTATTGTCCCCTATGAAAGAGAGATATCAATCTTCATCATGAACCACCTACAACTAGTGTTATACCCGTCCGTTGGTCGGGTACACGATATGACAATAATTTAGAATTAGTTATTTGAGTGGTAAGTCTTTTAACTACTATGGTTATTTGCGTGGTCAGAATTTAGAAATCTTTGAGCACATAAAAAATCAATTATGACTTCCAAAGAAAACCAAATCTGGAACAAATCTAAACTTTGTGACCGATAAAAAACACCAAATCTGGACCAAAATCTGGTATAGCTGCAGATGATAAAATAACAGGACAATAACATATATCCTATTGGGCATCCAAACCAGCAACAAATTGACATAAACTAAGGGTCATTCACCCAATGCTTGCCCGGTAAGTCAACACTTTTAACTTAACTTACTGGGTAAGATTTTAGTCCATTAAAACGCATCGTACGCAACAACTTATCCGGTAGGCGCTTATTGGGTAAGAGTCATTACTCTCACTTACCGGGTATAACTCTCAGTCCTTGTCATTATTGTTACCGGTAAAATTCTTAACCTTTGTCATGTTCATCCGATAAAGTAAAGTGACCCGGTAAAAACTTATCGGGTAAGCGTTAAGTAAACGGCCCCTAAATGTTTTTAGGACTCTAGACTGAATCATTAGATTAGCTATTGACAATCAAGCCCATAACTTTAACAATGACTTGGCAAAAAATCCTGAATCCATTACTTTAACGGGTGACATTCCTGGTCATCAAAATGAATTGTTGGTAAACGTCTTTTAGCAGTAAATGCTATCCTGGTAAGAGTTTCTACCTCACTTGCCGGGTAAAATTCTCGATTCCCGAAAGATTCTCAATTCTTAATACCATAAAACATTTTAAAATCCTAAATATAAGAACGAACAGATGTATTGTAACATAATCATATTATGATACATTAACTTCAATTAGTTTCTAAATTTTATGATTACGTTAAAGTAACATAATTACAATAGCATGATTATGTTAAGTCTTAATATTGTATCCAAGATTTAATAAGGAAAGTCTAAGATGTAAAAGTCAACGTTGTCAAAGTCTTTTAAAAGTCAAAGTATGTTTAGTTTCCTTAATCTTTAAGTCTTTTAATAGTTAGTGGTATATATAGGCTTGCTTTGTAAGCTTGTGGTAAGGAATGTAGTAAGCACGTCATTGTAATATTGCAGTATTGTGAGATATATGACTATGGGGTTTCAAGATCTACTTTCTCTCTCTACTCTCTCTCTAGTTCATATTGTTGATTTCATGAGATTTGCTTGATATGTTTGGGATTTTAACATTAACAATTGGTATCAGAGCCGTACCAAACATTTTCAGAAATGATTTGAACAAAGAATTGAATTGAAATCTTGTTTTTTTTTAGATCGAAAAATTGATTTTTTGAAAATTTTTCAAGAAATCGTGTTTTTGTACTGTTCATCCGAATTTTATTGAAAAATCATTTTTGGTGCAAAAAAATGGAATTGTTGGATTCGATTTTAGTTTGGTATTGATTCTTGTTCGATCAAATTCAATGTCAATTTTTGATTTTTGAAAAATTTTCTTGAAATTTTGTTCGAACACGGTTCTTGATCGAAATTGTGTGAATTGTTGGTTTTAATCGAAAATTGATAGTAAATTTGTGTTTAGTATTGTTTGTCGATGATTCTGATAAATTTTTGAGAACCAATTTGCAGATTTGGATCGAATTAAGCAAGTCAGAGCCAAGAATTGGCTACTTTGCGCTAGATCTAATCTTTGCGCGAGTTCATCTACGATTTGCGCGAGTTCATTGACATTTGCGTGAGCTTATTCGGGCTTTAAGGAGAATTACAATTTGCGTCTTCATCAGATCACGCAAGACTACATTTGCGTCTTCAGCTTATCACGCAAAGCAAAGTTTGCGCAATCAACGCCTCTCGCAAGGCTCTCACGCAAAGATACCTTTGCGCTACAAGGCTCTTACGCAAAGTTCCATTTGCGCTACAAGGCTCTTACGCAAAGTTCCATTTGCGCTACAAGGCTCTCACGAAAAGCTTAATTTGCTTCTTCAGCGGGTCACACAAATCTACTTTTCGTCATACACTGCTCGCAAGAAGTCTACTTTGCGCCTTGCACTGATAGCGAGAACTTCACTTTGCGCTATCCCCTGTTGGCGAGAACCTTACATTGCGTCTTCCACGGTTCACGAGAACCTTAATTTGTCTCATACGTTGATCACGAGAAGTTTGTTTTTTCAGTCTTGCGCCATAATAAGTGTTGTTCAAATTTTAAATATTGCAAAAGATTTCAATTTGATCTGATTTTTTATTTTCTGATTTATAGTTTGGGAACGATCTTTTATATCAAGCTGATTACTAATTCAATATGGGATTTTTTACAGAGCTTGAAGAGAAGAATAGAAAGCTTGAATTAGAGAAAGTAAATATGGGTTATGCTGTTGACTTTCATTCGAAAAAGTCAGAAGAGTATTTTGCTGAAATCATTATACTGAAAGAAGAAGTTTGTGCTTTAAAGACAATCAATGAAGATCTTCAGAAAAGAACTTCTGGACTGAATGATGAGAAGATAATGAGATTGGAATCCGAGAATGCTGAACTTAGAAAGAATATATCAGATTTGGAACAAAAGCTTGCTGAAAATAAAGCTGATTTTGATAATGAAAAGAAAAGTTTTTCAAAGAAGTTCTCAGATTTCTCTAAAAAGTGTTTTGAAGAGAAGAAGTCAGTTGATCTTAAGTGCATAAAACTTTCTCAACAAGTTTCCGATTTTGAGAAAGTACTTATTTTGGAAAGAGAGAAGTTTGATAAAGAAAAGAAGGCCATTGAACAGAAGAATGTGGGATTTTTCAAGGAACTATCCGGGCAAAGAAATGATTCAGAGAAAGGATTTGAAGAAGAACGATCCATCTTTGAGACTGAAATCAAAAAGCTGACTTCCAAGTTATCTGAACTATCTGCTAATGCACTGAAAGAGCAAAAAACAAAGTCTGAGTTCTCAAAGAAGATTGACTTGCTTGTTAAAGAAAGAGACAAATTCGCTTTAAAGATCAAAGAGCTTGAAAAGACTGCTTCAAGTTCAAATCAGAAATCTGTCTCTTCACAAAGGTCAATTAAATATTTTGATCAGATTCGTAGATCTAACATTTTCTATGATTAATATCTAGATGGTTCAAGTACATATCCGAGAAGAAGAAGTTACAAGAAAGAGGAAATGATCTAGAAAAAGAAATCAGTTAAGGATGACAAGGAAGATGAGCTTAAAGGAAACACATCATGTGTACATGTGCATAAAGCAAAGAAGAACAAAGAGCATATAGGTAAATCTGACCATATATACTCAAAAGATCAATTACTCAGGTTTTCAGGTAATAAATATTATTGTTCTTATTGATGTACACATGATCATATTCACAAGACGAATGATCATTTCTGGTATGGTTCTTACTCTATCACCCCTACAAGAACTGCAACTAACATTCGTGGACCCAAATACCAATGGGTACCAATGAAGAAAACTGATTCTGTGTTGCAGGCACCTCAAGTCAAGGGGGAGTAAGAGAACCAAGGCTTTTGAACACAACAGTTCAAAACTCGGACTTCAAAGTTGAAAGACAATGGCTCTTGAATAACACAGTTCAAGACCCGCACCTCAATGTCAAGATTTTGGCTTCTAAGTACACAGCTTAGGACCCGTACTTCAATGGAGTTTGACTTCTAAACACAACAGTTTAGGACTCGGACCTCAACGATCAAAAGACCTTACTCCTGTGATAATAAGAGATATTACTCCAACACTCAAATGAAGATATCAACCTTCAAGGGGGAGTATACTCTTTTTGCATCCGATGGATATGATGGTCTACATCCCAAGATAATTGATCTGAGCTCTATCCTATACTTTTTCACTGATAGATTTTACTGATATGATGGTCTACAATTCAAAAGGAAGTGTCTGATCTCTATCCTGTTTTCACTGACATATTTTAGATGTTTAATTTACAGGGGGAGTAAAGGTGATGACTTCTGATCACTACAGATCAGAACTCATACTATAAATTGTTTTACTGCTTTATGTCATTTTCTTTTTGAATAAATGATGTGAATAATGTGGCTTCTGATCACATGACAGATCAGGACTCGTTCTTCAATGATCAGACTTGGATATTTTGCAAATATCCAGGGGGAGCTTAAAAGACCTAAATCATTTTATCATGATTTGAGGGGGAGCTTAAAGGTAAATATCTTCTGATCCTAGATCTCTGATTGTTTGAAAGAAGAAGAACTTTCAAACATGAAAAACAGTTTCTTAAATGTTCAAACCACTTCTCTATTCTCAAAAGATTTCATGAATTCAGAAGTGAGCTTTTAAATGTTTTTAAAATTTTGAGCTTAATGTTTAACTGACCGTGTGTTTCCAAAGATCATTACTTGCGTATTATCTTGTCCATATACTATAAAGTATTCATACACACCGGTTCAGTACTTTATCAATTTGTTATTACCATGTCTCATAACTAACCAATATTTCGATGGTAATACCCTTGTTTGCTTTCAAAGTTGTTGAGCATCATTCATCTTTTTCATATTTGTGCGTTCATTGATAAATTGTTTATATTCTTTCATATAAACAAAATATCCAGTTCTTTGATACCCTATACATTTGATTTGATCTGATTGATACATTGTCAGATTCTCAAAACAATTCTCTTGATTTCATTTCATTCATTCAATATTCTTGTTTTGAGAAATCTTCAAAGATTCAAATGCTCAAATTTCATTCATAATTTTAAATGAGCATACATTCTGACACTGTTATCTTTTTGAGCTTAACTGTTCAAGTTAAACTGTTCAAGTTAAACTGTTGAGCAACGATTCTTCTTAGGAACTACATGGGATTCGTTTGTGAGCTTAAACAAATCTTCCATGGATTCACATAAACCTGTGTTTCCTACCCAGGAAGTTATTCTTGAGTGATTGAGGGGTGATGGGTCAAAATCAAAGAGTGGGGGAGATAACTCATCCGGTTGAGTTTTTCTCAGTGCGTGGAGCAGAAAAATGGAAAAGAGAGTTTGGTTAGAATTGAGCATAATGTTAAAAAGAAAGAGGGTGTGAGAACAGAGTTAAAAGAATATCAGAACTCTGCACCAACCACTTTCTGAGCCGGGCAACCACATCTACTGATTAGTTCACATTCTTTGGTGACCATCATTGAAACAGGTAGTGAGCCCATGCCAAATCTTGCATTAACCCCACCAACCACTCATTTCTTTCCCGAAAAAGAAATGTTTCATTTTCATTGGGGACGCAACAAATCTACTATCTAATCTTCATTCGAAAGATTTAGATATTGAAAAAGAAGGAAAGTTGCCCCACCTTCGCACCTCTTTCATGCACATTGAGTCCGTGTAATATCTGTTGCTGTCTCAACAGTTTACACAATTTGAGCCAAATGAAACACAATCATTGTGCCTAAATTCTTTCATACACAAGCACGAGCGCACAGAAAATTTGTTTTTCTGTCAGAACATTCATAGATAAACCTTATGTTTTTCAATGATTGAATGGAAGTCTTGGGGAGTCATCATCAAGCCAGCTCCTTAAATTGTACATTCATTGTACACAGTAACTTTGTGTTACTGACAGGCATTCCTAACTGTTTCATTTCTTGAATCAGGGTTACCACGTCCATTATATCTGAATTTGAAAAGATTCGGGTATATACAGTTCATGATTCAGTTATTCAGATCAAAGAGCGGCGTCTGTCAAATTATCATTGAAAGGGGAGATTGTTTTTTTGAATACAAAGGGGGTCGAAATTGAAGATGTTTTGATGATCATGTTGCTCACAATCATCAAAAAGAGGGAGACATTTACAAAGATTCAATTTCAATGCCATGAAGATATGTCAAAGTTTTAGAAAGTTCAATTTATTCAAGATTGATGAAAAGAAATCATTCCATGATGATTTAATTTCCGAATGAAGATGATTTGAGAAAAGTTCTAAAGATGATTCAAAGATATATCAAGATGATTGGTGAAAGATGTTTTCTGAAGACAGTCCAGAGATCAAAGTGATGAAGATACAAGATCAAAGTTGTTTCAAAGTTTAAAGTCAAAGTTTCAAAGATGTTTCAAAAAACTTTCAAGACTTGTTGACTTTCAAAGCTACAAAGTGCAAAAGACTTTTCAAGATTCTTCAAAGGCTGAAAGAGTAAATACTGTGAAAGCTTCAAAGTTCAAAGTTAAAGAGATAAAAGCCGAAGAATCAAGAGCTGAAGATCAGTGTCAAATTTTTATTAATTCTTGAATACAAAGGGGGAGATTGTTAAGTCTAAATATTGTATCCAAGATTTAATAAGGAAAGTCTAAGATGTAAAAGTCAACATTGTCAAAGTCTTTTAAAAGTCAAAGTATGTTTAGTTTCCTTAATCTTTAAGTCTTTTAATAGTTAGTGGTATATATAGGCTTGCTTTGTAAGCTTGTGGTAAGGAATGTAGTAAGCATGTCATTGTAATATTTCAGTATTGTGAGATATATGACTATGGGGTTTCAAGATCTACTTTCTCTCTAGTTCATATTGTTGATTTTATGAGATTTGCTTGATATGTTTGGGATTTTAACATTAACAGATTAAATTAAGATTACAATAGAAATTACAATAACATAATTATATTAACATAATCAAATAAGATGCAAAAGAGATTTGTATAGGGTTCCTTTGATTTCCTCAAACAACACCAGTACGTTCCCACTTGGTTTCAACCACGATTGGGGTGGTGGTACCTGCAAGATTTATTTGATCAGAAAAAGAATGATACTTTCGACATGCATGTTCAAGAAAGACTTCACTTACAGTGTGTGATGGTTTTCCGTAATTCTCGAGGCATTTTGCTAACCATATGGCCTTTGTAACTAAAAGAGTCTGCACAACAGCTATTTGGGACACTATAATATGGCCAATAACGCCCAATTTTTTCTCCATTTACCCATGTCTCACCTTTTTCCATCCCAGTGAAGTCTATCGCGATTGGATTATCACCCGCAGGGCATAACAATTCGTCTGCTTTAACATACATATGGTTTAGCATATCGAAATTGGTCTGTTTTTATCATACTTTGTGGTTCTACAAAAACTTCAATATTACCTTGTACCATATCAAAGATTGACTTTTAGGAACAAAAGATCCCAACATCTAAAGTCAAGAACCTCCCGTGTGCGGGCCTAGTGCTTTTTCTTTTTGTCTAACCTGCCATGTACCCATAGATGTCAATACAATAGAATATATGATCGAAAGTCCAAAACAGTCATATATCGCATCTTTTAGTTAAATGACCTTACAGGTTTTGAAAATGTCACTGCTTTACAACAAAAGAACATGTCTTATTAGGAGGTCATGTAACTAAACAATCCAGTATATGTCCTACCTAGTATATCCACCGCTGAGATGAAAGGTCAACAGTTGACCCATTCTTTAATCCCTTAAGTTGCACTGGACTAGTAATACCTGTGCATGTTTTTATCAAAAAATGCACGATAGTTCTATACACGATGATCAGCTGAATACCGTTATGTATTCACTTGTTACCCATACCAAAATCTTTGAAATTTAAGGAGGAGGTCAAACCTTAAGTCCAACCATCACACTAAAAAGATCAAGTTTGTTCTTTCCAGGCTTAAGGGTGATGGGGATTTCCTTGGAAACATCAGCGGTGTTGGCGTTGCCAATTGCACTACCTATAAGTTACAAATTCAAAGATTCATCAAGATAGATAACCATAAGGTTCCTTTTTTCCTTTTCTGTTTCTCTTTTCGTACCTTCAAGTTGAATATTAACGAACAAATAAAGAACACGGCCTAGTGATTTCACATGAAGAACTGTTTGAGACCCCTCTAGAAGGAACGATTCATCACCTTTAATGTAGGTGGTGCAAGACAATCAAAATACGCCATCTGCTCCACCCGAATTTCATTGATTTCGATCCCTAATTCAACATAATAAGACGAAAATCAACTAGAAGCAAATAAAAAGGAGCTAAATCATTTCTTAAAAATCCCCAATAAAAAAATTTAAAGACCTAGAAATACACAGAACATATTTCTAGAACATTGATGGAATTATCAATTCTTTTCAAATAAGCAAATATAAGGCTTGATGTTAAAGAATTACGAGAGTAATTGACTCAATCAAGCCTACAAACAAAAAGCTATCAGTCTCTCTTCTATAGAGTAAGCAAGTATAAGGCTTGATGTTAAAGTTTTACATTTCACAAGCAAAGTAAACTAATTCATACCGAAACCATATTGAAACTAATTCCTCATAAAGGTTGAGTCATGGAAACGACAATAACTAAATTGTAATCCCCATGGTGAATTTACCTTTCCAGATTTACCACCAATTGGTTCGTCATTGTTCCTAAAACCTTCTTCCTGTTACACAATTAGGTAATATGATAAGCAATTGGATCAAAACATACAACAATATCTAGTCTTATAAGCCCACTCAAATTCCAAAATTTGGTCGATAAAATTTATAGTTTTGTATTAAATTATGCCAATGCAATAATATTACTCACCTTTAGCTGCTCTAAAGCCTTAGGAATTGTTCCCATTCCTTTCCAGTAATACGTATTTTTGGCCTTTCTCACAAGAACCTGCACAATTGAATCCTCAAAAGCTCAGATCTGAAAATCTGTCAAATTCTCTTTAGAAAACTGAAAAGAAAATCGATCAACATTTTAGAGAAGATGAGATAGATATTTGGAGAACCCATCTTCAAAGGGTTTGCTCTTATAAATAATGAAACTCTAAACAATAGAATCTACTAAACCCTAAACCCACCTCAATACAACAATCCAAGTAGAAAATTTGGAGAAGATGAAGATGGAGCATCAGAAGAGACATACATAGCAGAAATCGTAAACACTCACTTCAGATAGAGCGATGGAGAAGATGAAGTGATGGAGAACCCAAATCGTGTATATTTGGAAACGGATTTTTCACAGGTTTGATTTTTCAACCCACTATCTGCTTGCAGGAAGAAGAGATTTCACCGAGAACGAAATTAAGGAGGAGAGGAATTATGTAGGACTCAGTCGATTCTAGAAGGTAAACTAAAGAGGAGAGGGAGAAGTGGGAGGTTGATCCCACTAATTTTGGGGAGACGTGGAATATAACGCGGAGGTGAGTGAGTGGGGGTAAAGGAGATCGGGTAGTTATTGGGCTAAAATGAATTTGAACGGCTAAGATTTAATTTCAGATGATTTTAAACGGTTCAGATCAACCCAAAAGTTGGTT
The DNA here is from genome assembly GCA_954870635.1 of Arctium minus. Taxonomy (NCBI): domain Eukaryota; kingdom Viridiplantae; phylum Streptophyta; class Magnoliopsida; order Asterales; family Asteraceae; genus Arctium; species Arctium minus. Next base: position 136,232,686 of record OX941081.1, on the reverse strand, counting down.
GACTCGGCTCCATCCATATTTATATATAATTAAAGAACCCATATATGAGCTTAAAGTTATATGAAAAAAAATTCTATACATACTAAATCTCACAAGTTTTAAAAGATTAACATACCAAGGATAGAGCCATGCGATCGTTGCTCCAATAGCATCTTCAACTGTACTAAACAATCCATATGGTCTGACCAAACGTTCCTGCTTTTTAATAGCAACTAGAACATGTACTTCACACCAATTTGGATCAATCTCCTCACCACCAACCAATTCATCTGAATCTAAGCTCCTAACTCGTCCTCTTGCCACAATCTCCATGGAATTTATAATACTCTTAAGATGAACAACATCCCTAACCTACAAAAAACGTGATAAACATTTAGATTAATGATCCATAGCAGCAAATAGACATTTCAAGCAATGCCTTTGTTCATTAATGCTTACAAAAAACTGCAAAAAATATATATTACCTAAGAGAACGAAACACATTGCTATGTAAATGGAAACATGGGAGAAATGATGTCAAAATGTACACATTTTCCAAACCAGATTCCATGTTCAAATTTGGGAACAATAAAATATGTCATCAATAAATGATTCAAACACTTCTCACTTTACAAAGTTAAATAAAGAGCAGTGGGCATTCAAGTAAGGCATGTTTTACTTTATCAATCACAAGAACATTATACATCCAATACTAAACCCAAAACCCCAAATCAGTAAAACCACCATGTACCAAATTGAGTTATGATCCAGAGTTATGTTTGCTTATCCAGAGTTCAAAATGACCATTAGAAAGAGGGGTCTACCAACAACAAGAAATATATGAAGGCATTGTGGGTGATCACATGCAGATGAATGAGATTAAGCTAGTGGAGAGGACCATATATATATATATGTTATCCCTTTATATATGATTGGGCCATATCATGGATCATCGTTGACCATTGTGTGCGGAGGTAGGACCAACATGTACCAGCCCACCAGCTAGTTGAATATATATACTACTTTGGTTGATTTCAAATATATGGACATCAACAAATAATGCCTCAACCATTAATTCACCTTATATATCTTATTTGAAAATTAAATTTGAGAAACCTAGAACAAGAGAGTAAATAACACCACAAATACATTCTTTTAAAACTATGTATATACACAATCACAATGGTTGACAGGAATCCACCAGAATTATTTGAACCAACCACCAAACCACTATCACCATAATTGGCTTAATTAATTACTAATTAGAATGACAACTTACAAAGAAAGCAAACAATGAAACCGAGTGTGGTTTTGTTCCTTCTTGGTGTTTTACAGATCTATATATAATGAATTTTAGCTTAACTACATATATAAATGGTTAGCTAGCACTTGATAAGGATATATAATGTAGTTAATACATACATTGCACAATAAATTAGAATTCAGATACAACAAATGAATTCAGAGTTCATACAAATATTTTGTATAATGTATTCAAAATTAAAAGTCTGTATTATCAGAATTATGATCATGTTGTTTCAGAATTCTGTCAATTCATTCAAAGTTATTTTATGATGCTTCGAGAGTTAAAAGGCAGTTCATTCAGAGTTCCAGGTTTCACTCAGAGTCCAGTCTTGTGTATTCAGAATTTTAACTCATATCCAGATTTCAAGCCTTGTGTATCTAGATTTCGGCCTAGTGCATTCAGAGTCATGCATAAGTGTTTATAATGTTTTTAGAGTTTGATTTCTCTAATTGCAAAGGTTTCACATCTCTGAATTCAAAGGGATACATAACTCTGAAATATTTCTATTCTGATTCTGGATAAGTCCTATCAATTTAGTTATATGATAACATATATTTCTAATGTGACACATATCTTTAGAGGTTGAAGTTTGGTGGATGCTTTAGGACGACCTTCTGATGTCACAGGAATACTTGAAGCACTAGAAGTATTTTCATTTGACCCTCACATCTCTAATATCATATCTTTCAACTCAGCTACTTTACTGCTAATATCTATATATGCTATTTTCCATAACATGCTCTCCCTATAACAGGCAGAGCGACTCGGCTAGACACCCCATATATCTGAAGCTCGAACACCTAGCCCGTACATGCGCGCGTTGCCATGTTTTTCTTTTCCCATCACTTTTGAAAATACATCATCAGTCCTCGGCTCATCAAGTGAACCCTTAGGAAGTTAAAAGTTGAGGTCTAGCATTAGTTCCTATAGTCAAATAAATTATCACTAAAAAATTGATAAAGCTTGTGAAAACTAATCTAAAGCTCAAGTAAAACTTGCATATGTAGTCAACAAATTAAAAATATAACATACAATAGCGTTTGTAGCTTCCACATTTTTGGTGGTGCCATTTTTAGAGAAACATGCAACAAACAACTCCATTTGACTAGGTTCACGTCCCGAAAAAGATTCCTGTAACAACCCAAATGTATATTTAGGTAAATACATATACCTCTAATACATTAGATATATGAATAACTACATTATAAAGAATAAGTACCTTTAATTCTTCACGAACTCGAGCATAACTTCTTTTCCCTGTAATTTGCATCATCTTCTTATATGCCCTGTTAGTCTTATTTCTTTCACTGATTTTTTCTGAAAATAACATATAAGGCTATAAGCTAGTAGTGGATAAATAACCTACCTTATATGCTATACGAAATCGTGAAATCCATAACCATAATAATAGGCTTTCAAAAGAAACCAAGGATGCCTAAATAACACACCTTAGCCTCTTCTTTGTTCCAATTCTTGATAAGGTTCTTCCATTAATCCACATGAACTCTCTTAGGCTTGGAATTTATTTGCTCTTGAAGTGATAGAGATAGATCATAGTAATCTGTCTTTATTCTTGCTCTCAAATTTCTCACCTTCTTTGCAAATGATTTTAAAATCCAATCATTGGATCTCGATGGAAGATCAAATTTTATATATCAAACAAGAAAAGTTAGATAATCTTAACATGAGGCAACATACCACCTTTACATATTTAATTTTAGTTGACTTCAAGTATGCCTCTATAAGGTTTAGCAACATTCATTTCTTAGTTGTCTTTACTTGATACCATGATATATCAACCTGACAATACTTTCCACTCCTTGCCAAAGATCCCATGAAATGGCTCAAATTATTAGTAGTTTCCTTGTCAACAGGTTGGCTATATTCATTGAACTGAACAGGAATACGATCCCCTTCTTGTCAAGCCTAAATACTTGGCATATATGTTGGCCCTCTAACTCTTATGTGCAAGCTTCCATCAGTAGCTACAAATAAAAAAATGGATAAATTTTGAAATTTTTCATTGAAAAAAGAATTATATAAATCCCTGAAAGATGACACATATCTACATACCTGGATCATCAATAAAATGGTTGGAGTCTATGTTAATTGTGTCTTCTTGAACTTGTTGGCCACTATTACCATGAACCAAATTCTCTCCACTGTTCATCCTAGAAGACGTTGCTAGGAAAAATCAAAAGATAAATAAATAAATTGAACAAAAAACAAATCAGAAATGCAATGCAAACAATTAGTTCTTACACATATTAACCAAAGTCATGACAAAGCATCAAATTGATCTTCGTCTCCATCTAAAATTGGGATATCTTTGTCCACAATAACTCCACTAAAATCTTCTCTAGTCAAGTCAATGTCCACATTTTCGTCAATTTGAGGATGACTAAAGACTTCACTTTGCAAGTATGTATCAACATGATCAAGACTTGGTTGTTCATTCATGTCATAAACATCTCTAGCTGTTGTCTTGATCATAACTTGCCACTCTTTGTCAACAGAGTCCGCAACATAGAAAACTTGTTGATCTTGGCAAGCTAGCATAAAAGGCTCGTTATGAGGCTTCAAGCGTTTAACATTAAGTAGAGTATACCCATTCTCGTCTTCCCTTTTCTTTTACCATTTGAGATCCAATCACAATCAAACAACACTACTTTTTTGTCAATCGAATACTCTAGCTCAATTATATCTCTCAAGACCCCATAGTAGGTTACATCTCCCACAATAGGATTGTTATCTCTAACGCTTGAGAAGCTATTTGTCCTTGCATCAAGCACAACTCCACTATTTTGTGTTTTTCTTTTCTGCTCAAGCTCTTTTGTGTGAAATCTAAAACCATTTATAATAAATCCCTTGTACTTTTTCACGATCTCAATAGGGCCACCTGCCAAGGCCCTTAGTTCCTCTGTGATTCTTTGATCCCCTAAAGTATGCAATTCCTCAACCTGAGTATTAGTACATAAAATATTATAATTTAAAAACACTTTGCATAAATTATAAAATGTAACATTATACCATTTCTAATTATTACTTACATGATTTTGGAACCATAATGCAAAAGTTTCATAATGAATACGCTGCACTTCATGCTCACGTAATCGTCGATTTTGATCATGAACAATAATTAGATATTCACTGTATAAGTTTATAGTGTTTAAAGACCCGAGCATTAATTATACTAAACCTAATGATATATAACTTTTGACTTACGTGATGAATTCATCGACTTTGTTGCAATTAAACAAGACATATTAGTGTTCTTTAGCCAAGGTTTCAAGGTCAATTATTTTTGTCTCTACGACTCCTAATGGACGACCCGACATCGAGAAGAGAGGTAAAACACCCTGATAATCACTGTCATCATAATTACGACTTGTCCAATTATGTCTAGACCCCATATCTTTACAAGGACAATGAACAAAAGGAAAGACACTCTTCAGCTAAATATCCTTCTGCAATTGAACCCTCGGGTCTACTTCTGTTTCGAACATAAGATTTCAATGTGGAAAAATACCTAAAACATCATAACATGCAAACACTATTTTTAATTTTCATTTTGATTATAATAATAACAATTGTATTAGTAATAATAATTAATTATAAAAAAACATACCTCTCGATAGGATACATCCAACGATAATGAACTGGACCACCTATTTTGGCCTCTAAAGCAAGGTGAACTGAAAGATGAACCATGACATCGACGAACGATGGTGGGAAAATCCTCTCTAGATCGCAAAGAGTTTTTCCGATTTCGTTTTCTAGTTCAACCAAATCTTGAGGTCTAAGAACTTTTGAGCAAAGTTGTCTATAGTAACGACATAATTTCATCAACGGAAAGCACACATGCTAGATAAAACTTTTTGCAAGGCTAGTGGAAGCAACTGCTGCATCAAAATATGATTATCATGACTTTTTAGCCAAAATATATTTGGAAGTTTTAGCTGAACGCCTCTTAATATGTTAGCTGCATATCCATCCGATACTTTCACCCTTTTTAAGTCATTACAAAATATTTTCTTCTCATTCTTATCCATCGAGTAACAAGCCGGGGGTAAGTACACTTTATCATTATCATGAACTTGGATGAAGTTCTGGTCTAATACCTATTTCTTGTAAATCAAGACGTGCCTTTATATGATCTTTAGTCTTTTGATCCAGATTCATCAAGGTTCCAATCACACTATCACAAACATTCTTTTCGACATGCATCACATCAAGATTGTGGCATAGTAAATTATCTTTCCAATATGGTAACTCAAAGAAGATGATTTTCTTCTTCCAGTTAAATGGAAGATTTGGGTTATCCTTCATTAGTTTTCCAAATTTAATTTCATACCCATTTAACTCGTCAAGTATATCAAACCCTGTTAAACGGCGTGGCGACCTTTCATGTTCTTCAGTGCCATCAAAAGACTTCTTATCAATCCAAAAAAGATGTTTTTAGTCAAAAATCAACGATCCCCCATGAAACAATATTTTCCCCCATGCTTTAGCCGTCGTGATTTTGTATGCTTATGGCAACAAGGACATGCAAGTTGACCTTTAGTACTCGACCTGATAAATTAGCATAAGCAGGAAAGTCACTTATGGTCCACAACAAATGTGCATGCATTTGGAAGTTATTCTTGGTTGATGCATAATAAATCTCTACTCCGACATCCCACAACTCTTTTTGCTCTTCCACTAAAGGTTCTAAGTAAACATCTATAGTATTTCTAGGAGCAGGAGCAGAGGGGTCAGGTATAAGCAAATATAACATAAAAAAAGGTTGTTTCATGCACATCCACGGTGGCAAGTTATATGGCATTAAAGCCACAGGTCATGTACTATGAGAAACACTCATAATCATAAAAGGATTAAACCCATCACTTGCTAAACCAAGTCTAACATTGCGAGGCTCCTTGGCGATATCAAGATATTGGAAATCAAATGTTTTCCAAGTTGGGTAATCTGTAAGATGTCTCAAGCAACCATCTTTAGAGAGACCATCCTCATGCCATCTCATGGAAACAACAGTTTTGGAAGACATATATAGCCTTTGCAACCTTAGTTTGAGTGGAAAATAGCGTAAACCTTTGCTGCAATCTTCTTATGCTGATGGGATGTAGTCGACTTATCCTTGAATTCATCTTCGCCTTGTTGATACCTTGATGTGTGAAAAATATCACATTCAATCTTCTTATTGTTTTCGTTTCGGTACCACATACAGTCATTAGGGCATGCATCAATTCTCTCATAACTAAGACCCAAATCCTTTATAATCTTCTTCATTTCATACTTGGGAATAGAAGCATTTAGGAATGCCTCCCTCAATGTATCAAGCATCATGGTGAAACCTTGGTCATTGGATTTTCCTATGCACTTGCTATGAAATAGTCTTATGATAAATGAAAGTACAGAGAACTTTTCACACACGGGATATAATTCTTTCTCTGCATCTTCTAATAGGCTCATCTGGTTCTTCCTCTTCTATGTCTATTTTATCTTCAAATATGTTTTCACCTAAGATACCAAAGGCATCGCACACCAATCCTTGCATGTTATCGAGTGCTTCCAATGTACGACAAGAGGGTTGAGAAATAGAAGGTTCAATTCTATAACCTTTTAAAAATCCATCTCATATCAAATGCATTCTAGCCTCCTCATGATTGACCCATGCCTCATTATCGCATTTAATGCATGGACATAACATTTGTCCACCTAAACACTCATTAGAAAACATAAGGCCAAGAAATTCTTCCAAGGCTTTTTGGTACTCAATAGTCATTCTTGGTAACGACATCCAACTATTATCCATCTTGGCCCCTAATTAAATACAAAAGGTAAGAGCTCCAATAAATTATTCACCTATATTTACAAGGGGGCTTATAAAGCAAGAACACAAAGAACAAAGAGAACTCTAAACATGTGTCTATGTGTGATAATGGGGTACAAAAGTTGGCAAAAATAGGTATTACAACAAACAGGTAATTTGTGTAATGGTTTTTATGTTCATGATCAGGAATTGGGTATATATCACACTCAGAAAATCTGATGGCTGCTATATTATATTCCTATCAATGGTTTTGTTTGTCATGCCTTATTATTTTCCTTCGATATTGCATTCATATTACTAGGAATTTGATTATGTTGCACGATTATTAGGAAAGCGGATTAAACTTGAGCCAAAACTGAAAATGGGAAAAACAAATGAGGAACACCAGGTGAAAATTAGCACTTTAGTATAGCCCGTAAATCTTGTTGCTTGTGTTCATTATGTTTTCTATCGAGCGATCAATATTATCGATCAATTTACTTGACACTCCATTTGTAAAAATTGATTCCACTCTGTGAAAAAGGCTTATTTGTCAATAAAAAAAGTGAATGATTAACTAACTTAAATTATTTTGAGATGGGAAAATCCTTAATCGAAGTAAGAGTTAACTAGTTTCAAAATCCTTGGCCTTAGAGAGAGAGAGAGAGAGTGATCAGGATATTTAAATTTTTTTTTCTTTTTTTTTTCTCACAACTCTTGGAAAACTTAACCTTGTGGACAAACTATAAAATTGTCAATCTGTTGGTTGATTTTGGGTGGGTTTGAAGGAGTTTGTAAAGAAAAAGGGTATCTGATTTTTTGTTTGTCATGGAGTCAGTTTGTACAGAAAAAGGGATATCACATATTATATTTGGATTGACTTGAATGAGGGGTTTCTTTGTTTTAGGTGTTCTGGACACCTCTTACTTGTTGATTATATGTATAATCATAGTTTTTGCAACAAAAAATGGGGGGGGGGGGGGATTGGATTGAACTAGGGACGGGGATCTGTTCCTATGAGGGTTTGTTAGAATGTTCTGTGGTTCATGGTGGTACAGTACGGAGATGGACTTGAATGAAGGTTTTTTTTGTTTTGGGTGTTCTGGATACCTCTTATTTGTTTATTAAAGGTGTTATATTAACTTTTAAACTCAAATATAACAATCAAAGTGTCCTATTAGTTTTTAAACTTTATTACAACAATCAAAAGTGTCATATTAAGGCATGCTAATAAGACATCAAAATTAAGAGTCGTATTAGATTAAATCAAATAGGACTTGTACACTAATGTGTCGTATTAGCCCTTTTACGGTGCGTTTGGTACACAGACAGGACAGAACAGTACAGCACGGGACAGAACAGGACAGGACAGGACAGGACAGGATAGAACAGAACACCTGTCCAGCGTTTGGTAAGACATAGCAGGACGAAACAGGACAGGGACAAGGTTGGTAAATGATCAATTTACCCTTGATGACCTATTTAGTACTTTTTTTTACCACATAATCAAAACAGTGACATATATACAGAAATCGTTCTAGCAAGAACCAAATGCAAAAGCCAATCCTCCAGCAAGACCACAGATTAACAAAGTCAATCGTTCTAGTTTAGTACTTTTTTACCAGCAAGACCACAGATCGATTGTTACAAGAAATCGATGAGAAGAATCGGTGGAAGAAATTGACCAAACTACAACAATCGATTCACTGGAAAAACCCAAAAATCAGCAATCGATTAACTGGAAAACCCTAGACGGAGGCAATCGATTAAGTAGCAATCTTCGTCGCCTCATTCTCGTTGGTAACGTGTTTCAAAATGCTGCGATTTTGAGAGAGAGAGAGATGCGTGAATCAGATTAAAGAGGACAAGGGCAACGATCTGCAAATTTGAGGGAGACGATATGCAAATTTGAGGGAGACGATCTGCAATTTTGAGAGAGAGAGAGAAGCATGAATCAGGTTAGAGAAATGTGGATCAGGTTAGGGGCATATTGGTACATATCAGCTTGTTCTAGTGTGTTCCAGGGGGTAAGGGGTGAACACGCGTGTTCCACCCGTGTTCCACTTAGTTCCTGTTCCTTCCAGATAGAGTGTCACCAAACATGGGACAAATGTGTTCTGTTATGTTCTGTCCCATCCTGTCCACTGTAGCAAACACACCCTTAAAGTACAGGTCTCGAAATGTGTTCCAATAAAGTATCTTATAAACCCATTTTTGTTGTAGTGAATCCATCAAGCACTCCTCAATCTAATACCCCAATATTGTAATGAGGATAATAATTAGTATAAAATGTATGCAAATATTGTCTTTGTTTTAACAAATTTCAATCATAAAATAACTCAAATTCCATCTGATAGGAATATCAAAGTTGGGTCCTAAACATTAGTTTAGATTTATCTAGTGTGGATTTAACTAATTTTAAATCATCTTGGATGGCTAAATTGATTATGTGTGCATAACAACATGTAAGAAATAAATGACCGTTTAACATAGGTTTTGTAGCCAACATTAATTTCGATACACATATGGTATTATTAATATCGTTATCAAATTAAATAATAACTATTTTTTGAGGTAAATTATAAAATGCAAGATTTCTTTTCATAATTTTAAATAAACGATCTCTCGTATGTGGCGCATCAAATCGTTCAAATGTTATAACAAGTTTTACTATTTGCCACAATTGAGACTCAATCCAATGTGTCGTTATGTATATATAAGAATATGGTAAATCGTATGGCGCACTCCATACATCACACATTAAAGAAACATAACTAGGTAAAAGAGAAAACATTTGTCACATTTCATTTTTTACACGTTTTCCACAATTTTATTGCATCACGTCTAAGAGTTTGACGACTTAATGCTCTGTAGCGTGGTTGTAGCGTTGCTTGGATCTAGTTCATAATGAGAGAGTTTTCAAAATGTCCGGACGACAACCCTTCTCGAATGACACATTGTGTTGTTATTTTCAGTTCAAATCCACAATGAATTTCGAAACTCCACCTTGTCTATCAAGTATAGGTTGACTCGAATCCCCCTCTGCCAACTTTAACCCCGAACATGTTTTTTCAGCATGATGTCTCATGGTTGAACTTATTTTGGTCATTAATCGTAAGAAGAGTTTGACACATTTTGCATTATGCCTTCCTTTTCTCGCTTGCAAGAATCACTATGTTGTATGAATTCCAAATTCTGGACTTTTCGTCCTTGTTCGGCGAGAGGGCGAGAACTTGGCCAATGGGATCGTTGGATGAACATCAACGGTGCGTGTAGCATGAGAAGCCATTTTCTAAGTAAGTAATAACACAAAAAATGAGAAACAGAGAACTTAAGTAGGAGAATAAGATAACCGAAGTCAAATACGAGGCAAAATCACGAATTATAGCGAAAATTATGATTGCTTTTTGCGTTTTTGAGTTTGGTATCTTCTCCCATACACTATATGTCTTATATAATGTTTTAAAAGGGACAAAAAATGGTCAAAAAATAAAAAATAAAACCCCGGCCATATGACTGTTCTCAAAGGTAAAAATACGATAACTTTTTTTTTAAATTTCGGTCTTGGTTGTTGTTAGGACTGAAAGTCCTGTGTGTTGAAAGTAGAATAAACTATTTATAAGGGCTTGATTTGTAATTAATTGAAAGTTATTTTGTTAGATGGTCCCAAGCCCATAAGCCCATTAGGCGTATGCGCCTAAGTATTTAAAGTTATTATTTAGTTCATTTGTTAGGTTAGGAGAAGAGTTACACAAGTCTCATAATTTCAGATTACTAGTCAATAGGTTTACTTTCTCTGATCAGAAACCCTTTCTGTAAACCTGTAACCCTTTGAGTTCATATTATCATATGACTAGTAGTTGTGACTCAAATCTTATTCATCTTTGATATTATTTGCTGTGATTGCACTGTACTGGGATCAACAATTAGTATCAGAGCAAAGAGACTAAAGGTTTGATCCAGAAAAAGGTTTGTCTAAAATCCCTAATCGATTATCTGTTTAATCTGCTATATTTTTGTTCGATCTGGGTTAGGTATTTTATTTCGATCACTGTTTCTGCTTGATATCGATCAATTTTTGTTTTCTGAAAAAGTGGTTATCGATCGAAGGTTTCTGCAGTTCAAAAGAGTTTTGTTTTATCGGTCAAAATTTTCTAAGGTTTTCAATCTGATTGTCTTCTGAAAGAGTTGATTATCGGTCGATTGAAGTTCTAATAACTGGGTTGTTTATCGGTCCTTTTGGGTTATGTGAAAATTATTTTCTGGTTTATCGGTCTGTTTGGGTTCATATGTATAATTGGTTTCTGCTTATTTGCTCATCGAAGTCAATTTCTGGGTTCGATTACGATTGAATTCCAGAATTCATCGTGTTCTTCGGTGTTCTTCGCGTTTATCGGTCAATTTATTTGTTCGATTTTATCGGTCTATACATGATTTTATCGATCTTTATCTGTTAATTTGTTATTCGACCGATAGATATTTGGACCGATATCCTTCGACCGGGACATTGTTGTTACCGATCCTATTGTTCGACCGAGACATTGTCCCTACCGGTCTTTTGTTCGACCGGTGCATTGCCATCATCGGTCTTTTGTTCGACCGGTACTTCGACATCACCGGTCCTTTGGTTCGACCGGTATATTGCTTCGATCGGTACCCTGTTTACCGGTCTTTGGCTTTGACCGATACTTTGTCCTTATCGGTCTTTTGATTCGACCGACATTGCTTTGACCGATATTTTGTCTATTCCGGTCCTTTGCTTGACCGGTACTTTGTCTATACCGGTCCTTTGCTTGACCGGTACCCTGCTCGACCGGGTTTGTTAAAAAAAAAAAGGAAAAAAGGGTCAAATTTTTTGTCTCACGATCATTTTGCAGTGCATTTCTTTTAGCCCCCGTTCTTCATAGTTTCAGTAGTTTGTCATTTGTGATCCTAAAATTTCAAGTTTCACTCGTTGTCACTTTTAGTCCTTGCACATTAATTCTTTCATAGTCTGTCTAGTTTAGTCCCTAGACTTCAAGTTTATCAAGCTGATTTCTCATTAAGATGGGATTTGGATATGTTGTTGAGCTTGAAAAGAAGAATAATGAGCTCGACTTAGCTTTAACTTTTTACGTAAAGAGGGCAAACCAATATGCTGATGAGAACAACACACTGAAAGAGGAAGTTAGTGCATTAAAGACAATTAATGAAGATCTTTTGACAAAGACTTCTGGGCTGAATGATGAGAAAATACTGAGACTGGAATCTGAGAACTCTGAGCTAATAGGAAAGATCTCTGATTTGGAGCAAAAGATTGCAAAAGACAAATCCGATTTTGAGAATAAAGAGAAATCTTTTGCAAATAAGTTCTCAGATTTTTCAAGAAAATGTGCTGATGAGAAGAAAGAAGTTGAGCTGAAATGTATAAAGCTTTCTCAACAAGTATCTGACTTTGAGAAAGTAATCGTCCTTGAAAGAGAAAAGTTTGCAAAAGAAAAGAAGGCCATTGAACGGCAGAACGTTGGATTCTTCAAGGAAATATCCGGCCAAAGAAATGATGCTGAGAAGGGATTTGAAGAAGAACGAAACATGTTTGAGACGGAGATCAAAAAGCTTACTGCCAAGTTATCTGAACTATCTGAGAAGGCACTAAAAGAGCAGAAAATGAAGTCTGAATTCACGAAGAACATTGACCTGCTTGTTAAAGAAAGAGACAACTTTGCTTCGACGATTAAAGTGCTTGAAAAGACTGTATCAAGTTCAAATCAGAAATCTGTCTCTTCACAAAGGTCAGTTAAATCTTTTGATCGGATTCGTAAAACTAACATTTTCTATGATAGCAATATAGATGGTTCAGGTACACATCAAAGGAGACGGAGATACAAAGAAGAGGAACTGGTCTAGAAGAAGAAACCAGTTGAAAATGAGCTGAAAGAAAGAGAATCGTGTGTACATGTGTTTAATGCAAAGAAGAACAATGCGAGTAAAGGTAAACCTGATCATATCTACTCAAGAGATCAATTACTCAAGTTATCAGGTAAGAAATACCACTGTTCTTATTGTCGTACACATGATCACATTCACAAAAGAGTGATCATTTCTGGAATGGTTCTTATTCTATATCCCCCACAAGAACTGCAACTAACATTCGAGGACCCAAATACCAGTGGGTACCAAAGCCGAAAACTGATTCTTTGTTGCAGGCACCTACTGTCAAGGGGGAGTAGAAGAACGAAAGCTTATAAGTAAAACAACTTAGAACCCGTACTTCAACGAAGTTTGGCTTCTGATCACATGACAGATCAGGACCCGTCCTTCAATGTTCAGACTTGGATATTCTGCAAATATCCAGGGGGAACTTATCTGATATATATCTGTTTATCATGATTTATAGGAGTTACATTCTTTATAGGAGTTACATGGGATTTGTGAGTGAGCCTAAACAAAACTTCCATGGATTCACGTAAACCAGTGTTTCCTACCCCGGAAGTTATCCTAGAGTGATTGAGGGGTGAGGGGTATTAAATCAAAGAGTGGGGGAGATAACTCATCGGATTGAGTTTTTCTCATTGTGCTGAGCGGAAAAATGAAAAAGAGAGTTTGGTTAGAAGTGAGCTTTAATGTTAAAAAGAAAGAGGGTGTGCGAACAGAGTTAAAAGAATATCAGAACTCTGCACCAACCACTTTCTGAGCCGGGCAACCACATTTTCTGATTGGTTCACATTCTTTGGTGACCATCATTGAAACAGGCAGTGAGCCCATGCTAACTCTTGCTATAACCCTACCAGCCACTCGTTTCTTTCTTAACAAAGAAATGTTTCATTTTCTTTGGGGACGCAACATATCTGATATCTAGTCTTCAATCGGAAGATTTAGATATTGAAAAAGAAGGAAAGTTGCCCCACCTTCGCACCTCTTTCATGCACATTGAGTCCGTGTATTATCTGTTGCTGTCTCAACAGTTTACACAATTTGAGCCTGATCAAGCTTTGTAGCTTCAATCATTTCTACACTTTCACGAGCACACAAGGAATGAGTTTTCTTGTCATAACATTCATTGAAAATTCCATTGTGGTTTTTCGATGATTGAATGGAAGCCCTGGGGAGTGAACATCACAAAAGCTTCTTTCCAAAGTACATCCGTTGTACAAAGTGGCTCCGTGCTACTTACAGGCATACTAACTGTATTATATGTTGATTCAGGTTTATAATTCCTATTATATCTGAATTTGAAAAGATTCGGATATAAACATTTCATGAATTGACGGATACTCAGATTACAGGGCAGAGAATGTCAACTTATCATAAAGGGGAGATCAAAGAAAGCGCTGAATTTGAAGAAATTTTGATGATCATGATGCTCACAATCATCAAAAAGGGGGAGAGTTATTCAAAGTTCAATTTCAAAGTTTTAAAGAAAGAAAGTTATTTCTGAAGACAGTCTAGAGATTAAAGAGATGAAGATGCTGTTTCATTTTTCAACAAGATTTTAAAGATTATATTTCTTCTTCCCTGTATCATGTGGTATCTGCTACAAATTTATTTATCATTCCTCCTACGAGCTGATTGAAACAAGTTCTTAAGCTGAAAGTCTATTCAACTTGCGCTTCAAAGACAAATTCTTTGTTTTAAACTGAAGATGCACCGTGGAAAGTCACGTTACTCTCACATTATCTCTCTTGTGTGTTGATCCGATGTGATTGAGTTTCTACAGCTGAAAGCTGCTTGATAGTGCATTCAGTCGAGGCTACTGTACATTGAATCTGGTTACAAAGTTGAAACTATGAAGACCAAGTGCTTTATTCAAGGGGGATCTTGGAAAGATATGAAGACAAGAAACACCAAAGTTCTTCAAAGATTCAAGAGGGAAAGAAGATCAAGGCCTGAAGTTTTTCAAGTTGTTAAATGCTTTATTCAACTTTAGGGGGAGATTGTTAGGACTAAAAGTCCTGTGTGTTGAAAGTAGAATAAAGTATTTATAAGGGTTTGATTTGTAATTAATTGAAAGTTATTTTGTTAGATGGGCCCAAGCCCATAAGCCCATTAGGCCTATGCGCCTAAGTATTTAAAGTTATTATTTAGTTCATTTGTTAGGTTAGGAGAATAGTTACACAAGTCTCATAATTTCAGATTACTAGTCAATAGGTTTACTTTCTTTGATCAGAAACCCTTTCTGTAAACCTGTAACCCTTTGAGTTCATATTAATCATATGACTAGTAGTTGTGAATCAAATCTTATTCATCTTTGATATTATTTGTTGTGATTGCACTGTACTGGGATCAACAGTTGTAACCGATCCCAGTCCCATAACCAGTCCTAGGCCGCACCGGCCATGGTTTTTGCTTAATGTCGTAAAAGGGCCAAGACTACCGATCGTCCTACACCGTCCCTGGATGAACCGGGTCATTTTGGTCATCTCTATTGTGGAGGTTTATGGAAGTTCTTACTTTGTTGAGTTGACACTAATGTAACAAGAAAAAGCGTAAAATCGAGGTTTTTACGAGCCATCTATCTCTAAACTAATAAAACCCTTCTCGTCACTACTACTGTGGCAATAATGAAATAAACTTATAATTTTGAGGTTCTTACCAGCAAAAAGTATCAATTTATTGTGGTCACTACCATTGTGGCAATATTCTTACCTCAATTCTTTTGTGTAAAATTTTGAGCTCTTAGAGCTTTCTCCAATAATAGTTTTTTTATAAGTAAAAAGTTTAGTTCTTATAAGTTATTATCATTGTGCAGAGTTCTTATAAATCACCCATAATTTTGGAGTTTTGTTTAAGAACCTTAGTTCTTACCTTGAATTTTACATGGAAAAAGTATATGAGGCCCACAAAAAGGAGGTTCTTATAAGTCAGTCTATTGTGATATTTTATGGAGGTCCTAATTTGACGAGTTAACAAAGATGTGACAAAAAAGATATACTAAAAGTGAGTTCTTAGAGCATCTCTAATGAGCTCCATATATTGACTCTTCAATTATTATAAGGGGCTAAATATGAAAAGGTATAACTTCAATGCATTCCCTACATTAATTTTCATTATCAAACTCCTTATATAGTTACATGTAAGGATCTCCCTACAAATAATCTACATTATTTTATTATATACATAGGTAAACTCATGTCATATGTTTATTTCGCACTCTTTATTCGAAAGGTAAAAAAATATTATTAAAATAATTGATATTTGTTAATATAGGGAGCTTGATTGAGGTAACAATGTATTATTTTGCTTCTCACACTAATTTATTTGTAGTTCACTCCCTACATTAGCTTAAATGTAGGGAGTAACTATTGATCCAGTAGGTCAAATAATATGGCAATGACACAGTAGAGGGGGTGAAATACAATGTTTTTTCAAAGTTTTAGTATTCTTTTATTAAAACAAATGATCTTTACAAAACAAGAGATGATGCGAAAAGTAAACTACGAATCACAAGTGATCAGTAACTTATAAGTTATCTCTCTCAAATGATATATTAATTATCTATCGATCACACACTATAAAGTACTCTATCAACTATCAACAGATAATCACTTAAGAAAACTGAAGTAGCACAGAGACGGTAGTTGATCAATTGATGAACTTAGATTCTTTGAAGAATAGCAAGATATTATCTTTTAAGCTCTATTTCTACATTATGATCTTCAAAGCTTCACTTTTATTCATAGGCAACATTTTCCCCAATGAAACAAAGAAGCGTGATGAGAAAGTATTGAGAAAATGTCCTACAACAACTTTCATGAAATTGTTCATCGAGTCGTGTGCTGCAAGTTTCCTCTTTATAGTTGTTATGACCATAATGCATTTAACGCAAAGTGTGTTGGTTGTCCTTTACGGGTTAACAAATGAGGAAAAAACACTTTGGAGCAGGTATGTCAGATTTTAACTTCGTCCTAGGTGTCCCTTGTGGGGACATACTTCTTGAGTAGAAACATCATTAGGTGATGGACCTTTAGGTGATAACATCTCCAGTTGATAAGTTGTCACATCTGTTAAGGCATCATCTGCCAGGTACGATCATCTAACGTTGATGAGCATACGATGATCATGGGTAGGCTTCCATCTTATATCTTCATATGATGTTCATCACTTATATGTTGATCTTGAATGATCCGCATCATCGGATGGTGTTAGTTCTTAATTTCAACTGATAGGCTTCATTTGATCATCTGTTGATAGAATTATTCTGTAAGCTGTTCATCGAGAAATGATCTATCAACTGATATATGCATATCAACTGATCTATATCCATAGAAATGGTTGTAAATGCACATGCTTTGTTTTCCAAATGAGTAAGTGTTTTCTTACAATGTTTGTCTTCAATCAGATCTTCTAAATTGATAGGAGCTCAACAGTAAGATTAAAGAACTTTCTTTTTACACTTTTTGCCACATCATTATTACTTCAACAAAGTAAGAACTACCATAAAAATCCACAATGACATTCACCTACAAGAACCTCCTTTTGTGAGTCCCATGTATTCTTCAACATTAGTAATTATTATATAAGTAAAAAAAAATAAAACCAATAAAATAATACTTGATGCAAAGAGGTAAAAACCAAGGTTATTATATATAGAACTGATCAAAACATTTTAGTGACTTGTAAGAACTTTCGAAAATTGTAGTGACTTTTTGTTTATAAAAATATCTCATTGTTGATAGTGTAAGTTGATAGAACGTTTTTAAGTGCCTAAAAAGATTTTAGAATGATTTTTAAATATATGTCTGGCCTGTTAGCCTCTATATGATATTATTTAAGAAAGTGTCCTATAAAATATATGTTCATATGTTGTTTTTCAAAAGTTGTCTTATAAAAAAACCTAATAAGACACTTTTGCTTTAAAAATGTCTTAAAAACTGGTTAGAAAGCACAAAAGTGTCTTATCAATTTTTGCAACACTTTTACATCTGACATATAACTATTTGGTTTTAGGAGTAATGGTGAAGGAAGACGATTTATTAAGTAAGTAGTAGTGACAAAGACATAATCCCAGTATTTGACTGGAATGGAAGCATAACTAAGAAGGGTTAATCATGTTTGAACGATATGTCGATATTTATGTTCCAACGAACCACTTTGACCATGAGAGTGATGGCAGAAGATTCTATGATGAATGCCCTGTTGCGTCATCAAGGATTTAAAGATGACCTCCCTTTCGGATTATACTTGAACATCCTTTGTACTTAGATTTTTTCAAGGTTCTTTGCAATAGTTTTGTCATGGTTCAAAAGATAGATGAAGTCGAAGACCAACCGAGATCAGCAAGAAGTAAATCTTCAGAAGCAGATCAAGATAAACTTCCAACAACAACAAAGCTATCTACCTGCTGATTAGAATCTTAATAATCGGCTGCCGAAGTGGAGCCATCATTGATGATGACAAGCACCTTGTTGCTCTTAACACTAGAGTTAGAGGCATCATTGCTCTCTCCCTCCCTGATGAGGTGTATCACTCCTTGGTAAATCTTTCTACTGCCAAGGAAACGTGGTCAACCTTATGTATTCTCTATGAGGGAACAAATGAATTTAAGAAGAGCAAAAAGATTGCTCTTGTCAGAAAGTATGAGTTCTTTTATCATGAAAAAGGACAGTCTCTTTCTGAATCCTACAACCGTTTTAACAACCTCCTCAACGACCTTAAACTCTTGGGAAGAGTGTATGACAATGAGGAATTTTTATGCAAATTCATGGATGGTCTTCCTGATTTCTGGAAAAACATCTGTACTTGCATCAAGACAACCATGGATCTTGATCATATGCCTCTTACCGTTCTTTATGGATCTCTTTTTAACTATGAGCAAACTAAGATCAAAGGAAGACTGTCATTTGTTAGAGCTAAATTGTATTCAAGATTAACAGAAGGGTCAAAATTGTAAAGTTTGTAAAGTGTGTGGTGTTAATTGTAAATGTTGTAAAGTGTTGACTATTTGCTAAAGGTCATGTTGACCATATAAATAGCAAATTCTTAGATTAGTTTTGACATAACTCATACGCGTAGATTGGTAAGAACACACTGAAAACACACACACAGAGCTTGATTGTTAAATGCAAGAAATAGGGATATGAATCTTTGTAAGTTGTGTGATTGATCAATAAAAGATGTTTTGATAATCTGAGTATCAATTAGATTGCTAAAATACTGGGATCACATTTGGTATCAGAGCTAAATCCAACAATTTTGAAAGAAAAAGAGTTCGTATACTGTTTTTGAGTTCTTGATCTGATTTTTGAGTTTGAAAGAGTTTTTGATCAAATCTTGGATTGAAAGATGTTCGATTTATGTTCTAAAATGATTTATTGTGATTGAATTTCAGTTTTAAACCACTTTAGATCACTCAATTTCGATTTTTGAAACTTTTGTTCGAACGAGTCGAAGTTACTGTTTAATCATGGAGTTTGTGATTGAGTGTATTTCTTGTAAAATTGATTGGTTTGGATTGTTTCTTGTACTAATCTTATTCTTTCTGTAAGTTTACAACATCCAATTCGAAGGATTAAGTGGATTTTTGGACTAGAATTTGATTTTTAGGACCGATACTTGAAGAACTCGCAAGATCTCAACATTTCCTATGAAGAACTCGCAGGATTAGATTTCGCACATATAGATTTCGCATATATCTGTGATATTTTGTTTAAGTACAGAATTCGCATACTCTGTTGTACGAAAAGAAAGAATTCACAAATGTCTCTTATGCGAAAAGTTTGTTTGAAAAATTTTCAAGGACAGAATTCGTACGAGTCCTCATGCGAATTGTGAAGAACTCGCATATAGTGTGATGCGAATTGTAAGGAATTCGCATAAGCTCTTATACGAATTCTTGTGGATTTCGTATATATTTTCAAAAAAAATTCTAAGTCCAGATTTCGTATCGATGCGAAAAGTTTTTGAAATTTTTTAAAAATTTGAAGTAAAGAATTCGCATCATCCTGTGATACGAAATCTTCATGCGAAAAGTTTGATGTGAAAAGTTTTCAAAGTTTTTCTAAGGCAAGAATTCACTTGAGTGGTCTATACGAATTGCAAGGAATTCGCAGATAGCTATATATGAATTCTTGGAATTCGCATACTGGTTTATGCGAAAAGTGATTTTTTTTGCTTTGTATGCGAATTGTGAGTTCATGCGAATTCTAATATGTGTTGTACGAATTCTCCTTGATATGCGAATTCTGGTACTTAACTTCATGCGAATTGTTCTTTAATCCCTGTTGCATACGAATTCTTCACTTAGAAGTTTTTAGAAAATTTATTTTCTGAAATTTTTTAAGTTTTGCATTTGTTAAATCATTTTGTTGGACTAACGATCAATTTTAGCTATATTCTTTTTGCAGATTATCAGACTTATCAGAATGTCTAAAGATCTTCTCTCTATGGGTTCTCAATCAAAGCCTCCGGTATTATCTGTCGGGGAGTATGCCTAGTGGAAAAGGAGGATGACTCAGTTTCTGAATCACAAGAATTGTGATTACATGAAATCAATCATTCATGTACCAGTAGAGCCCTTTTGTAACTGTTCCAGGACAAGCTGCTATCGACACCTCTCCGGAAATTCCAGTAAGATATGTGCCTAAGCTATATCAATATTATAGTGAAAGGGAGAAGGAGTTGGCCAAGATTGATGAGGAAGCTCTTATATACCTCACCATGGCTATTCCCAACGATATCTACAATCGAGTAGATAGTCGTGAATCTGCAAAAGCCATGTGGGGTGAGCTTGAAAGGCAGTTCCAAGGCACTGAAAGATCCATCCAAGCTAAGATAAACCAGAGTATCAATGCTTACGAAGGATTTCATGCAAAGGAATGAGAATCTTTAATAGACACGTACAATCGTTTCAACGTGATCTTGAATGACCTAAGGAGAAATGGGATGAACAAGTCAATTTCTGAGATTAACTACAAGTTCATCAAGAACTTGAACCCAGAATGGAAAAGCTACACGATGAACCTTCAGATGACCAAGAATATGGCTCAGGAGGATGTAAATGACATCTTTTCAACTCTCTCACAACATGAGGATGAAGTTAAACTGCTGAGTGAAGAGAAGAAGATAGTCAAAGATTCACTAGCGTTGTTAGCTGAAAGAAAGAAGGGTTCCAGTTCTAAGTCTGTTTCTACCTCAAAGTCAAAGTTAAAGAAGTCTAAAGCTTTTCTTACCGAGGTGAATCAATCCAGTTCTGAGTCATCATCTGATGAAGCTGAGTTACACTCTGATGATGATATTCAGAGATTTGCTGACAACCTTGTCCTCATCACCAAACAGTTTAACAAAAGTTTTGGAAAGAAGAAACATTCGTCAAAGCCTAAGTATGAAGGGTACAGGAAGGAAAGGTCAGAGAAATACAAACCCAGATTTGGAAAGAGAGAAGAGAAAAGAGAAGAGAAAAGAGAAGAGAAAAGAGAAGAGAAGAAGGAAGAGAAGAAAGAAGAAACGATTGACCCAAAATCTAGTAGGTGCTTTAACTGTGGAAAACCTAGCCACTTTTCAAAAGATTGCAAGTTCAAGAGGATTAAGAATTCTGAGTATTATGCTAAGAAGTCACTGCTTGCTAAGGAGCATGAAGAAGGAAAAGAGTTAATGGCTGAAGAGGAAAACTGGTTCTATCAAAGCTCAGATGATGAATCAGCTCATTTCACACAGGTTTGTATGATGGCAAATGTAGATGAGCATGCTGAAGCCTCTTCTAACCAATCCGATGGTGACTCTGAGGTAAGTACTAATTTTGAAAACTCTGAACTTGTTGAATCATTAATGGCACAAATCCAGAATATGAAAAAAGAGTTTGAATCCTTAAAAGGCAAACTTAGCTATGAATGACAAACAATGATAAGTTTTCGTGATGAGAACGAATTATTGAAAGTTTTCGTTGAGGACAAGAAATTTGAAAAAGATGCTCTAAAGAAAGAAAGAGAAGTTTTAAAAGAAAAGATTTTGGAACTTGAGAGAGACTTAGTAAATCTAAATTCTCAAAAGGGTGAATTCAAAATTAAATTTGAAGTTTGTTTTCAGGAACGAAATGAAGCCTATTGTAAGATAAAACAACTGGAAGATCTTAATCTGAAAAGAGGGCAGACTGAGCAGACATTAAATCTGTTGACAAACAAACTCTAAGACGTCAGATTTTACAATGCAAAAACGGGATTAGGTTTATCTGAAAATGATATTTTGAAGAAAGCCCCAGAAAACTTATATAATTTTGATAAATTGGGCTCGAAAACAAAGAAAATCCCAGATATTCATGATACTTTCATTAAAGTTGAAACTCCAAAATCTGACACTTCATGCAAAGGTAAACAAGTGATAGATGATGATACGTCTAGTTGTGCTGATTCTCAAACAAGTTTTAAATCAGGTGGATTTAAATATAATGATTTAAACAAGAGCTATAAAAACAGAAAACTTGAATTTGTTGAGTTTGAATCATTGTTTTTAACACGATCTTCAAATGAATCAGCCAATGAAGACAAAATCATTCCTTAAACTGAATGACAGTACGATGAGTATGAGTCGGACACTGATGTTTATGCTTAGACTCCAATATCTGAATCTTTCACTTCTGAATCTTCTAATGAAGTTAAGATGGAAGAGTGCTCTAATGTCATGAATTCTAGCATTCAAAAGGAGTTTGTTAACAAAATGACTGAGGAGATTTTTGATGACATGTTTAATTCCTCAGATCCTGTCCCAATTTTAAAGAAGCTTGAATCCAACTCTGTGACTGATCAAACATCAGATTTTGGAAAACAAATCAAAGGCTTACAAAAGGATCTTGAAGAATTAGAGGATGAAAACTGTGATCTTAGATTTAAATTGGATAAATCCTCTGAAGAAAACAAAGAGCTTTCCAAAGAGCTAAATGATTTGAAAACCGATTTGTTTAAATAGAATTTAAATGATAAAAAGATGTTTGATGATAAAAAATGGAATGTCAGATCAAATCCAGAGTTTGAGACTTCAATAAAGCCTACAATTGTTTACTCTGAAAGTCCTGAATACTTACCAAGCATTTATGAAAAAGGTGAGACTTCAGGAATTTTGAAAAAGAATTCATCCTTGAAGAAGAAAACTAATAAAGTTTCCTTTCATGTTTCAGATCTGAATAAAGATAGTTGTAACGAAGAGTGGAGAAAGAATGACAGTGACAAGATAGTTGTTGAAAAAGAATGTATTGTTGCTAATAGTGTTGATTTGTCATGTAACAGTTCAAACGAAAATAAATGTCAAAGTTGTTTGAATAAATGTACTTCTTTTGAGAGATCAAAAATATTGAGATTTGCTCGTAAGAACTTAATATGCAAACACTGTGGTGACAATGCTTTTTCAATGTACTCCATTCCTCCTAAGCCAAAAGTTGTTAAAAGAGCATCTCAAGCTAAAACTGTATCCAAGTCCTCAACACAACATATTAAAGTGTTTCAAGCTAAGCCTGCTAATCTTTCTAAGAAAAAGCAATTTCATAATCTTAATGTCAAAATGGTATGGAAATGGATACCAAATCCTAAATATGAATGGAGAGTTAAGGATAAGGTAGATGATGTAAAGAAATTGCACGATGCTAACAAGAAAGGACCCATCTGGATATGGGTACCTAAAAAGAAGTGATTTGTTCCTTTTACTGGACTGTCATTTGTGGTTCGTTGACTCAGGATGTTCAAGACACATGACAGGATTTAAGCATTTACTGCATGATTATGTTGAAGAACCTGCAGGACAGTAAGCTTTGCTAATTCTGAGCTTCATGGAATCATCAGAGGATATGGTTCACTAAATAACGACACTGTAACCATAAAGAAAGTATTGTACGTGGATGGACTTGATCATAACTTGTTCAACACTAGTCATTTCTGCGACAGTCAATATCAAGTTTGGTTTACAATCAATCATTGTTTTATAGAAGACTCAAATGGTTATGTGATTTTTTGAGCTGAACTCTATGGAAATCTTTACACGGTGAATTTTCCAACGCTTTCAGCTACACGTTCTGTATGCTTACTTGCAAAAGCATCGAATGCTCAAAGTAGGATATGGCATCGACGCTTGTCTCATCAGAACTTCAAAGCTATTGATAAGTTAGCGAGACAAGGAATTGTCAAAGGTCTACCTGAGATGAGGTTTGAGAAAGATTTACTTTGTTCCGCATGTGAAATGGGGAAGATGAAAAGGAGTCCACACAAAGCAAAGACTGAATCTTCTTGCTCAACACATCTGGAACTAATTCATATGGATCTTTGTGGACCTATGCGTACTTAGTCTATTAATGGCAAAAAGTACATTCTTGTGATGATAGATGAGTATTCAAGATATACTTGGTGAGAATTTCTGCGAAGCAAATCTGATGCACCAGATCTGATCATTGCCTTCATTAAGAAGATCCAAGTTCGACTTCAATTGCCAGTTAAAACATTGAGAAATGATAACGCACAGAGTTCAAAAACGATACTCTTCAGATTTATCTCACATCTATTGGGATTTCTCACAATTTCTCTGCTGCCTACACCCCACAACAAAATGACGTGGTTGAAAGAAAGAATAGAACTTTGGTTGAAGCAGCACGAACAATGTTGGCTTATTCTGGTCTACCAATGAATCTCTGGGATGAAGCCGTTGCAATCGCTTGTTTTACTCAAAATCGGACGATCGTGGTCAAAAGATTTAATAATACAGCGTATAAACTGATTAATAAGTGAAAACCGAACATTAAATTTTTACGTGTCTTTGGGTGCAGGTGTTATACATTGAATGACAGTGATAATCTTGAGAAGTTTGACAAGAAAGCTGACGAAGGCTACTTTGTTGGATATTCTCTCACATCTAAAGCCTATCGTGTATACAACAGACGGACGAAGTACATCATGGAAAGCATGAACGTGTCATTTGATGAAAGTTCTACATTGACTTCTGAACAGAACAGTTCAGAACTCAAGCTTAAGGAAAATGTTTCTGTTCAAAGTAGAATAGAACCCGAATCTACATAGACTAAGCTTTCTAACTATCAAACTGTTACATCTGAGTTAGATTTATTATTTCTTGATGCTTTCATGGACATATGTGCAGATTTTGACATATCCGGTGCATCCACATCAAATTCAGAGCTCCCAGTAATTACTAAAGACATATCTGGACCTTCTGAACCAATCACTACTATAACCTCAGGTACATCTACACCAACTGTTTATGAAAATACTAATATTGATTCTGCTTCTACAGATACAAATTCTGGACGAAAAGTCCTGAGTACTTCCTCTGTCGCTCCAGCATTACATGAGTCAGAAACACCTGTACAAGATGCTCCATCCACATCAGAGGTTGTACATGCTATTTTTGATGAATATGATGAGCAAAATACGCAAGAAACTGTTCAACCACTTCCGAGCATAACAAGTTGGACAAAAGATCACACCCTACACAATATCATTGGAGATGTACACAGTGGTGTCAAAACGCGTGCAACATCCACAAACTTCTGCTTATACTCAATTTTCCTTAGATCCAAAAAAGGTCTCAGAGCTTTACGCGACCCCGATTGGATTCTTGCAATGCAAGATGAGCGCCTACAATCTGAAAGGAACAAGGTATGGTGATTAATCCCACTACTGAAAGGTAAATCCGTGATAGGCACAAAGTGGGTTTTTAGGAACAAAAGGGATAAGGCTGGAGTAGTTGTAAGAAACAAAGCTGACCTGGTAGCAAAGGGTTACTGCCAACAGGAACGCATAGACTACGATGAAACATTTGCTCCTGTTGCTTGGATCAAAGCCATCAGAATTTTCTTATCCTATGCAGCCCATAAGAACTTCACTTTCTATCAAATGGACGTAAAGTCGGTGTTTCTTAATGGCATTCTGTATGAGGAAGTTTATGTAGCTCAACCTGAAGGTTTCACTGATCCAAAACACCCTGACCATGTCTATGTACTAGACAAAGCGCTATATGGTTTGAAACAAGCACCACGAGCTTGGTATGAAACTCTTACTTAATTCTTACTCGCCTCCGGTTTTAAAAAGGGTTGCAAACTGGATCGAAAGAGAACATATGGATCATGTCAGTTTCTAGGAGATAAGCTGGTTAGCTGGACTTCAAAGAAACAAAACTGTGTTTCTACATTCACCGCTGAGGCAGAATACATAGCTGCAGCTAGTTGCTGTTCGGAAATCCTCTGGATGAAGACTCATTTAAAAGATTTTAGCTATTCATACAAGCGAGTTCCTATTTACTGCGATTCCAAGAGCGCGATAGTAATAACTGCTAATCTAGTTCAACATTCGAAGACAAAACACATTGATGTACGCTACCATTTTATAAAAGATCATGTAGAAAAGGGCGACATCGAAATGCATTTTGTTCAAACCGACTACCAATTAACTGATCTTTTCACTAAGCCGTTAGATGAAAAGCGTTTCAAATTCTTAATCAAAAAATTAGGTATGTTGAATATGTCTGCTTGAAGGTTCTTGAAGGTTCGTGCATGATCTGAGGGGGAGTGAATCTTAATTATTGTTTCTATTGCATGTGTTTTGGAAATCATGAACAATGGCTAATATTCATCAAATACTGACTAAGGCAGAATCATTGTTATAATGTGTCAGGATCGAATTCTCAACAAGAATTAATTCTCAGAAACAATATCAAAGAAGTTTGCGGAATAACACTTTGATATTCAATTAAACAGTAAATCAATACAGAAAATATGAAGAACAAACTGTAAACTTGTATTTAATGCTTTGAAGTTACAAGATTACTCACTCAACCTCAATATTGATGAACAGGCTCACCAATACGAATTCTACTTCTCTAGAATTAGGATCTATGCCTTGAGGTTGTTTTTCTCTCTAAAAGAATGAAAACAAAAAGTTATCTAACTATTCTAAACAATACAATATATATACTGAATACAAAGATAATTACAATAAAAAATATCTTCAGTATATCTTCTATGTATATCTCTAAGCTTCCATGTATATCCTTTCATACGAATCTTCATCATATAAGCAGTATTAATCTTCAGCAGCATTAACTTCCTTCTAGCAGTATTAACTGAAAGCAGTACTAACCACTAGCAGTACTAACTAGCTAAGCAGTACTAACTTTGTTCAAGCAGCACTAACTTTGACTAGCCGTATTAATAATACTAGCAGTAATACTAGCAGTAGTAACACTCAGCAGTATTAACCTTTAAGTCTTCTAGCAGTAGTAATTTGAACCAGCAGCATTAACCATACTTGATGAATTCTTCAGTTCCCAACAATCTCCCCCTAACTTGACTTTTAGGAAGAGAAGTCAAGTTCTTCAAATTTTCTTCAAGATGCTCCCAAAACTCTATCAATGCCTAAATCCCAGTGTTTGCATCCAATCCCAAACTCTGATTGATGGTTCTTTGAATCAAGTATTTAGCCATTTCTGAATCTGGAACACACCTTAACTTTTTCTTCAGCATGGCATGTAGCTTCAATCTGCTATGATTATACACTCTATCCACTAGGAAGTATTCAGTGTGATTTAAATCCAAAATCACTGTATATACTCCACTAATTTCATATAGAGTCCAACTGTTTACTGATTTGAAGACATCCTTGATCAAGTGCTTTACTTCTTCAGGTTTGAACATCATACACAGATACTCCATTACCAGTTTTGTAATTGAAATCCCTGGAGCCTTTAGAATATCTGCATACAACTTCATTCCTATCTCAAACATCTCTTCAAGATCTGATCTAGAACATGTTTTGACAATTTTTGCCCATGTGTTGAACACTTCATACTTTTCATCCTTCCTTTTTAGCCTTATGTATTCCTTTCCATCCACTGTCAATGTATCCCAGTGAATGACCTCAGGAGGCTTAACTCCTACAGGTTCTGCTGAAATTGGTTCAGGCACTTTGTCCATCACTACCATATACAAATTTACATCATCTGTGTTTGCTGGCTCTTTCAGTTTGGATGACTCAGTTGCTCCTTCTTCTTCAGCAGCCTTCTCAGCCTCTTCTTCAGATACTCTAGGCTTCTTGATTGGCTTTCTCCTTGCCATCATCTTGGTTCTCTTTAAAGTCTTTAGACTTTCTCCCAGAGTGGTCTCTTTCTTAGGGGGTGTTTCTTGCTCATCTGGAAATGGCTTTTGACAATCAAAGTCATTACTTTCTTTCATCCTCTTCTCCATCTCCACCCTAGCAGTTTCACTTCCCTGAAGCTTTAACATCTCTGAATCATAGAGCTCTTTGATCTTCTCAAACGACATTTTGGAGAACATCTCCTTTTTGACTCCTACAACACCTTTGAGAAATATAATCATCTTGTTTCTCTCTTGGGTACCTAGGAATGTCTTTGAGGGTCTTCTCTTCTTTGCAACTGTTTTCACCACAGATTTCTTCATACTTGCAGCTTTCTTCTGTGCAATTTCAGTTGCCATACTCTGTTGATAAGCTTCATTCAGTTCAGCAGCTAGAGCTTTTGCCATTTCCCTGTCCTTTTCCATCTGAACTCTTTCTTCTTTTTCAATATCCTCCTGCATCTTTTTAGCTAGGGCTTCATCTGATTCAACCAACCTTTGCTTTTTGATTGGTTGATCAGATTCTACCATCTTTGCTTTTCCTTTATCTTTGATCATTGCCTTCTTACTGTTATCTTTCTTGATCACTTCACCTTGTTCTTTTATGATTACACCTTTGGTCTTTGAAGTGACCTTGGGAGTATCATTCTTGGCTTTTAGTAAGGTTTCTGCAATCTCAAGATCTGTTAACACTTCTTTCACAGTTTCTGCTGCTTTATTAATGTCAGCAGTAGTAACTGTTTCTTCTTGCTGCTCCCCTTGAACATCAACTTTCTCTCCATCAAGCTCCCCCTTTCTTGTGGCTTCTTCCATGTTGATCTCCCCCTTTTTGGGAGCATCATCCTCAGTGGTCCTTCTCCTTAATTGGAACTGCTTTCTCTTCTTCCTTTGTACCAGACTAACCACCATCCTCTTCAGCTTAGCAATCTGTTCTTGTTGTGACAGAATTACTAGCTTCATTTCTTCAATTTCTTTGCCTTGTTTGAGAACATCTTGATTGATGTTCCCCATTGTTTCCATCAATTCATCGTACGTATATCTGTCCTCACCCTCTCCAGAAGTGTTACCCTCCTTTGAAGGATCATTGGATCTTTTATTTGTGGAAGTCTTCTGCCTTGCAGAGGCACTATCCACCCCTGTGGTTTCTTGGCACCAGGGACCTTCAAATGATTGCTCATTCAAAGTTGCCATGGGGGAGGTCTTATTGATGTTACCACTTTCCTCCTCTGTACTAGCAGGAGTAGTGGCAGCCTCATCACCCATATGCTCTACCTCCTCCTCAGAGAGCACCTCCTTTGGGTTGGGAGACACCCTTGTGGTTTCCCTTTGGATATTCTCTAGGGGAGAATTCTCCCTTAGAGGGCTTATAGGCTTAGTGGGTAATGGTACAAGAAGGGAAGGAGCCTTCTTTACCTGTTTTCTCTTGTAAGTTTGGGTGATGGGAGAGGTTGGTTTTTCAAGAAGGGACTGGGGAATTGATTTTGAGAGGGAAGGTTGGGCTTGGCTAGCAGTGGGTTGGTCTAATGGGGGCCTTGACCCTGCTGCCATACCTTCATTGGTTTGGGACACCACCATCATTGTAGAGAACAATGGGGTGTCAACTCCTTCAGAGTCCCCAGCAGATCTTCTCATATTTGAGAAAACCTTGCCTTTGGGGGGTTTAGGTACATATACCCCAACAGGTTGAGGTATATCCGTCAATTGATTAGTAATAACTTCTTGAACAAACCTGGGATACATAAAGAAGCTCTTTTTGTTTCCCATGTTTGAGACAAGATCACTGAAAATCATTTTAGAAAAATTGTACTTTCTGGCAGTGGCCAAGCACACCAAAGCATAAGCAATAGTGCTGCTGAACTCACTCCATCCAGTAGTCTTTTTGGATATACAATGCATAAGAGTATGGACAAAGAAACGCCATTGGGGTGAGAATTTTGCTTTAGAAAATTTGAAAACACCCAATGGGCCTCCATACCCCATTCTTGTAAGATTTGAAAACAGTTCATCGTTTGGGATAGAAGTTATACCAGAGGCATCGTCTAGACGTAGACTGATGCGAATAACCTCTTCAGTAACTGTTAGTGATTGATCACAGATTCTTGTCTTGATCATTTGCACACCATTCTCCACAACAATGGTTGCATTAGCCCAGAACTGCCTTTGATGCTCAATATAGATTGTAGGAGATACAATAAGAGCATGAGCAATGTGGCTTGTCTTGAGGAAATCCACAATCTGATGAAATCCTGAAGCTTGCTTTGGCTTTTGTAGCATCGCAATCTCGTTGTGCTCGTCGATGAAAGTCATGGATGCCATTGATCTTAGTGAACAGCTTGCCTGAAAACTTCGAACTTGAGAGAGAAAAGGTTTTGAGCGCAAGAGAACAGTATGCAAAGAGTCGTTATGAACTTTTAGGCGGGCAAAAAGTATTTATAGTATTCGGAATATAAGCAGTATTAACCAAGAGCAGTATTAACTACTAGCAGTATTAACTGCTAGCAGTATTAACTAACTAGCAGTATTAACTGAAAGCAGTATTAACCACTAGCAGTATTAACTGAAAGCAGTATTAACCACTAGCAGTATTAACTGAAAGCAGTATTAACCACTAGCAGTATTAACTGAAAGCAGTATTAACCACTAGCAGTATTAACTGAAAGCAGTATTAACCACTAGCAGTATTAACTGACTTACTCCTTTTAAACTTGCTAAACACTGAGTACTGCTATGCATATCCTGAAACAGAAGATTAGTAACTCCAGGAATACTATACAGATATAAAACCACTTTTTGAGAAGGGGATTATTCAGAGTTTATCATTCCCACACTTGTTACCAAGAAAGTGAATCTACCCACATCAAAAGGTTTAGTGAATAGATCAGCAAACTGATTATCAGTGTGAACTTTGACAACTTGAATAAGTTTCTTTTCATTACTATCTCTTATAAAGTGATACCTGATTTCAATGTGCTTTGTTTTTGAGTGCTTGACTGGATTATTCACAATGCTAATAGCACTGCTGTTGTCAATAAAGATTGGAGTGTGTAGAAAGGTTACCCCATAATCCAACATTTGATTCTGAATCCATAAGACTTGAGAACAGCAACTTGCAGCTGCTATGTACTCTGCCTCTGTTGTAGATGTGGATACTGTGGTTTGTTTCTTGCACTGCCATGAGACTAGTCTAGCACCCAAAAACTGACATCCTCCAGAAGTAGATTTTCTGTCCAAGTTTGCCCCACCTAGATCACTGTCTGAGTATGCTATTAGGTCAAAAGGTGAGTTATGAGGATACCAAAGTCCCAATCTGGGTTGCCCTTTGAGATATCTGAATATCCTCTTAACAGCTTGAAAGTGAGATTGCTTTGGCCTAACTTGAAATCTTGCACATACACAGACTGGAAACATTATATCTGGCCTTGATGCTGTGAGATACATGAGAGAGCCAATCATGGATCTATAATGATGCACATCCATATCCTCCCCCTCAAGATCTGATGTGATCTGCTTGTGTGTTTCCATAGGTGTGCTGGCAGGTTTTGATTCTGAGAAACCAAACTTGGTTAGAATATCCTGCACATACTTGGATTGACATATGAAAATGCCATCTGACTTCTGTTGAACTTGGAGTCCAAGGAAGAAAGTAAGTTCCCCCATGGAACTCATTTTGAACCTTTGATGCATTAAATCCTCAAACTCCTTGCACATGTTGTTTCTTGTAGATCCAAAGATAATGTCATCAACATAGATTTGGACCAGCAAGATATCCTTCTTCTTTCTTTTGATAAATAGAGTCTTATCAATGACTCCTCTTTCAAAGTCATTTTCCAAGAGATAGGATGACAGAGTGTCATACCATGCTCTTGGAGCTTGATGTAGTCCATAAAGTGCTTTCTTTAATTTGTATACCCTGTCTGGATAGCTTGGGTTTTCAAACCCTGGTGGTTGACAGACATATACTTCTTCTTCAATTGATCCATAGAGAAAAGCACTTTTTACATCCATTTGATAGACTTTGAAGTTCATGTAAGAAGCATAGGCTAGGAATAGTCTGATTGCTTCTATCCTAGCCACAGGTGCAAAAACTTCTTCATAATCTATACCCTCTTCTTGAGTATAGCCTTGAGCCACCAGCCTTGCTTTGTTCCTTATGACAATACCTCTTTCATCTCTCTTGTTTCTGAAAATCCACTTTGTGCCAATTGCTCTGTGACCTTTAGGAAGGTCTACTAGATCCCATACATCTTGTAGCTTGAACTGTAACAGTTCTTCTTGCATTGCTTCTATCCAGCTAGATTCTTTCATAGCATCATGTGCCTTTTTAGGCTCAAGCTGGGATAGAAAACAAGAAAGGACTGTATGCTGTTGATCTTGCATTTCTTGAAGCCTGCTTTGATGTCTAGTCATCATAGGAGAAGAGATATCTCCTATTACCAGCTGTGGAGGATGATTCTTTTGAACTCTGGTGTTATGACTAGGTTCTTCATTCAGTCCAGCCTCTAGATTAGAGTCATGCAACTCA
The DNA here is from genome assembly GCA_954870635.1 of Arctium minus. Lineage (NCBI taxonomy): Eukaryota > Viridiplantae > Streptophyta > Magnoliopsida > Asterales > Asteraceae > Arctium > Arctium minus. The sequence goes on along the minus strand of OX941081.1, from coordinate 136,200,033 downwards.
ACTGAAGTGTTTTCAGATGCCACTTCTGATTCTTTATTTTATTGAGTCTCCTCATCTCTAGTTTCTTCTTCACTCAGATTTGGTCCAGTAAATGATTCCTTTTCACAGTCTTCAACAGAATTCACTGTGGGTATGGGAAATATCACAGATTTAGATATACTTTCTGAGACTTGTGTGATCCCTGATCCTCCACATCCTGTTCCTGTAGAATCATCACTACTGAAACCAAAAGAATTAGTTAGTGAATCAATGTCAAATAGCCACTGAGGTCCAGACCCAACAGGATTTGGTGTGTTCTCATTGCATTTGACATTGTCACTTTCTTCAATTATTCTAGAAGATGAGTTAAAAACTCTGTAGGCCTTACTCTGAGATGAATATCCAACAAGAAATCCATCATCTGCTTTGCTATCAAACTTACCTAAGTGAGATTTGGTATTGAGAATTGTACAAGGACACCCAAAGGGTTTGAAAAATCCAATGAAAGGTTTTATTTTATTTAAAAGCTCATATGGTGTCTTGTTCTTTGGCTTAACTACTAGAACTCTATTTTGGACATAACAGGCAGTATTAACTGCTTCAGCCCAGAAGGTAATTGGCAGTTTTGAATCAGCCAACAGAGATCTAGCAGCCTCTATTAGTGTCCTATTTCTCCTTTCAGCAATACCATTTTGTTGAGGAGTCCTAGGAGCACTATATTGCCTCTCAATACCTTTCTCTTCACAAAAGGTGTTTAGATCATGATTTTTAAACTCAGTTCCATTGTCTGATCTAATGACTTTTACTCTTTGATTAGTTTGGTTTTCAATTCTTAAAATAAAGGATTTGATAAGTCCACTTGTCTCATCCTTAGTCCTTAGAAAATATACCCAAGTAAATCTGGAGTAATCATCAACAATAACCAAGCAGTAAGATTTCTTGCCTATACTCATAACATTTGTAGGTCCAAACAGATCCATATGCAGTAACTGGAGACAAGAAGAAACAGAATTTAACTCTTTGGTCTTATGAGAAGTTTTGTGTTGTTTGCCTTTAAGACAAGCAACACAATGATCATCACATGAAAAGACTTTTGAAGGTAAACCTCTTACAAGGGTATTTTTAACAAGATTGTTCATAGTCTTGAAATTCATGTGACACATCCTTCTGTGCCAAAGAGAGGATTCATCTACAGAAGCTTTTGAAACAAGACAATTTAGAGATGAATCACTATCAACATTGTCCATATCAAGACAGTAAACATTGTCCTTTCTTGGAGTTCTAAGTAGTATCATGCTTTCATCAACTACCTTGAACCCTGGAGCAAGGATCATACACTCATTATTAGTAAATAATATACTATGTTGTTTGTCACAAACCTGTGATACACTTAACAGGTTGTACTTTAATTGATCAACATAGTAGACATCCTCAAATGTCATCTTACCTTTGGTGACATTACCTTTTCCACTTATCTTACCACCAGTAAGATTATCTCCAAATGCAACATGTCCTTCATTGATATGTTTGAAATCCTGAAGGCATGACATGTTGCCTGTCATGTGCCTAGAGCAACCACTATCAACATGCCAAATGCTCTTTCCCTTGAGCTGTTGGTTGCCCTGCACATTAGATAAATCAATTAGTATGTAATAGGAACCCAAGCCAAGGTGGTCTTGGGTACCCCTTTCTCATCAAAGTACTTGCATTCTTTCTTGACAAGATTTTTAAAATCAGAACACTTAGTATTTGAATACTTTGTCAAGATTATTGGATTAGCAGCACTAATACTAGCAGTAGCACTATCTTTAGAAGTACTAACAGAGTTAGCAGTACTAACAGGTTTGGCAGTATTGCTTCTAGCAGTACTATCACTGTTAGCAGCACTATTTGTAGTAGCAGCACTAACAGTTTTAGTACATTTTGGAATCCACATCTTGACATTATCTTCCACATTCTGTCTCTTCATGTGTGTTTTAGATTTAACAACTTTCTTAGCCACATGGTTCTTTTCTTTCTTCCTATAACCAAAGGATTTTTGAGTAGGTCTTTGAAAATTTATCCTTTGGTTCATAGGATTAAAGTAACAGTATTTGGCAATGTGGTTCAGCTTTCCACAGATAAAACAGGGTTTTGGTCTATTAATAATTTTTTTTTAGATCAACCCCTTGTTTTTGTGCCCAATGATTGTTCCAGTTTCTCTGATTTCCCCTTGGTTTATCATGTTTTTGGGGCTCAAATTTATTGCATACACATTGTTTGCAAGGAATAGGGTTCACAACAGTGGTCTGCTTATAGTTAACCTTCTTGTTCTTTCCCTCAGTCTTTTCTATCTCTTTGGACTTGATCCAGTGCTTTCCACATCCCTCATTGGTGATAATGTGGTTTTCTTTAGGAATCTCACCACTCACAGTATTGTCCTTATCCTTGACAACTTCTTTCTCAGTTTTATCCTTAACAACCACTTCATCTAAGGGATCTATTTCAGTGGCTCCCTTAGGTAGATCCTTCCTATCCTTTGTTTCTAACAACTCTGAACTAGGAGGGATGTAGTTGTTGTTATAGGGTGGTGGTGTGGTATTGTACCCTATACCTCTTCTCAGTTTATCATGAATCTGAGTTTGTAACAAAGAATCCATTGCTTTGGAAGCATTAGAAAACTTTTCTACATCAAGTTTGACTTTAGCTAGCTCTCCTCTTAGCTTTTCACTCTCTTCTTTAGATCTGGTCAGTTGAAGCTCTAAGTCATTCTTCTCCCACTTCCAGTAATTTGAATCATAAGAGTGTTGAAGCTCATTAGCTTGAAAACCCTTAATCTGTTCTTCAAATCTCTCAACAATCCTCACATAATCTTTTATGTCTTTTTCCAATCTCTTAAGGTCATCACTCATGTTCTGGTTGTGATCCCTATACCTTTTAACAGTGTTAATGCAATTTTGAGAGCAAAGATTGGAAGTTACCTCTGTAGGGAGACCAGACACCTCTGCCATTAGAGCTTGATTCTGAATAGCCTCTTCAGCTTGATCACTCCAATCAAACCCCATACCTTGTTGAGAGACAAGGGCTTGTGCAGAGTTTTTGTTGAAGCTTCCAGATTGAGCTTGTTGGTGGTTGTTATTCTGAGACATTCCACTTCTGCATTCTCTAGCAAAGTGTCCCTTTTGATGGCATTTGTAACATTCCACCTTGGACTTGTCAAATCCTGCTCCATCTTCTCTTCTTTGGGAGAAGTTGTTCCTCCCAGTTCTTTTGATGAACTTTTTAACTCTCATGGAGAGCATGGCCATCTGCCATTTAATATCCATCTCTTCAAGATCATCTGGATTGAGTTGTTCCAAGTCATCATTAATGAGAGAAGAGTTTCCATGACTTGCCAGAAAGGCCTCAAACACAGTTTCAGTGCCTTTCTCTTGGTTTGTTCCATTGGCAGTACTAACTGATTCAAGGTTGGAAGTAGAATCAGTTGATGCTGAAAGGAGTGCAGCATTGTGAACATACCCAGAAGGCCTCTTTTTAGCCTCTACCTCAGATTCAAAAACTCTTAAATCATTATAAAGATCATCAAGTTCCTTTTCTTCCAGTTGATCATTATGTCTGAAAGACACAGTATACATGGTCCATTCATCACTCAAGGACCTTAGAAACTTTCTGTTCAGATCATCTTGATCAATTTGTACTCCCACTGTAGCTAGTTCACCAATAAGTTTGTTGAACCTGTCAAAAGTTTGAGTCATGGACTCATTCTTGGTTGACATAAAGTTCTCATATTGTTGCTTCAGAATGGCTTTCTGATTTCTCTTGGTACTTTTGGTACCAGAGAATCTCTTCTCCAGAGCATTCCAGAGCATCTCTGCATCAGTGCAGTTACAGAACTGATGTTGATATTCATTGGGAATAGCCAAGAGCAAGGTGCTCAAGGCTTTCATCTCTGTCTGTCTGATCTTTCTTTCTGCATCAGTTTTTGGTGGAGTTCTCTTTCCATCTGCACCAATCTTTCCTGCTTCAGAAGGACCATTCTCTATGATGTCCCACATAGAATAGTCAGTGAGGAGTATGTACTGCTTGATTCTGATCTTCCACATATCGAATTCATTGGGTCTAAGCATTGGAACCTTTGAGACCAAAGTACTGCTTGATTCTGCAAGATTTTCCATGATGAATAGTTGTTTCTGAGAAATCAGGCTCTGATACCACTTGTCAGGATCGAATTCTCAACAAGAATTAATTCTCAGAAACAATATCAAAGAAGTTTGCGGAATAACACTTTGATATTCAATTAAACAGTAAATCAATACAGAAAATATGAAGAACAAACTGTAAACTTGTATTTAATGCTTTGAAGTTACAAGATTACTCACTCAACCTCAATATTGATGAACAGGCTCACCAATACGAATTCTACTTCTCTAGAATTAGGATCTATGCCTTGAGGTTGTTTTTCTCTCTAAAAGAATGAAAACAAAAAGTTATCTAACTATTCTAAACAATACAATATATATACTGAATACAAAGATAATTACAATAAAAAATATCTTCAGTATATCTTCTATGTATATCTCTAAGCTTCCATGTATATCCTTTCATACGAATCTTCATCATATAAGCAGTATTAATCTTCAGCAGCATTAACTTCCTTCTAGCAGTATTAACTGAAAGCAGTACTAACCACTAGCAGTACTAACTAGCTAAGCAGTACTAACTTTGTTCAAGCAACACTAACTTTGACTAGCCGTATTAATAATACTAGCAGTAGTAACACTCAGCAGTATTAACCTTTAAGTCTTCTAGCAGTAGTAATTTGAACCAGCAGCATTAACCATACTTGATGAATTCTTCAGTTCCCAACATAATGATTACCAATATTTTTTCTTTTGCGAGATATTTCAAGTGACTATGGCTTCTAGATAAATCAGTTCAGAACCCGTACTCAAAAGTTTTATTTTCTAAAGGATGCTTAATATATAACATCTTTAAAGGACTTTTTGTTTTGAGGGAGGGGGGGGGGTTATAAGAATTTCACTGTCATATCTTATAGGGGGAGAAGATAAAAGAAAAATATACTTTAATTGTCATATTTTTCTGATGACTTGACTTTTTACAGATATCGAGGGGGAGCATATCTGAAGTTTTTGTCAAGGACGCTTAAAAGATAATATTCATTTTAGGGGGAGTTTAGATTTCTGCATTGGAAGTATATTCTTCTGAATCTTAAACTCTACCATACTTTGAAAGAAGAACAACTTACAAGTGTGAAAATTGGTTTCTTAAATGTTCAAACCACTTCCTATTCTTAAAATGTTTTCATGAATTGAGAAGTGTGCTTTTAAAAGTTTTTCACTTGGATACTTTGATGCTTATCTGACCATGTGTGTTTTAAAGAAAAATACTTGTGTATTTTCTTTTCATATACTTTGTCAAGTATTCATACACACATCGGTTCAGTATATTAGTTTTGACTTTGTTATTACCATGTCTCAAAAAGATAAATCTTTCGATGGTAATACTCCCGGTTGTATTCAATGTTGCTTGAGATCAGACGTCATTTCTACTTGAAATGTGCTTTCATTGCTAAATTGTTTATATCTTGTTCATATAAACAACTTTCGTTCTTTGATATCCCTTATTATTATTTTTTCTTCATGATGATTGATCTGATTTTATCATTATTCATGAGCATACATTTTCTGACAAGTGATTTCTTGTGCTTACATGTCAAGTTAACTGTTGAGCAACACATTATTTTTAGGAAAAATACATGGTATTCAGTGTGAATGCTTAAAAGACTTCCATGGATTCACATTAACCTGTTTTTCCTACCCCAGAAGTAATCCTTGAGTGATTGAGGGGAGGGGTCAAAAGAATTGAGAGTGGGTGTGTGTTGAGATAAATTGGAAATGAGAGTTTGGTTAGAAGTGAGCTTAAATGTTTAAAAGAAAGAGGGTGTGAGAATAGAGTAAAAGAATAACAAACTCTGCACCAAACTTCTTCTGAGCCGGGCAGCCGCATAATCTGTTGGTTCACAATTCTTCGTGACCTTCATTGAAAAAGGGAACTAGCCCATGCTAACTCTTGCAAACAACCCCACCTGCTACTCATTCTTTTCTCAACGAAAGAATGTTTTAATTTCAAGGGGAAGCAACACATATTCTATTTGATCTTCATTTGGAAGACTCGAATATTGAAAAAGAAGGGAAGTTGCCCCACCTTCGACCCTTTCTCATGCACATTGAGTCTATGTATAACTGTTGCTGTCTTAATGGTTTACATGTTTGAGCCTTTAAAAGCAATCATTGAGCTAAATTCTTTCATACACAAGCACGAGCACACATAAAATCTGTTTTTCTGTCAGAACGTTCATAGATTTACCTTGTGTTTTTCAATGATTGAATGGAAGTCCTGGGGAGTGAACGTCACTCAAGCTCCTTATAAAGTACATTTGTTGTACTCAGTAATTTTGTGTTACTGACAGGCATTCTAACTGTTTCATATGTTGATTCAGGGTTACCATTTCTAATTTGTCTGAATTTGAAAAGATTCGGATGAATACATTCATGAATTGACGGCATAATATCAGATCATATGGAGTTCATATTCTCTTTGGTTAAGAATGTTTCATACATTGAATGGGGGAGATTGTTCATGACGATTGTGCTTATTTGCTATTTGGGGGAGATACTTCAAAAATAGAACTGACCTTGAAATGTTTTAATGATTTTGATTCTCAAATTCATCAAAAAGGGGGAGATAATTCAAGATTTCAAAGTCACATTGTTTAAAAAAAACGCGAAAGCTATGATAAGCAAGTTATGTTTAAAAAAGGGGGAGATACTAAAGTCAGATTATTGTCAAGAGATAAATGTCAAAGCGAAGTCTGATGATTACTTTGTTAAAGAGATTTTGCTGAAGAGATTGTTGCACGTTTATTTCAAATGGAGAAGTTTGTTAAAGTTGAAAAGTAATTCAAAGGAGGAGATTGGCTTAAAGTTGTCAAAGAACTTTCAACACATCAATGATTTGAAGATTTCAATGTTCGAAAGATTTTAAAGAATTGAAGATGTCAAAGTCGTGAAAGATTCATTCTTGAAGATTTTTATGAAGAAAAGAAGACCTGAAGATTTTTGTCAATTTTTTTAAATTTTGAATCCAAAGGGGGAGATTGTTAGAGTTAAATTGTATTCAAGATTAAAAAAAGGGTCAAAATTGTAAAGTTTGTAAAGTGTGTGGTGTTAATTGTAAATGTTGTAAAGTGTTGTTTATTTGCTAAAGGTTATGTTGACCATATAAATAGCAAAGTCTTAGTTTAGTTTTGACATAACTCATACGCGCAGATTGGTAAGAACACACTGAAAACACACACACAGAGCTTGATCGTTAAATGCAAGAAATAGGGATATGAATCTTTGTAAGTTGTGTGATTGATCAATAAAATATGTTTTGATAATCTGAGTATCAATTAGATTGCTAAAATACTGGGATCACATCATTAAAGAAATAAGAAGCTCCTCTGTAGATCTTATTGGTGACTCGTCCAAGAAATCTATGTGTATCCCTAGAATCACTTATCCTTCTGAGGATTCTGATCATGAAAGTCAAGATGACTTAGATCACCATTCGGTGGCATATCTTAGTTAGGCTGATGATGAAGGTGAAGAAACTTCGGTTGATCAGATGACTGATGAAATGGCTATGCTTGCTGGTCTTTCAAAATTCAAATCTCAACTCCCTACCAGCCGACTCAAGTTTGGCCAAAAATCCTCTCTCTCTTTTTCTAAAAGACCATCTGACAAGTCGAATGAGGAATGCTATAAATGTGGCAAGAAAGTCCACTTTGACTCTAAGTGTAGGATCAAATCCTCAGGAAGATCTAAAACCACCTTTTCTCACCAAAACTCTTCCAACGTTAGAAGAATGAGACTTGATTTTGGCAACAGGTCTCCCTCTCGAAAATTTTCTTCATCTTCTTTCAAAGAAAGTACCGATCGAGTTGCGAAATACAAAGCAAAGTACAAGAGGGAAAAGGAAAGGAATGAAGGTATTCTCAGAAAATGAAAAGGCCTTATGGTCGAATCCCATGACTGGGTTGATGAGACGACCTCTGAGAGTGAAAAAGAAACTTCTAACAAGTGTCTGATGGCCAAACTGAATGACATAGATGAAACTGAAGATCATGACATGAAGGTTGCACTTGTTTCCACTGAGTGTTCTTATTCTTCTTTGTCTCAGGTACATCCATTTCACTCCCTCACCGATTCTGAAAATATTGAAGCCTTTGATTCCTTAACAATTGATTTTTACAATGAAAACGATGCAAGTAAAAAGGCAAATGCTCAAGTAAAATCTCTTTCTTCTCAACTTCAGATTTGTCTTTCTCAACTCAAACATTTTGACAAAATCAAAGCTGAGCTTGAAGACTTGAAAACCATCAACTAAATTCTTGCTAAAGAGAAAAACAAAATGTTTAAACGTCTTAAAAGAGAGAAAGAAATAATGAGAAAATGGACAAGTTCTTCTAAGAATCTAGAAAAGATTTTTCAAGATCAGATATCTTGTGATGACAAGTCTGGTCTAGGTTTTGGAAAAATGGAAATTGATTTTTCCGCTTCTCAAGCTCCTTCCTCATCTTCAAAACTTCCATCTTCGTCTTGTGAACTCACCAACCCTTATTCTGGTGATTCTTACTTTGTGCACTCTTTAGATCTTCGTGAATCTTTGAAATATGGAATATTTGTCAAAGCTAAAGAATCTACTCCCTTGTCTTAATATGAGGAAGCTCAAGGATCAAATGATATTGTCAATCCAATTCATGATCTTCTAAAATCCTTAAATATTGATGAGGCTACCTCTTTCTCTCATAAACCTTCAAAATTTACAAAGAATCTCTCCAACTTTGACAAAGGAAAATAAGATGTTTCTGATTTACCTTTGAAAAGAAAAATGCTCTCTTCTTCCAAAAAGGAACCTCCTGTCTCCCTAACAAGTTCATTACCAGATCTGTGAACTTGAAGAAATCAAAATCCAAGGGTATCTCTAGCTCATCTCTCCCTTCCTCTGAAAAAGGAATCCTTGGACCATTGCCTAGCCCTTCACCTTCCTCCTCTAAATCCTTTAAAGTCAATATTAAGGGCAAAGACAAAGATCTGGGGGTATCTCTACCCATAGAAAATGCTATAACTGTGGGGATACCTTTCACTTAGCAAAGGATTGTCCTAAAGATCGGATTGAAAGAAAGAATCTTGATGACTCTTCTTGTTCCTCCACTAACCCTAAAGGACCCACCTCAAAATGGGTACCAAAGGACTTATTTTTCTGTGTTTGCAGGTACTTGAACATCAACAAATCTGGTATCTAGATAGCGGGTGCTCAAGACACATGACCGACAACAAATATCTTCTCATTAACTATGTGACCGAAAAGGAACATTCTATAACCTTTGGAGATAAGTTTAGAGGTTCTACTAAAGTCTATGGAACTCTTACAAATAGTTCCATCACTTTCAACAAAGTGGTCTATGTCGATGGACTGATGCACAACCTTTTGAGCATTAGTCAGCTATGTGATTTGGGATACATTGTCATATTCAATCTTAGTGTATGTATCATCTTAGATAAAAACAATCATATTGTTCTATCGGGTGTCAGAAAGGACAATGAATACATCACAAACGTGAGCCAAAATACAGTTGAAGAAAATATCTGTTTTATTTCAGAAGATTCAGTTAAGAAGAAATGGCTTTGGCATAAACGTTTATCTCATCTCAACTTCAAAACCCTAAATACCCATCCTAACAAAGATCTTGTCGTTGGAATGCCTAAGCTATCCTTTGTGAAAAAAAAGTTGTATGCATCTTGTGAGAAGGGAAAGCTAACAAAATCTTCCTTCAAATCTAAGTGATGTTTTTAATCTCCAATCCTCTTTAGATGCTTCACATGGACCTATTTGACCATTAAGCACTCCAAGCCATGGTGGAAAAAGGTACATTCTTGTAATTGTTGATGAATTTACACGTTACACGTGGGTATCTTTTCTCAGGTACAAAATTGACACTACTGAAGAAATCATCAACTTCATCAAGAAATCAGAAGTGCTGAATGGGCAACTTGTGAGATCTGAAGAAGTGACAATGGCATAGAATTCAAAAATGATATTCTAGAAGCTTTCTTCAATGACAAGGGGATCTCTCAAAACTTTTCATCTCAAAACTTTTCAGCTGTTAGAACTCCACAACAAAATGGTGTTGTGGAAAGAAAGAATAGAAATCTATGTGAGGCAACCCGCTCCATGCTCATTGAATCTAACTTACCCACCTATTTTTGGGCTGAAGCAATAAACACCGCATGTTTTACTCAAAACTGGTCAGTAATTATGAAAAGGCATAACAAAACTCCCAATAAAGTATTATATGGCCGAAAACCTAATATTGCTTTTCTTCATGTTTTCAGCTTTGTATGTTTCATTCTCAATGAACAAGAAAATCTTGGGAAATTTGATCCCAAGGCTGATGAAGGAATCTTCATGGGATATTCTCTTACCTCTAATGCCTATCGAGTCTATAATCTTCGGAGGAAATGCATTGATGAATCTATTCATGTGAAGTTTGATGATCACAAACCATCTTCCTTTTCATGTGATGATGATGAATTAAATGATTGGATAACCTCATGTGTGGGTGAAGATTCCTAAATTCACCCATCCAATCAATATTCCTTTGTGTTAAGTCATGAATTGTATTCAAGATTAAAAGAGGGGTCAAAGTTGTAAAGTGTTATAAAGTGTAAGTGTTTGTTAAAAGCCTTGTAAGTCAAAGTGTTTGACTTTGACATTTGCCTTGAGTTGTAAGGTCATTCATGTTGACCATATAATTACCTTATGTCTTTGTATTTTAGATAACAACACAACACACAACGAACAACACACTCAGATCATAGAGAACTAGAATAGACTTGTAGAGAGAGAAACACGAGATCTATGACACTTTGTACTACTTGTGATTACGAAATCATTGTAATAAAACACCAGATTGTTGATAATGATTTCTATATTTGGTGAGTGTGATTAATTGTAGCTTGGATCTGGAACTATCATTTGGTATCAGAGTAGAAATCGGATCAAATCAACTGTTCGAAATGGGAAGATAGTTGATGAAAGCATGATACTACTTAGAACTCCTAGAAAGGACAATGTTTATTGCTTAGACTTGGAGAGTGTAGTTTCTGATTCATCTCTAAATTGTTTATTTTCAAAAGCTTCATTGAATGAATCATCTCTTTGGCACAGAAGGATGTGTCACATGAACTTTAAAACAATGAACAAACTTGTGAAAAACAACCTTGTAAGAGGTTTGCCACAAAAGGTATTTTCATGTGATGATCATTGTGTTGCATGTCTTAAATACAAACAACACAAAACTTCTCATAAATCCAAAGAGATAAATACAATCTCCTCACCTCTTAATTTACTGCATATGGATCTGTTTGGCCCTACAAATGTGATGAGTATTGGTAAGAAATCCTACTGCTTGGTTATTGTTGATGATTTCTCTAGATTCACTTGGGTCTATTTTCTGAGGACAAAGGATGAGACAAGTGGACTGATCAAATCCTTTGTTCTTAGAGTTGAAAACCAAACAACTCTAAGAGTTAAAGTCGTTAGGTCTGATAATGGAACTGAATTTAAAAACAATGACCTAAACAACTTTTGTGAGGAAAAGGGCATTGAGAGACAATACAGTGCTCCTAGGACTCCTCAACAGAATGGTGTTGCTGAAAGGAGAAATAGGACTCTGATAGAAGCTGCTAGATCTCTGTTGGCAGACTCAAAACTTCCAATTACGTTTTGGGCAGAAGCAGTTAATACTGCCTGCTATGTTCAAAACAGAGTTCTAGTAGTAAAATCTCAAGACAAGACACCCTATGAGCTTTTTAAAAAGAAGAAACCTTTTATTGGATTTTTCAAACCATTTGGGTGTCCTTGCACAATTCTCAATACCAAAACTCATCTAGGCAAGTTTGATAGCAAACCTGAGGATGGGTTTCTTGTTGGTTATTCATCTCAGAGTAAGGCCTACAGAGTTTTTAACACCTCTTCTAGGATTATTGAGGAAAGTGACAATGTCAAATGCAATGAGAACACACCAAATCAACTTGGTTCAGGTCCTAATTGGCTATTTGACATTGATTCACTGTCTAATTCTTTGGGTTTCAGTAATGAGCATAATGCAGGAACAGGGACAGAACAGGTATAAGTACAAAGACAAGAGTTTGTGCTGTTCCCAACACCTACTGCTGATCCTGTTGAATTCTGTGACCAAGATAAGAAAGAGTCTTCAGATTCAAAGGACACTGAACCAGATCAGAATGTAGAGGACAGAGGTGAAAAGGAAGATCAACCTTCAGATTCAGGAATCAAAGGTCCTGAGATGCCATTTTTGGAAGAGAATGACACAGTTGATGATTCTTCAGTATATGGTGGAAGCACTCCAGAAAAGAATGACACCAATCTTGAAGTCAATCTTAATGAAGAGGTTGTCAATGCTACAAGAAGTCAGAAGAATCATCCTCCTCAATTAGTGATTGGTGACATCAATTCTCCAATGATCACAAGGCAACAAAGCAAGATAGGGGGATTGAAAGGCCTCAATCAGGTTTATTATCTTGCTTTCTATCACAGGTTGAACCCAAAAAGGCATTTGATGAAATGAAGGATCCAAGCTAGATAGAAGCAATGCAAGAGGATCTACTGCAGTTTGTGCTGCAGGATGTATGGGATCTGGTGGATCTTCCAAAAGGACACAGAGCAATTGGCACAAGATGGATCTTCAGGAACAAGAAAGATGAGAGAGGAATAGTAATAAAGAACAAGGCCAGATTAGTGGCACAAGGGTATACTCAAGAAGAAGGAATTGACTATGAAGAGGTATTTGCACCAGTGGCAAGGATAGAGGCAATCAGGCTATTTTTAGCCTATGCTTCTTTCATGAAGTTCAGGGTCTATCAGATGGATGTAAAGAGTGTTTTCCTCTATGGAAAAATTGAAGAAGAAGTGTATGTCTGTCAGCCTCCAGGATTTGAGAATCCAAAGTATTCTGACAGAGTTTACAAATTGAAGAAGGCACTCTATGGGCTACATCAAGCACCAAGGGCATGGTATGACACTCTGTCTACCTATCTCTTGGAAAATGGTTTTCAAAGAGGAATCATAGACAAGACTCTGTTCATTCAGAGGAAGAAGAAGGACATCCTAATAGTGCAAATCTATGTGGATGATATTATCTTTGGATCCACAAAAGATCAAATGTGTAGAGATTTTGAAGATTTGATGCACAAGAGATTCAAGATGAGTTCTATGGGTGAACTTACCTTCTTCCTTGGCCTACAAGTTAAACAGAAGAAATATGGGATATTTATAAGCCAATCCAAGTATGTGCAGGACATTCTTAATAAGTTTGGATTCTCAGATTCAAAGCCTGCAAGCACACCCATGGAGACACACAAAAAGATCACTGCAGATCTTGAGGGGGAGGATGTGGATGTTCATCACTACAGATCCATGATTGGCTCCCTCATGTATCTCACTGCTTCAAGACCAGATATCATGTTTCCTGTTTGTGTGTGTGCAAGATTTCAAGTAAGGCCTAAGCAGTCACACTTTCAAGCAGTCAAGAGGATATTCAGATATCTCAAAGGCCAACCTAGATTAGGTCTTTGGTATCCTCATGACTCACCATTTGACCTACTTGCTTATTCAGACAGTGACTTGGGTGGTGCAAATTTGGATAGAAAGTCAACTTCAGGGGGATGTCAGTTTTTGGGTGCAAGACTAGTGTCATGGCAGTGCAAGAAACAAACCACAGTGTCCACCTCTACAACAGAAGCAGAGTATATAGCTGCTGCAAGCTGCTGTTCACAAGTACTCTGGATTCATAATCAAATGTTGGACTATGGAATGACTTTTCTTCACACTCCAATCTTCATAGACAACAACAGTGCTATTAGCATTGTTAATAATCTTGTCAAGCACTCCAAAACAAAGCATATAGAAATCAGGTATCACTTTATCAGAGACTGCAATGAAAAGAAGCTAATTCAGGCTGTGAAAGTCCATACAAGTAACCAATTTGCTGATCTATTCACTAAATCTTTTGATGTGGGTAGATTCACCTTTTTGGTCACAAGTGTGGGCATGATAAACTCTGAATAAGCCTATAATCTTTGGACTCAAGTACCTGTATAGTTTCCCTCCTGTCTACTTTCTCATATTGTATTGTGCATGGTGCTGCTAACCTTGTGTGTTTCAGTGTTTCAGATTGCTTCAAATGGATACTTAGTACTTCTAATTAAGTTAATACTGCTCGCTATATTACTCATGATAACATTTCAAAAATGGTTAAGTATGGTTACTACTGCTAGGTGGTTTATACTGCCAGTGCAAAGTTACTACTGCTTGCCTGATTTATACTTCTAATCAGTGTTACTACTGCTGGGTTGTGTTAATGCTGCTAGTTTGTGTTAATACTGCTAGTCTGTGTTAGTACTTCCAGTATGTGTTACTACTGCTAATATGAGTTAATACTGCGAGTTAGTTAATACTGCTAGGGTACTTAGTACTGCTTCTAACTGAAACCCTCCACCTATAAATACCCCTTTGTGACCGCCAAAATACAAACGGCTCTTTGAACTTCCATTGCTTCTCTTTCTCTCTCTCTCTCTCGATTTCTTGCTCATTAGTATAACCCACCAGTTGCGATTCAAACACTAGAATCAATCAGAAGATGGCAGGTCTACAATTCCTTAATGAACACAATGAGATTGTTATGCTGCAAAAACCCAAACAGGTTGAAGGCTTTCAACAGATTATGGATTTCCTACAATCCACACACATCGCACACGCATTAACTGTTTATCCCACAATCTATGTGGAACATCAAAGACAGTTCTAGGCAAATGCTTCAATTCAGCCTGTGGGAGGAGGGCAGGTGTAACACCACGATTCTTCGAAAGGTATCATTTCAAGTTAATACCGAAACCGATATATTAAGGAAGAATAAGATATTTTATTTTGGGCTTGAATCCTTGATTTTATAGTTTAGATGGATGAAAGATTCAATTACGAGTCTAACGGTTCTTTCCGGAGCGAAAACGGAGATATAACGAAGAAGTTACGGCCGAAACAGTGTTTAGGATTTTCAGTACATTTCGCGCGACCCTGCCTCGCGATTGTGACAGGGCACTTTCGCGAGTCACTGTCGCGAAAACCCTCCAGTGCGTAAAAATGGGTTTTTTTCTTCATTTAGCCATAACTCTCTCATTTCAACTCCGATTTGCGCGATTCAAGTTGCTACGGTTTAGTTTTTGAAAGCTTTTCAAGGATGAAGCAAGAGATTGGAAGTTTATTGAAGTATACTAGAGTATTTTGTGGTGGTAAGCTTCTCATCCCTCACTATTCATCTTCTTCCCCAAAGTTTTCTAGGGTTTCATCCACCCTTTGTTCTCCCATTCATAGATTGAAGGTTTGCAATCATTTTGGTGAACTAGAAGTGTTTTGGTTGGTGAATTCAAGCTTGGGTTAAGGTAATCTTCTATTCTCTTCGGTTATGGAAGTTAGGGTTTTGGTATTAGTTGAGGTATTCATGTATATGGTTTGGGAAACAATTCTTTGTGGTTGAATATGTATGGATTTAGGTTTTGGAAGTTTTGTCTTGAGAATCCAAGTGTTCTTCAAAGGAGCTCTAGTTAGGGGAAAATCTAGATTTAGCCTAAATCTAGCAAGGTGAGTTCAAGTTGATTTGTGAAAACGTTGTACATGCCAAAATGTCTATTTTAAAGTGTTTATGTGTTCTACATGAAATTATCAAATGTTGGGTTATTTGCTAATCTTTGATTATTTGAAGCATTTAACTTTACAAACTTTGTATAATACCCACATTTGGGATTTTTGGGCATTTTGATAAATGTGTTACAAACGAATGTGTTTTGAGGTCTTATTGCATAAATAGATCTTTAGTCAAAGAAATACACTTTTAAATGTTTGTCGAGTCTTATGCACCATTCATGAAATGAAATGTTTTATAAAGTATTACTTGCACTTTTATGTAAGGTACTTGAAAGAATGTTTATAGTCTCATTTCATAATTTTCATTCTTATCAGCAGTTAAATTTGGAAAATGCATATTCTGTGTTATGAGGCATTTGGAAAATATGGGAGTATAAGTTCACTTGGAAAATGGGTACCTCAACTAATGTTGAGTTTTGAACTAATCTTAATTTTAGTCGTTGTGTTTGCATATCTGTTGGTCGAGTGCGTTTATTGTATTTTTATTTCGATTACCAATGGGTCAATCGGTTGCTAAGCCTACGGCTTGGTATTTTTATTTGATTTGGGGTCTTTGGACAATTGTCCAGTGTTGGTAGCTCGACTTAGAGCCTTGGTTGCAATTTTGGATGAGGATTTCAACATAATGACCTTTCGCGGTTGGACCTTTCGCGGTTAAACCTTTCGCGGTTAAACCTTTCGCGGTTGAAGTTGAAATTCTGTGGGTGTACGTTTAAAGCTACTGAGCCTGACATCCCTTGCGTGTACTTTTGTTTATATGACTAGTCATAACAAAATAAAATGGGCTTACTTTGTGGACCGTCACATTTTAAGGAATCGGGAATTCCCCGTCACCGAAAGGTGTTGTTTCTGGGTATTGAGTTTTATTACCCAAGTTTTCGGTGACGTTAAGTATTATTGGGTTTTACCCTTGATTTTGTGGGTTGAGTATTATGCCCCACCCGTGTTTTGGTTGTTTTGAGATATAAGGTTGTAGATCCCAGTGCAGTGCAATCACAAGTAATATGAACAATGATGAACAGATTATAGGTCACAACAACTAGTCATATGATTGAAATAACTTCAAAGGGTTAAGGTTTACAGAGAGAATTTCTGATTAGGATATGTAAACCTAACGACTAGTAAACTGAATAATGAATTTCTCTAAAATCTTTCTAATGAAAATGTCTAACCCTAATTATGAGATAATTAAGCCTTTATATACTTAGGCTTTACAATCATAATGGGCTTATGGGCTTGGGCCAATCTCACTGAAGGGCTTCTTCTTCTTCCTCTTGTTCATCAATCTCACTGAAGGAGATTAGGATTATTTGTTCTTCAGCTGTAAAAGCTGGGATTATTTGGGGTTCATTTCCTTTAAGCAGGGGAGAGAACTGTCTAGTCAAAAAGTGAAAAAGGAGTTAGTGTTTATTTTGGGAAGGAGAAAGATAAAGGCTTAGAAAGAGACAGGGGTGGGAAAGGTATAGAAGGATATGGGTACAATAGAAAGACATACCTGAGAAGGATGCTCCCCCTCAGATTGTGATACTACGTCCAGGTTTCCCTCGGCAGCTATACCCTTCTTCTTGCCTTGGGAAGGAGCACCTGAAGAAGGTTCACTTCTCCCCCCTGCTGTGACAGCTCCTTTCGACGTTGTCGCTGATGAGACGTTCGTTGTTGAGACCCAAAGAGATTGGTCCTCTTCATCGTCATCGTCATCGTCAGCTTGTTGCTCTTTTTCTTGATCTTGAAGATCAAGTTCTTCTTCATCTTCATATTTTTCTTCCTCTTCTTCTTCATCAAGAATTTGAGCGAGAGAAGAAGAGGGAGGAGTTTGTCAGCAACCTTCTCCCCCTCAACATGAGAGGGAGGTTTTTCCGGCTGAACTTCGGCAGCAGCTTCCTCAATATTTTCTTCAGTACGCTCTTTCTCTCCCTCTTTGTCATTATCAGAATGGGGGAGTTCAGTTATGGAAGGAGCAACCTTTGCAGTTGCCAAGGACCGGACTTCAGCTTCCAGTCGCTCAAGACGTTCTTCAATGACGGGAAAATTTGAAGTAGCCTGATGAATGAATTCAACGACTATGTTCAGAGATGTCTGATCATTTTCAATGAAAGAAGGTTTTGGCGATAGAGCTGGTTCAGTCAGCTTCAGAAGCACCTGTTGAAGCATGGAGGTGCAGTAATCAAATTTGAGAGAGAGATCCTGAAAGTCATCTCTTAGGGCGTTCTGCGTACCCTGAATAAGAGTGACCTGTTTTTGTGTCCTGACCAGGTCCTCCTTGATGTGGATGATGTCCTCCTATACAACTGTTAGCTGAGAAGAATCAGCTTTGGAGGAGGAGGCATCAGTCAATCTCTTGAGTTCCGCACCAGAGAGATTAACAGCGCCAGTGGATTCTTGAACAGAGGTGGTGAAACTTTGCACCTTCTCAGCGAGAGTGTTGACATGAATGTCAACAGTAGCCAAAGTAAGACCTGCATGTAGAGTTAGCAGATGAGCACAACGATGCTCAGGATTATATGGTGAGATGGGAGTAGTGTTTGGGTTAATAGGAGTACTTGAGTTTTCAAACATATTGTAGAAATGCATAGATTCTTCAAAAGTTTGATTGTCAGGTCCTATTGGTGCAAACTGAGGTTGCGTAGAAAGAGATGAGGGTTAGAGACCAAAGAAATAGAAGGATGAGTAATGGGGATAGAAGAAGTTTGGATAGTGGAAATTACCTCTGGTTGTTGTTGAAGAACTAAGGTGATGGGTGGCGTTACTGTTGTTATGGCAGCGATGACTGCTGAAGTTGTGGAGGAGATGTTGGGTCTGAATATGCTAAGGATGGATACTACTACTAGTTGAAAGATATTACTACTGCTTGAAATTTTAAAACTGCTAGTAGAATTAATATTGCTTGAAAAGTTAGTACTGCTTGGAGAGTTAGTACTGCTGAAGATTAATACTGCAAGCATAGTTAATACTGCTGAGGATGTTAATGCTGGTGGATGATTAATACTACTGAAAATGGTTAGTGCTGCTTATGAAGATAAAGATGACTTGAAGATAAAGATGAACTGGAGATAAGGCTGAAGATAATTATGGTATTGATGCTGAAGATCAATTTTATTTTGATAATTATCTTGTAATCAACTCTGTATATATAGTATAGAAGTCTCTGTTAGAATTAACAATTATTCATACGTTTTGTTTAAGAGAGAATTAACCTCAAGAATAATTTAGATCCTTTCTATAGAGAAGTATAGAACGTCTGTTGAGCCTGTTCAACAGATTGAGGTTTTGTGTGTAATCATTAAGTTTTATGCAATATAAACTTATGATTTGAGTTTTTATATACTGTTCCATTGATTTTCTGTTAAAGTGTTTTTCCGCAACTCTTAAACATAAGTTTCTGAGTGTGTTATTTAAATTCTTGTTTGAGTTTCGATCCTGACAGGAGAGACCCACAAAAGCATCCAAAGTAGTTTGTTGAGAAACTACTTCACGCATTGAACCACTAGGGGTTGTCTCCTTAGTCTTTTTGGCCTTCTTAGAAGGACCATGAAGACTAGCTGATGGTCTTTTATGAGCGGTGGTAGCGGCAGGGCTAGCAGAAGAAAGAACCTCCTGCGTGGCCGCTGAAGTTGAAGAATAGAGAGAGAGACGAGTGCGGAGAGTTGAAAGACTTATCTCATTTGCGACCGGCTTGACCTCCAGTGATCGCTGACCAACATTTGAAAAAGTACCAACTTGAGAAGTTGGGTACTTGTCAGCGTATAGAAACTTTAGGTACGCACAGATAAAGCGTACATAAGGTATCATAGGATCCCTCTATGTCTTTTCTATCTTTGACTTGAGATCGTCAAAGATTGCTCCAGCGTAATCAAAATGTTTTCCAGCGATTACGGAATAGCCCATCTGTAGCTGAACTTTGATCGCCTGGTCCAGGGAGGCAATCTTCCCAGTCATGCTCTGAATAATGTGGGAGAAGATGTAGTTCAGTTGAGAAGGCATGTTTGCCTTTTGAATCCTCGTCAGACGCTTGTTGGGTATGGTGGAACGAGGCTTGTTATCCCAACAGTATTAAATGTCATCCAGGAACAAGATGAGTTCAGCGTCAGTTGGGAGAGCATAAAAACCATGTTTTTCTTCTCAGGGAGGCGAAGTGCCTTCCTGAGGCCAAAGGCAGTGAGCATGCCTGAGCCTAGTTCAGTGACGAAAGAGATAGCAGGAACTAGTTCACCCTTCTTGTTGGTGATGGTGGTTTCATCAGCGGTGAACCAGAATTGTTGTAGAAGAGTCTTGGATGGTTTAGGATCCACGTTCATAGCGTATGCCAAACAGGATGGCTTCAAAAATGCAGCAGCATCCACCATGTGGGGGTATTTCTCAGCTTCAATGTCCAACCGAGCGAGATGGTTGTTCTTTGGGAGTTCAGATTCAGTGATCGCAAATTTCACGTTCTTGGAAGCAATGAACGAAGATTGGGCCATTTCTGAATATAGAAAGAATCATAATGGAAGGAAAGGTTTAGAGTCTAAAAAGAAAGAAATTTTTACCAGTTTCCATTTTGAGAAAGAAACATAGAAAAAAAATAAAGTTATTTTTAGAGTAAAACAGTGTTCTTTGTTGAAGGAGAAAGAACAAGAAGAAAACCAAAGGTTTGAGTAGATAAAATCAAAAATAATGATTTTAGAGTTTGAAAAATCTTGTAAAACCCAGAATGATGAAGCATATATAGGTTTTTGTAACAAAATTTAAGAGGAAAATGTTGGATATTCATCTCAGAGTAAGGCATACAGAGTATTTAACTCTTCTTCTAGAATAATTGAAGAAAGTGACAATGTCAAATGCAATGAGAACACACCAAATCTTGTTGGGTCTGGACCTCAGTGGCTATTTGACATTGATTCACTAACTAACTCTTTTGGTTTCAGTAATGAGTATACAGGAACAGGAAGTGGAGGATCAGGAATCACACAAGTTCAAGAAAGTATATCTAAATCTGTGATTTTTCCCATACCCACAGTAAATTCTGTTGAAGACTGTGAAAAGGAATCATTTTCTGGACCAAGTCAGAGTGAAGAAGAAACTAGAGATGAGGAGACTCAAGAAAATAATGAAGTGGCATCTGAAAACACTTCAGTCGAGTTGCATGAATCCAATCTTGAGGCTGGACTAAATGGAGAACCTAGTCATAACACCAGAGTTCAAAAGAATCATCCTCCACAGCTGGTAATAGGAGATATCTCTTCTCCTATGATGACTAGACATCAAAGCAGGCTTCAGGAAATGCAAGATCAACAGCAAACAGTGCTTTCTTGTTTTCTATCACAGCTTGAGCCTAAAAAGGCACATGATGCTATGAAAGAATCTAGCTGGATAGAAGCAATGCAAGAGGAACTGTTACAGTTCAAACTACAAGATGTATGGGATCTAGTAGACCTTCCTAAAGGTCACAGAGCAATTGGCACAAAGTGGATTTTCAGAAACAAGAGAGATGAAAGAGGTATTGTCATAAGGAACAAAGCAAGGCTGGTGGCTCAAGGATATACTCAAGAAGAGGGTATAGATTATGAAGAAGTTTTTGCACCTGTGGCTAGAATAGAAGCAATCAGACTATTTCTAGCCTATGCTTCTCACATGAATTTCAAAGTCTATCAAATGGATGTAAAAAGTGCTTTTCTCTATGGGTCAATTGAAGAAGAAGTATATGTCTGTCAACCACCAGGGTTTGAAAACCCAAGCTATCCAGACAGGGTATACAAATTAAAGAAAGCTCTTTATGGACTACATCAAGCTCCAAGAGCATGGTATGACACTCTGTCATCCTATCTCTTGGAAAATGACTTTGAAAGAGGAGTCATTGATAAGACTCTATTTATCAAGAGAAAGAAAAAGGATATCTTGCTGGTCCAAATCTATGTTGATGACATTATCTTTGGATCTACAAGAAACAACATGTGCAAGGAGTTTGAAGATTTAATGCATCAAAGGTTCAAAATGAGTTCCATGGGGGAACTTACTTTCTTCCTTGGACTCCAAGTTCAACAGAAGTCATATGGCATTTTCATCTGTCAATCCAAGTATGTGCAGGATATTCTAACCAAGTTTGGTTTCTCAGAATCAAAACCTGCCAGCACACCTATGGAAACACACAAGCAGATCACAGCAGATCTTGAGGGGGAGGATATGGATGTGCATCATTATAGATCCATGATTGGCTCTCTCATGTATCTCAATGCATCAAGGCCAGATATAATGTTTCCAGTCTGTGTATGTGCAAGATTCCAAGTTAGGCCAAAGCAATCTCACTTTCAAACTGTTAAGAGGATATTCAGATATCTCAAAGGGCAACCCAGATTGGGACTTTGGTATCCTCATGACTCACCCTTTGACCTAATAGAATACTCAGACAGTGATCTAGGTGGGGTAAACTTGGACAGAAAATCTACTTCTGGAGGATGTCAGTTTTTGGGTGCTAGACTAGTCTCATGGCAGTGCAAGAAACAAACCACAGTATCCACATCTACAACAGAGGCAGAGTACATAGCAGCTGCAAGTTGCTGTTCTCAAGTCTTATGGATTCAGAATCAAATGTTGGATTATGGGGTAACCTTTCTACACACTCCAATCTTTATTGACAACAGCAGTGCTATTAGCATTGTGAATAATCCTGTCAAGCACTCAAAAACAAAGCACATTGAGATCAGGTATCACTTTATAAGAGATTGTAATGAAAAGAAACTTATTCAAGTTGTCAAAGTTCACACTGATAATCAGTTTGCTGATCTATTCACTAAAGCTTTTGATGTGGGTAGATTCACTTTCTTGGTAACAAGTGTGGGAATGATCAACTCTGAATAATCCCCTTCTCAAAAACTGGCTTTATACCTGTATATTATTCTTGGAGTTACTAATCTTCTTTTTCAGGATATGCATAGCAGTACTCAGTGTTTAGCAAGTTTAAAAGGAGTATTTCAGTTAATACTGCTAGCTAGTTAATACTGCTTTCAGTGGTTAATACTGCTAGTGGTTAATACTGCTTTCAGTTAATACTGCTAGCTAGTTAATACTGCTTTCAGTGGTTAATACTGCTAGTGGTTAATACTGCTTTCAGTTAATACTGCTAGCTAGTTAATACTGCTTTCAGTGGTTAATACTGCTAGTGGTTAATACTGCTAGTAGTTAATACTGCTTTCAGTTAATACTGCTAGTTAGTTAATACTGCTCGTAGTTAATACTGCTAGTTAGTTAATACTGCTAGTAGTTAATACTGCTTTCAGTTAATACTGCTAGTTAGTTAATACTGCTAGTAGTTAATACTGCTCTAGGTTAATACTGCTTATGTTCCGAATACTATAAATACTCTTTGCCCGCCTAAAAGTTCATAACGACTCTTTGCATATTGTTCTCTTGTGCTCTAAACCTTTTCTCTCTCAAGTTCGAAGTCTTTAGGCAAGCTTTTCACTAAGATCAATGGCATCAATGACTTTCATTGACGAGCACAATGAGATTGCGATGCTACAAAAACCAAAGCAAGCTGCAGGATTTCATCAGATTGTGGATTTCCTCAAGTCAAGCCACATTGCTCATGCTCTTATTGTATCCCCTACAATCTATATCGAGCATCAAAGGCAGTTCTGGGCTAATGCAACCATTGTTGTTGAGAATGGTGTGCAGATGATCAAGACAAGAATCTGTGATCAATCACTCACGGTTACTGAAGAGGTTATTCGCATCAGTCTACGTCTAGACGATGCCTCTGGTATAACCTCTATCCCAAATGATGAACTGTTTTCAAATCTTACAAGAATGGGGTATGGAGGCCCATTGGGAGTTTTCAAATTCTCTAAAGCAAAATTTTCACCCCAATGGCGTTTCTTTGTCCATACTCTTATGCATTGTATCTCCAAAAAGACTACTGGATGGAGTGAGTTCAGCAGCACTATTGCTTATGCTTTGGTGTGCTTGGCCACTGCCAGAAAGTATAATTTTTCTAAAATGATTTTCAGTGATCTTGTCTCAAACATGGGAAACAAAAAGAGCTTCTTTATGTATCCCAGGTTTGTTCAAGAAGTCATTACTCATGAATTGACGGATATACCTCAACCTGTTGGGGTATATGTACCTAAACCCCCCAAAGGCAAGGTTTTCTCAAATATGAGAAGATCTGCTGGGGACTCTGAAGGAGTTGACACCCCATTGTTCTCTACAATGATGGTGGTGTCCCAAACCAATGAAGGTATGGCAGCAAGGTCAAGGCCCCCATTAGACCAACCCACTGCTAGCCAAGCCCAACCTTCCCTCTCAAAATCAATTCCCTAGTCCCTTCTTGAAAAACCAACCTCTCCTATCACCCAAACTTACAAGAGAAAACAGGTAAAGAAGGCTCCTTCCCTTCTTGTACCATTATCCTCTCAGCCTTTAAGCCCTCTAAGGGAGAATTTTCCCCTAGAGAATATACAAAGGGAAACCACAAGGGTGTCTCCCAACCCAAAGGAGGTGCTCTCTGAGGAGGAGGTAGAGCATATGGGTGATGAGGCTGCCACTACTCCTGCTAGCACAGAGGAGGAAAGTGGTAACATCAATAAGACCTCCCCCATGGCAACTTTGAATGAGCAATCATTTGAAGGTCCCTGGTGCCAAGAAACCACAGGGGTGGACAGGGCTTCTGCTAGGCAGAAGACTTCCACTAATAAAAGATCCCATGATCCTTCAATAGGGGGTAACACTCCTGGAGAAGGTGAGGACATATATAACTATGATGAATTGATGGAGGCAATGGGTAACATCAACCTAGATGTTCTGAAACAAGGAAAAGAAATAGAGGAGATGAAGCTGGTGATCATGTCACAACAAGTCCAGATTGAAAAATTGAAGAAGATGGTGACCAGGCTAGTTCAAAAGAAAAGAAGGAAACAGTTTGTACTCAAAAAGAGGGACAAAGTTCAAGATTCTTTCAACAAGGGGGAGAAGCATGAAGAGGAAACTGTTGAAAAGAAAGCTGAAGTTGAGGGGGAGACAGAGGAAGAGATGGAAACAGAAACAGTTAATGCTGCTGAAGTAAAAGTAGCAGCAGAAACTGAAGCAGCAGAAATAGGGCTCTCTGTGGAAGAAATGGAGATAGCAGAGACTTTAGTAAAAGCAAAGAATGACACTCCTAAGGCTACTCAAAAGGCCAAAGGAGTGGTCATCAATGAAGGAGAACCTCAAAAGAAGAAAATGAAGGAGGATATAAAAGGAAAAGGAAAGATGATTGAACCTGAACAACCTTCAAAGAAGAGGAGTTAGATTGAAATGGATGAGGAGATGGCAAAGCAACTTCAAGAGCAAATGGAAAAAGAGGAGCAATTTCAAACAGAAACTGATAGAGAGCTTGCAAGGATAATGGCCAAGAAGTTAAATGCAGAATACCAAAAGAGTTTGAAAGAAGCAACTCAGACAGCAACTCAGGCCAAGAAACTCCAAGTTAAGAAGATGCCAATTCAGAAACAAAAGCAGAAAAGACAACCCTCCAAGACATTTTTGGCCAATCAGGAAAGAAGAAAAATGATAAACTTCCTGAAAGGTGCAATTGGTGTTAAGGGGGAGATGTTTACCCACATGGCATTCTCTCAGATTGAAGAGTTGTATAACAAGGAAATGGCCAAGCTTCAAGGGGATTCAGCACAAAGGGAGGAGGCTGAGAGAAGGATGAAAGAGAGACATGATCTCAACATCCAACAACCATTCCCTGAGGAAACCACACCTTCCAAAGAAGAAGCAGAAGAGAAGAAGGAAGAACCTGGAAATGTTGGTATAGAAGCCAAGTCTGGAAAAAGAGTGAAATCAATTGCTCCAAAAAGGCAGTTGAAAAGGCCTAGGGTGGAAGAAACTGAAAAGGAAGCAGAACCTTCAGTCACATCCCCAACAGAACCAGTACAGAGTCCAGAGCAGGTCACTAAGCAAACAGATGAAAGTATGGATCCGTACATGACAATCGTGGAACCTTTGAAAGCTGTTCCAATCTCTATGCAAGCTCCAGAGATCATCTTCTGGGATATTTTGAGAGACAATGGAAAGAATTTCTTCAGAATCAAGAGAGCTGATGGTTCATTTGAAGCTTATTCAACATGGGGGAAAGTCATTAGAAGTTGTTCAAGAGCTGATATGGAAGAACTATATAAAGTTGGGATGAAACTTTATGAACCTGTGTTGAAAGGTACTGAAGAGAATCTTCTCAAAGTGACATTGGAATACTTGTGCATGATATTTGAGCCTGAAAAAGTGCACCATAGGATTAAAGATCATATGCATGAGTTCATATTCAAGAAGATTGACAAATGGATACTGTTTGAAAACTGTGGAGTATACATGATTACTATTGACAATTGTTATCATGAATACTACCTGGTGGACAAAATCTATGGGCATAGCAAGGAGAAGTTAGAAGGGATGCTTAAAGCTACACTGGTTTGTACAAAGGATTCAGAGATGGCCAAGATTGTGGTGAGAAGAACTGTAAATCAAAGTTTGGGCCTAGATCCAAATTTGGGAAATTGAATCAGAGGTGTTGAAAGCATCTTGAAGAAAATTTGAAGAACTTGACTTCTCTTCCTAAAAGTCAAGTTAGGGGGAGATTGTTGGGAACTGAAGAATTCATCAAGTATGGTTAATGCTGCTGGTTCAAAGTTACTACTGATAGAAGATTTAAAAGTTAATACTGCTGAGTATTACTACTGCTAGTACTATTAATACTGCTAGTCAAAGTTAGTGCTGCTTGAATAAAGTTAGTACTTCTTAGCTAGTTAGTACTGCTAGTGGTTAGTGCTGCTTAGTAGTTAATGCTGCTAGAAGAAGTTAATGTTGCTGATCATGGTTAGTGCTGCTTAAGAGATTCGGATGGAAAGAATGACAGCTGGATAATCTGAAGATTATGGAAGCTTTGAGATATACATGGAAGATATACTGAAGATTTGTTTAATTATTGTAATTATCTTTTGACTAGTATATGTATAGAATAGATAGAAAAGAACTTAAGTAATTCATTCTTTTAGAGAGAAAAATCAACCTCAAGGCATAGATCCTAATTCTAGAGAAGTAGAATTCGTATTGGTGAGCCTGTTCATCAATATTGAGGTTGAGTGTGTAATCTTGTAACTTCAAAGCATTCAATATAAGTTTACAGTTTGTTCTTCATATCTACTGTGTTGATTTTCTGTTTGATTAAATATCAAAGTGTTATTCCGCAAACTTCTTTGATATTGTTTCTGAGAATTAATTCTTGTTGAGAATTCGATCCTGACAGAAAAAGATGAACAAAAATAACCTGTTGATCTTGGAAGTAAGAAGATGCAAATTCTTGAAGGAGTTGTTTGCTTAGAATGCCTTGAGAGAGTTTCTTGCTCGAGATGATTTTCAGAAAGCATAAAAAGATAAGAATAAAAAAGGCATTCTTTTTATATGAGAAGAGAGAGCGAGAATGAAAAAGAATGAGTGAGGCGGGAAAACAAATGCTCATCATGACATGGACACGTTTTACGAAGTTGATTGGATAGAAGGGCAACGGACGAACGTGTCAGAGAAAAAGGCATGTCGTGGATTGTCGGTTCAAATGACGTCATAGGAGAGAGAAAAAAATGTTTCATTTGTCCTTTTTGAAATTATCTCTGAAGAAAAGTCAGAGATATGTTTTCTTTTTGAAAGAATCACTGATGAGAAATGTCAGTGATAGATTTTGTTTATCAAAAAGCTTTTAATCATTTGAAGAAAAATTAGTGATTAAAGTATTGATTTTGAAAAACTGACTTACTGAATTCACATTCAGTGAATGAAAGTGAGAGAACATACCTAAGATTCAGAGATTTTGTTCAGAGATAAAGTGATAAAGGGGAACTTAAAATTACTTACATAATGCATGAAAGATGAAGAATCACTCTTCAAGATTCAGCATTCCATGCTCACTAATGAGAAAGGTTAACCTTGTCTCATCAAGAGGTTTGGTGAATAAATCAGCTAGCTGATAGTTAGTGGGGATAAAGTGAAGTTCAATATCACCATTCATCACATGATCTCTGTTAAAATGATATCTGATCTCTATGTGTTTCGTCTTTGAATGTAGCACTGGATTATTTGCTATAGCGATAGCACTAGTGCTGTCACAATAGATTGGAATCTTTGATAGCTGATGGTCATAGTCTAATAGTTGATTTCTCATCCATAAGAATTGAGCACAACAACTTCCAGCGGCTACGTATTCAACTTCAGTTGTTGAAGTGGACACTGAATTTTGCTTTTTGCTTGTCCAGCTTACCAGCTTTCCTCCTAGGAGTTGACATACACCAGTAGTGCTCTTTCTATCGAGTTTACAACATGCAAAATCACTATCTGAGTATCCAATTAGATCGAACCCCGAGTCTTTGGGATACCAAAGACCGAGGTTAGGAGTTCCTTTCAGATATCTGAAAATTCCCTTGACAACGATCAGATGGGATTCCTTGGGTTCAGATTGATAGCGTGCACATAAACAGGTAGAGTACATGATGTCAGGTCGGCTCGCTGTAAGATACAGCAGGGAGCCTATCATTCCTCTATAGGCAGTGACATTTATAGGTTTTCCAGATGGATCTTTGTTTATTGTCAGATGAGGTGCCATGGGAGTTTTCATCACTGAAGTTTGAGTTAGATCAAACTTTTTCAGCATATCCTTAACATACTTACCTTGGTTGATAAAAGTACCTTTTTCAGATTGTTTAATCTAAAGACCAAGAAAATATGTTAGCTCACCCATCATACTCATTTTATATTTTTTCTTCATTCTTTAAGCAAAGTGAGTACATAGAGATGGATTAGTAGAACCAAATATTATATCATCGACATATATTTGTACAAGAATAATATGACCTTTTATTTTTCTGAAAAATAAGGTATTATCAATTTTACCACGTTCAAAATTTTCAGAGATAAGAAAAGATGAGAGAGTGTCATACCAAGCACGAGGGGCTTGTTTTAGACCATAGAGAGCCTTATCAAATTTATAAACATAATTTGGATGCTTAGGGTCAAAAAACCTTGGAGGTTGTTCTACATAGACTTCTTCATTTAGATTTCCATTTAGGAACGCTGATTTTACATCCATTTGATATACAATGAAGTCTTTGTAAACTATATAAGCTAACAATTGTCGAATTGCTTCGAGCTTATCCACAGGGGCAAAGGTTTCATCATAGTCTATGCCTTCCTCTTGTCTGTATCCCTGAGCCACAAGTCGAGCCTTGTTATGAGTTACAGTTCCGTGTTCATCTAACTTGTTTCTAAACACCCACTTGGTGCCTATAACAGTTTTATCATATGGTCTAGAAACGAGATTCCAAACTTTGTTGCGAGTGAACTCAGTCAGCTCTTCTTGCATAGCGCTGACCCAGTTTGGATCCCTGAGGGCATCATCAGACTTCTTTGGCTCTATTAAAGAAATAAAGTTGACAAAGAGGCAGATATTACCTGAACTTTGTCGAGTCTGAATACCTGCATCGGGATCACCATGAATTTGATCTATGGGGTGATCTTTTGTCCATCGCTCAGCAGGAGCATGATCGCTCACTTCAGAAGTTGGATCAACAATAGGAATGTTCACTGATGAAGAAGCTTGAGGTTCATCAGCAATTAACTGTTGAGTGTTAGATAGACCATTGTTTTTTGACAGGTTTTCAGACGAAAGAAGATCTGATGGAGGGAGTGTGTTTAGAGGCTCAGTTGAAACCCATGAGGTAGATTCAACGTTAGGAGGTATGATGTTTGGATCATCATCAGCAGGTGGAGGATCTGTGTGCTGATGGTTTGAGAAGAAGGGTTATGTTTCTCTGTAATGAGAAAACATCCAAGCATTTAACTCTTCATTGTCAGCGATTGGCTTAGAGTTCGCTGAGCGAGTTTCATCGAATGTGACATGAATTTTTTCTTTCACAGTTTGTCTTCTCTTGTTGAAGATTCTGTAGGCTTTAGAGATAGAAGAATATCCAAGAAATATTCCATCATCAACTTTTGGATCAAACTTTTCAAGTTGATCTTTGATGTTTAGAATGAAGCACTGACAACCAAAGATATGAAGAAAACTGATAGACGGTTTTCTTCTATGAAAAAGTTCATAAGCTGTCTTTCCAAATCGCTTTACTATCAGCGATCTGTTTTGAGTAAAGCATGCTGTATTCACAGCTTCGACCCAAAATTGAGTAGGGAGGTGAGAATCGCTAAGCATTGATCTAGCAGCTTCAATGATCGTTCTGTTTCTTCTTTCAGCGACTCCGTTTTGCTGAGGCGTTCTTACTGAAGAGAAGTTGTGATAAACTCCTTTGTTCTCAAAGAAATTGTTCAGGGAATTGTTTTTGAATTCAGTTCCATGATCACTTCTTATTGAACGAACAGTAAGATTATTCAGCACTTCCATCTTCTTAACGAAGGATATCAGTTCTTCTGGAGTATCACTTTTGCAGCGAAGAAAGATAACCCAGGTGTAGCGAGAGTATTCATCTACAATGACAAGTGTATATATCTTTCTAGCTATTGATTGGATGTTGACAGGGCCAAACAAATCCATATGCAAGAGTTGAAGAGGACTTGTCACTCAGGAAACTTGTTTAGACTTGAAACTAACTTTCGTCTATTTTCCTTTTTCACATGCTGAGCGGATAGATTATTTAGCATATGAGTGCTGAGGAAGACCATAAACCAGTTCCTTAGATGAGAGAGAATTCAGAGTTTTGAAGTTTAGATGAGAGAGCCTTTTGTGCCATAGCCAGTTGACATCAGAAGAGGCTTTAGAAAGAAAACATACGTTTTCAGTGGTAGTAGAGTCTATATCTATTACATAGACATTTTCTTTACGATAACCACTGAGAGCAACTTTCCCTTTCTCATTTACCACTGAACATGCTTTCTTGGTAAAGCGAACTTCATAGTCTTTGTCACATAGTTGACTGATGCTCAACAGATTGTGCTTCAGTCCATCTACATAAGCGACTCTTCTAAAGGTAGTTGTCCCATTGTTGAGGATACCAAACCCTCGGGTATATCCTTTTCCATTTCCACCAAAGGTCACAGAGGGACGTTTCTCTTCCTTGTATTCAGTGAGCATGTCTTTTTGTCATGTCATATGTCGAGAGCATCCACTATCAAGATACCAGATGCCCTTTGATCCCTGCAAACATAAGAAAGATTAAGCTTTGTTTGGTACCCACTTTTCAATGGGTCCTTTAGGGTTAGTGGAGATGGAAGGTTCAGCAATCTTCACAGCAGATGAAGATTCAGCTTCAGTGGTAACCTTCACTTTGGTTAATTTCTTAACCTTAGTGGTATTCTTCACCTTGGTCGTTTTTTCAGCTTTGGTGACCTTCTCAGCCTTGGAGGCATTCATCTTCACTTTAGCGGTTTTATCAGCTTTAGTGGCATTTGGACATTTGCTTGCAATATGGTTAGTAAATCCACAATGATAGCATTTTCTATATTTAAATGTGGTTCTAGGACCATGAGTAGAAGGTTTTGAGAATTTAAGATGAGCAGGGCTAGCTCCAAGAATGCCTTTAGCATGAGATCTGGGAGGAATTTTCATTTGTTTAGAACTCTTAGGTTTAAGATCAATCCTCAGCTTTGGAGGAAAGAGATCAAAGATTTCTATCACAGAGCTAGAAGATTGTTTTACTGAAGGTTTAGAAGGAACTTTCAGCTTTGCTTTCTTGGTAGCCTTCTAAGGATGGGGAATGGATTTTCCTTTATTTGCAGGCTTAGAGATTTTAGATATTTCCTCAGGGATGAGATTAGAAGAAGATGAAGAAGAGCACTGAGCATAAGAAGTGTCAGGGATAAAAGATACAAACGTTCCAAACTTAAGCATGGAACTATCCTCTTTAGGTTCATCCTGTGGTTTCCAAAAACCAAGACCAGTTTTATCACTGATAGGGATCTGAGCACTTATAATCTCAGTGATTACACCATCCATCAATAGTAGCCCTCTCTGCTTTTAGAGCAGCGATGGCTTGTTCGCGTTCAATGCTGATGATTTCATTAACAATGATTTGATCTTTCAAACTTTCCTCTAAAAGAGTCAGTTCTCTGCTCTTTTCATGGCATTTCTCTAGTTGTTCAGTTAAATCAATGTTTTTGTTCTCAGCTAGAGTTTTGCCGTTTAGATTATTGTAAAGATCAATCGTCAGCACATCAACGACGCGACTTCTTTCTGCTTCAGTTAGAGAGGAATTAGTAGAGATAAATACATGAGATGATATATAGCTCATGGATGTTTCTGAAGATTCTTCCACTTCTTCTTTAATCTTGGCCATGAGACAGAGATTAGCGACTTCTTCTTCATCAGAACTTGATTCTTCTGATTCATCCCAGTCATGTTCTTCAGCGATGAGACCTTTACCTTTTCGCTTATAGTTTTTCAACTTTTGATATTTTTCTTTCCGTTTAAGGTATTTGTCATCGCTGGATCTTCTTGAGGTAGAAGGTTTGAAGATTTTCTTCGACCTGCACTCACTTGCAAAGTGTCCAATCTTTTCGCAGTTAAAGCAAGTAGCAGTAGCCTTATCAACAGGGGTTGATTTTGGCTTGTCAGTGAGAGAGAGAGAGGCTTATTTCTTCGGAAATTGCTCTTTCTTGCAAATCTCTTAAAAGAGTTTGTCAAGAGTGCTAAGGACTCATCAAACTCTGAAAGATCAGTGTCTGATAGTTCCTCAGATTCAGAATCTAACTCAGTGATAGTAAGAGTAGATCGCTGAGATGGAATTACTTCTGAAGAGACTAAAGCAACAGGAGTGCTTTTGGAGTCTTTAGAATCTTTTACAAGATTCTTCTTCAGGAGGTTTGATTGCTCATAGTTGAGCAATATTCTAGACAAGGTGCGAAGAGAGAGAGAATTTAAGTCTTTTGTCAGCTTGAGACACATTGAATAACTGTCCCAGCTTTCAGGTAGACATTCTAAGAATTTACTCAAGACCTCAGAATTAGAATAGGTCCTGCCAGCAGTTTTTAGATCAATGATTAAGCAGTTAAACCTATGGTGAACATCGGAGAGAAATTTGTTCTTACCAGAGATGAAACTTTCATACTTACGTACCAAGTTAATCTTTCGAGTTTCTTGGACTTCAGTGGTGCTTTCATATTGAACACATATGGTGTCCCACATTTCCTTTGAAGTTTTATGATGCATGATGGATTGGAAAGCTTCATCAGGCAGAGCCATAAACATAATGGTTTTTGCCTTTGCATCTAGACCTACTTTCTTTTTGTCTTCATCACTCCACTGTCTTATTTCCTTGACAACATAACGTTCAGGGACAACAGGAGTGGTGGCAGTGGCGGGAACGACACTTATGATAGTGAAAGGTTCATAAGGTCTATGTGCTACATAATCAGGTATAGTAGGGTCTACACCCTCTAGAAATAGTATCATTCGATTCTTCCAGAGAGCAAATTTATCTCTGCTGAATCGAGGAGGTTTAGAGAGTGAAACATTATCATAGTAGTT
This sequence comes from Arctium minus, assembly GCA_954870635.1. Lineage (NCBI taxonomy): Eukaryota > Viridiplantae > Streptophyta > Magnoliopsida > Asterales > Asteraceae > Arctium > Arctium minus. The sequence continues at coordinate 136,166,756 of OX941081.1, read as the reverse complement.
TGTGTTTGTGTTAAGTTTCATTTTAGAAAAGCAAGGAAGAGAATAAAGCAAGATCTTGTTTATTAGATTAAAAAGTTTGCTCTGATACCACTTGTTGGTCCCGAAGGTGCTTAACAAGTTTGTAGAAGGGGGGTTGAATACAAACACATAATTTAAAGTTTAATAAATTGTTTATTGATAAATCAAACACAATTTACAAGTCTGTTGAAGAATAAGATTAAGTAAAACTCAATCTAAACAAATTTAAGAAAACACTAAGATGGTTGCACAAGAATATATAGAGAATTTGAGATTTGAGAGTATAGAAAACAAAGGTTTCTATATTTTAGAAAGATGAAGGCTAGAGGCGCGCATCTCAGATGGAGAGGCAATCTTTCTATTTATACCCTATGCATTAAATGCATGGCAGGGCACTTTACACGTGACCTTCATTGATTGGTAGAGAGAGTCTGACGTTGGGAGACATGCTTTCGGCCATATCATGAACAGTGTAGTTGACAGAGTTGTTGTACGAATTGTAACAGAGGTATGTCCGTTCTGACACATCGTACTGGTTGTGCAAGGGAAAGACAAAAGAGACTTGAGGCATATGCTAAGTGATCATCGATCGCTGAATATCTCTTCCTTCAGAGATACAAAGAAGTTCAACTATTGTTGAAGCTTTTCCTCAGGTTTCTTCCCGTATGAGTAGAGTCCTCTTTGCTTCACTGATATCCACATCAGGTCACTAGTAGACTTGTCTTTGTTCAGCAGCTTCATCTTCGATTCAACTATGAACATCTGTTGACGCGAAACTTGTCTTCAGGGATTACGTTTAACTGTTTACATCAGAAATCATCAGCGATACTGAACATACTCAGTATTTAAGCGCTGATGGTGACACACTAATACATATGAATGTTTACAAGGAAGATCATCAGTGATAACTGAACAGACTCAGTCTCATCGCTGATGATGAAACACTAATACATATTAATAAACGTAATTTTCACTAAGTATAGAAGAGGGTCTTTATCAAATCACTGAAAGAGTTTGGATCAACAAGAATTTCGCACGGTATTATATGCGAAAAAGGAGAATTTCGCATCATAAAGGATACGAAAAGTGCAACATTAAAAGTCTAAGGGAGGATTTCGCATAGTACTAGATAAGAAAGGTGGGAATCCGCATACCATTACGTAAGAATTTTGAGGAATTCGCATAGCGAAGAGGATAAAATTTCTATGTCCAAAACACCCATCGATACATGAAGTTGAGAGGGCTAAATTTGACTAAGCGTGGAATTCGCATCACATTAGTGTGCGAAAAGTTCAGGTTGGAAAAGGAGCAAGTCAAGAATTCGCATCTCTCTTGTGCGAAAAGTGAGAATTCCTCACACTTCGATGTGCGAAAAGGTGTAATTCGCATATAACAGTGTGTGAAAAGTGACTTCTCGCATACTGTTGCGTGCGAAAAGTTGAGACTTTTTTTCTTTGGCGTGCGGATTTCAGTCTTTGTGCGAAAAGAAGGTTGTTTGGTGTGTGAAAAGTGAAGTGAACTCAGTGGTGTGAGGATTCTGTACTTAGAGAAATTTTTTGAGTTTTTTTGAAAATTGTGCTAAGTTGATCTTTGTTGAACTTTTTGATTAACGATCGTTACAAGCTATTGTTTTACAGAATATTAAAGATGTCTAAGGATTTGCTCAGTATGGGGTCTCAGTCCAAGCCTCCAATTTTGTCTATTAGGGAATATCCATAATGGAAACGTCGGATGACTCAGTTTTCGAATCATAAGATCGAGAACTTATGAAATCTATCCTTGAAGGCCCAGTAAGCCCTGTTGTTACTGTTCCGGGTCAGCCAACAACTGAAACTTCTCCAGAAATACTAGAGAGATATGTACCCAAGCTATATCAGTACTATAGTGAGAAGGAGAAAGCTCAAGGAAATATTGAAGAGGAAGCACTAATCTTGCTTACAATGGCCATCCCCAACGATGTCTACAACCTTTTGGATAGTCGTGAATCGGCTAAAGCTATGTGGGATGAGTTAGAGCGTCAGTTTCAAGGCACAGAACGATCTATCAAAGTGAAGCTAAATCAGAGTATCAATGCTTATGAGGGTTTTAAAGCCAAGGAGATGAATCTTTGGTGGACACGTATAATAGATTCAATGTAATATTGAATGATTAGCGAAGGAACAGAATGAATAAGTTTGTATCTGAGATAAACTACAAATTCATCAAGAACCTCAATCCCGAATGGAAGAGTTATGCTATCAACTTGCAAATGTCTAAGGACATTCATTTAGAGGATGTTAATGATATTTTTGTGACTTTAGCTCAGCATGAAGATGAGGTGAAACAGATAAGTGAAGAAAAGAAGATGGTGAAAGAATCTTTAGCTCTTCTTGCTGATAAGAAATCTAGTTCCAGTTCAGAGTCAAAGTCCAAACCAAAGTTGTCAAAAGCTTATTTGATTGAGTTATCAAGTTCAAGTTCGGAGTCATCTGCTGAGGAAATAGAAGTGGTTTCTGATGAGGACATTCATAGGTTTGTAGAGAATCTTGCTTTATCACTAAGCAATTCAACAAAAGTTTTGGCAAAAAGAAGTACTACTCAAAGGCAAAGTTTGAAGGTTATAAGAAAGACAAGACTGAGAAATACAAGCCCCGTTATGAGAAAGAATATGGAAAGAAGGAGGAGATAAAGGAAGAGAATACGGAAGAACAGATTGATCCACAGAGTGGGAGATGCTTTAACTGCGGGAAGCACAAACATTTCTCCAAAGATTGCTGGTTTAAGAAGGTTAAGAACTCTGAGTATTATGCGAAGAAATTTTTGTTGGTCAAGAAACAGAAGGATGGGAAGGTGCTGATGGCCGAGGAGGAAAATTGGCTTGATGAGACTTCTGACGAAGAAGAAGCTCACTTCACTCAGGTGTGTATGATGGCCAAGGTTGAAGAAGATGCACAACCTATTTCTGACAACTCCGATGTTGATTCCGAGGTAAGTAGGCAATCAGAAAATTCTGAGGTAGTTCAATCTTTAATTGCTCAAATTCAAAACATGGAAAAATAGTTTAATGTGCTTAAAAGTAAACTTAGCGTTGATAGACAAACAATGATGAATTTTTGAGATGAAAATGCATTATTGAAAGTTGTCATCGAGGACAAGGAAAATGAGAAAAATGATTTAAAAAGAGAAAAAGCTGATTTGACAACCAAGATCACTGAGCTCTAAAAGGAAATAGTGAACCTGAATTCCGAAAAAGGTGAGTATAAAATTAAAATGTGGACAGACTAAACATACTCTAAATCTTCTTACAAACAAACTCCAAGATGTTAGATTTTATAATCCAAAATTGGGGTTAGGTTTGTCTGAACTGATATTTTAAAAAACCCCTGAAAATTTATATAATTTTGATAAAATGGGTTCAACTATTAAGAAGATTCTGGACATTCGTGACACCCTCATTAAAGCTGAGACTATTATATTTGATAGTCCACAAAAAGTTAAAGAAGTTGTAGACGATGATAAATCAAGTTGCACTGATTCACAATCAAGTTTTAAATCTGTAGGATTCAAATATAATGATTTAAATAGTAGTTACAAAAGCCGAAAGCTCGAATTTGTAGAGTTTGAATCATTGTTTTCCCCACCTGTTATAAATACTGAATAAGTCAATGATGATAAAGTTTTACCTGAAACCAAGTGTCAGTATGACAAGTATGAGTTAGACACTGATACTTGTGATTAGACCATTATATATTAGTCTATTACTTCTAATTCCTCACATGGAGCTAAGAAATACTTGTGATTAGACCATTATATATTAGTCTATTACTTCTAATTCCTCACATGGAGCTAAGAAATAGAAGAGTCTTCAAATGTCACGGATTCCAATGAAAAGTCTGAGTTTGTTGAGAAAATGTCTAAAGAAATTTTTGATCAAATGATGAACTCATTAGATCCTTTTCACATTATAGAGAAGCTTGAGTCCGACTCCGTGTTAAATCAAACTTCTGATTTTGAAAAGAAAATAATGATTTACAAAAGACTCTCGAGGAAGTTGAAGATGAAAATTGTGATCTTCGTTTTAAATTGAATAAATCTTTAGAAGAAAACCGAGAGTTTGTAAACCGATAAATGAACTGAAAAATGATTTGTTCAAAAAGAATTTATCATATCAAAAAGAGTTTGATGTCAAGAAATGGAATGTTAGATCTAATTCGGAGTTTGTGACACTTGCCAAACCAACAGTTGTTTATTCTTCTAATTTTCAAAAACAGCCAAGTGTGTTTGAAAGAGGTGAAACTCCAGGTGTTAAGAAAACTAACTCATCTTCTAAGAATTCAACTAATTCAGTTTCCTTTGGGGTTTCAAATGCGAAAGGAAAGGTGAAAGGAAAGTGGATAAAGAAAATTTCTAAACAGAAGGATGTTTCAAAAGTTTCTGAAAATTGTAATTCTGTACTGAAAGGAGAGAGTGTTGTGAACAATTGTGATTGTAATGCTGATTGTAAAACCTTTGAAGAAAATAAATGTCAATTTTGTTTGAATAAATGCAATTATTTTGACAAATCAAAAATCATGACATTTGCTCAAAAGAACATTATATGCAATCATTGTTAGAACAACTCATTCTCATTTCACTTCACTATTCCCAAACCAAAGAATGTCAAAAGCTTTTCTCGTGCCAAAACTTTTTCCAATGCCTCGACTCAACCAATTTATATATTCATGGCTAAGCAAAATAAGTTTTTAAAGACAAAGTAATTTTATGATGTAAATGTTAATATGCTTTGGAAATGGTTGCCGAAGCCCCGATATGAATGGCGTATTAAAGGCACGGTCAACGATTTTCAAAAGTTAAAGAATGCTAACACGAAAGGACCCATATGGATATGGGTACCTAAAGCGAAGTAGTCTGTTCTTTTGCAGGCTTGTCATCTGTGGATAATTGATTCCGGATGTTCAAGGCATATGACAGGGTTCAAGCATCTACTGCACAATTACGTTGAACATTCTACAGGAACAATTGGTTTTGCTAATTCTGAGCTAAAAGGTTATGTCAGAGGGTACGGATGCTCAAAAACAACACTGTAACCATACATAAAGTTTTATATGTAGAAGGGTTTGATCACAATCTCTTTAGTACAAGTCAGTTTTGTGATACCCTCTACCATGTTAGGTTTACCATTACACACTGTCACATAGAAGATCCGGACGGTTATGAGATTTTTAAAGCTAAGAGATACTGGAACTTATATGCAGTAAATTGTTTGACTCTATCTACAACTCGTTCAGTCTGTCTGAATGCGAAAGCTTCAAAGGAAGAGATTTGGACATGGCATCGTCGTCTCTCTCACCAAAACTTCAAAGAAATAAATACTCTAGCGAGCAAAGGCACGGTCAAAGGTCTTCCAGAAATGAGATTTGAGAAGGATTCCTTGTGTTCAGCGTGTAAGATGGGAAAAATGAAACGGAGTTCGTACAAAGCCAAAATGGAGTCTTCTTGCAAATCACCACTCGAGATGATACATATGGATCTTTGCGACCCAATGCATATTCAGTCAATCAGTGGAAAGAAGTATATACTTGTCATGGTTGATGAATATTCCGGATAGACGTGGTTAGAATTCTTGAGAGGCAAGTCAGACGCACCGGAGTTAATCATTGCCTTTATTTAGAAAGTGCAAGTCTTGCTAAAACTTCAGATACAAAAGCTATGAAGCGACATTGTCACCGAATTAAAAACTGAGATCCTACAAGGCTATCTTCAGTTCGTAGGAATTTCTCATAACTTTTCTTCCGCTCGTACGCCATAAGAAAATGGAATTATAGAGCACAAGAATTGGACTTTGGTGGAAGCTGCGAGAACAATGTTGGCTTACTCAGGACTACCTCTTATTTGTGGGCTGAAGCCATTGCCACTACGTGCTTTACTCAGAATCAGACGATTATCAATAAACGATTAAATAAGACAGCGTATGAGATTGTTAATAAAAGAAAACCTAACGTCAAGTTTTTTTTGTGTATTTGGTTGCATATGCTACATCCTAAATGACCGTGATAATCTTGGTAAGTTCGACAAAAAGGCGGACAAAGACTACTTTCTTGGATATTCTTTGACTTCCAAAGCCTATCGTAATTACAGCAGACGCACCAATACTGTTATGGATAGCATCAATGTATCTTTTGATGAGCATTCAACATCGACTTCTGAACACAACATTCAGGACTCAAACTTAAGGGAAAGGCTTCTATTCAAGATCGAATAGAACCCGTTTCTAAAGAGACTAGGTCTTCTGCCTCAAACTCTAAAACGTCTACATCTGAGTTAGATTTATTATTTTTTGATGCATTTATGGATATATGTGTAGATTTTGACAAATCCAATGTATCCGCATCTACTTCAGAGGTCCCTATTACAAGTGTAGATATTTCTGGACCGTCTGAACCTGCCACAAGAACTTCTTCAAGTAATACAATGCCTATTAATTCTGATCAATCTAACAATGGTTCTGTTCATACAGATACAAATTCTGGTAATGAAGTCCCAAGCACTTCTTCCGTCATACCAGAGGTACCACAATCAGAATCACTTGTTGAAGAAGTTCCTACATCATCAGAAGTTGTGCCTGCAACAGTTGATGAATATAACGAATAGAACAATAGAGTTCATGTTCAACCCCTGCCAAGTACCACAAGATGGACTAGAGATCACCCCTACATAATATCATCGGCGACATCGACAGTGGTTTTCAAACCCGCGCTGCATCGACAAACTTTTGTTTGTATTCCAGTTTCCTTAGTTCCCTTGAACCTAAGAAAGTTTAGGAGGCGCTTCAAGATCCAGATTGGATTCTTGCAATGCGAGATGCATTACTCCAATTTGAAAGGAACAAGGTTTGGCAGCTAATTCCACGACCCAAAGACAAATCTGTTATAGGAACTAAGTGGGTCTTCAGGAATAAGAAGGATGAGGTTGGGATTGTTGTTAGTAACAAAGCAAGGTTGGTCGCTAAGGGATATTGTCAACATGAGGGCATCGATTTCGATGAGACAATCGCCCCTGTAGCGAGTATAGAAGCAATTCGGATATTTATGTCTTATGTTGCCCACAAAAATTTCAATGTCTATCAAATGGACGTCAAATCAGCGTTCTTAAATGGGATCTTGCATGAGGAAGTTTATGTCAATCAACCCAAAGGCTTTGTTGACCCTCATCATCCTGACCACATATATGTTCTCGACAAAGCACTTTATGGTCTCAAAGAAGCGCTGAGAGCATGGTACGAAACCTTGACACAATTTCTTCTTGCCTCTGGATTTAAGAAAGGTACAATTGATACACCTCTTATCTTGATGAAACAAGGTGAGGATTTGATTCTTATACAAATATATGTAGACGACTTATATTCGGTTCTACAAATCCTAAATTTTGCATGAATATTTAAAAAAGAATGGAGACTAGATTTGAAATGAGCATGATGGGAGAACTGACATTCTTTCTTGGTTTACAAGTAAAGCAGTCCCAAATGGCATTTTTATTAATCAGTCTAAATATATAAAAGATATTTTGAAAAAGTTCAACATGGTCGATAGTTCCACAATGAAAACGCACATGGCAAATGGAACTCTTCTGGACGCAGATTTAGCCAGTAAATCTGTTGACCAGAAGACGTACAAGAGCATGATTGGCTCATTATTGTATTTGAAGGCCAGTAGACCGGATATAATGTTTGCTATATGTTTCTGCGTGCGTTATCAGGAGAATCCTAAAGAATCTCATCTTATAGCGGTTAAACGGATAATTCGATACCTCAAAGGCACTCCTGAGTTAGGCCTTTGGTATCCGAAGGAGTCCGGTTTCGATCTTACTGATTTTACTGATGCAGATCATGTAGGTTGCAAACTAGACCGAAAGAGCACGTCGGGTTCTTGTAAATATCTAGGCGACAAACTCATAAGTTGGACATCAAAGAAACAAAATTGAGTGTCTACATCAACAGCCTAAGTTGAGTACGTTGCTGCTGCAAGCTGTTGCTCTCAGGTACTGTGGATGATGACGCAACTGAAAGACTTTGGATACACTTACAACCATGCTCCTATTTACTGTGACTCGAAGAGCGCTATCGCAATAACGGCTAATCCGGTTCAATACTAAAAAACGAAACACATTGATGTTCGTTACCATTTCATCAAGGATCATGTTGAGAAAGGTGACGTAGAGATGCATTTTGTTCAGGCTGATTACCAGCTAGCTGATCTGTTCACTAAACCGTAAGATGAAAAACGCTTCAAGTTTCTGATCAGTAAGCTTGGTATGCTTAATATGTCTAATTAAGTCTGTTAACATTTCTTTCATGATTTTAGGGTGAGTGTATCTTTCTTAATGCATATTTCTAGGGGAAGTTTGGGTTTGAATATCTATTTCTATTATCTATTGACAAAGGCGGAATCATCTCAAATGATTACCAAAATCTTTCATATTTTGCAGGTTACAAGGATGTGACATTGGCTTATGAATAATTCAGTTCAAAACCCGATATAAAAGATATAATATTCATTTTAGGGGGAGTATATCTGATGTTTTTTTGTCAAAGGGGAGCATAAAAGATATAATATTCATTTTAGGGGGAGTTAAGAATTCTAAATTGAAGGTATACATTTCTAATTCATAACCGCTATAAGATGAGATTCATATTTGAAAGAAGAACGACTTTCAGGTATGAAAAACGATTTCCTAAATGTTCAAACCACTTCTTATTCTTTAAATGATTTCATGAATTTAGATGTGCGATTTTAAATGTTTTTCATATCAAGTGACTTACTGTTTAACTAATCGTGTGTTTCTAAAGGCTAGTACTTGTGTATTATTGTCTTGTCTATGTACTGTCAAGTATTTATACACACCGGTTCAGTATTTTTATTGACTTTGTTATTTCCATGTCTCTAAATGATAAATCTTTCGATGGTAATACTCCTGTTTGAATTCCAAAATTGTTTGAGTATCAGACATCATTTCTAAATACTGGTGCTTTCATTGCCAATATGTTTATATTTGTTCATATAAACACATTTCGATTCTTTGGTATCCCAACATTTCATGATATTTGATCTGCTCGAAACATTGTCAGATTCTCAAAACATGTTCATTCATTTCATGATTATTCATTCATTCTAATTGTTTCAGGAGATCTTCATTGTTTAAAAGCTCACACATTGAATGGTATTTTCTTTTGAGTTTACATATATCTGACATATGTACATAATATTTTGTGCTTAACTGTCTATGTTAAATTGTTGAGAAACATTTTTTAGGACAAAATTACATGGGATTCATGTGAAAGCTTATCAGAACTTTTATGGATTCACAATAACCGGTGTTTCCTACCCAAGAAGTTATCCTGATTGATTGAGGGGAGAGGGGTCAAAATCAAAGAGAGTGGGTGTGTGATGAGGTAAAGTGTGAAAGAGAATTTGGTTAGAAGTGAGCTTATATGTTTAAAAGAAAGAGGGTGAGAGATCAGAGTAAAAGAATATCAAACTTTGTACCAAATCTTTTATGAGTCGGGTAGCCACATAATCTGTTGGTTCACATTCTTCGTGACCTTCATTGAAACAGGAACTAGCCCATGCCAACTCTCACATTAACCCCACCAACTACTCATATTTTTCTCAACAAAAAGATATTTCACATTTCATAGGGGAGCATCACATAATCTATTTGACCTTCATTTGAATGTTTGGATATTGAAAAAGAAGGAAAGTTGCCCCACATTTGACCCTTTATCATGTATATTGAGTCCGTGTAATACTTGTTGTTGTCTCAACAGTTTACACTTTTTAAGTCTGTTTAAAGCTACTTATGCTTCAATCATTTATACACATTCTGAGCACACAAGAAATAAGTTTTCTTGTCTTAACATTCATAGAAAACTCATTTGTGGCTTTTCAATGATTGAATGGAAGTCCTGGAGGAGTGAACATCAAAAAGCTCTTTTCCAATGTGCATCCATTGCACAAAGTGGCTTCGTGCTACTCACATGCAGTATAACTGATTCATATGTTGATTCAAGTTTACCATTCGTAATTTGTCTGAATTTGAAAAGATTCGGATAAATACATTCATGAATTGACGGTTACATGTTCATATCAAATCAGAGGGATAAATTATTCTCTTCGGGGGAGATTGCTCATATTGAATGGGAGAGATTGTCTCTGCTTATTATGCTGACTATGATTCTCTTGAGATTTGGGGGAGATATTATCAAAGACGGTGCTGACATTGAAATGTTTTGATGATTCTGATTTCTCAACATTCATCAAAAAGAGGGAGATATTTCAAGAATTTCAAAGTCAGAATTATGCTGATCTTATAAAAAAGGAGAAATCATTCAAAGTTTTATTTTTGAAGTAAGCAAAGTCAAGTGAAAGTCGTAAAGCGGAGAGAACTCAAAGTGAAAGTGAAAGTGAAAGTTGAAACTGAGAAAATTAGAAGATTTCAACAATGTTTCTGAAGATAATCGTGTTTATGATCAAAGGGGAGATTGATGAAGATTTAAGGTTTGTGAAGAAAGACAAAGTATTCGTGTTGAAAAGAAGTCCAACGAGAGAAATTATCAAAGATTTAAAGTTGTCAAAGACTCTGTGTTGAAGATTTTACAACTGTGAGAAGACCTGAAGATTATTGTCAAATTTTTTTAATCTTGAATCCAAAGGGGTAGATTGTTAAGTCATAAATTGTATTCAAGATTAAAAAAGGGTAACCACAAGGGCTGTGATGTGGTGGTAAAGGCTTGGGGAGTTCATAGCGCTCAACCCGGGTTCGAGCCCCACTAGTAGCAATTGTGGCCACTGAGGATAAACTCAGGGTTGCACGCTTTAGCAGCTGGGCCAAAGGCCCTAATTGCCAGGGATTAGTCTGGGCCATAGGCCCAGGACACCCTTTCCAAAAAAAAAAAGATTAAAAAAGGGGTCAAAGTTGTAAAGTGTAAGTGTTTGTAAAAAGTCTTGTAAGTCAAAGTGTTTGACTTTGACATTAGCCTTGAGTTGTAAGGTCATTCATGTTGACCATATAAATATCTTATGTCTTTGTATTCTAGATAACAACACAACACACAACGAACAACACACTCAGATCACAGAGAACTCGTATAGACTTGTAGAGAGAGAAACGTGAGATCTGTGACACTTTGTACTACTTGTGATTACAAAATCATTGTAATAAAATATCAGATTGTTCATACTGATTTCTATATTTGGTGAGTGTGATTGATTGTTGCTTGGATCTGGAACTATCACTATGTTCCTTTCATACATGTGTCTTATCATCACACAAATGATCCATCAACTTCCTCACCTTCAAATCCCAATCTTCAAATTGTCATTTCTGAAGATCCAACTGACTCTACCTCTCTGAACCTTCCATCTCTTGAACCAACATCCATCTCACCAGCCGATCCCTCTTCCACTAAACCTCTTAAAATGCTTCCTGCACCTCCTCCACCAGCTACTAAGTGGACAAAAGATCATCCCATCAATCAAAATATAGGTGATCAACAAGCTGGAGTACAAACTAGAAGAGGAATATGTAACATTTGTCACTATGTGAACTTTCACTCCATCATTGAACCAAAGAAAATTGGGGAGGCTCTGGACGATCCATGTTGGATATCCGCCATGCAAGAAGAACTCTCCCAATTTGAAATAGACAAGGTTTGGAGACTTATTCCACGTCCTCCTAGAAAGACTATTATTGGAACCAAATGGGTCTTCAGAAACAAGATGGATGAAGAAGGTATCGTGATTCGCAACAAAGCAAGACTTGTTGCTCAAGGATATCGACAGAAAGAAGGCATTGACTATGATGAAACCTTTGCTCCTGTTGCTTGACATGAAGCAATAAGAATTTTCCTTGCTATGTTGCTAACAAGAACTTCATAGTCTTTCAAATGGATGTCAAGAGTGCTTTCCTCAATGGAGAACTTGATGAAGAAGTTTATGTAAAACAACCTTCTGACTTTGAAGACCCCACTCATCCAGACTATGTGTACAACCTTGACAAAGCTCTCTATGGCCTCAAACATGCTCCTCGTGCCTGGTATGACACTTTGTCAGACTTCTTACTTACCAACAAGTACTCAAGAGGTAAAATTGGCAACACTCTCTTCCTCAAGAAGACTAAAGGTAATATGATTCTTGTTCAGATCTATGTGGATGATATAATTTTCGGTGCCACTGATGAATCTCTTTGTCAAGAGTTTTCCTCTCTCATGCAAAACAATTATGAGATGAACATGATGGGAGAACTCATATTTTTCTTAGATCTTCAAATCAAACAAACTCCTAAGGGGATATTTGTTAGCTCCAATAGTACAATTATAGAAGTATTGAAAAATAGGCTAAGTACAAGAACCGCAAAAGACCTTCTGCCGGATACACCAAGTCTCTCAAGCAGCACTGATCAGAACCTCTGTCGACTACTGCTCGAGAAGGACATAACTAGAAGATCACCTTCAGACCACAGAGTCTCTGTGCAGGCAACCTCTTGGAGTAGAAGACCTGTGCATTCTTGAAGATAAATGTTCATGTGCCTCTCACGTACCTTTACTGTACAAAGATCCTTAAGATCAAATAGTACACCCACGATGGATTACTTTCTAGGTGTCATTCGATTACGGGTGACAAACTTTTGTATGTACTATTAGTGTGCTCCACAATCTATATATGTAGGGAGCACCATCTGCCATTCTTGGCATCGTAGCACACAAATCCACACACGCCTGATTTCTAGAGTGAGAGTATTGTAGAGAGAAAACTACACACAGTAGTGTGTGTTCTTGGTGTAACTTTGAAGGTGAATGAAGATAACTTGTTGAGTAAATCCTTTCCATTATTCTTGTATCTTTATCGCTTGTGTGTGTGAATCTACCAAACTGATCAAACCACTTTATGCTATAAAACGCTTCCGCATATCATTTGTTTGCATATATGTGTTTGATATATCATTGTTGAGTAAAACTACGAACCAACAATTGGTATCAGAGAAAACTTTGATTCTCAATATCAAAGGATCATCTCTGCAATGATTTTAAACTATATTGGTAGATTGTTTGGATTGATTTCAGACCTGTTCATCATTCTTAAAGAACAGTCCCTGTTTTGCGTCATTTTCAACTTGTTTGAACTTGATTCACTTATAGGAGTAGTTTCTTACTTGAAATCTTTCCATTGTGTGTTGCGAATCATCTAGATCTCTTTTCGTTCATTTTAAGCCTAAGTTTTTCATTCTGTTAAGTGTTTAATCATTATTTCTCTTCATTTAAGTTTCGTACTCTGTTTTTCTTCAAAAATCCCTCTTGTTTCAAAAATGGACAATCCAAACAACTTCTTCAATGTTGGATCTCAAACAAAACCTCCTACTTTACTGAGAGATGAATATCCTCAATGGAAAATACGTATGGTTCATTTTCTAGAGGGAGTTGATAAGGATCTTGTTAACTATATAAAAAAACCCACCATATGTTCCCATGGTCACTGTTCCTCGGGTACCTGCAACTGAAAAAACACCTGAGGTACCTGAATATCAGAAACCCAAGCCTGTAATTGAATGGGGTCCTTAAGACTGAGAAAAATACGAGCTGGATAAGAGAACCAAAAGATTACTCATCATGGCCATCCCAAATGACCTTTTCCAGTCCTTGGATGCATGTGAATCTGCCCATGATTCGTGGGTAGAGTTCGAGAAACAGCTTGAGGGTGGAGTGAAACCCCAAAAGAATAGAAGAGCCCAATGTATAAACGAATACTATGCTTTTAAGGCTCTGCCAACATAATCACTCTAGAACACATATGACAGGTTCAATTCTCTGATAAACAAGTGCAAGAAGTTTGACATCCACAGAACTTCTAAGGAAAATAATGTCACGTTCCTCAAAACTTGGAATGAAGAATGGCTTCAGTTGTCCATGTCTATGTAGACTAACCAAGACTTGGACACGTGGAGTCTCACAGATCTCTTTGGCACATTGGTTGCTCAAGAGAACTATGTTTTCTAGACAAAAACCCAACCGAATGGACCTCTAGTACTAGTGGGAAAATCCACAGAAGTTCAAGACAAGCCACAGAAGAAGAAGTGCCAGGATGAAAGTTCTAAAGGAAAGAAGAAGATGAAGAAATTGTTGATGGCTGACAGTGAGGAGGAAGAGATGACAGATGAGGAAGAAGTTAGCATGGATTCGATAGCTAATTCTTTATCTTTGATCACCAAGGAGTTCAACAGAGGACTCAAGAAGAAGCCTATCTTCCACAGAAGGACGGATGAAAGAAATGGTAGAGGTAGCAGATTCCAAAATCATGGTCCACAGATGGAAAGAGCTTACGATGACCCAAGACAGTTTGGACCACCACAAATGTATGAACCAAGAACTCAAGGAAGAGAGGAGTTCTATGATCAACAGAGAACGTATGACCAAAGAAACTGAGAGCAGAAGGAATGTGAATACGAACAAAGGTAGGTTGAGTACCTACAGAGGGGAGCATAGAAGGATGACCTGCGAGGATCTGAGACAATGGTGACCACCACTCCACAGAACACTGGGTACTTTAAGTGGGGCATGCCCGTACACTATGCCATAGAATGAAGAAGCTAGCCCAAAAGAGGTCAGCCTGTTCAAGATTCTGCCTTCTACAAAAAGAAAGTTGAGTACTATGCGTAAAAATCCCTGATGGCTAAATAGGACAACTGGATCTCTGATGAATTCTCTGATGAAGGATACATGAATTCTATGTTTTGTGGTATGGCAGAGGTCAATGACTCAGAAGCTGATAATGAGGTATCCACTTCTAACACTTGCTCAAATGAAACAGAGAAAAAATTGATTAAACTCATAGAAGAATTTCATACTTTTGAAAAGACTTGTTCTGATTTGAAAAAGAAACTTGTTTTTTTATGAGAGAGAGGCAAGACTTCTAACTCAAGAAAAGGATAAAATATCCTTAGAAAACAAAAGTCTTGAAACTGAGCATTTCACATAAGTACGGTCTTTAAAAGAAAAAGTTTCTTATCTTGATCTAGCATTGAAAAACAAGACCAAAGAGCTTAAGGATAATGAGAATGACAAAATGAATATTCTTGCTCTTAAATTTCTTTCCCAAAGAGAGAGAGAGAGAGAAGTTCTCCATCAGGACTTGCTCGACAAAGACCTTCTGATAAGGAAATATCAGGATGCACAATAGGTTCATGAAAAGGTAAACACCCAAGTTGGTAGAAGAGGAATTGGGTTTTGTGACGTAGATCCTTAATTTGGAAACAAAAGGAACACATCCTTGTCCTCCATATTCTCCATTGGGAAAACTCAAAAATCAGGTTTTCCAAACTTGACTTCTGTATTCAAGAGGCGCAGAACCTTTGGGGAACCTTATGAGAGGAGTCCATTGAGGCGCACAACCTCTTTAACCTCTATCAAAAGAGCATCTAAACCAAAGAAATATCTAAAAACTCAAGATCAGATTGGACTATTCAAATTTAGCCATCTAGAAACTCAAGCTCAAGTGGCTTTTGTGTGTAGAATAATTCTTGGAAAGGAATTATTCTCTGAGTCACCTGAGTTCATTCACTCTTCTGCCGAAGGAAAGTTAATCAAAATTTTTGAAAATGATTTGAATGAAACCTATGAAAACTGCTTCTTCAACTGCCCTGATATATCCTCTGTCATGCAAGATATCTTTGAACAAGATTTGATGGAAATCTTCAGAGCTCTTGAACTTATCCCTTGTATTTCAAAAGATTTAACTACTTCAAAGGACAATGATGGAAGAAATTGTGGCATATGTCCGGAAAGTCATGCCTCTGTCCATAGAGACTTCCTTGATTGAGACTCAGAACATGAGGATGACTCAACCTTTGTCGACACAAAGACTCATTGTGTGGAACCAGAGTTAGTGCCTTGCAAACTAGAGGGATTTAAACTTCCCTCTGGCATTCTTAATAGAACAATTCCTCCTAAGGAAAACTTTGCAAGGATCCCTATCTGCCCTGACTTTTTAGACATGTGCATACAAGCTAAGACTTCTATTGAGCTTGAAAACATTAACAAACAAAAGGAAATGTCATCTCAAAGTCCAAAAGCTTCAAAATCTTTAAAGCCAAATCATGATAAGTATAATTGTCAACATAAACATGAATGGATTCATAATGACAAATACTTTGCTTCTGTGGCAGTGAAACAAATGGAGGGTTACCACAGAAGATGGGTACAACCGAAGAATCATCTAGAGAGGAGTTTTCTTAAAAATAAATCTAGCCTAGATAGGTCCTTCTGTAAAAAGAAGTCTGATACTGGGAGAGACTGTAATCATAAATCCTCTGTACCCATTTTCAATGATTTTAATGAAAAGTTTAAGCAAGTTGCTTCTAATGTTCATTTTTGTAATTGTTTTGAGATTATGCATCAATTAAATCAATATTTCTTTGGTCCACACTATTTCCTCTCTAGACCCAAAGCAACGAATACAAAATTCAAGGGTCAGAAGAAACAAAATGGTTCTTCTGTAAAAGAAGCAAAAGCCAAAACCAAGGATGCTAAGGCAACCTTATAGCCTCCTAACAAAAGTGGACCCATTTGAAAATGGGTATCTAAATCTCCTTAATCTATGCAGCAGAAGTAGCATGTGCCCGTGTGGTATCTAGACTCCGGGTGCTCAAGGCACATGACTGGCGACAGAGGATTACTCACCTCTTACAAAGAAAAACCTGGAGGAGGTTCGGTAACCTTTGGAGATAACAGGAAATGAAAAATCAAAGGCTATGGAGTCATTGCCAAGGAGGATGTAGATGTATCCAGAGTTGCATATGTGGATGGCCTCAAGCACAACTTACTCAGTGTAAGTCAACTGTGTGATAATGGATTCGATGTGAAGTTCAACAAGAAATTCTATTCTCTGCTATGTGAAGGGACAATCATACAACTTTTGAGAGCCGACAGAAGAGGTGATTTGTACCTCATGAACTTCAAGTCAACAAACAAAGATGAAAAACTTTGTCTTGTCTCAAGTAAGAATGAGGAGGCTTGGCACTGGAACAACATGTTTTCTCACTTAAACTTTCATACTCTTGATAAACTTGTTAAGCTAAATCTGGTAAGTGGTCTTCCAAACTTAAAATTCGACAGAGATCATCTATGCTCTACTTGTGAAATGGACAAATTCAAAAGAGCTTCCCACATAACCAAGTCAGATATATCTTGCACTAGGCCTCTGTATATGCTTCATGTTGACCTCTGTGGTCTAAAATTAGTACAAAGCTTAGGTGACAAGAAATATATACTTGTTCTTATTGATGAATTCTCTAGATATACATGGGTTGAATTTTTCCAAAAGAAGTTTGATGTTCCTACTAATCAATCTAATGAGAAAAATCCAAGTTCTATACGACAGCAAGGTACAGAAGCTCAGAAGTGACAATGGTACTGAGTTTAAGAATTCAACCATTGATGCCTATCTTACCGAAGAAGGTATATCACAAAACTTCTCTACCGCACGAACTCCACAACAGAGTGGTGTTTTGAACGAAGAAATCGAACACTAGTAGAGGCTGCCAGAACTATGCTTACTGCATCTGGCTTACCTACTTCTTTTTGGTCAGAAGCAATTTCAACCGCATGCTTCACATAGAACAAATCTCTGATTGTGAAGAGACATTCAAAGACACCATACCAGTTGATCAACCAGAGGAAGCCAAACATCAAGATCTTTCACATGTTTAGGTGTAGATGATTTATCTTGAATGACGGAGAGCAGATTGGAAAGTTTGACCGAAATGCCAATGAATCCAAGTTTATTGGATATTCTTCAACCTCCAAGGCATACAGAGTTTACATGCTGAAATCGAGAATGATAATGGAAAGTTTCAATATATCTTTTGATGACTCATTCCAAGTGACTTCTGAGCAAATCAACTCAGGAGTTGGACAACAATCGCAAGCCTCTGGAACAACATCTTCTCAAGTAGCTGAGTTAAATCAATTATTTGAGTAAATGTTCGATGATGATGATCCCTCTGCGGATGGTCATAGAGCCTCTGGAATCAAAGCCTCTGCGGACCAAGCACCTCAAGGTAAAACAATTGAGGGGTAGCATGCAGATAACATGCATAACCAAGATTCCATGCCCAATCAAGAAGAAAATTTCACTCCAGCGACCATAGAGGACACATAACTAGAGCACTATGAGGACTCAACTCCATATACCATAGAGGTCTCTACTCCAACTTACGGTGACACATCAACTCCTGTGATGAGCACAAACGATCAAGCTTCTGTAACATATGTTGTTCAAGTACCAATAGATTCACCTAGAGAAGTTCAACTTGATGCAACTAATGACTATCTTCCAAGGATGACTAGATGGACCAAGAGTCACCTACAGAGCAAAATCATTGGTGACCCTTCTGAAAGAGTCAATACTTGATTAACCACTGCAAACTTTTGTTTCTATACAAATCGAACCAAAGAAAGTTTCTGAAGTCGTGGACGATCCAAATTGGGTAGAAGCAAAGCAAGAAGACCTTATTCAATTTGAGCGCAACAAAATGTGGTCCCTAGTACCTCTAACAAAAGGTAAAACTGCTATTGGAACCAAATGGGTTTTCATAAACAAGAAAGATGAAGATGGAGTGGTCATTAGGAACAATGCAAGATTGGTGGCTAAGGGATATTGCCAAGAAGAAGGGATTGACTACGAAGAAACCTTTTCCCCTATCGCACGACTAGAAACAATCAAGATATTCCTAGCATTTGCTGCCCACAGAGGTTTCAAGGTATACCAAATGGATGTCAAGTCATCCTTTCTAAATGGTTAGATTTAAGAAGAAGTATACGTCTAACAACCACTAGGTTTCGAGAGTTCATAATTCCCAAATCATGTCCATTTTTTGTACAAGGCTCTGTATGGACTCAAACAAGCCCCTAGAGGTTGGTATGATCGACTCTCAAACTTCTTACTTGAAAATAAATTCGAAAGAGGTACAACCGATACTACTTTGTTCTACAAAAGGAGAAAATGTGAGATTTTGCTTGTACAAATATATGTGGACGATATTATATTTGGTTCTACCAATGAAAACTATTGCAAAAAGTTTGAAACACTTATGAAGAGTGAGTTTGAAATGAGCATGATGGGAGAATTAAATTTCTTCCTCGGGCTTCAGGTCAAACAAACTACAGAGGGAATTTTTATAAATCAATCAAAATATGTCTCTGACATACTTTCAAAATTCAAACACTCTGAATCTTCTGTGATGAAAACCCCTATGGCCACTAGATCTAAGTTACACTCTGATCCAGAGCGTAAGTCTGTCGAGTGCAAACTCTACAGAGGAATGATAAGGTCTTTTCTATACTTAACTACCAGTAGACCAAATATCATGTATGCCACATGTCTTTGTGCAAGATTTCAAGCAAATCCTACGGAATCTCATCTTTATGATGTGAAAAGGATCTTCAGATACCTTAGAGGAACCAAAAATCATGATCTCTAGTATCCAAAGAACTCTGGCTTTGATCTTTTGGCTTATAGAGATTCAGATTATGGAGGATGTAAACTAGACAAAAAGAGTACCTCTAGAAGTTTTCAATTTCTAGGTGGTAAACTTGTGAGCTGGACTTCTAGGAAGCAAAATTGTGTGTCCACATCTATGGTAGAATCTGAGTATGTTGCTGCTACTAGTTGTTGCTCACAAGTTATTAGACTAATATTGTATTCAAGATTAAAAGTGAGGGTCTTTATTTTAATTGTGTAATAGTTTGAGGGTTTGGTTGTAAAGTCAACTCAAGTTGACTTAGTATAAATAGTTTTGTTCTTTGTTAGAGTTGTAGTTACGAACGCACATTAGACATCCAAAGAAATTGGACGGTAAGAAAGAACTCGCACACACATACTGTGAATACGTAATATTTGTGATTACGAGTTAGATCTGTCATTTCAATGTAATATGTGATTTGATCTAATAAAGTTGTATTCTTAATCTGATTGTGTGAATATATGCTAGTAAATTTGGGTCACAATTGGTAACAGAGCTTAGGATTAAACTATTTTTTGAAAAACGAAGTTTGTATTCTGTTTCTTGAGTTCATGATGTGATTTTTGTGATAAAATGTGTTTTTGGTAAATGTTTTTATAGATTTGTGGTCGAAAAGTATTTCAGAACAATCGAGTGTGATTGAATTGCAAAGAAAAATCATTTTTGATCATAAATTTGTGGATTGTTGATGTTTGTGTTTGAACAAATGTCGATTACTGTTTCATCATATTTTTGGTGTTAGAGTGTGAATTAGATTGATATATTGTATTGGATTACTCGTTGCACCAACCTGATTGAGTTTGTGAAGTTACAACTTCTGGTTTGAATATTTGGATCGATTTCTGGATTAAAATCGAGTTTTTAGGTTTAGAACTCAAGAACTCGCAAGATCCACGATATTCGTATGAAGAACTCGCTAGATTGATAGATTTCACAGATTGCATTTTTTAAATTCTTTAAGTAAAGAATTCGCAGATCTCTAGTCTATGAAAACTTGAAGAATTCGCATCATTCTTTAAGAAAATTTATTGTATGTCCCACAATGTGTATAGATCAAGATTATATCAAACAATTTCCAATTCAAACACTTTTATTAATCACAAGATTCAAAATCCTAATACACTTTGGTTCTCTCACACTACTAACTCTTATCTCTGAATTTCTTATTATGAGATACACGCACAACATAAAATCATATCCCTATTTATACAAAAATTAGAAACCCGCATGGTGCTAAACACGCACACCATTAAAAACGCGCACAACACTAAGAAAAACAAAATTACAATTTTGACTTTGACTTTTTATTACAGAGACTTTGACTTTCACTAAGAGTTGACTTTCCAGCATTTGACTTCTTGAACTTTGACCTTCTGTCTTCATGATCTTGTATCCAACATGTTTCTACTCTAACATTTATAAGTACAGAATTCGTAAAATCCTTGTTACGAAAATTCAAGAATTCGTAAAATCCTTGTTACGAAAATTCAAGAATTCGTAAAAGACTATTTTGCGGAAAGTGGTTCTTTAAAAAGTTTAAGTCAAGAATTCGCAGTTGTGTCTAATACGAATTCTGAAGAATTCGCTTCTGAGTCATAAGCGAAAAGTGAGATTTCGCATCACTCTACCTTACGAATTCTGAAGATTTCATAAAGTTTTTTAAATCTTTTCTAAGTCAAGAATTCGTATGAGGTACGAAATGTTTGAGAAAATTCTTCTAACTAAAGGATTCGTATACTTGTAGCTTACGAATTCCTTTTCCGAATCCTTGTTGCGAATTATGTTTTTTTAAAAGTTTCCAAGGATAGAATTTGCTGAAGAGAGACTTGCGAATTGTGAAGTTTTCGCAGATAGCGATTTGCGAATTGCTTAGTTTTTGTTCTCTCTAGTCTGCGAATTCCTAACTTGTGTGGTTTTTAAATTTGCTTTTGCGAATTTCAAAGAGATTTACGAATTCTGATACTTCTGTTTTGCGAATTGTTTCTTGATTAAAGTTGTTTGCGAATTCTGAACTTAGAGTTTTTAGAAATTTATTTTTCTGAAAATTTTCAAGTGTTTCTCAAAATTGTTGAATTTTAAAGATCAGTACTAGCTAATTTTTTTCTTGTTTTGCGTAGATTACTAAATTCTTTCATCATGTCTAAAGAGTTGCTTTCTATGGGTTCTCATTCGGTCTTGTCTATCGGGGAATATTCACAATGGAAGAGGAGAATGATTCAGTTCTTAAATCACAAGAACAGAGATTATATGAAGTCTATTATTGATGGTCCAGTTCAACCAGTGGTAACAGTACCTGGACAAGCAACCACAGAAACTTCTCCTGAAATCCTAGTTAGATATGTGCCAAGAGCATATCAGTACTACAACGAAAGAGGGAAGGAACTTCACAAGATAGATGAAGAGGCACTTATCTATCTCACCATGGCTATCCCAAATGACATCTACAACCGTGTAGATAGTAGGGAATCTGCTAAAGCCATGTGGGATGAATTGGAAAGACAATTTCAGGGTACTGAGAAATCCATCCAAGCTAAGTTGAACCAAAGCATTAATGCGTACGAAGGCTTTCATGCAAAAGAAGGAGAGACACTTCTGGATACATATACAAGATTCAATGTTATCATGAATGACTTGAGAAGGAATGGGATGAACAAAACTGTATCTGAGATAAATTACAAATTCATCAAGAATTTGAATCATGAGTGGAAGAGTTATGCAATAAATACTCGGATGACAAAAGACATGGAACTGGAAGACGTGAATGACATCTTCTCAACATGAAGATGAGGTAAAGCAACTTAGTGAAGAGAAGAAGATTGTCAAAGATTCACTTGCTTTATTGTCTGAAAGAAAGAAAGGATCAAGTTCTAAATCCAGTTCCTCATCCAAATACAAGTCAAGGAGATCCAGAGCTCTTCTAACAGAACTGACTAACTCTAGTTCTGATGATTCTTCCTCTGAAGCTGAGAAACATTCTGATGAAGATGTTCAAAGATTTGATGATAATCTTGCCCTTATCACAAAGCAGTTTCAGAAAAGTTTTGGCAAGAAAAGATATTCAAAGTCAAAGTATGAGGGATACAAGAAAGATAAATCAGACAAGTACAAGCCAAGGTTTGAGAAGAAGGATGGAAAGCGAGATGAAAAGAGAGATGAGAAAAGAGTTGAGAAAAGAGAAGAAAAGAAAGAAGAGAATGTTGAGCCTAAGTACGGCAGGTGTTACAATTGTGGTAAACCTGTCCATTTTTCAAAGGAGTGCAAGTTCAAGAGGATAAAGAATTCAGAGTATTATGCAAAGAAGTCACTGATTGCAAAGAAGGTAGAAGATGGAAAAGACCTTATGGCTGAAGAAGAGAACAGGTTCTTCCAAAGCTCTGATAAAGAATCAGCACATTTTACTCAAGTGTCTATGATGGCCAAGGTGAATGATGAAGTTGAAACATCTTCTGAACAGTCTGATTGTGATTCCGAGGTAAGTACTCTTTTAAATTCTGAACTTGTTCAATCTCTGATGGCTCAGATTCAAAACATGGAAAAAGAGTTTGAAAATTTAAAACTCAAACTTAACAATGAAAGACAATCAATGATGAATTTTCGTGACGAAAATGCATTATTGAAAGTTGTTGTTGAGGAAAAAGAATCTGAAAAAGATTCTTTAAAGAAACAAAAAGAAGATTTAAAAATCAAAATTGTTGAGCTTGAAAAAGATCTTGTTAATTTAAATTCTGGAAAAGGTGATTTTAAAATCAAGTTTGAAGCTTGTTTTCAGGAGCGAAATGAGGCGTATTGCAAAAATAAAACAGATGGAGGACTTGAACTTAAAGAGAGGACAGACTGAGCAGACATTGAATTTATTAACAAATAAACTCCAAGATGTCCGATTTTATAATGCTAAAACGGGATTAAGTTTTGAAAAAAATGATGTTTTGAAACGAGCACCAGGAAACTTGTATAATTTTGATAAACTGGGCTCAACACTTAAGAAAATCCCGAGCATTCATGATACTTTTGTTAAAGTCGAAACTCTCACGTCTAACATCTCTTCTAAAGGTAAAAAAGTGATTGATGATGATACATCAAGTTGTGTTGATTCAGTCTCAAAGTTTTAAATCTGTTGGTTTTTCTTATGAGGAATTGAACAATAGTTATAAAATTAGAAAACCTGAATTTGTTGAATTTCAATCACTGTTTTCTACATGTTCACCAACAGAATCAGACAACACTAAAGCAGATGTTCCTGAAACTCAATGTTAGTATGATGAATATGAATCAGAAACTGATGTTGAGAATCAGGCTCCGATAACTGAATCAATCATTTCTAAATCCCCAAAAGAGATTAAGACTGATGAGTGCATAGATGTCATGAATCAAAGCATTAAAACTGATTTTTCAAAGAAGATGACTGAGGAGATTTTTCAAACATGATGAATGCTTCAGATCATGTTCCGATCATAGAGAAGTTAGAATCAAACTCTGAGTTGTATCAAACATCTATTTTTGAAAAACAAATTAATGATCTTCAAAAGACTATTGAAGATTTGGAAGATGAGAACAATGATCTCAGATTTAAACTTGACAAGTCTTCTGAAGAATACAAAGAACTCTCTAAAGAGTTAAGTGCTTTAAAAGTTGATTTGTTCAAACACAATTTGAATGAGAAAAATATGTTTGATTCTAAGACATGGAATGTTCATTCAAACCCAGAGTTTGAGACTATCACTTCTAAAACCTCCGTTGTTTATACTAATACTCCTGAATATCCTCCAAGTATCTTTAAAAAAGGTGAAGCTTCTGGTATTTCAAAGAAAAAATCATCTTCTAAGATGAAAACTGACAAGGTTTCATATCCTGTTTCAGATTTGAAAAAGCAAAATGATAAAGGAGAAGTGTGAAAATAAAGATGTTGAAAATAAATGTAATGTCATTGATAGTGTTAGTTTAAAATGTACAAGTTCAAATGATTTGCAATGTCAAAAGTGTATGAATGTTTATACTCATAGTGATAAATCAAGGCTATTGACATTTGCTCATAAGAGTTTTATTTGCAAACACTGTCATGACAACTCTTTCAAAATTCACACCATTCCTCCTAAATCTAAAGTTTCTGGAAAGTCATCTCGGGCTAAACCTGTTTCTCAATCCTCGACACAACATGTGAAAGTCTTTCATGTTAAGAATGATTATCTTTCTAGAAAACAGAAGTTTAAGGAGATAATGTAAAAATGGTTTGGAAATGGATACCTAAGCCTCGTTTTGAATGGGAAATCAAGGCTAAGGTAGATGATTTAAGTAAATTGCAAAAGGCTAACCAAAAAGGACCCATCTGGATATGGGTACCTAAGAAGAAGTGATTTGTTCTTTTGCATGCCTCACATCTGTGGTACATAGATTGAGGATGCTCGCGCCACATGACTGGATTTAAGCATCTTCTACATAACTATGTTGAGGAACCTGCAGGAACAATGAGTTTTGCAAATTCTGAGCTTACCGGTTTCATTAGAGGACACGGTTCATTAACAAACGGCACCATAACAATCAAGAAAGTATTGTTCGTAGATGGTCTTGATCATAATCTTTTCAGCACTAGTCAATTCTGCGACAGTAAATTTCAAGTTCGGTTCACTAAAGATAGTTGTTTCATTGAAGATAAGGACGGTTGTGATATTTTCAAAGCTGAGTGACATGCAAATTTATATGCAGTGCATTTTCCAACACTCTCTGCAACTAGACCTGTCTGTCTAATTGCCAAAGCTTCAAGAGCTGAAAGTTGGATTTGGCATCGGCGCCTGTCTCACCAGAATATTTAAGCTATAAATCAATTGGCGAGACATGGAATAGTTAAAGGTTTACCAGAACTGAGGTTTGAGAAGAATTCACTTTGCCCCGCCTGTGAGATGGGAAAGATGAAACGCAGTTCACATAAAGCAAAGTCAGAATTCTCTTGTTCATCACCTCTTAAGCTAATTCACATGGACCTTTGCGGCCCTATGAGAACTCAGTCAATCAATGGGAAGAAGTATATTCTAGTGATGATTGATGAGCACTTCAGATACACATGGTTGGAATTTCTGCGAACCAAATCAAATGCACCAGATTTAATAGTTGCTTTCATCAAGAAGATACAGGTTCGACTACAACTGTCGTTAAAGACTTTGAGAAGTGACAACGACACAAAATTTAAGAATTCTACTCTTCAGAGTTATCTCGTATTAGTCGGGATCTCTCACAATTTTTCAGCTGCCTATACTCCTCAACAAAACGGCGTGGTCAAAAGAAAAAATCGAACTCTGGTTGAGGCGGCAAGAACTATGTTGGCATATTCTGGTCTTCCATTGTATCTGTGGGTTGAAGCCGTAGCTACTGCATGTTTCACTCAAAACCGTACTATTATGATAAAAAGACATAAGAAAACAACATATGAGCTTATAAATAAGAGAAAGCCGAATATTAAATTTCTTCGTGTTTTTGGTTGTAGGTGTTACATCCTCAATGATCGTGATAATCTTGGTAAATTCGATAAGAAGGCGGAAGAAGGCTACTTTATCGGATATTCCTTGACGTCAAAAGCCTATCGGGTTTACAATAGACGAACCAAAACTATCATGGAGAGCATGAATGTGTATTTTGATGAATCATCCACATTGACTTCTGAACACTGCAGTTCAGAACTCAAGCTGAAACAAAAGGCTTCTATTCAAAACAGAATAGAACCCGAATCGT
Organism: Arctium minus; assembly: GCA_954870635.1. NCBI lineage: Eukaryota > Viridiplantae > Streptophyta > Magnoliopsida > Asterales > Asteraceae > Arctium > Arctium minus. The sequence continues at coordinate 136,140,470 of OX941081.1, read as the reverse complement.
CACAGACTAAGTCTTCTGACTCACATCATATAACATCTGAGTTAGATTTACTATTCTTTGATGCATTTTTGGATATATGTGCAGATTTTGACAAACAAACATATCCGCATCAACTTCAGAGGTTCCAGTTACAACTGAAGATATTTCAGGACCTTCTGAGATTGTCACTACATCAACCTCATAAGGTAAAACTACACCTGTTCTTTCTGATAATACTAATTTGACTTCTTCTTCTGCAGATACATCTTCTAGAAAAGAAGTCCCGAGTACTTCTTCTGTTGTTCCCGAACTACATCAATCAGAAACAAATGTACAAGATGTCCCGAGTACATCTGAGGTTGAGCCTGCAATATATGATGAATATGATGAAGATTACACGCAGATTTCTGTTCAACCACTTCCAAGCACTACGAGATGGACATGAGATCATCCCTTACACAACATAATAGGTGATGTCCATAGTGGAGTGAAAACGCGGGCGACATCTGCAAATTTTTGTCTTTACTCGAGTTTCCTTAGTTCCCTTGAGCCGAAAAAAGTATCATAAGCCTTGCGTGATCCTGACTGGATTTTAGCTATGCAAGATGAGATTCTACAATTTGAGCGGAACAAGGTCTAGCGACTTATCCCACTACCAGAAGGCAAATCCGTGATTGGCACGAAGTGGGTCTTCAGAAATAAGAGAGATGAAGCAGGAGTTGTGGTTCGAAATAAAGCTCGCCTTGTTGCAAAAGGGTATTGTCAACATGAGGGGATTGATTATGATGAGACATTTGCTTCTGTTGCAAGGATTGAAGCTATTCGGATATTTCTTTCGTATGCAGCCCACAAGAATTTTACGGTATATCAGATGGACGTAAAATCTGCTTTCTTGAATGGGATTCTGCATGAAGAAGTTTACGTTGCTCAACCCGAAGGATTTGTTGATCCAAAACACCCGGATTATGTCTACGTACTAGACAAGGCTTTATATAGACTCAAACAGGCACCGAGAGCTTGGTACGAAACGTTAACCCAATTTCTACTTGTTTTAGGGTTTAAGAAAGGTACTATCAATACTACTCTTTTTCTGAAGAAACAAGGTGAAGATATGATCCTAATTCAGATTTATGTGGACGACATTATTTTCGGTTCTACAAATCCTAAATTTTGTAAAAAAATTTCAAAAATCATGGAATCTCGATTTGAAATGTCGATGATGGGTGAACTGACATTCTTTCTAGGTCTTCAAGTAAAACAGTTACTAGAAGGCATTTTCATTAATCAGTCAAAATACATCAGAGATATCCTGAAAAAGTTAAACATGTCTGAAAGTTCAGTGATGAAAACACCAATGGCAACGGGTACACTGTTAGATGCTGATTTATCTGGTAAATCAGTAGATCAAAAGATGTACCGTAGCATAATTGGTTCATTACTGTACTTAACTTCAAGTAGACCGGATATTATGTTTGCCACATGTTTCTACGCTAGGTATCAGGCTAATCCGAAGGAATCACATCTAGTCGCGGTGAAACGAATACTTAGATACCTTATAGGCACTCTTGAGTTAGGCCTTTGGTATCCTAAGGGTTCGAGTTTTGATCTAACTACATACACAGATGCTGACCATGCAGGGTGTAAGTTGGATCGCAAGAGCACCTCTGGATCGTGTCAATTATTAGGTGACAAGTTGGTAAGCTGGCATCAAAGAAACAGAATTGTGTATCCACATCTACTGCCGAGGCAGAATACGTAGCCGCTGCAAGCTTCTGTTCACAAGTCCTTTGGATGCGAACACAATTAAAGGATTTTGGATATTCATACCAACGAGTTCCAATTTATTGTGATTCAAAGAGCGCGATAGCCATAACAGCTAATCCGGTGCATCACTCAAAGACAAAACATATTGATATTCGATATCATTTCATCAAGGATCATGTGGAAAAGGGCGATATAGAGATGCACTTCGTGCAAACGGACTACCAGTTGGCTGACCTGTTCACCAATCCGTTGGATGAAAAAAGGTTTACTTTTCTTGTCAGCAAACTAGGTATGTTAAATGCCACTACATGATTCAAGGGGGAGTATATCTTATTTTGTGCTTTAATTGCTTATATCTTGGAAATTATGAACATTATATCTTATTCATCATTTACTGACAAAGGCGGAATCATTTTTAAAATGATTGCCAAAATCTTTTATCTTGCAGGTTATCTTTCATGTGACATTGGCTTATGGTTACATCAGATCAGAACCCGATCTTCATTGGTAAAATTGAATATTACTATTCTCACCAGAGAATATGTAATCATGGTTTCAGAATAACTCAGTTCAGAACCCGTACTCAAATGTTTTTCTTCTAATGGATGCTTAAATGAAAACGTCTTTGTTAATCCAAAGATCTCTAAATCTTAGAGAGAGAAAGTAGAGAGAGAGAGCAAGCAAGCGCAAAGAAAGATTTCTATTAGAGAATATGCGTGAAGTGTTACAAAGACACACGACCAAAGGGACTTAAATACCCTGGTCAATACAACACAGATAAAACCTATCTAAGCACAACATAAGACCAAGCCTATAAATACAATGATTACTATAAAATCAGACTTAACAATCTCCCCCTTAGTAATCATTGGCGCTGTGGTCTTCAAAATCAATCTTCTAAATCAGCACAGACCATCTAAGCGACTTTGCAAAGCTTTCTGATTTTTTTTTAAAAAAAAATCTTCTCAGCATCTTTCAGTTTGAGTTATCTTTGCTGCCTTGACAAGACTGGACCAGTTTGTAATTAGCTTGAAAGAACAATCGGTTCATCAGCTTGTGCTATAGACGATTCACCTCTTTCAAATAAACTTGAATGAACTATGGTGATCGGAGCTGGAAAAGCAAAAGAATTAGTAAGCTGAGAGAATAGAATCTTGAGTGAATCCTGATCAGCAGATAAACGTTTGAACTCTTTGTCTCTTTAACTTCTCTTTAACTTCTCCCCCTCATGACCTTGATGATCTGGATCAACTTGGTCATGCAAATGTTGGAGACGAGACAACTTAAGATCTGCAAAATCATAGTAAAGGAGAAAGAGGAGGTTTGCGCTACACGTTGGTGGCGCAAAGTGAAGTTTGCTCTAGACGAAGGTGGCACAAAGTGGGGTTTACGCTACCAACTGTTGGCGCAAAGCTGACTTAGAAAAAATTTACCTGATAAGCTCTTTGACTCCCCCTACACAAATGCACTAAAATATAACAATTTAAGTTAGCATTTGTATAGAAAATCAGATACTCCCCCTCGAAAACAGATATTATCTTTGCAGAAATTTCTTCTTACTCACTCCTCCTTGAATAATGCACAAACCCATTAAAAAAAATATGAGAACACAAGAGTTGAAACATCAATGTAGAAAGAAAAATATACTAAATATGTATTTTGAAACGACTAAATATATAAAAATTTAAACATAAACAAATAGAATTCTATTTAGTAAAATATCACAATAAAATCCATCAGATGAAATCAAATGTATATATTTGGATAAATAAACAAGTTTTATTGCATATCAAGTTAAGACATATTCAGTTTCAAAAACTTTCATCAATCTATTCAGTGTGCTCGGATATGAACTTTGATTAGCTTCAAAAAAATGCAATTCTAAAAATATAATAGAGAACTTTGCATGTAATCACACTAATCCATCAAGAATTCAGATTTTCACAAATTTACAGGTTTATTGCAATTCAAACATATCACCAAGTATCATGAGATGTGTGCTCATTGGCATCTTTTAGCATTGTGCACTATGGCATCTTCACATGAGTGTGCTCTTTGGCATCTTTTAAGCTTGTGAACTTTTGGCATCTTTTTAATCAACAAGTTTATTAAGTAAAGAACATGCCGTAAACGTAACTTTCTATCCGACCCTATTGCAGGATTTGGGTCAGCCGCTCCCAGACCAGTTGGCCTTAGGGGACTAGGTGTCAAGCACCCCTTAGAACTTACTTTCCCAGATCAGAAAGGCTACATCGACAAATCCTAAACCCATTCATACCAGTAGAACATGACTTTCGATCTGGTTCTATAGAAGGGTTTGGGTTCGATCACTCCCAGATCAATTGACCTTAGGGGACCAGATGACAAGCATCCCACGGAACTTACTTTCCCAAACCAGAAAGGTCACAGGTACAAACTTTTAAACTTAGAGATTTCTGATTTATAAGAATTTAATAATCATCTCAAACACAAGGTTTTACGTCTAAGTGGTTAGCCCATATTTTCATTACGATCGAAAATTCTGACTTTTAAGGTTTTCTAAGCATTGTAAACTATAAATATTCCGAATCACACAACTTTAAAGCATTATCAAAAGCTACAAACATGTTGCTGACTTTTCGACTTTTGTTAGAGTTGAAATTTGAACATATAAAAACTTTAATATAAACAAAGCAACTTGAAAATTTATCCTAGACACACATTTTATTCAAAAGAAAGAAAAATTGTAAAACTTTTACTTTATAGAATAAAATTTGTGAAGATTTAAACTTTTAAAAATAACATGCCGAGAATTTAAAAATAGAAACATTTGATCTGCAAGTTTATATTCAGTTGAAACGAAATAGAATTCAATAATATTATCTTTCACATAATGTGTAAAGAAATTGTGACTCATTTGAAAAATTTTGGGTTGGAAAAAATCAGGGTTTGAATAAAATTGCTCAGATTCTTTAAAAACATTTGAGAAAACTGGAACAACATCATTATCAGAGATAAATGCAGCGGAATAAAGTAGATGTACACACAGTTTCTCATTAGTCAGAAGCTAACAAGCATTGAAGAACGAGTCCTAGACTAGCATATCTAGAAGTCAAAGTCTTTGAAGCACGGGTTCTGAGCTGAAATACTCAGAAGCCAATTTTCTCTTACTCCCCCTTGACATTAGATGCCTGCAACTTAGAAGCAATTTGAGATTTTGGTACCCACTTGAATTTGGGCTCATGTTTGTTAGTTGCAGTTCTTATGGGGAAATATTTGTTAGATTTGACAGTTAAAGCACGAGAAAGATCATCAGAATAATAAGCACAATCATTAGAAGAGAAAGCATAATCATATGAACTATCAAAAGAAGAATATGAGACATTTTTGGAAATTTGAAACATTTGCTTTATAGAGTATTTTGAAATTTTATTACAATAAGCAAATGAATCACTTTTATAAAGTTTGTCTACACATCTATCCTCATCAGTCGTAGAATCATCTGATATCCGCTTGGCTCTCCAAATCTGCTTGGTAGATGTGCTCAAAGTCCTATCTGAAATATTAGAATCAGAAGAATTAGAACTGTCAGAAAGAACTTTATCTTGTTTCTTTGACTTCTTTGACCTTCTTCTTTTACGCTATGGTTTATAATACAGATCATTTAGCGTAAAAGATTTATCAAGAATTTCCGAATTAATATTTAAATCAGAAGAACTAATTTTACCTAAGCAACCAATCTGATCAGACAATAAATCTAAGCTTACCTCAGAGTCAGTATTTTGAGAAAAGATTTTAGAATTAGAAACTTCATTTTTATTTTCTTTAAAAGAAGAAGTAAGGTTAGAAATAGAAACTGAATCTTGTTTTTGAGAAAACAAATTTTCTTCAAGACTTGAAGTCATGAAAGAAAGAAAGATATTAGATTCAATTTCTTTTAGAATATTTTGATTTTCCATCTTATCTTCAAGATCAATGATTTTGCCTTCTAATATTAAAAGAGGAGTATATTTCTTAGAATCATAAATGATTGGAGAAATATTTTCCTTGTCAGATTTATTGGCAAAAATATCAAAAAAATCATCAGATACTGAAGACTTGACGGGAGATATCTCATTAAAACCTTTTCTACCTTTCCTTGGTTTATCAGGAAAATATTTTGCATTTTCATACGTATAAACAAAAGGAATTTCCTTTTTCTTGTTATTCGTCCTTTTCTCATTTTCGATTTCTAACACTTGCTTTTCATTCATCCAATCAATTTTAAATTGAGGAGCATATTGAGCAAGAGTTAGATAATCGTATTTATATAAAGTCGGGGATTTTTCGATCGCATTGTTTAAACAATGTGGATTTTTAAAACCAAGTCCCCATTTTTCTTTTAAAGCCTCATCACTCTTTGGTTTATTCATGAAAATTGTTTGTTCAGATTGGTTTTTCTTCGATATAACTTTTCATCTAATTTATTTATTTTATCCGAAAAACTGTCTTTTAAATTGGTCATTTCAGTCAAAGACTCAAGATAAGACTTATTTGATTTTTCCAAATCATCTAATTTCGTTTGAAAGATGTCTTTTGTATTTTCCAAAATAGATTTTTCATCTTTCAAATAAATTTTCAATTTGTCAATCAAATCTGACTTTTCTGCATTTAAGTCCTTTTCAGATAATAACTTTAAACGAAGATCATGCAAAGCAGTTATGATAATGTTCATTTGAGAAGAAATGAAATTGAAATCAAACTCAGAATATACCTCATCTTCATCAGTGTCAGAATCATCATCATTAGACTGGTCATCTCCAATAAAGCACATCTGAGCAGTCTCGATATTATCAACTTCGTCTTCAGAATGATCCAGCCAAAACTCTTCTTCAGCAAGTAAAGTTGTTCCGTTCTCTCTTTTCTCGGCAAGTTCCAGTTTCTTCCGATAGTATGCTGAATCCCGAACCTTCTTCACTCTACACTTCTTTGAGATGTGACCCGGCTTACCACAGTTGTAACAGGAAGCAGCTTTCTTTGGCTCGGGCACTTTGACTTTAGATCCAGAAGTGAAGCGAAGATTGTTTGAACCCGACCGAGGTTGTAACTTCTTTTGATAATGTTGAGAAAGAAGGATCATAGCTTTCTGCAGTGCCTCGCCATCATCATCAGTTGACCCGTCGTAAGCATTATCAGATAATGCTTGTTCTGTCAATTGTTTCGTGAGGAGAGCAACCGGGTCCACTGACTTTTTGTTCTTCTTTTCAAGCTTTGATTACTTCTCTAGCACCAAGCTCTCATCAGTCATCAGAATCTCATATACTTCCTGAATCTGCATAGTTGAGACCCGAACATCGTTCCTCAGTCTATGACAAGATTTGTTCCATTCAGGCTGAAGAGCATTGAGGAATTTCAGATTCGTCTCAAGCTCTGTCTTGTTCACATTTATCTTTCGCAGATCATTCAGCACTGTACAGAATTTGTCGAAAACACTCTTTAGAGACTCACTTTCTTTGGCCTTGAACTCCTCAAAGTTGTTCATGAACCGTGTATGTCGAAGTTGAGTCGCAACTAAAGATCCAAGCATGATCTTTTCTAACTGTGCCCACAACAGATTTGGATAATCCTTGCAATGATCAACCCGGTTGTGGACAGAATTTGGTAAAGCTAGCATCAGATTAGTTGTTAATTCTCGATCAACTTTCATTCGCGAGGCCTCTTCAGTTGTTGGAGGATTCTCTTTATTAGGCTTTACGAAAGGTCCTTCAGTGAGAGATTTCATCATGTTATCTCCATTAGCTTGACGCTCGATAAAGTTCAGGAACCGATATTGCCATTGAGTGAATTCGTTTTCATCGACAAGAACCGGAGGATGAGTTTTTGTGCCTAAAGACATCATGATGTCACTTGTGTAGAACTTATCTTGAAAAGAAAACTTGGCAGAATCCATGGTAGTAGAAAATATTCTAAGTCTGAAAAATTGAGATACTAGCGCAAACAGAAGGTTTGCGTGAGAGGCTGATGGCGCAAACTAAGCTTTGCGTGAGCAGTAGAAGGCGCAAACTATGATATGCGTGATCAAGGTCTAGAGAGAATCTGATTGCGTTAGATACTTGAGACGCAAATGTAACTTCTCGCGAGCTTAATATAGCGCAAAGCTTACTTTACGTGAGCAATTGGAGACGTAAATCAGACTTTTCATGATACAGAGAAGACGCGAACTGATCTTTGCGTGAGAGATTAAAGGCACAAACTAGGTTTGCGTGATGTGTAGAAGACGCAAAGTATACTTTGCGTGAAAAGAATGTGGCGCAAAGTTTGAACTTTGCGTGATGAACAGCTAGCGAAACTCTGAAACTTCTCGGAATGAACTTGTGCAAAACAGGATGAACTCGCGCAAATGATTATGAACTCGCGCAAAGTTGAGATCTAGTGCAAACCACCTGAAAATCAGAAAAAATCACCAAAATCGATTATAGCCATGAATTTGATAAAGCTTTTTCACACAGAATTGATCGAAAAACAAATTTTAACACTTTTCAATCAAACTTTTCGATTAAAATCCACAAAATCAAGAACTCGTATACTCAACAGAACTGAAAAACGAGTTTTCCAGAAACATTTAAAATCTCAAAAATGATTATCAAAAACTGTTTTTCTTGAAATTTGGTGTGAATCAAGAGTGTTCTACTTGCAAAATCGAATCCAACAAACCAAAAATCAACGAAATTCAATCACAAACAAGGCCGAATTTGATGAAAAATCCAAAAACGAGATTTTCTTGAAAAAAAATTCAAGAAAATCAATCAAATTTTCGAATTAATGTACAAATTCAGATACGAAAATCAATTCTCTCAAGATCTAGATTGGCTCTTATACCAATTGTTAATCCAAAGATCTCTAAATCTTAGAGAGAGAAAGTAGAGAGAGAGAGCAAGCAAGCACAAAGAAAGATTTCTATTAGAGAATATGCGTGAAGTGTTACAAAGACACACGACCAAAGGGACTTAAATACCCTGGTCAATACAACACAGATAAAACCTATCTAAGCACAGTATAAGACCAAGCCTATAAATACAATGATTACTATAAAATCAGACTTAACAATCTTTTCTAGAAGTTTTTGATTTGAGGGGGAGTTAACTGTTATATCTTTTAGGGAGAGGAGATATTAGCTAAATGTACTTTCATTGTTATATTTTTCTAATAACTTGAATTTTTACAGATATCAAGATGGATAATATGTGATGTTTTATCAAGGATACTTAAACGATAATATTCATTTGAGGGGAAGTTGAGATACTATACATTACAGGTATATCTTTCTATATCTCTAACTCTATCAATTGTTGAAAGATGAAAAACTTTCATTTGTGAAAAATTGTTTTTAAAAGTTCAAACCACTTCCTATTCTTAAAAGATTTTCATGAATTAAGAAGTGCGATTTTAAATGATTTTGGATACTTTGATGATTATCTGACCGTGTGTTTCTAATGACAAATACTTGCGTAATTGTCATGTCTTTATACTTTGTCAAGTATTCATACACACATCGGTTCAGTACATTTCTTGACTTTGTTATTACCATGTATCAAAAGTTTAATCTTTCTATCGTAATACTCGCGGTTGCTATTCAATGTTGTTTGAATCAAACGTCATTTCATCATTTTATGTGCTATCATTGTTAAAATGTTTATATATTGTTCATATAAACAACATTCGTCTTTGATTTCCCAAAATATTATTCTTCATGAATTTTGATTTGATCTTAATCGTTGTCAGATTCTCAAAACATTTCTATTCTTTCATGATTATTCATTCATACAAAGTTTTGAGAAATCTTAAATGTTTAAAATGCTTAAATTTCATTCTTATCTTTATGAGCATACATACACTGACAAATGATTTCTTGTGCTTCAATGTCAAGAAAATCATTGAGATACATATTCTTTTAGGACAAATACATGGGATTCAATGTGTGAGCTTAACAGAACTTCCATGGATTCACGATAACAGTGTTTCCTACCCAGGAAGTATTCCCTGAGTGATTGAGGGGAGAGGGGTCAAAAGATTGAGTGTTGGTGTGTGAAGAGGTAAAATGGAAATGAGAGATTGGTTAGAAATGAGCTTAAAATATTAAAAGAAAGAGGGTGTGAGAATAGAGTAAAAGAATATTAAACTTTGCACCAAATTTCTTTCTGAGCCGGGGAGCCACATAAACTGTTGTTTTACATTTCTTCGTGAATGACATTGAAAAAGGTACCTAGCCCATGCCAACTCTTGCATAAAACCCCACCAGCTACTCATTCTTTTCTTAAAAAGAGAATGTTTCACATTTTATGGGGAAGCAACACATACTCTATTGGTACTTCACTCGGAAGATACTGATATTGAAAAAGAAGGAAAGTTGCCCCACCTTCGACCCTTTTTCATGCACATTGAGTCTATGTATAATCTCTGTTGTCTCATTGGTTTACATAATTTTTGAGCCCAAACAACAATCATTGTGCTTAATTCTTTCATAACACAAGCACGAGCACACAGAAAATATGTTTTTCTGTCAAAACATTCATAGAAAATACCTTGTGTTTTTTCAATGATTGAATGGAGGTCCTGGGGAGTGAACATCATTTCAAGCTCCTTAAATTGTACATTTGTTGTACACAGTAACTTTGTGTTACTGACAGGCATTCCTAACTGTTTCATTTGTTGATTCAGGGTTACAACTCCTAATTTGTTTGAATTTGAAAAGATTCAGATGAATACTTTCTTGAATTGACGGCTCATTCAGATCAGATGAACGATTCTCTCATATCATTCTATGGGGGAGATTGATAATTTCTCTATACAAGGGGAGATTGTTCACATTTTATCAAAGGGGGAGATCATGAAGCCTGTGCTAAATTGCTCATTTGGGAGAGATGTGATAACGCAAGATCGTTCTAAATCCTAGATAGAGAAAGTAGAGAGAGAGTTGAAAGCGCAAATGTGATCTGAATATTGAATATGCGTGAATTCTTACAAGAAACAAAGCCACAAGGGACTTAAATACCCTTGGCTAATACAGAACATATAAGCACCCTAAAACACAGTATTAGACCAAGCCTATAAATACAATGATTACTATAAAATCTGACTTAACAATCTCCCCCTTAGTAATCATTGGCGCTGTGGTCTTCAATATTTATCTTCTAAATCAACATAGACCATCTAAGCGACTTAGCGAAGCTTCTTGACTAAAAAAATTTTCTTCTCAGCATCTTTCAATTTATATTGTCTTTGTTGCCTTGACAAGACTGGACCTGTTTGTAATAACTTGAAAGAACAATCGATTCATCAGCTTGTGCTCTAGACGACGCACTTCTTTAAAATGTACTTGAATGAACTGTGGTGGTCGGATCTGGAACAGCAAAAGAACTAGTATAGCTAAGAAAATAGAATCTTGAGCGAATCTTGAGCAGCAGATAAACATTTGAACTCTTTGTCTCTTTAACTTCTCCTTAACTTCTCCCCCTCATGACCTTGATGATCTGGATCAACTTGGTCATGCATACGTTGGAGACGAGACAGCTTCAGATATGCAAATTCAGAATAAAGGAGAAAAATGGAAGGTTTGCGCTACATGCTGGTGGCGCAAAGATTGTTTTGCGCTAGCAACTGTTGGCGCAAATCTGAGTTTTGCGCTACCAACTGTTGGCACAAATCTGACTTGAAATCTGAAAGATTTCACCTGTTAAGCTCTTTGACTCCCATACACAAATGCACTAAATATGACAACTCAAGTTAGCATTTATATAGAAAATCAGATACTCCCCCTCGAAATGAGATATGATCTTTCAGAATATTTTCCTTAATCACTCCCCCTCGAAAAATGCACAGACCAGTTAACACAGATATGAGAACACAAGAATCGAAACATTAACGTAGAAAGAAAAATATACTGAATATGTATTTTGAACCAACTAAATATATAAAATTTTAAACACTATGCAAATTAAATTCTACTTAGTAAAATATCACAGATTAATCCATCAGTTGAAGTTAAGTGTATGTTGTTGGATACAGATACAAGTTCCATTGCATATCAAGTTAAAACATGTTCAGTTTCAAAAACTTTCATCAATCTATTCAGTGTGCTAGCATGCGAACTTCGATTAGCTTCAAGAAAATGCAATTCTAAAAATATAATAGAAAACTTTGCATGTACTCACACTAATCCATCAAAAATTAAGATTTTCACAAATTTATAGGTTTATCGTAACTCAAACATATCACCAAGTATCATGAGATGTGTGCTCATTGGCATCTTTTAGCATTGTGCACATTGGCATCTTCACATGAGTGTGCTCTTTGGCATCTTTTAAGCTTGTGCACATTGGCATCTTTTAATCAAGAAGTTTGGTAAGTAAAGAACATGCCGTAAACGTAACTTTCTATCTGATCCTATTGCAGGATTTGGGTCAGCCGCTCCCAAACCAGTTGGCCTTAGGGGACTAGGTGTCAAGCACCCCTTGGAACTTACTCTCCCAGACCAGAAAGGCTACATCGACACATCCGAAACCCATTCATTCCTGTAGAACATGACTTTCGATCTGATTCTATACAAGGATTTGGGTTCGATAACTCTCAGACCAATTGACCTTAGGGGACCAGATGACAAGCATCCCACGGAACTTACTTTCCTAAACCAGAAAGGTCACAGGTACAAACTTTTAAACTTAGATATTTCTGTATTTTATATATATAATTCATCTCAATCACTCAGTTTTACATCTAAGTACTTAGCCCATATTTTCATTACAATCCATAATTCTGACTTTTTAGGATTTCTAAGCATTGTAAACTATAAATATTCCGAATCACATAATTTTAAAGCAGTATCAAAAGTTTCAAACATGTTGCTGATCTTTCGACTTTTGTAAGACTTGAAAGTTGAACATATAAAACTTCGATATAAACAAAGCAACTTGAAAATTTATCCTAGACATACATTTTATTCAAAAGAAAGAAAAACTGTAAAACTTTTACTTTATAGAATAAAAATTTGTAAAGATTTAAACTTTTAAATTCAACATGCCGAGTTTGAAAAAAACATTTTTCATTTAAGACAATTGTAAAAAAATTCGGCAAATTGATATTTAGTCGGAACAAAATAAAATTCAATAATACCTTATTCCACATAATGTATAATGAATTTGTATCTCATATCAAAGTTTTGGGTTGTACAAATTTAGGTTTTGGTTGAACTTGCTCAGATTCTTGAAAAACATGAGAAAACCGGAACAACATCAAAGTCATAGATAAATGTAGCGGAATAAAGTAGATGCACTCACAGTTTCTCATTTGTCCAGAAGCTAAATGCATTGAAAAACGAGTCCTAAATTGATATGTTTAGAAGTCAAAGTTCATTGAAGTACGGGTTCTGAGCTGATTTACTCAGAAGCCATTGTTCTCTTACTCCCCCTTTACATTAGGTGCCTGCAACTTAGAATCAATCTTTGATTTTGGTACCCACTTGTATTTGGGTCCATATTTGTTAGTTGCAATTCTAATAGGAGAAAACTTGTTAGATTTAACATAGAAAGCACGAGAAATATTATCAGAGAAATGAACATATTCATCAGTAGAAGACAAAGCATAATCATTTGAACTAGAATAAGAGGAAGAATATGAGACATCTTTTGAAATTTGAATCATTTTCTTTATTGAGTATTTTGAAATTTTATTACAAACAGCAAATGAATCACTTTTATAGAATTTATCTACATATCTATCCTCATCAGTTGCAGGTTCATCAGATGTCCGCTTGACCCTCCATATCTACTTTGTTGGATTCCTCATAGTCCTATATGAAATATTTGAATCACAAGAATTAGAATTAGCAGAAATGACTTTAACTTGCTTCTTTGACTTCTTTGACCTATTTCTTTTACGCTTTGGTTTATAATAATCATCATTTAGCGTAAAAGATTCATCAAGAATTTTTGATTTAAGATTTGAATCAAAAGAAGCAATTTTACCTAAGAAACCAAACTGATCAGTCATTAAATCTGAACTTGCCTCGAAGTCAGAAAGATTTTTAGAATTTGGAACTTCCATTTTGTTTTCTTTAAAATCAGAAGAAAGACCAGAAACAGAATTTGTAATTAAATCTTGTTTTTGAAAAATTAATTTTTCTTCAAGACTTGTCATCATGAAAGAAAGAATAACATCTGATTCAATTTTTCTTTGAATATTTTGTTCTTCCATTTTATCTTTAAGATCAATGATTTTGCTTTCTAACACTAATGGAGGAATATATCTCTTAGAATCATAAGAGACTGGAGATATATTTTCTTTATTAGTGTTAGTAGCACAGATATCAAAATAATCATCAGATAATGAAGATTTAATAGAAGAAATGTCATTTAAACTGTTTATGTTCTTCTTTGATTTTTCGGGAAAATATTTGGCATTTTCGCGTGTGTAAACAAAAGAAATTTTCTTTTTCTTGTTGTTCATTCTTTTCTCATTTTCGATATCTAAAACTTGCTTTTCATTCATCCAATCAATTTTAAATTGAGGAGCATATTTAGCAAGATTTAGATAATCGAATTTATATAAAGTGGGGGATTTTTCTATAGCATTGTTTAAACAATGTGGATTTTCAAAACCAAGTCCCCATTTTTCTTTGATAGAGTCATAACTCCGTGGTTTGTTCAAATAAATAGTTTGTTCAGTTTGATTCCTTCGATATAATTTTTCTTCCAACTCATTTATTTTATCTGAAAATTTATCTTTTAATTTGGTCATTTCCGTCAAAGAATCAAGATAAGTCTTATTTGAAATTTCCAAATCATCCAATTTCTTTTGAAAGATTTCTTTTGTATGAATCAAAATAGATTTTTCATCTTTCAAAGAAATTTGCAATTTGTCAATCAAATTTGACTTTTCTATGTTTAAATGCTTTTCAGATAATAACTTTTAGCGTAAATCATGTAAAGCAGTTATAATGATATTCATCTGTGAAGAAATAAATGTGAAATCGAATTCACAAGGTACCTCATCTTCATCAGTTGAGGAATCATCATCATTATCATCACTCTGATCATCTTCGATAAAGCACATATGAGCAGTTTCCACATTGTCAGCTTCATCGTCAGAGTGATCTAGCCAGAATTCTTCTTCAGCTAGCAGAGCGGTTCCATTCTCTCTCTTTTCGGCCAGTTCCATTTTCTTCCGATAATACGTCAAATCCCGAACTATCTTCACTTGACACTCCTTAGCGATGTGACCCGGCTTTCCACAATTGAAACAATCAGCAGTTTTCTTATGCTCGGGCACTTTGATCTTAGACCCTGAAGTGAAGCGAAGGTTGTTGGAACCTGAACGAGGCTGGAACTTCTTATTATAGTGCTGAGAGAGAAGAATCATAGATTTCTGTAGTGCCTCGCCATCATCATCAGTTGCACCGTCATAAGCATTCTCGGATAATGCTTGTTCAGACAGTTTGCTTGTGAGAAGTGCAACTGGATCCACTGTCTTTTTGTTTTTCTTGTCAAGTTTGGCCTTCTTATCCTTGACAATGCTCTCATCTGTCAGCAAAATCTCATACATCTCTTGGATTTGCATGGTAGAGATCCAGACATCATTTCTTAATCTATGACAAGATTTGTTCCATTCCGATTGAAGAGAATTGAGGAACTTCAGATTGGTCTCTAGCTCAGTCTTTTCCACTTTTATCTTTCGCAGATCATTTATCACAACACAGAACCTGTCAAAAATATTTTTCAATGACTCCCCATCTTTGGCTTTGAACTCTTCAAAGTTGTTCATGTAGCGTGTATGCCGAAGTTGTGTTGCAACAGTAGACCTAAGCATAATCTTCTCTAGTTGTGCCCACATTAGTTTAGGATTGTTTTTGTAACAATCAATTCGGTTGTATATAGAATTTGGCAAGGCTAGCATCAGATTTGCCTTTATATCACGATCAGCTTTATATTGCAATGACTCATCGGGTGTGTATTCAGCGATAGGCTTTGTCATCCCAGAACCAATATGGGCTTTTCAAAAGATCCTTCAGTTAGAATCTTCATCATGTCATCTCCGTTCTTTGACGCTCGATGAAATTAAGAAACCGATCTTGCCATTGAGTGAACTCATTCTCATCAACCAGAACCAGAGGACGAGTTTCTGTGCCCAATAACATCATAATGTCATTCTTGTAAAACTGATCTTGAAAAGCAAACTTTGCAGAATCCATAGAGAAAAGCTTCAGAAAAATGCCAAGTCTGAAACAAAAAGTCTAGCGCAAATTGAGTTTTGCACGAACAGTGACAGGCGCAAATTGAGTTTTGCGTGAACAGAGGATAGCACAAACACTGTTTTGCGTGAGAAGAAGGTGGCGCAAACTTGACTTTGCGTGAAACGTTGGTAACGCAAACTTCACATTGCGCGAGAAGAGTGTGACGCAAACTATGATTTGCGCGAACAATAACTGGCGCAAACTTAGATTTGCTCGACTTTGATGGCGTGAATCTTTCTTTGCGTGAGATGAAGGTAGAGTAAAATCTACTTTTCGTAAAAAACTTGTGGCGAGAACTGAACTTTTCGCGAAAAACTAGTTCCTGACTTGTCGAAAACTCGAAAAACAGAAGAATCTGGCGCAAAGTCTGGATAAACTAGCGCAAAAATCTGATGAATCTGGCGCAAAACTCGAAGAACTCGCGCAAATCTCAGATCTGGCGCAAAACGTGAGAAAATCAAGAAACTTCTAAAATTTGATTACAAACTTGAAATTGATGAGATTTTTATGCACAGAAGTGATAGAAAACAAGTTTCTAACAACTTTGAAACAAATAATTCGATCAAAAACCACAAAAACTTGAATTCGTGTAATGAGCAGTGCGTTCAACGAACTTTTCAGAAACTCGAAAATTTTCAAAATTGAAGATCAAACACCGAATTTTCTTGCAAAATGATGTGAATCAAAGATATTCTATTAAGAAAAACGGATCCAACGAACCAAAATTCAAGAAAATTCATTCAAAATACAGTCCGAATTTGATGAAAAACCAAAAAATTAGATTTTCTTGAAAAAATCAAGAAAATCAATCGAATTTTCTGATTCAATCATTAATTCAGAATCGAAACAAGTTTCTCTCAATTCTCTCAGATTCAGATTAGGCTCTGATACCAATTGATAATGCATGATCGTTCTAAATCCTAGAGAGAGAAAGTAGAGAGAGAGTTGAAAGCGCAAATGTGATCTGAATATTGAATTTGCGTGAATCCATGCAAGAAACAAAGCCACAAGGGACTTAAATACCCTTGGCTAATACAGAACATATAAGCACCCTAAAACACAGTATTAGACCAAGCCTATAAATACAATGATTACTATAAAATATGACTTAACAAGATGTTCCAAAGACGGATCTAAACTTTAAGAGTTTTAATGATTTTGATTCTCACAAATCATTAAAAAGGGGGAGATAAATCAGAGTTCAAGTTCAGATGATTAAAGTTTGTATCAAGAAAGGGGGAAAGATGATTTTCAAAGTCAGATTTCAGAAGATGTAATGAAAGGTGAAGACAAAGTTTGAAAGTTTTGAAGATTAGTCAAAGTTTGAAGACTTGAATGATTGAGAAGATTATAGCAAAGTTTGTTGTGCTAAAGAGAATGAAGATTGTGCTAAAGCTGTCAAAGATTTCAAAAGTTTTAAAGTTTGCTGAAAATGTCAAAGTTTTGAAGGTGTAAAAGTTGAAAAAGATTCGAAGCTGAAGATATTTGTGAAGATAAGAAGACCTGAAGATTATTGTCAATTTTTTTTTTTAATCTTGAATCCAAAGGGGGAGATTGTTAGACTAATATTGTATTCAAGATTAAAAGTGAGGGTATTTATTGTAATTGTGTAATAGTTTAAGGGTTTGGTTGTAAAGTCAACTCAAGTTGACTTAGTATAAATAGTTTTGTTCTTTGTTAGAGTTCTAGTTACGAACGCACATTAGACATCCAAAGAAATTGGACGGTAAGAAAGAACTCGCACACACATACTATGAATACGTAATATTTGTTATTACGAGTTAGATCTGTGATTTCAATGTAATATGTGATTTGATCTAATAAAGTTGTATTCTTAATCTGATTGTGTGAATATATGCTAGTAAATCTGGGTCACATAAGTTTTGTGATGAGAACCCAACTCAGAGACTATGGTCTAGAAATTGAGAAGATTCCCATCCTCCGTGACTCCAAGAGTGCCATAGCCATCTCTACGAATCTAGTACATCACTCCAAGACAAAGCATATCGACATAAGGCACCACTTTCTGAAGCATCATGTGGAAAAAGGTACGATCGAAATGTATTTTATGCCCACGGACTATCAACTTGTTGACCTGTTCACTAAAGCCTTAGATGAGAAGAGATTCTTATTTTTGGTTGGAAAGTTGGGTATGTTGAACATGAGTTGATCCACAGAGCCTCTGCACTTTGGTACAAAGTTTCTCTTGTAAATAGCTTTATTTCTGATTGTATAGCTTTATTTATGCATGTACAGTTTTCCATTTTATTGTTCACTATTCCATTTTTGGCTTATTGGTCTATGTCTTGTGACTACTTATCATATTTGACCTAAGCATAGATCAAGGGGGAGCAGAAGAGAACCCTGATGAGAACTACATAAGTTGATCATTCAAGGGGAGCCAAAAGAGCCATTTGACCAAGCAGATTGAAGAATAAGGTAAACACGTAGCACAAATCTATTCTTAAAAACACTTTTCTTGGACATCATTTTGCAAATATGTCCAAAATTACCTATTTAAACAAGTCAAAACTTTGAACGGTCAAAATCTTTTTAGTCTTTTCCATAAGAAGAAATTTTTGATCAAAGAGCCTTCGTGACGCTTTCCAGAGCCTCTGCGATGTCTCACAAAACCTCTAGATCAAAGATGTCTCTAAATCCTGTAATTTTCTTGGAAGGATTCTTGATCATTCACTACTATTCAAACAATTTTGGTATGAAAAAGGTGTAATCATATGCGAGTCAAGGTTAGCCCCAGACCACAAAAGCTCATTCCACCATAGAGCTTTTGTCACTTCCAACACTTGTGCATTTTTCTTGAATATTCTGGGGTGCGGGTTCTTTTGAGAGTGAAAATCATTTAGGTTTAGCAAATGCCATGCGTGTAAGAGTAGTGGGACGTAAACGTCCGTTTATCGTGCACCACCATTAATGACATGGCAGTATCTGATTGGAGGGTGAACTGTACCGTCATTTTTAAACGTTTCTTTTAAATGGTTGTGTACTCGATTACGGATTCCAAATTTTTATCATTTACCGCTCATTCTTTTTACCCCCTTCTCACCATAAAAACCCCTTTTACTCCTCATTTTCATTTTTACAAACTCTCATCTCTCTGAAGACCTCCGGCGAAACTTGCAAGTATTTCCACTCTTCTTCTTCAAACTTCTCAAATGGCTTCTGTAACACCATAAAAATAGGGGTTAATTTAAACCTGAATAAATGCGGAGTAATCAAGACTAACATAAACAAATCACCCAAAAGGGAAATAATTGTATGGCGTTTACATTACAAGAACAAGAGAAAAGGAACCCAACAACCTACTAATCTAGTCCAACTATATCTAGATTAAGATCGGGCGTTTCCATTTCACTTCCAAAACTACACTATCACTATACCAAATGTACGCCTCTATATGCCACCAAAAATGCTACATCTCTTCTTGAGTCTCCACTCAAACCCGAGGAGTCCCACCGCTAGAATGACCTGTTATACATGTCATTTTAAAAAAAAAGTGTTAGGCTAAAGCCAACTGAGATCAAACGTTTATATTGAGAAATTTGTAAATTCTAAATGAGATAATTTAAGAAAAGCCAGTGGAATAAATATAAATAAATCGTAGCTTGCATACAAATACTTCTTGGGTTGACGGTGGAGACCCGCTTATTGACATAAGTGGCATAACACAAAATTAAGCCACTTGACATGCTAGTAAAACCAAACACATAATAAAATACACACAACGGATGTTAGGCTCAGTATCTTTAAACGTACACCCACGGAAAGTCAACTTCAACCACATAGGGTCCTTACGTTGAGATCCTCATCCAATATTGTGTACAAGCACGTAGGACTTATACCCTATCCGATGCCTAAACGTTCCTCGACGTGGAAAACTAGTGTTCCATCATCGGAAGTAATGATACAAATAAATATGGGGTCATGACGCTCAATGCAATCAAATAGTCAAACCAATGCCAACAAGACCAACCAATAGCTCCAACAAATAAATTGCCCACAAATGTACTAGAAAACAAGAATCCATATAATTACTCACGTAACTCCAAGAGGTTCCAAAATAATACTTTGAATAGTATTTCCACAGATTAAATCAAATTTACTCAAGTTCTCAATTCATAAATATACATCCATATCCCAAAACCCTAGTTTTGATTTCGAAGTATTTAATTTTGAGATTAGAGGAAAAACATGATTCCCATGTGCAAGCCTACAAATAGTTTATAGACATAAGTTTCTTAACCATAAACCCTACTCATTCACATAAACCCCAAAATCTCCAAAGTTAGGTTTTGGTGAAACTCACACAAATCAAGTAAATCAAAATGGAGATGTTTAGTAGGTTAAAATCCACATTTTAACATGTATAAAGTTTATAAAATGAGAATGAACTCACCTTGTAGGGTTGTATCTTAAAACCCTAAAATCTAAGTAACTAATGAGATGAGTAGGGAGCTTGAGGAGACTTGGAATTGCTCAATAAATGCTCAAGGAACCATAAGATGTCATAAATGGTCAAAGGATTTGTGGTAGATGGAAAACATTAATGGTGAGGGAGGGTTCGAGATGATATTTACCAGATCCTTGGACAGAAAATCATATTACAAATGTCTTAATTCGGTATTGTGAAGAAGAAAATCGAGCTGTACATTTAAATAACCCTCTGAGCATGGTCGCGACATTGCCCTGCGACTATGGTCAGGGCATAGTCGCTGGTCATAGTCTCCCGCGTCCCCACCCTTACGGTACGTCTTTTTTGCGGCAATCCTCCACGACAATGACCTGATGTCACAGTCGCAGTCATTGTCGCCCCCTCTTGACAACCCATGGTACCAAATGTGTGACTATGCCTAGCGACAATGACCTTGTATCATAGTCGTTGGTGGTGTACCGAGTTTACTTTTCCACCAGATTCTGATTTCACGAACGATACTCGAACAAAATAAGATTAAGGCAATAAATCTAAAAGGGATTAAGGTTCCAAAAATCAAGGCACCCTCAAACCCAAAAGGAAATTATTATTAGTTTATGGGTCTTACAATCCTCCCCACCTCGGAACGGATTTCGTCCCCGAAATCCCGACTACCAAAACAATTGGGGATATTGACGCTTCATGTCTTCCTCCGACTCCCAAGTCACATTGGCACCGCGATGGTGCTTCCATTGCACTCTTACCATTACGACCTCTTTGTGCTTCCATTGCACTCTTCCATTGCAATCTTACCATTACGACCTCCGATAATGGTATGACACTTTCTTCTTCCGTCAAACACTTCCGTTGATAACACACATAGAACGTAGGGTGGATTCCGTCCATCTCCGGTGGCAAATCTAACTTGTAGGCTTGTAGTCCAATGTGCACAATAATGGTAAACGGTCCAAGAAAACGGGGACTCAACTTCCCGCGTTTTCAAAACCGTATTAAGCCTTTCCATGGGGACACCTTCAACATCACACAGTCTCCCACTTGGAACTCCACCGGCCATCTCTTCTTGTCGGCATTGTTGGTTCTAAGTGTTCAAGAATGATTATAAAATAATATTGCCGGTAATTTATGATCCTATAGGGTCACACCAAAAACAAGTAGACACCTAATTAATATTTATAAGAATTCGATTCTTGATAAATATTAATAATTCTTGAAAATTATTATTAAATGTGATACATAATAATTGATGCAAATAAAAGATTCTAGTTTATTTATAATATAATGGGCTCATATGTAACTAGAATTAAAAGAGGGACTTATAGTGATAAAGTTTGAATTGTTAAAGTTATGATTTTAACTATTCAAACTAAGGGGACCAAGAGAGAAAGTCTTGCATGGTCAAACTTTAAACTAGATGGTTTAAAATGAAAAATTGCATGGTTAGACCCATTTTTATTGGTGGACTTGATGGTTTTGGAAAACCATCAAAATTGAAACCATGGAATATGACAATAAAAAGTGGGTCTTACAAGATGATTTGGTGGTGGCTTTTTATGATAAAAAAATAAAAGAAAGATGCCATCTCTATTTTTCTCTCCAAGAAAACTCACAATCACCACCACCATTTTGATGTGGTTTTTGTCTTCTACAAAATCTATAGATTAGATTCTTGGTAGAAGAACCTCTTTTGCATCATCAAGAAGGAACTAGCATTCCACAAAGTGTTGGAGCTTGTTGATGGATACCGATAGAGGAACTCTACGTTGGGTTCTACCATCATCATCAACGATCAACCTCCCATGAGGATCCAAAGTCTTCAAAGGTTGTAGTTACAACCTTTTATTTTCAAGTTAAATCTTTACATGCATGTAACAAGATCCTATTGTGGGAGTTAAAATTTGTTTAATTTTGTTTATGTTCAAATTTTTATTTTGCTTCCGTTGCTCAAAAATTATTTTGTGGTTTTTGAAACTCTCTTTTGAACGTAAAATCCCAACAGGCATAACTCTTTTGTCGATCTTACGCCACCTTCAAACGTTCCCGAGTGACTTTGATTTTTTCGGTCGTTTCTTGCACGATTTCCGGCCCAGAAAATTGCTTTCCGCCCGCCTCTAACCAACATACGGTGGTTCTACACTTTTTCCCGTACAAGGCTTCAAATGGTGCCGCTCCAAGGCTAGAGTGGTAACTGTTGTTGTATGCAAACTCCACCAAAGGTAATTGAGTATCCCAATTTCCACCGAAATCGATCACGCAAGACCTTAACATGTCTTCCAAAGTCTGAGTCGTCCTTTCACTCTGTTCGTCCATCTATGGGTGGTATGTCGTACTCAGATTCACCCGCGTACCCAACTCTTGATGCAAAGCTCCATAAAATCTTTATGTAAACCGGCTATCACGATCGGAAATGATAGACAAGTGTATACGATGTCTAGAGACCACTTCATCAATATAGAGTTTTGCCAACTTATCCATTGGCAATGTTTCCTGCATCGCAAGAAACTAAGCACTCTTAGTCAAACGATCTACAATCACCCAAATTGTGTCATTACCTCTTAACGTCTTCAGTAATTTAGTCATGAAGTCCATGGTAATCGTGTCCCATTTCCATTCGGGTATTTCCAAGGATTGTAAGCTCCCTTAAGGTCGTTGATGCTCGACCTTCATTTACGAACAAGTTACACACCGCTCTACATAGTGCGCCACGTCTAACTTCATGATCAACCACCAATAGTGTAACTTCAAGTCTCTAAACATCTTTGTGATTCCCAGGTGGATAGAGTACTTGGACTTGTGAGCATCTTCCAAAAGTAGCTCCCGATTTCCTCCGATCTTTGGCACCCACACGCGCCCATTGTAATATTTGATTCCAGCTATCATCTGACAAAAGTAGTTGTTGCTTGGTCATCACTTCATCTTTGAGATTTTCCACCAACAAGGCTTCGACTTGTGAAGCTTTAATCCTCTCCATGAGACTTGACAACAATTCAATCCTCGCAAGCTTGGATCGAAGTCTCCCACTATATTCTTTCTGACTTAATGCATCGGCCACTACGTTTGTTTTACCTTGATGGTAGAGCAATTCACAGTCGTAATCCTTAAGCCATTCCAACCATCACCTTTGCCTCATATTAAGCTCTTTTTGATCGAAGACATATTACAAACCTTTGTGGTCTGTATACAAGGTACACTTTGTGCCATAAAAATAGTGTCGCCACAACTTCAACGCGAATACTACCGCCACTAGCTCCAATTCATGAGTGGGGTAATTCTTCTCGTTCACCTTTAGTTGCCTCTACGCGTAGGCGATCACCTTTCCTCTTTGCATGAGCACGCACCCCTAGACCCATCTTGGATGCATCGCTATACACCATAAAATCCTCCGATCCTTCTGGAAAGGATAAAATCGGAGCTTCACATAACTTCTTTTGCAATGTCCAAAACGCCTTCTCTTGAGATTCAATCCAGACGACCTTCACATTATTTTTGGTTAAAGCTGTCAATGAAAAAGCAATCTGGGAGAAATCTTGAATGAATCTTCGGTAATAACCCGCCAAACCCAAAAAGCTTCGGATCTCGAATGGACTCTTAAGAGGTTCCCAATTCATCATGGCTTCAATTTTGGCGGGATCCACCATCACGCCGTCTCTTGTGACTATGTGCCCCAAGAGTTTCACTTCTTTCAACCAAAATTCACATTTGGAGAATTTAGCATATAACTTCTCCTTCCTCAAAACTTCTAAGACCTCGCGAAGGTGTTGCACATGTTCGGATTCGTCCTTGGAATATATAAAAATATCGTCGATGAACACGATAACCGACTTATCAAGAAATGGTCGGCATACGCGGTTCATTAAGTCCATGAACACCGCCGGGGAGTTCGTTAATCCAAAAGGCATCACCAAGAACTCGTAGTGCTCGTAGCACGTCCTAAAAGCCGTCTTTAGGATGTCGTCTTCCTTGGCCTTCACTTGGTGGTAGCCCGAACGTAGATCGATCTTAGAGAAGCATCCGGCTTCTTGAAGTTGGTCAAACATGTCATCGATCCTAGGGAGTGAATAATTATTTTTCACGGTTACCTTATTTAGCTCCCTACAGTCTATGCACATCCTCATTGTGCCATCCTTCTTCTTCACGAATAAGACCGGCGCTCCTCAAGTCCCTGTAATTGTGGCCAGGCTTGCCACACTTGAAACAGGTTTCGGGCCCTGTGTTACAAGGATCGAAGTGTTTTCTTCAACACTTGGAGCACCATGGGATCTCACGTCTAGGACCGGTTCCCCGCAGATTGTTGTTGAATTGCTTTGGTCTGTTGGAGGGTACAAAACTTCCCTCCCATCTTCTATTCTCGACTACTTTACCTCTCTCCACCTCGTTAAAACCATAGGAATATTCCACCAATTGAGCTTCTTCGATCGCCTCTCGAAGGGTAGAGGCCTTGGCTACTTGCACCATGTTCATCATCTCGGTTGGTAGGCCCTTGATGTAGGCCTTGATCTTATCTTTCTCAGTCTGGACCAAATGTCCCACCAAACCCAGCTTGTCCATGAATAATTTGTTGTACTCCTTTACTGACAAATTCCCCTTCTTCAAACTCTAGAACTCGTCAATGATCCGGTACATTTCCCTTTCATTGCATTATTCCTCACGTACTTTCCTCTTGAATGTTTCCCAGTCTAGTTTGGCCAATACGGAGGCCTTTAGAGACATGGAATAGATGTTCCAACATGTGAGGGCCGCCCCTCATAACATTTGAGAACCAAATTTCACCTTCTAGCTCTCCCCACATTCACTTGTCCATAAAGCTTGTTCCATCTCTCGGATCTAATTCAAGCAAATTATTGGATCATCATTTCCCTTGAATTCGGGTGGCTTACAGCTCAATCACATTCTCTGTAACTGTCTCATGCCTGCGGTTGTTAGTGTCTCTATCTTCGAGTAACTTCAAGAACATCTCTTGTTGTTAGGCCATAGCCGCGTTCATGGCCTGCATCATCCGATCCATTATTCTTGACTCTGAGTTACCTCTTCCATTATTGGCTCAGATGTGGCTATATTGCGTCGGGGTATATGATCAACCCTTCCGCCCAAAACATTCTGCTGGGGTGGGGGCAATTCATCCGCAGTTACTCTCGGTTGGTCTGCCGTGGATGTCGTCGCGTCATGGCCATCCGACCTATTTCTAGTAGTAACCATTTAGTCCGCCACACATGCGAATATAGGGATGAGAAATAGACTATCAGAATTAAACACAAGGAAACGTACTACTACATTCATCAATTGTCATAACAACAGTAGATCAAGCATACTCACGTAAAAAATCTTCATAATAACGTAAGCTAAGTGAAATTATGAACATATGATACGCAAGAATTCTCGTTACCATAAATATACATCCATATCCCAAAACCCTAGTTTTGATTTCAAAGTATTTAAGCTTGAGATTAGAGGAAAAACATGATTCCCATGTGCAAGCCCATAAATAGTTTCAAGACATAAGTTTCTTAACCATAAACCATACTCATTCTCATAAACCCCAAAATCTCCAAAGTTAGGTTTTGGTGAAACTCACACAAATCAAGTCAATCATAATAGAGATGTTTAGAAGGTTAAAATCCACATTTTAACATGTATAAAGTTTATAAAAAGAGAATGAACTCACCTTGTAGAGTTGTAGCTTAAAACCATAAAACCCAAGTAACTAATGAGATGAGAAGGGAGCTTCAAGAGACTTGGACTTGCTCAATAAATGCTCAAGGAACCCTAAGATATCATAAATGGTCAAAGGATTTGTGGTAGATGAGTATCGTTGGTCCTAGTCTCCCGCGTCTCCACCTTTACAGTACGTCTTTTGTGACAATGCCCCGCGACAATGACCTGATGTCACAGTCTCGGGAATTGTCGCCCTTTCTTGACACCCTATGGTACCAAACGTGCGACTATGCCTAGCGACAATGACCTTGTGTCATTGTCACGATCATAGTCGCTGATGGTGTACCAAGTCCACTTTTCCACCAGATTCCGATTTCATGAAAGATACTCCAACAAAATAAGATTAAGGCATTAATTCTAAAAGGGATTAAGGTTCCAAAAATCAAGGCACCCTCAAACCCAAAGGGAAATTATTATAAGTTTCCAGGTCTTATAGCTTCTCCATCACAATCTGGTGAGAATTCACTCCTGCCGCCATGAAATGAAGGTGACCAACAATCTGACATTGTTGAACAAACCATCAATTCCATTTCACCAATCTTTCACTGAAACCTAACAACCATTACGTTGTTTTGAACACTCAAGCCTTCTCAAAAGAATATGAACCCCTCATTCTCTTACTGAAAAATCACTTCATTACCAAAGCACTGACAATGAACATAAGTGACATTCCAGAGACATACGTCCAACAATATTGGCAAAGTTGCCGATATGAAGAAGAACTCTCCGCTATTGTTAGGTATGCTACAGACCCTGGAGTGAACAAAATCATTGAACTTGGAAACAATAGAAGATTGATTTCCTATACCTTTGGACTATCCACCAGGACCAAACTAAACATAGTTCACTATGCCGCAGAACTAAGCGATGAGGAACTTGTGGTCTTCCTTGCTTTCATTGGCTATGGAAAATCCATTACCAAAAGAATTGATTTTAGAAGACAATTTTTGCCACCAATTTGGAATGTGCTTTTCTCAATTCTAAACCGATGTCTGACTGGAAAGATAGGGAGTCCAGACCAAACAAGCCACAACATCCTTGCCATAACGTATGGGATAAACTTTGATCTCCCACTAGACTATGCAAGACTAATCCTCAGAGAAATGGTAGGAACTATGGTAAAGAAGAAAGAATATCAGGACAGAGGTAAAGCACCTTTCTCTTTAGTATTCCAAAGGTTCATCTCTATGCTTCTAGGTGATGATTTCATCGAGAAGCTCCCTATAACTGAAAACGTTGTTAGAATCCATGGCAAGACAACCCACAAACCAATAATTATTGCTTTTGGATACCCAAATGCACACCCTTACCTAAGAAGATGCTTGAATACCTAGGTAGAGAAGATATGAGGGCTTATAGACATGGAAACATGACTCCAGAACCAAGTCCTATAACCCCTCCACGCATAAATTTGAACCCCGGTGAGCTTGTAATGGTGTTTAGGACTGAACTTCCAGAGGGTGCACAAGGTGGAGCCCAGGAGAAAGATAGAGAGAGAGTAGAACAGAGGGAAGATAAAGAGAGTGGGGAAGGGCAGAGAGAGGAAAAGAGAAAGAAGGAAAAGAAAAAGAAAAACCAAAAGAGGACCGCAGAGGAAGAGGTCCCAATCACTGAAGTGGACAAGAGAAAAGAGGCAGCAGAACCCCCAAAACAAAAAGAAGTGAAAAAGAAAAGAAAGCTGAGAAAGAGGGTTGTAGAGGAAGAAACCACAATTCCACACGCTTCTGTATCTAAAATACAAAAGGTACAAGCCATTGATCAAGAGAGGGAACCTGCAGAGGAGGAACAACCTCTGCAGAGGAGAAGGGGGGGACTGAGGAAGGTTGTGATTGAGGAACCTGAGGAACCTCAGATAACCAAAGAGGAGGTAAGGGAAAAAGTGGCACAAATAAATGAACCTCCATAGAGCCCCATTGCTTTGGCTGCTGAAATTGCAAAAGATGTCTTGGAATGACTAAGTCTATTGGCTACAAGGGAAGAGCCTCAGAAGGCACTACCCGAGGCTCTTGAAAATCTAGCCAACCTCTATGAGGAGTCCCCTACCCCACCATAGGTTCATTCTACACCTCTGGTGAAAACCACAAAAGCTCAAGAACCATTCGTAGAAATGGTTACGGTGGAGAATTTTGATGAAGAAGAAGAAGAGAGAGATAGAGAAAGAGAGAGAAAACAAACGGAGGTGGAGTTAGAAGGTGAAAAGATGCCTCAAAAGGCACACAACCAAACCCCACTCCTATTGCAAGCGACATTACTAGTCCTGCCGGTCTAGTGAAGCAGACTATTGAAGAAGGGGTGCACACCCCAAACCCTAACCCAGCCGACCGGACAAATGTTATTCCTTCATCCTCTACTCCAATCATCCAAGGGGAACCTACTCCCATCACATCCTCTCAAAAGGATGCTGGTGCAGATATAAGTATTCAGTTGCCACAGAACACGACACTGCCACACACAGAGGCATATGTTGCCTTTGCCACACACGAGGGACCAACCCAAGGTTGTTCAGAGCAACCAGAGAGTACGCACAATGATGGGGCTCTAGACCAGCCCCAGAGTAAACTCCCTTTCTCAGTATTGGAAGACTCTGAATCTCCAATAAATGACGACACAGACGGAACATTGTCAGAATCTTCATCTGCTGAAGAAGTTCAAGGGCGTGATGGAAATCCTCCAGAGCCCGACATCAAAACAGGCTCTGTAGATGTCATAGGAACAACAGATAAATCTAGATCATGTGTTGACCAGAGGTTACCCAAGATTCATTTGTTACAAAGGCTGAGTTCCAGGCCTTTGCAATCCTTATGAATCAAAAATTCGGTGAGTTGCAAAGCTTGGCCACCCACATTGAAGGAAAAATCATATACATTGAGGGACTCTCAAATCGAGTAGGCGACACCTACACTGAAGTGTGCTCTCTACGCCAAAAGACCGATGCTCATAATGACAAAATCGCAGAGCATTTAGAGCACCTTCAAAAAGCTTCAGAACAGAACCATGCAAAGCTACAGAAGCTAACCACTACCTCTGCCAACTCAGTCATGCAAGAACAATTTTCTCAGCTTGCAGAGGTAGTGAAGGCCAACACTTAGCCAATCAAGTGCTTGGCAGAAATAGTCAATCAGAATAATAAGGCCTCTACATCCCCTGCCAGTACTTCGAGTACAACCGAAGAAGTGTTAAAGAAGCTTCTCACAGAGATGGGAGTGGCTCTACTGACGAAAATGCATAAGATTGGTGATGACTTCACCAATAAAGCCAACACTGCTACAGAGTCAATCAAGAAAAACGTAGCTCTGATGAAGTTCATAACAGATTACGAGATCAACAAAGTCATGCTCGCATTAGGTGATATAGTGACCCTAATCGAAAAGTCTGTTAAGACTAATCTAAAGCCAGAGGGTCATAAGAAGAAAAAGAAGGCACCCTCTTCTTGCCAAACAGAGACATATCAGAAGAAGAAGCATGATGACCAAGCACCAGATGGCTCTGGCCCTTCGGCTCATCATGATGGGGAAGCTCTGCCACCATTAACAGCCAAACCAATATCATCATCTCCTTTAATATCTATACCAGTGAGCTCAGAGGCAAACCCTCAGAAGAAAACAACTGCCACCTCTACAACTCACACTCCCACCAAAGTCCAAGTATGTCAAAGCACTGCAGAAGCCCCCAAGGCCAAACCAACCGCAGAAGACAAGGGGAAGGGGATAGCCACAAAGGTACAAAAGTCTAAGCCAAAACCCCAACCCAATACCGAAAAGTTGATGAAGAGTGCATTTGAATTTTTCATCACTCCTAAGACTGAAGAAAAAGACTGGGCCTTTGGTTTAGAACCTCTGTCGATGATCCCAATCCTTGAACCCTCTACCAAACCTTCTAAGGATCGATTCACCCAAATACTACAAGGAATGGATGCTTTAAGAAAACCAATTCCACCCCCTCTGCCAAAGAAGGATATGGAAGAAGTAGTCTACAAGTATCTCTACAGCTAGGGGATCAACGACATGTTACCAGAGCCTACCCTCAAACTGGACATCATCGCAAAACTAACTAATAAGTTCTACAGGGAAAAGGCACAAAATGAAGAGCAATCCTTCTTATACTCCGACATTAAAGAGGTTCTGGGGATCAAGTTTTTGCATACTCACTGTAAAAATTCTACTACTCCCAGTACTTCATTTGAAGGGAAGATGGGACTGAGATGAAATTCACAGATGCAGATCTAAGGAATCATCACCCCTTCGACCTATCAGAGATTTATACTTGGACAGAGGATAGATTTGGCTAGAGGCAAGAAAATAAGAAGGCACACTTAACGATCAAGAACATCATGCGGGAAAAGCTATTGCACTTTAGTCTACTCAACTTTCAAGTCACTCTGGACTTAGGCGTGAAAAAGATCCAGATCACAGCACCCAATAATCACTGCCAAGTCTTTGCCAATATTTCACCAAACTCAATCATCACTCAACCCCAACTTGGCAACGTGTACCTAGATCCTCAAGGCTATAAGAAAATCTTCATAGGGCTTGAAAGCCAAAAAATACTCAACCCAATCCCTTCTATTCTTCAAGAAAGAACTCCTAGACTGCAGAGGCACCAAACTTGTCAACTTTGAAGCTGCAGATCAATTGATAAAAGACATCGATGCATCTCTCAGGTTTAAAAACATGTGTGCCTTCTTTTACAAAAAAACTAAAGAAGGAGGGAGGATGGGTTTCGAAGATAAATGCTTTTCCAGACACCAAAATATAGGCTATGATGACATGTAATATTTTGTTTCACTTATGTACTTTTTCAGTGATCTTTTGTAAATGCCTTCTAGCATCAAGCTTCAATGAAAACATCTTTTTATAGAGGTTGAGTTCATTTCACCTCTTGTTCTTGTTTAGCCTAAGTACCTAACGTCCACAAATTTTATTTTTCAATACTTGGGGGGAGATTGTTAGCTCCAATAGTCCAATTATAGAAGTATTGAGAAATAGGCTAAGTACAAGAACTGCAGAAGACCTTCTGCCGGATACACCAAGTCTCTCAAATAGCACTGATCAGAACCTTTGTCGACTACTTCTCGAGAAGGACTTAACCAGAAGATCACCTTCAGGGCACAGAGCCTTTGTGCAAGCAACCTCTTGGAGTAGAAGACTTGTGCATTCCTGAAGATAAATGATCATATGCCTCTCACGTGCCTCTACTGTACGAAGATCCTGAAGATCAAATAGTACACCCACGATGGATTAATTTCCAAGTGTCATTCGATTATGGGTGACAGCTTTTTGTATGTACCATTTGTGTGCTCCATAATCTCTATATGCATCACAGCATACAAATTCACACACGCCTGATTTCTAGAGTGAGAGTATTGTAGAGAGAAAACTACACACAGTAGTGTGTCTTCTTGGTGTAACTTTGAAGGTGAATGAAGATAACTTGTTGAGTAAATCCTTTCCATTATTCTTGTTATCTTTATCGCTTGTGTGTGTGAATCTACCAAACTGATCAAACCACTTTATGCTATAAAACGCTTCCGCATATTATTTGTTTGCATATTTGGGTTTGATATATCATTGTTGAGTAAAACTGGGAAACAACAATCTTTATAAATCAAAGCAAATATATTCGTGATCTCCTCAAGAAATTTAATTTTGAAAATTGTTCTTGCATGAAAACTCCAATGGCACCACCTCTAAAAATTCATGTTGATCCCGATGGAAAATCGGTCGATGTCACAAATTTTAGTTGGATGATAGGCTCTCTTCTCTATCTTACTGCTAGCAGACCTAATATTATGTTTTCTACTTGCCTATTTGCGCTTTATCAAGCCAATCCTATGGAATCTCATTTGGCTGCTGTAAAACGCATTTTTCGGTACCTTAAACGTACCATGAATCTAGGTCTTTGGTATCCCAAGGACTCAGGTTTTGATCTATTTTGGTATTCAGATTCTAACTTTGCAGGATCTAAAGTTGATAGGAAAGGCACAACAGGAAGCTGCCAATTACTTGGTGGAAACTTGGTTAGCTAGTCCAACAAGAAACAACATTCGGTTTCCACTTCTACTGTTGAGCCTGAATATGTTGCAGCTGGGAGTTGATGTGCTCAAATCTTGTGGATGAAGAATCAACTTCAAAACTACAACCAACACTACTCCAAAGTTCCAATACTCTATGACAACGCAAGTGCAATAGTTATTGCGAACAATCCTATTCTTCACTCTAGATCCAAGCATATTGACATCAGATATCACTTCATCAGAGATCACATCATAAAAGGTGATATTGAACTACACTTCATCCCAACTGATCTTTAGTTAGCCGATATTTTCACAAAACCTCTTGATGAATCTCGATTCAATTTTCTGATAGGAGCACTAGGTATGTTAAATCTTGATCAGTAAAAAAAACAAATTCTGATAGGAGCACTAGGTATGTTAAATTCTCTTCACAAAACCTTCGGTTGATATACTCTTTGGCAAATCCAACCTTAGTCTAAGTGTTGTTTCAATCTTCGCCAACTCTAATATTCGGCTAAGGGTTCGGTTAGACTTCTTTCGGCTAGTATCAACTAGCCGAACAACCTCTCCTCGGATAATCTTCTTTCGCCTAGTCTCAACTAGCCGAACAAGCTCAACCTTGCGTTTACCTACCGAACTTTTCTTCGATCTTTGATTCTTACCAAAACCTTTTCGCCTATTCCACACTAGCCGATTATTCACTCTTCGGCAACTCCAACCTTCGGCTAAGTGTTGTTCAGTCTTCGGTAACCCCAATCTTCGGTAGATCCACCCTCGGCTACTCTTTTATGGCCGATCCTTGTTCTTCGGTCAATCGACCTTTCCTCTTTCGGCTAGTACTCTTTCGGTAGAACACTAGCCGCATACGTTTTTTTATCTTTATCCATTTGTGGTTTCATCATGACGTGAACCATGTCATGTGTCAGGGACATGACCCTCCCACTTCCCCACCATCTCAAAAACGGTCGGCCACTTCTGTCCTTTCGACTGCCACAATAATTATTTCCATAACACCCTAAACCCTATCACCTATAACCTATTATCAACCATTTCTATTCCGACCATATTTAAACTCCCTTCATCCAATTATCGTTTACATTACCACCTTCCTCAACCTCAAGAATTCTCTCGTTCTTCAATGGCGTCTTCCACAACTCTCACCAAGGCCTCTAAGTCGAGCAAAACTGAACCACTCACGCGAGACTTGTTGATTTTTCCGTCATGAAATCACACGACTCGCTTTGAGCTTAATCCATCGAACCAGAAATTCAACCATGTATATCTCTTTCTTCAACGATCACCTCTTCAACATTCTTTCACTGCCAACCACAAGATGAGCAAACTGCTCCTTGGGAACTTTTGGCTCACCTGTGTGTACGATCCCACCAATTACTCCATTTCTGCTTCGATATTGACTGATGAGGAGGGTCACGACCTCACATTTGGTTGTGAAGATGTGAGGGCGGCTCCCGACTTCCCAATTTTTCTATCATCTAACGTGTTCCCTACCGGTAAGGAACACGAAGAGGTAGTTGATGATCTCAACTATCTCTATGAAGACAAAGATCGGGGTACTGGGACTCTTCTCCGCAAGAATATGGGGGGAGTCTGGAACTTCTTTTTCTCACATCTCATCCATTGTCTTTCCTGAAAGACGACCGGTTAGGACCAATCCTCGTCCTACCTCACTTAGTTGGCTCATACCCTTATGTTCTAAAGATGAATCGACTTTGCTCGATTCTTCTTCAATGTTATCGTCACGGTGATCTCTCTGCCCTGGCGTCCACAAGTGGCTTTTCCCTGCTTTCTCCCTTTAATAATCAACTATAAGTTGAAAGCCACTATTGAGGCCGATTCGAAGCTACTGGAGCCAAAGATCATCTACGACTTCTCTGCTCCCAAAGTTGGGAAGCAAATTCTGAAGAAAGGCCAGTCCTTTACCGACCGGCCACTGACTCTAAGTATGATTTCTTTTGCTCTTGCTCTTAATCCGGAGTGGGGAGCACCTTCAGCATCTTCGGCTACTCAGTTGAAGGATCTGTCGATTGCTCCTTCTTCGGTGGCCCTCAAATCCCCTCCCCGAGCAACATCGGTGGCAAATTGGACAAAAATCAAAGACCACTAGTTCCACTACACTTGCTCTACTGACTCTGCCACCGAAAGCACCTTTAGTGGCTACCCAGGTCAAACATCCTTCTTCTCAAAAGTGGATGAGCTCCACGTCCCCTCCTAAGTCTCATCCTAAGAGACTTAGGAAACCTTTCTTGGCCAAGCCTCCTACTCCACCAACCAGTGGTTGAAATTCTCCTCTCTAGGCCAGGGGAATCTGCTATGCTATCAGCCGCCACCTTCGTACCCTTTCAACAAGGTGCGATTATACAAAAGGGAACCTCTACAAAACCCTCATCGGCTTACTCCTTAGTCGATGAGGATGACTTGGACACCTCCCTAGTCCAGGGCCCCTCATCTCCACCGCACAACCTTTCACCCAGGACTCATAGTCCTGATGATTTTGCACGATCCAAGTAAGGATCGGTCACTCTAGGGGTCGATTATGAGGATCCAACACGATTTCTCGAATTTCTACTTGGTGACACTGGTTCTAAGTCTCCCTCTCGGCTTGACTAGCATTTTATTGAAGTACGGGATCCGTCCCCGGCTAAAAGCAAAGAAGTTTCTACCACCCCCACCCCGAAAACCATCCCTCCAACCACACCATCCTACCGAAATTCCCCCAGCCGACCCCCACGAAAACCCCCTATCCGACCACCAAGAAATTCCCCCAGCCGACCCCCAATAAATCACCCCAACCGAAAGATCAACCGACCTTTTCACCCCAAACCTCCCCAAAACACTCCCCCAAGACTCACCATCAGAAACCCCTTCCTCAAATTCCTCCCCCGATTTACCTTCTCACTACCGACCCCTTCCTCATAGCCGAACCTTACCTCATCACCCGCCAACCCCAACCTCTTTCCACCCCTTCACCTCTTCGGCTACACCTTCAATACATATCTCCCAACACCCTCTCTCCATTCCCAATGATGTGTTTTCCGATATTATTGACATCAATCGGCAGCACAGGCTACTCGGTGGTCAGCTGATCTTGCTTCTGGCCGAATTTGACAGGTTCACGGCTGCAACTGGTCATCGGGTGACCGTTCTAGAGCAAAATGCTCTTCGGGAGGATTAACTCGCTTGAGATCTTGCCAACAACAATATCTCCCTTGATGATCTCCTTAGGATCATTAAGGAGAAAAATGTTGAGGTTCAGAGGATTCAAACCGACTTATTTCGGTGTATGGATGTCATGGCCCAGGACATCTCTCATATGACTGAGCCTCTCCTATCTTCAGTCGGTGCCATAAACACTCGGCTAGAGCAGATCCTCTCCTCTCACCTGAACCTTTCCCTATCTCTTGTTTCCCTCAAGGCCTCTAATGATGCAAGGGATAGGGAACTAGAGTTCTTGAAGGCCAAGGTCCTCTCCCAGGACTTAGTAAATTCGAAGATCCTAGACTCTCTTGACAGCCTTCATCGAAAAGTTGATATGTCGTCGGCCTCTGTCTCCAAATCTCGGACAGAGGAATGGGACATTGATCTTGGCGATGCAGTTTTCGAAGATGATGATGAAGATTGCCTTCGCCGCTTGGATCGGTAGATGGGTCGTGTGTTGACTCATCTCGGCGTTTCTTCTCCTTCGGCCGCTGAGGGGGAGAAACCTGTTGAGGGGGAGAATCCAACCCCTCAAGTCACTATTTCTAGTGTCCAAGTTGAAGCGAAGGGAACCGACAGATCAACTCCTACCAATTTGGCTGAAGAATAGGGAACCGACCAATCGGCTCCTACCGACCAGATCGAAGAATCAGCGGGGGGAGCTCACAAAGACAAAGGAAAGCAGCCAATGTGTCCCGAAGAAAAGGCAACCGACTTAAGAATAAGAAAACAAGAATGGAACAAATGAACTCTGAGGTCGGATGTTTTAAAACTTCAACCACCCCCAAAGATTGTATCCTATATGGGGATGATCGACGAAATCAAGGCAGCCGAGCTAGCTGAAAAAGCCTTTGATGAAACACAAGATCTTGCTCAGAAGCTTGCCGAAGAAGAGGCTAAGGAAGCCAAACTTACTGAAGATTCGATCGTAGCTCAAAAATTGGAGCTTGGAAGTTTGGAGAAGTCGGCTAGAGAATCTGATGAGCAAAAAGCCAGGTGTATCCGTTGGTACAAATAGTCCTTAACTGGACGACATGAAAGATCCCCAATCTCAAGTGTTCGAATCTCGGGGCCAAAATCTGTAAAGGAACCGATATGGGTAATGATAACACAAGAGAATAGGACAAGCCAAAGTGACAATCTGGAATGGTTAATGGCATATAGTCTTAGTGAATGGTTCAAAATTATCAACATTTTGAAGAAGAGTAGAAGTGCCTACAAAGACCAAGTCTTGGATCACATCAACTCCCTTCAGAACAGGATGAAGTCCTACCGAACCAAGTACTGAATTGAACACTCGGCGGCTGAAAGTGAATTCATTCAAAAGCTCAAAATCGATCATCATTCCTCTTCCACCTCCAAGTCTAAGTCTCGATAGGTGAAGAATGAGGCGTCTTTCAAGAAATAGCTAAGGAAGGAAAGGTCCCAAAGACTTCCAACCTTGACCTTTCTTTGCCTACTCTCATGCCTCATCCCTCTACCACGGTTATCCTCGAGTTGGCATTTGGTATCTTCTTCAACGATGGCTTCGGCTAAATCCGCTTCTTTAGAGTTGATCAAATCCATATTGCCGATCGTCTTTTTCTTACTGGAATTCTTCAGATCATTCCGATGGGCCTCATGCAGTTTCTTTCTTCAAGGAAGTAACCGTTAAGCTGAAGAAGAGAGACTACATACCAGATGGTCCGTTTAAATAAACTTAGTTTCTTTTCCCTTGCATTTAAATTGTACTTGAATTTCTTTTGTTCTTGTCTTGTACTCAAACTTATGAGATTAATACAACTACAAATTTTTCATAGTAAGCATTGTAAATAGTTTATTCTTTAATTCTTTTATACCTATAAATGTCGGATACCTTAAAAACTCCAAAAAGAAACAAAAAGAATAGTCTATGTGACAAAGAACCCAAAAGAGTAAATTAGGGTCAAAATGCACTATTCATTTTCTTACTCTTTTATTTGAAGTATGGGATATCATCAAATATGGGGAGATTGTTGGGTCATCAAGGATTTGAAGATGGCCTCCCTTTCGGCTTATATTTGAACATCCTTTGTACTTATATTTTTTCAAGGTTGTTTGCAATAGTTTTGTCATGCTTCAAAAGATCGGTAAAGTCGAAGACCAACCGAAATCAGTAAGAAGTAAACCTTCAGATGCAAATCAAGATAAACTTCCAAAAACAATAAAGTTATCTACTTTAATATAGGACGCCTTTAAGAGAGACCAGTCTAGGTACAGTCTAGGTACACAAAAGCTAAGGTAGTGAGAACTGTCATGTAAGGTAAATTTGGGAATACATCTGGCCAGTGTAATTGGAAATTTACAGGTACATGTATGTGCTTAAATTGTCTTATTATTCGGAGTTGTGGTTGAGCTTTTGTTATATGTGGTTATTTCTGCTCTTGCCATGTCAAGAAGATCACTCAGGAATAGGCCAATGCTGGTTGAGGACATAATCTAACCAATGAGGTCCATGTTGATGGTCCGGTAGACCCACCTAGGCAGATGGTTACCCATGGAAGGGGAAGGGGTCGAGAGAGAACACCTCGATAGGCTACAACCCAAGTTGAGGAAGCTACCATGGGGACCAAGGTCGGGCAGGGATACACACGCCTCGTATAGTAGGGCGAGAAGTGCTGAGATACCGGTGGAGATAGAGGTGTCGCAACAAGAAAGCTCTGCAACCGGGATGGGTCGTGGGCGTGCGAGGGGTCGCGGCCAAGTTCAAGCCCAATCTTTTGTGACCCAAGAGACCTTTGCCACCGATATGGGAAGGCTCCAAGAGACCTTGCAGGCGTTGTTGGCCCATCAAGAGAGTCGATATCAAGAAGCAAGGAAAAGAGTGAGAGGAAGGACGACTATGACTTGTCTAGTCCACCGGTGATAAGCGAATGTAGCCATTCTCAGCCAACTACCTTGGTAATGAATTAGTTGACAACTAAGGGATGTAACTACAAGGCGTTCGCCTCGTGCAAGCCTCCTACGTATAAAGGGGAATGTGATCCAATTTTAGCAATGAAGTGGATCAGGGAGATGGAACTTGCTTTTGACACTTGTAAATGTGTGGAGGGGGACAAAGTGTTGTATACCTTGTCTATGTTAAAGTCGAACGTTGTTTTCTGGTGGGATGCTGAGACGGGGGGAGGGGGGGAAGGATCGTCTACGGCTAGGGATATGACTTGGAAAATATTTTTTAAGAAGTTCAAGGCTTAGTTTTGCCCATTGACGACAATCAAGAAATTGGAAGAGGAGATCTTGGGTCTAGAGCAGAAGGACATGATGGTGTAGGAATATACCTCCAAGTTCATAGAAAAGTCTCGTTTTGTTGAGCTGTATGTGCCGACTAAGGAATGACGATTGGAGCGGTACATCTATGGGCTGAAGAGCAGCATCCGGGAGTTGGTCTCAACAAGTAACCCTACCACTTTACATGCAACCATTAATGTGGCTGAATTGACCAAAAAGGAAAAGAACCGCCAGGTGACAGAAAGGGGCAGAGAAAAGAAGAAGTGGGATGGACCGGGAAATGATGGAAGGAAAGGTAAGATCTTCAGTCCAAAGACCCATGGGGATCGTGGGGGGATAAGAAATCCATGAGGAAAAAGTCCCCGCGTTCATCGAGGGGAGTAATTATCTAACCCAATATCATGCTATCAGTGTGGATTGTCAGGTCATGTGTCAAAAGACTGTCCGAATGGGAAGTTATGTTTCCAGTGTGGGTCGATTGAGCATATGCGGTACGACTGCCCACAACTGAAGAAGGGAGTACTGGCGTAGTTTAGGGGTCAGTAGGAACCAAGGGAGAGGAGAAAAGGCCAGAACCGATGTGTCCATAGGGACATCCATTTCATATGACAGTTGTGGAGGCTAAGGAGACTCCGAAGGTGGTAATAGGTACGATATTAGTGAACTCCTTATGTGCCAAGGTGTTGTTTGACTTGGGAGCAAACCATTCCTTTGTATCTCATGATTTTATGAATAGCTTAAGGGTGAAGCCTAAGCGTATAGAACGGGAGTTGGAGGTAGAAACTTCCGATGATAATCGGGTGGTTATTAGGGTGGTGGTGGAGGGTTGTGTCATAGACATAGAAGGGATTGTGATACCGGTTCCTTTGTACCCGATGGCGATGGGAGAATTCGATGTAGTTCTTGGGATGGACTGTTTAGCTATGAATAGTGCCAATATCGTATGTAATAAGAAGTTGATTCGTGTGCAGTTTCCTAATAAGGAAAAAGTAGTAATTTATGGGAATAGGCGAGATAGGAGTACCAACCTAATTTCTATGATTAAGGCGACTAGATGGGTGAGGAAGGGATGTCAAGGATTCTTAGCCTATGTTGTAGATGTTAAGAAAGAGAAGAGTGGGGTTGAAAACGTGCGTGTAGTGAGTAAGTACCTAGAAGTACTCACCCGGGAGACGGGGGAAACCCGATGTGCAACTCACCCGGGAACCGGTTTGAATCCGGGTGCTATCCATCGAGACCCGGGCCACACCCAGTTGGAGGGATCGTTATTTTTGGAAGAAAAACCCGGGAGAGTTGATTGAGTACTTTAGAAAAGTTTGGGTAAGCCTTTAAGGTCAACAGGGTTCTGTTTGTTTCTATCTGTAGTCTTTCTGGAGTACGTTTGGTGTGTTGGATTTTCAGCTATCAGGAGAGTTTCCTTGAAATTCTTTTTACGTGTAACGTGTTGATAAACATTATTTACATTGTTTATGGTATTACGTGCAAACATTGTTTTATTCGCAATTGCGTAAATGATTTCTTGTACGAAATGTAGTATCTTGTGGATGTTGGTCTAAGCATGTTATGGTTTTTATCTCTTAATATACATGTTTGACTATATGTTGGGAATGCTTATGTGGGGTCGGGTTCCATAGTGGGAATAGTGTACCTTGGGATTGTGACGATCCCTTGGGAGTGAACTTTAAGCCCTGTGTGCGTAAAATTTGTTTTCTGCATACGTGGGGACGTGGAGTTTGCTTAGGCCCCGGAGGCGAAAGGGAACTCTGCTTGGGCCCCGATCGTGGTTGACGGCGGTTGTGGATTATTAGTAAGTGACCATTGTGCAATACCATGTATGAAGTTGTGTCGTTTTGTTAGCCTTATAACGATATGACTGTTATTTTATATGCAATGATTATAACTGTTTTCATAAGAAAATTCACTAGACCTCATGGTTTAACCCTCGTTTTTCAAAACTCAAACCATTTTCAGGTAAAAAGTCTAGTGGTGCTTCTTCTAAAGGGAAGCAGAAGGTATGATGGCGTAGAGATGAATGCTTCAAGTGTTGAGCCCGATAGTTCCTTACTTATAGTAGTTTTATTAAACTTTAGAGATTCTCGACTGTGAAAGCGTGTTTCGGCTGCTAAATATTGAATACTCTGTATTAAATAGAGATGTATTGGGACCATTTTGGGATTTATTCTGCATGCTTTGTTTAGGTTATTTTAGGTTGTTACCTAATGATAGTCCTCAATTATAT
Source organism: Arctium minus (assembly GCA_954870635.1). Taxonomy (NCBI): domain Eukaryota; kingdom Viridiplantae; phylum Streptophyta; class Magnoliopsida; order Asterales; family Asteraceae; genus Arctium; species Arctium minus. The sequence goes on along the minus strand of OX941081.1, from coordinate 136,099,612 downwards.
ACATTCTTTAATTATCTCATGGAGAGTATTATTCTTGAAATAATTCAAGAAGATAGTTACAAAGGTTTGCTTAGTTAATTCCAAGTAATCGGGTATTGTTTCTATGTAATGTGCTATGTGTATGTTCTTGTTTATATATATATAAAATAAGTATTAATATTATATAAATGATAATTCTATAATTTTATACTTATATACTTATATAATTTTAATTTTATTAATAAAAATAATAAAATGACTAAAATACCTCTTTTTTAATAAGCTTTTTAATGGAAATTAGTTTTAGGAACCCTCATCGTAAATGGAAATTAGTTTCTAGTCGGTCAACATTAAAGATAAATTTATTAGAAAAATTATCTATTCCCATTATTAATTTTGACCTCCTGCAATGTCAACATGTTAAATTGATTTTACGCCCTTATCGAAATTAAAACTTTGTATCAAACAAATAATTTTGTTTTTTATTTTTTTATAGTCATATATTTATTGCAAACGTATTTTGTAATTGCTTTATTGTATTTATTTTTTCAAAGTTTTGGTTTTGCAAATTAAAGGTTGCTTACCAACAAATATATTAATAAAAACCAGATATAAATATATAATGTTTGAAGGGTAACTTGGTCAAGAAATTGTGAATGACAAATTAGACAAAAGCTAATGTGAAATCATTCTACCGTTGTAAATAAATTATCTAATTAAGGGATGTCATTATCATTAGTTTATATATTTTAGTTGTGGAACATATTACTTTTATTTTTCACATATAAAACACACACGTAGATACACACACATAACCATCATATAAAGGGGTATACGGTGTCGCGTGTCACCGTTTTATTGCTATTACAGTGGAAAAAATTGCATTTCTGAAGGAAGTTGAATTGAAGGTTTATCTTTAGAAAGGATGTGGTTTTGAATAGAGATGTTTAGCAAACTTCTTGTTTTTCAACTTCTCATTTTTGGATTTTAATTTATATAGCTTTTGTTTTGAATTCTTATACAATATTTCTATTAAAATTCGGCATGACTCATTTTATATTCATGTTTTTACCATTTTTGTAACCTGTCTATTTTTTTTTTTGTTTTTTTGTTTTTTTTGGGAAGGGTGTCATAGCCTATGCCTAGACTAATCCATTGGCAAATTATGACTGGAAGACATCAGCACTGATTAAAACTCAGTGGCTACAATTGTTGTGTACACATCTGGATTCGAACCGTGGGCAGATTGGATATTCCACCACATCCCCTAGGACCTTAACCAGTACGCCACGACCATTGTGGTTAACCTGTCTATATTTTTGTATTACAATTTTCCAAAAAATTTTACATATGTATAAGCTACATATGTGGGCTATCATATTTTTATACTTACTAATTATAAAGATTTGATTTATACAAACTGATTCATGTAACTAGTTCGTATTTCTAAAACAATGCACGGTTTGCGAATATTTAGAAATATACAATCAACATATTTCTTCTCACCAAGCAGTAAAATATGTGGTTATTAATTTTACGATGAGGTAACAAACACCGTACCACGTCGGGGAGACCCACAACATCTAACCCTAAATGGTTTTAAACTCATTTTTATACAAACTTGTAAATATTCATCCTCCTTTTTTTTGTCTAACAATGACCAGCTCTATAAAAAGTCTGTTTTTGACCCACTTAGAGTCCGATTTACACCATATTTGTCAAAGTTATTTGTAGTGGACTTCCTAAGCTTTTTAGAAATATATTACACACCTTAATCCGACTTACAAGTGATTTATTACGAATTTTACAAATTCCAACAACAACCAAAACAACAATTTCGACCAAATCACTCTAAGGTTGAAGTTATACTTTCAAACTCATATCCACACATATTTGACGTATTTCAATCTATGTGGTTCCAACATTGAACATCCAACTAAAGAATTCATACCTAGGTTTTACCAAAGCTTATATCAAAACACCATCAATGAACCCAAGGTAGGCTTAAAACTTGTTTTTGACATAAAGTTTGTTCATTATCCAACCTACCATCAAATACTCATTTTCTCATTAACAAACTATTGTTTAAGTGAAGGTCATCAAACATGCTTATTTAACTTTTGTAACCATGTTTAGATAGTTCACACATCAAAATCCTCCATGATTTTCAAAGAACCCATAAAACTTCACATTTTAGTTCAACCGGACAAAAACAAACATATAAGTTTGAAAATCCTTCAAAATGAAAATAAATTATTCATTTGATCATTGGAACACTTTTATACACCTTTTATTACTAAGGGGCTATTCGTTTATGGCTTAATAGGTTGTATGGTGGATATGGCTTATTCGCTTAGCCATATATAGGTATTCAGTAACGACTTATTCGGTCAGCCATGGGCTGAATCGATCAACTAGAAAAACCATGTCCTTTGAGATCAACCCTTTTTTAAGTTATTCCCCTTTTACCCTTCCCCTCTACTCCTCCTTTCCTTTTCCATCAAAATCAGATCACTTCCTAATCCTTCCTACCATATATTCATCTCTCTTATCGTCTCTCATATACCTCAAGTTTTCCGATCTAGTTTCCGTTCAAGTTCGATCTAGTTTTCTGTTCAAGTTTTCGATATGGTTTTTTAGGAAGAAAAAAGTAAGGGTTCCAAGGTTTTCTCCATCTTCCGATCTAGTTTGCCAATCAAATAGGGCTTTTTGAGGAAGACAAAAGTAAGGCATCTAAGGTTTTCACCATCAGATTGAACGTCTTCTCTAACAAATCGAATCTTAACAGATCGAAGGTTTTCTCCATTAGATCGAATGTTTTCTCTAACAGATAGAAGCTTTTCTCCAACAGATCGAATATTTTCTCCATCAAATCGAAGTCAAACTTTGTTCTGATTTTCTCTTCTACATGGTTAGGTTTTTCTAAAGATGAAAAAAATAAGGATGATTTCTCTTCTTCTTAGTTAGGTTTTCAGAGTGATGTTAGGCATTGAACTTATCTTGGTGATGTAGCTGGGTTTTTGATGATGGAGAAGATGGGTTTTGTTGGTTTATTGGTGATGGAGATGTTGATTTGTTCGATGATGAAGATGTTGTGTTAGGGAATGTTTTGTTTCATAATATTTTTGTCAAACAAACATCAAGAATACAAGGAAATGCAATGGAATATAAAATATGGTGTATAAATCATAGTATATCAATTATTATTTTTTTTAAATATGGTGTATAAATCAAGTTGTTTTATTTAAAAACATTTAAATTGATTTTTTTTATAATTAAATGTCATTTATTCAACATTTTTATCAAACAATTGTTTTATTCAGACAAAAACAAAGAATGAGGGTAAAATGGTCATTTTTATTATTCAGACTGTCTATTCAGTCCAACAACTGAACAACAACTTATTTGTTAACATACAGACAACTATATCTATACAGATAGCTATATCCATTAACAGAAAATGAACCGAACAGCACCTAAGTCCCTTTAATTTCAACCTTTAATTTCGCATAAAACTATCTAATTTGTGTTTATAACAAAATAGTTTGACTTTTAGAAAAAATTAACTATTTTATATCTAAACTTGATTCTCCTTTCAAAAGCATGTTCAGATTAAATTTTCAATTTAGATATCATCTTAATGTTCCCACAAAACTAATTACATCAAGTATATTCACTTCTTTATATCAATTTCAATTTATGAACCTTAGAATGTGTTAGACTATGTCTTGAGGTTGAAGACAATAAATTGGAAATGGAAACAAGATAATAATCTACTCAATCAATTCGAAGTAACACACTAAACATAAGTATAAACCGAATTGAAACTTAGTTATATACACATACCTCAATTTTTAGCATGAAGTTCGAGTTTTAAACCCTTGATCGAGTTCTTCACCTCATCAACCAAAAATATGGTTTCTTCCTTCGATTAAGATGTTAAAACTCAACCTATGATCGAAATTGCATTCATTAGTTTCATGATTTGAGTATTCTTCAGTCCTAGCACTCTCTCTCCCTTTCTCGCTTTCGATCGGTGATTTACAAAGAAAAGAAGAAGACTTTGTCTTCATTATTAAAAGGGTTGTTTAACTAACACCCTCAAGTTTTTGGATTCTTACTTTGACCACCATGGTTTTAAGGATCCAAATTCCACTATGAACTTGTATCTCATTTATTTGTTATTCTTCCAAATACTTGATATTTCTAAGTATCTTTAACATCTTAAAAACATATATCCACATTCTAAAACATCGTTTTATATCTCATCATTACCAAATTATATCGAATATAATAGTTCTTCAACTTTTTGGGATGTTACATATGACGTGTTTTCAGTAGTTTTATAAGCAAACCAAGAACATACTGATTATTAGCTAACTAGTGTCACATATCCTATAACAAAGCCACATAGGTAGCATCTAGAGTAAGAAAAACACCCATTGATTCCTAGGAAGTATATTTTGATTTGGATGTTTCAATTGTTTTCATGAGTTTTACTTATTGATATGGAAGTTTTCATATTTTAATAATTTTTTCAGTTTTTAGACTTTCGCAATGTATGTTTAATTTTTCAGCCTCCACATGTTTGAGAGATTTTTGGTTATTCTATATTGTTGGTTGAAGTTTTTTATATTCGGAGGTGTTGGTCCCAAAGGGGTTCTACAAGAGATCCCAATTTGTACAAGGGGGTTGAATACAAACACACAATTTTTACTTCAAAATTGTTTTATTGATTATTGATAAAATGAAAACAAAACTTAAACATTGTTACGGAATAAGATAAGGTAAAACCTAGTCTAAACAATCTATGAGAATCACTAAGTTTCTTGCACAAGAAAGATAAGAACTAGAGAGAAGAAAGTAAGAAGCAAATAGAAGGCTTTGCCAAGAAGAGGAGTCTTCGATGTTGTTTATGCCCATTTCATTTAGAGGGTACAATCCATGTGTCAGTAGATGAGTAGATGCATGTCCTTGACCTCTTACTTTAACATGCTTTTAGCCGCATGTGAATAGTTGGGCAGATTGTTGGTAAGCACCTTTGCAGACAAGAAAGCAATCGTACTATTATTACCTTCGTCCTTTTGTGCAAGAGTAAGAAAAATTCAAATCTTGTAGAGCAAGTCTCTTTGATCAGGGATGGCTTTACTCACTGAGAGGCTTTTCAGCTCACCGAGTATTGGTTAGATTTTCTCATGATATAGACAACCTTGGTTTCACTGAATGTCGCTTCAGATCATGAGTAGATTGTCTCTATCTTCAGCTATTTCTTCCACATCACTGAAGGTTCCTTTTGTTTGAGGTTTAGTCTTCGGGGATCTTAGTTTGACTGTTACAATATTTGTTCAACGATCACTGAACAGGCTTAGTGCTGATTGATGAAATTGAAACAAGTAAACTAGTATAATCCTAAGTAAGGGATAATCATCAAATTACTGAGAGAGTTTGAACAACAATTTACCCCTATTTGATGATGATAAAGCAACATAAAGAAAATTGTTAATCTGAAAAACAGAAAGGAAATAGAACTCATAACATACTTGTCCCATTTACGGTTTTGAGGGATCTTTTTCAGCACTTAGATGAAGTAAAAGTACTTTATTGAAATTTCATTAATATGCAAGAGATTACAAGAAAATAAAATTACAAGTACATTAAAATACATTACTGAAAGATTAAACATTGATAAATGTCGGTCCACAATATATATGATCAAGTTCTTATCGACAATAACAATAACAAGATTACCAACCTGTTTGATTAATATTCAACGATTACAAGGTTTGGTGTTTGACACTTTGAAGCTCTCAACGTTTTTCTCTCTGAATTACACCGTGAGTGTGTGTGTTGTGTGTTTTTTCTGATTTCTAGATTGCTTCTACAACACACTAACAACATAATATCTAAACATAGATATTATAACTAAACTAATATCTAACTTAATATCTAATATCTAATATCTAGATATTTAATCTAATAATAAAATACTAAAAACAATACTTTGATATTTTATTACAAACGACATTAGACTAATATTTAAGAGTCAACTTTTCGGCATTAGCTTCAGATTGAATCTTCAGATTGGATGATCTTTTATCCAATAGATCTGTGCGCTAACATTAATCTCCCCCTTTGGATCAAGATCATTACAAAAAAGATTTTAGCAATTCAGTCTTCTTTTTCATCTCAGAAGATGCAATCTCCCTCTTAGTCTTCAATATGTAATAATCTCCAGGTTTAGCTTAGAATGCTTTAGCAAAGTATCTTCAAAGAAAATTTCTCTAAAATCAGCATGTCTTCAGAATACTTTGATCTCTCGCATTTCTTGGTTAGCTTTTCTCTTCTTTAATCTTGTAAATGAATGGACATTTCTTCAAGCTTTAGGTTCTCCCCCTTTTTGATGAATAGAGAAACGATTTCATCAAAACTCTGAGTAAGAAATGTCGTTCATTTGGAGCCACTGATTCGTCAATTCAAAAGATATTCATCCAGATATTTTCAAATCCAGACAAAATAATCGTGTAACACCTGAATCAACAAATGAATCAGTTAAAATGCCTGTCAGTAACACTAAGTCACTGTGTGTAACAAATACACATTGGAAAGGAGCTTTGTGATGTTCACTCCCCCAGGGCTTCCATTCAATCATCGAAACACTACAAAGGTAATTTCTATAAACGTTATGACAAAGAAACAAATTCCTTGTGTGTTCGTGCTTGTGATAGAAAGAATTAAGCACGGATGAGTGCTTATAGGGCTCAATATTGTGTAAACCACTGAGACAAAAGTAAGTTAAACACAGACTCAATGTGCATGATTGAAGTGCGAAGGTGGGGCAAACTTCCTTCTTTTCAATATCCAGATTTTCCAAATAAAATCAGATAACAATTGTGTTGCTTCCACTTTTTGAAAATGAAACATTTTCTATTTGAGTAGAAAATGAGTAGTTGGTGAGGTTTGATCAAGAGTTGGCATGGGCTAGTTGCCTGTTTCAATAATGATCACCAAAGATTTGTGAAACATTAGAATTGTGGTTGCCCGACTCAGAAAAAGTTGGTGCAGAGTTCTGATATTCTTTTAACTCTGTTCTCACACCCTCTTTCTTTTAAACATTAATCTCACTCTAACCACACTCATTTCTTTTTGTCTTCTCACACTCAATCACTATGGATTAACTTCGTGGGTAGAAATCACTGGTTAACGTGATTCCATAGAAGTTATGTTATGTCCTAGCACAATAAATTATGTTTTTCCTAGAAAGCATGTGATGCTCAGATTGGTTTAACTATTTCAGTTAAAGCACAAATAGATCTTGAAAACATTTAAAGTCACACTTTCAAACTATAAAATCTGTTGAAGAATCGGAAAGTGGTTTGAACATTTAAGAACAATGTTTTCTATGATTGAAAGGTGTCCACTTTTCAACCATATTTGAGATGAAGATAAGGAATGATACCTTTTTAGTGCAATCTTACATCTCATGAAGTTAAGCTTAAAGTCATAAAAATATGATCTTGTAAGCATCTCTCAAAAATCTGCAAAAGTCTTATGTCATAGTCAAAGTAAATTTATTCACTTAAATTAAAATGAAAAAAGCAAAAAAACAATTAAAGTACGAGTTCTGATCAGAAATAATCAGAAGTCATAACCTAACTCCTTTTATTTGAAAAGCTCCCCCTAAAATCATGCATTACAAAATTTTGACATAAAAGGTAAATGCAAAAATTTTATGAGTCTTCTCCTCAAATTAATATTGACCATCTGTCAATTTCTTCACATACTCCCCCTTTGATCATGAACAGAATATTGACGTGCAGATATCTTGCGGAAATGAAGAAATGAAGAGAAATTTACAATAAGAAACTTTAATAGGTAACCACCGATTAGGTCTTAAGATTTAGCATACCAAGCTTAGAGACAAGAAAATTGAATCTCTTTTCGTCTAAGGGTTTGGTAAACAAATCTGCAAGCTGATAATCAGTTTTTACAAAGTAAAGTTCAATTGTTCCTTTTTCAACATGATCTTTTATAAAGTGATACCTGACATCGATGTGTTTGGTCTTTGTATGCTGAACAGGATTAGTTGTTTTCGCGATTGCGCTCTTTGAGTCACAGTATATCAGGATATGGTTGAAGTGAAAACCATAGTCACGAGTTGTGTTCTCATCCATAAGACCTGAGAACGGCAACTAGCAGCAGCTACATATTCTGCTTCGGCCGTTGAAGTTGAAACACAAAGTTGCTTCTTCGATGCCCAACTTATGAGTTTATCACCGATGAACTGTATATTACCAGACGTGCTCTTCCTGTCTAACATACAACCAGCATGATCTGCATCTGTATATGCTGTTAGTTTAAAGCTAGTATCTTTAGGATACCACAGACCAAGATCTGCAGTCCCCTTCAGATACCTAAAAATACGCTTAACTGCAGACACATGGGATTCTTTAGGATTAGCCTGATATCTTGCACATAAGCATGTTGAAAACATTATATCTGGCCTACTAGAAGTAAGATACATCAAAGAACCTATCATTCCTCTGTAAGTCCTAACATCAACAGTCTTTCCAGAAGGATCGGTGCCAATCTTAGTACCTGGTGCCATTGGGGTACCAATTGGTTTAGAATTTTCCATTTTGAACTTCCAAAGAATATCAAGAATGTATTTTGATTGATTGATAAAAATCCCCGTTGAAAATTGTTTGACTTGTAAACCAAGAAAGAAATTCATCTCTCCCATCATATTCATCTGAAATCTTGACACCACAAAGTTTGAAAAATTCTTACAGTACTTAGGATTTGTAGAGCCAAAAATAATATCATCCACATAGATTTGAATAAGAATGATATCGGCTTTTTCCTTTTTAATAAACAAAGTGGTATCTACCGTATCTTTTGTAAAACCAGACTTGACTAAAAATTGAGATAGGACATCATACCAGGCGCGAGGAGCTTGTTTCAGTCCATAAAGTGTTTTGTCGAGAATGTAGACATGATTCGGTTTCTCTTGATTGACAAAGCCTTCTGGCTGAGAGACGTAGACTTCTTCCTTTAGAATGCCATTCAGAAAGGCGATCTTCATGTCCATTTGAAAGACAGTGGAGTTCTTGTGAGCAGCGTAGGCTAGAAACATTCGAATTGCCTCTAAACGCGCCACAGGAGCATAAGTCTCGTCGTAGTCTATTCCTTCCTCTTGTCTGTATCCTTTGGCTACAAGTCTTTCTTTTTTTCTGATAACGGTACCATCTTCATCTTTCTTGATCTTGAAAACCCATTTCGTACCTATAATAGTTTTACCTTATGGTTTGGGTACGAGTCTCCAGATTTTAAGTGCGTCGAACTGATTCAGCTATTCTTGCATTGCATTCACCCAGTATGAATCGGCAAGAGCCTCTGATACACGAGTAGGCTCGATCTTGCTCAGAAAGGATTCATGCATACACATATTCATTGACGCTGACCTAGTTTGCACCGGTTTTGATAGATCGCCAATGATCTGGCTTATCGGGTGCTCTTTGGTCTATTTATGTTCATGAGGGAGTGGATTATATGAATATATATCAATATTATCATCTATAAATCCACTGGTACCTTCTTCTGGTAGTTCAGGAGGAATTATTGTTGCAGTTGAAGTAGTAGGTACAGAAGTCTCAGTAGGTTCAGCTTGTTCAGCAACTTCTGTCTCTTCATTATTGACCACATCTTCAACTGTTGGAGTCGGCATTTGAACTGGAATTTCAATAGAGATATCTGAACTGGTTGGATGAGTAGTCGTTGTGTCTTCCATCCTGTCAACCACAACAGAGTTATTTACATTAGATCCAAGAAATTCATAATAAAACAGTTCAAATAATAAATCTAAATCAGATAAATGATTAGTAGACGTGGATGCTTCATCTGATTTGTTCGCTTTTGACGCAGGTTGTGGACTGATTTGCCCAGAAGCTAGTACTCCTGTTATGACAGGTTCTGAACTGTGTTGTTCAGAAGCCATTTCTTCATCAAACGTAACATTGACGCTTTCGATAACTGTCTTTGACCTCTTCAAATATACACGGTATGCAGTTGATGTAGATGAATAACCAATGAAGATGTCTTCGTCCGCCTTGGCACTGAACTTGTTCAGACTCTCTCTATCATTTAGAACAAAACACTTACACCCAAATATATGGAAATATTTGATTATCGGTGTTCGGTTGTTGATTAACACATAAGGAGTCTTCTTGAATCTGCGGTGTATCATGGAGCGATTCTGAGTGTAGCACGCAGTCGATATAGCTTCAGCCCACAAAAATAGAGGTAAGTCAGATTGACTTAGCATAGTACGAGCAGCCTCGACTAGCGTACGATATCTTCTTTCGACCACTCCATTCTGTTGAGGCGTACGAGCAGCAGAGTATTGATGTGATATCCCGACAGATTCGAGATATTCTTCAACCTTTTTGTTTTTGAATTCTATGTCGTTGTCAGTTCTTAGAAACTTGACCGGTTTCTGCAGATTCACCTGAGTCGTCTTCAGAAATGTAATGAGAACATCTGGTGTCTCATCTTTTGAACGGAGAAATTTGACCCAAGTGTATCGTGAGTAATCATCCACGATAACTAGTATGTACTTCTTTCCGCCTAGACTTTGTGTTCGCATCGGACCACAGAGATCCATATGCAACAACTCTAACGGAGCGCTTGTACTCGGTTCAGGCTTTGGTTTATGTGGATCTCTCTTCATCTTTCCCTTTTCACATGCTGCACACAGGTGTTCTTTTTCATACTTCAACTCTGGAAGTCCTTTTACTAACTTTCCACTAAGCAGCTTGTTGATGTACCTGAAGTTGAGGTGAGAGACCCTCGATGCCATAGCCAGCTTTGTTGCATCGAGGCTTTCGAGAGTAGACAAACCTGCTTGTCAGTCTGGACGTTTGACAAATTGATTGTGTAGAGGTTGGACTTTCTCGTACCGACCAAGAGTTCCTCGTCTTCTTCAGTGCGAACAGAACACGCTTTGGCTTTGTAATTGACCTCTAAGCCTTTGTCACATAAATGGCCTATACTGAACAGGTTGTGTCCTAAGCCTTCAACGTAGCTCACCTTCTTGATCGTGACTTTGTCATGTACCATATCACCATAACCTAGTATTGGTGAAAACTGATCATTGCCAAATCAAAATGTTCCGCAATACTTCTCTGTAAAGTTGGTCAACATACCTTTTTGTCCAGTCATATGTTTGGAACATCCGCTATCCAAGTACCACATATGACGGATCTGCACAAGAGAAATTACGAAACAAGAGATTTAGATATTTATAAAACAAAATTTGAAGTAAAGACTTTTGAGCATTGAAGTGCGGGTCTTGAACTGTTGTATTCAAGAGCCATTGTTCTTTGAGGTACAAGTCCTAGATTGTTTTGTCTAGAAGTCATACTTCGTTGAAGTACGGGTTCTAAGATGAATTGCTTAGAAGCCTCCATCTTGACATTTAATGTCCGGGTTTTGAACTGATTTGTTCAAAAGCCTATGTTCTATGCTCCCTCTTAAACTTTGAGTTCCTGCAACACATATTTAGTTTTTGGTACCCATTTAAATTTGGGTCCAACTGTGTTAGCACAATATTTTGGTACCCATTGAAATGTGGGTCCGTTTTTCATTTGAAATTCATTGGAAGCATAAGAATGATTAGAATGCACATGATAAGATCCAAACCAAACATCAGAATCTTTACAAGAAGCATAAGCATGTCTATCATAAAATGAATACTTTCTAGCAGATAAAGATAACTCGAATAATTGCTTCATATAATATTTCTTGCGATAAACGACAAGTTTTGGTTTCAAAAGAGTAGCAACATTCGCATTCAAAACATCTTTACTAGGCATAGTCTTATTTCAATTAACACTTGAAAAATATTTTGCATTCTCGTCTATCTTCTGTTTTGGTTTCCATTCAGACTTAACTCCCTGCCTTTTCTGGCTCAAATCTGAAACATTTGAAACTTGTGAGTTAGACTTTTGAGTAATAACTGAATGCATCTTCTTTGGGTTACCAGTAGTGATCGGTTTCTGTGAATGCTGAGATTTCTTCTTTCCTTTCACATTCTTAGCTTTCACAGAAGCTGATTTATCAACTTTCGTTGATGATTTACCTTTTTCAGACATACTGGTTGATCCAAAGGATTTTACAACAAAAGATGAATGGTTAGGAAGTTTGGCATGAAAATCAAATTGATCAATACACTCATCTAAAACACCATCGGAGTTTAGAAAATCAAACCCTCCATTAGCTAAACCAAACAAATCATCAGATTTTGAAGCCTTTGAAGATTTAGAAAGAAAAAAACTCTTAAGCACAATTGAAAAAACTTTTTGTTCAATCTCAATCAAGAGTCTTTCATCTGTTAAAGAAGTCTCAAGTTCAAAAATTTTACTTTCCAACACGAGAGGAGGGACATATAGTTTACCTTGAATAGGCTTCCCCTCCATTTCTTTGACAGAATAACTCTGAAAGAAGTCATTTGAAAGATATTTCTTTTGATATTTCGGATCATCATTATAACTATTATTCAGCTTCGCATAATAAAATGGAAGATGAACTTTAGATGATTTCTTTCGTTTTTCAGTTTCCTTGGCTTCATCCTCTTTAGATAGTCCTGTCCAGAAAACTTCAAGTTTAGGGATTCTTCGAGCTAGTTTCAAAAATGTAAGATCATAAAGTGCTGGCACTTCAGATATACCCTTTTTAAGATAATGAGGGTTCTCATAACCAAGTCCCCAGCTCTCTTTATTCTCTTTGGGTTTGTTTAGATGAATGGTTTGTTTAGTTTAACCCAATGAGTATAACTTCTTTTCCAAAGCATTTAATTTTGCAAGTAAAGATTCGTTTTCTTTGGAAGTTGAAGAATACAATTTCGTAAGCTCTTTGAAATCAAACTCACTTTTTCTCAATTTAGTCTTTGTTTCAGTAACCTCTTTAAGAATTATGGTCTGTTCTTTTGCGCTGGTATCATTGTTTTTGTGTAAAGTCTCAATCAATACTTTCTTCTCAGCAAGGTCATTGCTAAATTTATGTATTAACTGGTTTTTTTCAAGAATAACACCCTTTTCGCGCTTAAGCTTTGACTCTAATTCTTCGAGTTTTGACATCATGGCATGCATTTGATTTATGAAATCAGATTGAGTTAAGTCACATACCTCATCATTGTCATCGTCATCGGAGTCAGCTTCAGCTTTTGCTTCTATGTTGCCCATTAAGCACATGTTTGCTTTTTCGTCATTCTCTTCATTGTCATCTTCCTGGTCTGAATGATCTAGCCAGTATTCATCTTCTGCCATCAATGCCTTTCCAGCCTCTTGTTGCTTGGCTAGAAGCATTTTGTTTTTGTAGTAGTCTGAGTTTCTGACTTTGGGTTTTCGGCAATCTCTTGCAAAATGTCCAAGTCTACCACAGTTATAGCACTTTGGAGGTTCTGTCTGACTAGATGCTTCAGCTTTATACTTTTTTTCTTCCGACTTCCTTTCCTCTACTCTTTTACTTTCAATCCTCTCCTTGTGAACATAGTTGCTCGGCCCAGAAGAATACCTCTAACTGTTTGAACTTGGCTTCTTGTAGAACTTCTTTTGAAAAGCCTTTGTCGGCATAAGCATTGCCTGCTTCAGTTGTTCACAGTCGTCTGAGTCAGAGTTCGCTTCAGTTTCAACCTCATCTGATTTAGACATAAGCATCTTCTTCTTCTTCTTCTTCCTCACAACAAGAGCAGCTGAGTCAGCAACTGTCTTCTCACTCAGTCTCTTTTCATCCAAGATTTCATCCACCTCTTCTTCATTTTATTTGAGGGTTTCATACACCCCATGAAGTGGAATCTCGTTTAAATCTTTGATTTGCTTCATTTGTCTGGCAAACCTCTTCCATTCAGGATGGAGAATGCTTAGGAATTTGACATTCAACTCTATTTGCGATTTATTGACCTTGTTCTTGCTTAGTTCATTCAGCAAGGTCACAAACCTGTCGTATGTTTTTGCTAGTGACGCTCCAACTCTGCCTTTGAATTCTTCATAATTGTTTAGGAAGTTGGATATCTTCAGCTGGTTCCCAACCTTTGAGCCTAGCATCATCTTCTCTAGTTGATCCCACATTTGTTTGCCTGAGGCCTTATAGCTGTCTATCTTCATGTATATTTCATTTGGTATGCCTTGAAGAATATAAGACTTTGCTAATCTATCACCTTTTGCTCTGTTTAGGTTTTCACCATCTAGATCTTCATACTTAAGTTGATATGGTTGCTCATCAGTTCCCTCTGGAGGAGTCCTCCAAACTGGTGCCATAACTCCCTCTTCTATTAACTTCCTGATGAATACTCCCAAATCATGTCTTTCAATAAAGTCCATGAACCGATCTTTCCACTGTTCATACTCTCCCCTGAAGAGTACTGGTGGTTTTGAGTCAGTTCATATTGCTAGAGCTTCTCTTGAAGTCATTTTGATTGAAAAAGACTAAGTTTGGAATTGGCGCAAAAAGGGTTTTGCGTGAGGTGAGGGTCGCGAGAAACAGAACTTTGCGCGATGAGAAGGTAGCACAAACTTTAGTTACACTGGAAGGTGTTTGGAAGGTGTTTTGCGCTAGACGTTAGTGGCGCAAATTTGAATTTTGCGCGATAAGCTGATGGCACAAATTTGAACTTTGCGTTAGAAGATGGTAGCGCAAAAATGACTTAGCGCGAACTGAAGGTTTGCGCGAGAAGTCGTTGGCGTAAACTGAGGTTTGCGCAAGTTGTAGGTCGCGTGAGTTGAGGATTGCGTAAGGAGTTGTTGGTGCGAATTGAGGTTTGCGCGAGACGTTGGTCGCGTAATCTGAGGTTTGCGCGACGAGTTGATGGCGCAAAAGTGGCTATGAACTGGCGCAAATGTGAACTTTGCGCGAGTTCGTCCCTGCAACTGATAAACTCGACAGAAATTCACAATAAACATGTTTCGACTTCGATTAGCAGTACCAAACTCTAACAAAATGACCACAAACACTTCTATAACAGATTACAACCTTTTGATTTCACAAATAAACACTTTTTGAGATATAGATCGATGAAACAGTGTCGTTTTCAGTGTTATACTGAAATTAAACAATAACAACTCGATCTAGCACCCTAATCGATCACAACCTGATCGATTTCTAACCCAAAAACACCTTAAATCACTAAAATGATTTTGAAATGAAGAACACAGAGTCAATGGTTTTAAACTTGATTTTGATCTGTTTTTCAGGCTTTGATACCAATTGTCGATCCACAATATATATGATCAAGTTCTTATTGACAATAATAATAACAAGATTACCAACCTGTTTGATTAATATTCAACGATTACAAGGTTTGGTGTTTGACACTTTGAAGCTCTCAACGTTTTTCTCTCTGAATTACACCGTGAGTGTGTGTGTTGTGTGTTTTTTCTGATTTCTAGATTGCTTCTACAACACACTAACAACAAAATATCTAAACATAGATATTATAACTAAACTAATGTCTAACTTAATATCTAATATCTAATATCTAGATATTTAATCTAATAATAAAATACTAAAAACAATACTTTCATATTTTATTACAAACGACATTAGACTAATATTTAAGAGTCGACTTTCCGGCTTTAGCTTCAGATTAGATCTTCAGATTGGATGATCTTGAATCCAATAGATCTCTGCGCTAACAATAAGTACAATAACTCTCTTATCAAGAATTTCTCCAGCGGTGTCATCATTCAACCATGTTCTGAGATATTCCAAATGCTTGATGGGGGCAGAGATGAAGTTCTGACATTCGTTGAAGCCGATACTGACCTTCAATGTCTATAAACATCAGCCCAAGCTCATGTTCGAGGTGAACTGTGTTTGGAATGTATGGGCCTTGTTCAGGTAACGTGAGAGTTAACATTAAGAGGTCATAGTTGGGATGACCAAAGAGAGATTCAATGAGAAACTTAACATGAGATTTAGTCAAGATAACGTTTTCTTCTTCTTCTTCAGTTCCAAGTATCTTTCTTCGACACAAGAGATCTTAGAAGGAAGAGGAGGAACTGTGATGACCTTTGAAACTCTGCTGAACAGTTTATCAGCTCTTCTTCGACATACCCTTTACACATTGATTTTGACTTCTGAATGCTTTAACGTATCTCCAACCATTCGTAGAATCCATACTTGTAGAAAAAATAAGGAAAATCAGTAATAGTATTATGGTCATATCTGAAGATGGCCATAGAGACAAAAGTCATCCATTATTTATTCGCCCAGAGATTGTGACATTTTTAATTTTGTGTTTGTTCATCCAGTGTTCCAACATGTTCTTGAACCATCTCAGTTGCTTTTCCTTCTGTAACATCCCAAATTTTGGATGGTATGGTTTCAAGTTAGTACATGAATCATATATTAAAAGAAATAGAAGAAATAGGATTTTCGGCTTGAATCCTATATTTTATAGTCTTGTTGGATGAAGGATTCAAATACGAGTCCAAAGGTTCTTTCCGAAGCAAAATCGGAGCTAAAAAGAATAAGTTAAGGCAAAAATAGTGATCAAGGATGAAAACCGAAGAAATCAAGCGAGCAATGTCTAATGTGACTTTGGGCGACTTTCTGAGAAATCCGAGTGACTTTTGTGCGACTTTACCAACTTGAAACCCGTTTTAGCGCCTGTCAACTCTAAAAAGTCGGATTTTTCTTAGATCACCTTCATTTCCTCATAACTTCATCTCAACTCCGATTTCAGTGATTCTTTTTGCTATGAACTCGCTTTTAGAAACTATTCGAGATTAGAACAAGATAATGGAAGTCTATTGGAAGATCCAAGATTATTTTGTGGTGGTAAACTCCCTATCCCTCTCGATTTTAAGATAGGGTTTATGTGTTCTTCATTTTCTCTCCTCTTCTCTCCATTTTGTCTTAGTTTTTGGATATTTCGAGGTGAATGAAACACTTTTCAAGTTTTGGATCTAAAATTTAGGAGATGTTGCTTGTGGATTCAAGTTTTCACCAAGAAAAACTCAAGTTTGGGGTAAAAACTTAGATTTAGCCTAAATATAGCAAGGTGAATTTAAGTTGTTTTGTAAAAACTATGTACATGCAAAAATGTGTAATTTGAAATAATAATGTGTTTACTTGGTATTTATCAATGTGTTGAGTATTTGACAAGGTTTTCATATTTGATAAATTTGGGTTGATAAATCTTATGAAATGCTTATATTTCGATTTTTGGATATTTTGACGAGTAAATCTCATAAATGTCTTTTTCTGGTAATTTATTGTACAAATGGAGTCTATTTGACGATTTATGAATTTTTCGTGTACTTGTTTTTATAAACCATTTGGAAAATCCACGTTATCGTGTTATGAGGCGCTTTGGAAATATAAGGGTATGAGCTCATTTAGAAAATGGTTTGTCTCAATAAATGATGAGTTTTTTTTCTTTGGGTCAATCTTATCTTTGAGGTGTGTGTTTTCATAAATGCCGGTTAAATGTGTTTTATTGGTGAGGACCTTTATTTTTATTTAATGGTCAATTAAGTTTTGAGCATTTTGGCTCGGTATTGACTTAAATGAGTCTTGGGGACATTTGTCATGTTTAATAGCTTAATATGGATATTTGGTTATGATTTGCATTTATTGCATCTTATTTGGGAATTACATGTTTTGAATGCGTTAGTGATTCATTGGAGTCATGTATTTTAGACTGTAATGCATTAGATCCATTAGCATAGGAGTCAGTTTGTTGGTTTGAAAATTGGATCATTATCCTTGTTTTATATCTTGGCGTTCATACGAGCAATAGATCTAGAGTGGTTGAGCTTGACGCCTATATGAGCGATAGACCTGGAGTGGTTGAGCTTGGTTGTGCCGGTATTGTGGAGAGGAACCTTGTGGGTTGGACTCTGGGACCGTGGTCGGTATTTCGGAGATGAACTCTTATGAGTCGGGCTCCGGGACCGTGGGTATATATGGAGGTGAACTTTGATACCACTTGTTTGTCGCAAAGAGGTTCTACGAGAGATCATAGTTTGTAGAAGGGGCAGTTGAATACAAATACACAATTTTTACCTTTAAAATTCTTTTATTGATTATTGATAAATAAAACAGAATTTACAAATTGTTGCAAAATAAGATAAGGTAAAACCAAGTCTAAAAAATCTATGAGAATCACTAAGTTTCTTACGGAAAAAGATAAGAACAAGAGAGAAGAGAGTTAGAAGATAATAGAAGGCTTAGCAAAGAAGAGGAGTATTCTCTGCAAGTTATACCCGTTGCATTTAATGCAATTCAGATGGTACAATCCACGTGTCATTATATTAGTGGATGCGTGACCTTGTCCTTTTACTTTAACATGCTTTTAACCGCATGTGAATAGTAGGGAAGATAGTTGGGAAACACGATTGCAGACAAGAAAGCAATCGTTCTATTGTACCTTTGTCCTTTTGTGCAAGAGTAAGACAAATTCAAATCTTGTAGAGAAAGACTATTTGATTAGTGATGGCTTGAATCATTAAGAGGCTTTCACTATCGCTAAGTCTTGGTTAGATTTTTACACAATGTAGACAACCTTGGTTTCACTAAATGCCGCTTCAGATCGTAAGTAGATTGTCTCTATCTTCAGCGATTTCTTCGATGTCGCTAAAGGTTCCTTTGGTGTGAGGTTTTGTCTTCGGGAATCACTTAGGTTGACTGTTACAATATGTGTTAAGCAATCCCTTAGCAGGCTCAGTGTTGATCGCCCAAACTGAAACAAGTAAATTAATACATTCCAAAGTAATTTTCACTAAGTATAAGGATCACCATCAAATCATGAAGAGAATTTCGATCAACATGATGTTATTGAACTGTTTTTTCACTAAAGTTTTTAAGCAATAATGTCATAGACCAAAGTATTAAGGTAATGTTATGTCAGTAATAATGCCACTTGAATTTCACATTGAATGATGAGTCAACAAATATGTTTTATGTTTTGACGTTTGGTTGGTACAATGAGCTATACAAGTATGGTTAAAAGGTTTAAATGACTTAATAGTTAGTTTTAAAAATTAGACATCCTACTTATTATGGTATGTCACAATTTGGAGTACCCCCATTCCAACGACCATCATGTGTGACGAAAATTGCACTGTCCCAAGAGTCGGTGAATGATGTTTGGATTCGAACCTGAGATCACCCTAAGAATTTTCCCATTCTTATCGTTAGAATAATTCAACAAGAATAAATATCCTAATTATTATTTTCAGTTAAAATACAATGACCAAGATATGATTTTTGCTTTAACGAGAATTTGTGTAAAACTTATTAGTTTATATAGAGATTCAATTATTGCAATTTAAAAGGGAAAAAAGAGAAACTATTATGAATTAAATTCCTTCCATCAATATGTAAAGGTGGGTGGGTGGTGGGATTAGGTTTTAGGCCCATTAGACCACCATGGAGGTATGCATACATTGAGTGGTGAAAGAATCTCTCTCCAATTTGATGAATTGTTTGAAAATTTTTTGGCATCAAATGATTCACTTAGACTCTTATTGGTACAAGAATCATGCCCATAGTCATCTCAGTTTTGTGCATGAAAGTGCACTAACATACATACATGCATATATGCTCCATTCATGCATGCCCATCACCATCAACTTGTATTGCATTTGATTTACGATTGATTTTTCCCCTTATCTTCAACCAAAATAATAAGAGACCTTTGGCATAAAAGAAAACATGAACTATCATAGCAACACAAATTTAATAGCACTAAACATTGCTTTGACTTATGAAATCAATTATGAACAAGGAAGGATTCATGTCCAAGGGTTAGTTTCAGTTTTTTTTTATGGGTGTCCAAGGTTGTGCTTGGACTAAATCCCATGACAAATTATGACATCAACCCTGATTAAACGTCAATAACCATAATTGTTGTGTACATCTGTATTCGAACTTTGGGCATATGGGATATTCCACCACATCCCTCAGGGTGAGTTTGGTATGATGGACAGGACGGAGCAGGACAGAACAGAACAATGTGTACCATGTTTGGCATGACAATAAATGGAACAGACATAACTCACTAGAACACGAGTGGAACACGCGTGTTCCACTCCTACCCCCTAGAACTAAATGGAACAGAGCCTTTTTGTACCAATATACCCCTAAACCTAACATTTTTTCCTTCAATCCTTCACGCATACAGATCAATCTCTAGACTTAGCCTCTCTCATCTGGACTTCGCCTCCCTTCGACCGACTCTCTCCATCACGTTTTCACGCCTACATAGATCGACTCTCTCCTTTACAAAGATTGATTTCTCTCCTATCTCCTTCACCACTACATAAATTGATTTCTCTCTTATCTCCTTCATCACTGCCAAAAGCCAGAAATCAAAAGTAACGTATCTCGTCAATGAGATTTCGACTGTGTTTGCCTTTATCGAGATCGTGATCGGCCTACTTTTGATGGTCCAAGTCTAGCAAAGTGTTTAACCCATTCATACCGTAAGTCGACTCTTTTTCAGACAAATCCCACCTCCAGAAACTGAAGCTCCCTGTTGCTTTCTGTAGCCATCAATGGCCACTGGCAAATTTACGATTTTGATGATTTTCGTTTGTATGGATGATTTTGGTAATTTACATCCGACAATATAGATTTTCGACCTCTGATAAGTGTTATGAGTATTTTGTTCAAAAGGAATTTTGAATAGAAACCCTAGAATATTGATCGATTTTTAACATTTGATTCCTTCACCACTGTGAACTTTGTTGTTTATTGTGCACCATTTTTGTTACTTCCTTTGTTAGCTAGTGTTCTAAACAAGAATCTTTCCAAGAATATGTATTGCTACTGTCTATCTTGTTAAATTGGACATATACTTTCAAACTACGATGACATATGTTGGTACATATTTTTGTTAACTTTCATTCAGATTGACTATTTGGTAAAAGAAACATGTTTTTAATACGGTGATTCAGGTGCCAGTACGAGCGGGAGCTCGCATGATCGCGAGATGGAGGTATGCTTGTCAAATGTTGTCTAACATTGTTATATGTTTGGTAAATATTGTAACATTGTTATATTTTTGTCAAATGTTGAATTTCAGATAAATGAACTAAGACAAAAGTTAGAGGAAGAGAGACAAGTGACGCGACGCGACGCGCAGGTTGCTGGAGCAAATGAAAGTATTTGATGCCTATATTAAGAAGTTTCAAGATTACCCCCCTCCCTCCCTCCCCCATTGTAGGATAGTTAGATGTATTAATTAACGATGTTTGAATATATTTCTTTTTGATAATTTTACGTTTTGGAAACACGTTTTATTTTTAATTTTTGGATATAAAATGAAAAATGGACAGGTTTTGTACAGGTTTTAAACTAGATATTAAATGAAAAATGAGCAGGTTTTAAACAGGAAATTATAAATTTTTAATTATTTTTTTATAAAAAGTTAAATTACCGACGGATTATCCGTCGGTAAATGTTTTTAAATTTAAATTTAATTAGTTAAATACCGTAGGAAATCCGTCGCTAAATCCGTAGGAAATGATCCGTCGGAAACTCCGCCCGTCGGTAATAAGTGGTCATCGGTGATCCGTCGGAAACTCCACGCCGTCGGTGATCCGTCGATAATATCTGTCGGTGATCTGTCGGAAATGTGGCCATCGACCACATTATTTCCGAGGGCATATTTCAGACGGATATGACTTTCACCGACGGATTACCGACGGATTTGGCCGTCGGTGATAGTCCTCTGTTTTGTAGTGACACTAAACAACTCACCAGGGCTAAATTGGTCATTTAACCATCTTGTCATGTTCTGTCCAGTTCTGGTATGTCTTACCAAACGTTGAACAACTGTTTTGTTTTGTTCTGTTCTGTCATGTCCTTGTCCACATACCAAACGCACCTTCAGGGCCTTAACCTGTATGCCACAACCCTTGTGGTTAGGTCAGTTGTCCCCATGTGTTTTGAAAATTTGATTTTCTTATATATAAATATGTTTTTTTATAAATATATATATATATATATATATATCTACTTTTAACCCTCAAACACTTACAAATTTGAATTCCGAATTACATTACCAAAATACTTGGATCGTTTACTTGCTATGGATACATGTACTTGGCTTATATCGAGTACTCTTAATTATCATGCATGTACATAATACAAGAATGATGTACATGTATGTATGTATGTATATAGTATATGTATATGTTTGTGTATGATAATTACATCATGATTCTTAAGCATTTGAGTGGAGTTCCCTATTCCCACTTTACTCATTCATAAAGCCAAGACTTTCAAAGAAAATGCTTCATCTTTTTAGGGTTTTCAAAAGTTAAATATTCCCTCTCCCCACAAAACAACATCAAGAAAGAACCAACTATCTCTCTCTCTCTCTCTCTCTCTCTCTCTCTCTCCATTGCATTTTCACCCGCTTTTTGAGAGCATACTCGACCACCCTTGCATGTATGTCTTTTATAAATACATATACATTATAAGTTATATAATTGTATATATATATATATAGAGAGAGAGAGATATGCTATGGAAAAAGAAGAAATTAAAAAGGTTTTCTGGAAGGGGATAGGATTCTCTTTACCACCTCAAAATTTGACAGACTTTTCTTGGGAGGTGAAGTCAACTAGAAAGCTGGCCTTTTTTTCTTCTTTATTCGTATTATTACGACTTTACGAGTCCAAGTGAACCTACTTCTGCTCTAATATTATGCTGCTCCTCCACTAGGGTTTTCTATTCATCAACAATGCATATGGACACACCTACGTACACTTTCTCTCTCTAAAATACTTTTAGTACCAAGTTCAATAAGAATCTTGATTTAATAATCATATATATATATATATATATATATATATATATATATATATATATATATATATATATTCGGAGTAATCAATCACATGAACAACTTTTGTATGTATATTGACAGAAATCGTAGGAAAAATAGAAATTTCTATATATAATATCAAAGTAATAACATAATACAACATACAATTATATTAGAAATCGATCAATAAACCTTACTTGATAAGTAGATCCTTATAGAGATGTTGACAGAAATTTCGCCCGTTTAGCGTCCGTCTTGAGGATACAATCATCAATTCATGTTATACTTGAATCTAGCGAATCAAATCATGTTCGATGATGGAAAAAGAGGAGAGGAAACCCAAAAATACGTATGAAAATCGTCAGAAATGATTGTGGGAGGAAGACAACAATTTATAGGTTGCTGTCAAATAACCGAATTAACTGTCACGTTCCGCGTGACTTGTCTTGCGGGTAAACCCGCAAGGAAACCCGCGCTAGACACTGTGTGTCATAGAGGCCAGTGTCTCACACGACTATCGTCGCGGCTTTAGCCGCACCCAAAACCCGCACCGGCCACTGTTATAGCCTGCACCATCCAATCCACAATCACGGATTATTCAAGGCCCCAGACCCAATCTTTGACATTTAATATGTATATTTCATGTCAAAGAAAACCCACCAAAAACACCTCACTCTAAAGCCCAAGCAATTAAGTGATTTATTTAATGCTAATTGTTTGGAGTTTATTCAGTGTTCTTAAATTTATCTTGACTCCTATGTGGGATAATGTTTCTCTTATTACACTGAGTTCCAACAATATATATATATATATATATGGGGAGGTTTAAAACCTTAAATATTTTAGAAATTCAGTAACCACCTATTTTGTGAATATTCATAATGAATAAATCACGAATATTTGTCGTGACATTCATCATGAATTAATGTTTTATCACGACATTTCTCATGAATACTCATAAACTGATAAAAGGTAGTCCCTAAATTCCTAAATTATTTAAAGTTCCTAAATGAACCTTCATGTATATATATATAAATATGTAAATATATGTTGTAGTCTTATATAATATATGTATATTATCTTAGAAGAAGAAAAATTGCATATTTTTTAGATAACAAAGAATAAATTTTGTTGGGAGAAAAATATGCTTCCTATACCTGAAGTCAAGAAACCAAAATTGAAATGATGAAAATTGGCGAAGCACTCATGATTATTATTTACTAGATACATATGATAAGATTTGAAGTCAATATCTTTAATCAGGGTAGTAAGAAAAAAATAAAGATAAACCTTGGAGATTATGATAGTGATTAAGCAAATTGATGATTTAAATAAGTTGTATTCTCCCAATGAACTCGACATTGGGTTAAATAATTCAGCATTGACTAATTCATCCCCTTTGGAATCTTGATGTACATGTGTGTACTGTGTTTTTCTGTGCCTTTCAGAGGCACAACCATTGAAACCCTATCTAGTGGTAGTGGGTGACGACATGAAATCAGTGATCCCCCTCCTTTTGATTCTAGTGTTTTAACATTAATTGGCTAATTAGGTGAGACTACAATAAAATTGGGCATATAAGACTTTTTAAATGTCAAAGCCTCTAATATCATACTTTATAAGACATAATCTGATAGGACCCAACTATAAAAAGTTATATTTAAAAATATTAAAATAGGTTTATAGGACGTTTTTAGGTATTTTAACAAAGTTATTAGGACACTTTTGAAATAAACACTACAACAAAAATGGGTTTGACCGTCATTAGTGTGCTAATAGGATACTTAATTGGACTTTTAAGTTTATTGAACAAAAAACATGTGCGTCTCACCTAAGGGCGTTGCAAGAGGTTAGTAGGATGAATTTGAATGTCCTAATAAGTTCTATAATTATGATACAAATTTCATAGTCCTATAATAAAGATTAAGTTACACTAAAAGTGTCCAAATATACTATGGTATAGGACGTTTTATGTTGTCATAAAATGTTTTACATTCAAAAACAAATATTGGTGTCCCAAAAAACAGTTTGAGGTAAACAAACAACCCCTTATACAAGTACCAAATAAATATGTGTCTTAAAAGTTATATAATTATGAGACAAATTGTAGAGTCCTATAAAATGAATTAATTAACATCAAAGTATCCTAATGGACTATAAATATTTAATATGTGACACTTTAAGTAGTCATAAAATGTTTTTACCTAATATTACATTTAAAAACAAATATCAGCACCCCTAAAAATGGTTCTATAGGATGCAGTTTAATGTTGCTAACACTACACAACAGGGCCCATTTCCGGCGGAAAAATCCACCGGAAATCCGTCGGAAACAGTGTTTTTCGACGGATTTGTCGGCCGGATAAAAGGCGCCGCAACCTGGATTTCTGGCGGCCCTTTGGGCGGATCAAGATTTTCCGGCAGATACATCCGCCGAAAATCTGCCGGAACGTTTTTTCAATATTTAACCCAAATTAATTAATTGTCTAATTAACAAAGATTATACCGGCGAATTTTCGGCAGATAAATCCGCCAGAAAACTTATTTAATTTTTAAAAAACATAATTTATTTAATAATAGCAAAAGTTTTTAGTGAATTTTATTGGCGGATTCAACCGAAAATGCTATTATTTATTTATTTATTTTCCGACGGATTAATCCGTCGAAAATCCGCAAAATGTTTGGAAAAACCAAACCTAAAAAAACCTGTTTTTTCATTTAAAACCTTGCTAAAAGCTGTAAAAACCTGCTAAAAGCTGTAGAAACTACAAAAACTATAAAAACATAAAATACAACTAAAATGTTATAAATCAATGTCCTAATGCCCAATACATTGTTCCGGGCGGAAAAAATCAAACAATTGTTTTAAATATTGTTCCAAACATCAAACAACACAATTCAATGAGTTTAAAAACTACAAACGGCTCATCGCATATCTGGCGGTGGTGGCGATTGGGACTGACTAAGACGTCTCACATCTCATCGTATTGGACAACACATCTCCTTTCTTCCGTCTGACGTGCCTCTTCCATCGCCTGACGTCTCTCATCTCACTCCCTCAACTCCTGAACTTAGAGCCTTAGATCCTCAAGTTCTTATAAAATATAAAAGACGTTAGAATATTTAACATGAATTATAAATGAAATTAATAAACCTCATTTAATGAAATGTGGTACACACCTATCGGGAAGAAGAAGAAGAAGCACCACCCTGTGAGGTTGTCCCAATCAAGATCGAGTTGGGATCTGGGTGGTACCCGAACCCAAACAGATGATCTTTCTTCGGACCCCCAACAACCTCCTACCACAACTCGATATCAGCTAGCGGATACTGGCTAGGGTCATCGTCGTACTGTTGGGTGAGGCCTGTCGAATACTCACCCTATGGTTTTTACAAAATACTACAAGTCAATTTCGACAGCATAACGACTGTAAATGGGACGTACCAAACTATGTTAAACAATCCTAATGTTTTCCCAATAAATGGCAACCCAAACTATATATATATATATATATATATATACCTTAAGATAGAGTTGTTACCTAATTATAAAGTTTAAAGTTAAACACAAACTATGTAGATAAAATAGAGTCTTACGATATAAAAATCCTAATGTTTGCCCAACAAATGGCAACCCAACCTAGATATATAAAGTTTAAAGTTAAACACGAAATATATATAGATATTCTAAAGTCTTGTGCAGAATACTTACCGCAACCCGACTACACCTCGATGTCACGTAATCCTCAGTGGATGAAGACGAGGTATCCGAACCCCGCCACCTCTCTTGTGGGCATGATCGAAGAGCTCCAAACCCGACGGTGGCACGCTCCTTTTGCTTTGATCTGCAAAGGGCAAATAATACACACTTGTGTTAATTATAACATATTAAAAAGCAAACTACTAAAGCAATGGGTTAATTATAACATATTAAGGTCCTACCAAACGAGCAGATGTCTCTCAGAACGAGATCGATCCTGAGGTGTGCTTGGATATTTCGCTATCCACTGGTGTCATTCGGTTCACACGCAACACCACATAAACCTCCTTCCAATGATCGTTGTTCCATCCATCGATCATCGCGATCCAGTTCGGCGGGGAGACCCAATCAAGAGGGAATGGCTTCAACAAGTTCATATCTAGGTGTGGGTCATTCTCATTGTGAATCCAATATCTCTAAATCCTAGAGAAAGAAAGTAGAGAGAGAGAGTTCAAAGCGCAAATTAAGATGTATTGAATAGTAAGCTTGTAAGTGTTACAAGGAACAAGGACCAAAGGGACTTAAATACCCTTGGTCAATACAACACAGTATGAGACTCTAAGCACAGTATAAGACCAAGCCTATAAATACAATGATTAATATAAAATCAGACTTAACAATCTCCCCCTTAGTAATCATTGGCGCTGTGGTCTTCAAAATCCATCTTCTAAATCAGCATGAACCATCTAAGCGACTTTGCAAAGCTTTCTAACTTTTAAAACAAATTTCTTCTCAACATTTTTCAGTTTGAGTTATTTTTGCTGCCTTGACAAGACTGGACCAGATTGGAATAAACTTGAACAAACAGTTGATTCATCAGCTTGTGCTCTAGACGACACACCTCTTTTAAATGACCTTGAATGAACTGTGGTGATCGGAGCAGGAACAAAAAAAGATGTAGTATAACTGAGAAAATAGAATCTTGAGCAGCAGAATCTTGATCAGCATATTAACAATTGAACTATTTGTCTCTTTATCGTCTCCTTAACTTCTCCCCCTCATGACCTTGATGATCTGGATCAACTTGGTCATGCATATGTTGGAGACAAGACAGCTTAAGATCTGCAAAATCAAAGAAACGGAGAAAACAGGAGAGGTTTGCGCTAACCATTGGTGGCGCAAAGTAAGGTTTGCGCTAACAGAAGAAAGCGCAAAGTGAGGTTTGCGCGACATGCAGGAAACACAAAGCTTGTTTAGCGCTAGAAGTTGTTGGCGCAAATTAAACTTTGCTCTACCAACTAGTGACGCAAATCTGACTTGAAGTCTGAGAAAATTTTATCTGTTAAGGTCTTTGACTCCCCCTACACAAACGCACTAAATTTGACAATAAAGTTAGCATTTATATAGAAAATGAGACACTCCCCCTCAAAAACAGATATGATCATATAGTAAAAATTCTCCTTTTTCACTCCCCCTTGAAAAATGCATAAACCCATTTAAAATATAAATGGGAACACAAGAAAATGAAACATCAATGTAGAAAGAAAAATATACTGAATATGTATTTTGAAACGACTAAATATATAAAAATTTAAACATAAACAAATAGAATTATACTTAGTAAAATATCACAATAAAATCCATCAGATGAAATCAAATGTATGTGATTGGATACAGAAACAAGTTCCATTGCATATCAAGTTATGACATGTTCAGTTTCAAAAACTTTCATCAATCTATTCAGTGTGCTCGCATGTGAACTTCGACTAGCTTCAAGAAAATGCAATTCGAAAATATAATACAGAACTTTGCAAATAATCACACTAATCCATCAAAAATTCAGACTTTCATAAATTTACAGGTTTATTGCAACTCAGAAATATATAACCAAGTATCATGAGATGTGTGCTCATTGGCATCTTTTAGCATTGTGCACTATGGCATCTTCACATGAGTGTGCTCTTTGGCATCTTTTAAGCTTGTGCACTTTTGGCATCTTTTTAATCAAAAAGTTTATTAAGTAAAGAACATGTCGTAAACGTAACTTTCTATCTGATCCTATTGCAGGATTTGGGTTAGCCACTCCCAGACCAGTTGGCCTTAGGGGACTAGGTGTCAAGCACCCCTTGGAACTT
Source organism: Arctium minus (assembly GCA_954870635.1). NCBI lineage: Eukaryota > Viridiplantae > Streptophyta > Magnoliopsida > Asterales > Asteraceae > Arctium > Arctium minus. Next base: position 136,070,964 of record OX941081.1, on the reverse strand, counting down.
ACTTTCCCAGATCAGAAAGGATACATCGACACATCCTAAACCCATTCATACCAGTAGAACATGACTTTCGATCTGATTCTATAGAAGGATTTGGGTTCGATCACTCCCAGATCAAATGACCCTAGGGGACCAGATGACAAGCATCCCACAGAACTTACTTTCCCAAACCAGAAAGGTCACAGGTACAAACTTTTAAACTTAGAGATTTCTGATTTATAAGAATTTAACAATGATCTCCAACATAAGGTTTTACGTCTAAGTGCTTAGCCCATATTTTCATTACGATCCAAAATTTCGACTTTTTAGGTTTTCTAAGCATTGTAAACTATAAATATTCCGAATCACACAACTTTAAAGCAATATCAAAAGCTACAAACATGTTGCCGACTTTTCGACTTTTGTTAGATTTGAAAGTTGAACATTTAAAAGTTTGATATAAACAAAGCAACTTGAAAATTTATCCTAGACACACATTTTTATTCAAAAGAAAGAAAAATTGTAAAACTTTTACTTAATAGAATAAAATTTGTAAAGGTGTAAACTTTTAAAGCAACATGCCGAGATTTAAAAATAGAAACATTTGACCGACAAGTCTATATTCAGTTGAAACAAAATATAATTCAATAATATTATCTTTCACACAATGTATAAAGAATATGTGTCTCATTAAAAAAATTTGGGTTGAACAAATTCAGGAGTTGAAAAAGAAATGCTCAGATTCTTTTAAAACATTTAAGAAAACTGGAACAACATCATAACCAGATATAAATGCAGCGGAAATTAAGGGAGATGTACTCACAATTTCTCATTAGTCAGAAGCTTAAAGCATTGAATAACGAGTCCTAGACTGACATGTCTAGAAGTCATAGTCCTTGAAGCGCGGGTTCTAAGCTGAAGTACATAGAAACCAAAATGTTGACAATGAAGTCCGGGTCTTGAGCTGATTTACTCAAGAGCCATAGTCTTGACATTGAAGTCCGGGTTTTAAACTACTGTGTTCAAAAGCCTTATTTATCTTACTCCCCCTTGACATGAGATGCCTGCAACTTTAAATCAGATTGAGACTTGGGTACCCACTTGAATTTGGGTCCATGTTTGTTAGTTGCAGTTCTTATGGGGAAATATTGATTAGATTTAACACGAGAAGCACGAGAAAGATTATCAGAAAAATAAGCACATTCATCAGATGAATACAAAGCATAATCATCTGAACTAGAATCAGAGGAAGAAGATGAGACATGTTTGGAAATTCGAATCATTTGCTTTCTAGAGTATTTTGAAATTTTATTACAAGTAGCAAATGAATCACTTTTATAAAGTTTGTCTATACATCTATCCCCATCAATCTGAAATTCATCTGATATCCGCTTAGCTTTCCAAATCTGCTTCGATGACCTGCTCAAAGTCCTATCTGAAAGATTAGAATTAGAAGTATTAGAACTGTCAAAAATGATTTGATCTTGTTTCTTTGACTTCTTTGACCGTCTTCTTTTACGCTTAGGTTTATAATATTTATCATTTAGCGTAAAAGATTCATCAAGAATTTCCGAATTAATATTTAAATCAGAAGAAATAATTTTACCTAAGCAACCAATTTGATCAGACAATAAACCTGAACTTACCTCGGAATCAGAATTATTTGGAGAAAAGATATCAGATTTAGAAACTTTCATTCTGTTTACTTGACATTCAGAAGAAAGGCTAGAAATAGAATCTTGTTTTTGAGAAAATAATTTTTCTTCAAGACTAGAAGTCATGAAAGAAAGAATAATATCAGATTCAATTTCTTTTAAAATATTTTCATCTTCCATCTTATCTTCCATCTTATTGGAGAAATATTTTCCTTATCAGATTTATTGGCAAAAATATCAACAAAATCATCAGATACTGAAGACTTGACAGGAGATATATCATTTAAACCTTTTCTACCTCTTCTCGATTTGTCAGGAAAATATTTTGCATTTTCAAACGTGTAAACAAAAGGAATTTCCTTTTTCTTGTTATTTGTCCTTTTCTCATTTTCGATTTCTAACACTTGCTTCTCATTCATCCAATCAATTTTAAATTGAGGAGCATATTGAGCAAGAGTTAGATAATCGTATTTATATAAAGTTGGGGATTTTTCAATCGCATTGTTTAAACAATGTGGATTTTTAAAACCGAGTCCCCATTTTTCTTTTAAAGCTTCCTCACTACTTGGTTTATTCATAAAGATTGTTTGCTCAGATTGGTTTCTTCGATATAACTTTTCTTCTAATTTATTTATTTTATCCGAAAGACTGTCTTTTAAATTGGTCATAGCGGTTAAAGACTCAAGATAATACTTATTTGATTTTTCCAAATCATCTAATTTCTTTTGAAAGATGTCTTTTGTATTTTCTAGAATAGATTTTTTATCTTTCAAAGAAATTTTCAGTTTGTCAATCAAATCTGACTTTTCAGAATTTAAATTTTTTTTCAGATAATAACTTCAAGCGTAAATCACGTAATGCAGTAATTATAATATCCATCTGTGAAGAAATGAAAGTGTAATCAAAATCAGAAATTACCTCGTCTTCATCAGTGTCAGAATCATCATCTGACTGATCATCTCCAATAAAGCATATCTGAGCGATTTCGACATTTGCAGCTTCATCGTTGGAGTGATCCAGCCAGAAGAGCAGTTCCATTCTCTCTTTTCTCTGCCAGTTCCAGTTTCTTTCGATAGTAAGTTGAGTCCCTACTTTCTTCACTTTACACTTCTTAGATATGTGCCCCGACTTTCCACAGTTATAGCAGGCAAAAGTCTTTGGCTCGGGCACTTTGACTCTTGAACCGAAAGTGAAGCGCGAAGTGTTGGAACTCGAATGTGGTTGGAACTTTTTATGGTAATGTTGTGAGAGAAGGATCATTGCTTTCTGCAGTGCCTCGCCATCATCATCAGTTGACCCGTCATAAGCATTATCAGACAATGCTTGTTCTGCCAGTTGTTTCGTGAGAAGAGCAACCGGGTCCACTGATTTCTTGTTCTTCTTTTCAAACTTAGCCTTCTTCTCTAATACAATGCTCTCATCAGTCATCAAGATCTCGTATAGTTCCTGAATCTGCATTATGGAGATCCGAACATCGTTCCTCAGTCTGTGACAGGATTTGTTCCATTCAGGCTGAAGAGCATTGAAGAATTTCATATTCGTCTCAAGCTCTGTCTTTTCTACTTTTATTTTTCTCAGGTCATTGATCACGACACATAATCTATCGAAAACACTCTTTATAGACTCACTGTCTTTGGCCTTGAACTCCTCAAAGTTGTTCATGAAGCGTGTATGTCTAAGTTGAGTCTCAACTGAAGATCCAAGCATGTTCTTTTCTAACTGTTCCCACATCTGATTTGGATAATTTTTGTATTGATCAACACGGTTATAGACAGAGTTTGGCAAAGCTAGCATCAGATTAGCACTGAGATCTCGATCAGCTTTTATTCGTAAAACTTCGTCAGGTGTTGCGGGAATCTCTTTGTTAGGCTTTAGGAAAGGTCCTTCAGTTAGAGACTTCATCATGTTTGCTCCATTAGTTTGACGTTCAATGAAGTTGAGGAACCGATCTTGCCACTGAGTGAATTCGTTTTCATCTATGAGTACTGGAGGACGAGTGTCAGTACCCAATGACATCATGAGGTCATTATAATAGAACTGAGCTTGAAAGGCTAACTTGGCAGAATTCATGGCAGAAATCCAGAAAAAATTCTAAGTCTGGACTGAGAACAGGCGCAAACTTGAGGTTTGCGTGAGAGGCAAGTAGCACAAACTGAGTTTTGCGTTAACAATAGAAGACGCAAACTTGATTCTCGCGAACAGTTGGAGACGCAAATAGAGATTCTCGCGAGTAGTTAAAGACGCAAACTGAGCTTTGCGTGAACAAGAGAAGACGCAAACGAGATTTGCGTGAGCTGACACTGACGAGAACTTGACTTTGCGTGATACACTGAAGACGCAAACGTAGCTTTGCTTGAGCTACTGAAGACGAGAACTTAACTTTTTCTTGATATGAGACGCAAATAGAGATTCTCGCGAGTAGTTAAAGACGCAAACGTAGCTTTGCTTTGCTTGAGCTACTGACTTTGCGTGGAAAAGAGGTGGCGCAAGATGTGACTGAACTCAACTAAGATGAACTGGCGCAAAGAATGAAGAACTCGTGCAAAGCTTGATAAACTCGCGCAAAGATGAGATCTAGCGCAAACCACCTAAAAAACAGTAAAGATCCACAAAATCGATTATAGCCATGAATTTTCAGATTAATTGTTCCACATATATGATCGAAAACAACATTATATATAACACTTTGTAATCAAACTTTTCGATCAAAAACCATAATTTCTAAAATTCAAATATGAACAGAACGTTAAAACTGAATTTCCAGTAACATCAAAAATCTCAAAATTGACAATCAAAAGATGTTTTTCTTGAAATTTGGTGTGAATCAAAAGTGTTCTACTTGTAAAATCGAATCCAACAAACCAAAAATCAACTAAAATCAATCACAAACAGAGCCGAGTTTGATGAAAAATCTAAAAACGAGATTTTCTTGAAAAATTCAAGAAAATCGATCAAATTTTCAGGTTATTTCACAAATTCAGAAACTAAAATCAAATCTCTTAATTCTCTCAAGATCTAGATTGGCTTTGATACCAATTGTGAATCCAAGATCTCTAAATCCTAGAGAGAGAAAGTAGAGAGAGAGACAGAGAGAGTTCAAAGCGCAAAGTAAGATGTATTGAATAGTAAGCTTGTAAGTGTTATAAGGAACAAGGACCAAAGGGACTTAAATACCCTTGGTCAATACAACACAGTATGAGACTCTAAACACAGTATAAGACCAAGCCTATAAATACAATGATTACTATAAAATCAGACTTAACACTCATCATAGGGTCGCCCAACATGTTGGGACAACTTAGTGGCTCTACTCCGGACGGAACTCAGATTTTCGTTGTATGCTTTCCCACACTTTCTCTCCCAGATATCTTGCATCCCGACGTCTAAAGAAGCATCCCACGTGTAGTGGGCCTGTACGTATAAGTTTGGTTATTCTTAACTTGAAAATAAAACTACCAAAGATATAATTATTTAAATATATAATATGAGCCTCAAAACACTCCTACATCATGTTCCTCACATCCAGAGGGACGTGGAACCAAGTATGTTATGACCCAGTCAAGAAGGTCCGATTTTCTTCGTGGCGGTGCCTATCGCGTCAGGACAAGTCCATCTACATAAGAAAATGAATTAATATCCACACCAAGTTAATAGAAATGAATTTACTCATTCGAGCGAACATCACGAGGTGCAAGATGCCTCCTCTGTGTCAGGAGTTGTTCCGGAGCAGCGATGCCACGGTAGATATTACCAGACTCCTCGTCTGGTTATGCCGAACCGCTATGCCGAACCGCTACTAGAGGCTCCTTCTATAGCTCGTCTAGGAGTACCTCCGTCTGGACCCAGAACCAGGCATACACGGTATACGTGACATTGCCTTTAAAGCAACGTTAGAAAGCATACAACAATAATTCAAGTATACAAGATATAAGCTATTTGAAAGTCAAACCATACATATAGAACAAATAGGGTTGGGTTTATGCCCATAAAAGCCCTAAGCACACCTATTAGGACATTTGAAAGTCGAACCATGCATATAGAACAAATAGGGTTGGGTTTGTGTGCATAAAGGTCCTAAGGGAACCAATTAGGATATTTGAAATCCAAACCATGCATATAGGAAAAATAGGGTTGGGTTTGTGCGCTTGAAAGCTCTAAGTGCACCTATTAGGCTATTTGAAAGCCAAACCTTGCATATAGGACAAATAGGGTTGGGTTTGTACGCATAAAGGCCTTAAGTGAGCATAAAGGCCTTAAGTGCACATATTAGGCTATTTGAAAGCCAAACCATGCATATAGAACAAATAGGTTTTGGTTTGTGCGGATAAAGTCCCTATGTGAACCTATTAGGCTATTTGAAATCCAAACGATGCATATAGGACAAATAGGGTTGGGTTTGTGCACATAAAGGCCCTAAGTGTACCTATTAGGCTATTTCAAAGCAACACCATGGATATAGAACAAATAGGGCTGGTTTGTGCGCATAAAGGCCCTAAGTGCACCCATTAGGCTATTTGAAAGCCAAACCATGCATATAGGACAAGTAGGGTTTGGTTTATGCGCATAAAGGCCCTAAGTGCACCTATTAGGCTATTTGAAAGCCAAACCATGCATATAGAACAAATAGGGTTGGGTTTATGCGCATAAAGGCTTTAAGTGCACCAATTAGGCTATTTCAAAGCCAACCCATGCATATAGAACAAATAGGGTTGGGTTTGTGTGCATAACCCATGTTCATACGCATATATACATACACAAACATATTACATATGCTAGAGATACACAAACACAAGCACATTACATATGTTACATATACAACAAATAGGGTTAGGTTTGTGCTCATAAAGGCCCTAACTACACAAGGTTTAGTAAGCCTAAGATTAACATACTATTTAATCATCTGAGGAATGATCAGAGAAGTTAGGTTCTTTTTCGTTAGAGTCGCTATCCGAGTCTTGGAACTCTTCCTCTTTATCACCACCCTCATCAACATGCCAGTTGTTGCGACCATAATTGGCAACTTCTATGGCTTTTCCCTCTGTGACAAGACGGATGGGTTCATTCACGTCTTCGTTTCTCCGTATGGGTGAAATTCTATTATTTTCTTGGAAAAATTGTTCCCCATCCACATTTTCGTTGGCCAATACTTCGTGTGTAGTTGATGGCAACTCATAGACCCCTTTAGGCTTTGTCTTCACCATAGACCACCAATCTTTTAATTCCTTCGATGGATATGGTACATAGTAGACTTGTTCAGATTGTGATGCTAGGATAAAAGGATCTTATGAACGAAGTCTTGATCTGTGTTTGACGTCCACGAGATTATACTTTGGGTGAACTCGGACACCGTTAACTGTATCAAACCATGTGCATTTGAATATTGGGAAACACATCGATCGAGTCCATACCCATGGTATTCTATCTCTAGTACTTCATCCAACAATCCATAATAGTCGACCTCATACTCTTAGTAACAAGAGCCTCTCACGTATACTTCACTATTATGTGTGGTGCGATTCCTACCGTTAGTTTGAGTGTGGAACTTGTAGCCATTTACAAAAAAAAAAAAAATTCGGGTGTCTCCAAGCCCATCGTAGCGGTCTTTCTTTGTGCCAAAACTTTCAAATGGACAATTGAGGGGTCGGGTCGAGTCATAACCTATATTATAAAATATTATGTCATTTGTAAAACTATGTTAAGTACAAATAAATGATGATGAATAAAAGTTCATATGTATACTTACGTAGGTCTCAAACCAATCATTAAAGCGGTCACTTCTACGTTTGTCGAGTCCCGCTTCATCAATATACGACTCTGAACATCTAATCTAATCATTGAAAATGGTTATAAAAGGAAAGACTACTTGACAATTAAGCAAGATGTACGTGTGAGCTTTGTGCATAGCTACATCTTCTAGATGACAATATCTTCTGGCCTTATCGCATAATGGACGACACGGGATTTTAAATATGCTTAAGCGTTGGTTGGAAGACTCACATTTGGGGGGAAAATTTTGAGGCTCACGGTTTAGCCGTGTCTCTACCGTTGGATCAAAATACAACGCGCAATAAGTAGATAGTTCGTTCACCAAATATGACTCTATAATCGACCCTTCTACCCTTTCTCTATTTCTCACTGTCTTTTTCAAGGACCGTCGACGTCTCTCATAGAGATACATCCATCTATATTGAACCGGACCCCCAACTAGTGCCTCTTGTGCCAAATGTACCACAAGGTGTTCCATGAAATCAAAGAACCCCGGTGGAAAGACTCTTTCCAACTTGTAGATCGTTTCAACTATACTTGTCTTCAATTGAATCAAGTCCTCAACGTGTAACATCTTAGAGCATATTGCACGAAAGAATGTGCACAACTCAGTGATAGCATCCCATATCTGGGTCAAAACCATCTCTTTAATATCAATAGGAAACAACCATTGGATGAACACGTGACAATCTTGACTCTTGAATCCATAGAAACTACCAGCCTCAAGGTTTACTAATGACGCTATGTTTGAAGCATATCCATCTGGAAATTTCAACTTCTTCAACCATTCACCCACCTTTTCTACTTGCTCTTTGTTCAAAGTATTCTTCTATGTCTTTCCTTGCTTTGATGTTATCCTTTAATTTTGGTGTGCATAATCGTGTGAAACAGATTATCAAACACAATCTTTTCGATATGCATTACATCCATGTTGTGTCGTATCAACAAAGTGTTCCAATACGGCAACTCCCAGAAAATGCTCTACTTTACCCAATTGTGTGTTACCTAAAACCCACATGCTCTAGATAGTGTCTTGACCCATGTGGGACACCATCATAAACCGTAGGAATGGTACACACTTGATTCCATATCTATTGTCCGGTTGGCATCAAGGGTGGATCAACTTTTTCGGTATGTTCCTTATGAAGTTGCTTTATGTCACGCCTGAACGCGTGTGTCTATGGTAGAAACTTGCGGTGACAGTCAAACCAACACGACTTCCCACCGCTTCATAATTGAAACGCACATGCATTGCTCATAAAATATGGATAAGTTAACTTTCCATGCGTGCTCCAACCAGAAAGCATAGCATAAGCAGGGAAGTCAATAACCGTCCACAACAGTATTGCCATCATTGTAAAATTCGTCCTACGAAAAGCATCATAGTTATGGACACCCACGAAGAATAACGTCTTCAACGCATCGATCAAGGGCCGAAGAAATACATCCAAGTTATGTTCGGGACTCTTCTTGCCGGGTATTAGGAAAGCGAGGTGGACATAGGACTCCTTGATGCACATCCAAGGCGGTAGATTGTATTTTGTAAGAAAGACCAGATTTGAGTTCGAGTTATTGGGGTTGATACCATCATACATAGGCCCAGACGAACATTCCCGATCTCTTGAGCAAAATCGAGATGTAGTCTGTCAAAATGTTTCCAAGCCTCCCCATCACTCGGATGTACCATCTTTCTCGACTGAGTTTGATGTTCACGGTGCCGAGTCATCTCCTTTGCTGTTTTCTTACATATATACAATCGTTGTAATCTTTGTGTAACCGTCAAATACGTCAACACTAACTAAGGCACCTTATTATTTCAGCAGTTGTCTTGTAACGAGGCTCCCCACACACTCAACAAGTGTCATCATCGGCATATTCATTACAGAATAACATGCAATGTTTTTTCGTAAGCATAGATCTTCCCTTTTGGATGATTAAGTTGCTTTAACATCTTCTTTGTCTCGTAAAAACTACCAACCAATTGTTCACCGTCAGGTAGCATTTCTTTCACCATAGCAATGTTACGATTTTAGGTTTTCTAGGGTACATTGAAATCTTCCTTCCAGTTCAAAAACCTTGACGCTGCCTCTAACTTCGAAAATCTCTGGCATCCCTCCCATAGCGGCTGGTTCGCAGCTTGTAACATCTCATAGCAATGGCGTGCATGTACATTCGGTTCTTGCTCCTCCCATGTACTTGAAGTACCGGGAATATTTTGGCCCATCTCTATTTGTTGAACGCCATCAAACTCATTATAATCATTGTCTACTATTGTCTGTTGTGGTAGTTAAACTAAGGGTGTTATTTCTCCGTGTGCATACCAGTGAGTATAAAAAAGCATGAATCATTTTCTTAACAAATCTAAATAAATCGTCTCTCGATTTTTATACTTAAGAAGTTGACATCTCTTACAAGGACATCTTATAAATAATGCTACCCCATCGTTTGTGCCACTCGGTTAAATAGATTGCTCATTGGTGAAAGCAAACTCCAAAAATCTTTCAACTTCAACACTGAAAACATGATTTATTTCACCATTCCTATTTACTCATTTATACGTACATCCTCTATCGGTGTTAGTTGAAATAGATACAAATCAAATATAAATTGTAGTTATGTATAAATTCAGCCCATTTGACTGTTTGGAAGTCAACCCATGCATATAGAAGAAATAGGGTTGGGTTTGTGCGCTTGAAAGCTCTAAGTGCACCCGTTTGACTGTTTGGAAGTCAACTGATAGCGGGAAATCGTATAGGTCCACAGAAGTGGCCACGTGTGTTGCCAAAGTGGCGGGCCAAGTGCACACCAGACACTATTATCGCTATTGAGTAATAAAGTGGTAGAGTACCAAGATCGTTTCCGCAGGGAGTAGTCAACTAAGAACCAGAGACATTCATGAACTTCTAGTGCTTGGTTAAGTTTTGAGAACAATAACAATATTTGGGAGTTTTGAGTTATGCTAAATAACGATTAAAGTAATCAAATAGTTAAAAGAGAGGATGTGGGTATATGCACTATCTAAGACAAATGTAGTAACAATATGGTCAGAAACAAGTGGTTCAAAACATTCATGAAAACCCCTTTCTCTTGAAAGTGAATTTCTACAGAGACTGGCCACTTATACCCACAAAGTTGCCACTATTGCCGACTCAAGACTTGTCGATTTAAGTAGACCTCTAAGGGTCTTAGTCCCACTAGTATGGATAAAGATGCCCAAATCTCTCCGTGACCCATATCAACCGATATTTTGAATGTTAATAAAGATCATGCAAAAAAACGTATCTCTACATGGTTAAAAAGACTCTCTCAAATCTTCTTGCATCAATCAAGCCGTATTTCTGGATCCGCCCATCTCTGAGTCTAAGATATAATATTAACACTTACAAGTGATCGTCTTGTCCATGTTGAGTTGAAGTCCTGACTCAAGTGACCAAGTCTAAGAGTTAGCGACGATGACAACACTCAAATGTTGCCTACTAGTCTTAGCCTTGGCTTATACCCACACCCAAAGGGGTGTTTAGTTCATGATAAAAGTAAACAAAATGGAAGAAGAAGAAGAATACATAAACATGACATGCATAAACGAAAGTAGAAATCTATCACGACTTATGTCGCCATAGTAGTGACACAACTACAAGAAATGGAAATTACAAGAAAATTAAATGCAACTACAACTAAGAACTTAATGAGAGAATATGAACTAAATGCTAAAGTTCTAGATATGAGAGACTTCTCATAGATTTTATGATCTCTAATGGTGCCCCAAAGTCACCTTTTATAGTGCTTTTGAAAAGAAAAGGGTGATATGACAAAACCTCAAACGCCACTTTTGAGAATAGTGTTGAAGTTTCATTTGACTATCAAATTTTGTATTTTTCCTTGATTATTCCTGTGAAAGCTCATGTTCTCCTTTCTTCTATTTCACAAAACACATTACCAAAATTATCCAAGGATTATCCATAACTTCCAATACACTATCGCTACTGTGGTGACCATAAAGTTAGAAAACCGAATTTTTATATCCTTGAAACTTCATCACTATGTTGGAACATATTAGACCAAGTGAAGGAGGAAGAGAGAAAAATATGCAAGAAAGTGGTAAAAATAAATGAGAAAAGAGAGGCAATAACTTTCAATAATTGAGAGTTATCACACCCCCAAACTTGAACAATTACTTGTCCTCAAGTGAAAAAAAAATGAAACAAAATGAACTCGAATGATGACAAAAGAGGTTGAATAATCATATTTTTACTTGAATGGAAAACTTACATCGAACATTTCCATGACTGTTGATTTGAATGAATCATTCTCGTTTGAAAAGGTACCAACTGCTTTCATGCAATCCGTGAATTTGACTTTAATCAATAGGGCTTGTTTTGGGCTTGTGTTTTTGAGGTTTTATTTTCTTTTTTTATATGTCCCCCAAACTTGGCTTTTTGTATGGCTCCAAATCATGTTTTGTTTGTGGCATATATTTCTTCGATTTGCCCCTATCGTTCGAATTTTAACCCAACCCATTTTTGGATTTTTGGATTTGCTTCTGTCACCACAGTTGTGACAGATATATGACCCCAAACTTGGATTTTTGTATGGATCCAAAGCATGTTTGGTTTGTGGCATATATTTCTTCGATTTTCCCTTATCATTCGAATTTTGACCCAACCCATTTTTGAATTTTTTGATTTGCTTCTGTCACCACAGTGGTGACAGAAGTGGCCACTTAGGCTTTGGGTGGTATGGATCAAAAAAATATTATTTGCTCTTTACATTTGGTTTTTCTAGCGGTTAGGCTCGGTGTCAAATGGGAAAGTGATTGGGATAACACTACAAGAAAAAGGAGCTTTAGAGAAGAAACTTTTAGAGAAGGTTTTAAAAGTGTATCTAAATGTGACTTTTAGGGAATGAATGAAATGACAAAAGTAAAAAAAGAGTAATTGAAGCTAGAACGACTATTAGAAAAGGATTTTGAGTCAAAGGATACATTATCAAAAATGTCTCTAAAGGTTTTATAGACGTTTCATAGAAAAACGTATCCAAAAGTAGAACAAAAGCTTTAGCGACGGAATTTTAAGGGTGTCTAAAAGATTAAAGTATTTTTAAAAATAAAATTAAATTGTTTAGTAACGCTTTCATAACTTGATAAGCGTATGTGAAAGACTTTTAGAATAAATTAAAATTATATAAGAAGTGATTGGAAATGAACGGACTGAGCCCTAGTTTTTCTATTCTCACCTCCCACGTCGCTCTCTCTCTCGCCTCCCATGGCGATTGCGACCATAGGATTTTTCTATCTTTTTTGATTGCCTGCCTTTTCAACTGGTTTCGTCTTCCTGATCTCATGGCATTTCGTCTTCGCGATCTCATGGCATTTTCTGCAACTAGTCATTGCAAGTTTTTCGTATAACTATTTCATCTTTTCCTTTGTTTGATGATTCAGTATCCGATCGCCTTCCTTTTAACAAATTCGATTCAACATTAATAAGACAGAGCTTCAAAATCGGCTTCTTCACTGAATCATATGTTCGGTAACAATGCTTCAATTCTAGTTGTTTCGTTTTAGAAATTTCTACACTGGTACAGTATTTTAGGACATTCTACATTGTTTGCTCATAGTTGTATTCGATCTAACATGGTGAAAATGTTTTTGATTAATATATGGAAGTATGATCTTAGATTCCTATCTATATTGAGAGATACTTGGTTAAATACACTTGGTCCATAGCCCATAGCCCATAGCCGACTAGTTGTGGTTTTTGGTATCATTAGGTTTATAGTATTCCGTTTATTTATGCAAGAAGGCTGGTGTTAATTTATCCCATTCGTTTTGCATATCTTGTCATGAAACCAAATATCTAGCTTTTGCTTTTGTGCTTTTTGTAGGCCATATTTGTATGTGTTCGAACTAATTATCTCACTTTCTTTCATTCCTTGCCGCTTCCTTCTCCGATTGAAAATCGACCACCACTGCTCGATTAGAAAGGTAACCCCTGTTCTACCCTATGCTTGATGTGGTAATGATTTCTCAAATCAACAACGGTATATGCATATTTTTATTGTTCTCTTGTGCATTTTGTGCGCTTCCATCTGTTATGGAAGATATAAACGATATATTATGTTATTTTGATCATTTTTTAGCTTACGAGAAGTGGAGCAATTACGATATGTATGGCGAAGAAGGTCTCAAACATCAGCTCCAACAGTATGTATTGACAACTGTATGCTTAGACTATAGAATTCCTTAAAGTAATTAAGTTTTTGTTTTGCTTCAAAGAAAAACGAACATTTTTAAATTTGGTTGCAAGTTGAATACACAATAATTAACCGTTAACCAGGTTGATAAGTTAAGAGAAATGAGCCCACTTTATGAAATGGTGAAGGAATGGATTGATATCAAGAGTATACAATGGTCCCCACAGTAATCTAATTGGAACACTTGGAGAAGTTGCTGGCTCATACCTACTGTTTTTACAGGGTATGCTGTACAACCTTAATTTATCATGTGTTAATTACCACTTACAAGCTTATAGCTTGTTGTTGCCTCTGCTCTTAAATTTTCCAGTTAAATATGAATGTTGATCCTGGTATGAATGTTAAGATTGTATTCCTTATGAAATGATGGATGATTTCTTCCAGATGTGTTTTGTTTCTTTTGTCATCTTAATAACGTAATTTTGGTGTTTGGCCATTAAGAGAAAAACATTCATTTATATCTTTTTATAAGTTAAGTGTTAATGGTTAGTGTATTTTAGTTTAACTCAAGACTATTTCCACTTGGTATTGCAATTCAAATGGGTTTATTGCACTTAGCCTGATACAGAAACACAAATACTATTTTACAACAACAAAAAGAGCATAGACCGGGGTTGTTTGGACAGCAGAAAAAGCTGTGATATTGGGACTCGATTGGGGCTATTTTATTGCATTTCTTTCTTTAACCAAACCAAAGAGTAAACATGCTGCATTAGGGGGTTCGTTTTCAAGCAACAATAGCAGCAAATGATTTTCTGAGCAGTAACAGTTCGATAAGGGACGAAGGGCAACGATTCCACGTGTTTTTTTCTTTGTAGTTCAATAAATAAATGATGCATTAACCATTTTTTTACGGCTGGGTTTGGAAACTTTCATTTTCTTTTGGCTTAATCGTTGATAGATAGTACTTTTTTATAACATCTTGAAGTTTGTTCACAATATATTGCATCAGTTATGTGTAATTGTTTTTCTCATTTAAGAACATGGTTTGATTTCGTGGTTGGCCTCTGTTTGATTATGAATACATAAAGTTGAGTTCTCTTTTGTTTATGAGTTATACATTTAGTTTTTCTTATCAAGTTAATTGTTTTTGTTAAAGGCTCATACAAGTATGTCGTTGTGGATGATGATAGTGGTTGGCCTATGTTTGGTTATGAATACAACAAGTATTCTATGATTCTATAAATTGAAACTACATAGTATCTATTCTATGATTCTATAAACTGACATACATTATACTGCATCAGAATTCAGAAGACGAGTTACGTTACCACAAGGGATTAACGGGGCTAACTACTTGTTGGATGGCCTTTACATATTCACTGAGCCTCTCATCGCTCACTGTCCATTTAACAAATTGTGCAAGAAAGCACTCAAAACGCATATCCATTATGAAGATGAGAATAACCGATATATCACCATTGGTGCAGTGGAGAAGGTATAAATAAAGGAAAATCAGACAAACATTCTCTAGAAGATTAACAAGTACCAATTATAGGAATCGTAAATGAATTCACCTTTATTAGCGTAAATATATCTTCTATAAATAAACTGTACAGGCACTGTGTCTGCTTGCATGTTGGGTTGAGGATCCAAACGGGGTATGTTTTAAAAAACACCTTGCCCGAATCCTGATTATATCTGGGTTGCTGAAGATGGAATGAAAATGTGGGTCATACATGAAACCCCCGGTCCAAAAAACACATTATTTCATCATACACTCTAAAATACTAAAAGTATTCTAAGCTTACAGAAAACTTCATGGTTGTTACAAACCAGACTTTTGGCAGTCAGGGATGGGATGCAAGTTTGGCCGTCCAAGCTCTGCTGGCTACTGGTCTTACTGACGAGATTGGTGTGTGTCCCAGTGATTATCAATTCAATCAAACAAACATATAATCAACACAATTATGCAAACCTGGTATTGATTAATCGAGCGATTACAATTGTTCTTGATGATGAAATCGAACTATCTCTGCTTCTATCTCTCTCTGTATCCACGGCGCAAACCACAACTAGCCTCTCAATAATAATTTCTTGAGAGAGCTCTCTAACCTAATTACCACTAAAACAAATCTAATTTATACTTAGGCTAAATAGACTAATGGGCTTGGCTTGGCTTGGCCCAACAACAAATAACGAAGACTAATTATGAAAATACGGAAACATACTTTGACTATTTATTACAAAAGGACCCTAGACTATTTGTTGAGACAACTTTATCAGCCTTGACTTCAGATTTCCATCTTCAGATAATGATGATCTTGAATCCAATAAAACTGTGCTTTAACAATCTCCCCTTTGGATCAAGATCATTCTTTAAGCTCAGAAAAATGCAATCTTCCTCTTTGTAGCAATCTCCCCAATCGATGAGAATATCTCTTGGATAGAAATTATCTCCAGTTTCAGCTCGGAATGCTTCAGCAAATCATCTTCAAAAATTCTTCATTTCAACATATCTTCAAAATATCTTCAGAAATTTTTTCATTCTTTCAAAAAAACTTTTGATCTCCCCATTTCTTGATTGACGCTTCTCCCTCTTTTTGATGAAAATAGCAAAGATTTCATCAAAACTTTTCTTTAAGAAATGATGTCCACCACTTATCTTGCCAACAGAACCACTATTTATCCGTCAATTCATAAAGTAGTGCATCCAGATCTTTGCAAATCCAGACAAAATAGAAAATGAAGTGTAACACCTAAATCAACAAATGAAGCAGTTAAAATTGCATGTCAGTAACACAAAGTCACTGTGTGTAACGAATACACAATATAAAGGAGCTTTTATGATGTTCACTCCCCCAGGGCTTCCATTCAATCATTGAAACACCACAAAGGAAATTTCTATGAACGTAATGACAAAGAAACAAATTCTTTGTGTGTTCGTGCAAGTGATGGAATAAATGAAGCATATGATAAATGCTTATAAGGCTCAAAAAGTGTAAACCACTGAGACAAGTAGTTAAACACAGACTCAATGTTCATTAGTGAAGTGTGAAGGTGGGGCAGACTTCCTTCTTTTCAATATCCAGATTTTCCAAATGAAAATCAGATAGCATATGTGTTGCGTCCCTTTTGAAAATGAAACATTTTCTTGTTGAGAAGAAAATGAGTAGCTGGTGGGGTAATGTCAATAGTTGGCATGGGCTAGGTGCCTGTTTCAATAATGTTCACCAAAGAAATGTGAAGCATTAGAAATGTGGCTACCCGACTCAGAAAGTAGTTGGTACAGAGTTTACAAATTCTTTTACTCTGATCTCACACCCTCTTTCTTTTATCACAGCTAACCAAACTCTCTTTTAACATTTTCTCTCATCACACATCCCACACTCGTTTCAAGGAACTCCTCACACTCAATCACTAAGGATTTACTTATTGGGTAGGAGACACTGGTTAACGTGAATCCATAGAAGTTCAGATAAGTCCTAGCACACTGATCCCATGTTATCCTATGAAGCATATGATGCCCAGGTGATTTAACTTGATCAGTTAAAGCTCAATGATGAATCAGAAAACATTTAAAAGAACACTTCCAATTCAAGAAATCTGTTTGAGAATCGGGAAGTGGTTTGAACATTTAAGAACATGTGTTCTTATGATTGAAATTTGTCCTTCTTTCAACCATAGATGAGATGAAGATAAGGAATTATACCTTTTGAGTGCAGTCTTACATCTCACGAAGTCAAGCTTAAAGTCATAAAGATATGATCTTTGAAGCATCTCTCAACCTACAAAAGTCTAAAAGTCTAGTCAAAGTAACTTTATTCACATAAATTGAAATGACATAAAGCAGTAAAACAATTAATTGAACGAATTCTGATCTGAAATAATCAGAAGTCATCACCTTTACTCCCCCTGAAATTATGCATCAGAAAAATTATCAGTGTAAAAGATATACATTACCTCCCCCTCAGATATTGATCATCATATCTGTTGGATGCATAAAATTTCAGACAAAATATGTACTCCCCCTTGATGGTTGATTTTCTCAATCGAGTATTGGAGTACAATTCTCATATCAGCACAGGAGTAAGGTCTTTTGATCACTGAAGTACGAGTCCTAAACTGTTGTGTTTAGAAGTCAATCTTCGTTGAAGTACGGGCTGATATACTTAGAAGCCTTCTGTAATATCCCGTAATTAATAAGCATACATTTTGGTTCAAGTTTAGAAATCTTATGAAACTACAGGGGCTAAATAGGTAATGGGCCAAAAAAGTATATAAAAAAAACGAAAAATAAATGGATATATACGACATGTAGTTATGTAGATTGATTAGGATCCAAATAAAATATATAATAATAATTTAGGATTTGAATCCCAATCCTATTTCTTTAATCATTAAATCAGTATGGTAGCGTTAAAAAAGAGAGAGAGAGAGAGATAGAGTTAAGATTGAAAATCTTCGAGTTCCATGTAACAACCATTAGGGTTTGAGGTTGGGTTTGAAGTTTTGATCGTGATTATAAGTGCTTGCTGAAGAAATCGGATGAAATTTTCATTAGCGATTTTCAGATATTAGCTAAGGTACGGATTTCTTATTTTCCCTCATTAATCTGCGTTTATTTGAGTCGTTATATAAGTGTACGACTTCTTCATGTTCCCCACTTTTGTGTTCATTCGATCCGTTGTTTATATGTTAATTCCTTTTACGTTTATTTGATTCGTTACATATATGTATGATTTCTTTTCTTTTCGTTTCGACTCTTTTCGTTCGATTTGGTCAATGTGTTATTTCTTCCATCAAGTCAGTTTCTTTTCCGTCAAATTAGTTGATCGTTTAGTTCTCTATTGGTTTTGCATAAGATAAATCGTGCTTTAATATGTTAAAAACGTCAAACTCAATTTTATAAATCTGCTGAATTTCTTTTTTGAAATTTAGTGTTATTTGTAAAAATCATAATAAATCGTTCGTTTATCGGATTAAGGCATACGATATGTTTTTGAAAAGCTGGAGATGTCGTCTACGATTTACTCTCACACGAGCAAACTGTAATTTTTATGCTAAGATGTCTAAAAGCTGGGTTTTTCAAAACTGGTCTCGTTTTAGGCCAGAACAGCGCGACTGTTTTCGAAAATTCGTATAAAATCTATTTTAAATCCGATTCAGTCCATTCTTGATTCGTTGGAATCCTAAGACGTATATTCAAAACTTCTGTTTAAATATAGTTTTCTAAAACCTCTTTGAAGTATGAGAAAATATTGGATTTGTAAACGTGTAAAGTGCTGAAATAAGTACGACACGATTTCGAAAAGTTGTGAGTGTGAAATTTCTGGTCTATGTTCAGGTTTGATTCGCTGTACGTTTTTTTGTTTCAACTCTTTTGTAAAGGTTTGTACATGAAGTTATGTCAATGGTTTACTAAACTTGTCCTATTTAAAATTCATTTTCGATTTGTAAGTCTTTTAGTTTTAAAGTGTTCGAAAAATAAAGCTTGTAAGTCGAGCGGTCAATATTCTTGTACGTTCAAATACCTATTTGATTCGTTTTGTAATTCGTATGATTTGATATTCATTTAGTATGATCACATGTGTTGTGACATACTTTTGAAGTTTATACGTTATGGTGTACCGAGCTACTAACCACCTATTGGGGTACCATAGGCACGTCATTGTGGCACCGATGGCGTGACACCACCCGTGGCGGTGTGATCAGTCCACGGCGTCTCCTTTTGATTTTGTGTGCTCTGATGAGAGCTGGTGTGGTGTGATGGGAGGCGTATGGGTCGGCCCTAGTTTGTAGGGTGGATGACGGTGTAGTGCCTAACATCGCATCTCACATTATTTAGTACAGTTGGATGAGAATGTCCATCGTACGTGCCTATGTGGCTTATGTCTGACACTTGTTGTATCTGTTTATGTGTGACATGAAACTCAAGTGTATGCGATTATTTGTTCGAACTCGGTATGCAATCTTATGATATGATTTTGATTTAAGCTTCTCAGATTAGTTTGGTATTTAGTTGACAATATTTGTCTTAATTTAACAGTTCTAGTTCTGGTTTTTGACGAGATTACTGTCTCGATATAATGAATTCGGATATATATTCATTTTGTTATGACTTTTGGTTAAACAATTAAATTGAGTTATTTGGTCTAACTTCTTTTGGTTTCTTTTTCTTTGTTTGGGATATTTTGGTCTGTTGTTGAAGTTAGATGTTGAATGAACTAATACTCGATCTAGCTTTCATGAACACTCAATAATTCGATTATTGTGTCCAAAATTCAGATTTTTATTATATTCGGTATTGGGTTCGATTATTCGTTTGTTATCTATTGTATCTGTGCACTGAGCGTTTGACTCAGCCGCATTTCTTTCTTCGCGGCAGATATTCGAAGGGGATCTAAGAGTTTAAGGGATTCAGAGTTTCATTCCTATGTAAGAGGTTGTTGATAAGAAGTTTTAGGTTTTATTAATGTTTTAATGTAAGTATTGGAAGAAAGAAAGTGTATCGTCCGAGACAATTATTATTATTTTTTTATGGTGCTTATTTTAATCAAGGTTTAATAATGCTATGTATGCTCTTGTTAGCAGTTTGTGTTAGGTTCAGTCGTAACCTCCTTTTCCATCTCGGGATGGGGGTGTTACACCTTCGCTCTCTTATTCTCCTTTGACAGTAAGTGCCTGCAACACAGATTCATCATTTTTCTTTGGTACCCACTGGTATTTGGGTCCATGTTTGTTAGTTGCCGTTCATATGGGAATAATAGAGTAAGAACCATACCAGAAATGATCACTTGTTTTATGAACAAGATCATGTGTACGACAGTAAGAACAATTGAATTGCTTACCTGACAACCTGATTAATTGATCTCTCGTGTAGATATGTTCAGGTTTACCTTCATGCGCATTGTTCTTCTTGGCATTATGGTTATGTACACATGACTTCTTTCCTTTCTCGTCTTTCTTGTCAATTTCAACTTGTTTCTTTTTCCAGACCAGTTCTTCTTCTTCGTAACTTATTCTTCTTCTTCGTAACTTCTTCTTCTTCTTCTTCTTCTTCTTCTTCTTCTGTATGTATCTAAACAATCTACATTGTCATCAAAGAAAATGTTAGTAGTACGAATCTGATAAAATGAATTGACTAACCTTCTTGAAGAAACAAATTTCAACTGTGAGCTTGAGGCTGTCTTTTTGAAGTCAGCTGAATTATTCCTAGGTGTGTTGAATTGTAACTCTGGAGTCGTTTGCTCAGTCACCACCACCATTGAAACAATGTTTTCCAGTTCTTTAATCTTTGAAGCAAAGCTGTCTCTTTCTTTAACAAGTTGGTCAATCTCTTTCTTGAATTCAGACTTCGCTTTTTGATCTTTCAAGGCACTTTCAGATAATTCAGATAGCTTGACAGTCAGCTTTCTAATCTCAGTTTCAAAGAAATTTCTCTCTTCTTCAAATCCCTTCTCAGCATCATTTCTCTAGCCGGATATTTCATTAAAGAATCCAGCGTTCTTCTGTTCAATGGCCTCCTTGTCTTTGGCAAACTTTTCCCTTTCCAAAATAATTACTTTCTCAAACTCCGAAGTCTGTTGAGAAAGCTTTAAACATTTCAGCTCAACTGCTTTCTTATCTTCTGCACATTTTCTCGAAAAATCTCAGAATTTCTTTACAAATGCTTTCTTATCAATCTCAAAATCAGATCCTTCTTTGGCCATCTTTTTCTCCAGATCAGATATCTTCTTTTAAAGATCAGCATTTGCACTCTCAAAATCATTAACTTTCTCATTATTCTCAACAGAATCTAGTTTCTGGATTTGAGCTTCCAAGGCATAAATCTTTTCTTTTAGTTCAGAGTTCTCAAATTCCAGAAACTTTACTCTTGAAGACAACTTTGGTCCTGTCTCAATCTTCTCAATATGTTCCCATAACAGTTTTCCTGTAGCCTTTTTACTGTCTAATGAAAAAAAAATCTCTTTTCAAATCTCTTCTGACATTCCTTTCATTAGGAAAGATCGAGCTAATCTGTCAGCTTCATATCTTTTTCTTTGCTCGTCTGAGTACATATCAAGTGGTAATGGAAGCTATTTTTCTTCTCTTTCTCCATTATCCTTTATAAGATTAAAAACTTTCCTTGGAGCTGTCATACGTCCTTCCCTCAGAGATATTCTAATAAGATCCCTTAATGCATGTTTATCAATGAAATCTATGAACTGATTTTTCCATGCATCATACTCTCCTTTGAAAAGTACCGGTGGCTTCTCATCAGTACTGATTGAAGGAGTTTCACTAGAATTCATTCTGATAGATATAAGATAAAAACTTGAAAAATGACCGTTAGTCCAGATAAAATCAAACAATACTGAAAATCTTAGAATGAAATTCAGAAAATTTTGATTACGAACATAACTTTGTCCCCCTCCGCAGACATAGCACGGGGGTCCCGCTAAGTGGAAAATTGTCTAAGTGGAGCAAAAGAGCTAATTCGTGCTAAGAGGAGCTGGCGCAAAGTTCAGTTTGTGCGAGAAACAGTTCGCGCAAGATGATGTTTTCGTGACACGTGAGATTCTCGTGAGCAATGGGTGGCGCAAAGTGAGATTCTCGCGAGCAATGGATGGCGCAAACAGAGGTTTGCGTGAGATGTGGGTCGCGCAAAGTGAAGTTTGCGCGAGCCGTGGGTGATGCAAAGTGAGATGGATAGGCGACTAGCTTGACCGGTATCTTGCTCGACCGGGATGTTGCTTCGACCGGTATTAGCTTGGACCGGTATGATGTCGACCGGTAAGATGTTGGACCGGTAAAGAGTATGAACCGGTATGAAATCGACCGATAGAATGCTTTGACCTGGATAATGCTTCGACCGATATTGGCTTGAACCGGTAGAGGTCTTCGACCGGTAAGATTAGATGACCGATATAGAGTGATATTCGACCGATAATGTATAGATCGATAAAGGATATACGACCGATAAACCTTACGACCGATAAAAGCTTGTGAGAGGGTTTAGCGATAATAAGCAAGGACCGATAATAACAGTGTATGCCGGGCGACCGATATGTTCTTGAAGTTTTCGACCCAGATAAGCACAAATCAACCCAGAAACCAATAGATAACTCCAAATTAAGCTACAAAACTTTGCCAACACGATCTTTTAAACAACTAGAACTGACTGCAAACGATTAATTTCAAGAACTAGCACTTTTATGAAGAATCAAAGAATGACACAGTGATGTGCTCGAACGACCGGACAGATCCAAAATCATCAAAAACGCGAACAAAATCGATGCAATACCCAAATCAAACAGTACTCAATCAAGATAATATGCTAAACAAGCACAATCAAAACAATAACAACTTGAATGAACAATCACACAATAATAAATTTTGAATCTTTACAGATAAGCAGAACCGAAAAACAATTCAATTCAATCTGTAACTAGCTCTAATACCAATTGTGTGTCCCAGTGATTATCAATTCAAGCAAACAAACATATAATCAACACAATTATGCAAACCTGGTATTGATTAATCAAACGAATAGAGAGATTACAATTGTTCTTGATGATGAAATCGAACTATCTCTGCTTCTCTCTCTCTCTGTATCCACGGCGCAAACCACAGCTAGCCTCTCAAAAATAATTTCTCAATTAGCTCTCTAACCTAATTACCACTAAAACAAATCTAATTTATACTTAGGCTAAATAGACTAATGGGCTTGGCTTGGCTTGGCCCAACAACAAATAACAAAGACTAAATATGAAAATACAGAAACATACTTTGACTATTTATTACAAAAGGACCCTAGTCTATTTGTTGAGACAACTTTATCAGCTTTGACTTCAGATTTCCATCTTCAGATAATGATGATCTTGAATCCAATAAAACTGTGCTTTAACAATATGCCCTACCCTTAAGAATGGACATGACTTTATTAAATCCGCACAGGTCTCCAGATTAAAACTAGGAAGAATTTCTTGAAGAATTACTAGTTAAACAATAATAAGAAACTAGTTTCTATTTGGTATTAAATTCATTCCTGCTTAATATCTTTCAAATCTTCTATAGGTCAAGGATAATCCTTCTTGTGACTTTAAAATCATGCATCGCCATATATCTAAAGGGTCGTGGACCTTTTCAGATCAAGACCATGGATGGCAAGTTTTTGACTACATTTTTGAAGGATTAAAGGTATTTATATTTTCTTTTTAGGAGCATATATTTATACAACATAAAATGACAGCTCATTATCTACTAACTTTGAATCTTTAGTGTTGCCTCCTATTCTCAACAATGCCACCAGAGATTGTTGGCATGAAGGTGGAGCTTGAGCAGCTATACCATGCTGTCAACATAATACTTTCTTTATAGGTACAAACACAAATTGCGTATCACTCTTTCATCAGCCCATCTATTTTCTCTTCCATTTCTTAGACAAAACCTAAAATTTTGTATAACTTTTTAAGTTTTTGACATTGATGATGATATAGAGCAAAAATGGTGGCATATCAGCTTGGGAACCAGCAGGATCATCATAATGGTTAGAGGTAACTAAATCATGAAAAAACTATTGTTTCAATGCATATGCTTACTACTATTCCTCACTTATTCAACTCCTGTTCCATGTTAGATTCTCAATCCAATAGAGTTCTTTACGGACAGTGTCATTGAGTATGAGTAAGATTCAAACACAACTTTCAGTTCCCATAAGTGCTCCAGTTGCCAATTGCAGGTAACAAGATAGCATAACGAGAATTGCAAAAAACTTCTAAGGCTTATGGGATTTCCTGTCATTGAGGTATCTGTCTTAAATAGGAGTGTAGGTACTCACACATTTGTTTTTGCATTTGTTACTTAATAGTTATATCTGAAAGGAGTTGTTGAACAGTGATAGTATAGTTTCCCTGTTACTCTATTGTGAAAAGGAGGACAAAAGTAGAAGTAGAAGAAAAACATATGAAGTATGAGTATAATAGAAGTCTAAAGTCATATATGAACGTAATTTTATTTACTTTCATGTGGATGGAAGCTAAGAAATCACAAAGAACAAGTAGATCACTCTTAATCTAGTGATCCTGAAATTTTCATTTTTCGTTGCAACGGTACCAAAATGGTGTTAGTGGACAATGGCATGACTGTACAGGTAGGTTTATACATACTGGAAATGTGTTTTGTGTCTTTCTACTGAGTAAGTTTTGATTTCTAATCTTGTGAATTGTTCTTCTAGGTGCAACCTCCTATTGTAATCGGTGATAAGTTGGTTATTGACACTACCGATAACTCATACATAAACAGGTGCATACTCCAACTATTGTTTGCAGAATTGATATCACTTTACCTGTTGCAATATTTCATACGTTACTTTGATAAGTTCAAAAAATAATTAAGCATGCCCTTTGATTGGCTTTATAAAGAGGTATTTGCAGATGATGTTTTGCTACATTGTCAAAAGACCCAAAATCTAAGGTTGTGAGAAATGAAATAGAAGTATTCTTGTGCTTTTTTTTTACCTTGCATTAGAATCTGAAAGATCTACAACGAATGAAAATAAGTAAATTTTGAGCAAAGTTTGTGCATTTTGGAAAGTTGGAAAGGATTAAATTAATAGTTAAAAAAATATAATTTTACTAAGAACTTTATTTGTATACGAAATCAGTGAGATCATATGTTATACACTGTAGAAGAACTTATAGAAAGGTTATTTTTAAAAAGACACATGACTAAGTCTATTTAAAAATAAAGTGCTTTATTGGATGTACATGGAAGTCATCTTGGCCTGCCAAAATCTCCATTGATAGTACTCAGTGTCACCGACCAATGACCTCGCACACAAAATAGTAGCCGCAGGTAACGGAAAAATTAAACACATTATTTGCATGGTTAGCAATTCGCCTACATTTACAATTATCCCCTAGGATTTTAAGTATATATAATTTGTTTATTTAGTAATACATGCAAATAACTTGGCAACTTAAACAGAAAATCATCATTCTAATTATCTTACCCATGGTATGTGTCCAACATTTACATTTATACAAATTTTGGGTGCATTAAGTGTAAAGCTTTCTTTTTTGGTTTATTAGCTTCTAAAGCCGACATTACAAATCGCAAAATAGATCTGCATTTGCATTTGTTTGATAAGCATCTAAAGAAGTGAAATGAAGAAGCTTTGATGTCCCATTGGCTTGTTGCAGATAAAAAGGCTTGATGTCCTATTGGCTTGTTGCAGATAAAAAAGCTTGATGTCCTATTGGCTTGTTGCAGATAAAAAGGGGAAGTGGCACATTTAAGATTTTAGATCGGTGTATTATGATTTTAGATGTTTTTTTTGACAATTTGAACAAATATGTGGATTCATTGAAACATTATGATTTGTTTTGAAATATTCTTGTTTCTTATGACAAATATATAAAATTTTATTGTTTTAGGATTTTGATGTTGTTTTTATTGTTATATTACTATTATTATAATAATAATTATTATTATATATAAAATATACCCTTTAGAGAAGGAATTGATTTTTTCAAAACAGTAACTAAAAAGCATCTTCAGGGAAGCTTTATAAAAAGCATCACTAAAACCTATATTTTTAGAGAAGGTTTTTATTATATGTATCTAAATATAACTTTTAGAGAAGATTTACCAAAATGTAACTAAAAGATACCTTTAGAGAAAGTTTACGGAAAGCGTCACTAAAGGCTATACCTTTACAGAAGCTTTTCCAAACATATTCTCTGAAAGTCCCTTTTAGTGACAATTTAGAACTGTCACTAATGTTCGAAAAACTTCACTAATACATACTTTTAGAGAAGCTTTTTGGAGAAAAGGGGCCAACCTTTAGACAAGCTTTTAAAGCGTATCTAAAGCCTAAAAAAAGCTTCTCTAAAAATTAATATAAATGTACCCTCCGAAAATCCTCACAAAAGGTTATAAGGGTAGCTTCTTGACGGAAGTGAAAAGATTCTCTAAAACCTTTAGAGAAGTTTTTCATACTTTAATATACAAAAGAAAACCTTCTCTGAAGGTCATATTTCTTGTAGTGTAAGTTGATGAATAACGTCCTATATCATTTTAAATCCAAATATTATTGACACAATCAAGTGAGTGTACCTGAAAGATAAGTTACAGGAACGAGAAACGGGCACAAACGGTCATGAGAATATCAAAACATAAGCAAACCACGAACAAGGTAGGACACCATAAAGTTTAACAACCCATCGATCCACAAGTTAGAACAAAAGAAATACCACAAAAAATAAAAATCAATAACAAACTAGAAGTTCATAACCACATATGATGATCCAAGGATGCTCATGATTCACTAACCTGAGTAGGTCAACCTACTTCGGACCTTGGTGGCAGGTGGCATGGTGCGGGAAGTGGTACGGGCAGTAGGACTATTTGAAAGCTGAAACTGAGGAAGGCAGAGACCACCGGGGAAGGGCGGGAGTGTAGCATCGGTATAAGATCATTCTTGAAATAGAACCCCTTGATCACCCGATTTCCAGTCACGGGTATACTGCCAAAAACGTACGGATCGTGCTTCTTTCCCCGCTACCCAATCATTTTGCTCCTGAAGTTGATTCTGGATATTCTTCAAAATCAGAGTATGTTCTTACCGCTGAACGGCAAGAACCGAAAGCCATGTCTTAGAGCCATAGCCAGGACTAGAGTCTGCAGGATGGTGTGCCTTAGAAGAACCTGCTCCCATGGTAGGTTTTGAAACTGGGGGTGGAATAGATTGGTCGGAAGCTTTCGAAGTGACAAGAACTTCGCTAGAAAAGCGACTCGATCGCATAATGCGTTGAACCGTACCTTCATCAATGCTGGAAAACTAGAACAATTTTCATCGCTTGGCTGCGATGGGATGCGTGCTGCACTCATTAGTTTTGTTAGTAAAACAAGAAAAATAATCCATGACCCTGACCGTGACACTGCAAGATTTAGGGCATCGAATGCGATAGGCCCAAAATCGAAGGGTAATTCCTTCAAAATGCAGTGAAAAAGGATACAATTCTCCTTGGAGAGTGTACAGTCATGAGTCATGGGCAACAGTTTGTGCCGAAGAAATGAAAACCATAAAGTGGCCTCCATGTTTAATGTCCTCGACTAGATTCTCAACTTATTCGGGTTAATGTAAATCGCAGTACAGTGCAATCCCGAACAAATCAATAATAATGAATCAATGTAGAACAATATTTAAGCCACAACTGCTAGTCATATGATGATATGAAACACTCAAAGGGTTTAGGTTTACAGAGAGAATATCTGATAAGAGTATGTAAACCTATTGACTAGCAATCTAATAATGACTTGTATAACATGACAAATGAACTAATAACGCCTTTATATACCAGGCTTACAATCATAATGGGCTTTATGGGCTTGGGCCCATCTAATTAATAAAACTATTAAGTAATTACACATTTGTCACACCCCGCTAAAGCGGAAACACGAGGCATAACAGCTCCGATGTCGTAGCACAAGATTATAACATACCAACATTTACTTAACTTTCAAAATACATTACATTTTTAAGAACATAGTATCGTCATTGTTTACAAACTCCACATCTTTTAAATATAATGATACGCATAAAGCAAAAATAGTCTTGCTTCAAAATATGAGGTGCATTGCTAAAACATCATGGAATTACCTTCTCGATTCCTGAAAAGCATGAATAAAAACCAAGGTCAACTACAAAGAGTTGGTGAGTTCACATGTTTTAAATATGCACAAATCATTTTTATATGCAAGTTATCATTTGTAAAACATACGTATAAACCAACTTCAATTCTTTGATTCATGAGTTCCACAATTTAATTTCTTTATGATAAGCGTATGCAAAGACAATATTACGTTGAGCCACTACTAAGCCGTCCCTGACCAATTTCAACGCCCCCGATGAACTAACTCAGCGGTGGTTCATGCCACATGTTTAGTCATCTTCTCTAGTATAGTGCACCCCTGCTCGTCAGCATTAAGGTGGGCTTGTCACACCAAATAGCGCTATCCACTAATACTATAGGCCCGATTTTCTTCGAGTTAATAGTAGTGTCACGGGGTCTTAACATTAAAAACTCAACACATCAATTGCATACTTATCATATAGCTTATAATTCCAAATGCTTTTAACAAAGCCTTATAAATTGCCAATTCGCAATACTTTCAAACAATTCTCATGAATCTTTAAATACGTAATTTAAACATGCTTTCCACCCCAAAATCAATTAAAACGATAAAAGTGGGGCTGTGAATACTCACCTTGACGAAAGTAACGGGTGAAGCTTTACTTTAATACTTATTGAATTTTGTCACGCCCTTAATTTCCCTATACAAGAGTTGCCATAAAGAAACACATTAATGCCCTATTCCGATGTTCAACCAATATGTCCAATTGTCCTATGAAATGCCATCAAATAAGTTTCTTAGTCCATATCCAATTTTAACTATACAAGGTTCCAAAATAAAATAAAACAAAAAATTAAGCTTGATAAAATTACCTTTCTGGATTCAGCACATGCTGTCCAGAAAGTTATCCGGTAAATTCAACACGGAAGCTTAACTTCCCAAGAGAATTATTAAACCACAAATTTTGTGATGATACTATAATATGTTTAGAGTAAATCTGCATTTTTTTATAATTTTTGAATAACTTTTGATACTTCAAATAATTTTTACAAAATAGAGTGTCACTGATTTTCGGATCAGTGACATACCTCACTTGTAACAGGCTTTTGAGGTATCAATTCTTGGAATTATATAATGATCCATATATGGATGCAAACCTAACTCAAAATCCTAACATTTGGAAAAAGATTCACTTATTTTGGATGAGTAAAGAGGGAGTTATGGCCTCTACAAGATAGGTGTATGAATCTGTCTTCACTGGACAGATTGCACCATTTTCTTGTAAAATCCATTTAAGTGCCCAAATCAACTCCAAATTCAGTGTTTTCGGACTTTTTAGAAATCTAACACTATAAATTAAAGTTTAGAAGCAAAAACCCCAAATTTGGACAAGTGGTTTGTGAGTTGTGCAAGCTAGAAGTGAAGTCTATTTTCTGGACAGATTCTAAAATGAAATAAATACTATTTTATACCACCAAATAATGATCATTAGACATGGTTTTTGGATATAAACCATGTCTTCACTCCTCATTACATAATAAACTAACTTATGCATCATGGATTCATTGCAATCAAAATGCTCATCCACATGCATGCATGAACATAACACCAAATAAAATGACATTAACACTATTGTTAAGTTCTTAATCATGTGGAACTTGGGAAATTCCTTCATAAGAACATTTTTATACTAACATTCATTGTATACATCAAAGATAATCCATCTCATCATCAAAATTTCAATCACATGCAAGACAAAATAACACTAAATTTATGATTTAACACTATTTAAAAACTCTTTAATCATATGAGATTTGAACAATCTCATCCTAAGAGTTTATTTATACTCAAAATTGATGTAAATGCATATATTTCAATCCAACATTATTAAAATTTTGTGGACCAAAAACCATATTTCATAAAATTATCTTTTCTTGATAAAATCCCAAAATAATACACTTGGAAACCCTAGTTTCATTGGAAGATCACTCAATGGTTCATTAGCAAATATATTGATACTAATGTATCCCATTTCACTTCCAAAACTTGGGTTGTACATCATTTACATGAAAATATATAAAATATACAAACTTTTTGATAATAACTTGAAAAATGAGAGTGTTAAGTGATTACCTTCACAAAAGGAGATGAAGACTTGAATTCTAACTTCAAATTGGAGATGGATTCTTGATTGGATTTTGATTCTTAGCAAAGAGAAAGAAAAATGGTGGTGGTGGTGGTGGCTTTCGGCCGAAAACAAGAGAGAAGAGAGGGAGAGTAGATGAAAAGTTAATTTTGAGAAATGAGAAGTAATTCTAGTTTTTAAATTTCGGTTCTCAAATATATCTGATATTTTATAAATTAGACTAGTAATTTAATTAGTAATATTAAATTAAATTTTTTTTATGTAGGTGAGTCATTAGGACACTTGTCCTAATCCTACCAAATTTTAGTTATTTTATTACACCCTTAAACTTCTATTTAACCAATATAAGACACCCTAAAAACTCCCCCTTTAAATAGAAGTTGATAATCGCGCCAGTTTGGAATATATATCTTTCGAAACCCAAAACTGATCTCGAAGTAGCGCATTTGCGTTCTATACTCCAGCCAGTCTTCAATAACACCCAGTGCTTGAATAACAAGTTTCTTGTATTTCGAATCCAACGGCTGAACCCCTTTTTCATCTTTATCAATAGTACGCTTCAACTTGTCTTTAAGCAGCATCAGTGTACCATAACAGAATCTGGCAATCTGGCTGAAACGAATAAAGCGCATAACACCTTTATTGTTCATGTAAGTCATGCCTAACTCTGGAAACATAAGGACAGTAACCGCTGGTACATTCTGGGCTTCAGAAGGAACACTCAAATCAGGCTTAAGCAGATTGATCTTTGGTTGGTTGCTTTCTAACCCGATCTGAAAGTCTTCTACAGAGGCAAGTTTCATTGCACACTTCATGTATGGCTTGACAGTATCGAGTGCATCTAAAACTTCCCCTGGTCTGTTAGTTCTGGTCTTTAAGTCACTAAGCAAGAACAACAGATCTCTAGGTTCAAGACGCGGAAAATCAGCTTCAGAAAAATACCAATTCTTACCATCTTCTCTAGTTACCATGAATTGTGAATACTTTACACCCATGAAGACACCAGATTGAATCCGATCGATTGATGTAATTTTGAGCTTTGTCTTGGTATACTTGTCTTGAAAGTAGTTATACACGAATATGAACTCACACTGCTTTTCCTTGATTTTCATCGACTGTTGACCATGAAGCACAACTTCATCATATTTACGAATCCAATGGGCAAAGATCTTCTTCTGGCTTTCTTCCAGAAATGGAACTTTTATTCTGACTCTTTCCCACTTGGACGGCTTGGCTGGCGGAGTACTTTCTATTCTCAAACCTGGTGATGCTGGAGGAGATCTAACAGGGATATCTGATTGAGGAATATCAAGGTGATCTACATGATATGTAAAAAGCGGTACTGCGACAGAAGTCTGAATATCTGGCTGATAATCTGGATGAAGAATCTCATTAATTTCGGCTTGCATGACTACCAACGCTCTTTCAGTGTTGGCATATTCTTTTATTGGGTCAGAAACCTCATAAGGATCGACAATCAAAGCCCAGTCTTCAGGAACTATCAGTGAACCTTCATCTATTTCCTCAGGCTTTTCAACCGTTGGAGTTTCGTAAAGTACCAAATCCATAACCTGTTCCCGTGCCTGTTCTTGCCCTTACGGTTGTGTACCAGAACCTGAAGGCCGTTCCGTTTCCGCCTGTACTGATTCCACTATCTGTGTCTCTGGCTCGGATAGACGTCGGCGCTTCTCCCCCTCATGGTGATCAGGATCATCCTGGTCATCATGTCGGCGCTTGAGCCTTTCTGCCTGGCTTCGGCAGGTGTCTTCCACTGATGATAATCGTTTAGTCAATGCAGCCACTATTTGCTGCAAAGACTGAAGCATGGCTTATTGTTGCTGGAAGGCTTCTAGAGATACAGTGGGTTGGGGTGGTGGGGTAGGTGTGGATGATTGGGCACGTAAGAGCGATAGAAGATCGACATCCTGGGTAGGTTCTATCTGAGATTGGGCAAGTTGTTTGGCTAGGAGTACGGATTTCAGTTCATCGATAGACATGTCAACAGCAGGAGTAGAGGGTTGTGGAGTAGGAGGTAGTGTTTCAGGCTCAGTCGCGGGACCTTTGACTTTGATCAGACGCTTCAGGGCATCTACCTCTTCCCTCATCTCGGAACGCATAATAGAACGGACGGTCTTTAGGGCACCATCCAAGAATTCCCTTGAGACGAACTCGAGGTGAATCACTCCTGGGTCACTTAGACTTCCAATTCTGGTTACGACTGTATATGTCGAACCGCCTACGTTCACAACTGGGGTGATGATAGCTGTGGTAGGACTTCCACCTAATCCTCATAAACCAACCGAAGTTGGAATTACTATAGGTATTCCGGCTGGGCCACTAAGGCCTCCAGCAGTAGCCGAAAAGGGTATTTGTGTCCTAGGAATAAGAGATATGACATCAAAGGGCTCTAGACTCTGTGCACCCAAAGAAGTCGAGAACGGGGGCTGCTGTTCTCTTGTTTCAATACCAAAACTCTCCAAGCAAGATACTGGTAGCGTTTGTGCTAAATCCCCGTGTGAACTTGAAACCACCATCTGTTGAGAGATGGTGGAGTGTCTAGGGGGTGTGCATTTGCGCCGCTAGGTCCATGGCGGCTCCTTCAATACCCTGTCTCAACACATGAGACTGGGTAGCAGATGTGGCTACCTGACTGGATGTGGCTAGAGGGGTACAACCATTGATGGTTGCCCCATCACTCGTGTACGCTCATGAAGAAACTTACTCTTCCTTTCCCTCTCTCTGCTCACATCAACATTTTCAACTGAAACTCCCTCCGCTCTCCTTATCTCTCCAGGTGAGGGCTCATCATCGTCACCATCAGAGTTAGAAGACTTGTCATTTGATTCCGATGCTTGGGTGGTTGTTTCCGACTGACTGCCGGATTGGTCTGCTGCCTCCTCAGACTCGGTGGCAGCTTCCGACTGAGTGTCGGATGTACTTGTTGCCTCCTCAGACTCGGTGGCAGAAGAGGACTGAACGATAGCGGTTTCAGTAGCGGTGTCCTCTTCCACCGTTGGAGAGGTTGTCTGTAGCGGTGTAGGTGATCGTCGAGAAGTACTGGCCTGGCTTGATCGAACGGCGCTGCCCACTCCAGTTCCCCTCACAACATTTTATCTCATCACACCCTGTCCGGGAGCCCCAGCTATCCGGACGCTACCGCCTCTCGTATGTGGACGTGGACCCTCACGCCTCTCAGGTCTTGCTCCCTAGGGAGGTCCTTCCGGTTCTGGACGGACCATAGGAGCTGGTAGGTTATGTGTGTGCCTATATGCTATTATACTCAGCTCCGTAGGACGAGCATAGGACAGCAACCCGACGGGGATCTGTCGGGCGACAATACCTTCTGGATCAGGACGGGTCGGGATCTTGTGAGTCTAGTTTTGCAGACAGGTCGGGTGCGAAGATTGGTGCGCAATTGCAGGATAAAGAACCATGAAGTTGCGGATGATAAGTTGGAGAAATCTCATGAACGGTATGAAGTTCTGTCTTTTTGTAGCGTTGGCTCGTACTTTCTGAAGTAGCTCATACCAAAGGAAGTCGTAGTAGTCGGCATGACAGTGGAATTCCATGGCATGGAAAAGACGGAGGATGTTGATACTCGTTTGATCGATGCCTTTCGTGATAGCCGAGAGGCACCGATTCAGGTATGTGAAAAGCGTGTACCAAATCGTTGTGATATTCTTCTTGTTGAACCCGGATGGAAGTCGTAGATTCGAGCCATAACCAAGGGACTGGATGTCGGAGCAGAGAGTGGCGTCCAATACGATAGGGTCAAAACTGTTTCTGCCCGAAACGGAAGAAGCAGTCGGCAAGTGAAGGAACTGGCGGAACAGATCACGGGTGAGAAGTACCGGCGTGTGGTCAATCCTACCCTCCAACTGGAAGCCATCGTCGGCCTCCAGAGGAGTTAGGGATTGCCAGAACTATTGCAGGTATAGGTGGGGCAACTCAGCAGTCTCCGTGAGTGCATAGAAGAGAGGATGCCCAATGAGGATCTCGATCATCACCTGATACTGGATTGCAGGTTGGGTGACATCGAGATGGAAGTTATTGGGTGCGAGTGGAAGGAACTGATCCTTGGGAATCAGTTCGGCATCGGCTATGGGGTTAATCGCCGGATTTGGGTTTTGCGCCATTGTACCTGTGAATGTTAAGCATGTTAGACCTTGGATATAGTGAAACAAGATATCTTTGGAGTGAAATGGTCAATGGTTTAAACCATAACCAATTAAAACTCCAAGTAATTGGGCAATACTGAGCCTAATCCGTGAACTAGGGTCAATAACCAAGATAATTCAACCATTTAAGGTTTGAAAAGAGACAGAAATTTAGGCATCATTAGTGTGGCTACGATATCCAAGTTTTTTGACAAGGAGTGGGCACAAAAACTAACAGTGTTTATTTAAATGGAAACTGTTGAGTCCTCAGTTTATGCCACAACAGTGTAAAATTCTCAAAGCCATGAGGCATTCGCTTTTCCAGGGTGTGGGATAATGCCTTCCCATTTGAACGTCATTAAATGATGTTTGATGTGCAAGATGGAGTTGACCAACTAGGGATCAAACCCTCGCTTCATTAACAGTTTGGATGTGGGAAAAGGAGTATACCTGTCATCGGGAGGTGGTTGAATGACTGACCTCGTATGCGGTTTGGAGGACACAAAAGATGGGTCACACGTCTGTTGGCGCTTAGGCTGACGAGATGATGTCGCCCATCCTCGCTTGCGCTTCGGTGTCGGTTGAGGATCTAGTGTGTACTTCTGATCAGATGCCAAAGAGGACATCGGATTCTTCCCACTTTCTTTTGATTTGTCGATGGCAGATGGCTCCGATTCAGAGGATTTGGATGTAGTATCATCAACTGACTGTGCTTCGGGTAAGGAATGCGAAGTGACCACCTTACCGGCACTGTGGTTAAGGCTAGACTCAGTATTTAGATCAGTGGGTGTTGGTAGGGGATCAATACTCGAAGTACCAATGTCATCCCCGAGTTCATTTAGGTCAAACTCCGGTCTTGGTACTGGTGGGGAGAATAGTGGGTTGGGAAAAATGCCGTCTTCATTCAATCGATGTTGAGGGTGAAAAAGCTTTATGGGGAAAGGGGTGGATCGGACGGCGACCAGTATAGCAGGGATGGTGGTTATCTGTGGTTGAGCGATGGTTGGTGGCGGTTCGGTGACGGTTGGAGTGACTATGGTAGCATCGGTGGTAATTACAGTAGGGATATTGGTGGTTAGGGTTTGGAATGGGGAGGGTATTTAGGATATAAGTTCAGAAAAGGGAGGGGTGGTAGCAGGGTGGTGTTTAATGGTGACAATGTTGGGACTAGTGCGCCGACGACGTCTGAAGTACCACGAGGAGTTACCACCGCGTAGGATTCGTCATAGTGCACGACAAACTTGGATGGGACTGTGGCTGAGAGGACCACCAAAGATGGTGGTGCGATGATGGGAGCGGTTGGAGCGGCTATGGTGGCGTCGATGTGTTTTTCCGCCACTGCTAAGCAACAACTTCTCCGGATGTTGGGGAGAGGGCTAGGCACCAGCCTTTTTTTCGAACCATGTCTTAGAATAAAACCGGCGATGTGATGGGGAAATCGGCGCTATAATGAAGGCGGAAGGGTGAAGAAAAAAAAAGAGGATGTGATGGGGGGGAAAGGATGCAAGAGGGTGATTTGACTAAAGGGATGATGGGAACTATGCTTTTTGAAAAAAAAAAACTTTCTAAAAACCAATTCTTCCCAATAACCGGAAAAGAGATTTTCTGCAAAAGAAATAAGAATAAAATAAGATAAAAGGTACATAGATAAAATAAAGAAACATAGGACAAAAGGGTAAACGGATAAAGCTGTGAGTTTGACTGATGCATGGTGTGACTAATGGACAAAATAGTGGATTTGCAACCATGCATAAAAAATTATTTCAAATGAGTTCTGATTCGAAAATTAAATCTCAACGGTTCCCTCCAACAGCTCAGTCCCCACACTGGCGACCAAAGTGGCCACTGTTGTCCAACAAAGAAAAATTAAAAAAATATGTACATTATTTACATGATTATTTCTGACTTTTATCATGAGGACATTTCCAAGGGTTTGTGCACTCCTTCAAGAAGATAGTGCTTGACCCGATGTCCAAATACCTTGAAGGTACTTCCATCTTGTGGGTTCGATAACTCAATTGTACCAAAGTAACTAACTTTGACAATGGTAAATGGGTCGGACCATCTTGATTTGAGTTTTTCAGGAAATAATTTTAGCCTTGAGTTGAAAAGTAAGACTTGTTGACTAACGTCAAAATTTCTTTGATTGATCCTACGATCGTGCCAGTATTTTGTTTTATCTTTATATAGTTTAGCATTTTCGTAGGCGTGAAATCTTTACTCTTCTAACTTGGCTAATTGAAGCTTTATTTTATTACCCACGGAAGCTTCATTTAAATTCAATTCCTTTGTCTCCCAAAAAGCTTTATATTCCAATTCTAACGGTAAGTGGCATGCTTTCCCGAAAACTAGTCGGTAGGGTGACATTCCTAAAGGAGTTTTGAAAGCTGTTTAGTATGACTACAAGGCATCATCCAACTTGAGAGACTAATCTTTTCCATTAGGTTTAACAACTTTTTCCAAAATATTTTTAATTTCCCTATTAGAAAGTTAAGCAAGACTATTTGTTTGCGGATGGTATGTCGTGGCCACTCGATGTTGGATGTTGTATTTGCTATGAATGACGCTTAGCATTTTATTAAAAAAATGAGTCCCTTCATCGATTATCAATGCTCGGGGTGTTCAGAAACAAACAAAAATGTTTTTGTACAAAAAATCAAACTGTTTTTGCATCATTCTTTGGACATGCCTTGGCTTCGACCCACTTTGAAACATAATCAACCGCGACCAAAATGTATTGATTGTTGAACAATATAGGAAATGGTCCCATGAAGTCGATGCCCCAAACATCAAAAGGTTCAACTTCCAAAATGTTGTTTAAGGGCATTTCATTGCGATGAGTTAAATTTCCCATTCGTTGACATTGGTCAGAACTTTTCACAAATTCAAAAGCGTCCTTGAAAAGAGTTGGCCAAAAGAAACCACTTTGTAGAATTTTGGCCGCCGTATGTTGGCAACCAAAGTGGCCACCATACAGAGAGGCATGACACTCTTTTAACACACCTAGCATCTCAAAATTGGGAATACATCTTCTCAACACTTGGTCCGCCCCCATTTTAAAGAGAAATGGTTCATCCCAAAAACATTGCTTACAATCATGAAGAAAGTTTTTGCATTGTTGCCCTTGAAGGTGATACGACTTAAGCCAACTTGCGAGATAGTTGGCTATATCCGCATACCATGGGTGTTTTTCTTCATGATGATGTTGTATTGCCAAAATTTGTTCATCCAGAAAAAAACTCTTTAATTCCATGGCTACCTCCACTAGACACAGTTCCTTCTATTCTAGAAAGATGATCGACCACTTGGTTATCAATTCCTTTTCTACTAATAATTTTGACATCAAATTCTTGCAAGAGAAGGACCCATCTTATAAGCCATGGTTTAGCATCGGCCTTATTAAATAGTTATTTGATGGGGGAATGACCGGTATGAATGTTAACTTTAGTTCCATTCAAGTATGAATGAAAGCGGTCGAAAGCAAATACTACGACAAGCAACTCTTTTTCGGTTGTTGTATAATTAAATTGAGCTTCAACAAGAGTTTTGCTTGCATAGTATATGGGAGTGAAAGATCTTGTTTTTTCTTTGACCTAAAACCGCACCCACGGCCCAATCGCTTGCATCACACATTACTTCAAATGGTAAGGTCCAATCTGGGGCAACCACAACGGGTGCCTGTGACAAGGGCACTTTTGATGGTTTCGAAAGCCTTTTTACATTCAGAGGAAAATATAAAAGGTTGACCCAGAAAATTCCTAATGCTTTTAACCGAGGTTGGTTGGAGTAATTGCATTATGTTGGTCCTGAAGGTGCTTAACAAGTTTGTAGAAGGGGGGGGGGTTGAATACAAAAACAAAATTTAAAGTTTAATAAAATGTTTATTGATAAATCAAACACAATTTATATGTATGTTGCGGAATAAGATTAAGTAAAACTCAATCTAAACAAACTTAAGAAGACACTAAGATGGTTGCACAAGAATATAGAGAATGGGGGATTTGAGAAGTATAGAAAAGAAGGGTTTGTATATTTGAGAAAGATGAAGGCTAGAGGTGAGCACACTCCCCAGATGGAGAGATAATCTTTCTATTTATACCCTATGCATTAAATGCATGGCAGGGCACTTTACACGTGTCTTTCTTTGATTGGCAGAGAGAGTTCTGACTTTCGGAGACATGCTTTCGGCCGTATCATGAACAGTGTAGTTGATAGAGTTGTTGTACGATTTGTGACAGAGGTATGTCCGTTCTGACACATCGTACTGGGTGTGCAGGGAAATACAAAAGAGACTTGAGGCATAAGCTAAGTGATCATCGATCGCTGAATATTTCTTCCTTTAGAGATACAAAGAAGTTTAGCTATCGCTGAAGCATTTCCTCAGGTTTCTTCGCGTATGAGTAGAGTTGTCTTTGCTTCAATGATATCCGCATCAGGTCACTAGTAGACTTGTCTTTGTTCAGCAACTTCGCTTCGATTCAGCTATAAACATCTGTTGACGCGAAATTTGTATTCAAGGATTATGTTTACATAGAAATTATCAGCTATAACTGAATAGACTCAGCCTAATCGCTAATAGTGAAACACTAATACATATAAATGTTTAGAAGAAAGATCATCAGTGATAACTGAACAGACTCAGTCTGATCGTTGATGGTGAAACACTAATACATATTAATAAACGTAATTTTCACTAAGTATAGAAGAGGGTCTTTATCAAATCACTAAGAGAGTTTGGATCAACAATCTCCCCCTATTTGATAATGACAAAGTAACTGAAGAAAATTACTTTATAATTCAAAAGGAGTAATAATCAGGACTCATAACATACATGTCCCAATTACAATTTGAGAGATCTTTTACAGTACTGATAGGGTTTAGTACTTCACTGAAATTTTCATTAATTCAAAGATAGAATTACATGATGTGAAAATTATAAGTACAAGTGAATAACTAACTACTGTAAGTTTAACTAATAGATTACAAGAAGAAACTAATCTATCAGCTATCTAGATAAGACTGTAGAACCTTGATCATATAGTCAGGTACTTCTTCTCCTTTTTACTTTCTTTTTTATGCTTCTTGACGAATGATTGTCTTGATAGATTCAGCTAATGGAGAGAAGTCGCACCATAGACATAAAAGATCTTTGAGATGGATAAGGGGGCAGATGGGAATCTCAGAGACTCTTTGAAATCCGAGAACCTATTCATCATCTCTGAAAAAGATTCCATGAGGATTGTTTAGTACTTGCCCAGGTAGATATGGACTACCAGGAGGCAGGGATAGATCTAGAACTGAGAGATCAGGAGGAGGATCAATCAAAGCTTCCTTTGAGAACTTGATAGAGGTGTCGTTTCTGATAGCAACGACATTCTCAGATGAGGAGGAGACAAGCTTTCTTTTGAGTTGCCTTGGCTTAGAAGGAAGAGTGGATGGTACCTTTAACACAACAGCGACTATGTTGATGAGGGCTTCTAGGATGCCTTCGACATAGCCTCTGTAGGTTGATTTGGATTTCTTCAGCGCATCTTTGAACTCTATCCATTCCATGTAGCCTAAACTTTCAAGCTTTGAAACAAACATAGCCTTTGAGCTTCCATCCTCTCTAGTTATCTCCATTGTTACAGAAGTTCGGTCCTTTTTCTTTCTTCCAGAGATGACAACAGTTGTTATCTTCATTGGGTCAGAGCGATAGTCAATCTTTTTTTTTACACCAGTCGACTGTTTTATCGCTGACCACTTGTTCTTTTGATCGCTCCACTTCAATTTCTTTTAATAGAGAAGCTTGAACTTCCACTTGATTTTTCTTTAGATTCTTGTCTTTGACTTGAGAGGACTGAATCTTGAGCACTAGATTTGCATCTTTTTGACATTCGATGATCAGTTTCTCAGCTCTGACAGATTCTTCAACTTCTGCTTCAGTCAGGAAATCAAGCCCTGTAGAAGTTATTTGAAGAGGGACCTTTAGCCATTGACTCTCTAGATGAGAGATCATCTCTGTTCTTCTATTTAGCTCTTCCTCTGACCAGTGAGATGGTCTAGAGGGCCTTCCAGGATGGTGCAGGGCTTGTTCCTCTTCTTCTTGCTCATCAAACTCATTTAAGGAGATTGAGATTATTGATTCATCAGCTATGGAAGCTGGGATTATTTGAAGTTCCTTTCCCTTAAGTAGTGGAGAGAACGGTTTGGTCAGAAATAGATAAAAAGAGTTAGTGTTTGTTGGGATGAAGAAAGATAAAGGCTAGAAAGAAACAGGGGTTGGGAATTTATAGAATGATATAGGGACAAGTGAGAGGCATACCTGAGAAGGATTCTCCCCCTCAGATAGTGAAACATTTTTCAGGCTTCCCTCAGCAGCTACACTCTTTGGTTTGCTTTGGGAAGGGGTTCTGAAGATGTTTCATTTCTCCCCCCTGCTGTGACAACTTCTTTCGAAGCTATCACTGATGATGCATTCACTGCAGAAAAACATAGAGACTGGTCTTCTTCATCGCCGTCATCATCATCTTGATGTTGCTCTTTATCTTGATCCGGAGGATCAAGTTCTTCTTCATCTTCATCATCCTTTTCCTCCTCCTCTTCTACAAGACAAGCGATAGAGGTAAAGGGAAGAGTTTTGTCAGCAACCTTCTCCCAATCAACATGAGAGGGAGGTTCTTCCGAGTGGACCTCAACAGCTGCTTCCTCTGCATTTATTTCAATATCTTTCTCCCCCTCTTTGTCATTATCATTGAGGGAGAGGTCATCAGTGCGAGAGGTAGTTTTTGCAGTGGCCAACGAACGGACTTCAGCCTCCAAACGATCTAGACAACCTTCGATCACAGGGATATCTGAAGTATCTTGATGAATAAATTCAACAGCGACATTCAGAGAGGTTCGGTATGCATTCGTGAAAGAAGGTGTGAGCATCGGATCTGGGGCATTTAGCTTATCCAGAACCTGTTGTAGTATGGATGTGTAGGAATCGATCTTGCTAGATAAATCTTGGACGTCCTTACTGAGAGTACCAACACGTCCCTGAAGGAGTTGAGTTTGTTGGTGATTGACGACCAAGTCCTCCTTGACTTTGACAAGCTCTCCCTGAAGAGTTGAGACTTGGGAGGCTTCAGATTTTGAGGAGCAAGCAGCCGTTAGTTTCTTCATCTCTTCACCAGCGTTATTGACAGTGCTGGTGGTTTCGTTGATGGAAGTGGTGAGAGAATCGACCTTCAAACCCAAACTATTGACATGAGAGTCAACAGTTGCCATATTAGGACCTGAAAGAAAAGTTAGCTTCTGAGAAACAGGCTTATATGGAGAAATGGGAGTTTGATTTGTGGGTTTAGGTATACCTGATGGTTCAAACATATTGAAAAATTGCATATCTCTTTCAAAGGTTTGAGCATCAGGTCCGATAAAGGCAACTTGAGGTTGCTGCATGAGAGATGGAGGGTTAGAGACCAAAGAAGTGAGAGAAAGAGTAATGGGAATAGAATAAGTTGGGATTTGGGTGGTTACCTCAGTTTGTTGTTAACTGAGATGGTTGGTGGCGTCACTGATATTGTGGCAGCAACCGAGATCCCTGGCACGGTTGATGTGATGACAGCTGAAGATGTGGAAAAGAGGCCCACAAAAGCATCTAAAGTAGATTATTGAGAACTTACTTCAGGAATTGGACCACTAAGGGGAATCTCCTTAGTCCATTTGGCCTTCTTCGAAGGACCAAGCTGACTTGCTGATGGTCTTTTGAGAGAGGTTGTAGTGGCAGGGTTAGCTGGAGAAGGAACATCCGGCGCGGCCGCTGAAGAAGAAGAAGAGTGGAGAGAGAGACGGGAGAGTAGAGTTGAGATACTTACCTCATTGGCGAACGCCTTGACCTCCAACGATCGATGACCCACTTTTGCGAAAGAACCATCTTGAGTAGTGGGGTAAGTGTCAGGGTAGAGAAAGTTCAGGTAAGCACAGATGAACCGTACATAGGGAATCTTGGGATCCCTCTCCGTCTTCTCTATCTTTGACTTAAGATTGTCAAAGATAGCAGTAGCGTAGTCAAAGTTCTTGCCAGCGATCACAGAGTAAGCTATTTGGAGTTGACTTTGCTCGCCTGATCCAGTGAGCCACTCTTCCCACTCATATATTGAATGATGTGTGAGAAGATGTAGTTCAGTTGAGAAGGCATGTTTGCCTTCTTAATGATGGTCAGGCGCTTGTTGGGGATGGTTGAGCGAGGATTGTTGTCCTAGCAGTATTCCATATCATCCAGAAATTGGATGAGTTCAACATCAGTTGGGAGGGCATTGAATCCACCCTTGGGTTTGTCTGGGAATCAGAGTGACTTCCTTAGACTGTATGCAGTCATCATGCCCGGTCCTAAATCAGTGTGGAAGGAGAGAGCAGGAACGAGTTCACCTTTCTTGTTGGTGATGGTGGTTTCGTCAGCAGTGAACCAAAACTGTTGTAGAAGAGTTTTGGATGGTTTAGGATCCACAGTGATCGC
This sequence comes from Arctium minus, assembly GCA_954870635.1. Taxonomy (NCBI): domain Eukaryota; kingdom Viridiplantae; phylum Streptophyta; class Magnoliopsida; order Asterales; family Asteraceae; genus Arctium; species Arctium minus. The sequence continues at coordinate 136,027,974 of OX941081.1, read as the reverse complement.
GTAAGCAAGACACGACTGCTTCAGGAACTGAGCTGCTTCCACCAAGCGTGCAAGGTGATTGTTATTGGGTATTTCAGATTCAGTGAGAGAAAACTTGACGGTCTTGGAAGCAATGAGAGCTGATTGTGCCATTTCTGAATATGGAAAGAAGAAGAAAAGATAGATAGAAAGGTTTAGAGTCAAAAAAATTTTTTACCAGTTTCTGTTTTCAGAAAGAAACATAGGAAAAATTTTAAATATTTTGAGAATAAACATTGTTCTTGAAGAAGAAAGAACATGAAGAAAACCAAAGGTTTGAATCAATAAAATCAAAAAAATGATTTTAATGTTTAAGAAATCTTGTGAAAAAACCCATAATGATGGAACATATTTAGGATTTTGTAACAAAATTTACGAAGAAAAGATGAACAAAGTAACCTGTTGATCTTGAAGGAAGAAGATGCAAATGCTTGAAGGAGTTGTTTGCTTGAAATGCCTTGAGAGAGAATTCTTGCTTGAAAAGATTTCTAGAAAGCGTAAAAAGATAAGAATGAAAAGGCATTCCTTTTATACGTAGAGAGAGAGAGAGGACACGTTTTACGAAGTTGATTGGATAGAAGGTGATAATCCCAAAATCACTAAATCATAGAGAGAGAAAGTAGAGAGAGAGTTTGAAACGTGAAAGAGTTCTTGATATTCAAATATGCGTGAAACCTTACAAAACACCAAGACCCAAGGGACTTAAATACCTTTGGCTTATACAACAGATAAAAGCAAACAAAGCACAGTATAAGACCAATCCTTTAAATACAATGATTACTATAAAATCAGACTTAAAAATCTCCCCCTTAGTAATCATTGGCGCTGTGGTCTTCAAAATCATCTTCTAAATCAGCACATACCATCTAAGCGACTTTGCGAATAAGCTTTCTTGACTAAAAAAAAATTTCTTCTCAGCATCTTTCAGTTTCTGTTGCCTTTGCTATCTTGACAAGACTGGACCTGTCTGTAATAAGCTTGAAAGAACAATTGGTTCATCAGCTTGAACTCTAGACGACACATTTCTTTCAAATGTACTTGAATAAGCTGTAACGGTCGGAGCTTGAACAACAAAAGAATAAGTAGCTGAGAGAGTATAGAATCTTGATCAACAGAAAACCGTTTGAACTGTTTGTCTCTTTAACTTTTCCTTAACTTCTCCCCGCATGACCATGATGATCTGAATCAACTTGGTCATGCAAATGTTGGAGACGAGACAACTTAAGATCTGCAAAATCAGATTTAAGGAGAAAGAGGGAAGGTTTGCGCTACACATTGGTGGCGCAAACTTAGGTTTGCGCTAGCAGAAGAAAGCGCAAAGTTAGTTTTGCGCTAGCTAAAGGATGCGCAAAACTTGTTTTGCGCTAGAAGCTGTTGGCGCAAATCTAAGTTTTGCTCTACCAACTGTTGGCGCAAATAGGACTTGAAATCTTAAAATTTCACCTGTTAAGCACTTTGACTCCCTCTACACAAATGCACTAAATTTGACAATTCAAGTTAGCATTCACATAGAGAATCAGATACTCCCCCTCGAAAACAGATATGATCTTTCAGAAAATTCTTCTTATTCACTCCCCCTTGAATAATGCACAAACCCATTTACAAATATATATGAGAACACAAAAATTGAAATATCAACGTAGAAATAAAAAATATACTAAATATGTATTTCGAAACAATTAAAAGTATAAAATTTTAAACACTAAACAAATTAAATTCTATTTAGTAAAATATCACAAATTTATCCATCAAATGAAATCAAATATATGTTGTTGGATACAAATACAAGTTTTATTGAATATCAAGTTAAAACATGTTCAGTTTCAAAAACTTTCATCAATCTATTCAGTGTGCTCGCATGCGAACTTCGATTAGCTTCAAGAAAATGCAATTCTAAAAATAAAATAGAGAACTTTGCATGTACTCACACTAATCCATCAAAATTTAAGATTTTCACAAATTTATAGGTTTATCGCAACTCAAACATTTCACCAAGTATCATGAGATGTGTGCTCATTGGTATCTTTTAGTATTGTGCACATTGGCATCTTCACATGAGTGTGCTCTTTGGCATCTTTTAAGCTTGTGCACTTTGGCATCTTTTAAGCTTGTGCACTTTGGCATCTTTTTAATCAAAAAGTTTAGTAAGTAAAGAACATGTCGTAAACGTAACTTTCTATCTGACCTTATTGCAAGATTTGGGTCAGCCGCTTCCAGACCAGTTGGCCTTAGGGGACTAGGTGTCAAGCACCCTTTGGAACTTACTCTCCCAGATCAGAAAGGCTACATCGACATATCCTAAACCCATTCATACCAGTAGAACATGAATTTCGATCTGGTTCTATAGACGGATTTGGGTTCGATCACTCCCAGATCAATTGACCTTAGGGAACCAGATGACAAGCATCCCACAGAACTTACTTTCCTAAACCAGAAAGGTCACAGGTACAAACTGTTAAACTTAGAGATTTCTGAATTTTATATATATAATGCATCTCAATCACCCAGTGTTACATCTAAGTGCTTAGCCTATATTTTCATTACGATCCAAAATTCAGATTTTTTTAGTTTTTCTAAGCATTGTAAACTATACATATTCCGAATCACAAAACTTTAAAGCAAAATCAAAAGTTTCAAACATGTTGCTGACCTTTCGACTTTTGTAAGACTTGAAAGTTGAACATATAAAACTTTAATATTAACAAAGCAACTTGAAAATTTATCCTAAACACACATTTTATTCAAAAGAAAGAAAAACTGTAACACTTTTACTTTATAGAATAAAATTTGTAAAGATTTAAACTTTTAAATTCAAATGTCGAGTTTGAAAATTTAAGACAAATGTAAAGAATTCGACAAAATGATATTTAGTTAGAACAAAATAAAATTCAATAAAATCATTTTTCACAGAAAGTATAAAGAATTTGTGTCTCAAATGAAAATTTTGGGTTGTACAAATTCAAGAGTTAGTTGAACTAGCTCAGATTCAGGAAAAACATTTGAGAAAACTGGAACAACATCATGATCAGAGATATATGCAGCGGAATTAAGTAGATGTACTTACAGTTTCTCATTAGTCAGAAGCTAAAGGCTTTGAAGAACGAGTCCTAAACTGACATGTTTAGAAGTCATAGTCCATCGAAGTACGGGTTCTAAGTTGATGTACTTAGAAGCTAATTTTCTCTTACTCCCCCTTAACAGTAGATATCTGCAACTTAGAATCAATCTGTGATTTTGGTACCCACTTGTATTTGGGTCCATGAAAGTTAGTTGTTGTTCTTCTGGGGAAAAACTTGTAAGATTTGACACGAAAAGCACGAGAAATATGATCAGACAAATGAACATAAGAATTAGCAGAAGAGAAAGCATAATCATCTGAACTAGAATCAGAAGAAGAATATGAGACATTTTTGGAAATTTGAAACATTTGCTTTATTGAATATTTTGAAATTTTATTACAAGAAGCAAATGAATCACTTTTATAATGTTTGTATACATATCTATCTTCATCAGTCGTAGAATCATCTGATGTCCGCTTGACTCTCCATATCTGCTTTGAAGGAGCACTCAGAGTCCTATCTGAAATCATTGAATCAGAAGAATTAGAACTATCAGAAATGACTTGATCTTGTTTCTTTGACTTCTTTGACCGTCTTCTTTTCCGCTTTGGTTTATAATAATCATCATTTAGCGTAAAAAAATCATCAAGAATTTTCGTTTTAAGATTGGAATCAAAAGAAACAATTTTACCTAATAAACCCAACTGATCAACCAATAAATCTGAATTCACCTCGGAGTCAAAAAAATTTGGAGAAAAGTTTTCAGATTTTAGAAATTCCTTTTTGTTTTCGTAAAAATCAGAAGAAAGGAAAGAAATAGAACCTGGTTTTTTGAGAAAATAATTTTTCTTCAAGACTTGATGTCATGAAAGAAAGAATAACATCAGATTCAATTTCTTTTTGAATATTTTGATCTTCCATTTTATCTTCAAGGTCAACGATTTTACCTTCTAAAACTAATGGAGGAGTATATCTCTTAGAATCATAAAAGATTGGAGAGATATTTTCCTTATCAGATTTAGTGGCATATAAATCAACAAAATCATCAGATACTGAAGATTTAATGGGAGATATGTCATTTAAAACTTTTCTGCCTGTCTTTGATTTGTCAGGAAAATATTTCGCATTTTCACTCGTATAAACAAAAGAAATTTCTTTTTTCTTATTATTCATCATTTGCTCATTTTCGATTTCTAGCACTTGTTTTTCATTCATCCAATAAATTTTAAATTGAGGAGCATATTTAGCAAGTGTTAGATAATCGTATTTATATAAAGTAGGAGATTTTTCTATCGCATTGTTTAAACAATGTGGATTTTCAAAACCAAGTCCCCATTTTTCTTTTATAGACTCATAACTCCTCGGTTTGTTCAAATAAATAGTTTGCTCAGACTGATTCCTTCGATATAATTTTTCTTCCAACTCATTTATTTTATCAGAAAAATTATCTATTAATTTGTTCATTTCAGTCAAAGATTCAAGATAAGTCATATTTGATTTTTCTATCCAATTTCTTTTGAAATATGTATTTTGTATGATCCAGAATAGATTTTTCATCTTTCAAAGAAATTTGTAATTTATCAATCAAATTTGACTTTTCTGAATTTAAATTCTTTTCAGATATTAACTTCGAGCAAAGATCAGATAAAGCAGATATAATAATGTTCATTTGAGAGGAAATGAAAGTGTAATCAAAATCAGAAATTACCTCATTTTCATCAGTGTCATCATCATCACTTTGATCATCTCCGATGAAGCACATTTGAGCAGTCTCAATAGAATTAGTTTTGTCTTCAAAGTGATCTAGCCAAAACTCTTCTTCAGCTAACAAGACAAATCCCTGCTCTCTCTTTTCGGCCAGTTCCAATTTCTTCCTATAATATGCCGAATCCCGAACCTTCTTTACTCTACACTCCTTTGAGATGTGACCGGGCTTACCACAGTTGTAGCATGCAGCCGGTTTCTTAGCCTCGGACACTTGAACATTCTTCGACCCAGAAGTGAAGTGAGAAGTGTTGGAACTTGATTGAGGTTGGATCTTCTTCTGATAGTGTTGAGAGAGAAGAATCATTGCTTTCTGAAGAGCCTCGCCATCGTCATCAGTTGCACCGTCGTAGGCATTATCAGACAATGCTTGTTCGGCTAATTTACTCGTGAGGAGTGCAACTGAGTCCACTGTTCTCTTGTTCTTCTCTTCAATTTTTGCTTTCTTCTCAAGCACTATGCTCTCATCAGTCATCAAGATCTCATGCATCTCTTGGATTTGCATTGAAGAAACCCGAACATCGTTTCTCAATCTGTGACAAGACTTGTTCCATTCTGGCTGAAGAGCGTTAAGGAATTTCAGATTTGTCTCGAGCTCTGTCTTGTTCACATTTATCTTGCGCAGATCATTCAGTACGGTGCAAAATCTGTCGAAAACACTCTTTAGAGACTCAGTTTCTTTGGCTTTAAACTCCTCAAAATTGTTCATATAACGTGTATGTCGGAGTTGGGTTGCGACCGATGAACCAAGCATAATCTTTTCCAATTGTGCCCACAACCGATTTGGATAATCCTTGCAATGATCAACCCGGTTGTAGACAGAGTTTGGTAAAGCTAGCATGAGGTTAGCTTTTAATTCTCAATCAGCTTTCATACACGAAGCCTCTTCAGTTGTTACGGGAGTCTCTTTGTTAGGCTTTACGAAAGGTCTTTCAGTGAGAGATTTCATCATGTTATCTCCATTAACTTGACGCTCGATGAAGTTCAGGAACCGATCTTGCCATTGAGTGAATTCGTTTTCGTTGATCAGTACTAGAGGACGAGTTTCTGTGCCCAATGACATCATTACATCGTTTTTGTAGAACTGGGCTTGAAAAACAAACTTTGCAGAATCCATGGAGACAGAAAAATTTCCAAGTCTGGACTGAGCTGGCGCAAACTAGAGGTTTGCGTGAGAAGCAGATGGCGCAAACGAAGATTTGCGTGAGCAGTAGGTCGCGCAAAAGAGATTTACGTGACTTGTTTATGACGCAAATGTTACTTCGCGCGAACAGTATAAGGCACAAACTGAACTTTTGCATGACAAGAAGATGGCGCAAGAGATGTGTGTGAGTCTTAGGTGGCGAGAACTTAACTTTGCACGATGTGATGATGACGCAAAAGAATCTTCACGTGAGAGGATGTTAAAGAGAACTTTATTTGCGTGATACTGAGTTGGCGCAAAGATAACTTTGCGTGACAGGCTGATGAAGTGAACTTGAACTTTTCAAGAGAAGGATGATGAAAACCTTTCTTCTCGTGACAAGAGGATAGAGCAAAACTGATTTGCGTGATATATGGGTAACGCAAATGTGATTTTGCGTGAATCACTTGTGGCGAAAACTTGACTTTCTTTGATGAACCCTGAACTTGGCAAGATGAACTGGCGCAAATCAGGATGAACTCGTGCAAACCTTATAAACTCGCGCAAAGTTTGGATCTAGCGCAAAACGCTGAAAAAAAACAAGAAACAACATCTAAAATTGATTACAGATATGAAAATAATGAAATTTCCTTACACATACATGATCGAAAACAAGTGTCTAATACTTCTGAATCAACAAAATCAAGAATTCGTGATCCAACAGTTCGTGAAACCAGTTTTCTAGAAACTCGAATAATCACAAAATTGATCTTTAAAACATGATTTTCTTGCAAAAAGATGTGAATCAAATGAGTTTTACCATCAAAAACAAATCCAACGAATCAATTTACAAAGAAATTTGATCAAAAAACAAGCACGAATTTGTGAAAAGTCAGAAAACGAATTTTTCTTGATTAAAATCAAGAAAATCAATCAAAATTTCTAATTTGTGTACAAATTCAGTTTTACAAAACGATTCTCTCAAAACTCTCAGATTTAGATTGTCTCTGATACCAATTGATAATCCCAAAATCACTAAACTGATACCAATTCAGTTTTACAAAACGATTCTCTCAAAACTCTCAGATTTAGATTGGCTCTGATACTAATTGATAATCCCAAAATCACTAAATCATAGAGAGAGAAAGTAGAGAGAGAGTTTGAAACGTGAAAGAGTTCTTGATATTCAAATATGCATGAAACCTTACAAAACACCAAGACCCAAGGGACTTAAATACCCTTGGCTTATACAACAGATAAAAGAAAACAAAGCACAGTATAAGACCAATCCTATAAATACAATGATTACTATAAAATCAGACTTAATAGAAGGGCAACGGACGAACGTGTCAGAAAAAGGAATGTCGTGGATTGTCGGTTCAAATGACGTCATAGGAGAGAGAAAAACGTTTCATTTGTCGTTTTTGAAATTATCTCTTAAGAAAAGTAGAGATAGGTTTTCATTTTGAAAGAATCTCTGATAAACTTCAGGGATTGATTTTTCTTTTGAAAAGGATCACTGATGAGAAATGTCAGTGATTGATTTATCAAAAAAGCTTTTAATCATTTGAAGAACTATCAGTGATTAAAGTTTTTATTTTTGAAAAACGTCTTACTGAATGAATATTCAGTGATTGAGAGTGAGAGAACATACCTGAGAGTCAAAAATTTATTCAGAGATTAAGTGATAAAGGGGAACTTAGAAATACTGACATAATGCGGGAAAGATGAAGAGTTACTCTTCAAGATTCAACATTCCAACCTCACTGATGAGAAAGTTGAACCTTGTCTCATCAAGAGGTTTGGTAAACAAATTAGCTAGCTGATAGTCAGTGGGGATAAAGTGAAGTTCTATATCACCATTCATCACATGATCTCTGATAAAATGATATCTAATCTCTATGTGTTTCGTCTTTGAATGTAGTACTGGATTATTTGCTATGGCGATAGCACTAGTGCTGTCGCAATAGATTGAAATCTTTGATAGCTAAAGGTCATAGTCTAATAGTTGATTTCTCATCCATAAGACTTGAGCACAACAACTTCCAGCGGCTACATATTTAGCTTCAGCTGTGGAAGTGGATACTGAATTTTGCTTTTTTGCATGTCCAACTTACCAGCTTTCCTCCTAGGAGTTGACATCCACCATTAGTACTTTGTCTATCAAGTTTACATCCTGCAAAATCACTATCAGAATATCCAATTAGATCAAACCCTGAGTCTTTGGGATACCAAAGACCGAGGTTAGGAGTTCCTTTCAGATATCTGAACATTCGCTTCACAGCGGTCAGATGGGATTCCGTGGGTTCAGATTGATAACGAGCACATAAACAAGTAGAGTACATGATGTCAGGTCGGCTCGCTGTTAGATACAGCAGGGAGCCTATCATTCCTCTATAGGAAGTGACATTAACATGTTTTCCAGATGGATCTTTGTTTAGTGTCAGAGGAGGTGCCATAGGAGTTTTCATCGCTGAAGTTTGTGTTAGATCAAAATTCTTCAACATATCTTTAACATACTTACCTTGGCTGATAAAAGTACCTTCTTTAGATTGTTTAATCTGATGACCAAGAAAATACGTTAGCTCACCCATCATACTCATTTTGTATTCTTTCTTCATTCTTTCAGTGAAGCGAGTACATAGAGATGGGTTAGTAGAACCAAATATGATGTCATCGACATATATTTGTACAAGAATAATATGACCTTTTATCTTTCTGAAAAATAATGTATTATCAATTTTGCCACGTTCAAAATTTTCAGAGATAAGAAAAGATGAGAGAGTATCATACCAAGCACGAGGGGCTTGTTTTAGACCATAGAGAGACTTATTCAATTTATAAACATAATTTGGATGCTTAGGGTCATAGAACCCTGGGGGTTGTTCTACAAAGACTTCTTCATTTATCTTTCCATTTAGGAACGCTGATTTTACATCCATTTGATATACAATGAAGTCTTTGTAAACTGCATAAGCTAAGAAGAGTCGAATTGCTGCGAGCCTAGCCACAGGGGCAAAGGTTTCATCATGGTCTATGCCTTCCTCGTGTCGGTATGCCTGAGAAACAAGTCAAGCCTTGTTGCGGGTTACAGTTCCATGTTCATCTAATTTGATTCTAAACACCCATTTGGTGCCTATAACAGTTTTATCAGATGGTCTAGGAACAAGATTCCAAACTTTGTTACGAGTAAACTCAGTCAGCTCTTCTTGCATAGCGCTGACCCAGTTTGGATATCTGAGGGCATCATCAGTCTTCTTTGGCTCTATTAAAGAAATAAAGTTGAAAAAGAGGTAGATATTACCAGAACTTCGTCGTGTCTGAATACATGCATCGGGATCACCAAGAATTTGATCTATGGGGTGATCTCTGGTCCATCGCTGAGCAGGAGCATGATCGCTCATTTCAGAGGTTTGATCAACAATAGGAATGTTCATTGATGAAGAAGTCGGAGGTTCATCAGCTAATAATTGTTGAGTTTCAGACAGACCATTGTTTTCAGACGAAGATGGATCTGATGGAGGAAGTGTGTTTAGAGGCTCAGTTGAAACCCATGAGATGGATTCAGCGTTAGAAGGCATGATGTTTGGATCATCATCAGCAGCTGGAGGATCAGAGTGCTGATGGTTTGAGAAAAAAGGTTATGTTTCTCTGTAATGAGAAAACATCCAAGCATTTAACTCTTCTTTGTCAGCGATTGATTTAGAGTTTGCTGAGCGAGTTTCATCAAAGGTGACATGAATTGTTTCTTCCACAGATTGTCTTCTTTTGTTGAAAACTCTGTAGGCTTTGGAGATAGAGGAATATCCAAGAAATATTCCGTCATCCGCTTTTGGATCGAACTTTCCAAGTTGATCTTTGTTGTTTAAGATAAAGCACTAACAACCAAAGATATGATAAAAACTGATAGATGGTTTTCTTCCGTGAAATAATTCATAAGATGTCTTTCCAAATCACTTTACTATCAGTGATCTGTTTTGAGTAAAACATGCAGTGTTTACAGCTTCAGCCCAAAATTGAGTAGGTAGCTGAGAATCCTAGAGCATTGATCTAGCAGATTCTGTTATTCCCAATATTCAAGTTCTAATCAGTAACAAATAATCAAGATGAATCAAATCGTGAAATCACATGTCATTGATGAATCAAATTACAATCAAACTCACTTTCTCTTTGTACAAAAACTTTCTCTCACTAAAATGATATGTTCTATACAATTCTTCTCTGATTCGTATTATGAGTGTCACCACACTTACAAAGACAACAAAGGCTATTTATACCCACAACAATTACAAGGAAACTAAAACTACAAAACAATAAACTTTGACTTTCCATGAGAGTTGACTTTCTCAGCTTTGACTTTTGAACTTTTGTTGAATCCAATAAATCTGTGCTCTAACAATCTCCGCATTTGGATCAAGATCATTACTAAAAGATTTAGCAATGCGATCTTCTCTCTTTAAGCTCGATTTGATTAAGCTCCCCCTTTAAACAATCTTTATCTTCTCTTGTAATCTCCCCTTTGATACAAACATGATATACAAACTCCCCCTTAACATGATGAAATTCTTCATTGATAAACTTTGTCTTCAAAAACATTCATCAATCTTCTAAACGTCTGATCTTTAAACAGAGTAGAATTCTCTCCCAAAGGTTGTAACCAAACCTCTTTTAGACACCAATCTGATTGCTTCAGCAAATTATCTTCAACAAACAAATTATCTTCAACAAACTGAAATCTTTGAACTCTTTACGTCTTTGAACAACAATCTTTCTTTAACAATCAATTCTTGAACATTTTTCTCTCAACTTTAATATATCTGACTCAAACATTTCTTGTATTCTTCTCAGATTCTAGTTCCTAATCACAAACAATTAAAACAAACATTTAATCAAAATTGTTATTCAGATTGAGCCTTGCAAACAATTAATCATAACAAGATTAATCAAGCAAATTAATCAAACAATTAATCAGAACAAGATTTATGAATCAATTAGCTGTTTGATTAATCTTTGAAATTCAAACCAAACGATTACAATCTTTCTCTCTCTAGAACTCTCTTTCTCTCTCTACAAATTTCTCTCTCTTAAAACGTATTCTCTGATTCTCAACTAGACAGCCTCTACAAAACAGAAAAATACAAGATATTTATACCTACAAGTTACAAGGAAACAAAACAAAATACAAATACAAAACACTTTGACTTTTATTACAAAAGACTTTGACTTTGATGAGAGTTGACTTTCTCAGCTTTGACTTTCTTGAACTTTGACCTTCAGACTTCTTGATCTTGTATCCAACAAATTTATGCTCTAACAATCTCCCCCTTTGGATTCAAGATCACTATTGAAAGATTTAGCAATTCAGTTTTCACTTTTAAGCTCTGTCAAAACAATCTCCCCTTTTTCTTTGACGATATTCTTTCCAAAAACTGTCTTCAAATGATTAACAATCTCTCCAAAACATTCACAAAATACTTTCAGACATTGGAAAGAAATTATCTTCAGAATCAGCTCTGATTACTTTAGCAAATAATCTTCAAAGAAAATTTCCTCAAATCTTCAGAAATTCTTTGATCTTCTTCAAATCTTTACTTTGAATTATCTGACTTGGACATTTCTGAAAATCATCTCTCAAAACTTTATCATATCTTGATATCATCTCCCCCTTTTTGATGATTTGAGCATTGATATCATCAAAACTTTTCTCCAAGAAATGTCTTTGACCATTCTGATCTGTCCAAGAGCCTATGATTATGTGATCCATAACCAAGTATTCATCTAGATCTTTGCAAATCCAGACAAAATAAGAACATGTAACTCCTGAATCAACAAATGAATCAGTTAAAATGTCTGTCAGTAACACAAAGTCACTGTGTGTAACGGATACACAATATAAAGGAGCTTTTTGATGTTCACTCCCCCAGGGCTTCCATCCAATCATCGAAATACCACAGAGGCAATTTCTATGAATGTTATGACAAAGAAACAAATTCTTTGTGTGTTCGTGCATGTGTAGAAAGAATTAAGCACGGATAATTGTTTTTTAAGGCTCAACATAGTGTAAACCACTGAGACAACTATAGATAAACACAGACTCAATGTGCATGATTGAAGTGTGAAGGTGGGGAAGACTTCCTTCTTATTCAATATCCAGATTTTCCAAATGAAAACCAGATAGAGTTTATATTGCGTCCGCTTGAAAATATGAAACACTTTCTTTTTGAGAAGAAAATGAGTGGTTGGTGGGGTTTTAACAAGAGTTGGCATGGGTTAGTTGCCTGTTTCAATAACGTTCACCAAAGAATTGTGAAACGCTAGTAATGTGGCTGCCCGGCTCAGAAAGTATTTGGTGCAGAGTTTGATATTCTTTTACTCTGATCTCACACCCTCTTTCTTTTAATCATTAAGCTCACTACTAACCAAACTCTCTTTTCCATTTTACCTCATCACACCTACACTCATTTCTTTTAGACTCCTCACACTCAATCTCTATGGATTAACTTCTTGGGTAGAAATCACTGGTTAACGTGATTCCATAGAAGTTTAGTTAATTCCTGGCACAAAGAACCCATGTATGATCCTAAAAGAACGTGTTGCTCATAATGATTTAACTTTAACAGTTAAAACTCATATACAAATGTCAAATGAATGTATGCTCATAAAATATAATCATGAATATTTGAGCATTTTTAGACATTGAAGCATTTTCAAACAAGTATATGAAATGAATGAATATGAATGCAAAAGACTTGTTTGAAAATCTGACATTATATGAAAATCATCATAAATGAATTCATATATCAATTAAGGCTTATGGTCAAGAATAACGGATATGTGTCTATATGAAACAAAAATATAGACATTCTTGAAATGAATGCTTCGAAATGAAATGATGCTCAAAAATTTATTGAAGTACAAGCGGGGTGTCTTACCATCGAAAATATGGTTAAATATGAGACATGGTAAGAACAATTTGAAGAAGAAATCAAACCGGTGTGTGTGAATGCTTGAAAGTATCTGAAAAGACAATACGCAAGTAATTATCTTTGGAAACACACGGTTTGTAAACATGTAAGTAGAAAATAAAAATGAAAACATTTAAAAAAATCACACTTCAAATTCATGAAAAAACTGTTTAAGAATCGGGAAGTGGTTTGAACATTTCAGAACATGTTTTCTATATCTGAAAGTTGTCCTTCTTTCAGATACATTTGAGATTATGATAAGAAATTTACCTTTTCGCGCAATCTTAATTCTCATAAAGTCAGTTGTAGTCATTAAGATATGATCCTGTCAGCTTCTCTCATCCTGCACAAGTCTCAAAGTCTAGTCAAAGCAACTTTTATTCACAAATTTTATTCAAATGTAAATGACATAAAGCAGTAAAACGATTAAACTACGAGTTCTGATCTGAAACAATCAAAAATCATCACCTTTACTCCCCCTGAAATTATGCATCTAAAATATGTCAGTGAAAAAAGGCACATGATAGAGATCTACAACTCCCTTTGAAGTGTAGTTCGTCATATCTTCCGAATACATATTTCCAGAAAAGTTTATGTACTCCCCTTGAAGGTTGATTTCCTCTTCTGAGTATCTGAGTACACTCTCTTATCAGCCCGGGAGTAGCATTTCTTTTTCATCATTGAAGAGCGAGTTCTAAACTGTTGTGTTTAGAAGTCAAACTCTGTTGAAGTACGGGTCCTAAGTTGATTTACTTAGAAGCCTCGGTTCTCTTACTCCCCCTTGACAGTAGGTGCCTGCAACACATAATCAGTCTTTGGCTTTGGTACCCACTAGTATTTGGGTCCATGTGTGTTAGATGCAGTTCTTATGGGAGTAAAGGAATAATAACCATACCAGATATGATCACTAGCTTTATGAACAAAATCATATGTATGACAATAAGAACAATACCTCTTTTTAGATAACCTGATCAATTGATCTCTCGAATAAGCAAGATCAGGTTTACCTTTCAGCACTTTGTTCTTCTTTGCATTTGAGGCAGATACAAATGATTTATTACCTGTCTTCTCTTCCTTCTTTCCTTTCTTTTCTTCCTTCTTCTCATCATTCTTCTCATCTTCAACTGGTTTTACCTTCCAAACCAGCTTCTCTTTTTCATATCTTTTTCCTCTCCTTCTATGTGTACCTGAACCATCTAATTTCCAATCATAGAAAATGTTATTTGTACGAATCTGATCAAATGAATTAACTAACCTTCTTGAAGAAACAGTTTTCTGATGTGAGCTTGCAACTGTCTTGAAAGAACCAACTGAACTATTTCTAGGTGAGTGGATTTTGGACTCTGGAGTCGTATGCTCAGTCACCACCACCTTTGAAACAATCTTTTCAATCTCTTTTATCTTTAAAGATAAACTGTCTCTTTATTCAATGAGTAGGTCAATCTTCTTCTTGAATTCAGACTTCGTTATCTGCTCTTTCAGTGCACTCTAAGATAATTCAGATAACTTTGCAGTCAACTTCATTATCTCTTTCTCAAAAATATTCCTTTCTTCCTCAAACTCCTTCTCTGCACTCTTTCTTCCATCAGATATTTCTTTAAAAAATCCAACGTTCTTCTGCTCAATTTCCTTTTTATCCTTTGCAAACTTTTCTCTTTCAATAATGATCACTTTCTCAAAATCAGAAACTTGTTGAGAAAGTTTAATGCATTTAAGCTCAACCGTCTAGTTCTCTTCAGCACATTTTTTGGAAAACTCGGAGAATTTCTTAGCAAACTCTTTCTTTTCTTTCTCAAAAACTGATCTTCCTTCAACAATTTGCAATTCTAATTGAAAGATCTTCTTTTCATTAGCATACCCTGTTTGCTGAAACTTGACAATGTGATCTTCTAATTCTGAGATCTTGTTCTTTAACTCAGTGTTTTCATCTTCCAAAAACAAGACCTTTTCTTCATTAAGCCCAGAAGTCTGTTTCAGAAGATCTTCATTAATAGTCTTTAAAGCACTAACTTCTTCTCTCAGTATCTTCCTTTCATCATTGTATTTCTTTGATCTCTTTGAGTAGTAGTCAACTGAGGAAGCAAGATTTTTATTTTCTAATTTGAGCTTGGCAATCTTCTTTTCATCATCATCAGAAAAATATCCCATCTTGAATATCTGTTACAAAAAGAACTTGAACTTGATCATTAATCCAAATGAAATCACAAGAAAAATCTTAAAAATAAAAAAATTCAGAAATTTCGAAATAATTGACTAAGTGACAAAACTCGCAAGTCACTGTAGAACTCGCAAGTCACTATTACTGAAAAACCCGCAGACTAAAGCTTGCGCGTTTGTGAAACTCGCACGCAAAGACTTGCGTGTTTTGATAAACTCGCAGATAGCTGAAACTCGCTAGTCGTTGAAACTCGCAAGAGGCTGTTCTCGATAAAACTCGCTAATGCCTGAACACACAGATCACTATTCACTGATAAACACGCAGGCTGAGGCATGCGTGTTTGAGAAACTCGCTAGGCACTACTAGCGCGTTTTGATAAAACTCACTAACCACTGTTTACTTATAAACTCACAAGCTGAGGCGTGCGTGTTTGAGAAACTCGCAAGATACTACTAACGCGTTTGTAGAACTCGCTAATCGTTACGTGCGTGTTTTGGTCCTTAGAAAAAATTCCAACTTTCAAAACTCGCAGACTTCATCTAGCGAGTTTCTAGAACTCGCTAATAACGCCTTGCGCGTTTTTGTCCAAAAATGAGATTCTTTAGCTTGTGCGTTCTGTCGAAGAACTTGCGCGTTTCTCAGATCTAGCGCGTTCTTCAGATTTCTTGCGTGTTCTTCATCTGTTTCACCAAAAATTCAATCTAAACTTTGAATTTCAGCACCAAACTTTGAGAATTTACTCACCTAATCATCGAAAACTCATTACTAACAACTAAATTCGATCTACAACACAAAAATATACAAAATTATTTAAATACAGTGCGTAGAACTCGTGACTTACAAACTCAACAAAATCAAAAAAAATTCGAGAAAATTACAGTGCAATTAACAAAATGAAATTTACAGACTCGATCAATATTACTTAGTGAACAAAATCTAATCGATTTCCACTCCTAAATCAATCTAAAACTCAAAATTTTGATCTGACATCAACGAACACAGAGTCGACTTGTTTCTTGATCTGATTTCACTTTTGGATCTGCTCTGATACCAATTGTTATTCCCAGATTCTAGTTCCTAATCACAAACAATTAATCAAAACAAGATTTATGAATCAATTACCTTTTTGATTAATCTTTCAAATTCAAACCAAACGATTACAATCTTTCTCTCTCTAGAACTCACTTTCTCTCTCTACAAATTTCTCTCTCTTAAAACGTATTCTCTGATTCTCAACTAGACAACCTCTACAAAACAGAAAAATACAAGGTATTTATACCTACAAGTTACAAGGGAACAAAACAAAATACAAATACAAAACACTTTGACTTTTATTACAAAAGACTTTGACTTTGATGAGAGTTGACTTTCTCAGCTTTGACTTTCTTGAACTTTGACCTTCAGACTTCTTGATCTTGTATCCAACAAATTTATGCTCTAACGGCTTCAATGATCGTTCTGTTTCTTCTTTCAGCGACTCCGTTTTGCTGAGGCGTTCTTACTGAAGAGAAGTTATGAGAAATTCCCTTGTTCTCAAAGAAATTGTTCAAAGAACTGTTTTTGAATTCATTCCATGATCACTTCTTATTGAACGAACAATGAGATTATTCAGCACTTCCATATTTTTAACAAAAGATATCAGTTCATCTGGAGTGTTACTCTTGCAGCGAAAAAAGATAACCCAGGTGTAGTGAGAGTATTCATCTACAATGACAAGTGTATATTTCTTTCCTGCTATTGATTGGATGTTGACAGGGCCTAACAAATCCATATGCAAGAGTTGAAGAGGACTTGTCACTGAGGAAACTTGTTTAGACTTGAAACTAGTGTTTGTCTGTTTTCCTTTTTCACATGCTGAGCAGAGAGATTCTTTAGCATATGAGTGTTGAGGAAGACCAGACACCAGTTCCTTAGATGAGAGAGAATTTAGGGTTTTGAAGTTTAGATGAGAGAGCTTTTTGTGCCATAGCCAGTTGACATCAAAGGAGGCTTTAGAAAGAAAACATACGTTTTCAGTAGTAGAGTCCATATCTATTACATAGACATTTTCTTTACGATAACCACTGAGAGCAAGTTTTCCGTTCTCATTTACCACTGAACATGCTTTCTTGGTAAAGCGAACTTCATAGTCTTTGTCACATAGCTGACTGATGCTCAAAAGATTGTGATTCAGTCCATCTACATAAGCGACTCTTCTGAAGGTAGTTGTCCCATTGCTGAGGACACCAAACCCTCAGGTATATCCTTTCCATTTCCACCAAAGGTCACAGAGGGACCTTTCTCTATCTTGTATTCAGTGAGCAGGTCTTTTTGTCCTGTCATATGACGAGAGCATCCACTATGAAGATACCAGATGCCCTTTGATCCCTGCAAACATAAGGAAGATTAAGCTTTGTTTGGTACCCACTTTTCAATGGGTCCTTTAGGGTTAGTGAAGATGGAAGGTTCAACAATCTTCACAGCAGATGAAGATTCAACTTCAGTGGTAACTTTCACCTTGGTTAATTTCTTAACCTTAGTGGTATTTTTCACCTTGGTAGATTTCTCAGCTTTGGTGACCTTCTTAGCCTTGGAGGCATTCATCTTCCGTTTAGCTGTTTTATCAGCTTTAGTGGCAGTTGTACATTTTCTAGCAATATGGTCAGTAAATCCACAGTGATAGCATTTTCTATATTTGAATGTGGTTTTGGGACCATGAGTATAGGGTTTTGTGAATTTAAGATGAGCAGGGCCAGCTCCAAGAATGCCTTTAGCATGAGATCTGGAAGGAACTTTCATTTCTTCAGATCTCTTAGGCTTAAGATCAATCTTCAGCTTTGGAGGACAAAGATCAAAGATTTCTATCACAGAGCTAGTCGATTGATTCGCTGAAGGTTTAGAAGGAACTTTCAGCTTTGTTTTCTTGGATGTCTTCTAAGGTTGGAAAATAGATTTTCCTTTATCTGTGGGCTTAAAGCCTTTAGATATTTCCTCAGGGATGGGATTAGAAGAAGATGATGAAGAGCATTGAGCTTGAGAAGTGTCAGGGATAGAAGAGACAAACGTTCCAAACTTAAGCATGGAACTGTCTTCTTTAGGCTAATCCTGTGGTTTCCAAAAACCAAGACCAGTTCTATCACTAGCAGGGATCTGAGCACTTATAATCTCAGTGATCTTTGTTGAGGATTTGCACCATCCTTCAATAGTAGCCTTCTCTGCTTTTAGAGCAACAATGGCTTGTTCCCGTTCAATGTTGATGATTTCATTAACAATGACTTGATCTTTCAAACTTTCCTCTAAAAGAGTCAGTTCTCTGATCTTTTCATGACATTTCTCTAGCTGTTAAGTTAAATCAACGTTTTTGTTCTCAGCTAGAGTTTTGCTGTTTAGAGCATTGTATAGATCAATCGTCAGTACATCAACAGCGCGACTTCTCTCTGCTTCAGATAGAGAGGGATTAGTAGAGATAGATACCTGAGATGATATATAGCTCATAGAAGTTTCAGTTGCTTCTTCCACTTCTTCTTTAATCTCATCCATGAGGCAGAGATTAGCGACTTCTTCTTCATCAGAACTTGATTCTTCTGATTCAGCCCAGTCGTGTTCTTCAGTGATGAGACCTTTACCTTTTCGCTTGTATTTTTTCAACTTTTGTTTTTTTTTCTTTCAGTTTAAGGTATTTGTCATCGCTGGATATTCTCGAGGTAGAAGGTTTAAAGACTTTCTTCGACCTGCACTCACTTGCAAAGTGTCAAATCTTTTCACAGTTAAAGCAAGTAGCAGTAGCCTTATCAACAGGGGTTGATTTTGGCTTGTCAGTAAGAGAGAGAGGCTTATTTCTTCGGAAATTGCTCTTTCTTTCAAATCTCTTAAAAGAGTTTGTCAAGAGTGCTAAGGACTCATCAAACTATGAAAGATCAGTGTCTGATAGATCCTCAGAATCAGAATCTAACTCACTGATAGTGAGAGTGGATCGCTGAGATGGAATTATCTCTGAAGATACTAAAGCAACATGAGTGCTTTTGGAGTCTTTAGAATCTTTTATAAGATTATTCTTCAAGATATTTGATTGCTCATAGTTGAGCAATATTCCATATAAGGTGCTGAGAGAAAGAGAATTTAAGTCTTTTGTCAGCTTGAGACATATTGAATAACTGTCCCAGCATTCAGGAAGACATGCTAAGAATTTTGTTAGGATCTTAGAATTAGAATAGGTCCTACCAACAGTTCTTATATCAATGATTAAGAAGTTAAACCACTGATGAACATCAGAAAGAGATTCATTCTTACTTGCGATAAAACTTTCATACTGTCTTACCAAGTTAATCTTTTGAGTCTCTTGGATTTCAGTGGTGCCTCCATATTGAACACATATGGTTTCCCACATTCATTTAGAAGTTTTAAGATGCATTATACCAACCTTCATTAGGCAGAGCCATAGAGATAATGGTTTTTGTCCTTGCATCTATACCAACCTTCTTTTTGTCTTCATCACTCCATTGTCTCATTTCCTTAACAACATAACGTTCAGGGATAGCAGGAGTGGTGGTAGTAGCTGGAATGGCAGCTATGATATGGACAGGTTCATAGGGTCCATTTGCTACGTACTCAGGTATAGTGGGATCTGCATCTTCAAGAAATAGCATCATTCGATTCTTCCAGTGAGAAAAGTTATCTCTGCTAAATCGAGGAGGTTTAGAAAGTGAACCATTATCATAGTAGTTTGTGTTTGTGTTAAGTGCCATTTTAGAAAGCAAGGAAGAGAATAAAGCAAGATCTTGTTTATTAGATTAAACAATCTGCTCTGATACCACTTGTTGGTCCCAAAGGTGCTTAACAAGTTTGTAGAAGGGGGGGGGGGGGGTTGAATACAAACACATAATTTAAAGTTTAATAAATTGTTTATTGATAAATCAAACACAATTTACATATTTGTTGCGGAATAAGATTAAGTAAAACTCAATCTAAACATACTTAAGAAGATACTAAGAATCTAAGATGGTTGCACAACAATATAGAGAATGGGGGATTTGAGAAGTATAGAAAACAAGGGTTTCTATATTTGAGAAAGATGAAGGCTAGAGGTGAGCACACTCCCCAGATGGAGAGATAATCTTTCTATTTATACCCTATGCATTAAATGCATAGCAGGGGTACTTTACACATGTCTTTCTTTGATTGGCAGAGAGAGTCTGACTTTGGGAGACATGCTTTCGGCCGTATCATGAACAATGTAGTTGACAGAGTTGTTGTACGATTTGGGACAGAGGTATGTCCGTTCTGACACATCGTACTGGGTATGCAGGTAAAGACAAAAGAGACTTGAGGCATAAGCTAAGTGATCATCGATCACTAATATCTCTTCCTTCAGAGATACAAAAAGTTCAGCTATCGCTGAAGCATTTCCTCAGGTTTCTTCGCGTATGAGTAGAGTTGTCTTTGCTTCACTAATCTCCGCATCAGGTCACTAGTAGACTTGTCTTTGTTCAGCAGCTTCATCTTTGATTCTGCTATGAACATCTGTTGACGCGAAACTTGTCTTCAGGGATTACATTTAGATAGAAATCACCAGCGATAACTTAACAGACTCAGTTTGATCATTGATAGTGAAACACTAATACATATGAATGTTTATAAGAAAGATCATCAGTGATAACTAAACAGACTCAGTCTGATCGCTGATGGGAAACACTAATACATATTAATAAACGTAATTATCACTAAGTATAGAAGAGGGTCTTTATCAAATCACTGAGAGAGTTTGGATCAACACATTATTACCTCAAGTTTGGCTTTATCAACTTCCAACCCTTTTTTTGAAATCATGTGGCCAAAACAATTCCTTTTTGTACCATAAAATGGCATTTTTCCCAATTCAAAATTAAATTATGGGCTTTACACTTTTCCAAACTTTTTTCTAAATTCACCAAACAATTTTCAAATGAAGTGCCAATAACTGAAAAATCGTCCATAAATACTTCCATGGTGTCTTCAATCAAATCCGAAAAATTTGACATCATGCATTGTTGAAAAGTTACGGGTGCATTACATAAACCAAATGGCATACGCCGAAAAGCAAAAGTTCCGAAGGGACAAGTGAAAGTGGTTTTCTCTTGATCTTCGGGTGTTACGTGAATTTGGTTGTATCTCGAATATCCATCCAAGAAATAATAGAATTCCTTCTCGGCTAATCTGTCAAGCATTTGATTTATGAAAGGTATAGGGAAATGGTCTCTCTTTGTGGAGAGATATAATTGCCTAGAATCCATACAAATCCTCCATCCAGTAACGGTTCTAGTTGGTATGAGCTCATTTTTATCATTCGTGATCACCGTGGTGCCACCTTTCTTTGGTACGCATTGCACCAGGCTCACCCAACTACTACTAGATATGGGATAAATAATCCCCACATCCAATCACTTCAAAACTTCCTTTTTTTACGACCTCTTTCATTATGGGATTAAGTCTCATTTGTGGTTGTACTTTACCAACACTATTGTCTTCCATAATTATCTTATGTTGACAAATCGTTGGACTTATCCCCTTATTGTCGGCTATGGTCCATCATAAGATTTTCTTGTACTTTCTCAATAACTCAATCAAACTCAGTTCTTGCTCTTGGGCCAACTTAGAAGAGATAATTACAGGTATTTTTTTCTTCTTCAATGACATAAGCGTACTTAAGATGATCCGGTAATTGCTTTAGATCTAGCTTAGGAGGCTCAATGATGAATGGTTGTTGGATTATTCTGTCCTTGAAGTCAAGTTGCTCAAAGGCTACTATGGTTTCCTCACTGTCTTCCTCACACACACAAACTCTATCTCTTCCTATTGGTCATTACTGGGGTGGCCACTTTCATCCACATTGATGCCTAGGTGATTTTCATGGAGTTCACGGTTGAAAAATTCTCTACCTCCCCATGAAACTTGAGTGCTTTAATAACATTAAAAGTCACATGTTGGTCATTGACTCTCATGGTAAGCTCGCCTTTGTGGACATCGATTAGCGTTCTACCCGTTGCTAAAAATGGTCCCCCTAAGATGATTGGGACATTCCTATCGGCTTCATAGTCCAATACTAGAAAGTCGTCCGGGAAGATGAATTTGTCAACTTGAACCAAAATATCCTCGATCTTTCCTTTAGGATAAGTCAACGATCGATCCGCTAATTGTAATGTAACGGTCATGGGTCTGACTTCTCCAATTCCCATCTTGTTAAAAACCGATAAAGGCATGAGATTTATGCTTGCTCCTAGATCACAAAGGGCATGTCCCACTTCTTTTCCCCCTATTGAGCAGGGGATGGTGAAACTGCCCGGGTTTTTAAGTTTATGGGTAATTTTACAAGTGAATAAGGCACTACATTCTTTTATCAATTCCACTGTTTCGAACTCACTTAACCTCGTTTTCCTGTTGAGAATGTCTTTTAAAAACTTAACATAAATCCGCTTTTTCTCGAGAGCTTCCACCAAAGGTATTTTGATGTGCAATTTTTTGAAAATGTCTAAAAAAATTTTGAATTGCACATATGCATTTTTGTTTTTCATTCTACCGGGAAAAGGAAGGTCTCGTAAGTCTAACTTTGGTTGGTTGAGATATGCCCTTATGGGATGAGGAGTGGGCATTGTCTCACCACTGCGGTGAGGCTGTGCTGTTGGCAAAACAAGATGCGATGGGCTTGCTGCATTTTAGGCTGAAAATGGCACTTTTCTCCCACAGTGGGAGGAAACATTGCTGGAAAATCCGATTTGTCTAATGGGTGAGTTGTTTCTTCTTGAACAAGTATCTCAAGTAAAACTTCATCATCAGGTTTGGACATGCTTTCTCCGCTCCTTAAGGTCATGGCTTTAATGTGTTCTTTGTGAATACCCTTAGGGGTTTCGGTGTCACTAGGCAAAGTGCCTATTTGTCTTCTTTTAAATCGACAACAAATTGCCCTAATTGAGTCTCAAAACCTCTCATGGTTGCATTGGTTTGGTTTATAAAACCTTTGAGTAAAGATTCAAGAGAACCGTTACATTCCGATGCATTTTGCTGTCTTGGTACATACGGTTGCATTGGTTTGGTTTATAAATACTTTGAGTAAAGATTCAAGAGAACCGTTACTTTCCGATGCGTTTTGTTGTCACGGTATATACGGTTGTGAGGATTGCCCACTTTGGTACGTATAAGAAGGTCCTTGTTGAAATCCCGGGGGATTCGGTGGTCGATTTGGGACTTGAATTACCCCGGGGGGGTTGAATTTCTTGATTTCCCGACCATGAGAAGTTTGGATGATTTCTCCAATTTGGGTTATAAGTTGGAGAAAATGGCTATTCCTAGAATGGTTCCCCATGTAGTTCACGGAAGCGGGATTAATGGGACAACATTCAAAAGCATGATTCTCACCACAAAACACACAAGATTCATTTGTAAGATTAGAGTTTATAGCTTGTACTTGGTTCTTTTCGCCATTTAAATTCAAGTTATTTTTTGACCAAGTTAGTTAAAGCTACAATTTGTACGTTTAAAGCGGTGATGACATCAATTTCATGAACACCCGATGCATTTTTGGGAACATGAGAACGAGGGTTTAACCAATCAGTGTTATTGTTGGCAACTTTCTCCAAAATGTCATATCCTTCATTATATGTTTTAGAAGGGAAAGCGCCAATGGCCGTAGCATCAAGAATGATTTAGCAGAATTAGAATGTCCATTAAAAATCGTTCTAATTGGATGCAATGAGGGATTCCATCATGAATACATTTTCTAATTAAGTCTTTAAATCTCTCCCATGCATCCGAGACTGCTTCATCATCCTCTTGCCGAAACATCAAAATCTCATTTCTAAATTTTACGTACCTAGTCGGAGGAAAGTATTTCTTTAGAAAATTTTCGGCCAGACTCGTCCAACTGTTAATTGAATGAGGTGGTTGAGAATTTAGCCAGGTTTTGGCTCTGTCTCTTAATGTTTAAAAGAAGATTGTCAACCGTAAGGCTTCTACATTAACTCCATGAATACGAAAATGGTCCGTCATTTCTAAAAATGATTTTAAATGAGAGTGCGGATCTTCCGAAGGTAGTCCTCATAATTGACCCATTGCTTGGACCATTTGAAACATTACTGGTTTTAGTTCAAAAGTTTGTGTCGTAATGTTGAGCCAAGAATACCCGATTTTAATTGATCAAATTCGGGTGTTGTATAGTCCCGTATTCCCCATTCTTTGTCGTCGGCAATTATAATCATGGCTTCATTAGGTGGTGGTGGTGGTGTATTTTCACCATTTCCATCCATGGTTTGAATTTGCCGACCTCTTCTACCTCTTCTTCGTCTTTTAACGGTTCTTTCTATTTAGGGGTCGAGAGGTACAAGTTCATCGTGTTGTAGCCTTGGCATAGAACACGGAAAATACTAAAAAAGTAGGAAACAAGCAAATCAGTCTCAAATGAAAGTCAATATCTTAGAATTTAAAATCACGCCAGTCCCCGACAGCGGGGCCAAAAACTTGATAGCAGAAAATCTTACAGGTCCACAGAAGTGGCCACTTGTGTTGCCACAATGGCTGTGCAAGTGCACAGCAGAAACTATGATCTCTATTAAGTAATAAAGTGGTAAAGTACCAAGATCGTTTCCACAGGGACTAGTCATCTAAGAATCAGAGACATTCATGAACTTCTAGTGCTTGATTAAGTTTTGAGAACAATAACAATATGTGTGAGTTTTGAGTTATGCTAAATAACGATTAAAGTAATCAAATAGTTAAAGGAGAGGATGTGGGTAAAAGCACTATCAAAGACAGATGTAGTAACAATATGGTCAGAAACAAGTGGTTCAAGACATCCATGAAAACCCCTTTCTCTCAATATTGAATTTCCACAGAGAGTGGTCACTTGTACCCACAAAGTTGCCACTATTGCCGACTCAAGACTTGTCGATTTAACTAAGTAGACCTCTAAGAGTCTTAGTCCCACCAGTATAGATAAAGATGCCCAAATCTCTTTGTGACAACCATATCGACCGACATATTGAACCTTACTAAAAATCATACAAAAACCTGTATCTCTACGTGGTTATAAAAGACTCTCTCAAATCTTCTTGCCTCACTTAAGCCGTATTTCTTGATCCGCCCATCTCTGGGTCTAAGATCTAATATTAACACTTACAAGTGATCGACTTGTCCACGTTGAGGTGAAATCCCGACTCAAGTGACCATGTCTAAGAGTTAGTAACGATGGCAACACCCAAGTGTAACGCCCCCTTCCCGAGATGGAAAAGGAAGTTACGTCTAAATGTAACACAAACTGCTAACAAGAGCGTACAGAGCATTATTAAACCTTAATTAAAATA
Source organism: Arctium minus (assembly GCA_954870635.1). NCBI lineage: Eukaryota > Viridiplantae > Streptophyta > Magnoliopsida > Asterales > Asteraceae > Arctium > Arctium minus. The sequence continues at coordinate 136,002,580 of OX941081.1, read as the reverse complement.
AGCACCATCAAAAATAATAATTGTCTCGAACGATACACTTTATTTCTTCCAATACTTACATCAAAACATTAATACAACCTAAAACTTCTTATCAACAAACCTCTTATATAGGATGAAGCTCTGAATCCTTTAAACTCTCTAGATTCCCTTCGAATACCTTCCGTGAAGAAAGAAATGCAGCTGAGCCAAACGCTCAGTGCACAGATACAATAGATAACAACGAATAATCGAACCCAATAGCAAATATATAAAATTCTGAATTTTGGACACGAGACTCGAATTTTTGAGTGTTCATGAAAGCGAAATTGAGTATAATCATTCCACATATAACTTCAACTACATACCAAAATACCCCAAAACAAAGAAAATTGAACCAAAAGAAGATAGACCAATTGACTCAAATTTAATTGCTTGATCAAAAATCATAAAAAAATGAATAAGTCCAAATTTATTATATCGAGACAGTAAATTTTGTCAATGTTCAAGACTGTCAAATCAAAACAAATATTGCCAACTAAATATCAAAACAAATCTAAGAAGCTTAAATAAAAACCATATCATAAGATTGCATACTGAGCTCGAACAAATAATCGCATACGCTTGCGTTTCATGTCACACATAGACAGATACAACAAGTGTCAGACATAAGCCACACAGGCACGTACATTGGACATGCACATCCAACTGTACTAAATAATGTGAGATGCGGTGTTGGTCACTACTCCGTCATCCACCCTACAAATAAATCAAATATGCTAGGGCCGACCCATACGCCTCCTGAACAAAATCACCCATCATACCATGGCCATCTCTCATCAGAGCATAAAAATAAATCGAAAGTAGACGTCGTGGATTGATCACACCGCCACGGTTGGTGTCACGCCATCGGTGCCATAATGACGTGCCTATGGTACCCCCATAGGTGGTTAGTAGCTCGGTACACCTTAACGTATAAACTTCAAAAGTATGTCACAACACATATGATCACACTAAATGAATAAAAGAGTTGAAACCAAAAAACGTACAACAAATCAAATCCGAACATAGACTAGGAATTTCACACTCACAATTTTTCAAAATCGTGTCGTACTAATTTCAGCACTTTACACTTTTACAAATCCAACATTTTATCATAATTCCAATACGTTTTAGAAAACTATATCTAAATAGAAGTTTTAAATTGATGTCTTGTGGTTCCAAAGAATCAAGAAAGAACTGAATCGGATTTAGAATAGATTTTTCACAAATTCTTTAAAACAGTTGTGTTGTTCTCGTCTAAAACGAAATCAGTTTCGGAAAACACAAATTTTAGACACCTTAGCCTAAAAATCACAGTTTGCTCGTGTGGCAATAATTTGTAATAGACATATCCAGGTTTTCAAAACCTTATCGTATGCATTAACCCGATAACCGAGCGATTTGTTATGATTTTTACAAATAACACGAAATTTTCAGAATAAAATACAACATATTATAAATAGAGTTTGATGCAAATCTCTATTTATCATAAGTAAAAGAAAACCAAAACTAACCCACGAATAGACACGATCAAAAAATCAAGTAATCGAATGGGAGACAAAAATAACTTTGGTGGAAGTAAGAATACGTTATTCACCAAATCGAACGGAATGACTCGAAAGAAAATCAAAGGAACCGTATACGTAAGTTACGAATCAAATAAATAGATCGAGTTAGGAATCGTCACATACAAACGGATCAAAATAACCACAAAGGAGAAAACATAAAGAATATGTACCTTTAACTAATATATGAAAATCGCTAATGAAAACTCCATCAAATTTCTTCAACGAGTCTCTAATCATGATCAAAACTCTAAAAATTGTTTCTTGGAATTTCAAAAATTGAATCAAGCCTCGATATTTTTTTTTGTGTTGCTGTTATCCTTGATTTCCACCATGAATATGTTGACCTAATCCCTAAATTAATTATAATTTATAATTCTAAATTGGTTTATCACCTATGCTGCGAAATTACTTTAGGCTTATCTAAAAAAAAGTTTTCCCTATTTCTAAAACCAACCCCTCAAGTTTCACAAGGTTTCCAAACTTGAATCACATATTTATATGAATAACATTTTCTTATAACTACGGGATATTACACAAGTGTTGCCTACTAGTCTTAGCCTTGGCTCATACCCACACCCAAATGGGTGTTTAATTCATGGTAAAAGTAAACGACATGAAATAAAAAGAAGAATACATGAACATAACTTGAATAAACGAAAGTAGAAACTTGTCAGCACTTATGTCGCCACAGTGGTGACGCTGTTACATGAAATGGAAATTACAAGAAAATTAAATGCAACTACATCTAAGAACTTAATGAGAGAATATGAACTAAATGCTAAAGCTCCAAATATGAGAGATCTATCCTGGAATTGATGATCTTCAATGGTGCCCCAAAGCCTCCCCTTATAGTGCTTTTGAAGAGAAAGGGTGATGTGACAAAACCTCAAAATCCACTTTATGGAAGAGTGTTGAAGCTTCATTTAACTTTCAAATTTTGTCTTTTTCCTTGATTACTCATGTGAATTATTCATGTGAAAGCTCAGGTTCTTTTTTCTTCTATTTCAAAAAGCACATTACCAAAATTGTTCAAGGCTTATCCCCAACTTCCAGCATACTATTGCCACTGTGGTGACCAATGTGGCGACTTTGCTACACAAAAAGTTAGAAAACCAAATTTTTGTATCCTTTAACATTCATTACTATGTTGGAACATATTAGACCAAATGAAGGAGGAAGAGGTAATAATAGGCAAGAAAGTGGTAAAAATAAACGAGAAAAGAGGGGCAATAACTCTCAAAAATCAAGACTTATCATCAACCCATGCATATAGAAGAAATAGGGTTGCGTTTGTGCGCTTGAAAACTCCTAATTGCACCCGTTTGACTGTTTGGAAGTCAACCCATGCATATAGAAGAATATATGGTTGGGTTTGTGCGCTTGAAAACTCTAAGTGCACCCGTTTGACAGTATGGAAGTCAATCCATGCATATAGAAGAAAAAGGGTTGGGTTTGTGCGCTTGAAACCCCTAAGTGCACCTATAAGGCTATTTAAAAGCCAAACAATGCATATTGAACAAATAGGGTTAGGTTTGTGTGCTTGAAAGCTCTAAATGCACCCGCTTGACTGTTTGGAAGTCAACCCATGCATATAGAAGAAATAGAGTTGGATTTGTGTGCTTAAAAGCTCTAAGTGCACCTATTAGGCTATTTAGAAGCCAAACCATGCATATAAAACAAATAGGGTTGGGTTGGTGCTCTTGAAAGCTCTAAGTGCACCTATTTGACTATTTGGAAGTCAAACCTTGCATATAGAACAAAATGTGTTGGGTTTGAGCGCTTGAAACCCCTAAGTGCACCCGTTTGACTGTTTGAAAGTCAAACCATGCATATAGAACAAATAGGGTAAGGTTGGGGTTTGTGCGCTTGAAAGTTCTAAGTGCACCTGTTTGACTGTTTGGAAGTCAAACCATGCATATAGAACAAATGGTGTTGGGTTTGTGCGCTTGAAACCCCTAAGTGCACCCGTTTGACTGTTTGAAAGTCAAACCATGCATATAGAACAAATAGGGTTGGGTTTGTGCGCTTGAAAGCTCTAAGTGCACCTATTAGGCTATTTAAAAGCCAAACCATGGATATAGAACAAATAAGGTTGAGTTTGTATGCTTGAAAGCTCTAAGTGGACCCGTTTGACTGTTTGGAAGTCAAACCATGCATATAGAACAAATAGTGTTTGGTTTGTGTACTTGAAACCCCTAAGTGCACTCATTTGACTATTTGAAAGTCAAAACATGCATATAGAACAAATTGGGTTGGGTTTGAACGTATGAAATCTCTAAGAGCAGCTATTAGGTTATTTAAAAATCAAACCTTGCATATAATAGAACAAATAGGGTTGAGTTTGTGCGCTTGAAACCTCTAAGTGCATCCGTTTAACTGTCTGTAAGTCAAACCATGCATATAGAACAAATAGAGTTCGGTTTGTGTGCTTGGAAGTCAAACCTGGAAATTCTTTAATTTTTTGGGCGAATTTTTTATTTTCTTAAAAATAAAAAAGCCGTCGGAAATTCTTTAATTTTTCCGGCGGATTTCTGACGGAATTTTTTTATTTTTTTTTAAATTTGTAACTTTTTTTTTGGAGAAAAAGAAAAAAATTAGTTAAACATTTTCCGGTGGATTTGGAGCGGATTTTTTTTTTAAATAAAAATCCGTCGGAAATTCTTTAACTTTTCCGGCGGATTTCCGGCGATATTTTTTTTAAGTTTTTAACTTTTTTCGGATAAAAGGAAAAAATAATTAATTAAAAATTTTCCGACGGATTTCTGGCAGATTTGAATTAATTAATTTAATTAATTAACATCCGCCGGAAATCCGCCAGAAATATTTAATTAATTTTTCTAATTTGAAATAATTAAAAAAAATCCGTCGGAAATCCGCCGGAAAAACATATATTTTTTTTAAAATATATAAAAAAATATTCCAACGGATTTTAATTAATTAACATCCGCTGGAAATATTTAATTATTTTTTTTAATTTTAAATAATTAAAAAAATCCGTTGGAAAAACATATTTTTTTTTAAATATAAAAAAAATATATTCCGGCGGATTTCCGGCGAAAGTCAACGGGGGTTTGACTCCCATTGGAAATCGGCTGGAATATTTCCAACGGATAATCCGCCGGAATTGACCATTGCCTAGTGGTGTAAAGTATTTATATAACTACCAATAAGTATCACTAAAAGCGTCCTATATGGGATGTTTCATTCAATTATAAATCCTTTTGTAATATTACTGAAGGTAATTCACCGTGAAATGAAAAGTATATTGCCACATCTATTTATACAAGTACGAAGCTGGAAATAATAAGGAAAAACAATAACTACAAGATAACAATCCCTTTAATGTAGCCCTATAATCTCTACAATATAACAATCCCTTTAATGTAGTCTTATAATCCTTATAATGTAGTCGTACCCTCTATTAGTCCCCTTTAGTCACAACGGTAGAAGATCGGACGTGAAGACTATCCCAGAAATCATCAAAGAGTACTTTTGGAAGACCCTTGGTGAATATATCCGCATATTGGTATCGTAAGGGTACGTGTAAGACTCGAACAAGGCCGCGTGACACCTTTTCACGAACAAAGTGGATATCTAACTCATTGTGTTTTGTCTGCTGATGTTGAACTGGATTCCCAGACATAAAAATGGCACTCACATTATCACAATATACCAAAGTTGCTTTTGTAATTGGTACTCGAAGTTCCATTAACAAATTCCATAGCCAACACCTGGTATTCGGCCTCGACACTTGATCAGGATACGGTTGCTTGTCTCTTTGACGACAAGGAGATTAAATTGTCTCCAAAAAATACACAGTAGCTGTAAGTGGATCTCCTAGTATTCGGACAACCCCCTCGCCAATCGGCATCGGTATAGGTGATGAGAGACTTACTTTGTGATGGGTATAATTGTAATCTGAAAGATAAATTACCTTTCTCTTGTATCAAAGAATGCGTCGAAGAGCATGTAAATGTTCCTCCCGGGGATCATGCATGAATAAGCACACTTGTTCGACTTAATAAGTTATCTCCAGTCGTGTAAATGTCAAATAATGAAGTGCGCTAACAAGACTCTGATGTTGAGTGTCATCGAAAACTTTAGGACCCGAGTTGGCGCTAAGTTTGGAGTGGGTATCGACCAGTGTGCGAGCCAAATTGCAGGAGAACATATTGGCCCGTGCGAGAATTTCTCGAGCATACTTTTCTTGAGATAAAAAAAGACGATGTTTGTTTTTGGAGACTAGGATACCCAAAAAATAATGAAGTTCGCCCAAGTTCTTCATTGCAAATCTGGAGGCCAATTTTGATGTAATAGCCATGAGTAAAAAGGTTGACAATGCCATCAAAATAATATCGTCAACTTATTAGAGCAAATAAGCGTTGTCTTTGCCTTTTTGTAAAATAAAAAGGCTTGTGTCCGACTTGCTTTGAGCAAACCCAATAGACGCAATAGAAGACGCAAACCGCTAGTACCACACCCTTAGTGCTTGCTAACCATAGAGGGATCGTTTGAGGCGACATACATGGTTGAGGTACTTGTCACTTTTAAACCCGGGCGGTTGATGAATAAAGACAGTTTCACATAAATGACCATGTAGAAACGCGTTCTTGACATCTAACTGATGAAGATCCTAGTTTTTAGATAAGACGATGCTAAGAACGAGATGAATGGTGGTCGGCTTAATTAACGACCGAGATAAAAGTTTTTGTGCAATCTATGCCAACTTGTTGGGACCTGCCATTACACACTAAACGAGCTTTGTGTCTGTCAAGAGATCCATTAGCATAAAATCTATGAGTAAAAATCCACATGCAACGTATCACATTAACATCAATAAGTCTCGGAACAAGCTCCCAAGTATCATTTTCAATTAACACATTATACTCATCAAACATTGTTTTAGTCCAATTTGGGTCACGAAGAGCATCAATATGAGACTTGGGAAGAGGTAAGATATTCGGAGTGGCCAAACAAGCATATTTTGGGTTAGGCTTATGAATCCCATGTTGACTTCGAGTAGTCATGCGATTTTGAACCGGAGGAGGAGAGGATGGGGACGACGATGCATGAGGAGATGAAGAAGATGTCAGAGTTGTGGGTCGAGTTTGGGACTGGTTTGGAAGGATAGTAGGCTATTTTGGTGAATGATTTTAGGGTTGTTCGGGAGTAGGTGTGAAGTTGGAGGGTTGGCGACAGGTAGGAGGGGCTGCCATAAGGTTCGAAAACAGTTGAAACGGCGATGGTGGGGTTGTTTGTGATTTGTTTGTATCGTTTTGGTGATGTGGGGAAGGGGTTGTCGGTTTTTGAGAGGCAAAGGGAAATGTATTTTCGTCAAAAATAACGTGGCTTAAGATAACGAAATGATTTTTGGTGAGATCGTAACACAAATAGCCACGATGGTGTGATGGATATCCAAGAAGAACACATGGAGAGGGTTTTGGAAGAAGTTTGTGTTGAAGAGATAAGGCATGTGGAAAACAAAGACAACCGAAAATTTTTAGATGTTCATAGGATGAGATCTTATGATAAAGACGGGTGGTCGGAGAGGAATTCACCATAAAGGTAATTCACCGTGAAATGAAAAGTATATTGCCACATCTATTTCTACAAGTAGAAAGCTGGAAATAATAAGGAAAGACAATCATTACAAGATAACAATCCCTTTAATGTAGCCCCCCTATAATCTCCACAATATAACAATCCCTTTAATGTAGTCCTATAATCCCTATAATGTAGTCCTACGTATCCTCTATTAATTACATTTAAAAACAAATATGAAAGTTACACGAATTGATTCGATAGAACAAAATCCAATGTTGCATGTAGAAGTACTTGTATAAGTAGCAACTACCAAGCTATATATTCCTCCATAAAGTTGTATCATGACAAAACCAAGTATCAAACAAGAATTACCCAAATACAAAAAATCTTATTGTCCCCTACGAATGAAAGATATCAATCTGGATCATGCACCACCTACAATTAAAGAACACATATATAAGCTTAAAGCTATATGATAAAAAAAATTCTACACTTACTAAATCTCATAAGTTTTAAAATTTTAAAAGATTAACATACCCAAGTGAAAGATAGGGCCATGTGATCATTGCTCCAATAGTTTCTTCAACTGTAATAAACAATCCATATGGTCTAACCAAACCTTCTATCTTTTTAATAGCAACTAGAACATGTACCTCACACCAATTTGGACCAATTCATCTCCTCGCCACCAACCAATTAATATGGATCTAAGTTCCTGATCGTTCCTCTTGCGACAATCTCCATGGAATTTATAATACTCTTAAGATAAACAACATCCCCAACCTACAAAAAACGTAATTGTGGATATGAGAATTGACACATATAACTTTTTACTAAAAAAATCAACTATCTTTTTCACGTAATTAGGTCAATGTATAGTGCTTCATCGTTTTCCTTAGTACTTAAGGAGTAATGGTTTGCATAAATTGTTTTATGTATAGGTTGATGCTGTAGAGTTGAGGAATTTAAGACCTAGTTTTAAGGTCAAAGGTGGTTCTATTACTGCTGGAAATATGCTTCAAATATATGTTGGAAAATCATGTTATATGTATGCTAACGTAACATTGTGAGAACACAAGGATTACTCAATTCAGTTTAAGTGATTGTATTTTCTGAATAGTGATAGTGCAGTTGTGTTAGTGCTAGTGAGTGGAGAAAAGACTTCACAACTTGGAATATTTACTACTACTCCAGCCTTGCAATACAAAAGTTTCTCTAATGCTGCTCGCGTATCATCAAAACTTGCACCTTAATTGATTAAAATCTGTGACAAGCTGAAAAATGAAACTAAATTGCCCCTGAATTATTTACTACTACTCCAGCCCTTGCAATACTGAAGGTATGATAAAACAGCACGAAAGGCAGTGGCGGTGCCACTAAGGCACCAGAAGGGGCCTTGATGCCTCTTGAGTTTTTTAATGTTTTTTAGTATAGAAACAATCCTTTGTTGTAAAGAACACAAATATGGAAAGATTTTTTTTATACTAAGAAACTAACAATCTTTCATTGCCATAAAAAACAAATATGATGTACAGAAGACTTTTATAGACTTATATATATAAATTCAACCATCGTAACCCTTCACACAAGATGATTGAGCATACACAACTATTAATAATAAAAAATAACTAATTGTCATGGTAACCGTATCACAGGTCTGGAAGTCTTGATTAATATCTCAACATTCCCCCTTAATCTAAACTTGTATTACTCCAAGTCTACCCTTCATTTTCAAGAAATCAACAGACTTTAATGCCTAGGTGAGTATATCTACCACCTGATCACTTGTTCTGCAGAAAATGACTTCAACATCTCCCCACTTTACTAATTCATGAATAAAATGATATTTAATCCTTATGTGTATAATCTTTCCATGATATACCGGATTTTTGGTAAATGCGATTGCATATTTACTGTCAAATTGTATCTTCGTGGGTTTAATCTGAGGATGCTTCAATTCTTCAAGTATACCTCTCATCCAGATGGCTTGACATCCTACCAAAGATACACTCATATATTCTACCTCTTCTTAGAACAGAGCTACAACTCTTTGCTTCTTAGATAACCATGAAATTTCTCTTGAGTTCATCATAAAAACATAGTCGGACGTTCTCTTACTATCGTCAACGCTTCCTCCGAAATCACTATCACAGTATGCCATCAGTTTTGTATTGTCAACCTTTCCATACAATATACCATGATCAGGAGTCTCTTTGTTGAATTTTAACATCTCATCCCTGCCTCCCAGTGGCTTTTCTTGGGTTCTTCTATAAATCTACTAAGTACACTAACGGCATATATAACATCAGGTCTTGTAGCTGTTAAATACATAAGGTTGTCGATCAGGCTCCTGTACAAACTCGAATCTACACTAGCTTCTTCAGAATCTTTAGATAACTTAAGTCCATACTCCATAGGTGTTGTCCTTGGGATTGCGTTATACATTCTGAAATGATTCAAGATCTCTAATGCATATTTCTTTTGAGAAATTGATATGCCATATTCTCCTTGTTTCACTAAAATACCCAGGAAGTAGTGAAGATGACCTATGTCGGTCATTTCGAACTCAAGCTTCATTGAATGCTTGAACTCATCAATTAGTCTTGGACTATTCCTTGTGAAGATCAGATCGTCCACATACAAACAAACAAATAGGAACTCACCTTTTAATCCTTAATGAACAATGTATGTTCATAAGGACACTTCTTAAAACCATTCTTTTCGAAATAACTATCTATATGGTTGTACCAAGCACGTGGTGCTTTGTTTAAGTCGTATAGTGCTTTATTCAGTTTACATACCTTATTTGATTCATTCTCTCTGACATATTCAGGAGGTTGATCTATATATACTTCTTCATTTAGATCGTCGTTAAGAAACGCTGATTTAACGTCCATTTGGTGTATTCTCCAATCTCTTTGAGCAGCCAAAGACACGACCAGATGTATTGTTTCAAGACTTATTACCGGGGCAAACACCTCATTATAATCGATCCCGAACTTTTGCTTATATCCTTTCACGACTAGACGCGCTTTATGCTTCTCGATATCACCATTTTCATTTAGTTTGGTCTTATAGACCCACTTTACGCCTATAGACTTGTGTCCTTGTAGTAAGTCGACCAAGTCCCATGTGTCGTTCTTTAAAATAGTTCCGATTTCTGAATCCATAGCTTTCCTCCACTTATCGTTTTTAATCGTTGTCTCAAATTCTTCTAGGTCTGCGTCGGCGAATAGTGCGAAATCCACCTGTTCGCTATCTAAAATTTTTGTGATCTTGCATGTTTCCATCAAACTCTTCCTCTTAAGTGGTGTTGTCTCGGGTGAGGTAAGTGAAGAATATGTTGATGAAGATGATGCAATAGGAGTGGATGGTGGTGATTGATTAGGTGTGGGAATAGGATAATGACCTGATCAGAATTTGTATTGACATTGTCTTGAGATTATTCTTCTTCAATAATGGTAACCTTTGTCTTATCTTCTTCCAATGTCCACTTCCATGATTTATCTTCCATGAACAACACATCCCTGCTTATAATCACTTTGTTTGTGATTGGATTATAAATCTTGTATGCCTTACATACTTCGCTATACCCAATAAAAACACATCTTTTCGATCTATCGTCTAGTTTTCCTCGATTGATAACCGGAATGTGAGAGTATGCTATGCAACCAAACACTCTTAGATGGGCCACTGTTAGCTTATACCTACTCCATGCCTTTTGAGGTGTGGTTACCTTTAGGCTTCGAGTGGTTGCCCTATTCAGAATATATATGGCACACGCCACGACTTCAACCCAGAATTTGTCTGGTAAGTCTTTAAACTTTAACATGCTTCTTGTCAATTCCATGAATGTCCTATTTTTTCTTTTTGCAACCCCGTTCTGTTGCGAGGTGTATCGAGTGGACTTTTGATGCTTAATGCCATGTTCTTTCAAGAAAGATTCAAATTGTTGGGATGTGGCAAAAAAAATATGCCCAAGCTTTCGTACTAAAATCGTCAATAAAGGTGAGTATATACTTACTTCCCCTGATAGATGGCGTTCTCATCGGTCCGCACACGTCCGTGTGAACTAATTCAAGAGGACACTTTGCTCTCCCTGCTTCTTCTTTTGGGAAAGAATTTCTTGCTTGTTTTCCAAGTGCACATGCCTCACACTGTTGGTGTATGATGTTGATACTTGGTATGCCCCTCACCATTTGTATCCTACTCATGTGAACCAAAGATCCAAGACTTAGATGCCCAAACCTTAGATGCCATAAGTTTGAATTATCTTGAATGGACATGCTGAATACAGACAGATTTTCATTATTGAACTTCACCTGAAACATTTTATTGGTTGTCATTTTGACCTTGCCCAATAGATTTCCATCCGGGTCTTTGATGATGCAGCATGGACATCGTAGTCCTTTAATATCAATTTTCCAACACTCAATAAATTATGTTTGAGTGTCGACACATAATAAAAATCACAAATTCTCTTAACACCCATGTTGGTGTTCACGTTGATATCTCCTTTCCCTTGGACTACATGCTTACGTTTGTCTCTGGTCCTTACTTCACATAGCAGTTTCTCATCAAGTGTCACAAACATTCACTTGTTTCCCGTCATATGGTTGCTACATGCGTTGTCTACGTACCATATCTCATCAAATGTATTCACTGGATCATCATGTGTCATAAACATAGTTTCAGGTTCTTTAGATTCCCTCTCATGCATAAACGTGGAATCTCTATTTTCTTTGGCTTGCTTCTTTCTACAGAATTTTATAGTGTGACCATAACCTTAACAATAGTAACATTGAATCTGGGAAAGAGGTTTCCCACGTCCTCTTACCTTAGAGGTTCCATCACCACGATCATCTTACCCATGGTCTTTATTGTAGTCTCTTCCTCGACCTTTCCCTTGCCATTTTCATTTCCATACATGCTTTTATTTTCCTTTCTCATTTGAGTTTTTTCTTGATGGGGTCTGAGTTTGAAATGCCTGGTCAACTTGAGGCGAATCAAAATGTTTCAATCTCAATTCGTGAGATTGTAACGTTCCCAACAGTCTTTCAAGAGAAAGAGACGATAAGTCCTTAGACTCTTCAATCGCTACCACAACGTACTCAAATTTTCTTGTTAAACTTCTCAAGATCTTTTAAACAATCCGTTTGTCCTTCAATGTCTCACCATTAACTCTCATCTGATTAATCAAAGTAATTACCCTGTTGTAAAATTCTTCAACCGATTCAGACTCCTTCATTCTGATGTTATCTAATTCACAGCGGAGAGATTGAAGACGAATTGTTTTAACCCTTTCCTCAACACTAAACGTTACGTGTAGCATATCCCAGGCTTCTTTAGATGTAGAGGTTGTCGAGATCCTTTCAAAAATGGCATCATCTACAGCCTGATAGATGAAGAAGAGGGCTTTCTTATCCTTTTTCTTTGTTTTCACAAAATTTGTTCATATGTTGAGGATTAGCCTCGGCAGGGAGTTCCCTTATTCCTGTTTCAACAATCTGCCAAAGATCATGTGATTCGTATAAACTCTCATCTGGATACTCCATTGATGATAGTTTCGGTTGTTTAATCTTGGAAGTTGTGGTTGTATTAGATTTCCGTTCGAAGACGACATCGTACTTTGATGTCGATAAGGAAACAAATCAAAGAACCATAAGGCTCTAATACCATTTGTTGTAAAGAACACAAATATGGAAAGATGTTTTTCACTAAGAAACTAACAATCTTTCATTACCATAAAAAAACAAATCTGATGTACCACAAACTTTTACAGACTTATATATATAAATTCAACCATCGCAACCCTTCACACAAGATTATTGAACATACACAACTATTAATAATAGAAAATAACTAATTGTCTTGGTAACCGTATCACATGTCTGGAAGTCTTGATTAATATCTCAACATCCTTTGATTTTATGTCCAAACCCATCTTTTATTATTATTATTATTATTATTATTATTATTATTATTATTATTATTATTATTATTATTATTTATTGGACCTTCCTAAAAATTGACCTACTTCAGGGTTGGTTACAAATGCTTACTTGGTAAGCGATTGCCGGCAAAAGTCACCACTCTCATTTACCTTATGGGGTAATATTCTCGACTATAAAAATGGATTGATGGTAAGCGTTTATAACCTAGTAAGTGCTTACCGGGTAAGAGTCAATCCGCTTCACTTACCGGGAAAGAGACATCACCCTCACTTCTCGTGAAAGACTCTCGATCCTTGTCTTCCTCTTACTAGGTAAGATGTTATGTCCTTGTTATGTTCACCCAATAAGATAATTGAACCAATGAGCACTTATCAAGGTAAGTGTTTAGTAAATGGCCCATTGGTTACCGCTTTCTACATCTAAAATTTTACCTATTGAGAATTTGAGATTACCGCTTCCTCATACATGGTGAATTTCACGATTATTATTTACCACTTCCTACGTATATCCCTCCCAGTCTCCCACCTCTCAACGCTTGACTCTCCTTGTATACCACCGGTCACCAAAGCTCCTGGAAATTCTCTGCCCCTCATGTAAATTCTCCGCCCCTGATGAAAGGTAAGAGTTAAGGAAATATTCTAATAACAAGATGAAAACATGTTCTAACCTTATCATGGTGAGTGGATGTATAGCTAACATAAAACTAATGTATTATTTGTTTGCACAGGATGTAAAAGCAATCACATAACATATTCATGTTCAACGATTTACCGTATTTCTAGGCAGAGGTGGTTGCTCATGTGTGAATCAATTCGTCTAACTTGTGGGCAGTGGAAGGAGGATCATCCACTAGTAAAAACAGTTCTTGAAAAGTATGAGTGGTACTCTTAGATCTGATCATAATGGAGTTTAGGGTGAATTGGATGTTCTTAATCATTAGTTGGTTTGGAGATGCTTAGGGTTTAATTCCCCTTAATTTGTTGTTGGTCCTTTCTCTCTGTGTTCATTGAAGTTACCTGAGAATTTGTACAACAATGTTGACAACTGGAGTTGTCTAACTAGCTGTTTCGGTAACATTGTATTTGAGACCTTTTTGTAGGTAGCCATCATGAATGTCTTTCATTTGTTTCACCAATTCTCTACTGCCTCTTCTGCCATTCACTACAAGAAAAAGCTTAGTTAGTGACCAAAATTTTAGTGACTACTTAAATTTTGGTCAATTAATGTGACATTAGTGACGATGACAAAGGTCGTCATTAATTTTTGGTCACTATTATTAATTTTAGTGACAAAAAATAAATTTGGTCACTAAGTGGTCACTAATTCTCAAGAGAATTTTTTTTTACAACTTTATGTTGTGTCACAAAAGGTAGTGATCATTAGATTGAAAGAATTATTGACCAAAAAGTGGTGGTCACTAAATTGAATATGTTAGTGACTAAATAATAGTGGTCACTAAGTCCTATAATTGTATTGTGTTGGAAAGCTTAATGACAAAAAAAGATGGTCACTAAAATGAAAGTGTTAGTGACCAATTAAAGGTAGTCACTAAGTGATATTCATTATAGTTGGATGGTTGAGTGACCAAAAAAGGTGGTCACTAAATTGAAATTAGTGACCAATAGAAGGTCGTCACTAAGTGATATTCAATAATCTTAGGATTGAAAATGTTAGTGACCAAAAAATGTGGTCACTAAATTTAAAGTGTTAGTGACCAATCAAAGGTCGTCACTAAGTGATATTCATTAATCATATGGTTGAAAATGTTAGAGACCAAAAAAGGTGGTCACTAAATTAAAATTGTTAGTGATCAATAGAAGGTCGTCACTAAGTGATATTCATTAATCATATGGTTGAAAATGTTAGTGACCAAAAAATGTGGTCACTAAATTGAAAGTGTTAGTGACCAATCAAAGGTCGTCACTAAGTGTTTTTCATTAATCATATGATTGAAAATGTTAGTGACCAAAAAATGTGGTCACTAAATTGAAGGTGTTAGTGACTAATCAAAGGTCGTCACTAAGTGATATTAATTAATCATAGGGTTGAAAATGTTAGTGACCAAAAAATATGGTCACTAAATTGAAGTGTTAGTGGACCAATCAAAGGTCGTCACTAAATGATATTTATTAATCATAGGGTTGAAAATGTTAGTGACCAAAAAAGGTGGTCACTAAATTGAAATTGTTAGTGATCAATAGAAGGTCGTCACTAAGTGATATTCATTAATCATATGGTTGAAAATGTTAGTGACCAAAAAATGTGGTCAATAAATTGAAAGTGTTAGTGACCAATCATAGGTCGTCACCAAGTGTTTTTCATTAATCATAGGATTGAAAATGTTAGTGACCAAAAAATGTGCTCACTATATTGAAGGTGTTAGTGACTAATCAAAGGTCGTCACTAAGTGATATTCATTAATCATAGGGTTGAAAATGTTAGTGACCAAAAAATATGGCCACTAAATTGAAGTGTTAGTGGACCAATCAAAGGTCGTCACTAAATGATATTCATTAATCATAGGGTTGAAAATGTTAGTGACTAATCAAAGGTCGTCACTAAGTGATATTCATTAATCATAGGGTTGAAAATGTTAGTGACCAAAAAATGTGGTCACTAAATTAAAAGTGTTAGTGACCAATCAAAGGTCGTCACTAAGTGTTTTTCATTAATCATAGGATTGAAAATGTTAGTGACCAAAAAATGTGGTCACTAAATTGAAAGTGTTAGTGTCCAATCAAAGGTCGTCACTAAGTGATATTTATTAATCATTTGGTTGAAAATGTTAGTGACCAAAAAATGTGGTTACTAAATTAAAAGTGTTAGTGACCAAATCAATTGATTTATATGATAATATAAAAAACAAAAAAAATGTAAAACATTATTACATAAATTAAATATTAGTTAATCATTGCTATAATTAAAGACTTGATTTAATTTACAATTTATTATATTAATATATATGATAATTAATTAAAATAAATATTAATTATATAATATTTAAAGGATTTGTGGTGGTGCCCACCGCTTTGCCTTTCCCAATTCCAAACGACATATTTGTCGTGTATAGAGCTTGGCCTGCAAAGAATTTTGGCGTTTGCTGCACGACACGATTGGAGAAGCCCTAAAGAAACCCTACTCTCCAAATTCGCGGATCAGTGTTGAACCAATTGTTCTTATCGCATCGCATCTCCAGTCAAGTTCTTCACATATCTTCGAATTGCTCCTCTGTTTGATCGATTCCAGTCAAGATCTTCACGTATCGTCTATTTGCTCCTCAGTTTGATCGATTCCAGTCAAGTTTTTCACATATCGTCGATTTGCCCCTCGAAATATTGGTCGAATTGATATGTCGAATTGCTTGCAGTCAAATTTCTTCAATCTGAACGGATCTAGTATCCCGTTTCACTCTCAATCTGAACTTCTCATCTGTTATATTTTTTTTGAATTCTTCACTTTACTGAAATTGGATACAAGTTTAACATATCAAGGACAAGTTAAACTTATCTTCTTTGAACTTCTGTCCATATAAGGGTGCTAGTAAGTTAAAAAGCACTAGAAACTGCACAAGTACTGCATAGGCTAGAAGCAGTAGCATGTATTAGTCTCACAATCATGCTCAAAGTACTCAATAATTATCAAATTGACTGTGAAATGGTATTGATGACAATATATTGACATTGCAAAAGTAATAATTTCGGTATCTGTTTAGAAACTAAGAACCAACCAATTTATCAAATTTTGAAACAATAAAAATGTGGAATATGAGATACAATAGGTACTTTAATGATGAAAAATACACCAGTCAATTTAATAAGTTTGAACAACAAAAAACCAACTTGTCCATATTCACTGTTGCACTAACGAAGATTTGTTCACTTCGCAGAAGATGCTAACTATAAGGACGACAATAGAAAGGAAAGGTGAATCTAATTACTATAAGCATTGAAGCCCATCTAAAAGTTTACAGTACCACGCTTTTGTCTATACAAACTGTGCAGTCTGTGCCTGACCAAGCTAAAGAAGAAAATTAACAAACATCATCCCAGTTTATCAATCCATTCTATAGACTAGTATCAAAATTTCATTCTATCTATACCACGCTCTAAAAGATGTTTTTTTCTTTATGAAATGGGTGATCCCAGGATTCGCCTAGACTAATCCCATGGCAAGTCATGACAGTAGGCTTCGCCCATAACTGATAGCCCTGTGGTAAATCTTCTAGTGGCAACAAGCGCATATGTAGATGGAACGATTCGAACTCAGGTTGGTTTTATCATCCCCTTGTCTTTATCCACTACCACCCTTGTGGTTTGAATTGGATAATGTTCTTGGCGTCTGTGGCTAAACATATTTTAAAGCCTTCATATTTGGCATTATTGGGATTATTGTGAAAATAATAAACAAATTTAGGTTCTTCCATTAAAGTACACAACATCGATGACAAAAGGGTTCGTAGCCAAGGAATCCGTAAAAGGGCCTATGGAGAGTTCTTTTTTTTATTTTTCAATTTGATTTTTTTTAATTCTTAATCATTGTTCATGATCCATAAGACCAATCAGAGTGTCTCTACAGTCTGTTCTTGAAATAATCGATATCGAATTTTGATTGGCAGGTGAATGTCGTAAGAGGTTTGAAGCTGCATATATGAATGAGCTACGAGTTGCATGCCAGAACGGAGAACTCTCAGGTGGATTCCGTGATTCGTGTGAATATATGGAACCCCGGTAGATTGAATATATGAAACTCCATCAGATTACTCTCTAAAACAACGGGTTTTCAATAGATATTGAAGAGAAAACGTCCAAACATAGCAGTTACTTTTTTCCTGATATGGTAAAAAACATCTTATTGATACTTTTGAGATAGTATCTACCAACCAAAGTACATAGCATTTCGAATCGATACAAAAAGATCCAATAACCAAGAATCCCACATCCGAAACTTGATGATCATGACCTGAGAACAATCGATAAACTGATACAAATAATCTTGAAACAATATGCCATTTGTTTCTTGAAGCTATAACACATTTCCTGCCACAAAAGTATTGATTCTTGATTTTGTGCAACTATCATCAGGTGAGACCTTTATCAAGTACAATCAGCAGTCGAAAACAATCAAGAGAGAGCTTATTCAGTTTGGAGCTCCTATTTTTGGACAGATAAAAGATGAAGCTGCTAGTAAATCCCATGATATTCAAATTTATCAAGTTCAGTTACTTCAAAGTGTTGGGAAAAGATATGGTTCCGCCATTGCAACCGATGGTTGTTAAGGCGAACCTCGTCTTCTTTAATACAATTTGCAATATGTTCTTCCTTAATGAGCAATATGTTCCTTAATGTCTGTTGAGGTACTTAAGAACAATTAATTTTACTTCTTCCTTCATAAGCAATATGTTCGACCATAAGTCTTCTTTTTTCCTTGACATATAATTATCATTTAATACAATTTGCAGATGCGTGCAGCAGTACGCGATGTCTCTAAATGCTTTCCAACCGCTATCATCAGTGGCAGGAGTCGTAAAAAGGTACATTGTAATACTTCACTCATATGTGTTCTGTAATTGGATTGCAATAATTAATTAATCGCATCATCACCATCATATATATATATATATATATACATATGTTCTCAATTCTTTCCCTTGAATCCATCAAGTTTTTTATTTTGTCAACTTAAATAAGGTGTACTATTCGGGGAGTCATGGGATGGAAACTATGGGACCACCCCCAAAGAACAAGTCTTATGATAAGAAATATCACCAAAGAAGCAGTTATAATGAGGTAACTTATATTTTTGTTCAATCATTTTCTTTAATTATTGATTCCCCCAAGTTTATATATATTAACCAATGTGTAAGATATTAAATTTGTTAGGGGAATGAAGTTATCATATTCCAACCAGCTCAAGATTTTCTACTAGCTTAGGAAGGTAATTAATTAATTAAGATGAATTTGCAAAACTACTTGTAATCGGTTATGTAGTTTCACTGTCACTCCTGCTCTGGTTAGTATCCATTCCTCACCGCTCCTGCTCTGGTTTTATGGGGTTATATTTTGAAGGCTTAGTTTTTTTGTATTTGTTTTTGTACATCTTCTCTTATTTATTTTAAAGCTTGTTTGATATCAATTCCATCAGAACGCTAATATTTATGGGTTAGTGTAGGACCACGGTAAATACTTTATTGATTACCATGTATATGTGTATCTAGAAATAAGCTCATATCTTTACTATTTCTCATTTCAGGGTTGGATTGGTTTTCTATGGTAGACAGTCTCCAGGAGGGCACAATGTTGTTTAGGGGCTTTGTGAAGCTCTTAAAGTTCACAACCCTAAAAGTACTTTGCTCGGGTTTCTGGGTAAGTATTTTATGAGAGCATGTTTTGATCACAACCCTAAAAGAACTCTTGAGATCACAGATGATGTTATTGCAACCTACAAAAATCAAGGTACTTCTAAGCAAGACAATTTTTTTTTCTTAAGTTTTCTATTCCAATCATGTGGTAACTAAATTCTGATTGTTTCAATCTTTTGAAGGTGGTTATGATTTGATATTGACGTCCATCTTTGTGAAAAGGTTACTCTCTCTCTCTCTCTCCCTCCCTCTTTGTTGTAGTGAGTTACGTAGATTTGATTGTGTATGTATATATTATATAGAGTTTTATATCTGAAGATTGTTAGATTTCTGATTGTTTGTTTCCAAGGCGACTGATTACATATATTTTTCGTGATTTTCTAATTTAATCTACAAGAAGTACCTTGAAGCTCTAGGGAAGTTTAATACTAACATTGAGTCGCTAATCTTAGGAATCACGGAGCAAGAGTTGTTGAAATTCTTGTGAAGGATTTGAAGGTTGTTTCTATATTTAACGAAGAGCTTTTCAAGGGGATCACTCGGATAATAATGATTGACAATTATTGGGGTATCATTATGGACATAAAATATGGAATTTCATATCTCAAGATTTTCCATACTAGTATTATCTGGTACTTATTTTATATAGTTGCTCCATTGATTCAGGTTAATAATTGTTTGTTATCTTATTTGCCTTCATTTGGTGTTTTGTTGACTATTTGCTTGATTTTGAAACAACATTGGATTAAAGATGAGAAGTATAGCACAAAGGTGAAGGATGAACATGTTTTCCTCTTTTGCATTGGTCAACAAAGCCACTGGACAAGCCATCAAACACTTCATTGGTGTAACTTATCCGGTATGCCATTCTATCAACAATTCATAATTTGACTTGCATGACTGTTTGTTTTCTTAGATTTTTCATATTGTCTAAAACATGTTTAATGATTATTATTAATCTATATGTTTATGTGTTGGATATCCTCCCTCCATAAGGGCAGGGCTAAACATATTCTAACACGGTCTAACATGGTATTGGAACATGTGATTAGCATATTGTTTCCAACATTATAGGGATTTCCCCTCTTTCTATAAGGGTGCTCTTTTAGAGAGAACATCAAGGGTTTCACATATTCTAACGATTATAAACATTAAAGATATACTTCTTTAGTATCGGTGTGATGATACAACCACATTGAACGTACTATATAAGGGGAAAACTCCCCAAAAAATGGAAAAATGAGTAACACCTTGATAACCATTCATCTCTACAATATGCACAAGTCCATACAAGTAATTGAAGATGTTTCCTGGTTTTTAAGCCCGTATGCATGTTATGCACATGTGGATAGCACATAAAATTACTTGTATGTACATGTGCAAACCGTTCAGATGAATGGTTATTAGGGTGTTCCTTAGTTTTTCATTTTTTGTGGTTTTCCCCTTAACTTCACCCTATTAATCAGTTGTTTCGAGGGTGATATGTTATGCCAATGGAATTAGTAGCTTTTAAATATATTGCAATAACAATTATCATAGGACTGTATGGGATGACCAAAGAGGGTCAGGTCGTTAAGCTGTCAAATGGAGAACGCCTTGACCTGCTGGTAATTGGAGCTATCGAAGGGGTTGTCCAAGAGGGGACAGGTTCGAAGGGGTTGTCAAAGAGGTTCGGGCTATTGTCAATCGTGGATCTCGTGGGGCTGTACAAGAGTGAACCGATTGAGAGGCTGTAATAGAGGTTCGAGCGGGATATGGAGCTAGTTCGGGGCAGGAGATACGTTTCTTGGTTGTGGTTCGGTGGGTGATCTCTACCTCATTCGAGTTGTGGCGCACCTGTGGTCCGAGTTCCCAGTCGGTTTAGAGTTGTTCTCCTACTCTATGCTACTGTGGAGGTTTTCTTCTCGCAAACTCTCTTTAGTTACATTTTGTATTATTCCAATTTGGTGTAGTTCGGATTATGCTATTGATCTGTTTTGGTTGGCCCCGATGTAAAACTTGTTGTTTGACTCTTTTTGGTTGGGTATAAAAGTGCTTTTGTTGTTCAAAAAAAGGAATTAGTGATAAAATTTTTTTAAAATTGTATCTTATTTAGTGACCACTTATTTTTATCACTAATCATCATTAATGGCAGCGACCACATATTTGGTCAGTAATGGATGTTAACGAACATTAATGGAGCCGTTATCTTGAACTTAACTAGTGACGTATTTTGTGGTTGTCACTAAATTTGGTCACAATGTTGAATGTTGGATCGATTATACGATAAATAACGAAAGTTTTATTGAAATTTCTGAGAATACACACTTTGAATTGTGCATATTTGATACATATTTATAGACACCGAAAGGGTGCCTTTGAACCATCACAATGGTTCGGCTATAGTGGTGTTGTTTCATGAACAATCACAACTTTTCAATAATAACTACCTATATACAAATATATATATATGCTATTTACATATTAATTATCGAGAATAATCTAATATTCACCTCCTTAATCTCGATCATGTTGTAGAAAATCTTTAACTCCAAGTAGTTGTCTCATGGTGACTGTTGAGGAGAAATCCCAAGATTTGCTGGGAATGCCACAAGCATCCAGCGCCCTCACCTTCGACTCGGGAGTACGTAACTGGCCGGGACTAACAGCCCGACCCGTTGGCTCCACGAAATTGGTGCAACCCCTCATGTCCGCCTGTCGCTTAGTACGGGGCTTTGCGCTACCATGGTTTAAGGAAATAAAGTTGCGCCTTCACCATCAGCAATTGCTTTTGGTGTAGTGGTAAGCGCTTGATCCTAACAAGTTAAGCGTGCTCGTGCGAGAGCAATCCTAGGATGGGTGACCTCCTGGGAAGCTCAAGCCTTGGGACCTAATAATTGGTATCAGAGCGAGGTCGCGGGTTCGAGTCTCCCAGTGTGCAAATGTTGGGGGGGGATTGTTGAGGAGAAATCCCAACATTTGCTGGGAATGCCACAAGCATCCAGCGCCCTCACCTTCGACTCGGGAGTACGTAACTGGCCGGGACTAACAGCCCGACCCGCTGGCTCCACGAAATTGGTGCAGCCCCTCATGTCCGCCTGTCGCTTAGTACGGGGCTTTGCGCTACCATGGTTTAAGGAAATAAAGTTGCGCCTTCACCATCAGCAATTGCTTTTGGTGTAGTGGTAAGCGCTTGATCCTAACAAGTTAAGCGTGCTCGTGCGAGAGCAATCCTAGGATGGGTGACCTCCTGGGAAGCTCAAGCCTTGGGACCTAACAGTGACAAATCTTATCCTTGGTAGCGGTTTTGTAAGAATGTCTGCTCGTTGTAGTTCTCCACTGATATGTTCCACTGCAAGGTCTTCCTTTTCGACACATTCTCATATGAAGTGATACTTTGTATCAATGTGTTTACAACTTCCGTGAAACACTGGATTCTTCATTAATGCTATTGTTGATTTATTGTCCACGTAAATCGTGACCTTTTCTTCCTTCGTATCAGTAATTTTACTGAGTAGTCTCTTTAACCAAAGTGCTTGTGTTGTTGCTGCTGTTGCTGCAATAAATTCTGATTCGCATGAGGATAATGCTACTGTTCCTTGCTTTTGAGTGCTCCAACTAATAGGTGAGCTTCCAAAGTAGAAAATTATTCCTGTTGTGCCTCGTCCTTCTTGCGTGTTAACACCGTAACTGTTGTCACTGTAGCCTTGTATCTTGTTTCCTCCTTCATGCCCATAAGTTATACCATAGTCCTTTGTTCCTTTGATATAACGCAGTACTTGCTTGATTGCTTTCATATGTTGTTCTTGTGGGTCTTGCATGAAACGGCTAAGTAATCCAACTGAAAAACTTAGATCAGGTCTTGTGTGTAGTAAGTACCGTAAACATCCAATTAGGCTTCGATACTCGGTGGCGTCTACGAATCTTTCTTTGGTTACTTTTGTAAGTTTGAGACCTGGCTCCATAGGTATCTTTGCTTCATTGCAGTCTAGCATTCCTGAGTCTCTGAGTATCTTGTTTGTGTACCCAGTTGTTTTATTGAGATTTCACCCCCGTTCTGTGTAACCTCAATGCCAAGATAATAAGCAAGTAATCCAAGATCACTCATTTCAAACTTCTTTTGCATTTCATCCTTGAAAGTTTCAATCTCTTTCTTTGGTGTTCCAATGACTATCAGGTCATCAACGTATACTCCAACCAATAGAGTTGATGCCTTATTTGTTTTTGTGTAGACTGCTTGCTCTAATGCACATTTCTTGAAACCAAGTATCTTTAATGTGTTGTCTAACTTGGTATACCATGCTCGTGGAGCTTTTCTTAGCCGTATAGTGCTTTTATGATCCTGTAACTTTTCCTTTGTCTCCTTCTTTTATAAAACCTTCAGGTTGTGAGACATAAACTTCTTCCTTTAATTCGCCTTGTAGAAATGCTGATTTTACATCTAAATGATGTACTTCCCATTTGTTGTATGCTGCCAGAGCCAATATTAACCGTATTGTCTCGATTCATGCTACTGGTGCGAAGACTTCATCAAAGTCTATGGCATGCTCTTGAATGTATCTTTTGGCTACTAGTCGTGCCTTGTGCTTTAATATCCTTCCATCAGCATCCCTTTTAGTCTTGAACACCCATTTTAAACCAATTGCTTTATGATCTTTTGGTAGGGTAGTTAGCCTCCAAGTATTGTTCTTGTTGATAAAATCAATTTCTGCTTTCATAGCTTCAATCCACCTATTATCCTTAGCTGCTTCTTTGTAGTTTCTTGGTTCGTCTTCTACTAGTAATAATTCATCCGTATTGGCATATATATCACTTAAGGCCCTGTAACCTCTTACAGGTGTATGATCAATTCTTGAATCTGTTGTTGAAGGCGTATCAGCTTCTGAATCTAGTGAATGGATGGTGGATTGTTGTAGGCTATACACATGAGTAGATATCTGGGAATTTGGTATAGTAGGTACTTCTTCATCTGAATCATTGTTACCTTGTGTAACATCATTCTCAAAATCTTCACTTTCATTCAAGATATACAGAGTACCAGGTATTACATTATTCCCTATAATGAAATTAGTCCATTTCGGTCTATCTAGATCGAAATCTTTGTTATATTCCTTCCAATTCCATGTCTCATTTTCCTTGAATTTTATGTCCCGACTAACGCAAATTCTATTATTTATTGGATCATGAAAAGCGGTATGCTTTTGATCCTGGCTCACTACCTAAGTATACCATTCGTATACTTCTATCATCTAATTTCGTCAAGTGTTGTGAAGATACCTTTGCATATGCTATGCATCCAAAAATCCTTAGATGATGTAAGCTTGGCTTTCTTCCCTTCAATGCTTCGTATGGAGTAATGTCATCAAGTGACTTTGTTGGTGTGCAATTCAATATCAGTATGGCATGTCTAATAGTTTATGCCCAAAAATTCTGTGGCAAATTTGTCGCCTTCATCATGCATCTTGTTGCGGAAAGAATTGTCCTATTCTTTCGTTCAACAACTCCGTTTTGTTGAGGTGAGTATGGTGCAGTTAAATGTCTTGTGATGCCATTGTCTTTTCAGTATTGTAGGAATTCATTTGATGTGAACTCTCCTCCTCTGTCTGTTCTGAACATCTTCAACTTGATTCCAAGTTCGTTTTCCACCCTTTGTTTAAATTCTTTGAAGATTTCAAATGCTTGATTTTTTGAATCTAGAAATATTCCCACATATATCTTGAGTAGTCGTCTACTAGTAGAAATATGTACCTTTTGCCTGTTGTTGTAGGTGGTGATATTGGACCACATAAATCTCCAAATACTAAATCCATCGGTGCTTCTGACCTTGATTTTGCTTGTTGTAGGAATGGTGCTCTGCTATGTTTTCCTATTAAGCATATGTCACAAATACTTGTCGTATGTTTAATGGACGGTATACCATGAACCAAATCCTTCGAAAACATTTTCTTCATTGAGCCAAAATTCAAGTGACCCAGCCTTGCATGCCATAACCATGCCTTATCATGTAGATTGGCTAATAAACAAATAGGTTTACCGATTCTCAAGTTTGCCTTGTATAGTCGGTTCTTTGATCGCGTGACCCTTAGTAGAATATTGTTACTTGAATCATATAGCAGTAATAGATCCTCTTCCATGACTACTTTGCAACCATTCTCTGTCAATTGTCCTATACTCAGTATATTACTCCTTAGATTGGGAATGTAGTATACCTGTGAGATAACCCGTTGTTCTTTTGCATTCCAATAATATAGATCCTTTTCCTTTGATATCTACGTATGATCCATCCTCGAATCTTACGTTTCCAGTAATCTTCTCGTCAATCTCCTTGAAATGATTTTTGACTCCTGTCATGTGATTGCTTACACCATTGTCTAAATACCATAGACTTTCATCATTTGTAGTTATCTTGCTTGCTTCGAAATTCCTCTCGCTTAAGAAAGATATCTGGTGCTCTTCAATTGTTGCCATGAGTAGTGTTGGTTCTAAATCTTCTTCAATGAGATTGGAGTGTTCTGTTTCTTGATCCTTTTGTGGACATTTAGTTGCATAATGTCCATATTTCTTGCATTTGGAGCACTGTACTTTACTCTTATCGGGAGTAAATTTCCTTGTAGTGCTGTTTGGTTTTTTCCTGAAATTGTTCTGTGAGGGTTCCCAGTTCTTTCTTTCTGATCTGAATCTGTTATTCCCTCGGCCTCGTGACCGATTAAATCTCCCACGACCACGTCCTCTGAAAGGTTGGCCACGACCTTCATACTGTGTGAACATTAGTTTCTCCTGATTGTCCACCGGTCTTTCTTTCTTGTATTTCAATCTTTCTTCAAAAGTCTTCAATCTCCCGATTGCTTCGTCTAATGACATAGTGTCTAGATCTGAGTATTGTTCAATGGATGCGACTATTTGAAGGAATCTTTCGGGTACGGCATTTAGTAGTTTTCGTACGAGAACAGGGTCTTCATATGTCAATCCAACGCCTCCTGCTCTGTTGATAATACTCGTTATCTTTGTAATGAATGAATCTAATGATTCATTATCTTTCATCTGTAACATCTCAAATTCTGATTTGAGTGTCTGTTGCTTTGCTTGTTGGACACGATTTTCTCCGACGTGTCTAATCTTTAATGCATCCCAGACTGCCTTTGTGGTCTTGTATTTTGAAATGTGAAGCAGTTGATCTTCTGGTAATGATTGGTAAAGGTATGCGATAGCGGTTTTATCCTTCTTTATATCCGCTTTAGTTTCTGGCTTTGGTTCAATCATTTCCCAAAGATCATTTGCTTCCAGTATTACTTGCATTCGGATTGCCCAAATGTTGTAGTTTGATCCTTTCAACATTGGACACTGAAAATGGGTATTTGACCCAATTTCCCTGATCTTGGAACTATCTCCAGGTTCCTTGTCGTTTTCCCCGTCATAATTTTATATGAAATTTATATTGAAATTTTGTTTTAAAATTTTATTTGAAAAATAATTTTAGTGATAAGTTAATTATAAAACCAATAATAAAGACAAGATTTATATTTTGTTAATGAAAAATAAGTAGTCACAAAAAATATAAACGATTTTTCTCTAGTAAAAGTGATTAGGCTTTATCCTTAATATTGGGAAAAGAAAAGAACAAGGAAAAGAAAAGGGGCGTACAGTATTTTTTTTTTTTGTGTGTGTGTTCGTTTTTTTTTTGGCCTGATGAAGATGGCGCGGTTTCCACACCTGTGTCGATTCCTCTTTTCTATTCGATCGGCGGTTTCGCGATTCCGAACTCCGATCTGATTTGTTCCCATTATACTTGAACAATTGATCCCCTATCGGTTGTTCTTATGGCACGATGCTTGTTGCGTTCGTGCCTGTGATCGATGGTCACTTATGACCAATTTGATTTTACCGGTTGTCTTCCCCGGTATTTCCCTCTGGATTTCGGCCGCCCTAGGTATCTCCCTAAGATTTTGATTATCCCCAACTGATTAACTATGATGGTGGATTAATCGTTAATCTCTAGCGGTTTCGGTGACTCTCTCCATCTCTCTCGATTTCTCTTGATGGTATTCGGTAGATGATGAGAAAAACTTTGGTTGAATAAACCCAAAGCTCTGATACCAAATGTTAGATGTTGGATCGATTATACGATAAATAACCAAAGTTTTATTGAAATTTCTAAGAATTCACACTTTGAATTGTGCATATTTGATACATATTTATAGACACCGAAAGGGTGCCTTTGAACCATCACAATGGTTCGGCTATGGTGGTGTTGTTTCATGAACAATCACACATTTTCAATAATAACTACCTATATACAAATATATATATATATATGCTATTTACATATTAATTATCGAGATTAATCTAACATAATTGTGAAGTTAGTGACGACTTTAGTGACGAAGAGTGACCACCCTAGTTTTAGTCACTAAATGGCTTTAGTGACTAATTTTATGTTGTTAGTGACCAAATCCTTTTTGTCACTAATTGTGATTTTTCTTGTAGTGATTTACTCCTGAACCCGTGAGTTTGGTAAATTCGTGTTGGTCAAATTGCGAAATTACCCACCTGTTCTATTCCCTCCCACAGCCGATGTCATGGTTAATTAAAATTCTTCAGCTATAATGGTGCCTATTTAGAAATATTGTATAAAATGTAGGGAAGAAATAGGACATTTACTGTTATTGCATTAGCAATGACACTAAGAACATGGGTGATTTATCTTTTAGGTATTAAGTATTATCCAAACATGCTTTTGAATAATTCTACGTTACATGATCAATGCTGAAACTTGAAGTTGTTCTTTAGTAGTTATGTGCATGCTGCGGTTTGTAAAAGATCTTGTGTGATTTTCTCGTGCAACCATGAATACAGAAACATTTTTGAATTTTACAAGCATTAATCAAATTGAAAACTATGTAGAAAACAAAGAGTCTGTAACCCATGCATTTCTTTTTCATAATGAACGACACATAGTGAGATAGCCATGTAGAATTCTAGGAACAACTGGACAACTAAAAGCGTAGGAACTAGTTGAACAGTATTGTTCCACCAAACTTTAATTGGGTTTCATGGTAATTCCTTATCTCTTTTATGTTCCATTTTTCTAATTGGTTATGCCAAGTGTTTCTTTTAATAGCATCTTCAACAGTTTTTGTAAAATGTTAATTGTCAAATGCTTTTCAAGCAAAATTGAACCTTTGAATAAGAATCAACACCGTTAGAGTTCCTTAGAGTTCACTTTAATTGTTTCTTTTAGATCACCTTCTCACCAATTGCCTCTTGCATCTCACAGACTTAGTAAAATCAAAATAAAAAATGAAATCAACATTTCACAACTATATTGCATCAATCATACAAAGATCTAAAGGAAAATAAATGTAAGATATAAATAGTGATTTTAATTCAATATCGTCTAAAATTCGAACAAACTTCCTTTTATAACTTGATTTTGCAACTTGAGCACCACAAAGTTTATTTACTAAATGAGCTTCATCATCCTCAACATAGCACAACAAACAAATAAAATCTTAAACTTAAGTCAATTATACAAAATAAATCAAGCATAAAGCAATCAGTGAAAATGAAAATAATACCTATAGTAAAACTGCTAAATCCCTTCGGAGCAGAATGAGCATAACTGAGAACTTAATAAAATTCCTAACTCATTGTCGATTAACAATAGGATTTGAGATTAATCTGAAACGATAGTGGTATGAGGCCTTAAGATCATTCTCAACGTGCAAAGGAGTCGATTGCAAACAATTGAACATTCTGGAGAGGAGTCGA
This sequence comes from Arctium minus, assembly GCA_954870635.1. Taxonomy (NCBI): domain Eukaryota; kingdom Viridiplantae; phylum Streptophyta; class Magnoliopsida; order Asterales; family Asteraceae; genus Arctium; species Arctium minus. The sequence goes on along the minus strand of OX941081.1, from coordinate 135,973,391 downwards.
TCGCCACATGAGGCTTCGAGTCTCTAAGCAAAGTTGAGGGCTTCGAGATTTTGGGCGTTCAATCACTACAACAAAATTTTGGCATTATAGGACGCTCAAAATATATAAGCATCCTAATAGAATATATAAACTTAATTTATAGAACATAATTAGTTTATAGGACGAAACTATAAAATCTCCTATCTAAAAACGTTACAATAGGTTTATGAGACGCTTTCAAGCATTTTAACAAGCTTTCAAGCGTTTTAATAAGATTTCTAGGATGTTTTTAAAATAAAGTGACCTATGAACTATTTTATAGGAAACTTTTGAGAAGTGTCCTACAAACCAATCCTTAGTGTCGTATAAAGTAGCTAATACAACACTTTATTTTAAAAGTGTCCTAACAAACATGTTATAATGCCTAAAAGCGTCCTATAAATCTATTGTAACACTTTTAAATATGACACTTTTTGGTTTGATTCTATAAACTTAAGTGCTATAAAACATTTTATTAGGACGCTTAGACATTTTAGGCATCCTATAAAACCAATTTTGTTGTAGTGAATGTTAAAAGACTTTTCCTTATTCAAAATTAAAAGTTTTTTTTTAATTGGGCTTTTAGTTATTTTAATTAAGTATTAAATGTTACATACACATTTGATTTTAGGTCCAATTAGTTTTATATCTTAAATAAATATAGTTTATAAAATAGATAGATAAAAATATAATGACAATTTAAATAAATATAAGTATATTTATATTATTTTAAACTCTAACAGGACACTTAAAAGTGTCTTAAGCTTTTAAACTCTAATACATCAAAAGTGTGTTATTAGTTTTTAAACGATACAATATTTTAAAGCGTCATATTAGCATTTAAAATAATATGACAATTTAAATTGTCATATTGGTCTTTAAAATAATAAGACACTTCAAAGTGTCCTTGTAGACTTTAAAATAACATGACATTGAAAAATATCGTATTAGACTTACATGATAGGACACCGGGGTATGTTAGTAAGACATAAAAATTAAGAGTCGTATTAGATTAAATCAAATAGAACTCATAACCTAATGTGTCACGTTAGCCCTTTTAAATGATGAGTCTCAAAAGCGCCCCAAACAGTGTCTTATTAGCTATTTTATAGGGATACTTTTGAGAAATGTTCTACAAACCCATCTTTTTATAGGACATTTGTTTATAGGATATTTTTCAAATAGTTCGTATAAAATAGCTAATACGACATTTTTTGTTGGTCCTGGCCTCGTGAGAAGTGATGACTTACACAAGAAGTGTCTGTAGAAGGAGGGGGGGTTGAATACAAACACAACAAATTTTCACTTTTTAATTATTTCTTCTATATTTTGTGTAAAAACAAGAATTACAAATTTGTTGCGGAAGTCAGGAAAGTAAGACCTATGAACCTAAACAATTTGACTGTGACAAATTTGCTAAAGTGAAAAGTGGGGGAGAAGTTTCTCTTTCAGATCTGAAGAACTTCCTCACTCACAAGGATGTTCTTTCAAAAGGGTTGAGTAGCACTGAATGACAAGGATGACCTTTTATATCCACCAATGCATTAAATGTTAAATGTCCAACTTTAATGTGTGTCTTCTTCTGATTGGTTGATCCATGTATCCTTATACTCTTCATTTCAATCCTTGATCTTGATGTAGACACTATTTTGTCTTAATCCTTTAGTATGACGAAGGAACAGTAAAGAAAACAAGGTACCAATAAAATGGGGCTTTTATACTTGCTTATGCTGACATGATGTACACATTCTCATACCAAGAAAGAAAGTAAGATAGTTGGTGAGCCAAATTTGCTAACCAAGTTTGTAATTCAATATTTGACTTGTAGTAATAGTATTTGTCGGACTACTAATTGAATTTATCTTTTACTCATATTCTTTCGGCTAGATGATAAACCAATCCGCTTTGGTGACGATCTTAACCTCACTTCAACTAGTCTTCGATTTTGTTGAAGCAATTTTTCTCTTGGATGAATCCAGATAATTATAAGATTTTTACAAGTGAAAATCCAATCTTTTTTTATATTTGAAATATATGTTGTATATAGGACTTACCCGCTATAGAATGTTATGAAGGTGATACATCCGATAAACCAAGAGTTGGTAAAATTGGGACCCTTTAGCCAATAGAAAAGTCAATCGGATGAGAGCTTTGATGATATCCAACTATGTGAGGCAATATCTGATGGATGATAAATCCAAAACTTAAGACAATAGGATCGGATGATATTTAAAAGAGAAGCTCATCGGATATGTACCTTGTGAAACAAGGTAAACAAGAATAACTTTTTCTAAATGCTTGTTTAGATGCTATGAGTATTATATACATATCCGATGGTTGAGACCAACAATCTCTCCTATTTGTTAATAATACGAATAGACAATCCTTATAAACACTCAGAAAAAAATGGTACCAAAACTCATAAGCGAAAGCGAAATTCAAACTCATAAAATCAGTGATCCGTTTTTGGATTCTTTTTGCCTTTTATTCCTCCTTATTCTTTTCTAAGGCTTTTCTTCTTTTTCTTTTGTTTTCTTCCATCGTTTTCTTTTCTTTTTCTTTTTGATCAGATTACAACATGGTATAAATAAATACATAGAGAAAAAATAGCTAGATAATCGATATGTAAACAATTCATATCAATAAAACACAAGTTTAATAATGCATGAGTTTACATGAAGTCATATCTAAGCTTCTGAGGTTGGTGGTGAAGCCGATCGGATGATTGATTTCTTCTTGCTATTTATTTTCTTTGTCTTCACTCCATGAATTCTTCTTCAAAATACATTGGTCTATTACATTTGTTTTTCTTCGGCTGTTGAAGTTGCTCCCCCTTAATAGTGCGATTTTCCCCCTCAACATTTGCATGTTGGACCATACTTTATGTGTTGTTGATCAGATGTGTTTTCTCCCCCTCAACACTACAGGAAGATGGAATATGATAGGATGTTGTTAAGGTGTTGACAAGACTTTGAAGTGTTGATAGGACTTGATCTTGTGTGTTCTCAATCATGATCAACCGCTTCCTATCTTCCAATGTGAAAGATATCATATTTGAGTTGTTGGAAGAAGATTGTCTGACAAGTGTGTGAAGTAACTTGTTCTGTGTATCAATCTTTGTGTGAAGTTCTTCAAGAGAGGTGACAAAACAATAAACTAAATTGGAGGCCATTTTTTCTTGGAGTGTATGAAAATCTTCTAATCGTTCATCTGATAGGGTTTTAGATTGTTGTAAATCACTCAAATGTTGTTTGATGGCAACAAGTTGATCAACCATAGAAGAGAATGTCAGGTATGGTAAAGAGGAATGAGCTTTTGTTTGAAGAAAAGGAGATGTGGAAGATATGAGATTTTCTTGAAGAAAAGTGGAATGGGTTAGGCTAGAGAACCAATCTTCAATGTGAAGGACTTTAGATAAGTCTGAATAAGAACTAATTATATTTTGAGATATAGTAGTGGGACGATGGTTAGGATATGGGTTATCAACAATGTTCTTTTGAGAGGACATTAAGGAGATTGTTGTGGGTTCATTTTCCATGGGTCAGATATGGCAAGAATATGCTTTTACGAATTCTATTTCAGATGAGTTGAAGTTGACCCTAGTGTTATCTGTGAAACTTACGGAAGTATCACAGTGGGCTATATGTCCAAAGTTTTGTTCTATGTTGGTACCAGATGGTGGTGAGATATGGGTAGATGCCAATGGTTATGTTGGCATCATAATCTTAGAAGAGGATATTAGAAGAGGACTTTGACCAATAAGGGCAAGAGCGTGATTGAATAAAGACTGAATCTGAAATAAGTTTTCAGAGTTTTCTGACCAAGAGCCTTATCCTTTGTCCGATCAAGAGCCTCGTCCTTTGTCGGATTTTAGAAAAGGTGATGAGAATGATATTTCTTGAGAATGGTCATTTAGAGAGGCAATTTTGGCTTTGAGAAAAGGTCTAGTTGCTTCTCTGTTGAATGATCATTCCAAGGAAGATTATCACTTTGGGTAAAGACAACCATACATGGAAGTAGAACAAAATCCAATGGTGGCACTGTTGAACTTGTGGGAAAGGATAGTTGTGATGGATAGACGTCAAACTCCACACCAAAAGTGTTTAAATTTCCATGTTTGTATCTGATGATTATAGAGATGAATCAGATGATATAAATGACTTGAGGTTGGTTCTTCTTTTCACTTATTTTTCTAACAAGATCATTGAAGAAGTATGCTCCAAAGTTCATGTTCTTTGAAATATCAAGGGATGAGCTAACCTGTTTGTATATCTTGGGGATTGAGCGAACCCAATCATTTTGCAACTCAAGCAGTATGTTAGTAGAGTGAATAGGTTGTACCATGCATTGCTCATGTTTTTTTAAAAAGGTTCATGTGGCAGAGGAACTTGGTTCAATTTTTCGATATTAAATAATCGAAATTACATCCTCTAAGTCTTCATTAGTGTCAAGTGCTTCAAATATCATATTTCTTGGAGAATGGAGGCGAAGAACATGAGCAAGATCATCAGCATTGAATGTGAGATCTTGGTAGGATAATACACCAGTTAAGATTTCCTTGGTTACCACATTGTACTTGCATGAACACCAAAAGTTCTTCAACAAAATGGAGCTCATTTGTGAACTTGAAGTGAGTTCTTATGATATAGGACTTTTGATAAAAAAAATCCATGAGAATATGATGAGATGGAGTCCCGTAGAGTTCTGTGAGAAAGTAGAAGATGAGGTGGAGAAAGTTCATAGAGTTTTGAGAGAAAGTCTGTTGTAGATGTTTACCATGGTAGTAGTTTTAAGAATGTAGAAGATGAAGGTGGAGAAGATGATTAAGTAGAGAACACATGTTTTAGAAAGTGACAGACAATTCTAGACTAGAGGGATAGAGGGTGATTTTATGTAATAAATGGTAATAATGAGATTTCAGTGAAGGTGGCGGTTGAAGTGACATGGTAGACTTTGAAGACAACATCGACTCTTCGAATTCTAAGACATGATTTCTGATAAGGCGTTGAGTTTGTTACCAACTTTTGGGGTTCTTCAACGGATATGAACGATTTGAATGAGATTAGTGATAGAGTCAGATGAAGAAGATATCAGATCACCACTTATGGATATCTGACAGAGATTGAGGGGCAAATGAAAAACAAGGATCTGAGATATTGGATAAATCCAAACAAAAATATTCGATCACTTTTGAACACACAAGGTATCAGATGTTGATGAAGAAGAGTATGGTCAACATATCAGAGGAAAAAGAATCCGATATATGATGAGAGAAGGAATATCTTATAATATTCGGACGTAAGAGTGAGACAGCATACCTTGCTTTGGTCGGATTTTGGCAGGTATTGGATATTGAAATAAGATATTATTTATTTCATTTAACAAGATAAATTGAAATGAAAGGTTTAAAAATAAAATAATAGTCAGTATCAACATTTAACATTCCCAATTCACTGATAAGATACTTGAACCTTGATTCAACTATAGGTTTAGTAAATAGATCAGCTAATTGTTTATCTGTAGGAATAAAATGGAGTTTCACATTTCCTTTGGAAATGTGGTCTTTGATAAAATGATATCTTATGTCAATATGTTTTGTTTTTGAATGTAAGACAAGATTGTTGGCAATGTTAATGGCACTAGAATTATCACAAAGAATAGGTATAGCAGAAAGAAAAATATGTCATAATCAGCTAGCTGGTTTTTCATCCATAAAACTTGAGTTGTACAACTTACAGCAACAATGTATTCAACTTCAGAAATTACTACCTATAAGTTACAAGTTTACTACCCATAAGTTTTCTTGCTTGACCAACTTACAAGTTTACTACCCAGAAGTTGGAAACTTTCTGTGGTACTTTTCCTATTTATTTGGCACCCTGCATAATCAGAATCTGAATATCAAATTATATCAAAATTACTGTCTTTAGGATACCAAAAACCTAGGTTGGTAGTACCCTTTAAGTACCTAAAAATCCTTTTTACAACTGCAAAGTATGACTCTTTTCAATTAGTCTAATATCTTGCACAAAGACATGTAGAGAGCATAATATATGGGCGACTCTAAGTTAAATATAGAAGAGATCCAATCTTTCCTCTATAGTTGGTTGCATCTATTGGTTTTCCATTAGGATCAGAATGCAACTTTAATGGAGGAGCCATTGGAGTTTTCATAGGTAAGCATTGTTCAAATTTAAATTATCTTTATCAAATCCTTGACATATTTACTTTGACTAATACAAATGCCATCATTTGATTGTTTGACTTGTAATCCAAGAAAGAAAGTTAGTTTACCCATCATGCTCACTTCATGTTTGTTTTTTATAAGACTTGCAAAGTTTTCACATAGAGAAACAGCAGTTGCACCAAATATCATATCATCTACATATATTTGAACGAGAATGACATCACTATTAATCTTTTTGAAAAATAGAGTATTGTCAATATTACCACTACTGAGTTTATTATAAGAAGGAAAGTTGATAGAGTATACCATGCTTGTGATGCTTGTTTTAGACCATAGAGTTCTTTGTCCAGTTTGCATATGTGGCCTGGATGAATTGGATCTTCAAATCCTGGAGGTTGTTTCACATACACTTCTTCTGACAGCTTTCCATTTAAAAAAGCACTCTTCACATCCATCTGAAAAACTTTGAAGTTTTTGTAAACAACATATGCTAGAAAGATTCTGATGGCTTCAAGTATAGTAACATGAGAAAATGTTCATCATAGTCTATTCCTTCTTCTTGACAATTCCCTTGAGCCACAAGTCTGGTTTTGTTTTTGATAACAATGTCGTCTTCATCCATTTTGTTTCTGAAGATCCACTTTGTACCAACGATGGTTTTGTGGGTAGGTGAAGGAACTAGTTTCCACAAATTGTTTCGCTCAAATTGACGAGTTCTTCTTGCATTGCACTTACCTAACACGAATCTTCAATGACTTCTTCAATCTTTTTTGGTTCACGAATAGATAGAAAGTTAACATATATGCACATGTTTGTTGATATTCTAGTTCTAACTCTTGTACGATGATCTCCTATGATGTGATCGATTGTGTGACTTTTTGTCTATTTGATGGCAGGAAGAAGATAGATATCCTATGATTTTTTTCTAGTTCTAACTCTTGTACGATGATCTCCTATGATGTGATCGATTGTGTGACTTTTTGTCTAAACGAAGAAGTGGTTGGTGTGTTAGGAGAGGAGATTTGGGATGGATTAGGAATGGTTTCAGATGATGGTTCAACAAGTTGAGCATCATATTCAGCTGTATTGGACGCTTGTCCTTCGGACTTGTGAATGATAGAATCTGATAAATAATTAAAAGATGATACCTGAAGAGAATTTGAAGATGATTGTTAAATGGATTTCATTAGACAAGAAGAGGTCTATTCATTATGTTCTTCTTCATCGTAGGTATCAGTGGATGTGGATGGTGCAGTGCTATTTTCATCAAAATGACCATGTATTTATTCATCAATACATATCTTCTTCTATTGTACACTCTGTAAGATTTTATGACCACAGAATACCTGCCGAAGATTCCTCATCAGATTTTGGATCAAATTTTCCGAGATGATTTCTATCATTTATCACATAACACACACATCTGAAGGTATGAAAGAAACCAATATTTGGTTTGCGTCCGTGAAAGAGTTCATAGGGAGTCTTCTGAGGTCTTCTCACAGTAGTAGCACAAGTTTGAGTAAAACAGGTAGTGTTCACAACTTCAGCCCAAAAGTAGGTGGGTAAATATGCATCACTGATCATTGATCTGGCAGATTCACACAAGTTTTGTTTCTTTTTTCCATAACACCATTTTGTTGGGGGTCTAGCTGTAGAAACGTTATGAAAGATACCTTTGTTTGAACATAAATCATCTAAAATGGAATTTGGATATGAATTGTCCATGAATTCATTTAAATGATTAGTGATAACCTACCCATAAAATCATAGGTTTTTCAGGATAAGAGAAGCATAAGATAGACATTGAATTTCTGGTGAGAAAGCTATTTTTGTGGATTTTAGTGAGTCGGGAGAGATGTACCTGAGAATGATTCTTTAAGCTTGAGGATGTTGATGAAGAGGTTTTTGAACACCTTTTGTCAGATAAACTAGGTTCATAAAGGTGACTCATAAAACATATGCTTTTAAGATTCATTTTTCTCAAAAGAAAATGTGCTAGACAATTATCTTTTGTGAAGGACAGAGAGAATTGACAATAAATTTATCGGATATGACCAAATTAGAGATAGACAAAAAATAAATGTTTTTGAGAGTTTTGTCTAGAAATGAAAAGTGATAAAAATTTTGAGTGAATCCAAAAGTTTCATTATTTTATTTCTAGTTTCCATTATAGCATAAGGGAATCCGATTCTTTTTTGTTAAGAAAAATAAGATTATCTATGAAATATAAGGTTATCCGAAAATTTGTAGAAAAGTACCTAAATTTATGAAGATAAGAGAACCTGGATAGAGAGCCATTAATAATGGTTGCGAAAATCATATCGGATCTTGTTTATGAGATTAAACAAACGTCTTTCATACCATTTGTTGGTTCCGGGAAGTAATGACTTACACAAGAAGTGTTTTTAGAAGGGAAGGTTGAATATAAACACGCCAGATTTTCACTCTCTTATTATGTCTTCTATATTTTGTATAAAGACAAGAATTACAAATTTGTTGAGGAAGTTAGGAAGCTAAGATCTATGATCCTAAACAATTTGACTATGACAAATTTGCTAAACTGAAAGAAGGAGGGAGTATATCTTTCAGATCCGATCAGAGGATGAAGCCAAATTTACTTCACAAACACTTACAAGGATGTTCTTTCAAAACAGGTGAGTAGCATTGAATGACAAGGATGACCTTTTATAGACACGAATGCATTAAATACCAACTGTCCAACTTTAATTTGTCTTCTTTTGATTAGTTGATCCATGTATCCTAGTACTCTTCGTTTCTAACTTTGAGCTTGATGTAGACACTATTTTTTCTTACTCCATCCTTTAGTATGTCGAGGGAACAATAAATCAAACAATGTACCAATAAAATAATGTTTTTGTACTTGCTTAGGCTGGCATGATGTACATGTTCTCATACCAATAAAAGAATTAAGATAGTTGATGAGCCAAACTAGTTGGCCTAGTTTGTACTTCAAGATTTGGCTCGCCAGTAGTAGTATTTGTCAGACTACTAATTGACTAGTCTTCGAATTTGTTGAATGAATTTTTCTCTTCGATGAATAAAGACAATTATAAGACTTTTACAAGTAAAAATCCTATCTTTTGTATCTGAAATATAAGTTATACATCAGATTTACCAACTATAGAATGTTATAGAGGTGCTACATCGGATAGACCAAGTGTTAGTAAAACTGGGACCTTTTAGCCAATAGAAGAATCAATCGGATGAGATCTTTGATGATATCAAACCGTGTGAGGCAATATCATATGGATGATAAATCCCAAACATAACACGATAGTATCGGATGATATTTAAATGACGTAATATCGCTAAGTTAAGTCCATCAGATATGTACCTTGTGAAACAAGGTAAACAAGAGTAATTATTTACTAGTGTTTGGTCAGATGCTATGAATATTATATACAAATCCGATGGTTGAGACCAACAATTTATTTTAAAAGCGTTCTAGAAAACTTGTTAAAACACCTACAAACATCCTATAAACCTATTGTAACATTTTTAGATATGATGTTTTATAGTTTGGTCCTATAAATTTAAGTCCTATAAAACATGGTTTTAGGACGCTTAGATACTTTAAAAGTCCTATAAATCCAATTTTGTTATAGTGAGATGGGTGATATCAATATATGTGTAAAAATGTTTGTAATTTAAACCATCTCCAACAACCACTACAACAAAATTGGGTTTATAAGACGACAAAAAATTCTAAGTGTCCTAATAGACCTTCTATAAGACTTAAGTTATAAAACCAAAAAAATAGTGTCATATCTAAAGGCATTGTAATAAGTTTATAGTACGATTTTGGGCATCGTAATAAGTTTTTTGGGACATGTTTATAAAAAACTACGTATTAGCTATAAAATAGGGCACTATTTGAAAAAGTGTTCTATAAAAAACAAGTGTCCTCTAAATAGGCGGGTTTATATGACGATAAAAAATGTTATACAAAATAATTAATGTGACGCTTTGTATTAAAAGTGTTCTAAAAACTTGTTACTATGTCAAAAAGTGTCCCATAAACTTATTACAACGCCTTTTGATAGGACACTTTATTTTTTGGTCTTATAAATTAAGTATCATAAAGCAGTCTATTATTACGTTAAGAAATTGCTGAGGTCCTATAAATCTCTAAATTAGAGATTTTAGAGTTTTTTTAATCCATATCGCTTAAGTGTGTGTCGAAATAGAGAAAATAAGAAAATAGAAAAGGGAGAACTCTCAAAATTTTAATATTTATGAGAAAAATATAACATTTTAATTGTTTCCACCAATAAGGTTGAATGTATTATAAAGTTTTTTTAAAAACATACTGGGATGATGAATTTATCAAATATTTTAAAACGTCGTATTAGCTATTTTATAGGACAGTGTTAGAATTGCACAAATAAGATAGCTAGTGGAATGGATATAACTTTTTCGATATTTTACATTTTAGATATTCTACATTAGAAAAATTATAACATAGATATTGAAGATGTTCTTACTAGCCCAATATCTATAATTAATAGCAGGGTTTACCTCCTTGTGATCAGAGTTTTAAGTTTGAACTTCATCGTTACGAATAATCGGAAAAATTAGAACTTTACTCATAATTAAATATTTTAAAGTTTCATCCTATGCTTCTTGTTGATAAAAGAAATCATCAAGATCAAAGGGTTTGAATCTTATATAATTAGTTCATCAAGAATAATTGATAATCATTATAACAATATTTGTTTTATATAAAGGATGTCTAAAATGTCTAAGGATTCTACTAAAATACTTTATAAGACTTAAGTTTATAAGAACAAACCAAAAAACATCCTATCTCAAAGTGTTACAATAGGTTTATAGGACCTTTTTGGTGTTTGAAAAAGTTTTTTCGTAAGTTTTTAAAGTAAACTACCGTATTAGCTATTTTATACGATACTATTTAAAATAGTGTCCTATAAACACAAATGACCTATAAAAAGATGGTTTATATTACACTTCTCAAAAGTGTTGTATAAAATAGTTAATACGATACTTTATTTAAAAAGCATCTTAAAAAACTTGTTAAAACGACTAAAAATGTCCTATAAACCTATTGTCACGCTTTTACATATGACGTTTTACAGTTTGGTCCTATAAAATTGAGTTGTAGAAACTAGTCTATTAGGACGCTTAGACATTCTAGACGTCTTATAAAACCAATTTTGTTAGTGAATTAAGAAATGGTGTTTACAAAAACCTACCTCTGCTATATCAGAATTCATTGTTTTTGGATTTGTTTATAATGTTATTCATGAGGTTATTTTTGGTTTCTTTTTTTGTCCTTGAGGATATGTCATGTTGTTTTACTTTTGACGTCTTACTTCAAGGTTTGAAAATACGTTAATTAATTTAACATCTATCCTTTTGATTTAAAACTCTAATAGTTAAGTAATTAAAGAGAGAAGGTGGGCAGATAAAAATGATTCATTCATCTTTATGTAAAGAGAGTAGAGGACATCATAAGGTCTATCAAGAATTAATGATGTCTGTGTGCAAGTGTTCTTTAGAAAACAAAAAGAAAACAATCAAATACTATCGAAATTAACATAGGTAAGCAAAAAACAGTGTGAATCTTGAGTAATAATAAGTGAACCTTTTCCTTTTCTAAATCATGATGTCGCATGTGTGACTATGTGTACATGTAGTTATCATTGATATGACCCAAGTCAAACCCTAATCCATGCATTCATGACGGACCAAAATCCCCCATCATGCACCCATGGTGGGGTTTTAGCATCTTTTGGACTTTATATATAGAGAGAGAGAGGGGTTCATTTGTTAACCAACATTTTTTTGTTAACTTTGTAAACCACTCCAACCAATAGAATTGTACCTTGATATGTTGTTTTTATTCCTTTAATCATTAATGACAAAGGGTAGAAAGGTAAATCTAAATATATACAATATTTATTATAATTATGTGGGAGTTACAAAATTTGAAATTACACAATTCTAACTAATTCTTTGATAACAAAATGTTTTCTATAATCAATTGATAAAATTGTATGAACATCAAAGAAGTCTAGTAGCTACTTGTTTCAATTCAAGTTTTTTGTCCACTGATTAACTATGATGATTTCTGCAAATCCATGTATGATTGTTCATTTACAGTTTACACTACTCAGACGAGACTATATGAACTACAATATAAAATCACAAGGAACCGCATTTTTGGTCAAAATTTCAACTTTTAAAAGAAATAATGTTCATATTTTTTCAGTTAATGTTGTCATATGTTCAGTTTACGCTGAACATGTGAACACTAATATAAAATCCTAAGGGCACCACATCTTTTGATCAAAATTACAATATTATGAGAAATCAGTATTATGATCATATGATATCTTCTATGAAACATAACCGGACGTCACCGGTGTGCATGCATATTCATATTTGTATTGCCACTCTATTCATGTGAACATGAACAACATATATGTATTGCCACTCTATTCATGTTCATATTTGTTCATTTGATATGAAGTCAGTTAAGGTAACGTTATGAGAAATCAGGATTATGAACATATGACATCTTCTATGAAACATAACCAGACATACCTGGTGTGCATGAAGATTCATGTTGATGTTGAACATGTGTGTATGCACTTTCTTGTGAATTGAACATAATGTTGAAAAGTTGGGTTTGGAATGCCAATTGTGTATGAACACATGTGAATCGGGAGGTTACGAATGGGGTACGATTTTTTGGAAGGATAAATAATGGAGAGAATAAAGACATCTTATTTAATTGATTTTTCCCCAAAATACCCTCAAAACCATAGTTCACTCCTAATATTACATCAATTGTACATTTATTACACCTTTTAAAAGATATTTCAATCTCAACCCTTGATTTCCAAGATCAAGGCTAGAAATGGCTTACAAAGTTAACAAGAAAATGTTGGTTAAAAAATGAACCATCCCTTATATATATACATACACACAAGGATCGTGTGAGAAAAAGAGTTAAGGTAAGAAGGTAAGAATAGATCTGGATCCTTGATCACTTTTAATGTCAAACTCACCCATTGCAGTTGATATGGTGATTGATCTGGTGCTTTATAATGAATATATTTAGCAAATATGGTTGGGTTTGGTTGAGAATGAAAGTTATGGTGAGAATGGTAAAAAGAATCTCCACCTTTTGATGCACATTAGGATGAGATTACCGAGATGCACCGGATCAATTCTCGTATCAAATGCGATTAATGAGTGGGTTTGAGATTAAAAGTGATCAACAGTCTAGATCCCTTCTTATCTCCTCACCTTAACTCTTATTCTCACACGATCTGTCATCCATATATATATATATATATACATATATAGAGAGAGAGAGAGAGGTGGGTTCATACGAGGAGGGGACCTATTTAAGAAAATAAAGGGATGCATCTTAGCCCTTCTTTTATTAGATCAATGGTTGTGATTAAAATATGACAAAAAATAAAAATAAAAATGAAATATAGGTGAGATGGACACGGGATAAATAAATGTAGGGGCAAAATTGGAAAAGTCACTAAAAAAAGGGATGTGATATTTGAATTTGATTTTAGGGAATCATCATCCCTACCAAATAGGAGAAAACCCAGGAAGCTTCAATCGCTCCCAAAACCTTCAACCTGAAATCGTAAAATTTTGAACATCAATACACACAATCAGTTCAAACGAGGTCGAGAATATGAAAACAAAGAAGATTCCGATAACACATTCAATGGATTCGACAGGTTTGAGATTTTATTGCATGTTTGATTTTAGGGTTTTAAATGGATTCGACAGCTACGCACGAGTGTGATGTACTCAAATCGATTCCGATCGCCGGTGCAAAATAACCTTTCAGAAACACATAATCGAAATAGTACATGAACATGGAGTTGATTCTGTGTGTTGTGTGCCGGAAAGTTTATTTTCACACCGAAACTTTCGAAAAGCTTCAACCCTGAAATCTTGCTCTCGATTCGTTACAGAGTTGAAGATCAATAGTGAAATGAAGTTCAAAGAAGTTCGATAATCTGAAAAAGACGAACAAAACTTCTGCAACATCGATGATTCGACTTCGACTTGAATCATATGTGATTTACTAGGATTGTTATTAATCATATGTGATGTATAGGGACAATTATATTGTTTAACAATATGATATCTCTTAGTAAATCATATGTGATCTATAAGAACTGTTATACTTAGTTATTAATCATATGTGATTGAACACCTAGTAAATCATATGTGATTAAGAAACAATCTGATATCTCTTAGTAAATCATATGTGATCTATAAGAAATGTTGTTAGTTATTAATCATATGTGATCTTATTTAACAATCTGATGTCACTTAGTTATTAATCATATGTGATATCGTTTTACAATCTGATAGTATATGATGAATTGTTGTTAGGAACACCTAGTAAATCATATGTGATTAAAAAAAATCTGGTATCTCTTAGTAAATCATATGTGATCTACAATATGATTTCAAATGACACAAATACCCTTCCTTAAATAAAACGGGAATTCTAATTTGATTGGCTGAGAATGCTCCTCTTATTTTCTTAAATTGTTAGGATTCTCACATGAACCTTCCTCTCTCTCTCTCTATATATATATATATATACATATATATATATACATACATACATATATATATATACATACATACATATATATACATATGTATATATATATACTAGTAAGTTGCCCGCGCAATGCCGCGGTGTGCATCTTAATTTAAAACCGAGAACTAAAAAAGTCAATCATGTTTCATTTTAGATTTTTTGTCCATAATGATGTTAGTTGTATACCTGTACAATGTAGCTGAATATAAATTTTGAATAGATGTAAGTAAGAATACCTAATATACATATGTATAGATTTCTAAACCGATTTTCCTGCAATAACATGTTATACATGTTTATTAATATACGATAGATATGAATAGTAAAAATTGGTACATATTTATGCTATTATATAATATTATTAAATCCAAAAAAATATTCAGTAGTAAGCTTATGTTAAAGGTATTGATGAAAAAATTATAATGGTATAATTTATAATAAAAAAGAAACACATTTTAATTTATTTAAGTTAATCTGTGATTATTTATTTTTTAATATGCTAAAGATGTAAAAATAAAACGTACGAATATAAAACAAGTTAATTCGTAGATACTCTTGATATTTAATAGTACGATTAAATATAAAATTATTCAATATTGAGCTCATTTTGATGGTATTTATAATACTCTCAAATTTGTGAAGAGCGACTAATTTAAATTTTTTGGTAATACATCAAATAAAGGATAAATATCTCCTCAAAATTCAATACTTGATTTCCTCGAATAATGAATCTAGATTTAATGCCAACAAAAGATAAACTAAATTTTACATATAGTCTAGATTAAGGTCCGGTGTTACTAAACCCATAACTATCGCTATCCCCAAGGTGAGGAAAACATCACCGAAAAGCTATAACCTTGTCGTGCATGTAACTGGCACACAACTCTTCACGATGTCGCTAGTACAATTCCTCCAACAAGGACCTGATGCACATGACGACAAATAAAAATGTTAGACTTAACGCCAAGTGAATTCAAGCAGTTTCAATCATACTTGTAAAAGGGTAAAACCGAAAGACTGTTTTTTTTAAACATAATTTCTCAAATTAAATGTATTTATCTTAAAAGCAACATCTTTACAAAACTCACTATTTTCGTGATGAAAACTCTAAAGCAAAATACCCCTTTCAATATGAATTTAAAACTCAACACTCACTCTAAAACGTAAATGAGGATTAATGTCCAAATACTTTAAACATTGATGGAAACTCTATTATCCAAAAATACTCCAAAACATGAATAAGGTTCAATACCCAAAGCCATAAATAATGGAAAACACTCCATATTCAAAACAACTCCCAAAACGTGGATAGTACACTATCCGAAAATAACACCATTTGGTGACGGAGGAGACCCCTATCCACCGAAAGTGGCGAACACAAAATTAAGCCACAAACCAACGTTAACGAGCCTCAACTATAAAGAATACGGTCATCAAGTTCAATCACCCATGGTCTATAGTTTGGGTCCCCGCTAATCCTAGCCATGATCATTTGCTAAAAATGACAGCCATTAAGGATTGCATGGTCATCGAGTTCAACCACCCACGATCTATAGTTCAAGACCTCCGCTCGGATCATACAATCACTAAGTTCAACCACCCACGGTCTATAGTTTGGGTCCCCGTTACATTTGAGTTCCTAACAAGAAAACAGGACAACAGTCCCATTCTAAACCACTGACTCCTAAGTCTATGGATTCATTGCATTAAAATCTAAATTACTTGACTATAAATTGAATAACCAACACACTCAAAACATGTAATTTCCAAATAAATGTGCAATAAATAAAGTCACAACCACAACTCAACATTGAGTAAATGTGAACTGGATAAAAGTCCCCAAGACTCATATATGTCAAAATCAAGCCAAAAGCTCAACAAATGAATTGACCCATCATAAAAGTCATCATAAGTAGTCAAATGTATTTAACCAATATTTATGCAAATACATGCTCCAAAATACTTATTAACTTAATAGCAGTTATTTTTCCAATGGTTTATAAAACAAAGAGACTAAGAGTGTTTTAATTGGCAAATAATCTACATTTATGCAATAAGTCATCAAAATGACACACTCTCAACATCTGTTTACCAAAATGTCTAAAATCACTAAATACATCTCACGAGATTTATAAAATCAAATATATAAAATATGAAAAATTCACCAAATAACCTACACATTTGATAAAGATTAAGTAAAACATATTAATTCATCAAAATGGACATTTTTGGTGTAACACCAGTAATTTTCGGTAAGTAAAGGACACCCGGACGTTTTTGTAACTTATGAACGGCGGGACTTTTGTTGGGAAATCATTGTTTGAAGTTCCTTGGATTATCAGGAGTATTGGGGTTGAAAAAGTCGAGTTTCGGAGCTTGGTACGGGCTTGGCTACAATGGCCGGCGACTATGACAATGTCATAGTCGCACCGGGCAAAGTTGCAGCATGAAACAGAAGCAGAGGGGCACCCAGCGACAATGACCAGCGACAATGCCATGGGCATTGTCGCATGGCAATGTCGTATGGAGGGGGGGGGGGAGCAGGCTGTCAAAATCGGATTTTTTGGCTCATTTTTCATTTCTCACTTCTCACTTCCTCCACAACTCTCCCAAAACCCTCCTAAGACCCATCTTCTTCAGCCATGGTGTTTTGGAGCTCTAAATCCTCAAATCCCCAAGTTATGATGTCGCATTAACCTACCAAGTGCAAAGATGGAAGCTAGATAGCAAGGATCTTCATCTTCAACCTCAAGCTCTAACTTAGGGTTTTCTAGGTTTTCATCAAAACCTAAGTGGTAAGTGTATCTCTTCCATTTCTAAACCCTAATATAAGATACAAATGTTCTCTTGATGATTTTCTAGTGTTTGATTTCTTTAACTTTGGTTCGTAAGATTTGGGTCAAAATTAGGGTTTTGACCAAAATGGAGATTCTAATGTAATGTGTTTGGGGATCGATTCTAAATGGTTGAATATGATTATTTATGGGTGAAATTTGTGCATCTAGGTTTATGGAGGTTTTGACCTTGAAGATTCAAGTGTTCTTCAAAGGAGCTCAAGTTGGGGTAAAATCTAGATTTAGCCTAAATCTAGCGAAGTGAGTTCAAGTTGATTTGTGAAAACGGTGTACATGCCAAAATGTTCATCTTTAAGTGTTTTGTGTTTTACATGAAATTATTAACTGCTGATCACCTGATAAGTTTTGGTTGTTTTGAAATGTTTAGTTTTATAAACATGGTGAAACACCCCTTTTGGGATTTTTGGGAATTTTAATTTGGTAAATAAATCATATTGAAATGTTTCATCGATGATTTTACCTATATAATTGGAGTTCATTTGACGTAAGTGTCATTTTGTGTATTTGACCTTATAAACCTTTTCGGAAAATGCATAATATTGTGATGAGGCATTTTGGAAATATAGGGGTACGAGTTCATTTAGAAAATGGTTTGCCTCAACCAATGATGAGATTTGAGTTAATCATAGTTTTGATCATTGTGTTTGCATCATAGTTGGTCAATCGTGTTTCAATGTTTTTACCGGTTTTCATTTGGGGGTTTACGTAAATTGTTGGGCCTTTGGCTCGGTTTTGACTAAATTGAGTCTTGAGGACATTTGTCTGGTTTTATTAACTTAAAGTGGAGCCTTGGGTGTGAGTTGCATTTATTGAACTTTATTTAGGAGAATATATGTTTTGAGTGTGTGTGTCATCCAATAGGAATCATGTGTTTTAGACTGTAATGCATTGGATCCATAGGCATGTAAGTCAGTCGTGTTTAATGGTGAGGACTCTTGGGATTCTCACCTTGGAAAATAATGTCGTGTTGGCATTCGTGTCGTCCCGGTTGTTTGGTGAAGAGGAACCTTTATGGGTTGTATTTCAGGACCATGGGTCTTGTGTTTGGATGTCTAATTCTTTTTCACGAGGTTAGACATCGAGAGTTATCAAGTAAGGAGCTGAGGCTCCTATCTTGAATGCTAGGGAGTAGGCACTAGGGGTCAAGTGGGTACCCTGAGGATGAAACTCCGCTAGAGACCGAACAGGCAATAAGATCGCGTATCCTTGAGGTGTAGCTCGGCAGAGCAGGCAATAACGGATACGGTGTTTTAGACTTGAAATAAAGTCCGACTGGAGGTGTAGCTCGGTAGAGCAGACAATACAGTCACGATATGAGGTGTAGTTCGACAACATGGTTATGTGGCTTAACTTTGTGTTCCGCCACGTACAATGGAATCGAGTCTCCCCCGTCACCGGAAGGTGTTATTTGGGTATTAAAGGGCATTGTTTTATTATCCATATTTTCGATGACGTGTTGCATATGTAGGTTTGTTTACTCAAGATCTATGGGTTGTGTATAATATGCCCCGTCCACGTTTGGGGTGTTTCGCAAAGTAAATTCTATTTTGAATTATTAAATTGGGATTTTGCTTACTATTCACGTTTTGGGTGAGTTTGGGATTAAATGGTTTTACGAAAGAAGGTTCAAGTTGGGTCCCTTGTTTTAAAAGTGTATTTGGAAAATGTTGTCGTTTGATATTTAAAGTAAATCTTTTGATTGTCTACGATTTAAATTGCATTCTTTTCCTTTAACAAATATATTTATTCCATGTTGTAAACTCTTGAACTCACTAGAGGTTAGCCTAACTTTTTTATTTGTCGGCATGTGCATCAGGTTCCGGATGGGGGAAATGGTTCTAGGGTTTTTGGTGAAGTGTCGAGTGCTAAGAGTATGTGCAAGAACGAGTGGCTTGATGAAGTCTTCCGCACTAGTGTTGAGAAGAGCAACTTGTATTTGGGTTTAGTAACACCCGTCCTTAATTAGCCTTTATTCGAGACTTGACCTTTAATTATTGAAGTTAAATCTAGTATTCTTATTGAGGTGACTCAAGTGTTCATTTGTAGGATGGATTTTATCATTTTTGTTGTATTATTGAAAGTTTTAAATTAGTCGTTCTTTCCGAATTGAGGGTGTTACATTTAGCATGTACATAATTTTCACAAAGCAACTTGAACTCACCTTACTAGATTTAGGCTAAATACTTACCTCTTCGAAATCTTGAGATCACAACCGTGATTCTTCAATCTCCAAGATCAACTTTCCATCCTTAATTCCATCTTTAAGCTTTTTTCTTCATTTGTTTCAAAACTTCTGAAACTTGGTCTCGAAAGTTACTCAAATCATCCATGGTAAAGAGAAATGGAGAAGAGAAGATTTGGTGAGGAGAAAGTGATGAAACCCTAAGGAAAATCGGCTTAAAGGCCGATCTAGGAACGAATGCAGGTTTCATGCGGGTAAACTCGCATGAAACTCCCCCGCACCCCAAAGCACATACCCCATAGCTGGTTTCTTGCAGGTAAACTCGCATTAAACTCGCTTTAACCACTTGTTTGGCTTCCACTTGACTTTTTCTTAGAACTTTGCATTGGATCCATCACATACCACTTTCCAATGACATAACCCGATAAAAAGTAAAATTTAAGGTTGGAATACCTAAGGAAGCAGAATTCCAGGTGTTACAGTATTAACGAGACTATTATAATGGTATAAGTTGTAAAAAAGAAACCTGTTTTTTTAATGTATTTTTTGTTCAAATACGATTATTTATGTTAATATAATAAGAATGTAAAATGAAAAATGAAAAAAAGTAAGGGATATAAAGTAAATTAAATAACTAATTATAGGAGTACAAAGTGTAATTAAAAATTAAAAATGATTTGTTTTTATTATTGTGTACGTGGGTGGGTCAAACAAGAACAATACTTATTTAAAAGACCACGAGAACCAACAAAATCGTATATGATTTTACATTAACGTGCGAAAAAGCCACGCGGACCTGAAGCCACGGCCAAAGTCGTCTGTGTAAAAAATTTCGAGCGTTGATGTAAAATCATATATGTTTTTATTGGTTCTCATGTTCTTTTAAGTAAGTATTGTTCTCGTTTGAACCCTGCTTTCTCTCTCTCTATATATATATGTATATATATGTATATATATATATATATATATATATATATATATATGATTGGTTCCTGTGAGAGTGAAAGTTATAGTCACATTATAATGAGATGCACCGAGATGAGCTGCATCGAGATGCACTGTATCAAGAGCGATTCATAGGTGGGTTTGAGATTAAAAGTGATCAAGGATCCAAATCCTTTCTTACCTTCTCACATTAACTATTCTTCTCACACGATCATTCGTCTAATTATATATATATATTAGTAATATAGCCACGCAATGCGGTGGAATGTGAAATTTTCTCTCAAACAAGTAATAGAATATTAGTTGAACTATTTGTTAAAAAGACCAAAATTATGTTTAAACAAATTAGAATCACAATCTTTTCTCTTTCCATGACATTTATTAATTTTGCAATAAACAAAATATTATAGTTATCAATTTGTCATTGACCTCGCGATACATGGGTTATCGGTAAAACTCAGGGTCGTTTACCAATTGCTTACCAGGTACGCACTTAGTTAGGACCCTTACCTTCTGAATGTGCATGACAAGTACCTATAATCTTACCCGGTAAGAAACAAAAGAACCGAGAATCTTACCCACTAAGTGAGAGATAAGACTCTTACCCGATAAAAAACGTTCACCAACAATCCATTTTTATGGCCGAGAATGTTACCCAATAAGGCGAAGGTGGTGCTTTTTTTGGTAAGTGCTTATCTGGTAAGAACTTAGTGCCAACGCGATTCTAAAGATGAAAACTTTAACCCTCAATTGTGCTTCAATTCATAATATGTTCCATTCTTTGTCCCTCTCGATATTATTTTTATGGTTTTATACGGTCTTAGATTAGAAAGTAAGAATGTAGATTGCAAACAATATTTTATTTTATCAAATATAAAGTAGGAGATCAAATAGAATGTGATGGATTAAGATGGATTTTGGTATTTAAAATTGGAGACAAGCACCCATACATAACATGTTTGGGGTATCCAAATCTGTTACTCATATATAGTTGGCTTTGCAGCAATTCATTTTCCTTTGAAAAATTATAATTTGGGGAGATACAATAAGCATTTGAAACTTGAAACAACAAACAATCTATTATATATCATATAGATAGATATGAATAAGTTGATTTATCAACTGATGTCAATGATAAATTATTTACACAGGAGATGAAAATAAATTACTAAGGGATTGTTTACTAAATTTTTACCAAGTAAGTGTTTACGGGTGTCACTTACCTTCCGGATAAGTATGACAAGGACCTAGAAACATACCCGGTAAGAGACATAGTAAAGACCGATAATATTACCCGGTAATCACTTATTGAATAAAAGATGTTTTATCAAAAATATATTCTGATAGGGAACCCTAAACCCTAAAAAAATATATTTCGGCAAACACTGTTTTAAAAATTAAACCCTAAACCCTAAAAAAAATGGGGATTCATAGAAACTACACGTGGATGATTCGTAAATAGGGGAAACCATTTTCAGGTGAACCCGTTCTTACTTCCTAGCATATTATTGGGCTGGGCCTGTAGGATTAAAGATTTGTGAGTCGATAACTCATGCATTTATTAACTCAACTTTAATAATTTATCAAATTAATATTTGAATATTTGACCCTTAAAATTAATTTTTCTGTTTAATATTTACTAGTTAAAAAAAAGGCTTATTAGATAAATATGTAAGACCAAAACTATATATATTAAATAAAAACAATACGATAAATTGTTTGGATGAATTAGAGCATCCACAGTATGCTCGTTAAGAGGTTTTTCAAAAAGCAAAAACCTTCTTTTGAAGTTTTTCACATAGTGGAGAGGTTTTTCAATTGAGTTTTTTCGTGAGGTTTTTCGTCATAAGTCGTAACTGTACGACCTGCTTTTTCGTATCTTTTTCGTATTTAATCAGTTTTAACTTTATAGAATTTTATAAAAAATTGTATTTAATCAGTTTTATTTATTAACCAGTTTTATTTATTAATATATTTAAAGTAATTTTTTCTAAGTATAATTATTAAATAAATAATATAAATAAATATATAATGAAAGTAATTACATTTTTATATTTTTAAAATAATATCTCAAATTTTTCATATTTATACAATTCTAACATATTTATTGATGACCCAATTTTTATTTTCGTTTATACATACTTTTAAGTTTAACATTTTTTAACTTTTATTTTACATACTTTTTATACAACTTTTATATATTTTTTAACAACCTATTTTTTATTAATTTTATTGTACATACTTTTAAAATAACTTTTTTTCTTTATTTTTACCTAGTTAGATTTTTCCTTTATTTAAGTGGTTAATTGTTTTACAATAAGAAATTTATATATAATATATATTGTATTAAAATATTTAAAAAACTATGTAAAATAAATACATAATTAAATTAATAATATTTTCTTGATATAAATGAAGATGTATTTGTATGAATTTTAATGTATTTATTTTTATAAATAAGAATAAAAATGATATAAAGTTAAAATAGTGAGACACTGAATAGTTTAAAAAAGTAATGAAAAAGCTTGGGTGGGGTTTTTCACATAGTGGAGATATATAAAGGTTTTTAAGTTGTTGAGGTGACAATAATGTGTAAGAAAAAAGCTATGAAAAACCTTGGTGAAAAAATCGCACACTATGGATGCTCTTAGAACAATCTGAAAAATTAAATTTTTTGAAAAAATAAATTGTTAAGAGAAAGATAAAAACTTAAATAAAATATCATATTAACATTTTTATTGGATACAATATCATATTAACATTTTTATTGGATACTTGTTAAAAAATGTTCATAAAAGTGTCCTTAAAAACTGTAACACCCGAATTTTTGGGCTAAGTATAATTTCAAGTTTCATCGGTAATTTAACCTTAAATTGGTCTTCTGGAAGTATTGGGAATGTTGGTTGGGTTGGATATCACTTTTGGAAAAAAAAATCAATCTATGATCGAAAATTTCACTACTCACGCCATTGCTCGCGACCGCTAGATTTGGGCAAAAAGTGGGCAGAGAGTTGCAGTCCCTTCAAATCTGATTTTCGTTCTTTTTCTTCATTTGTTTCTTCACCAACCCTTCTCCCCTCTCTTCCAAATCGGTCCAAACCCATTTACTTCACCAAATCAAAATCTTCAAGTGCGTTTAGAAGATTGAGAGCTAAATATTCAAGCCTTGTGGGTGGAAGCTCAACATCTTCATCTTCTTCATCATCTCCTCACCATTGTTGACGATATTTTGGGGTTTTCTTAAAAACCCATTTGTAAGTTATCCCAACCATTTCTAAACTTTTATTCATGTCAAAAAGATTCATTTTAGTATCCTAGCTAGAACATCTCTCTTGGTTTATTTTACACATCCATGGATTTTGACCAATTTAGGGCTTTTTGGGAGATTTGGGTGGTTTTTATCCTTTTTGCTGGTAAATGTTTTAATCTAGAACGTGTTATAAAAGAGTGCTCTATGTTCAAAAATGTTATTTTGGAACTTGAATCTTATGATTCAAGTACATTTGATTTTGTTCTTCTTAGGAAGAGTATTATGTAAAATAGTCACATTTTGGAAGAAAAGTTACTAGTACTTGGGGAATGTAATGTTTTGAGGATCTTGGTATATTGAGAGTTTACATTAATATTTGGTATCTCCTAGCTTGATTGGTGATATTGAAGAGTACTCTTAGAAAGATTTTGCTTGGAGATCTCAAATCCTCACATTTGGGAAGCTAGAGCTTGGTTTGGAATCTAGGTTTAACTTAACCTAGAAAGGTGAGTTCAAGTTATTTTGTGAAAACTATGTACATGCCAAAATGCGTATTTTAAAGTAATAATATATTTACTTGATAAATATCAAATGTGTTGAGTATTTAACGGGATTTTCGTATTCACTAAAATTTGGATTGATAAACCTTGTGAAATGTCTTATTTGGGTTTTTGAATATTTTGATAAGTAAAGTTTCAAGAATGTGTTCTTTTGATGATTTATTGTACAAATGGAGTCTATTTGATGATTTATGCATTTTTGGTGTATTTAGTTTTATAAACCGTTTGGATAATGCACGTTATCGTGTTATGAGTCATTTAAGAAATATAAGGGTATAACTTCATTTGGAAAATTGTTTGTCTCAACCAATGAGGAGTTTTTGAGTTAATCATATCCTTGAGATATGTGTTTGCATAAAACCCGGTTAAATATGTTTTATTGTTTAAGGACCTTTATTTGATGGTCAATTGAGTTTTTGAGCTTTTTTTTTTGGAAGGCATAGCGGCATCGAACCAACGAACGACTACCACGAACACACGCACGCACACCTCCCCGGCGGTATCGGGCATCCACGGGCAGCCCACTAATCCTCCGCTGTCCCGGCCCAACTTACGCTGAACCTAGAGCCCAACCACAGTCTAAGACTGGGCTGGGGGGGCAGCCCACTCAACGACTGGACCGGCCCAAGGACTGGGTACTCCTTATGCCCTCAAATTGACTCCCCTTGGATTCGAACCCGGGTAGATTGGGATACCATCCACAACCCCCCCCCCCCCCAGGATGTTACCGCCCTTGGGAAAACCAATTGAAAGAGTCTTGGGGATATTAGTATTGGGGATATTAGTCCGTTTTATTTTTCTCTATGATGGCTTTTAAAGTTGTATGCCTTTGAGGCATATTTATAGTTAATTATATATTTTGAGAGTGTTGGACATTCTTTTGGAATTATATGCATTTGAGGCATTTTATTTGTAAATTGCATATTTGAGGATGTTGGGCATTATTTTGGAGTCATGTAATTTTAGACTGTGTTGCATTGGAGTATGTCTTCATTTGATATAGGCACGTAAGTTTGTCTTCATTTGATGGTCGAATTGGTATTGCGGGGTTGGACTCCAAGACCCATGTTTTGTGACCTTAACTTTTCAAGTAGGCACTTGGAGGGTTGAGTCTAGAGGTGCTACCTTGAAGGTAGGCACTAGGACCTCTACCACTTGAAGGTAATGCCTTTGAGGTAGTCCTTAAGTGTGTCGGGCCTTGAGGTGAAATTCGTGGGAATCGACACTAAGGTTAACCGACTCTTGAGGTGAAACTTGTTAAGGAGTCATAGGAAAATTTGGACATCTAGTCGCGAAGTGTTATACGACTAACGTTATAGGAGTGACATACTTATGTGTTCCCTTCACTGTCAATGGATACGGGTCTCCCCCATTGTTGTCAAACATTATTTTTCAGATATTGTAATATCAATGCTTCAATATTGTTTGGGTTTTGGCGAGTAACCACATTCTATGACTTTGATTTTTTAGACCCCCTCCATATATCAAGGTTTTGAATAAAGGAATTATTCCATGTTTTGGAAATTGGATTTTAATCCTATTGTATTTGTGTGAGTATTGGGTTCGGTTCTGTGATTATGGAGTGTCTCTATTCAAGTATTTTATCACAAAAATGGGGTTTTGAGAAAGATATCATTTTCTATTCTAATTGATTTGTATATTGAGAATTGTGGTTTAAATAATATTATTTCCGCTTTTTTGTCTTATATAAATGTTGAAAACTCTTGAACTCACTAAGCTTCAAGCCTAACCCTTTTTATTTGTCGGCATGTACATCACGTCATTGACGGGAGTGGTACTAGTGACACCGTGAAGAGTTAAGTGTTAGTTAGACGCATGAGATGGTTGATAAGTACTCAATTTTGAGTACTTAAGCACATTTCTCATAGTCTTTTAGATAGGATTTTTCACTTTCAAATCCCACTTTGAGTCATTTTCTACCTTGTTTTCCATTTATTGTGTCTTGGAGCTGAATTTGTGTGATTTTCTTGTTCTATAAAGATTGTAGGCTAATTCGGTTATCTTATGGAAATCTATTTGGAAACAGGGCATGCTGCAGCATTGGCACAACATGGATCTGATCGTTTTTGATGGAAGATCTTGAAGACCGAATCTGATTTTTGGCTTGAAATTAATCTTTTGTAACCTTTGGACAATTAGTTAATCTGGTTTGTAATATGTTGGTTAAGTTGGGACAAGCTTTGGTAACTCTAGTTAGGTTTAGACTAGGCTAAGTACAATTAGATTCCCCTTAATTACAACTTTGCCACTCCTCTTGTCTATAAAAGGAAGGCTTAGTTGCTCATAAGGGGACATCTCTCTACATCATCCTAGTTTATGTTTCTTCATGTTTAAGCATCTGATCGGTAGCTAGCTTGGGGATTGATCCTAAATCATCCTTTTAATCTCTTTAATTCCAAGAAGTAATCTTTAAGTTCTTCATCTTGCTCTTCATATTTTCTTTAAAGCTTTCCATCTTGTTATGCTTAGTCTAAATCCTTTACTTTCTGTTTGATTCACAAACTGGTCCTATTCCAGTCCAGTGTCCTTTGTAATTTCTAGAATTCATGCTTATGTTCTTACAATCTTCATCTTGTTCTTCATGTTCTTCATGCTAGTACATGCATGCTTGCAACATTGAAACAACACCTACCTGTACTTTTCATTTGGTTTTATTTTCTTTCTTCATCTTGCATCTCTAGCCTTTCCTTTACTCTTTTGTTTTAGATTTTAGTAGTTAAAATTCATTGTATTTGTCTTCAAGTTTACTTTCTTGTCATTTCCATTTCCTTGTAATTTACATTCTCGTCTTTACATTTTAGCAACATATATATATATATATATATACTTTCAAGTTATTTATCTTTCAAGAGCAATTTACATTATGTTTATCTTTGTAATTCTTAGTAGTTATTTTTCTTTCCTTATTGTAATGAGTAGCTAATTATATTAGCTTGGGTGTGAGGCAAACGGGTGGTTATGTAGATCTAAAAGAAAGTAGGTTTTTGTGACATTAACGAAATTTTATTATTCCAACTTAAGTTTTATCAAGATAACAAAACTCTTTGACAAAATGATCATTTTGATAGTGTAATAGTGTCATGGACCTAGAGATAGGCCATTGAATAGCACGTCAATTTAGTGACATGAGAGGTAATTTCGAAAGACTTACTTGCAACGAGAGTTGTTACTTGTGTCATTTAAAATGATCCATTCTTGATAAGTTGTCACTTTTTCAAAGGGTTAAAATGGAATAGACTTAGAGATAAGCTATTTGGAATACATCAACTTGGGAGGTACGGGGGTTATATCGAAAGAGTAACTTTTAACAAAGAGAATTTGTTTTGCCGTATATTTTGAGAACTCCATTCCCATCATTCCCTTATCTTGAACATTGCTCAGAGATGAGACTGTTTATGGCTAATGGAATAATGTGGTGAGAGTCCGAGAGGAACGTGTCTTGAAATCGATAATAAAACTAGTTATAGTCAGAAACATGCTGCAGCATTCAAATAGCATCATGCTATGACAGTGCTGTAGCATTGACCTGCTGGATTTTGGATTCATATACCATCAAAAGTCTTACACCCTTGCTTCTCGTTTATTCTTGTTCATTTAGATCTGTGTTAATCAACCTTCCAAAATATTGCTTCAAATTCGTCATCTGAAATCTCATCTTTCATTATACTTTTAACACACTTTTTAGTCCAATCTCTATGGGACGATATCTGGTATCTTTACCATTTTATTACTTGCAAGACGACATAGTACCAATTTGTATACTTGCTTTTTGATATTATCTGTCTCACCCTAAGGTACACAAAAGGGCCTGTCAAGTTTTTGGCGCCGTTGTCGGGGATTGGCAAGTCAAAAGTGTTTAAAAGTGTTTTAAAAGATTTGGTTTTTCTACCACCTTTGGGAGTTTCAAAAGATTTTTAAAAGTGGTGCATGCCAAGAATACAACGCGGGGAAATTTTTGAGTTAGATCCAGATATTGAGAGAACCTTCCGTCAAAGAAGGAGAATTCAAAGAACTTTTCAAAACATAAACCCTCTCAATATGGAAGGACCTCCCCCGGGCTTTGAAAACATGCATCTTAGACCACCACTTTTGGAAAATCAACCACCGCCGTTGGAAAATCAAATGAGACCACCTTTAGTGAATCAAAACAGGCCGCCACCAATTTTTGCAAATAATGCACCAATTTTTGGAAATCCTGCACCTCATCAGTTTCAAAATCACCAAAATCAAAATAATGAGGAAGATGATGCCGGATTTGTTGGTAATGTTGAACCACAAAACATCATTGATCTTGCAAACTCAAAAGATGGAAGAATTATGGACTATGAAATTCCTAATTTTGAGCAATTGAATTTTGGGATTGTTAGGCCACAATTAGAAACTTTACATTTTGAACCAAAACCCATCATGTTTCATATGTTGCAAGCCAATGGTCAATTTTCCGGAATGCCATCGGAAGATCCATATTCATATTTAAAATCTTTTATGGAAATCACCAATGTTTTTCTAATCCTGGGAGTATCTGCTGATGCCTTAAGACTCACTCTATTCCCATTTTCTTTAAGGGATCGGGCAAAAGTTTGGTTCAATTCATTAGCACCAGGTTCAGTACCATCATGGAGTGATATGGCCGAGAAATTTTTGCGAAAATAATTTCCACCTACCCGGAATGCTAAATCCAGAAATGAGATTTGCATGTTTAAACAAATGGATGATGAAGCTATTCCGGATGCGTGGGAAAGATTTAAAGAATTGTTGAGAAAATGACCTCATCATGGCATTCCCTACTGTATTCAACTCGAAACATTTTACAATGGGCTAGTTCCCAATGCAAAACAAATGCTCGATGCGACTTCAGGAGGGGCTTTTACATCCAATACCTACAATGTCGGGTATGAGATTCTTGAAAAGATTTCAACAAACAATGGACACTGGGCTGATCCAAGGGCCCAAACTCAAAGGAAAATTGCTGGAATACATGATGTGGATGCATATACTACATTGACAGCTCAGCTTGCTTCCATGACCAACATGCTTAAAAATCTAACTTCTGGTCAAGGAGCACAGCCGAATGTCCCTACACCTGCTTCAGCAGTTCTTTCTGTGCAATGTGTGTGTTGTGATGGAGAGCATTCTTATGAAAACTGTCCACATAATTCTGAATCTGTGAACTTTGTGCAAAACAAACCTGCTCCCCACCCCAACCATTACAATGCAAGCTGGAAACAGCACCCAAACTTCTCTTGGAACAGTCCATGTTTGAATCCACCAACACCAAAACATCAAGGGAACTCTAATTTTCAAAATCAAGCAAGTAGTTCTCAAAACCAGTACAAGGGAAAATTTCAAAATAATCATCATCAGAATAATCGTAATCAAGGTTTTCAAAACAATCAGCACACTCAACCACCTTTTCAAAATCAACATCATGCACCTCCACATGATGACTCAAATCTCTCTCTTGAAGCAATGATGAGAGGATTCATGAGTCAGACACAAGCAGCTCTCCGGAGTTTGGAAACACAAGTCAGTCAAATTGCACTTAACCAGAACAACAGAGCCTCAGGCACTTTGCCTAGTAATACAGAATTACCCAAGGCTCCTGGAAAGGAACATGTGAAAGTTGTCACACTTAGGAGTGGTAAAGAATTACCTGAATCTGTGGAAAAGAAATCTGGACCAACAGCCAAAACAGATTTTGAAAAAACACTCAAGTCCATTCCTGATCCAGAGATTCCTGTAATTCCAATACCAAAAGTTCAAGTAGAAAATCAAGATCCTAAGATCACAAGTTCAAGTCCATCTTTGACTAATCCAAAAACCACAGTTGTGATTTCACCTAATGAAACCAAGACCAAAAGCATACTGGAGCCATCTTGCTCAAAACAATCAAACCAAGCAGTTATCAAACCAGTTCCCCCTTACATTCCTTACCCCCAAAGGTTAAGGAATGAGAAGGAGGAATTGCAATTCAAGAAATCTTTGGATGTTTTCAAAGCATTGCATATCAACATACCTCTTGTTAAAGCAATTGAGCAGATGCCCAGTTATGCCAAGTTTTTAAAAGACATATTGAGCAAGAAAAAGAAGTTGAATGAATATGAGAATGTTGCCCTCACTGAAGGTTGCAGTGTTCTCTTGACCAACAAAATTCCCCCTAAGCAAAAAGATCCAGGGAGTTTTACCATTCCTTGCTCCATAGGTGGAAAAGAGGTTGGGAAGGCACTATGTGATTTAGGTGCTAGTGTCAACCTTATGCCATTATCCATTTTCAAAAGCTTAGGCATAGGAGAGGCTAGACCTACCACAGTCACACTCATTCTAGCTGATAAGACCATTACATATCCCAAGGGTAAGATTGAAGATGTGTTAGTACAGGTTGACAACTTCATTTTTCCAGCTGACTTTATCATTTTAGACTTTGAGGCTGACAAGGATATTCCCATACTTTTGGGAAGACCTTTCTTAGCTACGGGCAGAACTTTGATAGATGTCCAGAAGGGTGAGTTGACCATGAGACTACAAGACCAAAAAGTCACATTCAATGTCTTCAATT
This sequence comes from Arctium minus, assembly GCA_954870635.1. Classification (NCBI taxonomy): domain Eukaryota; kingdom Viridiplantae; phylum Streptophyta; class Magnoliopsida; order Asterales; family Asteraceae; genus Arctium; species Arctium minus. The sequence goes on along the minus strand of OX941081.1, from coordinate 135,942,182 downwards.
CTTTGAAATACCCTAGTGATCTAGAAGACTGCTCAAGCCTAGGTGTCATTGAGGAATTGTGTCATGAGGAGGGAGTCAAACAGGTTTGTAGGATAGAAGAGGAGGATGAGGAATACCTAACCTTAGAAGACTTAGACAAGGAATATGATGATGATGATGATAAGACCTTGGAGAAAGAATCTGTCCCTTTGGATGCTGCAACATTTGAGCTGCTGGAAAGTAATGAACAAAAGTCATTTACTCCATCAATAATCTCACCACCTGACTTGGAGTTGAAACAACTCCCATCTCACTTGAAGTATGCCTTTTTAGGAGGAGAAGACAAACTGCCAGTCATTATTTCTGCCACCCTAGAATTGCATCAAGAAAAGAAGTTAGTAGATATGTTGAAGTTGCACACAAAAGCCATAGGATGGACTATTGCTGACCTTAAAGGGATTAGTCCCTCTATTTGTCAGCATAAGATCATCTTAGAAGACAAGAACTTCACTTCCATAGAGCCACAAAGAAGACTGAACCCTGTCATGAAAGAGGTAGTGAAAAAGGAAATTTTGAAATGGTTAGATGCAGGAATTATTTTCCCAATAGCCAGTAGTTCTTGGGTTAGTCCAGTCCAGTGTGTACCCAAGAAGGGAGGGATTACTGTCATTTCCAATGACAAGAATGAACTCATCCCTACTAGAAAAAACTCCGGATGGAGAATTTGCATGGACTACCGTAGGCTGAAAAAGGCTACTCAAAAGGACCATTTTCCCTTACCTTTTGTTGATCAAATGTTGGACAGGTTGGCTAGAAAAGAGTACTACTGCTTCTTGGATGGATACTCAGGATACAACCAGATAGCCATAGCACCAGAAGACCAGGAGAAGACTACTTTCACTTGTCCTTATGGCACCTTTACCTTCAGAAGGATGCCTTTTGGACTTTGCAATGCTCCTGCCACTTTTCAGAGATGCATGATGTCCATATTTTCTGACATGCTTGAAAAATCCATTGAAATATTTATGGATGATTTTTCTGTTTATGGTTCATCTTTTGATCAGTGTTTGGATAATTTGAAACAAAGTCTTAAAAGGTGTGAGGAGACCGACCTGGTCCTTAATTGGGAAAAATGTCATTTCATGGTAACAGAAGGGATTGTCCTTGGTCATTTAATTTCTAAAAGAGGAGTTGAGGTAGACAAAGCTAAACTTGAAGTAATTGAAAAACTACCTGAACCAACCACTGTTAAAGGTATCAGGAGCTTTCTTGGCCATGCTGGATTTTATAGACGGTTTATAAAAGACTTTTCAAAAATTTCAAAACCTTTATGTCTATTATTACAGCATGACCAGAAGTTTGTTTTCAATGATGAATGTAGAAATGCATTCAACACTTTAAAGAAAGTTTTGGTAACTGCACTAGTGGTTGTGGCTCCTGACTGGGACAAACCTTTTGAAATCATGTGTGATGCAAGTGATTGGGCTGTTGGTGTTGTGTTAGGTCAAAGAAAAGAGAAAAAATTTCATTCCATCCACTATGCAAGCAAAACCCTAAATGAAGCTCAAATTAATTACACAACAACTGAGAAAGAATTATTGGCTGTGGTGTTTGCATTTGAAAAATTTAGATCATATTTGATGGGAGCAAAATTCATTGTACATACCGATCATGCTGCCATTAAATATTTGATATCAAAGAAAGATGCTAAACCTAGGCTGATAAGATGGGTTTTGTTGTTGCAAGAGTTTAACCTAGAGATTATTGATAGGAAGGGGACTGAGAACCAAGTGGCTGACCATTTGTCCAGGTTAGAGAAACTTGTTGAAAGTAGGGAAGAAGGAGACATTGTAGAGACTTTTCCAGATGAAAAGATTCTTATGGTGCAAACACAACTTCCATGGTTTGCTGACATAACAAATTATTTGGCTTGTGGCATCATACCTTCTGATTATACTCATCACATGCTTAAGAAATTTCTCCATGATTGCAAATTTTACTTGTGGGATGACCCTTTTTTGTTTAAACTTGGTACAAATCAATTGTTGAGAAGGTGTATCCCAGAAACTGCAGCTGCAACAATTCTACAACATTGCCATCAATCAACTTATGGAGGACATTTCGGAGGCCAAAGAACAACAACTAAAGTTCTTCAATCAGGATTTTATTGGCCAACTCTCTTTAAAGATTCCCATAATTTTGTTCAAAGATGTAATGAATGCCAGAGAAGTGGTTCCATTTCTCAAAAAAATGAAATGCCTTTGAATGGGATCTTGGAAGTTGAGTTATTTGATGTTTGGGGAATAGATTTTATGGGACCTTTTCCTCCTTCAAACAACTGTCAATATATCTTAGTTGCTGTTGATTATGTTTCAAAATGGGTAGAAGCAATGGCATGTGTTTCTAATGATGCTAAAACTATTGTAAAGTTTTTACAAAAACAGATTTTTACAAGGTTTGGTACCCCCCGGGCACTAATTAGTGATGAGGGTACCCACTTTATAAACAATTTGTTAAGTAAAGTTCTTGAGAAATATCATGTGAAACACAAGGTTGCCACTGCATACCACCTACAAACCAATGGTTTCGCTGAGCTCTCAAACAGGGAAATAAAAGGGATTCTTGAAAAAGTTGTTAAACCAAACAGAAAAGACTGGGCTTTCAAATTAGATGATGCTTTATGGGCATACAAAACTGCTTTTAAAACACCTTTGGGTATGTCTCCATACAAGCTAGTCTTTGGAAAGGCCTGTCATCTCCCTTTGGAACTTGAACATAGAGCATATTGGGCAATAAAAGAATTGAACATGAACTTAGATGAGGCTGGCAACAAGAGAAAGTTGCAACTCTGTGAGCTAGAAGAACATAGGAACTTGTCCTATGAGAATGCCAAGTTATACAAAGAGAAAACAAAAAAATGGTATGACAATAGGATCAGGCACAGAGAGTTGAAAGCAGGCCAAAAATGTCTTTTGTTCAATTCTAGGCTGAAGTTGTTTCCAGGTAAACTTAAGTCTAGATGGTCAGGCCCATTTCTCATCCACAAAGTATATCCATATGGGGCTGTAGACTTAGTCAATCCGGAAAACAATAGTGTGTTCAAAGTCAACGGCCAGAAAGTAAAGCTATACCATGATGCTGTAGCATCTCCACAGCATGGCTCTGTGGAGATGGTCACTCTATGCTAAAAAGCTTCAACCAAAGATGGGAACTATCTTAAAGTTCCACAATCTGTGTAAATAATTTATGTTTAATTAGTATAGCAATTTTCTCTGTTAATCTAGTATAATTTGTTTGTTAGTGTGCAGCCTTAATTTAGGAAGAAAGAGGAAGCAAGAGGATGCTATTCCAGTGCTACAGCACTAAAGATTTGAGTCTTCAAAAAGAAAAAGGGAATGTCCAGCTGAAAGTTTGGGGAATATATCAGAAGTATTTTTTGGGTTTGTTTAAGAAAAGTACACTAGGCGACATCATATTTTTGGCTATTTTTAGACTTTGTGTCTAATTTATAGCAACAATGATTAGGAAGGCTCAAAAAAGATGCCTTTTTTGTACCTCTCCTTAAAAACCCAAAAGTCATTAACCAAATTACAGCTTGCATCCTTCCAATTAATCAGATAAGGACTCTATCAAATCACCTTTTTGTCTTTTCATCTCCCAAAAAAAACCCTCTTTTTGATTAACCGTTTCTTCTCTCTCACTCTCATTCCCACTCTCCTCACTCCCTGTTTCTTCCCTCTCAAGCTGAACGTATCTCGAAAACCACCATCTCCTTCCCATTTCTCTGTGATTAATCTGTAACATGGCAAGAATGAAGAGAGCAATGGTAACAAACCCTCCGAGCGCCGAACGAAGAAGAAGCCCCCGAACCAGGGAGAATGATCGAGCATCAAGCACTAATACGCCTCAATCACCCGTGGTCCTTGAGGATAACTCCATTTCTCCACAGGTTCGAGCATTTCCATTCCTCCACATTTATTCTCCACTCACCAAAGACACAGAGGTCGATAACACCTTTGTGGCCGATAAAGGAGAAAGTTCGACAAAGCCAACCTCAACAGGGGAGGATTCGGCAAGGAACCTTCTTGCTATCATTGCTCATCCTAAGTTCATTGCTATGGAAGAATCTCAGGTATTGCCTACTGTTCACAAATCCTTGGTTGATAGGTCTTTGACTTCTTGTTCAGAGGATGACTCTGACAGACCCATTGCTTCCACAAAAATTAATCTTGGGCATTTTAAAAGGTATGAGTTCGATGACTCTTTTGGACCATTGAACCCTACGGCCAATGAGGTGAACACCCCCGCTGATGTTCTCAAGGGTAAAGAGATTTTGGTCTCTGTTGAAAATCCCACTAAGGAGGTTGTGATTCTTGAGGAACCCCCTGTTGAAAAAGAAACAGAGAGAAGTGAGGACACATTAGTTGAGAATCTGGAGTTAGAGAGGGAAGAAAGAACAGAGGACCCATTTGTGGATTTCCCTCAAAATGATATTGTGTGGACTGAGGAAGAGGAACCTGTGATAGTCAAGCCAACTAAGAAAAGAAATAGATTGGGAAAGGTCTATGCAAGAAGACCATTAGGGAAGGGTCCAGAAAGAGTAAAAGGACCAAGAGAGTGATGACTGAGGGAGAACCATCTGGAACCAAACCTAGTGATACCAACTGCTATGCTGCAGCATCATTACAGCATGAGTAGTCTGTTAGAAGGAAAGAGAGAAATGAGGAACCTGCTGTGGCTCTCTTGCCAAGTCCAACCTCACCTCACAATGGGTTCAGCTCCAAGGCTGCAGCAAAAATGTGGCCTAAATTTCAAACTAAGATTGGGTTCCCTGAGAAGGGAATAGATGAGCACAGTTTAAGGGAATTCCATTTCATTAGGAAGGTAGTTGACACCCAAGGTCTCAGCAAGCTGTGTCAGGTGTATACCTCCTACAATCTTACCCTCATTAGAGAATTCTACTGTGAAATGTCTGTGACTTCAGCCTCAAAGATTCAGGTTAGAGGAACCACTGTCAACCTCACTGCCAAAAAGATCAACCAGTTCCTAGAACTCAATCCACCCAAGAAAACAGAATACTATGCACTTGTGCATAAAGCCACTGTCAATGACCTTGCTGAGGTTGTTGCAGTCTTAGGAAAGCCTAAAACCACTTGGGAAAGCCACACAAATCTCATGCTAAGGACCTTCAGAGCCTCCAACCTCACAGTTGACTCCAATGTATGGATCAACTTTGTAAGGCACACTATCTCACCAACCTCTCATGACACTTTCATCACTGTGGAAAGAATGTTGCTACTGTATTGCCTTGTGACAGGTAAAACAATAAACTTTGGAAAGATCATCATGAAAAGCATAAGGGAGTGCTCTACAAGATCAAAATCAAGGGGAAAATTTTACTTACCTGGAATGTTGACCAAGCTACTGACTGAGATGGGTGTACCTAGGTACATTGATGATCTAAATGTGAAGGAACAGAGAGAAAGACATCAGATAGACATGAAGGCAGTGCAGAGGTTGAGAGACAGAAAAGAGAAGGGTATTGGGGCAAATGAGATGGTGGGAATGATGCAGGAAATGTTAGCTCAAAACAGCAATCTGATGGACACACTCCTGCAACAAAGGACTGAGTTTTTGGAAAAGTTGGAAGATCTCAAGGTAGAGGTGCAGTCCATGGTTGATGGCAGAGAAAGAAAGGATCAAGAGGAGGAGAATGCAGAAGTGAAGAAGCTGAAAAAGTTGGTGAAAAGGCAGAAGACAGAGATAGCAGATCTGAAGGCAAAGTTGAAAGCAGAAGGAAGTGCCCACATTGGTGCTGCAACATCCAGCCTCATAGCAGCATCACTTGCAGCCCCTGTTGGCCACACACAGCCTACTCAACCTGAGTAGGACAGGTTTAAATCACACCTTGTTTTTGCTCCATGTCTATTTATTTTTAGTTTTTAGTCTGGGATTAGTCTTTTACTCTTTATAGATTTGTTTTATTTTGCATTGGATCATGTGTTGATATGATTGGTTGAATTGTATATCCATAATAATTTCATGAGTCCACATCTCATTATTAGAAGTAGTGCATGCTAGAACTATCCTAATAGTTACTTGGGACACAATTTGGACCATGTTCTACACATTTCACACTCATATGATTGGTATTCATCCTTTTCTTGAACCATAGCCACCCAATTGTCAAAGATATAAACACCTTTCTCTCCTACAATGAGGACATTGCAGAATTCTTAGTTTGGGGTGGGGGTGTCTAATATGGCACAAGAAAAAGCCATGAAAAGTGGCAATTCAACACCACAAAAGTCCCATAGGGGCTGGTGTATGTATCCAACAGAAAATGCACAAAATTTGAAAATTTTCAAGTGTTGGTACATGTGTGAGAAAAGGCATGGAGAGGAAAGAAAGAGCCAAAAGAGAGAAACCCATACACTCAAAGCCATGAAAGAGGTGTGATGAAGGATGTGTGTCCATAACAAAAAAAATATAAGGCTGGCATATGGTTCATGTTAAAACACATAGGATGAGATTGTTGGTTACTTTGGATTTATGAAAGGCTATATGATATAGACTTGGCATGCTCAAACTCATGATATACACCTAATGTATTCCAATGCAAAACTTTCACATTTAATGTCTTTTCTTTTGTTCTTTTTATTGCTTGGGGACAAGCAAAGTTTTTAGTTTGGGGTGGTGATAAGTACTCAATTTTGAGTACTTAAGCACATTTCTCATAGTCTTTTAGATAGGATTTTTCACTTTCAAATCCCACTTTGAGTCGTTTTCTACCTTGTTTTCCATATATTGTGTCTTGGAGCTGAATTTGTGTGATTTGCTTGTTCTATAAATATTGTAGGCTAATTTGGTTATCTTTTGGAAATCTATTTGGAAACAGGGCATGCTGCAGCATTGGCACAACATGGAGTTGATCGTTTTTGATGGAAGATCTTGAAGACCGAATCTGATTTTTGGCTTGAAATTAATCTTTTGTAACCTTTGGACAATTAGTTAATCTGGTTTGTAATATGTTGGTTAAGTTGGGACAAGCTTTGGTAACTCTAGTTAGGTTTAGACTAGGCTAAGTACAATTAGATTCCCTTTAATTACAACTTTGCCACTCCTCTTGTCTATAAAAGGAAGGCTTAGTTGCTCATAAAGGGACATCTCTCTACATCATCCTAGTTTATGTTTCTTCATGTTTAAGCATCTGATCGGTAGCTAGCTTGGGGATTGATCCTAAATCATCCTTTTCATCTCTTTAATTCTAAGAAGTAATCTTTAAGTTCTTCATCTTGCTCTTCATATTTTCTTTAAAGCTTTCCATCTTGTTATGCTTAGTCTAAATCCTTTACTTTCTGTTTGATTCACGAACTGGTCCTATTCCAGTCCAGTGTCCTTTGTAATTTCCAGAATTCATGCTTATGTTCTTACAATCTTCATCTTGTTCTTCATGTTCTTCATGCTAGTACATGCATGCTTGCAGCATTGAAACAACACCCACCTGCACTTTTCATTTGGTTGTATTTTCTTTCTTCATCTTGCATCTTTAGCCTTTCCTTTACTCTTTTGTTTTAGATTTTAGTAGTTAAAATTCATTGTATTTGTCTTCAAGTTTACTTTCTTGTCATTTCCATTTCCTTGTAATTTACATTCTCATCTTTACATTTTAGCAACATATATATATTTATATACTTTCAAGTTATTTATCTTTCAAGAGAAATTTACATTATGTTTATCTTTGTAATTCTTAGTAGTTATTTTTCTTTCCTTATTGTAATGAGTAGCTAATTATATTAGCTTGGGTGTGATGCAAAAGGGTAGTTATGTGGATCTAAAAGAAAGTAGGTTTTTGTGACTTTAACGAAATTTTATTATTCCAACTCAAGTTTTATCAAGATAACAAAACTCTTTGACAAAATGATCATTTTGATAGTGTAATAGTGTCATGGACCTAGAGATAGGCCATTGAATAGCACGTCAATTTAGTGACATGAGAGGTAATTTCGAAAGAGTTACTTGCAACGAGAGTTGTTACTTGTGTCATTTAAAATGATCCATTCTTGATAAGTTGTCACTTTTTCAAAGGGTTAAAATGGAATAGACTTAGAGATAAGCTATTTGGAATACATCAACTTGGGAGGTACGGGGGTTATATCGAAAGAGTAACTTTTAACAAAGAGAATTTGTTTTGCCGTATATTTTGAGAACTCCATTCCCATCATTCCCTTATCTTGAACTTTGCTCAGAGATGAGACTGTTTATGGCTAATGGAATAATGTGGTGAGAGTCCGAGAGGAACGTGTCTTGAAATCGATAATAAAACTAGTTATAGTCAGAAGCATGCTGGAACATTCAAATAGCATCATGCTATGACAGTGCTGTAGCATTGACCTGCTGGATTTTGGATTCATATACCATCAAAAATCTTATACCCTTGCTTCTCGTTTATTCTTGTTCATTTAGATCTGTGTTAATCAACCTTCCAAAATATTGCTTCAAGTTCGTCATCTGAAATCTCATCTTTCATTATACTTTTAACACACTTTTTAGTCCAATCTCTGTGGGACGATATCTGGTATCTTTACCATTTTATTACTTGCAAGGCGACATAGTACCAATTTGTATACTTGCTTTTTGGTATTATCTATCTCACCCTAAGGTACACAAAAGGGCCTGTCAATGGTTATAGCTAATGGGTGACGTCTTCTGCACATTTGGAGATAACAATTTGTTGATGGGTTTAGTAACACCCGACCTTTATTTACACTTTATATAAGACTTGATTTATTATTTATTGAGGTTAAATCTAGAATTCAATTTGAAGTATTTCAAGAATGATCTGTAGAAAGAGATTTTATCTTTCATTTGATGTATTGTTGAAATTTTTTAAATTAGTTGCTCTTTCCAAATTTGAGGGTATTACAAGTTGGTATCAGAGCATAAGTTTGAGATATTTATGTGTTCATTTTCTATACCTAGACTCAAACTAGCGTGATTATAAGTAAATGAAAATGAAAATACACGATCAGACACTTTATAATAAGAGGGTTTGAGGTCGATAGAGACACTAGCATCGGGAATCATGATGGCGGTAGCAAGGACCATCATGTATGGTACGTTCATGGTTGCACCTGTCCAGTGCTACTATGAATTTACAGTTACATGTGTGTACTTGAATCTCCTTCATGTGATGATCGATGGGGTAGAGAGAGGATTTCTCTGTAAATAATCTTTAGAAGATTTGATATTTATAGCGGTATCACTTGGGTGACGGTTAAGTATGGTGATTACGTTTAGTCGAACATTTTGGGTCCGAGTTATTGGTTGAAGTAGAACCATAGGCTTATTGATCGACATTGTTTCGAGAAGAATCTGTAAGGTTAATCGATTTAGTTGTCGATCGTTGCATTAAGATGTTTGGGCATTCGAATGTCGGTAGTGTAACCGGTGGAGTTGGTGAGCTTGGTTTTAGGACTTTGAGTCTCGACCAAATTCATGCACGAAATGTATTTCTAAAATAAATTTCATGAATTATTACATACTTTACCAATCTGATTTTAGAAAATGTTTTAGCATGCGCAAGAATATGACTCATGATTTAAAAATGCATGAACTGTCTTATCGCATGTGATTGCAAACTTCATTGTGATTTTATCTCATGTTGTTTTAGTAACTAAAGAGTAAAATTTCGAAAGAGCATAAACTTGGTTTATTGCGTGAGTTTGTATTTACTGAGAAATTTTATGATATTTTATTGATGATTTTGTCTTGTGTGATTTTATCATTGGATGTGAGAATTTTAGCATCATCAAATTGTGTGGATGTCCTGAAGTTTTATTGAGTTCTATTTTATGTCGTTTTATGGCACATGGATGAAACTTTAAAACGCGTAGGCTCGAATTAATGCATGTGTTGACTTATAGGTTTTATTGCGAATTTTATCCCATGCGAGTTTTGTGAGGGGTGTTATCACATGTCTTCTTACAACCAAAAGATAAGTTTTGGAAACTTGATATCGTGTAATTTCTTGCGTTAATACATTTCGTTGCACCCTACTTAGTACACAAAATTGATTTATACTCATGGCTAGTGAGTGCATAGTGAGAGTATGATGGTTCATATTAATGTTTTGTTTTGTGCATTTTCGTTTGTTGTTTCCATTGTTATTCGTTCATACAAATGCACTATATTGATTTGTTGTGTGTGTATGGTATTATAACCACTATTTTAGAACAAGGAACATACCGATTATTTGGCTTAGGTTGAAATCGACCTAAATTATTACACTTTTCAACCAAATCGCATGCACATACTGTTTTACTAAGTTTTGAGAAATAAACTGATGCATGCGGTCTTGTTGGGGAACTTTATTCCATGTCGTTTCATGGTTAAAATGGAGAATTTTTGGAGCTTGATATCGTGTAATTTCTTTTTCGAGGTTTCACAGAAACATTTTGTTGCACACTATATTAATGCTGGAAAATATTTTACGTACATGGCATAAATAGATACATGCTAGGACCACAACGATTCTTTTGAAAAGTTTGTTGAGCATACTTTCGTGTTTCCATTATTAGTTTGAATAATGATCAAGTAAATTTCAAGATGGTTTTAATATGTATGGCAAGTGTGGCCATGTTGCACGACTACCTACTAAGTGGTAGTAAACTTTACATGTACATACAAGTTATAAAGATTTTATGTTTAAAAAGTCTTATAAAATTGTGAATTGGCATATCTCTTAAGTTCTATACTTGAAAAACCTTGAACTCATTATAGACATGGAATTAAACCGTCGGTGAAGTGCGATGACTTAGAGAGATTTGAGAGTGGAAGTGTTGGATAGTCCAACTTGTGGTAGTGTTGTAATTTGGGCGTTTCAGTTGTCAATGCCGATGTTTTTCTAGTTAACTGAAGTATTAGACTCGTGGGATTTTCCGATAACTTTGGTAGTGAGTTTTCTGTCTCGGCAACCCTTAAGTTGGATGTTTGGACAATTATTTGCAATGAAGTTGAATGAAGCTCTTGGGATACCGTGTCAATACCCATTGTCTAATGATGGTAGGTTCGATGAGTGAGTCTTAGCAAGTGAAATACCTGTGTGGTTCGAGTCATTGTGTAATGTTAGGTGCCAACCTTGAATTTCGAGGCCAAGGGCCGTGGAAGTACTTGGAGTACTATATAGTCAAATCCTAAGAGATATTTGCATCACATGTGGTGACTTTAAGAAGTTTAGTTAATTATGTTAGCGCACAGATCTATTGGATTCAAGATCATCCAATCTGAAGATCGCAATCTGAAGCTAAAGCTGGAAAGTCGACTCTTAATATTAGTCTAAAGTCAGTTTGTAATAAAATGTCAAAGTTAGTTTTAGTATTTTATTATTATTCCTAAATATCTAAGTTATTAGATATTTTAGGATATTATTTAGAATTAGATATTATGTTAGTTAGTGTGTTGAGTAAGGAACATAACACAAAATCAGATTACAACACACACACTCACGTTTACTGTTCATCAGAGAGAAAAATACAGAGAGCTTCAAAAGAGAAATCTATCAATCTTGTAATCCGCGTTTGTTAATCAAACAGGTTGGTAAATCATATAGGTGTTTATATTGATAAGGACTTGATTATATTGTGGACCGACAGATTAGCAAGTGGGTCTTAGTGAATAAGATTTCCTTGGCTGGAAATGGCTTTGCTGATTCGACAATCGATACATGGAGGTATTATGGGAATTAGACAATCATCAAGTTTAGGAATAATCGACTCCATGTAGAGTCTATTGGTATGTCACAAGATAGAACATCAAGCCAATATTTATCATGGTTTAATTAAGAGTATTTTGGAATATTCAAGGTAGACCTTAGGTGAAACTTTATTTTATTTAGATGATTATAGCCTTTATGGTTATGTGTTAGTAGAATAGTGATAACAGATGAACTGTTTGAAAGCATTCAAATGGATTCCTTAACGATCGGGTAAAGTCACCATTGTCAAAACTGCCTTGAAATGAAAGTGAGTATGGACGGTTTTAAACGAAGCAATTTATGCAATGATCAATGTAGCGTTGAATGCAATAGTGAGATTGGTCACAGTTCAAGGGATGATTGCAATATATATATATATATATATATATATATAAGAATAAAATTATGATCGATCAGTGCCACAAAAGTTAGTAGTGGAGGTCGGGAACCATTTTCGGAAGGGTAAGAGCCTCTCAAGGTTAGGAGATAAATGAGGTTGATAAAATACCTTGTGAATCGCAGAGTCTTCGTGTTCACACTCGAGAGTAGTATATGGTAAGGAAGTTTGAAGTTGTTTATGACGATAATCGTCGTAGAGCTCGAGGTAACAATTGTGGCAATAAAATGATTGAGGTCCATTTTGTGGTCGTCTTCTTTTAAGAGACCTTCCCTAAATGGGAGACTGTCGGCTTGTGAAGTTGAGATTGATTGATAACTCCATCCTGGAATAGTATTCTCTGATGGATGATTACGAAGCTATTTGTTGGATTTGAACTCTATGGTGTATGATATTTCGAACTGCCTCTTGTGTCTCTTATGGTCTGAATGTATTGCGGGAAGGAATAGAGGTATGGTGACAATACTATAGAAGATTTCAAGTGTGTAGATTTGTCAATGGTGGGTATTAATCAGGCTTTTTTGGAACCAAGGACGTTGGTTAAGGTGATGTCTTTGACTGTTGGATCGAAGCTAGATTTCGAGGACAAAATCTCTTTTAAGGTTGGAAGGATTGTAACACCTTGATTCTTGGGGTAAGTATAATTTCAAGTTTTATAAGTAATTTAACCTTAAATTGGTCTTTTGGAAGTATTGAGAGTGTTGGTTGGGTTGGATATCGCTTTTGGAAAAAAAATTAATATTTGATCGAAAATTTCACTACTCGCGCCCATGCAGTCATTTCTCTCGCCCACGCAACCATATACTCCCGGCCGCGAGATTTGGGCAAAAAGTGGGCAGAAAGTTGCAGCTCTTTTAAATCCGTTTTTCCTCCTTTTTCTTCATTTGTTTCTTCATCAACCCTTCTCCCCTCTCTTCCAAATTGGTCCATACCCATTTACTTCACCAAATCAAAATATTCAAGTGCATTTAGAAGATTGGGAGCTAGATATTCAAGCCTTGTGGGTGGAAGCTCAACATCTTCATATTCTTCATCATCTCCTAACCATTGTTGACCATATTTTGGGTTTTCTTAAAAACCCATTTGTAAGTTATCCCAACCATTTCTAAACTTTTATTCATGTAAAAAAGTTTCCATTTAGTATCCTAGAACATCTCTTTTGGTGTATTTTACACATCCATGTATTTTGACCAATTTAGGGCTTTTTGGGAGATTTGGGGGTTTTTATCCTTTTTGCTAGTAAATGTTTTGATATTTTAGAACGTGTTATAAAAGGGTGTTTTATGTTCAAAAATGTTATTTTAGAACTTTAATCTTATGATTCAAGTACATTTGATTTTGTTCATCTTAGGAAGAGTTTTATGTAAAATTGTCACATTTTAGAAGAAAAGTTACTAGTACTTGGGGAATGTAATGTTTTGAGGATCTTGGTAGATTGAGAGTTTACATTAATATTTGGTATCTTCTAGCTTGCTTGGTGGTATTGAAGAGTTATCTTAGAAAGATTTTGCTTGGAGATCTCAAATCCTAATATTTGAGAAGCTAGAGCTTGGTTTGGAATCTATGTTTAACTTAACCTAGCAAGGTGAGTTCAAGTTGTTTTGTGAAAACTATGTACATGCCAAAATGCATATTCTGAAATTTGAAGTAATAATATATTTACTTGATAAATATCAAATGTGTTGAGGATTTAACGGGATTTTCGTATTCAGTAAATTTGGATTGATAAACCTTGTGAAATCTCATATTTGGGTTTTTTAAAATTTGATAAGTAAAATCTCAAGAATGTGTTTTTTTGGTGATTTATTGTACAAATGGGGTCTATTTGATGATTTATGCATTTTTGGTGTATTTGGTTTTATAAATGTTTGGAAAATGCACGTTATCGTGTTATGAGGCATTTAGGAAATATAAGAGTATAACTTCATTTGGAAAATTGTTTGTCTCAACCAATGACGAGTTTTTGAGTTAATCATATCCTTGATATATGTGTTTGCATAAAACCCGGTTAAATACGTTTTATTGTTTGAGGACCCTTATTTGATGGTCAATTGATTTTTGAGTTTTTTGGCTCAGTCTCTACTTAAAAGAATCTTGGGGACATTAGTCTGGTTTATTTTGCTCTATCCTGGACTTTTGATGTTGTATGCTTTTGAGGCATATTTATAGTTAATTATATATTTTGAGAGTGTTAGACATTCTTTTGGAACTAATGCATTTGAGGCATGTTTATTTGTAAATTGCATGTTTGAGGATGTTGGACATCCTTTTGAAGTCATGTAATTTTAGGTTGTGTTGCATTGGATCCATAGGCACGTTATTCAGTCTTCATTTGATGGTTGAATGGGTATTGCGGGGTTGGACTCCGGGACCCATGTTTTGTGATCTTAACATTTCAAGTAGGCACTAGGAAGATTGTGTCTGTTGGTGCTACCTTGGAGGTAGGCACTAGGACCTTCGCCGCTTGAAGGAAATTCCTTGGAGGTAGTCCTTAAGTATGTCGGGCCTTAAGGTGGAATTTGTGAGATTAGACACTAAGGTCAACCGACTCTTGAGGTGAAACTTGTTAAGGAGTCGTAGAAACATTTGGACGTCTTGTCGCGAAGTGTTATACGACTAACATTGTAGGAGTGACATACTTATGTGTTCCCTTCATTCTCAACGGAATCAAATATTATTTTTCAGATATTGTAATCTCGATGCTTCAATATTATTTGGGTTTTGGCGAGTAACCACATTCTATGACTTTAACTTATTAGATCCCCTCCATATATCAAGGTATTGAATAAAGGAATTATTCCCATGTTTTGGAAATTGGATTTTAATCCTATTGTATTTGTGTGAGTATTGGGTTCGGTTCCGTGATTATGGAGTGTCTCTATTCAAGTATTTTATCACAAAAATGGGGTTTTGAGAAAGATATCATTTTCTATTCTAATTGCTTTCCATATTGAGAATTGTGATTTAAATAATATTATTTCCGCTTTTTCGTCTTATATAAATATTGAAAACTTTTGAACTCACTAAGCGTCAAACCCTAACCCTTTTTATTTGTCGGCATGTACATCAGGTCATTGACTAGTGACACTGTGAAGAGTTAAGTGTTAGTTAGACGCACAAGATGGTTATAGCTAATGGGTGATGTCTTCCGCACATTTGGAGATAGCAATTGTTGATGGGTTTAGTAACACCCGACCTTTATTTAGTATTTATATAAAACTTGATTTATTATTTGTTGTGGTTAAATCTACAATTCCATTTGAGGTATTTTAAGTATGATATGTAGAAATAGATTTTATCCTTCCTTTGATGTATTATTGAAAAATTTTAAATTAACTGCTCTTTCCAAATTTGAGGGTGTTACAAAAACTAAATTCAAGGTTTGATTGTAACACCCATAAATTTGGTAAGAGCAACTAAATTAAAATTTCGATATAAAGTCAACATAAAGAACAAAGCTTCATCCTACAAATAGAAATCCGAAATACCTCAAGAAAAATTCTATAACTAACCTCAACAAATATAAACTCCAATAATACACGAGTACAAAACCGAAGTCGGGTGTTACTTAACCCCAAACACGAGTTGCTCTTCCCAAAACAAAGGCGGAAGACTTCAACAAACTAATTACTCTCCGAGCACGCAACTAGCACTCCTCTCTTCACAGAGTCACTAGAATTATTCCCAACAAATCCTGTTGCACATGCCGACAAATAAAAAGGTTAGGCTAACGCCTAGTGAGTTCAAGAGTTTTCAGCATAATAACTATATTGTTAAAAAGAAAGAATGCAATTTAAATCATAACCTTTCAATTTGATCGGTCTCAAATATGAAAACGACTCGTTTTCCAATAATATGCATTTTAGGCAAAGAAACACCAATATAAATGTTCTTTCGTAAATTAAATTCAGCCCAAAAACTCACTCAAACGTGAAATAGAAATTAAACTTTCAATTTATGAAATACGGTTAAAACTTTATATCCCGAAACACCCAAAAACACGGGTGTGGCATAATACTCAACCCATAAATCATAGATAAGATCCATATATACAAAACGTCACCGAAAACTTGGATAATAAAATTCAATACCCAAAACAACACCTTTCGGTGACGGGGGAGACCCGAATTCTATCGAATGTGGCAGGCACACAAAGTTAGGCCACTTATCAATGTTATATGAGCGTCACTTAGGGATAAAACACTCTGTTATCCCAGATTAATCTAGTTGGTAAATAATCAATCAAGTAAACAAGCAACACAATAATAATCAAGAGATATATAAATCAGAGTAACATACCAATCCCTTGAATAAACAATGAAACCCTTGAGTGTTCTTGATACCCTTGAATACAGAGAATAATATGGTTACCTTTCTCTCTAAACAATAATTATGAAATTATGAAAGGTTCTAACCTAAAACTAAACTAAACATAACTTTAAATACCTAAGCCATATGGGCTTTAACCTTAACGGGCTTTCTAATAGGCTTTAGGCCCATTTACAAATAACTATTAACATATTACAGTTTAAACCCTCTAATTAACTTTAGCACAATTGCAGTTTAAACCCTGAACTTTAACTTTAATCTTGAATACAATTATTTGATCCAACAATCTCCCCTTTGGATTCAAGATTAAAAAAAATTGCAATTGTCTTCGGGTCTTCACTTTTCTCCACTTGTCTTCAGATATGTCGTTGATAGCTTCAAAACTTCAGCAGTCTTCAGATTATATTCTCCTTCTTTGATAATTCTCCCTTTTTGTATCTTCTACCCCTTTTTGATGAGTGGTGAGAATCATCATCATCAAAACTTTGCAAAACAATCTCCCCCTTTTCAAGACAATCTCCCCTATTTTGTATGATCACGTAAGCACAGTCTTCATCATGTAATGAGCCCTGTATGGAAATAAGAGCAGTCTTCCCAGATGGAAAGAGTGATTATTTCAATCTTTTCAGATTAAAATAGAAAGTAGTAACCATTCGAATCTTTTCAAATTCAAACAGTTAATAGGTGTAACCCTGAATCAACACATGACGCAGTTAGAATGCCTGTCAATGACACAAAGTCACTGAGTAACACAAAGTTACTATATAAGGAGCTGGTTTGATGTTGGCTCCCCAGGTCTTCCATTCAATCATCGAATAACACATGGTTATCTATGAACGTTCTGACAGAAAACAAATTTTTGTGTGCTCGTGCATGTGTATGAAAAAATTAAGCATAGATGATTGCTTTTTAATATATGCTCAAAATATGTAAACTTGTTGAGACAGCAACAAATTATACAAAGACTCATTGTGCATGAGAAAGGGTTCGAAGGTGGGGCAACTTTCCTTCTTTTTCAATATTAGTATCTTCCAAATGAAGAACCAATAGCATATGTGTTGCGTCCCCAGAAAATGTGAAACATTCTCTTTTTGAGAAAAGAATGAGTAGCTGGTGGGGTTGTATGCAAGAGATGGCATGGGCTAGTTGCCTTTTTCAATGATGGTCACCAATGAATGTGAACCAATCAGATTATGTTGCTGCCCGGCTCAGAAAGTGGTTTGGTACAGAGTCTAGTATTCTTTTACTCTGTTCACTCACCCTCTTTCTTTTAATGCTCACGTCTAACCAATCTCTCTTTTTCATTTTACCTCTTCACACACCATCACTCAATTCTTTTGACCCCTCTCCCCTCAATCACTCAGGGAATACTTCCTGGGTAGGAAACACTGGTTATCGTGAATCCATGGAAGTTTTGTTAAGTTCTCACACTGAATCCCATGTATGATCCTAAAAGAACATGTTGTTCAACAGGCTATTGTACATGTAAGCACAAATACCACTTGTTACATGAAGGATATAATATTCGGAGATGTCAAAATAGAAGATGTTTGACGATGCAATTCTCCCCCTCAAACTAAAAGAGTTTGACAATTAAGCTCATATCATTTTATCATGAAGAATAAGATTTTGGAGAATCAAAAACGAATGTTGTTTATATGAACAATATATAAACATATTTTCAATGAAAGCACATGAAATGACGTTTGATTCAATCAACAGTGAATACAAAGAACGTGAGTATTACCATAGAAAGATTTAAGTTTTGATACATGGTAATAACAAAATCAAATAGAATGTTCTGAACCGTTATGTGTATGAATACTTGACAAAGTATATTGACAAGATAAAACGCAAGTATTTATCTTTAAGAACACACGGTCAGATAAGCATTTTAGTATCCAAAAATCTGTTAATATCACAGATATTCTCCCCCTTAACTGAAGATTTTTTTTAACATAAAGCAAAAAATAAAGCACTGAAGTGCGGGTTCTAATCAGAAGAGATTAGAAGCCATAGTCCGTTGAGGTACGGGTTCTACGTTGATTTACTTAGAAGCCTTCTTTTTGACGACGAAGTCCGGGTTTTGAACTGTTTTGTTCAAAAGCCATCGTTCTTTCTCCCCCTTAAACTTTGGGTGCCTGCAACATAGATTTAGCTTTTGGTACCCACTGGTATTTGGGTCCTAATGGGTTAGTTGCAGTTCTAGTAGGAGATATGAAATAAGAACCATACCAGTTATTCACATAATCTTTTCTTACAAAATCATTTGAGCCACAGTAGGAACAACTGATTTTCTTTTGTGCTAACCTGATCAGTTGATTGATAGAGTAAACCAGATCAGGTTTGCCAAAAGTTTTACCTTTTGTAGAATAGTTCCATTTAGCATTTGATGTATACACAAATGATTCTTCTTTCTTCTTTTCCTCCGATGATCCTTTAACTCTACAGATACAGTTTCCTCTTTCTTTCTCATCATCCCTTCTCCAAAAGCTTTTCTTTTGAGACTTAGTCTTCTTGAAGTTACCTGAACCATCAATATTTTTGTCATAGAAAAGGTTAGAAGGACGAATCTGATTAGTAGATTTAGAAGTAAGACAATCATCTAAATCATAGAAAGGATTATAGAAAACATTTGAAAAATGTGAACTTGAAGTTGTTTTTAATGAACTATCTGAATCAGCTAGATCATCGCTTGGTGATTGAGCTATTGATTCTGGCGTCTTGTGCTCAGTCAGCTTCACCTTGAATACGATCTCTTCAAGTTCCTTTATCTTTGAAGACAAGATGTTTCTTTCCTTTTCAATCAGATCAAACTTCTTATGCAACTCAGATTTTGCGTTCTTCTCCTTCATGATGTTTGTTGACAATTCAGATAGATTTCTTGTCAGCTTAGCTATCTCGGTCTCAAATATTTTCTTTTCTTCAGAAAAGTCTATATTTGTATCCTTCAGCTTAGCTTTCTTCTTCTCATTCTCAGCCTTTTCTCTCTCTAGAATGATAACATTCTCAAAGTCTGAAACTTGTTGAGAAAGTTTAACACATCTAAGCTCTAATGATTTCTTTTCTTCAAAGGCTTTTCTGGAGAAGTCAGAGAATTTCTTGGCAAATTCTTTTCTTTCTTTCTTAATTTTCAACATCTCATCTTGAGCTATTATATTGTCTCTGTCTTGGGTTGCCTTTTCTTTCAACTTTTCAATCTCAACCTCAAGACTGAGAACTTTATCTTTAAACTTATCTCTGTCCGCACAGAGTTGAGAATTTATCCGTCTTAGTCCTGTACTAGTATCCTTTGCAACACTTGTACTCCTTCTAAGCTCCTCAATCTCTCTTTGCATTGCATCCTTCTTAGACCATGTAGAGCTTGACTCAGATCTTTTCAACTTTACTTGAAGATCGAAGATCTCTTTTTCTTTAGACTCAATTATTCCTGCAAAGTCAATTAAAGAATCAGAATCTTTTGAATTTTCTTTTAAAGCATTGATCTGAATAAGAAGAGATGAGTTCTGAATCTGTAAAGCCTTGTTCTCAGCTTTGAGCATTTTGTCCTCTTTGTCATACTCATCAATCATGCGAGATGATGTTGATAACCGTCCAGCAAGTTGTTTAGCCTTTGCTTTTACTTCAGAATGTGTCATCGTTTCAAAATCAAGACTGTAACCTTCAGACATCATTAGCTGATTCGACATCCTAGCTGTATGGTTAGTAATCAAACTTTTCTGTACCAAGATAACCAACTAGATGAGATCGTTAGAATCAAGAATAAAGATAAAAACTACACTCAAAAATTTTAATTTTTTTTTCCGGGTCATGAAACTATTGGTCGACCGGATGAATAGTGAATCGATGAATAGTAAAATCGATGAATAGTGAATCGATGAATAGTGAATCGATGAATAGTAAAATCGCAAAACACAGATTTAATCTTAAAAACTTGATTCTTTAGGCTCTGATACCAATTGTTATCCCAGATTAATCTAGTTGGTAAATAATCAATCAAGTAAACAAGCAACACAATAATAATCAAGAGATATATAAATCAGAGTAACATACCAATCCCTTGAATAAACAATTAAACCCTTGAGTGTTCTTGATACCCTTGAATACAGAGAATAATATGGTTACGTTTCTCTCTAAACAATAACCTAAAACTAAACTAAACATAACTTTAAATACCTAAGCCATATGGGCATTAACCTTAACGGGTTTTCTAATAGGCTTTAGGCCCATTTACAAATAACTATTAACATATTACAGTTTAAACCCTCTAATTAACTTTAGCACAATTGCAGTTTAAACCCTGAACTTTAAGTTTAATCTTGAATACAATTATTTGATCCAACACACTCGTTAACATCAACCTTTCCGGGTCTATAGCTAACAAACCAACAAGCTCAACAACTCCATGTCTATTGCTTGGATAATCGTCAAGTTCAACCCCTTTAGGTCTATACCTTGGAAATCTTCGTGCACTCATCAAGTTCAACCCCTCTGGGTCTATACCTTGGAATCCCAAAGCATCCTAATTAAGCTCGTTCACAAGAAAGTTGCAATTATTGGTCAGAAGACCCCATGCCTATTTCAATTTACAATACGGGGATATTTATCCCACTCCAACTGACTCTTATGCCTATGGATCCATTGCATTACAGCCTAAAACATTACATGACTCCAAATGAATGAATTAGCGCATCCAAAACATGTAACTCTCAAATAAGATGCAACTAAGTACACCATACGACTAAGGCTCCTTAACGAGCTACCAAAACTGAACAACTGTTCCAAAGACTCATTTGAGTGTAAACCAAGCCTAAAAGGCATAATGAACGATTGGCTAAAATACTTGAGCCAATAGGGTTACAAAACCAAAATACGCCTTTTCCCAAAAATCTTTGTCTTCAAATCACAATTGGCCTTCGACCTAAAACTAAAAGGTTTACCATTTCTAGAATGTTCCAAAAGTAGAGAATAACCAAAATCAAAGGACCCACAAATTCGTTCCTTCAAAAACGTCCCATTACATAAATGATGCATATTTCCAACAAACACTAAGAGTGTAATTTGACCCAAATAATCTTCCTTTATGGATAAATTATTAAAACACCTTCATTCATGAGTTAATTATCAAAATACCCAAAAATACCAAATGTGGGTGTTTTACAAAGTTTAATAAGCTAAACACTTCAAATAATCAAAAGTTACCAAACAACCCAACAGTTGAAAATTTCATGTAAAACGCATAAATACTTTAAAATGGACATTTTGGCATGTACAACGTTTTCACAAATCAACTTGAACTCACCTTGCTAGATTTAGGCTAAATCTAGATTTTACTCCAATTTGAGCTTCCTTGAAGAAATCTGAATCTTCAAGCCAAATCTTCCAAAACCTAGATCCATAAGTTTTCAACCATCAATATTCACCTCCAACCGTTTAGAATAGTTCCCCAAACATTTTACATGAAGTTTACAACCTATACTAAAACCCTAATTTCCCATAGATGAAGAAAAGAGAATATTACCTTGATCCCAACATGCATCTACCAATAATAAACTTCCAAGGCCCCAAATATGAACCTCAACCTTCAAGTCTTCAAAAAGGGTAAAAAGGGGTTTGGGAGAGGTTTTGATGAAGCCCTAGAAGATGAGGATGAGATGGTGAGCTCCAAACCTTCGTATCAAATTCCTAGCTTGGTGAGGAAGATCCTCCATAAAATCCAAGGTTTTGAGGTTTCAAAAGCAAGAAAACCCTAATTGCACCTAAAGGTTCGTTTAAGAGAGAAGGAGAAGGAATACGTGAAGAATAAATGAAAGAGGGCTGAAAATTCAGGATTTAAACAAGTCTGGGGCCGACCGCGACTGTGCCCGACGACAATGCCCATGGCACAATCGCATGGCACTATCATTGGGATCGAGCCACCCGCGGTACAAAACCCGCGACATTGCCCCGCGAAAGTGACATCTTGTCACAATCGCGGGCATTATCGCCCGACTCCCACAACTCTCGGTACAAGGGCCGCGATTGTGCCCCGCGAGAGTGACATCTGTCACAATTGCGGGTATAGTCGCCCAGGGTATATCAGGCGTCAAAAATTCAAACTTTTTAACCCGAAGCGTTTCCGATACGAAGGCCCATTTCCCTAAACCAATTCTAACTGAGGTTATGGTTATAGGTAAGCAAGAGAAGTACAAGCAAATGATTTATTGAAATTACGAGCGTTACATTGTTCAAATGATTAAAACTTGTTTGATATGATTTAATATCTCTGGTTTAGATTTAACATGTCTATTTAAAATATGTGATAAATTTAAAAGAGAAAGTAAACTACAAATTTGGTTTCTTTGTTTTGTTGAAAATAACATTTTCGTTCTTTTAGTTTCAAAATTACAAGATGACCATCATGGTTTGCAAAATCGTCCAGATTTGATCCCTTTCACTAACAATCATTATAAAATTATGTTAAATGAGTGGCATTTTCTTCATTTTATAGATTTCTTTTATCTTTTACACCATCAAAATTAATTTTATGATTTGGGTCTCTATGGTTTTTGATTGGGTAAAAGACCAAATTTTTTTGGAAAACATGATGAAAATGTCTATTATTTAACGGAATTTTTTAATGACTATTAAAGGGATGGACCATGTTAGAGCATAAATTATTGTCTTCAAAATCATCTAGATTAAAATTCAAAAGCCCAAGTCAAAGCCTTCAAGAATGCAAAGTCAAAGTCATCAAGTGAAAAGTCAAAGTCATCAAGTGAAAAGTCAAAGTCAACTAAGTCAAGCCTTGTTAGTTTAGTGTGTTTGTTTCCTTGTTTGTCCTTGGTATAAATAGTTGTCTTCTTTGTAATATAGGGAGTAGAGCTTAATTGTGTGCGTATTGTAGATTCATAATGCATATCTAGAAAGAGAAAATAGAGCGAGAGAGTGTTGTAATCTGATGAATTCAAGATCAGTGACTTATGAGATTTGTGATTGAATTGTGTTAATATTGATACTTGCACATAAAACTGGGAATACCAATTGGTATCAGAGCAGACGAAAATCAGAAAATGATTCAAGATTTGAAGATTTGATCACTTTTTGAAGAACTCGCAAATCGCATCTGTCCAGAATTGATTTTGTGATTTTGCAGTGTTTTGTATTGGAGTTTGATAGATTTGGATTCGTATTTTGGTCTAGAACAATCTTTGTTTGTATTCATTAATCCAATTCACAACAGATTGTGTGAATCCTGGATTTTTGGTTGATTTTGGTTCGAGTTGTAAACGCACTGTATCTAGGTTGATTCATGTAATTTTGTTGTTGATTGTTGAAATCATGTATTAGGAAAGTGTTCAGATACACATCGAGAACAAATTTGTAGATTTTTGTGGATTAATTAGAAGTTTTGAAGGATTTGATGTTGAAAATTTGATCTCAAGTTCGAAGTTCTTGAAGAACTCGCAAGATCTAAAAAATTCGCAAGGTTCGTCTTCAAGAACTCGCAGAGCATCTGATTTGTTTTTGTTGAAAAAGTTTCAAGTATAGAACTCGCAGAAGGTGTGTGCGAAAAGTCCAGAATTCGCAGATAGTTATCTATGGAAAGTCCAAAATTCGCACGTTGAAGGGTGCGAAAAGCTACTGTTCAGCTTCTTTGATCAATAGTACAAAAAAAGTCTTTAGTGACGGTTAAAAATCGTTACCATAGGTATTCATTAACGGTTTTCATGGACATAAAATTCGTCACCTTATCTGCCGTCACTTTGTGTACACTTTTGGTTACGTTTAAAAAATGTTACCAAATCACATAAAAAACCGTTGCCATAAGCTAAAACCGTCACCTTAGGTGTATAAAAAAACCAATTTATTTCCTAAAACCGTCACCTTAGCATGACATACGGCAATGTTTATTTGTTAAAACCATCACCGTAGCATGACATACGAAGACTTTATTTTTCAAAAACCGTCACCATAGCATGACATATAGTGCCTTTATTTTTCAAAAATCGTCACCTTAGGATGACATACGGTGACATTTATTATTCAAAATCATCACCGTAGCATGATATACGGTGACGTTTATTATTCAAAATCGTCAACATAGCATGACATACAATGATGTTTATTTTTCAAAACCGTTGTCGCAGCATGACATACAATTACGTTTATTTTTCAAAATAGTCACCGTATCATTACATTCGGTTACGTTTATTTGTCAAAATCATCACCATAGCATAATATACAACGACGTTAATTTGTTAAAACTGTCACCACAACATGACATATGGTGACGTTAATTTTTCAAAACCGTCACCATAACATGCATACGGTGACGTTTATTTGTCGAAATCGTCACCGTAACATGACATTCGGTGACGTATATTTGTCAAAACCGTCACGAAAACATGACATACGGTGACATTTATGTTTCAAAATGTCACGGTAGAATGACATACGATGACGTTTAAATATTAAAACTGTCACCGTAGCATGATACAAAGTGACATTTATAGATTCAAAACCATCATCTTAGCATCACATATAATGACATTTATTTTCCAAAACCGTCACTGTAATATTACATATGGTGATATTTATTCAAAACCATCATCATAGAATGACATACAATAACATTAATTTTTTAAAATCGTCACTGAATAATAGCTTATGATGACGCTTTCTTTTAAAATCGTCACAATAACATGTCATACAATCACATTTATTTTGAAAGTCGTCGTATTAGCTAAACAAATGGTGACGTTTATTTTCTCAAAACTGTCATCATAACTTGACATACTGTGACGTTAAATTATCAAATTAAACCGTTGCCATAAAGCATAAACAATCTTTTGGTGACGGCTTTTATCATTTGCCGATAAAATGAAAATGAATTCAAAAACTCAAAATATGAACCAAATGATTAATGAACGATAGGGTAATAATTGCATTATAAGAATGATGTATGAGAACACTAATTAGAGAAGTACTATATATCTTAAATAAGTATTTTTCTTATCTAAGTTATACTCCCATGCTTCCATCTCTTCACCATCCCGTTAATAATTGCATAATTGTTATTTTTATTTATAACCTTTTGCTTTTAGCCCTTATGATTAAAAGTTGTTTGTGGTACCTACAAATAGATAGGGAAACAACCGATGAATACAACAAATCACAAGAGAGTGACGAAATTTTTACATATGATTAAAGAAAACATAATATGAAACAAGTTCAGACTTCTAAACATTAAAGCCAAAACTTTAGGGAAGAACAATGACTTGCCCATAACAAGAAACCCAATAAATTGGTTTAAAAGTCAATCACCCAAAATTTGGCGATCGACAAGTTACAGTAAATGTATATGTAGATAAAGAGAGAGAAAGATGAGAGAGCATAATCTCATAATATAACATACAAATTTCACAAAACTGCATAAATAAAACACCACTATAAACACAAAAATATATCCATATAATATATAACATTCAAAATTTAATATATAGACCATACATATATGTAAGATGTAAACTAACTAAAAGTCAAAAGTCAAAATCGAGTATACAGGCACAAATCGTGCGAAATTCATAAATAGATAACTCAAGATATCAGGAACTTGGACATGATAAAGGTGGTGGAATCTACGACTTGGAAAATAATCAAAAAAATAAATAATTGGTTTGGTCAAGTCAACATCCGTCCAAAGAAGCCTCGATCGGTCTTTATCAAGCTGATCACAGACTGATTAAGGACCAACAGTCAGAATTGGAATGGTCCAAGCTTTAACATATCATGTCCAATCAAGTGTAATTTGATCTGATATTTTCTACTTAAAAATATTACCACTCTTGAATTATTTCACTTATTATGTACCAAAATAACGTACCAACGAGACCACGTTGAATAAGCATATACTACTGCCGCTAATTCATGCCTCCAAATGTAAACTTATAACACAACAAATGGACTAATGTATTCATCTAGATGCCAACTTTGCAACCAATAAAAAAAATAGAGTTGATAAAAATGTGTTTCTTTCAAATATGCCTTCAAATAAAACAATGTCAAAATACTTGAATTCATCGTCATTGAGCAAAATATCGAGTATGTGATTATAGAAATTAAACACTATAAAGAAAATGAGATTTGGTACATGTAAATATGTTCAAGTGGAAGTTTTTTGGTTTAATGTCATATTACCTTCAATGAGGCGATTTGCATGAAATGGATAATGGTGTGTAGCATTTTCCCAGGCTGAACGGATAACTGCACAGATGGGTCATCGTTCGATCAATAGACATCAATAAGAAGAACGAAGTTGATTAAACATAAAACATGAGTTCAAGCATGGAGTTGATTAAGTCGTCAATGTCATTATCACATACATATTAGATTTCTACAAGCAAAGACTTATGGCCAACATAAAAATATGTTTAGAATGGTCTATCAACATTGCAGAATTTATGTTCCTATTCTATAGAACCAACTTTTGATGCATATAAAAAACATGTAAACTTACTAACTAGCTCATCCAAATTAGTGCTCATACAGACTTTGAAATATGAGAGTTCATATTTCAGAATGTGAAAATCTGCAGGTCTGTGATTCTGTTTTTGGTAAAATAATCAGAGTCATGTATAGATTCTCAATGACAACTATCGAAGTGTGAATTAGATTAATAGATTCAGAATGATTAAATATGTGATGCTTGTTGCTGTAATCAATGAGTTTATCCAGATGTGTGCATATTTCGAATGTAAATCAGTTGTGATCTGCTATTTGTTGTGAAAATCTAGTATGTGCATGAGTGTTGAAAGTGTTTTCTGTTGCTACTGTAGATTCATTGTTGAAAGAATTTCAAGATGAATCTGACTTGTCCATCGAAAAAATGCAGCAGAAGACCATTTAATATGTGCAAAATTATGAAACATATTTCGAAAAGTGCAGCAAAATTCAATTCTATGTTGTCAAAGGCTATCCAGAATTTAATTAGAAGTTACCTTTAAGTGATCCTATTTTTTGGCAGCATATGTAGAATTTGAACAATTTCATATCTGTGCATATCAAAATAGCAGCAGCAGATTCGAACTGATTTCAGTTTATTGCTACTCATTCGAAAATTTATAGTCCATCAACATATGCAGATTCAAATCTGCAAAACAGAAGATCTGCAGTTGCTGCTGATTTGTACCAAAACAGAAACATTGAACACATAATATTATAAGGAGCTACTTTCTAGATATATAAATCAAATTAAATAATTAGTACCTAAGAATTTAACTGAATTCCCATGAATAAAACTTCATAAGTTTTATGCAAGCTCGTCCTATTATTAATAGGTTAAAATCAATTATTAATAGGTTAAAATCCTCATTGACATTTAACTTGGGGATGTTTAGATATTAAGAATAATGACACAATATTAGGCCCAACTGAAATTATGTTAGAATGTTATATTGACTTTATACAATTTTCAACTGAGTAGGAATTCGTGTAACTATTGTTTCATTAATAATTGAAGATTTAGGGAAAATTATTATGTTTACTGTGTATTAGTCATTAAGGGTACTTTAGCCTCTATTCCACCTTCTATAAAACGATTCAAACAATTAAAGCGTAAGTGGTATGAATCAGAGTTTAGTGAATTTTAAATGCAAAATTGATCTGAACAATATATTCATTGTTATTGATCTGAACAATATATGCATTGTTACGTTGCTTAAAAGAGAATTGATCCTCGGTGCATCTCATCCTAATGTTCGTCCATTTCTCATCCAACGGACTTCTCACCAAATTTCGCACTTCTCACCGGAACCCAACCCTACATATATATATAGGGTCAGGTTCACGTGAGACCAAGCTGTTTTCGTGAGACCGCGTGAGACCAAGCCTTAAAACATGAAACTTCACACCGAAACACTGTGAAGCTATGAAAAGTTCGATTTTTTTACATTCACAGTTTTTTGGTGTGAAGTTTCATACTTTAAAGTTTGGTCTCACCGGTCTCACGGAAACTGTTTGGTCTCACGCGAACTTAAGTCTATATATATATATATATATATATATATATCTGTTTCTTAGCAGCTTAATAAGCTTAATAAGACTCACAGCTTATTCGGTTAGCTACACTTGATTGTTTGGTAGTGACTTAATTATATAGAAAGTGACTTATTCAATAAGCTTATAAAGGGAAGCTTTATGCAAAAAGCCAAGCTTTTTCCAAACTTGCCCCTCCCAATTAAAAATCACGCTCCTTTCATCTATAAAAAACTCTCTCATACAAATACCTTCCTAATCTATACAGACAAGCATACAGCTTTAACCTTACAGGACTTAATGGAAAATCAACAGAATATCTCTTTGTTCACCCTTACTTACAGTATATAATTTGATATTGTTGTCATCAACTCCACAACCCCCAAAAAGATGGAAAATAAAAGTACAACCTACTTACCAACCCTCTTTCTATTTAATCTCAAGCAACACTTAATGCAATAAACATTCTACACGATCAAACCACGAGTTATAGCTACGCTTTGCACAGGGTAATACAAACAAAAACATTTGATAAACCTCTAAAAATTGGGTAGCAAAATTCTTTTCATTTAACTTTGTAAGCTTTAAATTGTATAAAAATCTTCCAAGATCATACATCCACACTAATCCAGCATATATCCCAATTCAAACTCATGCTACCCACATCCTTTGAAAAAACAACAACTTAATTGAAAAGTTATACAGCAAGACTGAAATAATGCAAACATACTACAAAATAATCAACACAGATACACACTAACGGATATACGTATATACGTATGAATAGAAAAAAGATACAATCATATTCTAGAGGAGAAATACTTACAAACAACGATCTGCGAGTTCAACTGTCGCCATAGCCACCCACACAACTTGATTGAAGTCAACCAAAACTCCATACAACCTGAAAGAAAATAATAATAGTTATAACAAGTTGAATGTATTTAATGTGAATTTGTTAGAATATAATTTTTTTTTGAACATCAATCTCACCTTTATTACCAAAAAAGATTAACAGGTACCAATACAAAGAAAAGGCTCAAAGCATAAAGCCCCAACCCACAGTTGCCCAACAGACTCCACACACTTTGCTACTAAATCACAGAGAATTGTGCTTGAGCAAGCAATCACAAAAGCTAAGCAGATTACAAAAGGAAAGTTTGCGAGAAACAAACTTAAGGACACCCAACAATTCTCGACAGCCTCAACTTTGACGTTTTATACAATTATCAGCCTCATCCCGATCTCCCTTCTGCAGGTCTGCCTCTACGCGACCTTTCTAGCCTTGTCACTAAGTTTCACTTCAACCCACTGCAATATAGAAGACGCTTGCGATTAAACTGTCGAACCGACTACCCACCCGCGCAATCCACGAGCTCTGTACCTGGGTATCTGTGTCTGGGAACCAACGAGTACCCGAGGCTTTTTAGACCCGCCAACCGTCGCATAACAGATCTGCATCAGTGAAGTGAACCAGTGACCCGAACCCATTCCACCATCAGTCCTGCACCAGATCCACCTAAACAGCCCCTTAATAATTATGGACTGC
Organism: Arctium minus; assembly: GCA_954870635.1. Lineage (NCBI taxonomy): Eukaryota > Viridiplantae > Streptophyta > Magnoliopsida > Asterales > Asteraceae > Arctium > Arctium minus. Next base: position 135,912,158 of record OX941081.1, on the reverse strand, counting down.
TACCGCCCCGAACCGAACCCCCCTTGTGGCGTCCACAGTCCCGCACCACGCTTCGCTGCACCTGATCCACAACAGCCCATCTCGAATCTCTTCTGCGACCATTGATAACATATATGTATTCCTCATTGACCTGCAGATTATATTCGGCGTGCACCCCACAGAACACTTCATCCTGCAGCGATCCATTCCATCTCTTCTCATGCTTCCACACTAGCCTTCCAATCACAACCTAGGATTAGATAACCATGTCACCCAATCACAAGCTAGGTGACTAGCCCTCTTTGTTATAATATAATGATCAAACAAAAATTTAATGCTCTGTGCTACAAGAGAATTAATATGCTTCCAGATAATGAATCGAAATCAACCAATACTTTTTTTGAGGAAAAAGTCAACCACTGCTTTATTTGGCTCAAACCCAGTAACAACTTCATACTATTTTTCTTCAGAGGAAATCAAATCAAGATGGCATACACAGGTCTCCAGATGTTCATGGCCACCTTGAAGCAGCTCGTCCATGTCAATCATGATCCAATCATCAACAATGATCCATCAATTTTATCTCAAAGACCTCAATTCCAACTGCTTTATCAAGAGCTTGTCTCCATCCTACAAACCTTTTCAAATATCCATCAACATCATCATCACCTACATGAGCTCCAAATATTTCAAAATCTGAAGAAAAGATTCAAAGAAGCAGCAGAAGAAGCACAAGATATCATTGATCTATTTCTACAAAATATTCAAATCTTTTTTTTTAAGATTTTTTTACAAAAATCTCAACATCAATCAAGTCCATCACTATTTTTCAATAATCAGTTTATTTATTAGTCCTAACAGAGTACCAAAACTAATCCATAACTCGAACAACAAAGAGAAAACCTCACCTTCACTCCGCCAAAAATTCCACCGTTAATTAATCAAGTATAACATCAACGCGCATGACATCCAATACTCAGATTTATAAAAATAAAATTAAAAAAAAACACGCACACAAAATTTCTAGAGTTCATAAATCCATACTGATCTAGACAAACTCCCGATTTAAAGTCATGTTACATCTAAATCTAAAAAAAAACTCAAAAGCAAAACACTTAAACTTACAACTGATTAAACAAACACGAGTTAGTCAAGCATAAAAACTGAACCATGAACATCGATCTATATATACATACACACATAAAAAACATATCTGTATAATAAGAACAAAACCCCCAATTTCAAATTTGAAATTTCAAACGAATTGGCCTTCAATTCCCCAAAAATTTTAAAGATTCTCCCCAATTTCAAACGGAGATGTGGGTATTCGAAATTCAATTGTTCCTGTTTCAATTCATCATTTTTGACATGTGGGTATTGGATATAATCCCACAAATAGACGTCGGCGTCGAGCAGGTGGAATCCAATCCCTAAATCCCGATTAGTGGGGTGCGCAATTCATACAACAGGAGATTGAATGGGTTTCTTCAAGATCTAAAAATGGAATTTAGTAACATAAATTTGTGAACATCATTGAATCAAAAACTAAAAACCCTAAACAATAAAATTGATGAAATTAGGGTTTAGAATGGCCTAGAACATTACACCTGTATTAGCATCGATGATATGCTGACCTCAACATCATTCAATCCAATGTGTAAATACATTTGCGAAACATAAACATACAGAGGGGGTTTCGATTCGGTTCTATTCGATTCAAAAAGATTGTACCTCTTTGGAGTGGTGAAGACACTCGAGATAATCCTCACGAAGAAGAGAGCAGTCCTTGGGTTCTCTGCAACGAGACATACACTCACTAAAATCCATCCAGAAATCGTAGCACCTCCCCTTGTTCCCTGTTATCCCCCATCCCGATGCCATTGATTCTGATTTTGACCTCACGATCTCGTTCTGAAGTATAACCCTGAACCGAACCAAGGTTGGGTGCGCGTGAGGAAAAGAAAAGAAGCCTAAGCCCCCTCTCTTTTCTTATAATATATATATATATATATATATATATATATATATATATATATATATATATATATATATATATATATTTAAGTATTTTACAAAAGACAACTACAAAAAAATTATAAACTAGTGACCCTTGATATAAAATAGAATTTATCAGAAACACTTTGTTGTTATTATATTTGTTATTACATTTTACTGGTAAAACCAAATAAATCTTACAAAACTGAATAGAGTCCAATAAAACCCAATAGAAGTTTTTAAATCTCAGTAAAGCCCATTAAAGCTTGATTGGATCCATTAAAGCCCGATTAGATCCATTTAAGCCAAATTGGATCTGTTAAAGCCCTAGTATATCCGTTAAAGCTCAATTGATCCATTGAAGCACAACTGATCCATTAAAGCCTGAACCGATCCATAAATGCCCATTTGGATCCGTTAAAGCCCAACCGATCCATTAAAGGCCAATTTGTTCCATTAAAACCTAAATGGATCCGTTAAAGCCCCAATAGATCCAGTAAAACTCAATCGATCCATTGAAGCACAACCAATCCATTAAAGCCTAAGTGGATCCATTAAAGCCCGAACCGATCTATAAATGCCCATTTGGATCCTTTAAAGCCCAACCGATCTATTAAAGCTCAATTTGTTCCATTAAAGCCTAAATGGATCTGTTAAAGCTCAATCGATCCATTAAAGCACAACCGATCCATTAAAGCCTAAGTGGATCTATTAAATCCCGAACTGATCCATAAATATCCATTTGGATCCTTTAAAGCCTAACCGATCCATTAAAGTTGAATTTGTTCAATCAAAGCCCAAATGGGTCCATTAAAGCTCAATCGATCCATTAATGCCCAAGTGGATCCATTAAAGCCCAATCAATCCATAAACGCCCATGTGGATCCATTAAATCCTAACTGATCCATTAAAGCCTACATTTGGATCCATTAAATCCCAATAGATCCATTAAAGCCCAACTGATTCATTAAAGCCTAAATGAATCCATTAGAGCCTAAGTGGATCCATTAAAGCGCAAATAGGTCTATTAAAACCTAATGGATTCATTAAAGCCTAATTTGATTAAAGCCCCCCATGTGGATCTATTAAAGTCCAACCGATACATAAAAACCCAAATGGGTCTATTAAAGCCCAACAGATCCATTAAAGCCTAAACGAATCCATTAAAGTCCAAATAGATCCATTAAATCCCAATCGATGCATTAAAGCCCAAGTGGTTCCATTAAAGTCCAGCCGATCTATAAGAGCCTATGTGGATCCATTAAAGCCCAACGAATCCATTAAAGCCCAAATGGATCCAATAAAGCCCAATCGATCCATTAATGCCCAACCCATCCCTTAAAGCGCAATTGGATACATTAAAGCCCAAATGGGTCAATTAAAGCCGAAATGGGTCCATTAAAGTCCAAATGGATCCATTAAAGCCCAAATGGGTCCATTGGAGTCGTTTGGTTTTCTGTCGCCGGTAATGTCTATCCGTCGGAAATCCGCCGGTAATTCATTTTTTATTATTATAATATTATTATTATTATATTTTTATATTGTTATTATAATATTATTATTATATTTTTATATTATTATTATTATAATATTATTATATTATTGTTATATTATCCATTAAATCCCGTTACGGTTATTTAAAACCCAACACGGTCCATTAAAGCCCAAAGTGGTTCATTAAAGCTCAATAAGGTCCATTAAACCTGAACATGTCCATTAAAGCTCAAAGCGGTCTACTAAAGCCGAACAAAACCCATCAAAGCCCAAAACGGTTCATGAAAGACGAAACAATCCATTAAAACCCAAAACAGTACATTAAAGCCCAAAACGGATCACAAAAGCCCAAAATGGTCCATTGAAGCCCAAAACGGTCCATTAAAGTCCGATTGGATTCATTAAAGTCCAAAACGGTCCATTAAAGCCCCCCAAGTTGATCCATTATAGCCCAACCGATTCAATAAAGCCTAACTAGATACATTAAAGCCCAAATGAATCCCTTAATCCCGATCGATCTGTTACAGTGCAGGTGGATCCATTAAAGCCCAACTGGATCCATTACAACCTAAATGGGTCCATTAAAGCCCAAGTGGATCCATTAAAACCCAAATGGATCCATTAAAGTCCAACCGATCCATAAACGTCCATGTGGATTCGTTAAAGCCTAACCGATCCATTAAAGCCCAAGTGGATCCATTAAAGTCTAATTGATCCATTAAAGCCCAAATGGATCCATTAAAGCCCAACCAATCCATTACAGTGCAAGTGGATCCATTAAAGCCCCCAACTTGATTCATTACAGCCCAAATGGGTCTATTAAATCCCAAGTGGACCCATTAAAGCCCAACTGATCCATAAACACCCATGTGGATTCATTAAAGCCCAACCGATCCATTAAATCCCAAATAGATCCATTAAAGCCTAAATGGATCCCTTAAAGCCCAAATGGATCCCTTAAAGCCCAAATGGATCCCTTAATGCTCAAATGAATCCATTAAAGCCCAATTGATCAATTATAGCGCAAGTGGATCTATTAAAGCCCAACTGAATCCATTACAGCCTAAGTGGATCCATTAAAAACCAAATGGATCCATTAAAGCCCAGTCGATCCATAAATTCCCATACGGATTCATTAAAGCCCAACCAATCTATTAAGCCCAATTGGATCCATTAAAACCCAATTGATCTATTAAACCCCAAATGAATCAATTAAAGCCCGACAAGTATATATATATATATATATATATATATATATTTAAATTTGTTTATGAGAAAAAGTAAAAAAATTAATTAAATATTTTCGGTTAATTTATATATTTTTTTATTTTTTTTTAAATATAAATCCATCGAAAATATACTTTGAAATTTTCCGGCGGATTCCCGGCAGATTTATATAATCTTTAAATTTATTTTTTCAGAGAAAAAGTAAAAAAAAAAAGAAGTTAATAAAAAGTTTCCGACGGATTTTCACTGGATTTTAATTAATTAAATTAATTAATTAATTTTCGTCGGAAATCCCCCGAAAATGTTTAATTAATTTCCTCTAAAATAAATAATTAGAAAAAAAACATAATTTAAAAAAAAAAGAAAAAATATTCTGGCGGATTTACGACGAAAGTCAACGAGGTTTGACTACTTTGACAACCGACGAAAATTAGTGGTCAGGTCCTTCTATCAGAGCAAAAGTCAAACTTTGAGGACCAAAACTTGAATTATAAAACCACAGGTCCCTCTTTCATAAAAATCACCAAACATTAAAGACCAAAATTGGAGTTTAGTCTTAATTTATTTAAATAATTAAGCCTGTAAGGTGAAAATTGATGATTTGAGCATTAAGTTTATGTGGATATGATTTCCCCTATATATGGATACTCTTTAAAGAATTTTATACATGTTTAATAGTTAGTTGACCATTTGTCGTTATGCCCATCATTGTAAATAAAAAGGTATAGAAAATCTTATTTTATTACACATTTATTTTTTTGAAATGTTAACGAGATATATTGTGATTTATAATTTTTTTAAATATTGTTATATTATTGAATAGAGTAAATTACAAATTTTGCCCCTGTATCATGACAAGTTTTGGATCGGGTCCTCAAATCCTCAACTATCACTGTATCATGACAACCGATGAGGTAAATTTCTCAAAACTGTCACTGAATCATGACATTCGGTGACGTAACTTTATCAAAACTGTCATTATAAAATGACATATGGTGATATTTATCATTCAAAACCGTCACCGTAACATTAGATACCGTGAGTAAATTTCTCAAATTCATCGCTACATGACATACGTTGACATAATTTTATCAAAACCGTCACCATAACATATCATACGGTGATGTTAATCAGTCAAAACTCATTTTATCCTTCCACACTGTCACTCTAGTATGACAAATGCTGAAGTTTATTTTTCAAAACTTTCACAGTAATTTGACATATAGTGATGTTTATTATTTAAAATTGTCACCTTAGCATAACTTATAGTGACATTTATTATTCAGAAGCATCACCATAACTTAACATACGGTGACATAAATTTATCAAAATTGTCACTGCATTATGATGTACGGTGACATAACTTTATCAATATTGTCACTGTAATATGACATACGGTGACGTTCATCGTTCAAAACTGTCACCGTAACATCAACATACGGTGACGTTTTCCATTCAACACCGTTATCATAATATGACATATGGTAACATTTAGATTTCAAGACCGTCACAGTAGAATGACATAGGGTGGCGTTTATTTTTCAAACCCATCGCCATAGGATAACATACGATGACATTCATTATTTAAAATCATCATTTTAACATGACATACATCGATGTTTATTATTTGAAAACATCACAATAGCATGACATAGGGTGACTCATTTCTTTTTTTGTCAAAATTGTCACCCTTGCATAACATATGATAACGTTTATGTTTCAAAACCGTCACCATAACATGACGTGCATTGACATTTATTTTTCTAAACCGTCACCCTAGCATAACAAAAGGTGACGTAATTTTTTCGAAACCGTCATTGTAGCACGACATGCAGTGACGTTTATTTTTCAAAATTGTCACCGTAGCATGAGGTACATTGTCGTTTATCTTTCATAATCGTCATTGTAACATGATGTACGATGATATTTATTGTTCAAAATCGTCACGGTAGGATGGCGTACGCTGATATTTATTATTTAAAATTATCACCATAACATTACATGTGGTCACATTTATTACACAAAATTGTCATCGTAGCATGACTTACGTGAACGTTCATTATTATAACTGTCACCATATCATGATATATAATGACATTTATTATACGAAACCATCACCATTGAGACATATAATATTTTAAAACCATCACCATAGCATAACATATGGTGACATTTATTTTTCAAATCGTTACCGTAGAATGACATATGGTAACATTCTCAAAACCGTCACCATAACATGACATATTGTGACTTAATTATTAGAAACCGTCAATGTAACTTGTATATTTCTTTTTGTGATTTCATAATTGGACTAACGATCAGTTTCTAGTTTCTTATTGTATATATTTTTTTTAAAACAGGTACAAACAGGATGACTTCAAAGGACGCTCTTTCAATTGGCACAGATGTCAAGCCCCCAGTTCTGTTTAAAGGGGAATACGAGCAGTGGAAGGACAGATTTCTTGACTTCGTGGACAGATATAAAAATGGAGAAAACATTATTTTGTCAATCATGGAGGGTCCTATGGTACCACCTACTGTTCAGATTCCTGATGATGATTTATCTGACAGTGAGGATGGTGATGTGGAAAGAGAACAAAAGATGAGAACTGTTCCAATGGATTTTGCACAATATTCTGAGGAGCAGAAAAACCGTTTTAAGGCCGATAAACAAGCAAGATCTTTACTTCTTCAAAGCAGTCCTAATGAGATATACATCAAGATAGACATCTACAAGGCCAATGCTAAGAAGATGTAGGATCAACTTCAGAAGATGATGATGGGATCGAAAGTTGGAAATCAGATGAAAGTAGCTAACTGCATTAACAGCTACGAAGAATTTAAAGCAAAAGAGAATGAAAGCTTAGAAGACACCTATGAACGGTTTGTCCTGCTTCTAAATGAATTGTCTAAGAACAAAGTGAAAAAGAAGCAGATCGAGAACAATGTCAAGTTCCTAAGCACCCTGCAACCTGAATGGAAGAAACATACGCGCAAGATGAAACAGATGAAGGATCTAAATGACATTCCGTTACATGAGGTTTATGAGACGTTGCGTCAGAATGAAGAAGAAGTGGAAGAGAAAGGAGCTGAGAAAAAGAAAGTTGAGAAAGTTCTCGATCCCATAGCATTGGTAGTCGGAGAGAAGAAGAAAGAAAAGAAAGAGAAGAAGAAAAAGAAGAAAGTTATTACCAGTTATGAATCAGAATCTGAATCTGATGGAGATGACGGAGAAAGTCTCAAGCAAGCAATGCTATTACTGACCCGAGCATTCCAAAAGAAATTCTACAAGAAGCCGGGATCCAATTCTCAGAGATACTCTTCGTCCAATTCCAAGAACCATGAGCACAGAGAAAGGGTAGAAGGAAACAAATTTGTTGAGAAAAAACCAGAAGAAAGAAAGAAATATGTGAATGATTATACTGGTGCTGAAAACCAAGCTAATGATCTAATCAAATGCTACAACTGTGGCAAGATTGGACATTTTGCTAAAGAATGTCGAAAGCGAAAGGTTCACAACTCACAGTATTATCAGAACAAGATGCTATTGGCCAAGCAACAAGAAGCTGGCAAAATATTAATGGCTGAAAACGAATTTTGGTTGGATCATTCCGATGAAGAGGAAGAAAAAGAGAAAGAAGAGTCTGCTCATCTCTGCTTAATGGGAAAAGAAGATAAAGAGGATGATTCTGATGAAGAAACTGCTGATGAGATAATAAACTTAACTGAACATGATTTCTTGACCAAAATGGAAGCTATGATGGTCGAGCTTCAAGATCTTCATGTTAAACTGAAAAAGGAAAACAACAGAGTTGCTAGACGAAATCAGAAGATCTTTGAACTTAATAAATCAGTTATTGGGAACAAAGATCTAATTGATTCTCTACGCAAATCTGCGTCTGATTTTAAAATTGAAAAAGATTATTTTGAAAAGAAGATTTCTGAGTTTGAATCTATAATTTTTAAGTCTGATTTAGAAAAGAAAGAATCTGCACTAACTGTTCATAAATTGCAGGTTGAGAACAAGAGTTTACATAAGAAGGTAAATGGTCTGGAAGCCAAACTTTATGCAAGAGGTCAAACAGATCAAACTATTTTTCTTAATGCACCTAATGAGGAGGCTGATATTAAGGAAAAATGGGGACTTGGTTTTGAAAATCCTCATTACTTAAAGAAAGCCATCAGAAAACAACCAGCACTATATAATTTTGATTTTCTTGCTGTTGCTGGTAAACATACTCATTTAAAACCCAAATTTATTACCAAATTACCAGAAGAAGTTGAGGCCAAAGAAACTGAAAATAGAAAGAATGTTAAGAAAATGCAACTACCGTTTAACTATGAAAAGTTAAATGATAGTTATCTTTCTGAAACACCAAAAGTTCTTTCAAACGACTATTTTGCTAGTTATTCTGTTTCTGAGATGGAGGCAAAACCTGCAATTGCAAAAATTTATGTCCCTCCACTCATATTAGAAAGCAAAATAGTTGAACTTGAAAATGTTTTATCTGACGAAAGAATTTTGGTGAATTTAGAACAAGATGTGTTTTCTACAATTTTAAAGAACACTGTTTTTCATTCTAAATCTACAAAGTGTTCTAAAATTTTAAAAGCACCTCACACTTCTACTGATAACTTTGATGACTTATTTGAGTCTGCAAATGATTTTCTAAATTCTGATGATGGGTGTATAGAAGAAATAGATATGTTTGATTTTAATGCTCCACTTCCAGATCATTCTACTTTCATCATAAATGGAAAAGCTTTTACCAAGTGTACATGAAAAGGGTGAATCATCAACTAAGGTTGGTGAATCAGTTTCTTGGAATGTTGATTACTATGCTAATGGTAAGAAACATAAGAAACAACATTCACAGAAAAAGAACAACACTGGTAAACGCAAGAAAAATCAATCTCAGAAATATGATTTTCCTAATCAATCTAAATCTTTTGTTTCAGATTTAAGAAAGAAAAGGTCGGAAGCAAGAACTGAATGGCGACCAAAAAGGAAGAATGATGAGACAGCTGAATCAATTTCTGATAACTCATGTAATAGATTTGATAGTAGTGATAATGATGTAGTTGGTCAACTTGCTTCTCCTAAACAAAACCTTGTAACTTCTTACAAGCGTTATTCAATAAAGCAATTGATTCAATTATCTTCTACTACAACTAAATCTTATCATTATCAGAGAAATGATTTTGCTTATTGTCATAATTCTAATGATTGGTTTGGATCATATCATGTATATTCTTCTAAACCAAATGTTTTCAAAAGTTTTCAAAGAAAAGGAGGATCCATATTCAAATGGATACCAAAATCTTATACTAATCTGTTAGGACCCGTTTTTAAATGGGTACCTAAAATTGTTCTTCCCTGATTTCTCTTGCAGACCCGACATATGTGGTACTTGGATAGCGGTTGTTCCAAGCATATGACCGGGCAGAAAGCTTTAATGACTAATTATACAAAGAAATTCAGCGGCAATGTAAGGTTTGGAAATGACCAGTTCTCACCAATTTTGGGCTATGGTGATGTTGTACATGAGAACTTAACGATAAAGAAGGTGAGCTATGTAGAAGGCTTAGGGCACAAATTATTCAGTATTGGTCAGTTCTGCGACAAAGAATTAGAGGTGCATTTCAAGGCCAAGAAGTGTTCGGTACTCTCTGAAGATGGAAAAGAACTTTTGGTCGGGACTCGAAAGTCAAACCTCTACACCATAAATCTGTCAAAGGTCCAGACTGTTAATCAAGTGTGTCTACTCTCTAAAGCCTTGATGCACCAAAGCTGGCTATGGCATCGACGACTTTCTCACCTCAACTTTAGGTATATCAACAAACTGGTCAGTGGAAAGTTAGTCAACGGACTTCCTGAGCTCAAGTACGTCAAAGAACACTTATGTGCAACATGTGAAAAAGGAAAGATGAAGAGAGCTCCGCATAAACCGAAGCCTGAACCGAGTACCAGCTCTCCATTAGAGTTGTTGCATATGGATTTGTGTGGTCCAATGTGATCGCAGATCTTGGGTGGAAAGAAATACGTGCTAGTTATCGTGGACGATTATTCGCAATACACATGAGTCAAATTTCTACGATCCAAAGATGAGACACTCGAAGTTCTCATTACATTTCTAAAGACGACCCAGGTGAATTTGCATAAACCAGTCAAGCTTCTTAGAACCGACAACGGCACAGAGTTCAAAAACAAGATTGTTGAAGAATATCTCGAATTGGTCGGGATTTCACATCAATACTCTGATGCTCGTACGCCCGAACAGAATAGAGTAGTCGAAAGGCGAAATCGGACGCTAGTCGAGGCCGCTCGTACTATGCTTAGCCAATCCGACTTACCTCTCTTCCTCTGGGCAGAAGCTGTGTCGACTGCATGTCATACTCAGAATCGGTCCATGATATACCGCCGTTTTCAAAAGACTCCATATGCGTTGATCAACAACAGAACACCGATAATCAAGTATTTTCAGATATTTGGGTGTTAGTGTTTCATGCTTAACGATAGAGAGAGTCTGAACAAGTTCAGTGCTCAGGCGGATGAGGGTATCTTCATTGGTTATTCTTCGACATCTACTACATATAGAGTTTACTTAAAGAAGTCAAAGACAGTCATCGAGAGCGTTAATGTCACATTCGATGAAGAAATGGCTTCTGAACAACTCAGTTCAGAACCCGTGATAACTAGAGTATTAGCTTCTCGGCAGATCAGTCCAGAACCTGTTTATATAGAGACCAATTCAAATAACGCTTCTACTTCACTTTCACATTTATCTGATTTAGATTTGTTATTTGAATTCTTTTATGGTGAGTTTCTAGGATCTAATTTGCCTAAATCCGCTGTGACTGACAGGTCTGAAGACACAAGTTGCAATCATCCAGTCACTTCAGAAGTCATAACTGAACCTGAATCCCCCGTGTAGATCCCAGTACAGTGCAGTCAGCAGCAAATATTTTCAAAGATGAACAATTATATGACCACAACTACTAGTCATATGATTAATATGAAATCAAAGGGTTACAGGTTTACAGAAAGAATTTCTGATCTGAGATAGTAAACCTATAGACTAGTGTTATGAAAATAATGAGACTTGAGTCTACTGAAATATGAACTAATAATGCCTTTATATACTTAGGCTTACAGGCCTAATGGGCTTATGGACTTGGGTCCATCTAATTAAATAAACTATTAAGTAATTACAGAATGAACCCTTATAAATACTTTATTCCACTTTCAACACATAGGACTTTCAGTCCTAACAATCTCCCCCTAAAGTTGAATAAAGCATTTAACAACTTGATAAACTTCAGGCCTTGATCTTCTTTCCCTCTTGAATCGTTGAAGAACTTTGGTGTTGCATGTCTTCATGTCTTTCAACGCTCCCCCTTGAATAAAGCTCTTGGTCTTCATAGTATCAACTTTGTAACCAGATTCAATGTACAGTAGCCTCGACTCAATGAACTATCACGCAGCTTTTAACTGTAGAAACTCAATCACATCAGATCAGCACACAAGAAAGATAACGTGAGAGTAAAACAAAGAATCTGTCTTTGAACCGCGAGTTGAATAGACTTTCAGCTTAATAACTTGTTGCAATCAGCGCATAGGAGGAATGATAAACAAATTTGTAGCAAACACCACATGATACGGGAAAGAATAAATAATACAACTTTGAAAAATGAAACATCATCTTCATCTCTTTGATCTCTAGACTGTCTTCAGAAATAACTTTCTTTCTTTAAAACTTTGAAATTGAACTTTTTCTCCCCCTTTTTGATGATTGTGAACATCATGATCATCAAAACTTCTTTAATTTCAGCACTTTCTTTGATTTCCCCCTTTGTAAAGAAGAACAATCTTCCCTTCATAATAATTTGACATTCTCCGCCCGTTGATCTGATTATCCGTCAATTCATGAAATGTATAAATCTGAATCTTTTCAAATTCAGACATAATGAACAATGTAACCCTGATTCAACAGATGAAACAGTTAGTATTCCTGTAAGTAGCACAGAGCCACTTTGTACAACAGTTGTACATTGTAAAGGAGCTTTTGTGATGTTCACTCCTCCAGGGCTTCCATTCAATCATTGAAAAACCACAAAGGAATTTTCTATGAATGTTATGACAAGAAAACTCATTCCTTGTGTGCTCGTGCAAGTGTATGAATGATTGAAGCTACTTAGCTTGATCAGGCTCAAATTGTGTAAACTGTTGAGATAGCAACAGATATTACACGGACTCAATGTGCATGAAAGAGGTGCGAAGGTGGGGCAATTTTCCTTCTTTTTCAATATCTAAATCTTCCAAGTGAAGACTAGATAGCAGATATGTTGCGTCCCCAAGGAAAATGAAACATTTCTTTGTTAAGAAAGAAACGAGTGGTTGGTGGGGTTAATGCAAGAGTTGGCATGGGCTAGGTGCCTTTTCAATGATGGTCACCAAAGAATGTGAACCAATTAGAAGATGTGGTTGCCCGACTCAGAAAGTGGTTGGTGCAGAGTTCTGATATTCTTGTAACTCTGTTCTCACACCCTCTTTCTTTTTAACATTATGCTCACTTCTAACCAAACTCTCATTTCCATTTTTTTCGCTCCACACAATGAGAAAAACTCAACCGGATGAGTTATCTCCCCCACTCTTTGATTTATGACCCATCACCCCTCAAATCACTCTAGGATAACTTCCGGGGTAGGAAACACTGGTTTACTTGAATCCATGGAAGTTCTGTTTAAGTTCTCACACAAATCCCATGTAAGTCCTAAAAAGAATAGCAGCTCACAGTTTAACTTGAACATTTAAGTACATAATGTATGATAACATTGTCAAAATGTATGCTCATGAGATTTGAGTAATTGAACTTTGAAGATTTCTCAAGACAAAGATATTGAAATGAAATAAATGAAATAAAAAAAACTGTTTTGAGAATCTGACAATGTATCAATCAGAACAAATGAAATGGTTAGGGTATCAAAGAACTGAATATTTTATTTATATGAATAAATATAAAAAATTTTGCAATGAAAGCACAAGATTAGAAAGTATGATTGATGCTCAACAACATTGAATTTCAAACGGGGGTATTACCATCGAAAAATTGGTTCGTTATGAGACATCGTAATAACAATTTCAAATAAGTACTGACCCGGTGTGTGTGAATACTTGACAGTATATAGACAAGATAATACACAAGTATTGATCTTTAGAAACACACGGTCATTTAAACATTAATGCTCAAAATTTTAAAAACATTTAAAAATCACACTTCTAAATGCATGAAATCTTTTGAGAATAGAGAAGTGGTTTGAACATTTAAGAAAACGTTTTTCATGTTTGAAAGTTGTTCTTCTTTCAAACACTCAGAGATCTAGATCAGGAGATATTTACCTTTAAGCTCTCCCTCGAATCATGATATAATGATATCGATCTATTAAGCTCCCCCTGGATATTTGCAAAAAATCCAAGTCTGAACGTTGAAGAACGGGTCCTGATATGTCATGTGATCAGAAGCCAAACTTCGTTGAATTTCGGGTTCTAACCTGATTTTCTTAGAAGCCATTGTTCTTCTACTCCCCCTTGACAGTAGGTGTCTGCAACAAAGAATCAATTTTCGGCTTTGGTACCCACTGGTATTTGGGTCCATGAATGTTAGTTGCAGTTCTTGTGGGGGATATAGAATAAGAACCATACCAGAAATGATCACTGGTTTTGTGAATATGATCATGTGTACGACAATAAGAACAATAATTTTTCTTACCTGATAACCTGATTAATTGATCTCTCGTATAGATATGATCAGGTTTCCCTTTACGCACATTTTTCCTTTTGGCATTAAACGCATGTACACATGATCCTCTTTCTTTCAGCTCATCTTCAACTGGTTTCTTCTTCCAGACCAGTTCCTCTTCTTTGTATCTCCTTCTTCTTTGATGTGTACCTGAACCATCTATATTGCTATCATAGAAAATGTTAGTTTTACGAATCTGATCAAACGATTTAACTGACCTTTGTGAAGAGACCGATTTCTAATTTGAACTTGATGCAGTCTGTTCAAGCACTTTAATCGTCGAAGCAAAGTTGTCTCTTTCTTTAACAAGCAGATCAATCTTCTTCGTGAACTCATACTTTGTTTTCTGCTCTTTCAGCACACTTTCAGATAGTTCAGATAACTTCTTAGTAAGCTTTTTGATCTCAGCCTCAAACATACTTCTCTCTTCTTCAAATCCCTTCTCAACATTGTTTCTTTGGTCGGATATTTCTTTGAAGACGTTAACATTCTTTTGTTCAATGGCCTTCTTTTCTGTTGCAAACTTCTCTCTTTCAAGAATGATTACTTTCTGAAAATCAGAAACTTGCTGAGAAAGTTTTATGCATTTCAGCTCAACTTCTTTCTTCTCATCAGCACATTTTCTGGAAAAATCTGAGAACTTATTTGCAAAAGATTTCTCTTTATTCTCAAAATAGGATTTGTCTTTTGCAATCTTTTGCTCCAAATCAGAGATCTTTCCTTTTAGCTCAGAGTTCTCAGATTCCAGTCTCAGGATTTTCTCATCATTCAGCCCAGAAGTCTTTGTCAGAAGATCTTCATTAAGTGTCATTAATGCACTTACTTCCTCTTTCAGTGTGTTGTTCTCATCCGCATATTGGTTTGCCCTCTTTACGTAAAAAGTTAAAGATGATTGAAGATTTGTGTTCTCCAATTTGAGGCCTTAAACTTCAGAAAGATATACCATTTCGACTTATCTAATTCAAGCTTTTTGAAAAACTTGACAATTTGAGGCCTTAAATTTAAAGACAATGTACCGGTCAAGTAAAGGACCGGTATTGACAAAGTATCGGTCGAACCAAAGGACCGGAAGTGACAAAGTATCGGTCAAAGGACAAAGACCGGTAAGCAGGGTACCGATCGAAGCAGGTCTAATCAAACGACCGGAAAATACAAAGTGTCGGTCAAATCCAAAGACCGGTAATGCAGGGTATCGGTCGAAGGTATGAGTCGGTCGAGCAAACAACCGATAATGTCAAGGTACCGGTCGAATAAACGACCGATAATGACAATGCACCAGTCGAACCAAAGGACCGGTAGAGACTATGTCCCGGTCAAACAACCTATCGGTCGAACCTGATTAATAACAACGTAAGAGATAGACCGATAAAATCAAACACCGATAAACAGATAAACTCAAAACCGATAAGCGATATGATTAAAGACCGATAAACACGATGAACAAACTGATGAACTCGATGATTTCTGGAACTCGATCGTGATCAAACCCAGAAATCAAATTCAATGAAAAAACAGAAAACAAACATGCAGATTGACAAAAGACCGATAAAAAAACTAATCAACCCAAATTGTAGATCAAATATTAGACCGATAATAACTTTTTCCAGTAAACAATAGACCGATAAAATATCAACCCAGATTGACAGAAATCAAACAGATCGATAAAACTCAGAAACATATAATCACTTAAAACAGATAAAAGCGATTAACACATATATTTGATTATTGGGTTTTAGACAAACCTTTTTCTGGATCAAACCTTTAGTCACTTTGCTTTGATACCAATTGTAGATCCCAGTACAGTGCAGCCAGCAGCAAATATTATCAAAGATGAACAATTATATGGCCACAACTACTAGTCATATGATTAATATGAAATCAAAGGGTTACAGGTTTACAGAAAGAATTTCTGATCTGAGAGAGTAAACCTATAGACTAGTGTTATGAAAATAATGAGACTTGAGTCTACTGAAATATGAACTAATAATGCCTTTATATACTTAGGCTTACAGGCCTAATGGGCTTATGGACTTGGGCCCATCTAATTAAATAAACTATTAAGTAATTACAGAATGAACCCTTATAAATACTTTATTCCACTTTCAACACATAGGACTTTCAGTCCTAACACCCCGTTCAGTCAGAAACTCACATTCCATCGAATACTCCTACAGTTGAAGATATACAAGTAACTGCTGAGCCAGAAGTAACTGTATCAGTTGGGTATGATACACTGTCTACTCAACAGCCAGAATCTGTTGTTCCAACTGAAGCTTCTGCACCTTAAACTTCAACTGCAAACTCCCCTCCAACTACTCAAACTGAAAAGTCTAATAGTGGATTTCAAAATGATTATCATGATCAATCTGTATCTAAGCCACTCCCTCACGAACAAAAGTGGACCAAATATCATCCAATAAGTCCAATTATTGGAGATCTACATAAGCCAGTGCAAACTAGGTCTGCTACCTTAAATATGTGTATGCATGATTTCTTTCAGAGCAAGATTGAGCCTACTTGAGTATATGAGGCACTTGTGGATTCAGATTGGGTGACAGCTATGCAAGAAGAGTTGAACCAGTTCAAAGCACTCAAAGTCTGGAGACTCTTACCTAAACCTGAAGGCAAAACAATTATCGGTACGAAATGGGTGTTCAAAAACAAGAAGGATGAAGAAGGTATCGTAATCCGTAATAAAGCAAGACTTGTCGCCAAGGGTTATCGGCAAGAGAAAGGCATAGATTATGATGAGACGTATGCTCCAGTAGCGTGTATAGAGGCGATTCGGATGTTTCTAGCCTATACAGCTCATAAAAACTTCACCGTCTACCAAATGGACGTGAAGACAGCCTTTCTAAATGGCTTACTTAAGGAGGAAGTATATGTCTCGCAACCAGAAGGGTTTGTGAATCCAGATAAGCCTAATCACGTCTACATCTTGGATAAAGCCCTTTATGGACTCAAACAAGCTCCTCGTGCCTGGTATGATGTGCTATCTAAATTCTTGGTCAAGTCTGGTTTTACGAAAGGTATGGTTGATACTACTTTATTCATTAAAAAGGAGAAAGCCGATATCATTCTTATTCAAATATATGTAGATGATATTATTTTTGGCTCTACAAATCCTAAGTACTGTAAGAACTTTTCAAACCTTATGGTGTCACGTTTTCAGATGAGTATGATGGGAGAGATGAATTTCTTTCTCGGATTACAAGTCAAACAATTTAAAACGGGGATTTTTATCAATCAATCAAAATACATTTTGGACATTCTTCAGAAGTTCAACATGGAAAACTGTAAACCGATTGGTACCCCAATGGCACCGGTACTAAGATCGGTACTGATCCTTCGGGAACAGCTGTGGATGTTAGGACATATCGTGGAATGATAGGTTCTTTAATGTATCTAACTTCTAGTAGGCCAGACATAATGTTTTCTACATGTTTATGTGCTCGATATCAGGCTAATCCTAAAGATTCCCATATGTCTGCAGTAAAACGTATTTTTAGGTATCTGAAGGGGACTCTAGATCTCGGTCTATGGTATCCTAAAGATACTAGCTTTGAACTAACAGCTTTCTCATATGCAGATCATGTAGGCTGTATGTTAGACAGAAAGAGCACTTCAGGTCACATTCAATTTCATGGGGACAAGCTCGTTAGATGGGCGTCAAAGAAACAATTATGCGTTTCCACATCGACTGCTGAAGCAGAGTATGGAGCTGCTGCCAGTTGCTGCTCTCAGGTTTTGTGGATGCGAACACAACTACGAGACTATGGATTCAAGTTTGATAAAATTCCGATATATTGTGACTCGAAGAGTGCAATCGCGATATCTGCTAATCCTGTCCAGCATACGAAAACCAAACACATTGTCGTCAGGTATCATTTTATCAAAGATAATGTAGAAAAAGGAACAATTGAACTTTATTTTGTAAAAAATGATTATTAGCTTGCAGATTTATTCACCAAACCCTTAGATGAAAAAGAGATTTAATTTTCTTGTCTCTAAGCTTGGTATGCTAAATCTTAAGACATAATCAGTAGTTACCTAATAAAGTTAAGTATTGTTATTTTTCATCATTTTCTTTATCATTATTTCTGAAGGATATCTGCACTTTAATAGTTTGTTCATGATCTCAGGGGGAGAGTGAGAAGAAATTTAAGATGATCTACATTCTTTTGAGGGGGAGTTTATCTAATTTCTGCATTTACTACACTGACAATTTTTTTTTGTGATGCATGATTTTAGGGGGAGCATATAAGTCATATCAAAAGGAGTAAGACTATGATTTCTAATTACTTCTGATCAGAACTCGTATTGTTAACTGTTTTAATGCTTTATGTCTTTTACATTTGAATAAATTTGTGAATAAATTTGATTTTGACATGACTTTGAGACTTTTGCAGAATGAGAGAAATGTACAAAATCATATTTTTATGACTTCAGCTGACTTCATGAGATTTAAGACGAAGCGAAAAAGGTTAATTTCTTATCTTAATTTCATATATGGTTGAAAGAAGGACACCTTTCAATCATAGAAAAACATGTTCTTAAATGTTCAAACCACTTCCCGATTCTTAAACAGATTTTCATGAATTGGAAGTGTGATTTTAAATGTTTTTCATTTTATTTTTGCTTACATGATTACAAACCGTGTGTTTCCAAAGATAATTACTTGTGTATTGTCTTTTTTATATACTTTCAAGTATTCACACACACCGGTTTAATTTTTGTTCAATATGTTCTTACCATGTCTCAAATTTGAAACATATTTTTCAATGGTAAGACACCCCGCTTATACTTCAAAAGTATTTTTGAGCGTAATTTCATTTCGAAGCGTTCATTTCAAGAATGTCTGTATTTTGATTCATATAGACATTATCCATTATTCTTGACCATAAGCTTTGATTGTTATGTCATTCATTTTTTATCATTTTCATACAATGTCAGATTTTCAAACAAGTCTCGTGCATTCATGTTCATTCATTCAATATACTTGTTTGAAAATACTTCCATGTTTCAAAATCTCATATCTTCATGACTATATTCTGAGCATATACATTTATCTGACTTGTATTCAAGCTTTAACTGATAAAGTTAAACCATATTGAGCAACATTATGCTTTATAGGATTACATGGGTTCTTTGTGCTAGGACTTAACTGAACTTCTATGGAATCACGTTAACCAGTGATTTCTACCCAAAAAGTTAATCCATAGTGATTGAGTGTGAGGAGCAAAAAAAGAAATGAGTGTGGGTTGTGTGTTGAGGTAAAATGGAAAAGAGAGTTTGGTTAGATGTGAGCTTAATGATTAAAAGAAAGAGGGTGTGAGATCAGAGTAAAAGAATATCAAACTCTGTACCAACTACTTTCTGAGTCGGGCAACCACATTACTAATGTTTCACAATTCTTGGTGAACATTATTGAAACATGCAACTAGCCCATGCCAACTCTTGATACTACCCCACTAGCCACTCATTTTCTTCTTAAAAAGAAAATGTTTCATATTTTTAAGGGGACGCAACACATAATCTATCTGATTTTCATTTGGAAAATCTGGATGTTGAAAAAGAAGGAAGTCTGCCCCACCTTCGCACTTCAATCATGCACATTAAGTCTGTGTTTATCTACTGTTGTCTCAGTGGTTTACACAATTTTTGAGTCTTAAAGAAATCATCAAGTGCTTAATTCTTTCTATCACAAGCACGAACACACAAGGAATGTGTTTTCTTGTCATAACATTCATAGAAATTTCCTTTGTGGTGTTTCAATGATTGGATGTGTAACATCCCATACTATCTATACTCGCTTAAACGCATACAGAGCAACTAAGTAACCTTTATAGAAATATAGTAATAGTTATAGACAACCGGATGTTAAGGTACATATATAAATATATATAATCCCAAAAATTTCTATACAAAAGTAAGGTTGTCCGGTCAGTTAGTCTTCAAAATATCCACTCTTGGTCTCTAAACCCGGATATTCCCCAAATCTGTCTCTAGAACCTGCCACGGAATAACAAACGTGGCTGAGCAATAACTCAGTGAACAGATCAATGAAATCAACAATAAACAATATAGGGTAAGTATAAATTATCCCTATAATCATAAAACGATAAAATAAGCAATCGAATATCACAAAGATATAACAAAGGGTTCACGTAATCACCCGTTCCATGTTTCGTGTTATTCAAGTTCACATAAATCACCCGAATACACTAAACCCGTTGTTCCCAAAGAATGTACAGTTCTAAGGGCATAAGTGAGAACTAGCGGTGTGGGCACGACACCCACTAGCCCTCGACTACTATTAAAGCAGTCCTGGTTCTGTTCTGTTCCTAGGATATCCATTCGCCCCTATGGCCGGATCAGGGCCAGCGCACTTTCCATGCATACACAAGGACGCCATAGTGATTATACCCACCATGGAAACATCACAAAGTCGGTGCCCCGACTAAGTGTCTGGGTAAAGGATCACAACATATGTGATCTAACCGAATCACAAAGATATAACAACAATCAATGAACAATGTCAATATGGCTTGACTCTATCTAGTCGTGCCATTCTCAATCTGATAATATCACGGTCATTGGACCGATTCAACAAACCATATTTATCACATTCCATTCGCGCCTCAGCATTCAGAGTAAAACTCAAGAACCGGGCCAACGGTTCCTATTAGGAGCAACAAAATTTGGAAAAGTCCTAAGTCGTGCTCAACTAATGGAACACCAAATGGAATTCAACAAAGAAATTACATGATAAAAATCCAAGAATCAACATCAATGAGGTATTTTCGTATCTCAAGTTTACAATTCGTAAATCATATTTGAATGGATTAACCCTCAACAATAGGTCAATCCCGTTCCAAGAAAATAAGAGATCCGTACCTTTATATAGTCGAGATAACCAAAATACGATGCCCAAATGCCAAAGTGTCCAAAATCCTTGCTAGTCGGATTTTCCTATCACAAGTAATATATATTCAGAATTATACCAATATTACCTATATTTATTTGATCAACTTAGCCTATTGAAAACATTCTATTAGCTTAATTTAAACTTATTTCCATCTTTATAGTCTTATAGTTAAATGCTAGTGTTATGAAAGGATACTAAATGAATCGAACATAACAATCAAAATATTGCAAAGAAAAACTCCCCTGCACATTTCAGCTTCTGTCCGTCTCCGTGTTGGACATATTACTCATACTTAGGAGCTGAATTTCGTAATATTTTCTAAATGAAAGTTGTACCTATGCCTCTTAGGAATCCAATCGCACTGGATTCATGTTGTTTGAAGCTATGATCGGTTTTATATGAATTTTGCACTAACAGTGTGCAAATCCCGAGTTTACAGAGATCAGCTGCTGTAATTGGGTATTTTGGCACACTTAAGCTCAAAATTAGGCTTTGGACTCTTCATAACAATTGTTCTAGACTTACTAAGGTTTCCAACCACATATCACACACCTCATTTGGATCAATGGTTAATTTTATACACATTTTAAAAGTAACCTGCAGATTTGGGTTTGTTCCAACAGCATCATTTTTAACTATTTCAAGATATCACACTATCATTTGATTTGGTAACCATTCTAAACCATCTTGAACCAACTTGATTTGGTTTAACAACCTTGAACATCACATAATCAAAACCTAGATAGATTATTTAAGCATCTAACTCAAAGATTATCAAAGTTCTTACCTTTAAGGATGATTACACCTCTTCAAGGTGTTGATTCCTTTAATACCTTAACTCCAGCCCCTAATCAACAAGAACACACACAAACTTAGTATAAATCTTCCTCAAATAACTTATATTTCCATATTACAAACTTACCCAATGGTTACCTTCAAGATTTAGCTTCAAAATCATCAATTTCCCATCATTTCTTCAAGGTTTTGAGGTCTAATTTCATGGAGAAAGGTTTGGTCTAGGGTTTTGAGGAGAAACATGAAGGAGAAGAAGGAGATGGAGATTGAAATCTGATTATGAATTTTTATTAATTTCATATTTTGTTTTATATTTTTCAATTTTCCACTTTTAGTCCTTCAAGTTGCATAAGTTGCATATTTACCATGATTGGTTTAATTATTGTTTCACTTATTCATGTTTAACCCCTCTAATGGTTATGTTTGACAAAGTTAGTTCGGTTTAAGTCTATATGCTATATGTACAAGCATATAAAGCAATGACCAACACCAAACACTAACTTTTCACATAAAATTCGATATGAAATGTCCGGTTATTATAGGATGGAAGCCCTGGGGGAGTGAACATCAAAAAGCTCCTTTACAATGTGTATTTGTTACACACAGTGACTTCGTGTTACTGACAGGCATTTTAACTGATTCATTTGTTGATTCAGGTGTTACATTTCTTAATTTGTCTGGATTTGAAAAGATCTAGATGAATACATGGTTATGGATCACAGAATCAGAGGTTCTTGGACATATCAGAATGGTCAAAGACATTTCTTGGTGAAAGTTTTGATGATACCGATGCTCAAATCATCAAAAAGGGGGAGATGATATCAAGAAATGTTAAAGTTTTGGAGCTTTGGGAGATGATTTACAGAAATGTCCAAGTCAGAAGATTCAAAGTAAAGATTTGAAAAATATCAAAGAATTTCTGAAGATGTGCTGATTTTGAGAAAAAAATTTATTTAAAGATTATTTGCTAAAGCAATCCAAGCTGAATCTGAAGATAATTTCTTTCTGAAGTCTGAAATAGTATTGTGATAGTTCTGAAGAGATTGTCGAATACCTTGTTTATCATATTTTGGGGAGATTGTTATATTCTTCGAAGACAGACTTGGAAAGTTTACAATGTTAAAGGGAGAGATTGCATCTGACAGAGTTTAAAAGAGAAGACTGTATTGCAAGACCTTTCAACAGTGATCTTGAATCCAAAGGGGGAGATTGTTAGAGCATGAATTATGTTTGATACAAGATCATGAAGACTAAAGTCAAAGCTGAGAAAGTCAACTCTTATTAAAAGTCAAAGTCTTGTTGTAATAAAAAGTCAAAGTCTTTGTATTGTATTTGTATTTCCTTGTATTTTAGTTGTAGGTATAAATACTTTGTTTTTCTTGTTAATATAGGTGTGACTAGAGTTTGTATACGGATCAGAGAGAGAGAGTTGTAGAGAGAGAAAGTCGTCTAGAGAGAGAAAGTCAAGAACTGAGTTTTGTAATCGTTTGCATTTTGAATTGAAATCAAAACAGGTAGAATTGTTATCTTGTTTTGTTGATTAATTGTGATAAGAAATTAGAAACAGGGACACACAACATAACATATATCATGTATTTCATACATAAATAAACCAACTTGAGTTACACTTTAGGTCCCATAGTTATAATCTCATGAAGTCACTACAAATTTTTCGATAAAGTCAACATCATACATGATATCTATTTACAAAGATCAAAAACCACTTTCACATGCTTCAACCAACTTCATAGATATTCAGAGTTTTAGACAAATCGATAAATCATATCTTTCCTTTTCCCTTATCGATTATACATGCTTTCCTTGAAATGCATATTTTGAAAATAAAATGAGGGTTAGATCATATGGTCTATTGAGAAAATCCCTGTCAGTTCCATAACCTCAAGAAGCCGGATAATATGAAATAGTAAATCAATTATCGATGAAATAATCACACTAATTTAACATTCTTTACAAGTAACTAACCACAATAGTTGCCACAATTTAGTCGCACACACCTCCATTAGATCGCAATCAATACTGGATATGGCCCACCACCCTGCTCAGACCGTTACAGTCCAAGCACATCCGACTTCTATTGTGAAAGTCTCTTATTATCCCCAAGAATCAATAATCACGATACATGAACTAATAACAAAACATGTAAGAAATAACATATCACGTTTAACAATCCACGTCCAAACATATCAATAATATATTACTTCTATATGTTAAATATTTGATAATATATGCATTTCATTTGAAATTAGTTAAAGAAAACTCACATCGATAATGATATACGATAACACGAAGTTAATTAGTAACGAAACTCGAAACCAAACGAGAATCTGAATCAAATTAACATGTATCACAAACTATTAAATTAAACCTTACCAAAACTCTTTACATCTCCTAAGGTACCTAACCGATACCTCAAAAGACCCCAAAATGACTCGAAGAAAAAAAATCGAAAAATGCTAAACCGTATAAAAATTCATATTTTAAAAACATAAAAAACTTTCCATCCATAAATCAATCAATCATCGAAACAACCAAAACCAACTTTCATCTTTTTAATCGCCTTTGATAACCCACAATTACAAGGTGATTTTATAAATACCAATAAACTTTGAAACTCATAAACTAACGAACCATTGCAACATTTCCAACCTTCAATTTATATGGGTAAAATTCCAAATTCCATCGACAAGGCGTAGACTAAACTCAACAATGGTGGAAATATCAAATTTTACTTTTAGAAGTAAACATTCCAACCAAAATTGATAAAAAAAATAAGAATATTAAAACTTCAATCATGAATTTGATTTCACCAAGAACTAAAGTTGAGTTATAACCTAATACCTAAATATGAAACTTACTCCAAAACATAAGAGAATTTTTAGCTTTGAAGAAAATTAAGATTAAATTCTAATATACCAAAAATAAATAAAAGATATACCATTTTCTCCAAGGTTTTCAAGAAAATCTCAACACCTTAATTGCTTCTCTCTTGTGGTTAGAACTCCCCAGGAAACACATAACTCACCTTTCTAGATAATCTTTCCAAATATGCTGCAAATGACTAAGCAAATAGAATGATGACTCATACAAACCTTGAAAATGTTGCAAATCTTGTAAATGTTGCAAATAAGATGTTTATAGAAATTATGAAGCTTTATTAATTATGATTTGAATATTTAAGGAAGATTATTAGAGTTCAGTAATTATGATTAACGTTTTATATTAGGAAACAATTGATATATTTATGAAACCAGATATTCATTAGACTAGATGAACAGTTGAGATCGGTTTGTATGGTTTGTAAGATTTGGTTGGTTTTCATTTGATGTGACCTCTCTATATATATAGATGGTTGTTCTTTTGTTAACCCTCCATTTAGTGTTAATGGTGTTAACTTTTTTGGACCAATAGGAATGAAAATAATTTCTTTGTTTTAGTAGTAGGAGGCCGAATGTTGTAGGGGTAGTTTAGGATTTTTAATATTTTAATTATTTTAGGTATATTTAGTTTTCTAATATTACGTCTAGGCTTTTCAATATTTTAATTATTTTATGTATAATTAGTTTCCTAATATCACGCCGGGATATTTTGAGAAGTTATTAATATAATTTTGTTTAAAGATTAATGTTAATCTTCATCTTCTTCTCTCTTAATCGAATCTTATGTGACACAGTTTTAGTCTTACTCAAACAAACAGTCTTATGCTAGTGTTTTGCATATGCAATATTCACCTTAACGATGTTCATCTATGCAATTTTTTAGTGTTTCATATATAAACATGAAATGAACAGGTTTATATGGTTAGATGTGCATATATGAACATGTTATATGTGTGTATATATATATATATATATGTGTGTGTGTGTGTGTGCGCGTATATGAACATGTTAGATTTATACATATGTGCATATACGAATATGTTAGATTTATACATATGTGCATATATGAACATGTTAGATATGCATATGTTCATATATGATCATGTTAACCTTACACATATGTGCATGTATGAACATGTTTCAAACTGTATCAAAAGTTATGAACAGATGAACACATGTATCAAAATCAGAAACATTTTTTCAATTTTTTGAAGCCTTCCTATTTCTTCGAGACGTGAAATAAGAAATCTTCCTATTCTTTGAGACGTGAAATGTGGGGGTGATATGGTTTCTTTTTTTCAATTTTTTTATTTTACTACTTCACCCTTCTTCATATATGAAATCCTCCGTGTTCACCCATTTCATTTTTAAAAAATTGATTTAATATGAGCCTTTGATTAACAAGATGAACGATCATGATGGGTTAACAAGGTTAACACTAAAACCTTGGTTAACAAAAAGAAGGGACCCTATATATATATATATATATATATATATATAGGACGATAATCAAATGAGAACCACAAAAAGGTTGAGAACCGTGAGAACTGATCTAAGCCTTAATTTGATTTTGATCCGATGGTTTTAATTAAAAAGCTATTTTTAATTAAAAAGGGCATAATCGTCATTTTGGTATCAAGATTCACCAGATGAAACATATGCCATTCAGGGAACAAGATTCACCAAATGAAACATACATATTCATTCATCAGATGAAACATACAGATTCACCATATGAAACACATACTAACCTTATTACACCAAATAAATCACAATTTTCATAAACATGCTATTTCCCCTGATGAAATCCAAACATAATGTTCATGTATATCTTAATTCACCACATGAAATCAAACATAAATTTCATTTGTAATTTATTTCACCTAATGAAACCTAACACAAATTTAATCTATAATATGTTTCACCTCATGAAACCTAAACACAAATCTTGTTGCAAAACATGCTTGGGTTTCTCTTCTATTTCATGGATATCTCGATAAAAACCTTCGTTTTCGTGTTCTTTTTCTTCATCTCTTGCGAGTCGTTTAGAACTCAAATCACACCTCCAGGGGAAAAATATCCTCCATCGGCTTCCGCAGCAACAAGAAAAATCCTCTCAAAAGCCATAACCAACGTCTCTTATGCATTTGAAACTTCATCACATTCACTACTTTCATCACGATTACCGTATTCACCAAACGACAACGTTCTGTTCACTGAGCTATTGGCGATGACGATGATCACATCGTAGAAATATTTATGTATTTGAATTGATTGTTTTTTGCCTCCATAAACCCTAATCTCACAAAACAAATGGTTTATGGTGCAATAGAACCAAAAAAATAGAATTAATAATCACAATACATACGAACACGGATAAATCTGATAATGGAGAAATGAGTAGGATGGATGACTAACCATTTAATTCGGTATCTTGGAGCTCGAACGAATTGAAAACTTGAAAAGAATAGGGGTTTGTAGCACCTAAAAATTAGGGTTTTCTTTTTCTTTGAACAAACGCATAATCTCAAAATTTTCATCCAAATAGCAAATCCAAAAACTGGGTCCTGTTATGTCGAAAGCAGAAGATTCATATGAGGAATTTGATCGGGTTTGTATGATAAATGACGAGAGATATGATGGGATTGTGTGTTGTTAATTGGTTTTCTATTAGAGATGAATCTGGAGGTGGATTTTGTTGAATGCAAGAAATATTCACTAGATACGTATTAAGATTAAAGATGAATTGTTTTAAATTGATTTGAAATGTTATTTGGCATCCACAATTTACTTTTAATTTGATATTAATAAAATACCCATAATACTCATTCCATGTCCTTGCAAATTGACAAATCTACCCTTATTTTTTTCTTTAATTACTAATATGCTTTTCTTTTAATGACCCTTTATACATACATATATATATAGGAAGGTTCAAATGAGAACGCTAACTATTTAAAAAAAAACTAGAAAACAACAAATCATGTACAAGACCATATGTGATTTTACATTAACGGCAAAAAATGGACACGGGCGTCTTTGACCATGACTTAAGTTGCGGGGCAAAGATGTGAATCGTATATGATTTTGTACGTGAATCATATATGTTTCTTTACATTAACGGTCGTTCTCGTGTTTTCTTAAATAGTTAGCGTTCTCATTTGAACCCACCTCTATATATATATATATATTGTCAGGTTCAATTGAAAACGCTAAATAAAAGGAAATCCGGAAAACCGCGAAAAAGGGATGAAAAAATATATGAACATGGATGTCAAATTAACGAGAAAAATATGATTTTTTTTGTGTAATTTGTTTCATTTGAGTTTTAATTATATTCCGTATTTTTCGGTTTAAAAAATAGAGGGTGGAAGATTTTTTTTATTTAAAAATAATGTTGTAACCGCTTGTTTATGCTATGTTTGACAAACTAGCTGATAAGCTAGCTATTAGCTATAAACTAGTCGATAACTGATTAAATTATGTTTGGTAAAAACTAACTTATAAGCACGTAAAATGATCCAAAATAACATCTTCAAAAAATAGTCAATTACAAATATTTGATAAAATAATTCAAATAAAATTTTAATAATATAATTAAAACAAAATTTCTAATAATATAATACGTTAGTTAATATAACGAGATAGTAAAGACAATTAAATAATATAACAAATTAATTGAACGAATTAAAATTGATTATCATATATATACTATTAATTTTGAATTTGTTACAAATTTGAAAAAAAAAATCTATATTGACCAATGATTTTAAGTAACCATTACATATAATATGAAAGAATAAAATTGGTCAACCTCACATATCCTAATTAATTAATTTTTTTTTAAAACTATAATTAATAAGTAAATTAATATTTTATAAAACTATTTTGCATATTTTAATTATCTATGAAATAAAATAAGTATAACTTTAATTTTTATATAACTTACATAGATATTTATAAAATTGTTATATTTGCTTTTTGATACATAAATATATTGAATAATAAGAAAAAACATATATGGTATATTTAATAACATTTATAAATAATTAATAATAATTATTAATATCTATTGTATAATTAAAATTAATTAATAATGTATAATTAAAATTAATTATTAATTATTAATTAATTTTAATTACTATGAATCAATATTTGTGTATAATTAATATTTATTTTTAATTAATAGTTAATAGTTAATATTTATTAATAATTAATATTTATCTATAATTAATATTAATGAAAGTTATAATTGAAAATTTTCAAAAAACTCATCATAAGCTACTTCAAGCGGTTTATCAATAAGCTAGCTGATAAGCTAGTTTATGTGCATCCAAGCGATTACTCAAAACATATGCTAGATTATAAGGTAGCGTATTTTTGCCAAACAATGCATTAATCACATCCATTGGATCAGTTAATCTAACGGTTGATGGATTGTTTTTCAGTTTTTCATATATTTAGTGTTTCCTGAACCTCCCCCCCCCCCCCTCTCTAATATAATCTAGTAGTGTGCGGGCGACCTGGCCCGTAATCAAGATCCTGCCAATGGCTGTCTGCGTATCTAATTTAGTATCACATGTGTACCATATATGATGTACTATAGTATTACATATGATTGACTGTAATAAATAGGTATACTCGTATTTTCGTAAAATGATGGTTTTCTCGTTTGAACCTCCCCCCTCTCTAGATACTATAGTACAGTCAATCATATGTAATACTATAGTATATCATATATGGTACACATGTGATACTAAATTAGATACGCAGACAGCCATTGGCAGGATCTTGATTACGGGCGAGGTCGCCCACACACCACTAGATTATATTTCACTAAATTGTCTTAATTATGTTTATAATTGCAAAAAATTATTAGTCTAGAACTTAATTTATCCCGTTTCCCAAATCGAACGATTCCTTTCCATGGCGAGACTTTCAACATCATGTTGTCCCCAATCTGGAACTCTATTGGTTTACGGCATTTTTCGGTGTAGCATTCTGTCGGTCTGAGCCATTTTCAAACGTTCTTGAATTTAATCGATTTTATCTGCAGTTAACTGAACAATTTCTAGTCCGACTAACTGTTTCTCTTCTCTCCCACTTCATTTTAACACAACATCGTTCTACATTTTCTATCATATAAAACCTTAAAGGGCACCGCTTAAATATTTGAATGATTACTATTATTGTAAGCAAATTCGAGCAAGGTAAGTATCCATCCCACAAACCACAAGGTCCAGTACAGTAGGTAGTAGGCGTGTTCGTTTTGGCTCCCGAGCGAGAACGAGCAATAGGCGTGTTCGTTTTTGCTACAACGCATGACTTCGAGAGTCATGATGATAATACCGAGGAACGTCTTTATAAGAATATTTTTTCTTCTCACTTCGAGCAATTAGCAATAATTTTTCTTTGGACTTCCGGAAATCTCTTTCATGTACTAAGCCCAAAGCAGACAAGACGACGTTTATTGAACGGATACTTCGGGAGGCCCAAAGGGCTGGGCAGTCAAAAGTTGTTGTTTTACCTTTGCTCGCTTTGAGAGAGTAGTGACCTCTCAGGCATGACGACCGAACGATGCTAGCTCATCCCCTTCGTCAGCTCTTTGATCAGGATACTATTACCTAGGTTCCTATTCCAAGGACTAATTTGAATACCCCTTAAATCGTGTTTTTAGTCTTCATCATTTACTCCTTGGGTAGGGGGAAGTTAATTTCAATTAGCTTGCCCCTTACCTACAAGGGAGGTGAAGCAGAGTGAGCTTTAGGCTTTCGAGCCTTTATTCCTAGGACAAAACCCTTTACTTGGTTGACTCATCATACCTACTAAGTAGAAGGAGCTTGGGTGGGGCATCAACCACTGGTTGCGGGCCTGTCGAGATGCTTCCTTGCAGAACCCGACTGTAACTCAATAGAGTGGGTAGGAAGCTTTCGAACTTGGCTGGTCATGAATAAGATCATCCGAATTGCGGTAATATTACATTTTTATCAAAAAAAATATTTTTCTACAATCACCCGTATACCATATCTCAACAAAAATGAATGTCGGGCTCTTTCTTTCACAGTTAACCCCATTTTCTTAATGCCTTCCCTATTAGCTTTGACTGAGGTAAGTAATTCACTAAAACCGATTCCATTTATGGATATTTGGAGGGTGGATATTGTCAGGAATTGATTGAAACTTTAGCATGGGCTCATGAACGCAAACCTTTGGCCAATTTGATTCATTGGAGGGACTATTTCATACGTACAAACTTCTAGGATGAGAAGTGGGTCCCTTGTTTTTGGCAGGAAGAGTTTCAGCCTTTGTTGCCCCTAGGTAGAGTGAGTCTACTTAGAGAACTAGCAGGACGCGGTGTGGTTCTGTCTGCAACAGATAGATCATTGCAGCTATCGTTTCCAGCTTGGCCGATGCATTTCGAAACTGTGTACTGAGTATTCGATCCTCACGCAGCTTCTTAATATATCTAGAGACTATGGTTGTCTAGAATAGAGTCGAGGCTAGCGGGTGCGTGGGAATTTTTCTCTTATTCCAGTCCAGGTTCTATCCCTTTCTGGAACTATCGTAAGCTATCCCTTTCAGGTATCATAAATGAAGGGACCAAACAAAGAACTCAAGGCACTCCCCAAGCTCTAAAATAAAGAAACTAACCACAAATCGATAATATAAGCACTTAACATGTCTTTGAATGTTTGAATCGTTCGTTCACTTTGATTGTTTGTCTGTGAATGGTAAGTCATACTTAAATTTATCTGGGATCCCATCTCTTTCTGGAAACTCTTCCAAAACATCGAAGTAAATCGATTGTCTCGATCTAATATAATCGATAACGGTACACCGTTATGAGTTACCACTTCATCAATATACAACTTTTGCCAATCTTTCTAACGGGTACGATTCTTTTATTGGTAAGAAATGAGTGGACTTTGACAATCGATTTACAATTACCCATAGAGCATCGAAGCCTTTCTGTGTTCTTGATAATTTTGTTATGACATCTATAATGATATGATCCCATTTCTAAACCGGAATTTCTAACGATTTTAATTTACCGAACGGTTTTTGATGTTCCACTTTAACTTGCCAACAAGTTAAACAATGTTCCACCTATCTAGCAATCTATTTATTTAGTCCAGGCCACCAATAGAATTATCGTAAGTCACGATACATTCTGTTAGTACCAAGATGAATAGAAAAATGAGACTTATGAGCCTCATTCAAAACCCTGTCACGAATATCACCCAAAGGAGGTACACGAATTCTATTTTCAAAACACATTAGTTCACAATCATTTTTCACTAAGACAGATGACATACCAGTGAGTCGTTCTCATTCAGATTTTCTTCTTTCAAAGCTTCAATATGGCATTTCTTTAATCTTCGAAATTATTCGGTAACAATTCGGCTCGTAATGCAACGATTTTGATTATTCCATTCTTTTCATTACGACTCAAAGCATCGTCCACTACATTAGCTTTTCCCGAATGATACAAAATTTCACAGTCATAATAGTTGACCAATTCTAACCATTGTAATTGTCTCATGTTCAATTCCCGTTGATTAATTAAATGCTGAAGATTTTTATGATCGGTAAAAATCTGACATTTGGTACCGTACACATTGTGTCTCCAAACTTTCAAAGCAAATACAACGACAGCAAGTTCCATGTCATGAGTGGGATACCGTCTCTTGTGACCTTTCAACTAACGAGAAACATAAGCAATAACCTTTCCATGTTGCATCAATAGACAACCCGGACCCAATTTTGAAGCGTCACTGTAAACCACAAAATGTTCTGAACCATCGGGCAGGGATAGAATCTGTGCACTACATAGGCTTTCTCTCAAAGTTCGGAAGGCCTCAACTTGAGCTTCTTTTCATTCGAACATTACATTTTTTTCGTTAACATAGTTAGAGAAGTTGCGATATGAGAAAAATCCTGAATAAATTTACGGTAATACCCGGCTAAACCTAGAAAACTTCTAACTTCAGTCGGTGTTCTTGGTGGTTCCCTTTTTTCAAAAGCTTCAATTTTTACAAGATACATTTTAATACCGTTTTCATAAACAATATGCCCCATAAACTGAACTTTTTGTAGCCATAATTCACATTTGGAAAGTTTATCAAAAAGTTTTTCTCATTTCAACAGTTCCAAAATAATAGGGAGATGATTTGCATGATCTGCTTCTGATCGGGAATATATAAGAATATCAACAATAAGAACAATCACAAATTTATCGAGATAAGCATTACATACCCGATTCATCATATCAATAAAATTTGACGAAGCGTTAGTTAAAATGACCGTATCGAGTACGAAATGCATTTTTTGACACATCTTCTTCCCGAACTTTCAACTGATGATAATTTGATCTTAAATCAATCTTTGAGAGGTAAATAGCCCCAACCAGTTGATTAAAAAGGTTATCTGTTCTCGAAAGCGGATATTTATTATCCACTTTCAGTTTATTAAGTTCCCGATAATCGATAGATATTCTCATCAACCCATCTTTCTTTTTTACAAATAACATCGGTGCACCCCTACTGACAATTATTAGGTCTGAACTCGAAGCAAAAAATTTGAAAAATGCTAAGCCGTATAAAAATTCATATTTTAAAAACATATAAACTTTCCAACCAGAACTTAATCTGGTGCTATCTGTGGTGGTGGGAAATCTGGTTTATGTCGTATTTGCACATAATTTGCTTTCTGATTTGGAGATTTTTGATCTCAAAATTGGGAAATTTGAGCTTGAAGTTGAGACTCTTATATTCATATTGGATGATTTCTACTAATCAATCTTTCTGGGTGATGTTACAATCATTATACTCTAAATGGGGTCTTGGGATTGTGTCTTGGGTTGAAGATGTAAGGGTGAGCTGGGTAGAGGAGATAGGCATTTTGAGTTTGTTTTGGTGTTATATGGAGGGTTTTTGGGAGGTGTGGAGGTTTAAATGGGGCTTTATCCTTTTGTTATTCAGAAGATGGAATTCCAATAGTGTGCACAATATCAATGGGGGGTATGGGTTTAGTAATAGACTTCTTTCAGCCAACTCTATTTTAGAACAGGTTCTTGGTTCTATTTGGAGTTTGGATTCATTTCTTGGGTTTACAAATGAAATTTGGTTTGTATGTTGTCACTAAAGTATGTGAATTTTGTTGTGTGGGCTAACTATGTTCTTCAGGATGGCTTGGGAGTTGCAGTTCACCAGGGTTTCATGTAAGCCTGATATTCTGATTATTACTCTAATCCGATATACTTTCTTTCTGTTGATTGCTATTTTGGTTTATCAACATTTGTTTCTTTCCCTTTTTATTGGTCTTTTGGAACATATTTGGGGTAGTGGGGGTGGCTTTTGGGATGAAGTTATAAGGGGATGGAAGGTAATGGAGATAGGATTTTTGAAATTGATTTCGAGTGATAAAGAGGTCTTTTTGGGGGTTTGGATGGTTGCTTTGAGTTTTCTCATAATGGTGTATGATAATATTATGGGAATTGTGTTTTTCTTATTCACAATAGGAGAGAATACATATATTTATATACATAGGGATCCTATATTAGGAAACTACGAAAGAGGCCAGGAGGCCCAAATAGTAAAACCCTAGATATCTAACACTCCTCCTCAAGTTGGAGCAAAGATGTTAATCATGCCCAACTTGTTACAAATGAAATCGATTTGGGGTTTTCGCAATGGCTTTGTAAGAATGTCGGCAAGTTGGTGCTCTGTCCTGATATATACCGGTTGAATCGATGGAGGGTCTATCTGTGTTCCGACAACTCGGTCTCTGATCAGATGACAATCAACTTCAATGTGCTTAGTCCTCTCATGAAATACTTGATTCTTGGCTATATGTATAGCTGACTGATTATCATAATATAATCTCATCAAGTCGTCAGTAATTACTCCAAGCTCTCTTAGAATTCTTCTTACCCATGTCATCTCACATGACACATCTGCCATGGATCTGTACTCTGACTCGGCACTCGATCGGGAGATTGTATGTTGTTTCTTGCTCTTCCAAGAAATTAGATTCCCACCGACAAATACACAATATCCTGTAGTCGATCTCCTGGAAACGGGACAACCAGCCCAATCAGCATCATAGAAACCAGATATCCTACCATCCCCTTCTTAAGTGAATGAACCCACTCGGCAGCGGCCCTGATCTGAATAAAGTATCCCTGAGCCTGGTATGGCTTTGAGATACCTTAAAACGCGAAATGTCGCCTCCCAATGGCTTGTATAGGGAGAAGACATGAACTGACTCAAGACACTAACCAAAAATGATATATCTAATCGAGTAACCGTTAAATAGTTTAGCTTGCCAACCAATCTCCTATATCTCTCTGGATCTTTTAGAGGAGTTCCATCATTTGGAAGAAGTTTTCTCGTAGCGAGCATTGGGTTGTCGACTGGTTTACATCCCAATAGACCACACTTAGTAAGCATATCAAGAACATACTTTCGTTGAGATAGAAGAATCCCTTGTGGAGATCGAGATACTTCTATCCCAAGCAAATAACGAAGTCGTCCAAGATCAGTTACTTGAAATTGGGTCTGTAGAAATTGTTTCAACTCTGAAATCCTGGTACTATCATCTCCGGTGATAATTATGTCATCTACATAGACCACTAGTATGATTCGTCGATCATCACGATGTCTGAAAAACACGGAATAATCCTAGGAACTGCGAGTCATACCAAATTCCTAGAGAACATCTGAAAATCGTCCAAACCATGCTCGAGGGGATTGTTTGAGACCATACAATGAACGTCATAATCGACATACCTTTGTGGACGACTCCTCAATAACAAACCCGGGTGGTTGTTCCATATATGCCTCCTCCTCAAGAATGCCATTAAGAAAAGCATTCTTGACATCCAACTGATGAAGCGGCCAATGATTAATGGCAACCAAAGCGATACAAATTCTAACAGAAGGCATTTTGGCCACCGGAGAAAACGTATCATCATAGTCAATCCCATGGGCTTGGGAGTAGCCTTTGGCAACTAACCTGGCTTTCAAACGATGAAGTGACCCATCAGGATGAAGTTTTACTATGAAGACCCACTTACAACCCAGTTTGCAGTTTCCACGAGGAAGTTGTTCCAAATCCCAAGTATGATTCTTCTGTAGGGCATCCATCTCTTCCTGCATTGCTTGCAACCATCGTGGATGGTTAAGAGCCTCAGTTACATTCTTGGGAATAAAATGGCTATCCACGGTTGTGGTGTAGGCACATGATTCTGAAGAGAGGTGAGAATAAGCAAGATAATCATGAATGGGATATCAGGTACAAGCCCTTGTGCCTTTGTGCAAGGCAATTGGAATATCGGGAAGAGGGGCACCAGGTGGGTCATAGGGTTCGGTAAATGGTGGTGGAGGTGTATCAGGTACTGGGTCGAACACTGTATCCATAGACGAGGAAGTGTGTGGATCAGGTGGTGGAACAGGAGACTCACCAGAATCATGATGCACAGGTAAGAACTCTTGGGTCTCATGCACTTGCCTCTGGCGCTGTCGAACATACACATTTGTGAAACGAGTATCAGGCGGTTGTGTCGGAATAACTACATTTGGTGTCTGCACGTAAATATCAAAGGTCGAAGGATCAGAAGATTCAAAAGGATCCAAAACGAGATTGGTTGACTCTGAACCACTAGAGACATGTTTGTCATAGAAGGGATTTAACTCATTGAAGGTGACATCAACCGAGGTAAAATATCTACGCAAGGTAGGACTGTAACAACGATAGCCTTTTTGGACACGTGAATACCCAAGGAACACACACTTGATATCACGAGCTGCAAGTTTGTTATGTCTCGGGCGATGATTGTGGACATAAGAAACACATCCAAAAATTTTAGGAGCCAAAGGAAAAGAAGTGCCTTTTGGAAATAGAATGGAAAAAGGTGTCTTTCCTTTAAGGGCAGAAGATGGCATACGGTTAATCAAATAATTAGCAGTAAGAACATCATCGGCCCAAAAACTTTGTGGTACATTATAGTGAATCATCATAGTGCGAGCTACATCCAACAAATGGCGGTTCTTTCTTTCGGCAATGCCATTCTGTTGGGGTGTATAGGCACACGATGATTCATGTACAATACCATGCGTAGATAAATAACTTGTAAAATCGGAAGAAAAATATTCGTTGGCATTGTCAGATCTTAGAGTTTTAATAGGAACATCAAATTGGGTTTTGACATAAGCATGAAAATCGCAAAAGATGGAAAATATTTCATTACATGACTTGAGCATATAAACCCATGTTGCAAGATAAAAGTCATCAACAAACGTAGTAAAATATTTAAACCCACTAGTAAAAATCACAGGACACGGACCCTATACATCAGAGTGAATTAACTTGAAATAAAGCGGCAACACGACTAGACTCTCTAGGGGGATAAGGACAACGAGTGTGTTTACCCAACTGACATGACTCACAAAGTAACTCACGAACAGACGACAAATCCGGTCTCAATTGTTTCAGAACTGGTAAAGAAGAGTGTCCTAGCCGACAATGAGTCTCTCTGATACTGGAATCACAAAGATGTGCTACTGAAGACCGCAATGCAAACAAATGATAGAGACGCTGAGATTCAAAACTTGTGCCAATCAACCGGTTCGTCCCCAATTCCTAAAAGACACGATGTGTTGGAAAAAGGTTACAGAACAGTATGTCTTTTTTTTAATTTGGCTAACATATATTAAGCTATCTAGAAAAGTGGGAACCTAAAGAACAGATGACAGGTTTAGGTTTGACAGGTTGCTAGTGTATCCCATGCCCCGAATTTGACACGAAGATCCATTAGCAAGTCGTACTAGCGTATCGGGTATCTCGATATTGAGATTGGATAGCACGTCTTTATTCCCAGTCATGTGATTTGTGGCTCCTGAATCAATAATCCAGGATGTCGAGCATGCAGAAAAACAAGTAGATGATATACCTGATTGTGTTGTGCTAGCACGAGGAGTAGAAGGAACCTGATTCGAAGATTCATGTTGGGATCGAGAGACATCTTCATCGTGTACTATGCGAGTGGCGGTAATATTATCTATAGATGCAACATGGGCTCGAGAAGGACAAGATGTTGGTTGAGATCCAGGGCAGAAGTAGGACGATTAGGGCAGTTATACTTTATGTGCCCAAACTCCTTGCAAAAAAAACATTGGATCTTCTTTTTATATCCGTCTCTTCCACCGTTTCTGCTACTAGAGGTTGCAAAAGCCGATATATCACTCCCGGATGACTAGGATGAAGAGCTATTAGAGTACATTTCTCGTGCAAGATGATACATGGAAGCCAATGACTGAGATGATGAGTGACTAAGTAAGAAAGGACGAGCACCGGAATATTTGGCAGACAATCCCGAAATGAACGTCATCACATCCATCTTTGCTAGTCGTTCCTCTTGAACTTTAACATCAGGAGTGACGGGGAAAAGAACTTGTAGCTCCTCATATAGCTTCGATAGCCTCGTGTAGTACTCGGTGAGATCAGAATCGCCTTGCTCACATCTGAAATAGGATCCGAATACAGAATAAGTATGAGACAAGGATTCCTTGGCCGAGAAGGAAGACTCCAAGTGGATCCACATCTTCTTTGTAGTAGGGTAGTTTTGAACAATGCTTAGGACTTGTGGTTCCATTGCATTCTATAGGGCCATCCGGATACCACTATCATTAAGCTTCCATTCTCGGGTTTTAGGATCTGGAGGGTCCTTGCTTAAATGATCATCTTTGTCCAAACTCTCGAGACCGGTTTGAACAAACATACTCCATTGAGTCCAATTTGTAGAATTGAGTTTAACCTGAATCTTTAATACAGCAACATAGTTAATTATACCGGGAACAGTGAAGTCGCTTGATGTGGGTTGTTGAGTTTTGTCCGTAGATGACATTGTTGGAGTAGCAGCAAAGAAGATCAGATCTGGCAGGCAGATCTGGACCGGACGACGGCAAATCTGGACGGCGGCGGCAACAGATCTGGACGACGGCAGTGGTATCAGCAAAGAAGATCAGATCTGGACGACAGCAAATCTGGACGGTGGCGACAGATCTGGACGACGACGGCAGCGACAGCAGCAGCTCTGGACAGGGAAGAGGTTCTGGACGACAGATCTTGACTGGGACAGCGGCGGCAGATCTGGAGGGCGGCAGTGGCGGCACCGGACAGGGATCGAGGATCTGGACAAGGAAAGTAGATCTGGACAACGGCAGTTAGGGTTTCGGCGGCGACGGCTAGGGTTCCGATGACGGCAACGATTAGGGTTCTATTACGGCTCTGATACCATGATAATATTACGGGAATTGTATTTTTCTTATTCACAATAGGAGAGAATACATATATTTATATACATAGGGATCCTATATTAGGAAACTACGAAAGAGGCCAAGAGGCCCAAATAGTAAAACCCTAGATATCTAACAGTGTACAAGGGATTTATAGTGAATTTGTTGATATATGTGAAAAACAGGAAGGGGGCTTTAGTATATCTAGCTACATC
Source organism: Arctium minus (assembly GCA_954870635.1). Taxonomy (NCBI): domain Eukaryota; kingdom Viridiplantae; phylum Streptophyta; class Magnoliopsida; order Asterales; family Asteraceae; genus Arctium; species Arctium minus. The sequence goes on along the minus strand of OX941081.1, from coordinate 135,872,531 downwards.
TAAATATGGTTTAGAACAACTTTTTGGTTCTAATTGGATTTTGGATTCTTTCGTTAGGAATTGGGGTTTGTTAATGTTGTTTTTTTCTTGGTTTCCATTTCACAAGTTGGAATGGGGAAGTTTGAGTTCAATTTTGGGATATGTGGATATAAATATGAGTCATTTATATTTCTATTGGTTTATGGCATTTGGTCCTTTGTGTTGTTGCTTTCAGACTTGTTGTCCAATGTTTTTATATTTGGACTGGGATCAGCCTATTATTCTTCTGTTGAATATCAAAATGATACTTCAACATTTGTTTCTTTGCCTATTCTTTGGTCTTGTACTATGGTATATGTTTGTATGTGTAATTTGGCATCCTGCCATTACACATACCTATGAAGATTCTTGTAAAGGTTGTTTATTTGGCTACATTCTTTACTGGTTTGGTTTAGTTTGGAGAGATAAAGGGATAAAAAAATATGTGCAAACCTTGTAAACTGCTGAAATATGCTCTGAATTGAGGTTATAAGGTGGAATTGGCTTTGTGCAAACCTGTCTTGAGACTACATCAGATTTTTATTTTTTTGAATCTACTGTTTTGGGCTAGAAGGTTTAAGATGGAAATGGCTTCTAATGGAATTTTTCTGGAGTCTGGTATTTGTTGTAAGGCTTGGCAAACTGACGATTCTACTAAAAGTCAGATTATGCAGATTCCTCATTCTGTGGTTATTGAATGGTTTTGATGGCAGTTTTGGTACTGGAGGAATAGGGATGAAAGCCATTATGTGCTGCTTGATACTGATATGTGTCTATCAATGGCCTTTGGACAAATTGGTCTTATTGTTGCTATACTGGTTTATGACTGTTCTAGTTTGAGTGTCAATTTTTTCACTCAATGTTTGGTTCTCATCTATTCTTTTGGTCCTTGCTATTTGTTGGGGGCTAAATTGGTTTCCAGCTGTTGATCTCTTTCTATTTTTTTGGTCCCTCAATTTGTAATCTTAAAGTTTTGTTTTATGGTGCAATGGTCATTAACCAATTTGCTAATGGAAGTTGGATTAACTATGGCTTGGGAAGCAAAGATATTGAAGTATCCTTCTTGTTCAGTTCTGGTATTAAGTTATTATTGCAGTTCATAAATTCTGAGTTTTGGTGCCTGTTGACCCTTAATTGTGGATCTGATGAAGTGAAATGGAATGGATTAAGAAGTAGTGTCATTAGAAGGGTTTGGAATATTGGTAATGGATTGATATGGCTGGAAACTGGAAGAGGAGGTAGGAGAGTGATTGATGATCAGAAACTGTGGAATGTTTGGATTAGCATATACCTTGGAAGTCTGATCCTTGGTGTGGTTCATTCCTAATCTTGATGCTATTGGCTATTTTTGATAAAATTTTCAGGAAATTGGAGAAGGTGATCGTGGGGTTTGATCAGATTGTCTGTGATCTGATATTTATCCAATAGGAATTCTGGAGTTATCTTTGAAATGGGTTTTTTAATGATCTCATGAATATGGATTATGGTATGTTTTGGGCTAGAATTATTATTCATTTGGATTAGAATTGGAGTAAAAAAGCTGGATTAATGAATGGGATGTGGCAATGGCAATGGCAATGGGCCTCAATTGATTGGGCTTTCATGATTATTTTCCTTTGTGGTGGTGGTATGGGCAGATTCCTTCTATTTGTTTAAAGCATTTGTTTTTGGGAATTGATTGGGCTTCTAAAAGACTTCGATGGACTCATTATTTGAAAAGGTGGATGAGGTTTCTTCCAATCGTGATATGGGCTAATTCTTTTATGGAATGTTGCTATAATTTTTGGGTTCTCAAATTAAGTCCCAAAATGGTGGATTTCATTGTGGGCTTCTATTTGTAATATGCAAAGGTGGGCCATTATAGGGAGATTTCCTTTTTGTTTTTCATAGAGTGGATTTGTGGATTTATATCCCTATTTTTTTTTTTGAACGGCAAGTTAACGCACACACACGTTCCAGCGGCATCGGGTCTCCATTACGGGCAATCCCACTAATCCGCTGTGACCCAGTCTAGCCTTTGGGCTGAACCCGACCGGCAGGGTAGAGGGTCCCATAGACTGGACCCACTCGAACCGGTCCCGGCCCCGGCCCCGAAGGACCAGACCTAGAATCTGGATATCTCAGGCTCGTGGGAATCGAATCTTTGTTTGGGTTAAATCCTTTGTTTGGTTTTTCCCTAAGCACATTTTGTGCTTTCATTGTATTCACTTGGGGTATGCCCCTCATAATTTGTAATTTCTTTTTTCTTTTGCAATAAATTTTTTTCCTGAGGTTCCGTCCCCTTTTAAAAAAAAAAAAAAACTTTTCAACCATAAATCAGTCATTGAAACAACCAAAACCAACTTTCATCTTTTTAATCCACTTTGATAACCCACAATTACAACATTTCCTGGTAAATTTCTAAATTCCATCAACCAAAATTAACAAAACAAAATAAGAATATTAAAACTCACTCATGAATTTGATTTCACCAAAAACTCCAAACTTGACTTATAACTTAATACCCAAAATATGAAACTTACTCCAAAACATAAGAGAATTTTTAGGTTGAAGAAGACTAAGATTAAATTCTAATATACCAAAAATAAATAAAAGATATACTTTTTTCTCCAAGAGTTTCAAGACAATCTCAAAACCTTGCTTTTCTTTCTTCTGGTTCGAAATCCCGAGGAAACACACAACTCACCTTTCTTCAAATGACATATATATATATATATATATATATATATATATATATATATATATATATATATATATATATATATATAGTCAACTTTTCTATCCTAAACCCATAACTATAGGCAAATGACCAAAAAACCCTTAAACTTATATAAAATATATAAATAAAGGTTATAACTATATATATATGATCAGGTTCAGGGAAAAATGCTAAATAAATAGAAAACCGGAAAATCACAAAAAAATGGATAAAAAAAATATATGAACATAGATGTCAAATTAACGAAAAAAATGTGATTGGTTTTTGTGTAATTTGTTTCATTTGAATTTTAGATTATATTTCGTATTTTCTCGATTTAAAAAATAGATGGTGGTAATTTTTTTTATTTAAAAATAAAGTTGTAATCGCCTGTTTAGTCTATATATGGCAAACTAGTTGATAAGGCAACTCTTTGCTGATAAGCTAGCAGATGATTAAATTATGTTTGGCAAAAACTAATTTATAAGCATGTAAAATGACCAAAAGGTCATCTTCAAAAAATTAGTCAATTACAAATATATTATAATACCAGTCATATACCCGCACGCGATTCGGCGCGAGTGTTAAACTTTCTTGTAAATTGTGATTGAAAAATTAATACGCTTATTTATAGAATGTTCTGTATCATCTAAATTATGGGTTGTTTACAAGTAAAATATTATCATGAAAGCCAAATGAAAAATACTAAGGCTGAAACTTATAAAAATCAATCATGTTTCATTTTTTGTTCTATTTTACTTGTTCTCGATGTTAATTTTATGGATCTATGTGATTTATATCTAAAATTGGAAGTATTATTCAATTTTAGGGCTGATGAATAACGTTGGAGGTGGAAGTTTACAAGTTCTTGAAACAAGAGAGTGTGAATGGCCATCTTTGGAGCGTGAAATGGGATTTCGGCCCATTTGAAGAAGAAAGAGACTAGGGTGCTCGAATCGCAATAGTAAAACTCCAAATTTTCAACCTTCACCACCAAATCATTCTTGTAATGAATCAAACCAGTGATGGTTTGTAGTTTAAACATCCAATCACGGGCCGCAAACAACATCATATGCATTATAAAAAAATATAGAATCTAACTTGAACACTCTATATATGTGGTGGATAATCGTTTAACGACAATGGATCAGAAATTTAATCAATATTATAAAATGTCATATAAATCGTAAAAGGTATCATATACCCATAAATCAAACCTAAGTTTCATTGAAACCTACACAAAAATAGCACCAATCGTAAGCTCATGAAGTTGAGAACTAAAATTTTCAAGGCAGAAGCATACAGAACACGGTGTTGGTTGGATTCATGGCGACCTTATTCTTGGCAGCATCCCTGATGAGAAGCTCAGTATTTGTTAAAACCAACATAAGAGGGTGTCATCCTATTGCCCTGATCATTGGCAATGATCTAAGCACGATCATGATCCAAACATCGAGAGAGGAAGAGATCGATGAAGGAAGGAAGGGTGGTGAGAAACAGCGGAACCAACAAAATTGTTATAATAAAAGAGTTGATATATGGTGATGCATTCATCCCAAAGGTACATAAAGCTAATGACCTTTAGCCAATGAGTGAAACCTTACCTTTTTGAACAACAATTCAGACAATTTTTTTTCCTTCTAAAACAAGGTAAGAAGTTAATTTGATGTGTTTTTACCATCTAAAAAATGCAATTAACAATTTAGTACCAAGGATATACAAAAACCATTATTCAATCATTCCTCTCTTGTAGTGTTGCAAAGAATAAAGAACATAAATCAAAATTTTGAATAAAACTTCTTCTTGTCACTTAAAAGTACGTCCACCTATTCCTTTGTAAACTCTATACCTTCACACTGAGCTAGCAAGCATAACATATTTTTGATTGTTTATTGGAGCACATGTCTGTCTACCTCGACTTGAAGTACGGACTTTCCTATGATATCTAAAGTCCCATGGTCATGTACTCGATTTTCTGCAAGTACATCACCAATCCAAATCAGTAAAGGAAAAGAAAACATTAACCCAAACATAATGCTAATCATATAAGGGCATCACACAAACATGTTTAAAATGTCAATTCGTTTTTCCTTTCATATCATATCATCGTCGATTTTTCAAGTTAGAATTTAGAACATATCAACATAATGTTAATCATACAAGGTGTTAGATCACAGATTTATTGGATTCAAGATCATCAAGATTGAAGATGAAAGATTCAAAAATTCAAGGTTGAAAAGTCATTCTCAACAATAGTCTAGGTCCTTTGTAATAAATAGTTAAAGTTTATTTTCTTGTATTTTGTATTTTTCCCTAAAATAGGTATAAGGCATATAGGGTGCTAGGGTTGTTGGATATAGAGAGTGTGTGCAAAATAGATTAATCAGCCGCCACATTCAATTTTAGAGAGAGAGAGAGCTTATAGAGAGAAAACATCCTTCAAGAGAAAAACTTGTAATCCTTTGATTGAGAAATCTAAAACAGGTTTGATTATTCTCTTGTTGTGATTATATATCTTTTATTGTGATAAGAAACTTGATTTTCAGGGACAATCAATTGGTATCAGAGTTATATCCAGATTGAAATCAAAAGTTTACACCGGTCGAACACTGTGCTTCGATATCCAGATTTGATCTTGAATGTTTGTGCGTTTTTCGGGTTGAAATCACTTGGGTTGAGATCGAAATCAGTATTAGATTGAGTTTGTATTGATTTATTTGAGTATTGCACTGTATTCGATCTTCAATCTGTGTTTTTGTCAAGTTTTTATTTCACGAGTCAACTGCACTGTTCCATCGATTGATTTTTCTTAAAGTGTTTGTATTTGAAATTACTCGCTTATAATCTGTTCTAGATGATTAGGCGATCTTATTGTCAAAGTTTGGGTCTGTTAATCGATCTCTAGATAGGTTTTTGGGATTTTCAGAGTCGACTTTCGAAGGAAAGGTGAAGAACATGCCAGACTTGATTTTTGCGCCAGTTCATAGATATTTCTCGCCAGCTTCTAAGTACCAAGTCCCTTTTGCGCCAACTCCTTGTAGCGCAAACTTGTCTTTTGCGCCACACACGACACCGGTCGACACCGGTCGGGGAGACACCGGTCGGGCACACCGGTCGAGGACACCGGGCGCACAACACACCGGTCGTGCAACACACCGGGCCTCAAGACCCCGGTTTGCGCCATCAGTTCTTCGCGCAAACCTCCACTTCTCGCGCAAACCTCTACTTGCGCCACCTTCTCCTCGCGCAACACCCTTCTTGCGCCAGCTTCTTTGCTTCTAGACTTAGCGAATTTCAGGATTTCGCGCCAAGTTCTCTTTGCGCGAGTTGACTTTTGCGCCAGCTTCTTTTAGCGCAAAATTTCTTTTACGCTACAGCCCTTGGCGCATTTCTGTCCTTAGCGTATTTTTGTGTTTTGCGCCAGATTATCTTATCTCCATTTATTATTCTCAGTATAAATTTGTATTCATTTGATTTTATCTGGACTAACGGTCATTTTCAAGTTTCTTATTGCATATATTTTCAGAAATCAAAATGACTTCTAGCGAAGTTCCTTCAATCAGTATGGATGAGAATCCACCAGTACTTCTCAGAGGAGAGTATGAAAAATGGAAAAATCAGTTTTTGGATTTCATTGACAAACATGAATTAGGGGATCATATCAGAATATCTCTTAGAGAAGGAAACATGAAAATTCCAACTTGGACTCATACTACTCATGATGGTTGGGAAAAAAAGAGTCAAGAGATTCTAGTATCACCTGATAGATACACAGATGAGCAGAAAAATAGATACAACGCTGACATATTAGCCAGATCTTTTATATTGAACGGAATTTCAGTTAAGATTTCAAAAGAGATTTCTATAAGTTTAGAAAGTAAAAAGGCCACAGGAAAACAGTTGTGGGAACAAATTGAGAAGATGATGACAGGACCAAAGATGTCTTCAAGAGTTAAATTTTTGGAAACTGAGAACTCTGAACTAAAAGAAAAGATTTCTGCCTTGGAAGCTAAAGTCCAGAAACAAGATTCTGTTGAGAACCATGAGAAGAAGTTTGAGGATTTGAAGGATGCAAATGTTGAGCTTCAAAAGAAAATATTTGATATGGAGAAAAATATGGCCAAAGAAAGATCTGATTTTGAGATTGAAAAGAAAGCATTTGTAAAGAAATTCTCAGATTTTTCAAGAAAATGTGCAGACGAAAAGAAGGCAGTTGAGCTGAAATGTACAAAACTTTCTCAGCAAGTTTCTGAGTTTGAGAAAGTAATTATTCTGGAAAGAGAAAAGTTTGCCACGAAAAAGAAGGCCATTGAACAAAAGAATGTTGGATTCTTCAAAGAAATATCCGGTCAGAGAAATGATGTTGAGAAGGGATTTGAAGAAGAAAGAAGTATGTTTGAAGCAGAGATAAAGAAGCTTACTGACAAGCTATCTGAACTGTCTGAAAGTATACTGAATGAGAAGAAAACGAAGTCTGAATTCAAGAAGAAGATTGACATTCTTGTCAAAGAAAGAGACAATTTTGCTTCAAAGATTAAAGAGCTTGAAAAGATTGTTTCAAAGGTGGTGGTGACTGAGCAAATGACTCTAGAGTCACAAATCCACACACCTAGAAATAGTTCAGTTGACTTCAAAAAGACAGCCTCAAGCTCACACTTGAAACCTGTTTCTTCAAGAAGGTTAGTCAATTCATTTGATCGGATTCGTACTACTAACATTTTCTTTGATGAAAATGTAGATTGTTCAGGTACATACAAAAGAAGAAGAAGAAGAAGGAGATACGAAGAAGAACTGGTCTGGAAGAAGAAACCAGTTGAAAATGAGAAGAAAGATGAGAAAGGAAAGAAGTCATGTGTACATACACATATTGCCAAGGAGAACAATGTACGTAAAGGTAAACCTGATTATATCTACACGAGAGATCAATTAATCAGGTTGTCAGGTAAGCAATACTTTTGTTCTTATTATCGTACACATGATCTTGTTCACAAAACAAGTGATCATTTCTGGTATGGTTCTTACTCAGTTACTCCCATAAGAACTGCAACTAACAAACATGGACCCAAATAACAGTGGGTACCAAAGAAAAAGGATGAATCTGTGTTGCAGGCACCTACTGTCAAGGGGGAGTAAGAGAACCAAGGCTTCTAAGTAAATCAGCTTAGAACCCGTACTTCAACGAAGCTTGACTTCTAAACACAACAGTTTAGGACTCGTACTTCAGTGATCAAAAGACCTTACTCCTGTGCTGATATGAGAAGTGTACTCCAATACTCGATTGAGGAAATCAACCATCGAGGGGGAGTACATATTTTTCTGAAATTTTATGCATCCAACAGATATGATGATCAATATGTGAGGGGGGGTTAATGATTATATTTTACTCTGATAATTTTTCTGATGCATAATTTCAGGGGGAGTAAAGGTGATGACTTCTGATTATTTCAGATCAGAACTCATACTTTAATTGTTTTACTGCTTTATGTCTTTTAATTTCTGTGAATAAAGTTGCTTTGACTATGACCTTAAGACTGTTACAGTTTGAGAAATGCTTACAAGATCATATCTTTATGACTTTAAGCTTGACTTCATGAGATGTAAGATTGCACGCAAAAGGTATAATTCCTTATCTTCATCTCATATATGGTTGAAAGAAGGACTACTTTCAATCATAAGAAAACAGTTCTTAAATGTTCAAACCACTTCCCGATTCTTAAACAGATTTCATGAATTGGAAGTGTAATTTTAAATGTTTTCTAGATCTATTTTGTGCTTCAATGCTTAACAAACCGTGTGTTTCTAAATATATATACTTGCGTATTATCTTGTCTTTATACTGTCAAGTATTCACACACATCGATTTAATTTTTTTTTGTTAATTAAGTTATCACCATGTCTCATATTGACCAATTTTTCGATGGTGATACACCCTGCTTGTATTTCAAAAAAATTTGAGCGTCATTTCATTTCGAAACGTCATTTCAAGAATGTCTGTATTTTGGTTCATATAGACAATATCCATTTTTGTTGACCATAAGCCTTGATTGCTATATCATTTGATTCTGATCATTTAATACAATGTCAGATTTTCAATGTTTCAAATGCTCAAATCTTCATGATTATATTCTGAGCATACAAACATCTGACTTGTATATGTGCTTTAACTGTTAAAGTTAAATCATCTGAGCAACATATGCTTTATAGGACAATACGGGATCTTTGTGCTAGGACTTAAATGAAACTTCTATGGATTCACGTTAACCAGTGTTTCCTACCCAAGAAGTTAATCCTTAGTGATTGAGTGTGAGGAGTCAAAAAGAAATAAGTGTGGGTTGTGCGTTGAGGTAAAATTGAAAAGATGGTTAGATGTGAGCTTATTTATAAAAAGAAAGAGAGTGTGAGATCAGAGTAAAAGAATATCAGACTCTGCACCAACTACTTTCTGAGTCGGGCAGCCACATTACTAATGTTTCACAATTCTTGGTGAACATTATTAAAATAGGCAACTAGCCCATGCCAACTCTTGACATTCACCCCACCAACCATTCATTTTCTTCTTAACAAGAAAATGTTTCATTTTTCAAAGGGGAAGAAACACATTTACTCTCTGATTTTCATTTGGAAAATTTGGATATTTAAAAGAAGAAAGTCTGCCCCACCTTCGCACTTCAATCATGCATATTGAGTCTGTGTTTATCTACTATTTTCTCAGTGGTTTACAATGTTGAGCCTATATAAGCAATCATCCGTACTTAATTCTTTCTATCAATTGCACGAACACACAAGGAATTTGTTTCTTTGTCATCACGTTCATAGAAATTACCTTTGTGGTGTTTCGATGATTGAATGGAAGCCCTGGGGGAGTGAACATCTAAAAGCTTCTTTTCAATGTGTATTCGTTACACACAGTGATTTTGTGTTACTGACAGACAATTTTAACTGATTCATTTGTTGATTCAAGGGTCACATTCCTAATTTGTCTAGATTTGAAAAGATCTAGATGAATATCTTGGCAGGTTGACGGTGAATCAGAGGCTCAGTTCCAAAGATCAGCATGGTCAAAGACATTTCTTGAAAGAAGTTTTGATGATGTCGAAGCTCTATTCATCAAAAAGGGGGAGAACATAATGTTTGAAGAAATGTCCATTACAAGTTGTGTTTCAAGAGACATTGGAGAAAAGAAAGATTAACCAAGAAATGGGAGAGAACACAAGTTTAGAGCAAGTATTCTGAAGATTTGCTGAATTGAGAGAAATTTTCTTTGAAGATACTTTGCTAAAGCATTCTGAGCTGAAACTAGAGATAATTTCTTTCCATCATATGAAAGAGATTTTCTCTACATCTTTTGGGGAGATTGTTATATTTTGAAGACAAAGAGGGAGATTGCATCTTTCTGAGCTTAAAGAGAATATGGGATTGCTAAATCCTTTTAGTAATGATCTTGATCCAAAGGGGGAGATTGTTAGATCACAGATTTATTGGATTCAAGATCATCAAGATTGAAGATGAAAGATTCAAGAAGTCAAGGTTGAAAAGTCATTCTCAACAATAGTCTAGGTCCTTTATAATAAATAGTTAAAGTTTATTTTCTTGTATTTTGTATTTTTGTCTTTTTCCCTAAAATAGGTATAAGGCATATAGGGTGCTAGGGTTGTTGGATAGAGAGAGAGTGTGCAAAATAGATTAATCAGCCGCCACATTTAATTTTAGAGAGACATTCAATTTTAGAGAGAGAGAGCTTATAGAGAGAAAACATCCTTCAAGAGAAAAACTTGTAATCCTTTGATTGAGAAATCTAAAACAGGTTTGATTACTCTCTTGTTGTGATTATATATCTTTTATTGTGATAAGAAACTTGATTTTCAGGGACAATCACAAGGGCATCACAGGAACATGTTTAAAATGTCGATTCTTTTTTCCTTTCATATCATATCATCATCGATTTTTCAAATTAGAATTTAGAACATATCAGCATAATGTTAATCATACAAGGGCATCACAGGAACATTTCAAGAGCTTACAATCACAGATAAAATGACGAAAAACAAGAACAAAGAATAATGAAAAAAAAAATTATTTTAACATCAGATCAGAAAATTCAATCATGGAAACAAAGAAGCATACCTTGATAGGACTCCGTGGAGGTGTTGCTTGTTTTGGTTTGAAGTCGTATGAAAATGGCAAGCAACAAATAATTGTCTGGTAAGGTACCTTGAGGCCAAAAGTAATGTTGGGTACATGAGTAAGATTCGAACCAGGTAAATCATTAGGCACAAATAAGCAGCCTCACTATGAGACAATGACGTATTTGAAGGTGTAGACGAAGAGGAAGAGAATGAAGGAGATGTAGTATTCTAGATAAGGTTGTTTTTTATCCAATCTGAGCACCACAAAAAAGTTTAATGAGATAGAACGAATGGAGGTTAAATGAGAAAAAAGTTGTGGTTTTACTGAATATATATATATATATATATATATATATAGGGGTGGGTTCAAATGAAAACTCATCTTTCATTGTGCACATGAGGACAAATCTTAACCATTGATCAAAACTTAGAAAACTAATCAATGGTTAATCTATACTATATAATGAAAATTCTAAAACAGTTACCTTGTACAAGTCGGTTTCTTGTACAAAGCGGTTGTTTGTACAAAACAGTTTCTTTGAAATCCCTTCTTCTCCGCTCATGCTTCCTCCCCCACTTTCCTGCAATCACTCCCTATCCCTCTTTATGCCCACGTTCTGCACCAATTTAGGGTTTCTCCTCAATATATTAATAACATCTTCCACTTCTCATCATCAAACTTCCCATAATCTCTCCCTCTCTCACCCTCACCCAACAAGAAACGAGATCGATGCTCTCAAATCGCGCCTGCATCTTCTGTTAAATGGCATCTGCTTCTTCTCCTTCTCCCACCACTCTCTCGACAGTCGTCTACTCATCCGCCTTTGTTCCTCATGTGGCAAACCAGGTTAGGTTTTATTTGTGTTGGCTTTCTGCTCCTCCTCTTTTCTCTGATTCAGGCTACTCCCGTTTATCGATTCAGGCTTAAATATCCATCACCTCCCGTTTCAATCGGCCTTGCTCTCGATCGGTTATTTCTTCTCAATCGGTTCTTATCGTCGACCCCGTTCTAGGGTTCTGCTCAGGTAACATAACTTTTCTCAATCAATTGCTTCTCCGTTTTACATCGATTTCTGTTTTTTTTGGTGGTTTGGAGGTTTCAAATTGATTTGGGGACATAATCTGATTTTTCCACAAGAACCACAAATCGATTTGGTTTACAGCTGCTAACAGAATTTGAAGCTTTGGTGGTTTTTAATTGGGTTTTATCTAGCTTTCTATTGGGTTGGTTTTTATCTAACACTTTTTGTTATTGCTGGGTTGAGTGGTCATCACTCATTTTCGGTATAAAATCTTACGGTTTGATGGGTGTTTGTTTAGTTTACTAATTACTAAATCTTTTGGTTTGAATCGTGCAGTTGAGGACATTGAGAGCGGCCACCAATCTCGAGGCGGGGCGATGAATCCCGTCAATACCGTTTTTGGTAAGCTTTTTCATGCTTTACTCTGTTTTGTAGTTTTTATGTGTTGATTTTTTGTACATTGTTGGCCTTTGTGTTTGTTGTTGTCTGTGCTTCCATTGGATAACTTTTCAGTTTTCGATATCATATATTCGAAGTTTATTGGTGCTAGATGATGAATGATCTATTATACACTATTAGTTTTTTGGTAATAATTTCTCACCATGCTATTAAGTTGTGTTTAGAGTAAAGTGATTTCATCAGAATTCTTAAGATATTTGTTAAAGTACTATGGCAATTGCCAATTTCACATCTGAGTTACGAGATATTGTTAGTAATATTAGGGGTGTTTGGGATTGCTTCCTTAAAACAACTTATGCTTTTATGTAAATACGAGATATAAATACAAGATATTGGATCATAGTGATTAGAAATTTTAAAAACCCAACACATAACTATATTTGCATACTCTATTGTCAAGTATCGCTTGCAGTTTTCTTGAAATATTTAGGAGGTATTGCTTTCAAAGCAATAACTACATCATCTCAAAGCTTCTACTATTGCAACCGGCAGTTCGCTGATGGAAGCATGGGTCTTCATCTTTTAACATCAATTTCCTTCACTAGATCTTACCTTATTCTTTTAAGTTGATACTTTTTGATGTGGGATTGGCTTCATCAGGGGTTACTGTTAGCTGTTGTTATGAAGATGATTTTGAAGCCAACAAGCTCTGCGCATATATTGAGTCATTTGAACCTTGTTCACTGATTTTTGTTGGTTAAATGTTTGTATTATATAGCCAACAAGCTCTGCAAAGTTCTGTGATGAATGTGATACTCAATATATGCGCATGACTTCCAACTTCTGTTTGGAATGATGTGTAAAGAGGTTGGGAACATGATTCTGGTTGGCCTGTTAAAGTACATTTATGTAGATATGATTGTTAGTTTGATGTATATACATTTGCTCTCATGGAGAAATAACTGTGTTTTTTTGTTATGCAGGGCAGTGTATATGACAGTGGAGTTTATACTTGCAACAGATGTGAGCAGTATATCATTTATATTTTTAGTGGATTCTGGAAGCAAAAGAATTCCTGATACGGTATCCATCTCAAAATCATTTGGTAGTAGTAGTCCTTCTATAAATTGAAATACACCTTTGTCTTGTTAAATTTCAAATCTGTTTGGGAGCCAAAGTTGAAAAAGCATTTGCAAATGTTTGTTGAATGTATGTATTGGTAAATGTGTGTAGTTTCATTAGGATCCCTATTGACAGATAGTTATTGCATAAATGATTTGAAATACTCATTATGTTGTGAAAATAGATTTCTTAAGGACCAGTTCCAATTTGTTTTTATCCTATTTTTTATAATAGAAAATATGATAGTGTTATCTAATGAAATTACTAAAATATTATCAAGTGAAATAAAAAAAAATAAAAAATTAGGAGCATGAGCATGTAAATGGATGGTTTTTGCTTAACAGGTTGTTTGATTTCCTTTTAAAAGCATGTAGCGATGAACTCTTTCTTCGATCAAGATAAAAGAGTTTGCTATTGTACTTGTGAAGCTTTATACGACATTGCAAATGCGATAATGAATTCAAGCTTCAGCTTTCTTGATGTAATACTAATACATTTTGGGATTATCGCTTGCCTTTTGCAGGTATGACTATGAGATGAGAGTTAATGCTTCACTTTAACAAGATATTCGATGCATGATACACTACCATATATGTTTGATTACCACACCATCTCTTATATTTTATTTGCTATATATATATATATATATATATATATATATATATATATATATATATATATATAGGCGAAGGATCGTGTGAGAAGTTGAGTTAACGGTGAGAAGCGTGAGAAGTGGTTATCCACCGTTGGATGAGAAATGGACGCACATCAAGATGAGATGCACCGAGATAAGATACACCGAGATGCACCAGATCAATTCCCTTATAAGCCTCAATTCATGGGAGTGCTTAAGATTAAAAGAGATCAACGGTTTAGATCCACTTCTCACGCTTCTCATTGTTAACTCAACTTCTTACCAAAACCCAACCCTATATATATATGTATATATATATATATATATATATGTATATATATATGTATGACAACAGGCCATTGACCTTATGTCCAATTCCCACCAATGGAACTGTGTTGTCTGTATATACATTAATTTACTCAATGTATTCTACCTGTCAATTAAATGAAGGAAATTTAAATACAGCATGATAACTTGTATTGGATCTTTTCTAGGACTAAAAAGGTAGACATCCTAAGTTTCTCACTTAGACAAACACAACAAATGCCCCTATAAATATTCTTTCATCAACATGATCTTTATGCATTGTGAAATGGAATTCACGTGGGAGTCACTGTTCAAAGCAAAGCAGGAGTGAGAAGAAGAGTCGAAAGGCAATTTTGAAGCTGGGGATGAAACTTGTTCTTGGTGTTAGCGGGGTCACCATTAAAAGAAACAAAAATGTAAGCCACTTGTCTCTTTTCTTGTTAAATTGTAAAAGATTATATTCAGATAACATTGAAACGGTTTTTATTTATGACGATACATATCATGTTTTTCATCTCAAAGCCGGACGTATTCAAGAGCCCAAACTCAGAAACTTATGTCATATTTAGGGAGGCAAAGATTGATGATCTGAGTTCATAATTGCATACTCAAGTGGCCCAACAGTTCAGAATGCCTGATATGGGGTCTGTTATGTGAAAATCCGACATTTCTGTTGCGGCCGCTGCTGCACATGCGAATGAAGAGGAAGTGGACGAGACTGGGGTCGAACCACATGACATCGAGCTGGTGATGACACAAGCGGGTGTCTCGAGGCCTAAGGTGGTCAAGGCTCTCAAGACTCACAATGGGGACATAGTGAATGCCATCATGGAGCTCACCACTTGGGTAGAGTTCTCTTAGTTTGTGTTTGTTTTGAAGAAGAGTTTTGAGATTTATCATCCCTATTTGACTATCATGCACTCTCATTGGGAGAATATATTAAACTTCAAGTTGCTTAACCTGAATTAATTTCATAAAAATTGATGAGTTTTGTAATGCTTTCTTTGATTATAAGGTTGCAATTCTTGCTGAAATTTTAACATTTCTTGACTATTTTAAGGAGTACCAAGATGATCATACTTCAACATTTCTTAATTATTCTAAGGAGTACCATGATGATCATACTTCAATATTTCTTGATTATTCACCAAATCACTATTACATGTAGAAAAGTACCAATTAAGTGCACAATAAATTTGAAATTTTGAAGCGCCTATTAAGTTTATTAGGAATGTTTCTTTTCTTTCCATTGATAACTCGACAGTTTTCCCAACTTGTATTGTATGCTTTTTAGTGTTTCAAGTGCTCTTTTTCCTTGAAACTGGTTGGATGATGAGAGAAAACGGACTGGAATTACAGACAACATAATATGTTTCATGATGGTGCTAGCCTAATTGCTTTGCTTATCTAGGGGGTTAAGAGAGATGGATAAGTCAAAACTAAGAAGTTTGATCTTCTAAGTAAGCTTAATAATGCAGAAATAGAGATCGAAGAGTTAAAAGAGAAAGCAAGTTGAAGACGTGAAAACCAATTAGAAACCATCGGGTTGATCTTTCTTCACACTTCCCTCCATGTTATATCTTTTCTAGCTTAATAATGCACCCTTGTTTTAGAAAGTCGACGGGATAAGTTACACCTTGAAAAGAAAAAGGTCGCAATAAGTTATGCCTTGAAAAACGTCGTAACCTAGCCGTGACTTCTAAAGCTTGAGGTTTGACCTCATCTCCATGTCTCTCGCCGTTTAAAAAAATATTACATCACGCAGGTACACAACTAGGGTTTGTCAAATTAAAACTTTAAAAGTTGCTGTAATTTTTTCATCCATACGTTTTTATTTTTTCATCTTTAGCATATTAAAAATACATAATTATAGATCAACTAAATTACATTAAAAAAACGTTCCATTTTTATTATAAATTACAACATTATTATTTTTTTTGCCAATATTTTCGAAATAAGCTTATTTTTGAATATTTCTTGATTTAGTAGTATTATAAAATATTTACCAATTTTACTATATATATATCTATAATATATGGATAAACATTTGTAACATTTATTGCAAAAAAGAAAAACCAGGTTTACAAATCTATATATATTTATATTATGTTTTTTTAATTACATTTATTCAAAATTTATAACTAGCTACATTGTAAAGATATACAACTAACATCAGTATGGACAAAAAAAATGAAATATGATTGATTATAGATTTATAATAAAAGGTCTACAATTCCCCGGTCACACAATTCACTTTTATTAAGCACCGAACTACTAATGACATTTATAGAGTATACATAATAGATAAAAATACATACCAAAGTACTTCAGAATTGATGCATGATCCACATATATTATATATGTGTATCGAGCGACTCAATCACCATGTTTTCATAGACTAAGTATCGATAGGGACGAAGAATACAAACTTAACATGAAACATGGTTTCCATTTTGATTTTGATATGTTTCGCGAGCTGATATATACCTTTGTCAATTGTTCCTTCGATTTCACGATTTTTCGCACCACATCGTGCACGGGTATATGCCTAGTACATAATAAGGTTAATTGGTAAGTGATTAAGAACAAAATTGTAATTTTGAATCAATGCCTACCTTCTTTGACTTTTTATTTTTATTTTTAATTAAAAAAAATTACCCACTTAAACTTTAAAATAATTTATCTTAAAAATTACTAATATTTAAATCAAACAAATTACATAAAAAAACGAGAATTTCGTGCTCTTCGATATGACATCCATCTCGATATAGTTTTTTTTCGTTTTAACCATTTTTTACGTGAAATTCTATATACATGTTATATTCATAATGAATATCCATGTACGTCTTTGGGTGTCCACATTCAGTATGAATAACAAAGTTGAACGTTCATTCACTATTCATGATGAATAATACTGTATGCAGGATGAATAATACAATATTCAGAATTTTTTCGTTTTAACCGTTTTTTACGTGAAATTCTATATATGTGTTATATTCATTATGAATATGCATGCACGTCCTCGGGTGTCCACATTCAATATAAATAACAAATGTGAACGTTCATTCATTATTCATGATCAATAATACAGTATTCAGGATGAATAATACAATATTAAGGATGAATAATACACAAATCCATGATTCATGTATTATTTATCATGAATCGTGTATTATTCATCCTGAATGTTCTATTATTCATGATAAATAACACATGAATGACCTGTGAAGTTGTGGAGACGTGACACACTCTATTTTGTTCCCCGATTCACAAAAAAATTACTCGATAGGTTCTCGATTCGTCTTGATGGGTGTTGGGTTACGGTGCTGAAGAAACATGATGCGTTACGACGTTGAAGAAAGTGTTGAAGAAAGTGATGTCGAGTTACATACTTACGGTGTCGAGACGTTGTACAAACTTGAACGTACATAAATATTCATAATTAATATAACACATATATAGAATTTCACGTAAAAAACGGTTAAAACGACAAAAAAACTATATCGAGATGAATGTCATATCGAATAGCACGAAATTCTCGTTTTTTTGATGTAATTTGTTTGAATAAAATATTAGTAATTTTTAAGATAATTTATTTTAAACTTTAATTGGGTAAAAAGTTTTTAATTAAAAAAAATAATAAAAAGTCAAATATGGTAGGCTTGTGTTTAAATTTTTCTTCCATTTTTACCCCTAAACATTTTAAAATTAAAAACTCTATTTAATATGAGTTGTTGGATCAAAAGAGATCGAGTGACTGAGATTTGTCCTCACCTGCACAATGAAAAATGAGTTTTCATTTGAACTTTCCCCTCTCTCTCTCTCTCTCTCTATATATATATATATAGGGGAGCGATCAATTGGAAACCAGTATTACATTGGAAACTTTGGAAACCAAAATCAACCAACCAGTGAATTTCTTTTTTTTATTTTTATTTTTAATTGAAAACATCTATCCTCAAACCAAGATCAAATACCCATATATCTTGTTCTCACTTTCATTCCTCAAACCAAGATCAAATACCCTAAAACGGCTCTCCTGGCCTCAACGGGTGACGATCAGTCTCAGAGGAGGCAAGTAAAAAAAATATATAGGTATGTTACTAGATTTGAACATATAAACCATTCCATGTAAATCTACAGATATATCTTCTCAAAAGCATGTTTTAACTCATATTTCCTATTTTAGCCGATCATTATTAGAATATAAGCAATAAAATGTTTAATAATTTATGGAAGAACTTACTTTGTATCCACAAGATGTGCTCACTGGATCGTGGCCACTAAATCTTTTATTTGAAGACTCACAGATTACAGAGAAAACAAAGAAAATACTAAAGTGGTAAAGAAAACTCTGATTCAGAAGAGAGACGTCTCTCTTTAAATAGAGTCTAAGAAACTAATCAAGAAAACAGTTGTATCAAAACAAAAGACTTTATAAAAGTCAACAGTAAAAATGACTAAAAACCAAAGCTTTATGAAAGCATCTTTTGACAAATTGATACATTTGTCGGCCACCTTTGATAAAAAGGTACAATAGCTGGCAAATTCTTACTTTCCTTGTTTCAACGAATCTTTCAAGGTTTCTAGAGCATCGTCTAGTGAAATAATAATTTCTTCAGATCCTTCTTCACTTTGAGCATCTTGGTGTAAGTCTGAGTTCATGGATGCATCTGACTTTGAAGAGCATGGCCCTATGTTTTCTTGAAGATCTTTTTTCATTTCTTCAATATAAAGATCAATGATCTCTTCCTTAGAAAGAGTTCCTGCATATTTCTGAGAAATTTGCTGGAAATGATTTGGAATGTCTGAGTCCTTCTTAACCTTTTTCTGCTCAAAATTCTGCTTATAAAGCTGAATTTTCTTCTCAATAGAATTGTAGAGATCAGCTCCTTCTATAAGAGTAGAACCAGGACAAATACGATCTAATTTATCCCAATATTTGGTTAGACCTTGCCTCTTAATACAAGGAATCATTAAATCATTATAACCAAAAATTGGTTTCCATTTCCAAATCCAAGGAAACCCAAATTCTATAAAAAAAAATAAGCAGATATTGCTGCCTTCAATATTATACAAATTTTTACAGTCATTGGCTGTTGGAGAAAATAACATCCAATTTTTTAGATGTTTCTTCATAATATCTGAAGAGGTTCCAAAATTTTTCCACCATATAAAAAACCAGTTAGGAATTGGTGTATGAAAACAATTTTCACAAATTTTTAAGAACCAAGAATGTCTTTTGTTCTCATTTTCATAAAAAAGAACATTTGAAAAACTTTGGATATAATCCCAATAGTTGAATTTAAAATTGAATTTATTTATTGGGGAATACCATTCTTTCTCTGCAAGAGGAGAAAAACCCCATTCTTCAAAAGATATAATCTTTTTAATAACAAGTTTAGAAAAACTAAAATTTCCCTGAACTTCATCTTTGCTATTAGCAGTGTGATGAGTAATCTCCACAGATTTTGTGGAAAGCAAAAGACCTTCAAAATATTGTCTTTGCTTTAAAGCACCATGTACAAAAGATGTCTTATTAAGATACCTTTCTAGGATATAATCCGGGTTGCTTTTCCATTGAAGATCTTTTTCTTCAATAAGAAGTATAACTTCTTTAAATGCAGTCTCATGGAACTGTGAATTAGAAGAATCTTCCTTGCTAATATTGGCGTAGGAATTAGCTGATGCAGCTACTGAAGAAGACTCTGCTTCCTTCTCCTTAATATAATTAAGGTATTCCTTGGCTAGAGGATGATCTTTAGGGATATTATCCATGAAGCCTTTTAACTGATCTTTGTCATGAGACAAGTCTGAAGCTATAAGCTTCTGTTTACCCATCTGGGAGATAACAATGTTACCCCTTCCTCTATTAGAGAAATTGTTACCTCTTCCTCTTCCTGAGGAACTTCCACTTCCCCTATAAGAGGAGTAGGAGCTGTAATTAGAGCTCATACCTGAAATCATGATAAATAGATACCATCTATCCTCAAACCAAGATCAAATACCCATATATCTTGTTCTCACTTTATAACAAAAGACTTTATAAAAGTCAACAGTAAAAAGGACTAAAAACCAAAGCTTTATGAAAGCATCTTTTGACAAATTGATACATTTGTCGGCCACCTTTGATAAAAAGGTACAATAGCTGGCAAATTCTTACTTTCCTTGTTTCAACGAATCTTTCAAGGTTTCTAGAGCATCGTCTAGTGAAATAATAATTTCTTCAGATCCTTCTTCACTTTGAGCATCTTGGTGTAAGTCTGAGTTCATGGATGCATCAAAGGTGGCCGACAAATGTATCAATTTGTCAAAAGATGCTTTCATAAAGCTTTGGTTTTTAGTCCTTTTTACTGTTGACTTTTATAAAGTCTTTTGTTATAAAGTGAGAACAAGATATATGGGTATTTGATCTTGGTTTGAGGATAGATGGTATCTATTTATCATGATTTCAGGTATGAGCTCTAATTACAACTCCTACTCCTCTTATAGGGGAAGTGGAAGTTCCTCAGGAAGAGGAAGAGGTAACAATTTCTCTAATAGAGGAAGGGGTAACATTGTTATCTCCCAGATGGGTAAACAGAAGCTTATAGCTTCAGACTTGTCTCATAACAAAGATCAGTTAAAAGGCTTCATGGATAATATTCCTAAAGATCATCCTCTAGCCAAGGAATACCTTAATTATATTAAGGAGAAGGAAGCAGAGTCTTCTTCAGTAGCTGCATCAGCTAATTCCTACGCCAATATTAGCAAGGAAGATTCTTCTAATTCACAGTTCCATGAGACTGCATTTAAAGAAGTTATACTTCTTATTGAAGAAAAAGATCTTCAATGGAAAAGCAACCCGGATTATATCCTAGAAAGGTATCTTAATAAGACATCTTTTGTACATGGTGCTTTAAAGCAAAGACAATATTTTGAAGGTCTTTTGCTTTCCACAAAATCTGTGGAGATTACTCATCACACTGCTAATAGCAAAGATGAAGTTCAGGGAAATTTTAGTTTTTCTAAACTTGTTATTAAAAAGATTATATCTTTTGAAGAATGGGGTTTTTCTCCTCTTGCAGAGAAAGAATGGTATTCCCCAATTCATAAATTCAATTTTAAATTCAACTATTGGGATTATATCCAAAGTTTTTCAAATGTTCTTTTTTATGAAAATGAGAACAAAAGACATTCTTGGTTCTTAAAAATTTGTGAAAATTGTTTTCATACACCAATTCCTAACTGGTTTTTTATATGGTGGAAAAATTTTGGAACCTCTTCAGATATTTTCCAGATATTATGAAGAAACATCTAAAAAATTGGATGTTATTTTCTCCAACAGCCAATGACTGTAAAAATTTGTATAATATTGAAGGCAGCAATATCTGCTTATTTTTTTTATAGAATTTGGGTTTCCTTGGATTTGGAAATGGAAACCAATTTTTGGTTATAGTGATTTAATGATTCCTTGTATTAAGAGGCAAGGTCTAACCAAATATTGGGATAAATTAGATCGTATTTGTCCTGGTTCTACTCTTATAGAAGGAGCTGATCTCTACAATTCTATTGAGAAGAAAATTCAGCTTTATAAGCAGAATTTTGAGCAGAAAAAGGTTAAGAAGGACTCAGACATTCCAAGTCATTTCCAGCAAATTTCTCAGAAATATGCAGGAACTCTTTCTAAGGAAGAGATCATTGATCTTTATATTGAAGAAATGAAAAAAGATCTTCAAGAAAACATAGGGCCATGCTCTTCAAAGTCAGATGCATCCATGAACTCAGACTTACACCAAGATGCTCAAAGTGAAGAAGGATCTGAAGAAATTATTATTTCACTAGACGATGCTCTAGAAACCTTGAAAGATTCGTTGAAACAAGGAAAGTAAGAATTTGCCAGCTATTGTACCTTTTTATCAAAGGTGGCCGACAAATGTATCAATTTGTCAAAAGATGCTTTCATAAAGCTTTGGTTTTTAGTCATTTTTACTGTTGACTTTTAGAAAGTCTTTTGTTTTGATACAGCTGTTTTCTTGATTAGTTTCTTAGACTCTATTTAAAGAGAGGCATGTCTCTCTTCTGAATCAGAGTTTTCTTTACCACTTTAGTATTTTCTTTGTTTTCTCTGTAATCTGTGAGTCTTCAAATAAAAGATTTAGTGGCCACGATCCAGTGAGCACATCTTGTGGATACAAAGTAAGTTCTTCCATAAATTATTAAACATTTTATTGCTTATATTCTAATAATGATCGGCTAAAATAGGAAATATGAGTTAAAACATGCTTTTGAGAAGATATATCTGTAGATTTACATGGAATGGTTTATATGTTCAAATATAGTAACATACCTATATTTTTTTTTTACTTGCCTCTTCTGAGACTGATCGTCACCCGTTGAGGCCAGGAGAGCCGTTTTAGGGTATTTGATCTTGGTTTGAGGAATGAAAGTGAGAACAAGATATATGGGTATTTGATCTTGGTTTGAGGATAGATGGTATCAGAGCCATGTTTTTGTGTAGCTATATCTTCTCAAACTCTGTTTTAACTCATTTGCTTTTAGATCATTTTTGATGAATTTATTCAGATCTGGAAATAATGAAACTGTTCATAACAGTATGACTGAGGAATATGATATTCCCCAGAATTTAGAACTTCTAAACAATTGGACTATTCCAAAGGTTGAACCAAATTTATTTATAAAATTAGGACTTTTGAAAAACTAGGTTTAAAACATATTGTTAAAACCACTGAATCTTCAGTACCTCTTCATGAGGATGAGATGATGATTCGTCTTTTAAATAAACAGAATATTTTCCATTATTTAAAAACTCATAAGTTTTTACACATTGGTCTTGTCCAAATTGTTTTCAGACCCCTTACTCTTGAAGGATTACCTGAAAGTTTTCTTGCAGCTCTTAGAGATGGAAGAAATCTTGATTGGCAACAATCTTTAATTGGCATGATCCAATCCAGTCTGGCCCATGGACCAGTCTATTTTGATGTTTATCCTAATTTATGTCTATCTTTATCTGATATTAATATTCTTGACTCTTTAACATTAAATGTTAAAACTCATGGTTATAATTATGCGGCAGGAACAGAAGTTATTTGTATTTGTTATCGCATATATTTTAAACCTCTTTTTACACTTAATCCTAGGTGTAAAAGAGTTGATAAAGATATGAATGAAACGATTCTTGTAGAAACCAATTTCAATAGATCTAATATTACTACTCGTAGATCTATAAAATGGAATGAGATAAATTTCCCAGAAAATTGGACTTTGACTAGGAATATTCCTAAGAATCCTATTATTCAGAGTGATTTTAGTAATATCACTCAAACCAATGAAGGAATTGTTAATATACAATTCAATGATATTCAGAGAAGAATTTGCTCTGGAAAAGGATCTCTATTAAGATCCAATTCTTTGGCTCATAATCATATTTCTCCTTTTGGTTATATGGTTGATCAGCCTCAACCGTCTAGAGCTTCTACCTCTTATATAAGAGATAACGAAACTTCTTCTTCTCCTAGAGAAGATGAAGGACAAGGATCTTCTTTGGAAGATCATATCAATGATCTTAAAGTTCACAGAAATGGTATTGTTCATAATAATACCAGAGAGCCTAAAAATAAACAAATTGAGACTATGTCTGATTTTAGCATATGATTCCATGATTAATACAACTAAAAGAAATTGGCTTTTGGAAAATGGCAAAATTGACTTTTCCACAGGATCACCTGCTAGACAGGTTGTTTGTAATGATTATTATGGAGATATTAAATGGGTTCCTTTTAGAACTTGGTATACTGATAGTTTTGTTCATGATGAAATTAAAGGTTTTTCTGAAGAATTTTATAAATTCTGTGAAAAGGAGAATGAGGTTTTTTCATTTATCCCTTGGTTTATAAATACTCATTTTTAATTGAAAAGGTTATTTTTGTCTTTTACATTATTTCATAATATATATGGTAATTGTTGGGTCATCTGAAGATTTGAAGATGACCTCCTGATCTACCATCTTATATCATCCTACTTAGAATATGTTTTAGGTTCTTTTAGCAGCTTGGTCTCTATACAAATGTTCGGTGAAGTCGAAGATCAACCGAAGAAAACAAAGAAGGAGTACATCTCTCAAAGCAGATTGAAGATAGTCTCCTCAGCCTAAAGCCAAGCATGCCCAAGTGATCAACACCATCGGCCAGGATGGTGTCAATCTCATATCTTCAGGAGTATGAAGGTGTTCTCACATCTTCAGGAGCCGAAGATCTCTCAAGTCTTCGGTAGCCGATGATCTCTCCTTAGAAGCTGAAGATGTTCTCACATCTTCAGGAGCCGAAGATGCCTGAAGATTTCTTTCAAACACATTATACTTTTCTAACAAAGTATATTTGTGATATCTTGCATTGACATGGACCTCATCCCAAGATCAGAAAAGTAAGTTTGTCTCTTACACTCTTTTAAGGAAAGGTCCACACCATCCCTGCAGGTCAACACTTCAAGACAAAGTCACTCCAAGACAAAAGGTACATCATGTACCATGTAGAAGACCTGTGTCCATCCCTTGCTCAACAGGTGTCTCATGCATTAAATGCATGAGGCACTATAAATATGATGGATGTTTCAACATGCAAGATACCCCAGAAGAACCACCTCTACTACCTTCAAGTTCTCTAAGTGTCTGGCAACTTTCTCTCTACGAATATCTTATTGTTTTCTAAGTGTTTTACAATTGTTCTTCATTCTCTATGTGTAAGATTGTTTGAACATATCTCATATGTTCTCTTCCGCAACAATCAAAGTTTTCTATATGTAATTCTTGATTTCAAATCAATAAGAATTAAATTAAGTGAAAAACTATGTGTATTGTATTCAACCCCGCCTTCTACAATACTTTTCTTATTTACTTACTGCTATTTGGGACCAACAGTAACTGTTATAATAATAATTATTTAATTTTAATTTAGCTTATATATGGTAATAATAATCATTGATTAATTTAAAAATGAGATATTTAATTTAGATAAATTATTTAATTTTAATTTAGCTTATATATGCTAATAATGAAACAATAATGCTAACACGATGAACCTGATGAATCTATTTTCATTATGAAACAATAATGCTAACACGATGAACCTGATGAATCTATTTTCATTATGAAACAATAATGCTAACACGAAGAACCTGATGAATCTATTTTCATATACGGATATGCAACTGAACAGGTAATGAAACAAAAATGGGAAGTTAACAAAAATGACACAAATTCATCATGTTTCATTATGAAACAATAATGCTAACACGACGAACCTGATGAATCTATTTTCATTATCAAACAATAATGCTAACACGATGAACATGATGAAATCTATCATCCAATGAAATCTGTAATCCACAAATTCATTATGTTTCATCACAATATTAGATTGCGTGGGAAATTTTATAATAAAATGAAATTAAAAAAATATTTTCTTACATTTTAAAAGAAAAATAATTTTTTTGATGAAAAGACAAATGCTCCTCGTTTTCATAGTAAAAAAAATAACAAAATTTATATTGCGTAGGAAATTTTATTTTTGGTTTCAAGTAATCTAAATAAAATAAACCTTTCTTGCCATATTTGAGACACAAAATCAAAAGACATATTTACCCTTTTCATCTATTATTTTTATTTATCATTAATAAATTAATTTACTACCATATATAATTCAAATGAATCTTAACCATTGATTATAAAGATCAATGGCTGAAATTTGGTTTCCAAAGTTTCCAATGGAACTTGGTTTCCAATTGATACCACCCCTATATATATATATATATATAGAGAGAGAGAGAGAGAGAGAGGTGGGTTCAAATGAAAACTCATCTTTCATTGTGCACATGAGGACAAATCTTAACCATTGATCAAAAATAGAAAACTAATCAGTGGTTAATACATAATAAGGTTAATTGGTAAGTGATAAACAAAATTGTAATTTTGAATCAACGTCTACATTGTTTGACTTTTTATTTTTATTTTTAATTAAAAAATATGTATTCCCTTAAACTTAAAAAAAATTATCTTAAAAGTTACTAATATTTGAATCAGACAAATTATATCAAAAAAATGAGAATTTCGTGCTCTTCGATATGACATCCATCTCGATATAGTTTTTTTCGTGAAATTCTATATACGTGTTATATTCATTATGAATATGCATGTACGTCTTCGGGTGTCCACATTCAGTATGGATAACAAAGATGAACATTCATTCACTATTCATGATGAATAATACCGTATGCAGGATGAATAATACAATATTCAGGATTTTTTCGTTTTAACCGTTTTTACGTGAAATTCTATATTTGTGTTATATTCATTATGAATATGCATGCACGTCCTCGGGTGTCTACATTCAGTATGAATAACAAAGGTGAACGTTCATTTACTATTCATGATGAATAATACACGAATCCATGATTCATGTATTATTTATCACGAATCGTGTATTATTCACCCTGAATGTTCTATTATTCATCCTGAATGATACATTATTCATTATGAATAATATATGAATGACCCGTGAAGGTGTAGACACATGACGCACTCTCTTTTGTTTCCCAATTCACAACCAAAATTTGGTTTAATTCATTAATAATATGTATGCGCATCCCCGGATGTCCCACATTCAGTATGAATAACAAATGTGAACGTTAATTCATTATTCATGATGAATAATATAGTATTCAGGATGAATTACACAACATTCACGACGAATAATACACAAATTCATGAATGTTGTATTATTCACCCTGAATGTTGTATTATTCATCCTGAATGATACATTATTAATGATGAATAACACATGAATGACCTGTGAAGATGTGGAGACGTGAAAAAAGTGTTGAAGAAGGTGATGTCGAGTTATATACTTACGGTGTCGAGGCGTTGTACAAACTTGAACATACATAAATATTCATAATTAATATAACACATATATAGCATTTCACGTAAAAAACGGTTTAAACGACAAAAAAAAACTATATCAAGATGGATGTCATATCGAAGAGCATTAAAATTCTCGTTTTTTTGATGTAATTTGTTTGATTAAAATATTAGTAAATTTTAAGATAATTTATTTTAAATTTTAATTGGGTAAAAAGTTTTTAATTAAAAAAGAAAATAAAAGGTCAAATATGGTAGGCGTTTGTTTAAATTTTCTTCCATTTTTACCCCTAAGCACTTTAAAATTAAAAAGTCTATTTAATATGAGTTGTTGGATCAAAAGAAATCGACTGGCTGAGATTTATCTTCACGTGCACAATGAAAAATGAGTTTTCATTTGAACTTTCCCCTATCTCTCTCTCTATATATATATATATATATAAGCAGAGAAAAGTTAAAGGATACTCACAAGTCACAACCAAGAGCAACGTTCAATCGTTTACCATCAGGATTGGTGTTCTGCAAACCAAAGCTTTCAAAAATGATATGAAAAATATCCCAAAGAATGAAAGAATTGGCATATCCCCTGTAAGAATTGAATGGTTTAGACAAAGTTGTGTAATATATTGACAACAGAATGACTGGTTCAAATTTGGTTTAGTTAATTTTTTGTATGAAGATTAACGTAATATGCAATATCGCACATTATATTTGACTGCAATGTTTCATTCTACACTAAGTCATCTTTTTCTATCAAAATGAAGAAAAAAATTACGAATACTCCCTCCCTTCCAAAACAAGAAGTAATAAAGAGAGCATCCATTTGAATGTTTATATTTCTCAAGCCACCATCAACTTTCTATATACTGCAGTTGACAACTTACTTCCCAGGACATAGTTTGGATGCTAATAGCAGTTTGTTTAAGGTTCATAAGACATGTGTAATCTATTTTTTGTTTTGAACAGAGGGAAATTCAACATTCATCTTACCATATGAGGGTATCCGGTGCTTTCATGATAATCTCTAATAGCATCTGAGAGCTCAAGCATGTCACCTGCATTATAATCCAACAATAGGAACAAATGAAGACTTCAGTTTTGTGTAAAACAAAATAAAATCAACAACAAAAAAAAACATTCAGTACCCCACTTGTTCAAAGAATTACATTTCTTTTTCTTGTAGGACCTGGTACTTCCCATGTAAAAAATGACAATGAACTTTGCAGCAAACTAATATCCTAGACTTTAACACACAGTAGCCAATTTTCCTCAAGAAGTTAAAACACTCTTAACAATTTTAAAGCCCAAAAGTAACCTTTTCACATCCAAGGTCAAAATGCACCTCTTATTTTCAACCCTGAGGCAATATAACTAATGGAATGAATGAATTACAGACCCACAAAACTTTTTTCATGGAATTCACGACATAATCAACACCAACTTGATCCAGATCCACGTCATCTAATGAAACAGCACCAGGTGGCATTACAACTTTCTTCATCAAACTACCAGATAGCAAGTAATTAAGAAGTATCCGCCTATGTCGCCTGTACCTCTGTAAAAGTTCCACTTCATTTTCCCTGTCACAAATACACATACATATATAAATTCTTGAGAATTCTAGGAACATGAACAAATAGACATAACATATACTCTTCCATGGCAGATTTGGAAGATGGATAGTTGATCAGTTACTACCAGGGCATATGGTCACTCATGGTTGCAGTTTGCAAGTTTGATTGCAGTGCCGAATTTAGAGGCATCGTCAAATGCCTACACCTTTTAGCAAATACATGTTAAAAGCACATACATAGGCATGGACCAAACCCTAAAACAAACCTGGAAATTCATTAGCAGAGCATTTGTACAGGAAATCTACAAAAATCGATGACAAGTCCATTAACAAATAGAATTTATACCCCATTAATGTTCCAATAATCATAATCCATAATTGAACTAAAAACCATGATCAATCATACCTTTCAAACATATAATACAAGATTCTCTCCTTTTGTTGGTGATTCTGGAAAAGTTGTGGTAAATATGTTCATATCAAATCATATATTAGTGACAATAATCAACCAAACAACATGAGTTAGCTATTGCAATTACACAAACAGATGGTGCGCATACCCTAAAACATCATGAACACGTACAAAACCAACAAAATCAAATAGTTAAAAAGGGAAAATCACAGAAATCATGGAGGAAGAAGAAGAAATTACCAGGGTAAGCGTTTATTAATCCAAGAATGGTTGCAATCTGGAAACATAGAAGTCCAAATCCACCCATTTATTTCCTTACAACCCGAACCCATCATCCAAACAATTTTGCAATGATCCTAAATTGTAACCCGAATGAGAAAAAAATCTCAAGTCAGTACTCCACCCCACGACTAAGAAATTCCATTTGGGGAATTTCGACCGAATAACACAAAAGGTAGATTCCGACCACAAAAATTAGCAGAAAGGTGGCCCGCCAAAATCAGATGTCGGTGGAAAGCAAATGTTGATAAAGGCAATAATCTGTGAAATCATCAAGTAAATAGACCTATTTCCTCCGGCAAACATTAGAAACAAAAAAAAGAAACGAAAAAAAACGAAAATCAAACCTTTAGTGGAATGGGTGATTAAAACATTGAAAGGAGGAACCATCAGCTGAGATTTTCCCAGAGAAGAAGAGCAGATGAAAGGTTTTGAAACAAAGGGTTTTTGGTGGAATCGAGTAGTGAAAAACCAAATCCTGTTGATAAAGGCATAATTCCAGATCGAAAAGAATTTTAGTGCAGAGCAAACATCAAAGGGTTTGGTTACTTGCTTGGATTTATACTTGATTTTGTGTGGACTTGGAAACCCTAAAATTTAAGAGGATCGATTCCAGAGATGGTAAGGGTAAAGAGGAGGAGCGATTGAAGGGAGACGTAGGACTGTGGGAGGTTAAATAGCAGACAATGGAGGGAAGACGTGGTTTACAGCAACGATTGGTAAGGAGAGCTGATTTCATGTGCTGTAGAAAGTTGTACGTTAAGCTTAAGAATGAGTAATCTTGAATCTTAAAAAAAAGTGAAATACAATTTTCATTATCTCTACTATTATATGAAAGTTCTTATTTAGTTATTGGGAAAATCGGTTTTTGGAAACCCAGGTTTGTAGGTGTTCTTCCCCCCCACGTCCTGCACGACCCTCCTCGTATTGCTATACAGTAGAGATGAAACCATCCTTCAACGATGCAATCAGCCGCTCTGCTTTTCCAAGGTACGCTTTCCTTTTTCCTCAATTTTGATTATGCATCGATTAAGGTTTCTTCTTCTTCTTCTTCTTAAGTTTTCTTTCTGCATCAATTTGGGTTTTCCATTTGTTTTGGCGTTTGAAATTCTGGATGAATGTGTAGAAAATTAGGTTGTCAGGCGTATGGGATTTCTAAATTCTTCTTCTTCTTAAGTTTTCTTTCTGCATCAATTTGGGTTTTCCATTTGTTTTGGCGTTTGAAATTCTGGATGAATGTGTAGAAAATTAGGTTGTCAGGCGTATGGGATTTCTAAATCTTCTTCTTCTTCTTCTTCCTCCTCCTCCTCCTCCTCCTCCTCCTCCTCCTCCTCTTCTTCTTCTTCTTTGGCATCGACTTGGGCTTTTCGTGAATTGTACTGGGTTTTGTAAATTTTGGGATTTTTGTGAATTAACAGTACTGATTTTGAGTTGTTGTTTTACAAATATACGGATTTAGGTCAATTATGGTCGTATTGGAGTATTTGTTTTAACGTTTGAAATTCTGGGTCCAGTGATTACTACGTGCTTCTGTCAAGTCACCAAGTATTTAGGCTGAAGTAGGGTTTTTTTTTCGGGGGGGGGGGGTGATAGTCATATGTGTGTAGGTTGTGGGGGTAGTGGGTTGGGGAAGAGGGGTGTGTAGCAGTGGGAATCTGTTGTATAGTCCAAACAATTGATTTTACATTATATGGATCAATTAGACCAATTAGTGATTATTTGGGGTCAAATGAATAATTTTTCTTGCAAGTACTATTTAATGTTTAACATTAATACAAGAAGACATAACAGCTATAGCTTAATGTACTTATGTTACCCCCATAAAAAAGTACTTACAGTAATCGGCTACCAGTAAGTTAATATTCCACCATGCTGTTAGTTGATTTGTGTGGACATACTTTGTGAAGTTTGAAGTCTCTATATGCATTATGACAGTATGCCATCCTGCATATGTTGATTTGTAAAGAAATATAGAAAGGAAGCTGTCTATACCTTTTTCTTGGAAATCTTTATCTGTTTTTACAAATCCTTGGGAATAACTCCCAAGACATTGTTTAAAAGGTTCTCCTTAGTATATATAGCTCCTGCAGAACCATTATGGCCATCATGCATTCTTCCATTAGTTGATGATTTTGACTTTTAATATTGTACTGGGCCTAATTTGCCTTCTCAGGAATTTAAGTTTTATCTGTTGTTACAAATCCTGCAACCAAAGCCCGAGGCAGCACCGCTATCCATTCATCGCGGTTAAGGTCCTTGGGAATAGCTCCCAAGACATTGTTTAAAAGGTTCTCCTTAGTATATATAGCTCCTGCGGAACCATTATGGCCATCATGCATTCTTCCATTAGTTGATGATTTTGACTTTTAATATTGTACTGGGCCTAATTTGCCTTCTCAGGAATTTAAGTTCGGGATAGTATTTAGTCCAACTGGTGGGAATAGGGTAATTCGATTGGAGAGAATCAACATTGATGATATGTATCTTAGGTAATTTGTCTATTAATCTAATGTAGATCTTTTTAACTTTTAAGCCCATGTTATTGACTATTGCTGTTTCAATACCTATGTTGTAGGTCAAAAGGGGTTTAAATTCCTTCCCTCATCCTTGATTACTTTGCATCAATAACCATTGCTCTGATGGATATATGAAAGAGTTCATTTTGTACTGCGGCCCCAAACTTAATTCCTTTGGTTAGAGCCTACGCACATTAAAATTTTCCCCATAACCTTAACAAGAAGATCGATCTTGATGTAGTTTAATTGCCTACTGGTCTAATGTAGAGTCAAAATTTAATTGCCTACCGGTCCCCTTGCTAATAATTTTTTTTATCTCTAATTATACATATCTAGAACTTTATCTTATAATTTTTTAGCTTATTATGAGACTTGATGGGGGTTCGGTTCATCCTAAGTCACTAAATTCTATTATCAGGGATTTAAACGTGTTCTCATCCATGTGTCTCATGTCAGCAATGATATGGGGCATCCAAGGTTCAAAAATAAACATAACTAAATCCAGAAAAATGCTTCACCAAACTCTTCTAATAGAACGAAATCAATCTGGTGTCATTATAATTTCTACTAAATCTCTCTAAGAAGTATAAACTAAAGAAAGTTGGTTGGAATGGATAATGCATATGGAAAGTAATGTGTGCAAGTTGAAATCCATAAGTAGGATCTAATGCATAAAAGAATGGAGAATAATACAGGGAAGAATGGTTAAAAAAATGCAAAGTTTGAGTTGCCATATGATCTTGATGTGAATTTATGTTGAATTGTTGATGGTCATCCGTACAGTTATACTAATGAGAGGCTCGTACATATTTTAAAGGGGAAGAAGATGACATACTCAAACAAATAGATAGACAAAATTGCCGAATTGCATATGATCTATTACTCAAAATCAGATGATTAAAGGTTGGATACCAGCTTTTCGTGAATTGTACTGGGTTTTGTAAATTTTGGGTTTTTTGTGAATTAACAGCACCGATTTTGAGCTGTTGTTTTGCAAATATACGGATTTAGGTCAATTAGGTTCTGATTTCTAGCGTTTTTAACCTCTGGTGAATTAGGATCTCGATCTATGCTATATTTCTAGGGTTTATATTTTTATCGGGGAGGATTTTAGGAGTTAATTCACCTATATGTGTTTGTTTTGGAAGTTCGATATTCAAATGATCTTAGTTTTGGAATCTGAAAGTAACTTGTTACTGCAGAATTGAAAAATATCTCCAGTTTTGGAATATAGGGATTGGTATTGTTTGGGAACTATACATGTTTGTGATTCGTTCTGCAATTAGATAACATGGGTTTCTTTGTGTGATATGAAAGTTGGTTTACCCTGCAGCTCAAAACACAAATGACTTAAGTAGTGACTATTGACTATATTACTAGAATGAAAAACATTCCTCAAAGAGATCTCCTAAATATTTTTAACATCAGACAACCTAAACAAAATAATGGTGTGGTGAAAAAGACTGAGCCATTACAGGTTCACCGAGGTGGAAGGACAATATAACCTTACCTTCTCCAAGACAAGTGAAACATCATTTCCTAATTAGAATATATAGCCCCAGTCCCAATGAGGCAACCTTACTATAGTCCGGCAGATAAATACTGACACTATACTTTCAAGTGATTACAATCTTACATGATTGATGCTGCTTTGTAAGTCTGCCGTACATGCCTTCGAGATAGAAATCCCAGAAACAGCAAATGCAAAAATCCTACTTAAAACCTGTGTGGACCTACTTTGTGAAGTTTGAAGTCTCTATATGCATTATGACAGTATGCCATCCTGCATATGTTGATTTGTAAAGAAATATAGAAAGGAAGCTGTCTACACCTTTTTCTTGGAAATCTTTATCTGTTTTTACAAATCCTGCAACCAAAGCCCGAGGCAGCACCGCTATCCATTCATCGCGGTTAAGGTCCTTGGGAATAGCTCCCAAGACATTGTTTAAAAGGTTCTCCTTAGTATATATAGCTGCTGCAGAACCATTATGGCCATCAAATATCTGTGTATGTGATTTGTTGTATGATAACGTAAGTTTATTAACCTGCTCTTTCTGTTTTCAGTTTTTTCGAATTGTTCTTTTCTACCAAATTGATGTTAAAAAGTGGCTGCCTTATTGTATCATAATCCTGATGTTGAACCTTTCTTACTTAAATATCAACTATTATTCTATTAATTCACTTATTTGTTGTTTATTTCACGGTAAATTCCCTTCACTTATTAACTTTACCTGAAGGTGGATTTAGTGGAGGTTTATATTCTTTAACATGATGTTCGGTGTTGACGTCTTATAGGATTTGGGGAAGCACCACATCATCCAAAGCAGCAAAGAACGTCCATAATTTCATCACTTCTTGAATCTAACCAATTTTCTTAATAATCTTTTTTTTTTTAATTCAAGGAGTCAAGATGCAGGGGTTTATAAGCCAACAAGTTGCTACCAGGGCGTAGGCCGTTTTCTGCTCGCCGTTATCTGCTCTGGTATAGAAAATGTTGCAACATATATATGGTTTTAAGCATCTTGTGATGAACCATTTCTGAATTTCTTTTCTTCATCTTTTCTTTTCCTTATTAGCAAAACATAACTACCCTTTAATAGCATAAAGGATATAAGGGTGGATGTGTGCAGATTGTGGATCTGTGTTGATGGTCTGTGGCTTTGGAAACCTGCCAAATTTTTGATCTCTGTGTAGTTTGGAGATGTGAAGGACACAGTGGGAAAATAATTTAGTTTGTGGACTGGTATTGAAATCAAGTTTATCAGATGGAGTAGGTTGCACAGTTTGATGTCAGTTTGCTCTCAAATTGGGATTATGTTAATTGGGTATCTGTTAAGGTTTTGCACAAGCAATTTGGGTAACATAGTATTGCAACTAAATAGTTTGCCTGCAATTCACCCTTGGTTGTTTGACAAAAAACCTTTGCTTCATTTTATTAGTTTTTACAAAAACATAGATTCAGTCACCATTGGTATGTATATATATACATTCTGGTTAGATCCAATCACCATTGATAAAGATGGGGTCAACAATTTCCTTCTTGCACCCAGTCTGAAATTTGACCAAGTTGGCAAGTTCGAAAACAGATTATTGGCAGACAAGAAATTCCCAACCTTAAATGAAGTTGTGGCAATTATTCAAGATAGGCCTGTCGTTGTTATTAAAAAATGTTCTTCGTGTCCCTAAACTAACCACAAACATTGTTTCCATACAGAGGTTCATACAAGATTTGCTTTGTACTTCGGTTTTCTTTATCGAAGTTACTGTGTATTTCAGGATAAGGATTCAGGGAGGGACGATCAGACATGCTAGAGAACGGGATGGACTCTACTACCTTGAAACACCAAATCAATCAACTACTATTGTATAACATCATGTTCCTTTGTTTTAGAGTCACTTTCATCTAAAGAATTTTTTTTTGGCTTTATCATCGCCAATGTAAACATCCATCATTTAGGATCCTTAAATGTTTGTCTCCTTGTCTATTTAAGCACTCAGATGTTGTATACTTGTATGTGTTCATTGTTAGGTATGTGAACTTGCTAAACACAAACGTATATTGTTTCCAATTAGTAACAAAAGAAGTTTCATTCCTTTTTACCTTATTAATGGTGACATTAGGACCATTACTTCAAATGTAAATGGGGCTAAAAGATTTGTGTCAGTCATTGATGATTGTCGTCGTGTTACCTGGTTTTCTCTGCTGAAAAAAGAGTCTTATTTCACCACTGTTCTCCCCAATTTTTGTTCTATGATAAAGTTTCAGTTCAGTGTGAATATCAAAAAAAGCTAGGTAAGATACTGCCGAGGATTATTATTGCTCACTTGCATTATGCAAACTCATAAAAATGGATTTATTTAATACTCATATTGATGTTGACAAACTTTTCTAATAGTCTTTCTATCATATCTATTGTTTATATGTTTTTACGAAATTTATTCCCAGGTCTTCTTTATTTAAATAACATGTTCTGTTACAACCTTATCTTGATCTCAATTTGAATGCATACGTGAAAATAAAAACTTAACTTGTTCTCTTGATCCAAAAGCACCCAAAAACATAAAAATTCAAATTTAACTTCAAATGGATGAACAATAAAACAAAACGGGATTGATGGTTCAAGTTCTCGGATTTAGAGTTAGATGCTTCGTGCTGCATTACGCGCGGGCATATGCCTAGTATAGTATAGATACACACATATATATATATATATATATATATGAATTTTATAAGTTTTCTTTTTAATGCTTAGGGTTTTTAATGTTTTAGATTTGGTTAGAGCTTATAAGTTTGAACTATAAAATTTGGATTTCTAATGCATTCATTTGAATTTTGGATTTGTACTTTTTTTGTGAATTTTCGATTAATTTTTTGTTTTATAAGTGTTAAACGGGTTAGGCGGGTCGTGTCGGGTTAGGCGGGTCGGGTTAGGGTTGAGATTTTCTGACCCATTTATTATATGGGTCGGGTTAGGGTTAGACATTTTCAACCCGTTTAACTTTGAACCCGACACGACATGACACATTTGCCAGGTCTAGTTTTGGGATATTGGAACTTCAAATTCTTTTGGTTTTAAAAGTGTGGGTTATTGGAAACGGTCATCCTTTGACCTTATGTAGATTTTTGAAAAAATGTGAACCTTATGGTTTGGGCCGTTGGCCAATTATACTTGGGAGAAATACCAGTGTTGGTAAAGTTGTACACCATCTTATGTAGCCATGGTGGTTTTATTTAACTACCAAATGTTTTACGATGCCTTATGGCTTGCTTATACACTAATGGGGTTTAGGATGTTGTCCGGTTTAAATGACTCAGTATGGAGCCTTTTATGGAAATGCATTTATTGCACAAATATTGGTTATTACATGTTTTGGAGGCATTAGTCCATTCATTTGGAGTCATGTAATGTTTAGACTGTAATGCTGTTAGCCCCAAATCTGAACCAATGAAAGTATTGAAAATAACTCAGTCTTCAACTAAAGACTTTCAAGAGACAACAGTGAAGAAAGCCAGTCTGTCTCTGAAGTCAGTTCAGAGTCAGTCGGAAGAAAGCAAGTCTGTCTCTGAAATCAGTTCAGAGTCAGTCTCTGAAGAAAGCAAGTCTGTCTCTGAAATCAGTTCAGAGTCAGTCTCTGAAGAAAGCAAGTCTGTCTTTGAAATCAGTTCAAAGTCAGTCTCGGAGAAAGCAAGTTTGTCTCTGAAGTCAGTTCAGAGTCAGTCTCGGAGAAAGCATGTTTGTCTCTGAAGTCAGTTCAGAGACAGTCTCACGGAAAGACATCAGAGAGCTCCACATTAGAGATCTTACTTCAGAGCTCTGAAGATGTTCACTCTTAATTTCTTGACAAAGAAGAACAGATGACACGTCACCTAAGTGATAATATTTACTTTCTAGAGTAGGTCACTGTTCAAGCATGTCTTGATCTTACCTATTAGGTAAGACACTGTTCAAGCATGCTTCTATTTGTCAGATAAGTACACTATTTACTTTATGGTCCTATAAATAGGACCATCACCTTGTTGTTCAAAGTGTGCTTAAGAAGTCTTATAACTGATAATATAAGTTGAATATTTTATTCAAAGAATATCTTGTTTATCTATTATCTGCTTTATGAACTGTGATATTTGAATCTCCTTTGATATTAAACTATATTACTTCCGCTGTTATTACTCTTATTGTTTATATCATTGTTGTGAGATTAAATCTGGGATCCAACAATTGGTATCAGAGCCTTCTTTGTTTTCTAAACAAAGAAAGATCGCATCTGCATACTCGGATAGATTTACATCTCATTAATTCTAACTTTCAATATCTGTGCATGTTCATATAAACCTGGTTTATTAAAGAACACCATATGCTCAAGATTTGATAGTAAATCACTGTTCAATACAAAAAACATCAGTTCTTCAAATCTTCATCTTTTTCTCAAAAATGGCAAACTCAAGCATAAGTGCCATTTATACAGCTGGATCATTAACAAAACCTCCTACACTTTTAAGGATGAATATCCCCAATGGAAGATAAGGATGGTAAATTTTTTAGAAGGTATGGACAAGGATCTTTTTAGATCAGTGAACGTTGGACCTCACATTCCAATGGTGTTGGTACCAAGAGTTCCTGCAACAGCAGATACTGCTGAAATACCGGCATATTATGAAAAGAAAACCACAAACTTCACTGATGAAGAAACTAATATGATGGATAATGACTGAAAAGCTGTTAGATTACTTATAATGGCCATTCCCAATGATATCTTTCAAGAACTTGATTCTTGTAAAACTGCAAAAGAGATATGGGATCAGTTGTTAAATCAACTTGAAGGAGGCCTACAAACCCAGAAAAATAGAAGAAATCTATGCATCAATGAATATCATGATTTTCATGCTCTACCAGAAGAAATATTACACCAAACTTACTCAAGATTCAACATTCTTATCAACAAATGCAGAAAGTTTGGAGTAATAAGAACAAAAGAGGAAAACAACGTTCTTTTCTTGAAAAGCTTAAATGAAGAATGGTCACAACTGTCCATGTCTATACAAGCCAATCAAGATCTTGAGTCATGGTCATTAACTGACATTTATGGCACTCTTGTTGCACATGAAAAGGAAGTTATGAAGCAAAAATCAAAATCCTCTTTAGGTGGACCCCTTGCACTTGTTTCAAAACAAATTTCAAAAGAAAACAACTGTGAAAAGTCACAAAAAGGTTTGGAAACAAAAAGAAGATCCAAAAAGGTTCTAATGGCAGAAGAAAATCATTCAGATTTAGACTCGGAAGATGATATAAATGACTTTGCCAAATCTCTTGCATTAATCACTCATCAATTTAACAAGAAATTTGGCAAGAAAGTATTTGAAGGAAGAAGAGAGAATGAAGAAAGAAGAAATCCTGAAAGAAGATTTCAACAAGATGGTGTCAGATTTCAACAAGAACCCAGATTCACTCCATATAGTGATCAAAAGGGTACAAACTTCAACAATAATGATGCAACACAACAATCAAGACCTCAACAACCATTTCAACCAAGATATCCACAACCACAGAGATACTTCAAACCTCAAGAACAGAAGCCAGAGACAAGTACTGCCACTCTTCCAACAAATCAAAATGATGGAAGATGTTTCAGATGTGGAAAACTAGGCCATTTCTCTGCAAACTGCAGAGGAAAACTTGTCAAAGATCAAGATTACTACAAGAACAAATACAAGTACAACGTAAAAGAAAGAGTTCTTGTAGCAGAAATGGAAGACTGGCTATCAGACTCAACAAGCGACGGCGAGGAAGAGCCTACCAATCTTTGTGGTATGGCTTTTTCAGATGGAAATCAAACTGATGGAGCATCAGAAGACAACTCTGAAAAGGTAAACTCTCTTTACACCACTGACAGTGATCCTGAAATAGATGCTTTTAAACTAATTAATGAACTTCAGGATCTAGAGAAAAAGTTTCTTGAAGAGAAAAAGAAAAGAGAGCAAGTGACAAAAGAGCTCATCTTTTTCAAAAGAGAAAAGAATCTTCTGGAATCAGAAAAGAGAGAAATTTTTCTTGAAAAAACCAAACTTGAAGAAACTCACAAGCAAAAAGAAAAATCATTTTCAGAAGAAATAAGAAAAATTGAGAAAGTTTTAAAAGGAAAAGAAGAAGAAGTAAAGAAATCTGAGTATGAAAGGCTCAATTCTATTGCCTTAACCAAATTTTTTCAAAAAGAAAGAGAAATCCTACATCAATCTCTAGATAGAAAAAATCTTCGAATCAAAAGCTATGTTAATGCACAAGGTGTTTTTGACAAAATAAAAACTCAAATGGACTCTCAAGGGCTGGGATTCAATGAGTTGAATTCATTCACTAGATTGGAGAAAACTTCACTTTCTACCACTTTCCGTATGGGAAAGGTCCAAAGCTTTGAAGGTACATCTATGAATAATTTCAAAAGAATGAAAACATCAGAGGGATAAAAAACAAGAGCTTTGAATTTCAAAAATACTACATACTCTGAAGTAAAAAACTTTCAAAAGTCTGTGTTACAGATAAAAGGAGAAACTTCAGAGGTACTCTTCACAAAACCTCAAAGCCATGATCCCAAAGTAATTTTCAGATTTGATGCTTTCATCTCAAATGAATCAGATACATCTGAACCAAGTACCTCTGATACAAGTACTTCTGAAAATGAATCTCAGAGCTCACTTAATCCAAATGCCCCTCTGTATTCACCAAAGTCAGATGAAAACATCAGAACTACATTTGAAGATGATGTTAAAAAGATATGGAAAGAAAATGTCATGGAGGACTTAAAAAGAAAAGAAAGCATCAAACGGATCATTAAAGTCTCTAGAACAAAAGAAATTAAAAAACCAATAGAGGTAGCTATCTCTATTAAAACTAAAAGAGACTTTCTTGACTCTGATTCAGAATCTGATCAAGAGATTGATGAACATATTTTTTGTAAACCAGGGAATGTAATTCACAAATGGATAGAAACTGTTGGCTCTGGTATTTTGAATGTTCCAATTTCAATTTTGAAAACCAAAACCAGAATACCAATAAGTCCTGATATTGCAAATATGTGTTTACAAGCAAAAACGTCTCTGGAACTTGAAAAAGAGTTACAAGAAAAGGCAAAGAATAAAACAAACACTTCTTAATCTTACACCTATAAAACAATAAAATTATCTCCTGAACAAAAAGGCAAATGGACAAAAAATAACCATGTTGATCCTGTTTGTGCAGTAAGCAGCAAAGAAAAGAAGATGTTTTTGATCAAGAAAAAGCAACTTGAAAAGAAGATTGTCTTTCAAGCAAAAAGGAAAGAAGTAGTTAGGGATACATGTAATATTCCTAGTGCTAGTTTCAAAAGAAGTCAAAATGTAACAAATGCTTTTAATAAAAAGAAAAACTTTGCTCCTACTTCTTCTTGTTCTATTAATTGCAACTGCATTCATCTCTTGATAAAATTGAAAAATCATTTCAAGGGATCACATTGTCTTCTGAATCAATCTCTGAAAATATCTCAGAGACAAAATTTCAAAAGAAGACAAGTAACGGCAAGACATCAAAAGATGAGATGCCAAAAAGTCATACAAATCACCAAAGTCTAACATAAAAGGACCCATAATGAGATGGGTACCTAAGAAACAATAATATGTCTTGCAGAATCAGTCAATGCCAATCTGGTACTTAGATTCTGGATGTTCAAGGCATATGACTGGAGATAAGGAATTGCTATCCTCATTTAAAGCAAAATCTGGAGGAGCAGTTACTTTTGGAGACAATGTGCAAGGACAGATTAAAGGATATGGTGAGTTATCAAGAGGAAATGTTTTAGTATCAAAGGTTGCTTATGTGGATGGATTAAAATACAATCTGATCAGCATAAGTCAACTTTGTGATCATGGTTTTGATGTGAAATTTCAAAGAAAATATTGTTCACTTCTTCACTCAGAATCAGGTCAAGAATTACTCAAAGCAGACAGAAAAGGTAACCTCTACAGAATGAATTTTACCAAAATCAAAGACACTGATTCAGAGAAACTTTGTCTTGTATCTCTGAATAGTGAGGAAGTCTGGCTCTGTCATAAAAAGTTTTCACATCTAAACTTTTCCTCACTTGATAAATTAGTTAAACTTAGTTTGGTTAAAGGATTACCATCTCTGAAGTTTAACAAAGATCATCTTTGTTCTGCTTGTGAAATGGGAAAAATGAAAAGATCTTCCCATAAAACCAAAAGTGAAAACAATTGTCCTAGACCTCTGCACATGCTTTATGTGGACCTCTGTGGTCCTATCTCTATACAAAGTCTAGCAGGTAAGAAATACATTTTGGTTCTGATTGATGAATTTTCCAGATTCACATAGATAGAATTCATCAGAGTCAAATCTGATGTACCTGATATATTGATAAGATTGTTGAAAAGATTACTGGTTCTATTTAGCAGCAAAGTTCAGAAACTAAGAAGTGATAATGGAACTGAGTTCAAAAATGCCAAAATCAATTCTTATCTATCAGAGGAAGACATTACTCCTAACTTTTCTGCAGCAAGAACCCCTCAGCAAAATGGAGTAGTTGAAAGGAAAAACAGAACACTTGTTGAAGCTGCAAGAACAATGCTTGCTGGATCTGATCTTTCAACAAATTTCTGGGCAGAAGCAGTGGCAACAACCTGCTTTACTCAGAATAGAGCTACAATTGTCAAGAGATTTCAGAAAACATCCTATGAACTCATTAACAATAGGAAACCTAATGTTAAATATTTTCATGTTTTTGGATGCAGATGTTACATTCTGAACGATAGAGAATCTCTTGGAAAGTTTGACAAGAAAGCTGATGAGGGCAAATTCATTGGATATTCAATAGCCTCAAAAGCTTTCAGAGTGTTCAATCTTAGAACAAGGACCATCCAAGAGAGCATCAATATCACTTTTGATGACAATAAAAGCTCTGAACAACAAGAAATTCTCTCAACACCTATCTCTGAATCATCAAGAGAATCTGAATTAAACAGAATATTTGAAGATTTCTTTGATGAAGATAACCCAGAAGTTATCTTCAGAGATAGACCAAGAGAGAATTCAGAAGGACCCCAAGAAACAGGTACAACCCTTTCTGGACCCTCTGAATTAACACCTTCTGCTTCACCAAATTCAGATCAACAAAGTGAATCAGAAGAAGCTGAAGATCAAAAAGAGGATGATCAAGGAGTGTCTGAAGTAACTCCAGAAACAAATAGTGAAGAAATTCAAGAATCTGCTTCACCATCTCGGGAAACAACTTCAGAGCCTCTGAACAGCACAACAGAGATGTCACCGACTGTCATCTCTGAAGCTCAAACTCCACCCCAAATTTTTGCTCCAATCTCAAGATGGACAAAAGATCATCCAATTGATCAAATAATTGGATCCTCATCAGAAAGAGTTAAAACAAGATCTGCAACAATCAATGAATGCTTCTACGTAAATTTTTTGAGCATTATTGAACCAAAGAAGGTAAAAGAAGCTCTTGAAGATCCTCATTGGATTTTTCAATGCAGGATGAACTTCAAGAGTTTGTAAGAAACAAAGTCTGGACCCTAGTTCCCCTTCCCAAAGGAAAATTTGCAATTGGAACAAAATGGGTTTTCAGAAACAAAAAGGATGAGGATGGAATAATAATCAGGAACAAAGCCAGGTTGGTTGCTAAAGGATATTGCCAAGAAGAAGGTATTGATTATGATGAAACCTTTGCACCTGTAGCTAGGCTAGAAGCAATAAGAATCTTCTTAGCCTATGCTGCACACAAAGGATTCAAAGTTTATCAAATGGATGTTAAATCTGCCTTTCTACATGGTAAATTAAATGAAGAAGTTTATGTCCAGCAACCACCTGGATTTGAAAGTATAGAGTTTCCTAATCATGTTTATTATTTGGATAAGGCTCTGTATGGACTTAAACAAGCTCCAAGAGCTTGGTATGCAACTCTGTCCACTTTTATGATTAAAAATGGATTTGACAAAGGCACAATTGATACAACATTATTCATCAAAAGGTACAAAAATGAGATGCAATTAGTACAAATTTATGTTGATGACATTATATTTGGCTCTACAAATCAAAAGTATTGTGACAAGTTTTCAGAGTTGATGAAGAGTGAATCTGAGATGAGCCTCATGGGAGAATTAACTTTCTTTCTGGGCTAACAAGTAAAACAAACTTCAGAAGGTAGTTTCATAAGTCAAACTAAATATGTCTCTGAAATTTTGAAAAAAATACAAATTCAATGATTCAACGTCTATGAAAACGCCTCTAGCCACCAGAGTCAAACTTGACTCTGATCCTTCAGGACAATTTGTAGATATAAAAACCTACAGAGGCATGATAGGTTCACTATTATACTTAACTGCAAGTAGGCCTGACATAATGTTTGCAACATGTCTTTGTGCTTGATATCAAGCAAAT
Organism: Arctium minus; assembly: GCA_954870635.1. NCBI lineage: Eukaryota > Viridiplantae > Streptophyta > Magnoliopsida > Asterales > Asteraceae > Arctium > Arctium minus. Next base: position 135,828,583 of record OX941081.1, on the reverse strand, counting down.
CCAAAAGAATCTCATTTATCTGCTGTCAAAAAAATTTTCAGATACCTGAGAGGGTCACCCTCATTAGGCCTCTGGTATCCAAAACTTTCTAGTTTTGATCTAACAGCTTACACTGATGCAGATCATGCAGGATGTAAGCTTGACAGAAAAAGTACCTCTGGGTGCTGTCAGTTATTGGGCAATAAGTTGGTAAGTTGGTCATCAAAGAAACAAAACTGTGTTTCAACTTCAACTGCAGAGGCAAAATATGTTGCTGCTGCTAGTTGTTGCTCTCAAGTAATATGGATGAAACTCAGCTCAGAGATTACGACCAACAATATGAAAGAATACCCATTCTCTGTGATTCAAAAAGTGCCATAGCCATCTCAGCCAATCCAGTACAACATTCAATGACAAAGCACATTGATGTAAGGTATCATTTCTTAAAAGATCACATTGAAAGGGGAACAATAGAAATGTATTTTGTACCAACTGAACTCCAACTTGCTGATATTTTAACAAAAGCTTTAGATGAACGAAGGTTCAATTTTTTAATTAGCAAGTTAGGAATGTTGAATATGACTACCTAACAAGGACGAAACTCAGAGTCTCTGATCAAATTATCAAATCCTCTGAACCAAGTAGCATATGTCAATATCAGTCTCTGAATGTTCTCCAAACACATGACAAAGGGAGAAAAATAAAAGGTTGTTCTTTTATCAAGGGGGAGAAAAAGAACTTTTCAAATGTCATCTCAGAGTCTCTGAATTTTATCTCAGAGTCAATGAAATGTCATCTCAGAGTCTCTGAATTTTATCTCAGAGTCAATGAAATGTCATCTCAGAGTCTCTGAATTTTATCTCAGAGTCAATGAAATGTCATCTCAGAGTCTCTGAATTTTATCTCAGAAACAATGAAATTCATGTCAGAGTCTCTGAAATTCAACTCAGAGTCTCTAAAATTCATCTCAGAGTCTCTGAAATTGAGGATTTTTGATACAAATCATCTGTCAAGGGGGAGTCAACAACTTTCAGACCAGTCATTCCTCAAACAAGAACTTTTTAATTAATTAGCAATTTTTGATATCATTTGAAATTAAAATTTCAGATTAACTGAACCTTTTTATTACAAGTGATATCTTAAATTACTTCTCAAGGCGAAAGGTTTGTCTAGTCAGCAAAAAGAAGTTATTCAATTTAATATTGAAAAATGGAGCCCCATTCCTATTTTCTTGGAACCTACATCCGTAGGTACAACAATTTTCAAGGCCACGTGTCACAAGAGGGATGAGTGAAAGGCCAAACGGCTTTATCAAAAAGGTCAAATCACTGCCGTTTCACCTTATGTACTCAAGTGTATCTTTTTCTAAAATTGGATACAAAACTGTTGATCCAAACTCTCTCAGTGATTTGATAACGACCCTCTTTTAGACTTAGTGAAAATTACGTTATTATATGTATTAGTGTTTCATCATCAGCGATCAGACTGAGTCTGTTCAGTTATCGCTGATGACCTTTCTGTAAACATTTAATATGTATGTGTTTCACTTTCAGCGATCAAACTGAGTCTATTCAGTCATCGCTGATCGTTTCCCATGTAACACAGTTAACGTAATCCCTGAAGACAAGTCTCGCGTCAACATAGTTCATAGCTGAATCGAAGACGAAGCCACTGAACAATAGATAAGTCTACTAATGACCTGATGCGGATATCAGCGAAGACCAGACGAATCTACTTACGCGAAGAAGCCTGAGGAAAAGCTTCAGCGATAGCTGGACTTCTTTATCTCTGGAAGAAGAGATACTCAGCGATCAACGATCACAAAGCTTATGCCTCAAGTTTTCTTTTGTCTTACCTTGCACAACCAGTACGATGTGTCAGAACGGACACGTCTCTGCCACAAATCGTACAACAACTCTGTCAACTACACTGTTCATAAGCGGCCAAAAGCATGTCTCCAAAAGTAAGACTCCCAAAGCCAATCTATGAATGCCACGTGTAAAGTACCCTGCCATGCATTTAATGCATAGGGTATAAATAGGAAGCTCACCCCTTCATCTGAAGGTGTGCTCAACCCTTGAGCTCCATAATAGAAACCCTTGTTTTCTATCTCTCTAAAATCCCCCATTCTCTGAATTTCTTGTGCAACCATCTTAGTGTTTCTTAAGTTTGTTTAGATTGAGTCTGTCTTAATCTTATTCTGCAACAAACTTGTAAATTGTATTTTGATTTATCAATAAACAATTTATTAAACTTTAATTTCTGTGTTTGTATTCAACCCCCCCTTCTACAAACTTGTTAAGCACCTTCGGGACCAACAAAAACCAATTTTAAATCCGGATATTCATTTTTACAAATTACTCTCGAGCACTATCAATCTCTCTCTCTCTCTCAAAATAGATTTTGAACTTCATCTTCTTCACTACAACTCAACAATGGTGTCCTCAAATGAATGGTGTAAGCTTTTTCCCAAATCTGGCGAATCTTCAAGACTGCATCGTTTTCCAATCAAAGACAACAATCACATGATTCAGCTTGATTCTCCCAAATTTGAGGAACAATACATAGTAATCTGCGAGTTCTTCTCCAACTGTGAACTGACTCAAGCCCTAACTGCTTTTACCAATGAATGTCCACTCTCGTTTGTTCAAGAATGGTATTCTTCCAGTCACTACAGCGATGCACATAAAGGAATAATCGGTGAGTTCGACATATCTCAAGTCGTAAAATGTCGAATACTCATAAATCCTACTGTTCTACGAGAAGTTCTCCCACTCCTAACAACTGAGGAACTTCAAATCACGCGTTTTGAAAAACGCCCAACTACTGAAACCCTCCTCCAGTTCATTCGAATGCTAGGTTACAACGCTGAAATCACCAGATTGAGCAACTTCCGACGACAACATCTACCACCAATCTAGAACTTCATGTTCTCTGTATTAAACCGCACTCTCACCTGCAAACTGGGAAGCATGGATCAAGCAACACCCGAAATTCTGTCAATCATGTATGCCCTATTCTTCAATCGTAACTTGGACATGGCCGGCATAATTTTTGATATGATTCTGACATCAATAGAGAAGAAGAACAAATGCTTGTCAAAGGACCCTGAACAAACGACCCAATCATCCAAAGTTCCTTCAATAACATTCCCTAGATTTCTGTCTCTAATCATCCATGCGGCGATCGAGAAGCTTCATATTTTGATCGCCACTGAACAACCAAAAACTCCTTTCTACATAATGAACAGCTTCAAACCGACAATTCTATCTGAAGGTTATCCAGAAGCAAGGAGGATCCCTCACCACATGCTGAATCAGGTAAATCCTCAATATTTAGCCTTAGCTTCTTATCTCAGTGTTGCCCAAGGACTAGAACCAGTTCTGGGAACCCCAACACACTTAGGTCCTGAACCTGGAATGGAGAGTAAGAGCAACTCGACTTCAGAGGGATCTGAGGACCCTGAAGTTCAGAGCTCTCACAAGAGTGAACCAGAGGGTACTCTTGCTAGAGAAACCGAAGTTGAGAGAGATGACAGAGCACTTGAAAGGGCTGTCAATGAGGGAGTTATGGAAGAAACCTCATCTGCTAGTGAAGAGAATAACTCTACTAGCTCTGAGGAAAGTGAGGATGAATCTTCAGAGACTAGCTCTGAAGATTCTCAGAGAGAAGAGAGCAAGTCTTCTAAGGACTTAGAGAAACCTGAGAGTCCCCTTCCACACAAAAAGATGCCTCAAGGCACATTTATTTTAGGACACCAAACCCATCTCCCAGTGCAACCACACAATCTAACATACCTGATCCAGAGGTAATTGTTATTGAATCAGAGGTGCACACCTCGAACCCAAACCAGCCAGCCACTTCAGAGGTACCTTTTTCCACCTCTGAAGTTCACATAACTGAGGAAACTCAATTTCTGGATAACCCCTCTTCACAGGACTTAGCCAATACTTTAAGTACTCAGTTGCCTCAGAGTACATCAGAAAATCTTTCACATAAGGATGCCTCTATGGCTCATCTCTCACCCTTTAGGATATCTAGAAGTAGCTGTCCAACTCAGGGACAATGGCTTGCCCTACAAGAACAAGGATTCACTTGCCTGGATAGCAAGCTCAATTCCCACATTCACTTCCAGTCCTCTGAATCTGAGGAGGAGGACTTGGTTGAGAACAGAACACTCAGAGATGATTCTCCGGAACATCAAGGATTGAGTGAAAGTCATTCCAGAGATAACATCAAAACAGCTCTGAACGAAGGCTCCTCTGAACTCGAGGAAAAATTGGCTACATGTGCTGTAACCAATGTACCCCTCTCTGAACTTCTCACAAAATCTGAGTTCCAGAGATTCTGTGAGGAAGTCAGAGGCTCCATGAATGAGCATAACTTTCAGCGAGTTGACGGTTCAGAGACCTCTGCTTTTCGCTCTGAAAACACCAACCTCAGAGCAGAGGTTTCCACTCTGAAGACCCAACTTTTGGACTCCTCAAACAGAATCCAAGAGTTGGAACAAGAACTGTTCAAACAGAAGGCTGAATCATCCATGGAGGTAGCTACTCTTAAAGCTCAGAATGCTGCTCTTCAAAATCAAGCATCTACAACCATCGATGTCCAGAAGACTCTACAAGAACTAAAGGAAGAGGTAGTAGCCACCAGATCATCTTCACTCTCAACAGATCAAATGGCCTTTATCTCTGACCTCATCAAAACAACAATTCAAGCCTCTGTACCAGCAGTCAGCACACCATCAGCAACACCACAGCCACCACCCCGGACTACTGAAGACCTCATCACCAAAAGTGATCTGGCCTCTTTCAAATCCGCAATAATTAGCAGAATGCTAACTTGTTATTCCAAGATCTCTACAATTGCTCAGAAGCAGGTCAAAGCTACTCTGGAACTTCATCAATATAAATCAGAGGACCAGGTTGCTGAAATCAGAGTCGCGACTTCAGAAGCAATTGAATCCATTCAGAAGGCCCTTCTTGATCCCAAAGGAAAAGGAATCGCTGAACCAGACTCTCCCAAATACAAACGCAAGTTTTCTGGTGGGACTTGTACCGAAGCAGTGAAGAAAGCCAGATTTGATGATTCTGAGGATTCAGATGATGATGAGCACTCTGAATCACAAGAAAGGAAGATCAGAGATACAACCGCGCATACCTCTAAAGCTGCTCCCTCTGCACCAGTTCAAGAGAAGGAACCAGAGAGGAACACCACCTCTTCTGATGACAACCAAACCTTGCAAACATTCACAAAACTGGTAATACTTTTCGCATCATCAACACCAGGTGTTCCAATCATTCCAGTTACCGATGCAACTCCAGAGAAAATTGGAGCTCTGGAAGAGGAAGAAAACGAACAACTGGTAGACTTCTCTACATCCTCTGAAGATGCATTCTCATCACCCGAAAGACAACCAATGGTGATGAGAGATGCCTTTGATTCAGAATCTGAGAAAGAACAGAACTCAGATTCTGACAGAACGAAAGAAGCTGCTGGAGATCAGATCGAAGTAATTGATGTCGAAGAGTATGTTTTCAAACACGCTCAACCTCATGATACCTCAACAGCTTCAGAATTAAGAGAATCTCCAGAGATAGATGGATATATCTCTGAACAGCCTTCAGAGATAACACAGTCACAGCCCAAGGACAAACAAACCATGGTTGTTGATGAACAGGCTCCTCAAGAGAATCTTGTTCAGAAAACAAGCATCGGTTTACCAGCCAAGGTCTTCACTCAACCTCCCACATTCTTAGAATCCACTCCTGAAGCATCGATAGAAGATCACTTTCGGCATATATACTGTGAGTTCAATATGGAAGACACTCAAGTAATCCCTCTGAATCCAAGAATTAGAGAGGATATGCCAGACTACGAACGAAAATTCATACAGGCAAAGACATCACCAAGAAAGGCGGTTCTCAACAATGCTCCCATAATAAAAGTTGAGAAAATCACTGAAAAAACATTCGCCTTTAACAAAATCATATATAGGCATTATGTGGTGACCCGATCTGATCAGAAGATTTACGAGTTCAATGATAATGATCTCGTAAATCTAAATCCATATGATCTCACTCATCTATATGCCTATTGCTCTACAAGATACGATTCAGGAAGAAGGGAGATAAGAATGAGCATGGTTGAAGTAAGACGGGCAATGGAAGCTTACATCAAACACAGTGCCAAGCGTGACTTTCAGATTGCTCTAAACTTGGGAGAAGAAAAGCTCGGAGTGATTGAACCAGTGGAAACCATCAAAAACCTGGACAAACAAAAGACTGGATCAATCATTGAAGAACCTCTGGGTTTTATCTACAGAGTGAATCAAGAGAAGAGAATCTTTCTAGCTTCGCAAGTAGCGAAGTATTCTGATGAAACCTTGAAAGGCGTACAAAAGATGATTCATGTAAAGCAAGAACGGCACAGAGCAGACCTACTGGCGAAACTAGACTTGGAAATTGGCTCAATGATTAACTTCAGAGAACTAATCATGAAGTTTCATAGGATATGTTCAAGTGATAGGTTCTAATTATTTTTTGAATATTATTCTCTTTTGTAATTCCATATTCTTATGAGAAGTAATATTTACAGAGGATGACTTTCTCCTCTTCGCTTTCTAGTTGAATATTCTATGTGTTCTTTATTTATTTTCAGTACTTAGGGGGAGATTGTTAGCCCCAAATCTGAACCAATGAAAGTATTGAAAATAACTCAGTCTTCAACTAAAGACTTTCAAGAGACAACAGTGAAGAAAGCCAGTCTGTCTCTGAAGTCAGTTTAGAGTCAGTCTGAAGAAAGCAAGTCTGTCTCTGAAATCAGTTTAGAGTCAGTCTCTGAAGAAAGCAAGTCTATCTCTGAAATCAGTTCAGAGTCAGTCTCGAAGAAAGCAAGTCTGTCTCTGAAGCCAGTTCAGAGTCAGTCTCGGAGAAAGCATGTATGTCTCTGAAGTCAATTCAGAGACAGTCTCACGGAAAGACATCAGAGATCTCCTCATCAGAGATCTTACTTCAGAGCTCTGAAGATGTTCACTCTGAATTTCTTGACAAAGAAGAACAGATGACACGTCACCTAAGTGATAAGATTTACTTTCTAGAGTAGGTCACTGTTCAAGCATGTCTTGATCTTACCTCTTAGGTAAGACACGGTTCAAGCATGCTTAAGAAGTCTTATAACTGATAATATAAGTTGAATATTTTATTCAAAGAATATCTTGTTTATCTATTATCTGCTTTATGAACTGTGATATTTGAATCTCCTTTGATATTAAACTATATTGCTTCCGCTGTTATTACTCTTATTGTTTATATCATTGTTGTGAGATTAAATCTGGGATCCCATAATAAATGCGATGGATCCATAGGCATAGGAGTCGTTTTGTTCATCATGGAGTCTTGATGTCCATGTTTGAGTCTAGTGAATGGTCCCCAAATCATGTTTTTTTATGTAAGCTTTCGGTGGTGCTCTTGGAGAGCCATATACAGAGCTAAGTCTTGCGATGGTGCCCATGGAGAGCCGGATATGGAGACTTGTAACTTTTGTGGTGACACTTATCTATAGGTCGAGTAGACATTAGATTTATTTGGGTATCTTGCGGTGGTTGCTCAGAGGAGCCGTATACGGGGATCAATGACCCGAAGTGAATCTCGTGAATGTTGATAAGTGGTTTAACTTTGTGTTCCAGCCACAGTCGATGGAATCGGCTGTCCCCTGTCACTGAAAGGTGTTATTTTCGGGTATTCCCTTACCCATACTTTCGGTGTTGAAACACACCGCTTTGTTTATACAATTAGTATTTTGGTGAAATACCACGTGCGTGCGTTTTGGGAAATTTGGATGTTAAATAAATGTTTGAAAGGGGTGTTTGATATTGGAAACAATATGATTTCAAAATTACGTCTTTTCATAACTCACATTTCAGGGACGACCGTATTGGGAGTAAAATATTCGTTTTAAATGTTTTATGATTTTTATGATAAAACTGCTTTAACTCACTAGGCGTTAAGCCTAACACTTTTTCTTATCGACATGTATATCAGGTCTTAGATGGATCTGAGTGGCTTGGGAGCTTGATAGAAATTTCGGTAGGATGGCTTTAGAGGTGTCATCCTGTTTTGAGAAGATAGCAGATTTGGAGGTTTTAGTAGCACCCGGTAGACTTCGTTTCCGTTTGTGGGATTAGATAGTTCCGTTTGAATTCTGATACATGTTGTAGTGATTATTCCCTTGCGACTTTAGATATTTGTTATTTCAAGTTATGATTTTAAGGGGTTTTTGGAAGTTTTAAATTAACTGTTATTTTCAAATTTTAGAGGTGTTACAGATTTGTTCATAATTTCACTTAGCTAATGTTATTATGAATATATTGTTACGTGAGCATGCTTGGTGTACTGTTATTATGACGATTGATGAATGTAGTAATATGTCTCCTAATGTCTAAATATTTTAATCTATTCTCACCTCCATTCTCGTATATGTGGAATATTAAAGATGGTTAGTACACGTGGTAGGTCATATCCACGTGTCGACAGAGTCGAGGCAACTGATTCAACAGTCGATCAACCAGAGAGGGTTGAGGCAGCTGTCCGTCCACCCATACCTCCGTTGTTGGGCGGAGGGCCAGAGATGATACCAAGGGTTAAGCTTGCCTCGTCTAATCCGTTGTTGGGCGGATTCGCCAATCTGATGCTGGTGATGAATGAGGCTATGGCCAAACAACAAGAATTTCTTCTGAAAGTGATCGAGGACCGGGATGTGAGCAACCGTAGGAATGAAACAGTTGCAGATAATGTACTTGTGGTTGGACTAGGGGTACCGGACATATGATTTCCACCGAAGAGCCAACACCGGTGGATGTTAGGTAAGGTAGGAGAGCTTGCTCCTACAAATCATTCTTGAGTAGTAAACCACCCGAGTTTGCCGGATCAGACAACCCAATTGCTTGCATGAATTAGATCCGTGAAATAGGACAAGCCTTTGACGCTAGTGAGTGCGAGGAAGGTTAGAAAGTTCGTTTTAGTTCCCAGATGTTTCGGGACCCGCTCTTATTTGACGGAATGTCACCAAGTCCACCCTCTCACCCACTATTTTGGATTAGTTGACTTGGGCCTCTTTCAAGGAAAAACTCATGGAGGAGTGTTGCAATGAGCAAGCTATGGATCTCAATGAAGAAGAGTTCCTAACTCTTAAGAAGAAGAACTTGTCGGGGAGAGACTACACTCGTAGTTTCATGGAAAAGTTGGGCTTGGTGGGGCATGTGACCCCGACAGAGAAGGAAAAGATCAAGTCCTATCTCAAAGGCCTCCCGACAACATGATGGAAATGGTGAGAAATTCTAAAGCCATTACTTTTCGCAAAACCATTGAGGAAGCCCAGATCATGGAAAGCACGGGGAAAGGAAGAAAAAATGGTAGTGGCGGAGAAGAGGAAGTGGGAGAGCCATCCGTGCCCTCTCAAGAGATGGCAACCGTTTACTCCGGGACGAAATTTCGATAATCACCGAGAGGTTAAGGGTGTCGTAAGTGTCGAAGCAAACACTATGGACCATGCAATACCGGTCAACTCAACTGCTTCAAGTGTAGGAAGTCGGATCACCCAACCAAAGACTGCCCGATAAGGGGACTTGTATGCTTTGAGTGCAAGGCACTGGGGCATTTCAGAAAGGATTGCCCGAAACTGAAGTTGGTTGGTGGTCAGGACAAGAAGGAGAACCCTCCTAGAGTATCCGGTCGAGCCTTCCAAATGACCACCGAAGAGGCTAAAGCATCAATGGATGTGGTATCGGGTACGTTTCTCATAAACTTCGTACCTGCTCGTTTGTTATTCGATTTGGGTGCGATCTTCTTTTTTGTATCCGATTCCTTTAACAACAAGCTTTATGTGCCCACTAGTAGGTTAGAGAATGCCTTAGTGGTTGAAAGTGGATGGTGGTCAAGTAGTGATCCATGATATTTTGAAAGGTTGCACCAAAGTAATCGAGGGAAATGAATTTCCGGTCAACTTGATGCCAATGCAAATTGGTGGGTTCGATATCGTAATCGGGATGGATTGGTTGGCGAAAAACCAAGCAGAGATCTTGTGCTCGAAGAAACTGATTCAAATCCCAGTATCGGATGGTGATGTTGTCTTTATCTATGGTGAGAAGAGGAGAGGAGACGTCGTAGTCATCTCCATGGCCAAGGCACGTAAGTGCATGATGAAAGGATGCTCATCCTTCTTGGCATATGTGATAGACGCCAAGCTCGAAAAGAAGAAATTAGAGGAATTAAAGGTAGTTTGCGAGTTTCCCGATGTATTCCCGGATGACTTTCCTGGCCTGCCTCCTCACCGCCAAGTGGAATTTCGGATCGATCTCATCCTGGGAGCAACACCCATAGCTAGAGTTCCTTATCAATTAGCTCTCTCCGAGATGAAGGAAATGATGGCACAGTTGCAAGATCTTCTCGAGAAAGGATTCGTAAGGCCGAGCTCGTCACCGTGGGGAGCTCTTATCTTATTCATCAAGAAGAAAGACGACATGATAAGAATGTGCATCGACTACCGAGAATTGAATAAGGCAACCGTGAAGAACAAGTATCCACTTCCGAGGATTGATGACTTGTTCGACCAACTCCAAGGCGCGGGATACTTATCGAAGATAGATCTCCGCTCGGGATATCATCAAGTGAGGGTGAAGAAGGATGATATTCCTAAAACAACTTTTAGGACACGATATGGACATTACGAGTTCTTAGTAATGTCGTTTGGCTTGACGAACGCACCGACAGTGTTTAAGAACTTGATGAACCGAGTGTGTCGACCTTTTTTTGATAACTCGGTAATCGTGTTCATTGATGACATACTCGTTTACTCCAAGAGTGAGTCAGATCACGAACAACACCTACGGGAAGTCCTAGAAGTGCTAAGGAAGGAGAAGTTGTATGCGAAGTTCTCCAAGTGTGACTTTTGGTTGGAAGAGGTCCATTTTTTAGGTCACATGGTAACTCGAGATGGGGTGAAAGTGGACCCCTCCAAGATCAAGGCCATGATGAATTAGGAACCTCCTAAAAGTCCTTCAGAAATCCAAATCTTCTTAGGCTTGGCGAGTTATTACCGAAGATTCATACAAGACTTTTCCAAGATCGCTTCCTTCTTGACGGCCTTAACAAGGAAAAATATAAAGTTTGTGTGGACGGAGGCACAAGAGAAAGCGTTTCGGACAATACAAAAGAAACTTTGTGAAGAACGAATATTGTCCCTACCCGAGGGATCTGAAGACTTCGTGGTCTATAACGATGCTTCTAAAATGGGCTTGGGTTGCGTTTTGATGCAAAGTGGCAAGGTGATCGCCTACACGTCAAGACAACTCAAAGTTCACGAGAAGAACTATGCCACCCATGATTTGGAACTAGCAGAAGTAGTGTTCGCTTTGAAGTTGTGTCAACATTATCTATATGACACGAAGTGTACTCTTTATACTGATCATAAGAGTTTGAAGTATTTTTTCGATCAGAAGGAGTTGAACATGAGGCAAAGGCGATAGCTCGAGTTGCAAAAGAATTACGACTGTGAATTGCTCTACCACCTCGATAAAGGGAATTTGGTGGCCGACGCCTTGAGTCGTAAGGACTATAGCGGAAGCATCCGCACCACCCTCTCGAAGATAGAGCTAGTGTCGAGCCTTATCAAAAAGATCAAGTCATCACAAGACGAAGCCTTGTTGGAAGAGAATCTTATAACAACCCAAACATAAAACCAAACAACCAAGAACAAGGTACGTAAAATCATGCCAAAAACGGCCCCAAGTCTACAAAATTTATCTCAAGGTTTCCGGTGAACAACCTAATACACAACTGAGATCAATAGACATAAAACAAAAGGAAGACTTCTAAGCGGCTCCGAGTCACACCTTCTCTTTACCCTTGAACGATCCTCCTACTTCCCGATTTCCTGAAAAGGTTTTAGTTTTAAAGAGCGAGGGTTAGAACGAAAGGTCTAGTGAGTTCCCTCAAATAACAGTTCACGCCATTCTACAAAAGGATTTATATTAGAAACATTTAAATACCAATTCAGTCTGTAAAACATCACACTCACAAGCACGCTTCCGGCACCCACTGGAGTTACACAAAGTAACATCGTGTCGGCTCACACTGCCTTAATCTGGGACACACCCCCCATTGGCTTAAACGGGACACCCCCCCCGGTATGAGCACAGGCGGGACACACCCTCTGTATTAGACGATACTCGCCAACCACAATGTGTGCATACATTTAATCAACATCAATAAATTCATTAAACAATCTCGCGTAAAGAAAATAAAGCATAAATACGAACAACTGTTTATAATAAACCTTGTCATGCTTTTATCCACTTAACATTTCCAAATAATTAGTTAGAAAACTCACCTGTCGTCCTGAGCTTAAATCCTAACACTTGAGATTGCCAAACAACGGTTTCCCTAAGTACAAAATAAAATGTCCGGTCAGTCACTTGGTCACTTTCAACAAGCAAGGGAAAAACTCCTTTTATTGCCACTAGAAATATAGTTTTAGAAAACTTCCCCAATACGACTTGGCAGAAACTTACCGAAACCCTCTCAGCAAAACCACTCCCGGGTCACCCGGTTGAAGTTTTCCCCGGGTTCACCCGATAAGGACATCCCCGGGGTCTCCTGGTTTGAGCACATCGGGATCGTCCGGACTACACCCCCCCTGGGTCGCCCGGTACCTAACTACCGGGGTCAGCCAGTACCAATCTCCTCGGGGTCACCCGGTCACAACAGTCCCAGTGTCACCCGGGTTCCACGGCCCACGCTCGCCCGACTGTAATAAGCCCGGGGCCTGCTCTGTCTAAGCCCACGAGCTCGCAGTCCTTGCCCACAAAATCAAACGGGACTTGATTTCCCAAAAAAACTCTCAACTCCAACTCTTATCCCCCCCCCCTTCGGTCGATTACAAAACACAGCAGATGGGGCGAATCGATTGATAACTAAAAACCCCAAATTCCAACTAACCTCCTATTTATAAAACATCGATTACTAACCTAAAATCAACAATTAGGGATATAATTTATACTCTAAACAATCAAGAGAAGAAGTATCTATGAACTTACCTTGTTGGGATTTGATTTGTTCTTCCTTCCAAGCTCTTGATCTCCTCCACACCCAATACGCACTCCAAACTTTCTCCTGACTCTTAGCTAGGGATTTTTCCAAAATGACAGAGGTAGGAGGCTAGGGTATTGAGACAAAACCTTTATTACCAAAGTTACAACTAACCCCCTCCCAAATTTGAGCTTTGACCAAATAATCACCCAACTCTTAAGTTACGCAATTGAACCCGGTTATTACAATATCCCCTCCTCAAAAGAATCCCGTCCCCGGAATTCCATCGCTGGACAAACTAGGGTATTGGGACCTCATATCTGCCTCCCTTTCCCATGTCACCTCTTGCCCTTTGTGGAACTTCCATTGTACTTTCACGAAACGGATTTCTTTGTTCGTTAACTTCTTTACTTTGTGATCAAAAACTGCCACTGGTTCTTCGACGTAATTTAAATTCTCATCCACGTGTATGTCCTCCAAGGGCACCACTACATCTGCTTCCGCCAAACACTTTTTCAAATTTGACACATGAAAGGTGGGGTGAATCCCACGCAGGTCCTCTGGTAAATCAAGTTTGTACACCACCTCTCCTACACATTCTACAATGGTAAACAGTCGGACGTACCTTGGTCTCAACTTCCCTTTCTTTCCGAAACGAATTACCCATTTCCAATGCGAGACCTTTAACATGACCTTGTCCCCCACTTGAAACACGATTGGTTTCCTTCGCTTATTTGCATACATCTTATGACGGTCCTGCGCCATCTTCAACCTATCTCGAATCTGGTTCACCTTATCAGCTGTTAATTGCACTATCTCCGGACCCGCTAATTATCGTTCTCGTACCTCATTCCAGCATAAAGGTGTCCTATATTTACGCCCGTAGAGATCTTTGAACGGTGTTGCTTGAATACTCGCATGATAGCTGTTATTGTAAGAGAACTCTATCAACGGTAGATGAATTTCCCATGAACCCTTAAAGTCAATCGCACATGCTCGAAGCATGTCTTCCAACGTTTGGATGGTTCTCTCGCTTTGGCCATCCATTTGAGGGTGATACGCAGTGCTCAGATTGAGTTGCGAGCCCAACTCCCTTTGCAAACTTCTCCAAACTGATGACGTGAAACGACCATCCCGACCCGACACAATGGACGACGGTACTCCATGCCTGGATACTATCTCGTCTATGTATAACTTAGCCAGCTTCTCCAACGGATATGTCTCCTTGATCGGTAGGAAGTGTGCGGATTTCGTGAGTCGATCCAGTGACAAAATCCATCACGATTTCGTCCCATTTCCATACCGGTATTTCCAGCGACTAAAGTTCCCCGTACGGTCATTGATGCTCCGCTTTCACCTTTAAATAAGTCAGGCATCATTCTACGAAGTAAGCGACGTCTTTCTTCAAACTTGTCCACCAATAACTCTGTTTCAGGTCTCGATACATCTTGTTGGTTCCTGGATGTACAGAGTAACGTGATTTATGTGCTTCTTCCAATACTCTCTTTTGAAGGTCTCCTAGCTTTGGAATCCACACCCTATTCTTGAAGCATCTCACCCCGCGACTATCAACGATCAGCGAGTCTATAACTCCGACAATTCTCTCATTCTTCAAGTTCTCTTCCAAGATTTATTCCTCTTGAGACTTCCTGACTTCTGCCAAGAAATTAGATGTCGCTTCGACTCGAAACACCACAACCCTTGTTGTTTCTCCACGTTCTTTCTGACTCAAGGCGTCGACCACTACATTGGCCTTGCCTGGATGGTAGTGGATCTCGCAGTCATGATCGCTCAACAATTCCATCCACCTCTGCTGCCTCATATTCAATTCTTTCTAATAGAATAGATGCTGAAGACTCTTGTGATTGGTGTAAATCTGACACTTAACACCGTACAGGTAATGTCTCCAAATCTTCAAAGCGAACACTACTGCTGCCAATTCTAGGTCATGTGTCGGATAGTTCTTCTCATGATCCTTCAACTGACGAGACGTATAAGCGATCACCTTCCCTTTTTGCATCAGTACACACCCTAATCCCAACTTAGAGGCATCGCTGTAGATCACGAATCCTTCGGTACCGTTGGGTAGGGCCTAGATTGGCGCACTACTCATGCTTTCCTTCAGTTTACTAAAAGCATTCTCTTGAGCTTCTGACCATACGAATTTAACATTTTTCCTAGTTAAGGCAGTTAACGGCATAACTATTCACGAGAAATCCTGAATGAACTTCCGGTAATAGCCTGCCAACCCAAGAAAACTCCTTACTTCCGACGGCGATTTCGACGCTTCCCAACTCTTGATAGCCTCAATCTTTGCTAGATCCACCTTGATTCCCTCTTTCGACACCACGTATCCTAAGAATTGCACCTCTCTCAGCCAAAATTCGCACTTCGAGAATTTGGCAAATAACTTCTCGTGTTTAAGCAACTCTAACACTGATCGAAGGTGGTTCTCGTGTTCGCTCATGGATCGTGCATAAATTAGTATATCATCAAGGAATACAATCACACACTTGTCCAAGAGAAGACTACACACCCTATTCATTAGATCCATGAACACTGTTGGAGCGTTAGTCAAACCAAAGGGGTTGACTAAAAACTCATAATGTCCGTACCTCGTACGAAAAGCAGTCTTAGGCACATCCACCTCTCTTACCTTTAACTGATATTAGCCCGATCGCATATCTATCTTTGAAAAGTAGCTCGCTCCTTGCAGCTGATCAAAAAGATCATCAATTCGGGGAAGCGGGTACTTATTCTTGACTGTTACTTTGTTAAGCTCGTGATAGTCTATGCACATCCGCATAGATCCATCCGTCTTCTTGACGAACAACACCGGTGCTCCCCATGGAGAACTGCTGGGACGAATGAACCTTTTTTCGAGTAGTTCTTGCAGTTGAGTCAACATCTCTTTCATCTCGGCCGGTGCCAGTTGGTAGGGTGCTCTTGCGATTGGTGTCGCTCCTGGCACCAGGTTTATTTGGAACTCCACTTGCCGATTTGGAGGCAGAGTGGTCAAGTCTTCCGTAAATACCTACGGGTAATCACTTACCACCGAAACCGACTCCAACCCCTTCTTCTCTTTCTTGGCATCTACCACATACGCTAAGAACCCCACACACCCTTTCCCTAAGCACGACCTAGCCTTGAACATGGAGATCAAACACGACTTCCTATCCCGACGATCACCATACACTACCACCTCTTTCTTATCAGGCAACAGTATATGGATCAACTTCTTATTACACACTATATGGGCATCATTAGACGCCAACCAGTCCATCCCCACGATGACGTCGAATTCCCCCATACCCATCGGGTATAGTTGCAACGGAAACAAATGGTCGTCGATGTCAATAGTACACCCTTCATATACTTCCCCCACCCAGACTCGACTATTATCGGCTACTTCTACCCCAAACCCAAGGTTTAATTTCTTAGGTTTCACATGCAGATTATGAACAAAGCTCGGCAACACAAACAAACGGTTTGCGCTCGAATCAAATAACACCTTAGCAAATGTGGAGTCTATAGGAAAAGTACCTGTCACCACATCCGATGTCTCTAACGCCTCCGTCGCTGTCATATTAAACACCCTTGCTCTTGACCGGGCTGGCTCCACCCTCCTGTCTCCTCCTTTCCCATCGAAGCCCCCAACGACTCCTTTCCTCAGCTGTGGACAGTCAGACTTGATGTGATCTGGTGAGCCACACTAATAGCAAGATCTCGTTCCTTGACAATCCCGAGCCATATGTCCCGGTTTTCCACATTTAAAACAACCATCTTTGTCTAACACACACTCTCCTTTGTGCATCCGATTACACTTGTGGCACGACTTGTCCCCAAACTTCTGAGTCTCCTGCTGCTCGGATCTCGCATTTTTAAACTTCTTGGGATCACGGACTGACCCTTCCCACTTCCTCTTCTCGCCACTCCAATCAAGCATATGCCGAGCTTTGTCTTTCCCAGTCATTTCAGCCGCGTTAACGGCCGCTTGAAAAGTAGTTGGTTCCCTTGTAGAAGCCAGCTCCTGAATGTTGCTCCTAACCCGAACAAATACCGGTCAATTCGTCGTTCCTCATTTGGCACATATACCTCAGCAAATCGTGCCTTTTCTAGGAATTTAGTCGTATACTCCCGAACCGTCAGCTCTCCCTGCTCTAAATTCAGAAACTCCTCCTCTAATTTCTTCACGGCTGCTAGAGGGCAAAATTGTTGCTTGAATCTGGCTACAAAAGTTTCCCAGGTCATCCCTCTAGCTGCTTTTGATCCCTTTCTTCTGGTCTCGGCCTCCCACCAAAACACGACTTTGTCCCTTAGCATAGATAACGCAAACACTACCTTGTCCTCCTCGACGCACTTACTGGTGTCAAAGGCCAACTCCATTTCCCCAATCCACTTGATCACCGCAACCGGATCACATTCTCCCTTGAAAACAGGAGGCTTACACACATCAAAGGACTTGTAGTTACATCCCTTTTCCGTCGACACCGTAGCAGCTAAAGCCGGAGTCGATTGCGAGTGATTGCCCACCCCAATCACCGGCGATTTTGACATCTCAGACTTGCCCATCTCTTCACTCTTCTCCCTACTAGCCGATGCTTCCGTAGTTTGATAAGCCAACTAGGCTTGTAGAGTTTCCTGCAATTTCCCCATTTCGGTGGTGAAGGTCTCTTGAGTTACAAATGCTTGTGTTCGACCCCCACCCCGGCTCTTCGAACGACCCCTTCCTCTCCCAGCAGCAAAACTTTCTTGGAAGGAAAGTTCCTGTTCAGCCCCGACTTCTACACTCCTTGCTAGGCATTCGACGCGCATCATCTTACTGCCTTCCGAGTCATCTTTCCCTTTCCTTTGGGTCGACCATGACCCTTTCCTCGAGTGGCAGTCGGCCTAGGAGTGGTTACTGGTCCATCCACAATCACCTCATTCACCGGTCCTGGTTCAGCCACCAGTGCAGACCTACTCCTCATCACCCGCTCAAACATGCTTACTAAAAAGGTGGAAACACGCAACATTTAATCCAACAAGTCCAACATAACAAGGTAAATTAAGCACACACATGTACCTGTAAACTTGCAATTACATTGGCCAAATGTAATTCCAAATTTACCGTACATGCTAGTCCTCACCACCTTCTTATTCAGTTCCCTACGGTCTTCCTATTTCTCAATTGTGCTTCTATTCTCCTAGTTTAAGTCTAGGAACATCTGGTCACCTAGATCCCTTAAACAATGGCTCTGATACCAAATATAACAACCCAAACATAAAACCAAAAAACCATGAACAAGGTACGTAAAATCATGCCAAAAATAGCCCCAAGTGTACAAAATTGATCTCAAGGTTTCCGGTTAACAACTTAATACACAACTGAGATCAATAGACATAAAACAAAAGGAAGTCTTCTAAGCGACTCCGAGTCACACCTTCTCTTTACCCTTGAACGATCCTCCTACTTCCCGATTTCCTGAAAAGGTTTTAGTTTTAAAGAGCGAGGGTTAGACCGAAAGGTCTAGTGAGTTCCCTCAAATAACAGTTCACGCCATTCTACAAAAGGATTTATATTAGAAACATTTAAATACCAATTCAGTCTGTAAAACATCACACTCACAAGCACGCTTCCGGCACACACTCGAGTTACAAAAACTAACATCGTGTCTGGCTCACACTGCCTTAATCTGGGACACACCCCCATCGGCATAAACGGGACACCCCCCCCATCGGCATAAACGGGACACACCCCCCGGTATGAGCACAGGCGGGACACACCCCCTGTATTAGACCATACTCGCCAACCACAATGTATGCATACATTTAATCAACATCAATAAATTCAGTAAACAATCTCGCGTAAAAAAATAAAGCATAAATACGAACAACTGTTTATAATAAACCTTGTCATGTTTTTATCCACTTAATATTTCTAAATAATTAGTTAGAAAACTCACCTGTCGTCCTGAGTTTAAATCCTAACACTTGAGATTGCCGAACAACGGTTTCCCTATGTATAAATTAAAATGTCCGGTCAGTCACTTGGTCACTCTACACAAGCAAAGAAAAAACTCCTTTTATCTCCACTAGAAATATAGTTTCAAAAAACTTCCCCAATACGACTTGGCAGAAACTTACCGAAACCCTCTCAGCAAAACCACTCCCGGGTCGCCCGGTTGAAATTTTCATCGGGTTCACTCGGTAAGGACATCCCCGGGGTCTCCCAGTTTGAGCACACCGGGATCTCCCGGACTACACACCCCCCGGGGTCGCCCGGTACCCAACTACTGGGGTCACCCGCTACCAATCTCCCCCGGGGTCACCCGGTCACAACAGTCCTGGGGTCACTTGGGTTCCACGGCCCGCGCTCGCCTGGCTGTAACAAGCCCGGGGCCTGCGCTTCCTAGGCCAACGAGCTGCCAGCCCTTTCCCACAAAATCAAACGGGACTTGATTTCCCAAGCAAACTCTCAACTGCGATTCTTATCTCCCCCCCCCTTTCGATCGATTACAAAACACAACAGATGGGGCGAATCGATCGATAACTAAAACCCCCAAATTCCAACTAACCTCCTATTTATAAAACATCGATTACTAACCCAAAATCAACAATTAGGGATAGAATTTCTACTCTAAACAATCAAGAGAATAAGTAGCTATGAAATTACCTTGTTGGGATTGGATTTGTTCTTCCTTCCAAGCTCTTGATCTCCTCCACACCCAATACGTACTCCAAACATTCTCCTGACTCAGCTAGGGATTTTTCCAAAATGACAGAGGTAGGCGACTAGGGTATTGAGACAACCCCTTTATTACCAAAGTTACAACTAACCCCCTCCCAAATTTAAGCTTTGACCAAATAATCACCCAACTCTTAAGTTACACAATTGAACCCGGTTATTACAAATCTTAAGGAAGAGGTAATGACAAAACAACATCTACTCCTATTAGAGGATAGCCGTGGGGTCAAGTTATTCAAAGGGCACGTTTGGGTGCCCAATATATGGGGTAACCGAGCCTTACTCCTAGAAGAGGCTCACAAGTACAAGTACTCTATCCACCCAGGAAGTACAAAGATGTACAGAGACTTGAAGTTAAACTACTAGTGGTCGGTCATGAAACTAGATGTAGCAAGTTATGTGGAGCGCTGTGTGACATGCTTGCAAGTGAAGGCTGAACACCAATGATCTTACGGTAGCCTTCAATCTCTATAGATCCACGAGTGGAAGTGGGAGCACATCACAATGGACTTTGTGACCAAATTGCCGAAGACGTTGAGAGGCCACGATACCATTTGGGCGATTGTCGATCGTTTGACCAAGAGTGCTCATTTTCTGGCCATGCGTGAAACATTACTGTAGATCCCAGTTTCAGTGCAATCAACAGATATAAGAACAATGATGAACAATATATTGGCCACAACAACTAGTTATATGATTAATATAAACTTCAAAGGGCTAAGGTTTACAGAGAGAATTTCTGATAATAGTATGTAAACCTAACAACTAGTAAACTGAATAATGAATCTCTAAACTGATAAATGAAACAGAAATAACTTTAAATACTCGGGCTCGCAAGCCTAATGGGCTTATGGGCTTTAAGGCCCAACAAGCTTACAACAATAGCAACTTGTCACAAACTACCCTGAACTTCTATTTAACATAGAAAATGGCCCTAACAATCTCCCCCTTTAAATAGAAGTTGATAGTCACGCCAGTTAGGAACGAAGATTTTTCGGAAACCAAAGCTGATCTCGAAATATCTAATCTGAGTTCTGTACTCCAGTCGCTCTTCAATTTCACCCAGTGCTTCAAGGACAAGTGCCTTGTATTTAGGATCCAAAAACTGAACCCCTTTTTCATCTTTATCAAGTGCACGCTTCAACTTGTCTTTCAGCAACATCAACGTACCATCGCAGAATCTGGCAATCTGATTGAAACGAATGAAATGCATAATTCCTTTGTCATTCACATAGGTCATGCCAAACTCTGGAAGCTTTATCACAGTAAACGCAGGTACATTCTGGATATCAGACGGAATCTTCAAATCAGGCTTGAGCAGATTAATCTTTGGCTGGTTGCTTTCTAACCCGATCTGAAAATCTTCCACCGAAGCAAGTTTCATTGCACACTTCATGTATCTTTTCACTGTTTCTAGAGCATCAATGACTTCTCCGGGTCTGACAGTTTTGGTCTTTAAGTCACGTAAGATATACAGCAGATCTTGTGGCTCCAAGCATGGAAAATCAACATCAGAAAAGCAATATTGTTGACCATCTTCTCGAGTAACCATAAAGTCCGTATACTTGAACTTCATAAAGTAGGCAGGTATAATCTTATCAACTGATACAATCCTGAGCTTCGTCTTGGAGTACTTGTGCTGGAACTTTCGGTATACGAACACAAGTTCACGCTGTTTTTCTTTGTTTTTCACTGACTGTAGACCATGTATAACAACTTCATCATACTTTCTGATCCAGTGGGCAAATATCCTCTTCTGACTTTCTTCGAGGAAAGGAACTTTTATTCGGACTCTTTCCCACTTGGATGAACGAGCTGGAGTTGTATTGACTGGTTCTCTAACTGGTGAAGCTGGAGGAGATCTCTCGGGAACTACTGTATCAGAAAATTCAGGGTAAATAACAGGATAAGCCAATAGAGGAATCACGACATAAGACTGATCCTCTGGATGCAGTATTTCATCAATTTCTTCTTGCATAACCACCAGAGCTCTTTCAGAATTTGCACATTCTTCTATCGTGTCTGTTACTTCATACGGATCTAGTATTATCGTCCAATCTTCAGGAACTATCGGAGAATCAAATTCAAATTCCTCAGGCTTTTCAACCGTCGGATAATCATATAGTATCAGATCAGTCACTGGTTCCCGTTGCTGTTCCTGTTCCTGCCTCTGTCCCTCTGTTCTTGTACCCGAACCCATACCCTGTTCAACCTGTTCCGACTCCACTACATGAGACTCCGGCTCAGATCGACGTTGGCGCTTCTCCCCCTCATGGTGATCAGGATCATCCTGATCATCATGTCGGCGCTTGAGCCGTTCTGCCTGGCCACGGCAGGTATCTTCCACTACCGAAAGGCGTTCAGTCAAAACAGCTACGGTTTGCTGAAGTGACTGAAGCATAGCTTGTTGGATCTGGAAGGCTTCGACAAAAACGATAGGTTGGGGTGTAGGTGGGGTCGGTGTAGATGCTTGAGAAAGTAAGGATAACAAATCGGCATCCTGGGTGGGTTCGGTTAGAGATTGGGCTATAAGTTTGGCGAGAAGGATAGATTTCAGTTCAGGTATGGACATATCCGCAGCTGATAGAGAAGATGGAGTAGATGTGGTCTCCGGCTCAATCGCAGGACCTTTGCCTTTGACCATGCGTTTGATGTTGTCCAACTCCTCCGTCATCATAGATTGGACAGCCTTTAGGGCGCCGTCCATGTATTCCCTTGAGACAAACTCAGTGTGGGTAACGCCGGGGTCACTTAGACTTCCCGTTGTAGCTACGACTGTAGAATTCGAGCCGCCTACGTTCACGGTTGGCGTGATGATAGCCGTGGTAGGACTTCCATCCAATCCTCGTAACCTACCCGAAGGTGGGTTTACTATGGATGTTCCGGCCGGGCCACTTAGGCTACCGGCGATAGCCGAAAACGGAATATGTGTCCTAGGAATGGCGTGTAATACAAATGGATCTAGATTCCGTGCATGCAAAGAAGGCGAGAACGGGGGCAGCTGTTCTCTTGTTTCAATATCGGCACCCTCCAAGTGAGAGCCCGATAGCGTATGTGCTAAATCCCCGTGAGTTTGTGAAACCACCATCTGTTGAGAGATGGTGGAGTGGCTTGGTGGGGCGTGCAAGTGCGCCGCTAGGTCCACGGCGGCTTCTTCAATACCCAGTCCCAACACATGAGACTGGATAGCAGATGTGGCTACCTGGCTAGATGTGGCTGGGGGGGATACAACCGAAGATGGTTGTCCCATCACTCGTGTACTCTCAGAATGTAGCTTACTCCGCCTGTCCCTCACACAGCTCACCTCTTGATGTTCAACTAATACTCCCTCCGCTCTCCTTATCTCTCCGGATGGGGGCTGATTATCGTCACCATCAGAGTCAGAAGACTCTTCATTTGATGCCGATGTTGCGGTTTGGGTTTCCTCGGTATCTGAAGTGGCTGATGTTCCTTCAGTAGCAGCGACAGAAGAAGACTGAGCTTGAACGGCTTCAGAAACTGTTGCCTCTTCTGTCGTTTGAGTACCTGTTGTTGGTGGCGGAGAAGGTTGTCTCGAAGAACTTGGCTGGCTCGTTCCAACGGCACTGCCCACTCCAGTTCCCCTCACGATAATGGCCCTCGACACACCCTGTCCGGAAGCCCCAGCTATCCGGACGCTCCCACCTCTTGTTCGTGGACGCTGACCCTCACGTCGCTCAGGTCTTGCTCCTTGGGCAGGTCCTGCCGGTCCTGGCCGGACCATAGGAGCTGGGATGTTGTGTGTGTGCCTATAAGCTATCACACTCAGTGCCGTGGGACGAGCATGGTCTAGTACCCCGACTGGGATTTGTCGGGCGACAACACCTTCTGGATCAGCACGGGAAGGAATCTTCCGGGTTGGATGTTGTGGGCACATCGGGTGGGTGGAGCGGCGCTGTATCTCGGGATACAGGTTCATGTAGTTCCGGATGATTATCTGTAGGAACCGCATGAAGGGGACGAAGTTTGACCGCCGAGATGCAGTCGACCGAACTCTCTGAATGAGTTCAAACCATAGAAGATCGGCAAAGTCGACGTGGCGATTGAATGCCACCGCATGAAAGATGCGTAGAATCGGAGCGCTCGTCTGATCAATGCCTTTCGTTATAGACGAAAGACACCAATTGATATAAGTGAACAGCGTGTACCATAACGTCGATAGATGTTTGCGGGTGAATGTTGATGGTATGCGGAGTTCTGCGCCGTATCCCAACGAGATAAGATCGGTGCACAATGTAGCATCTGAGACAAGCGGGTCGAAGTCTTCTTGGCCAGCTACAGATCCGGCGGTCGGTAACCGAAGAAATTGGCGGAATAGATCACTTGTGAGAAGCACTGGTGTGTGATCTATCCGACCTTCAAGATGGAAACCGCCATCGGCTTCTAAGGCATGAAGGGAACGCCAGAATTGCTGTAGGTATATGATTGGAACGGTGGCTGTTTCTGTTAGAGCATAGGAGAGTGGATGGCCCCTTAGTATCTCGATGATGACCTGATGTTGAATGGCGAGTTGGGTCACATCGAGATGGTAGTTATTTGCTGTAAGTGGAAGGAACTGATCCTCGGGAATCAGTTCTGCATCTGCGATTGGATCAATCGCTGGTGGCTGATTTTGATCCATTGTACCTGCTCCCCCTCGAAAGGAGGACCCGTGAAACTTACCAACCATCTGACGCTCGTGCTCCCCCTGAACACAGTATCGGGTTGTAGATCCGTCACTAACAACTTACTCTTCAAGGAACAAAGGAATTAACTGCACACACAATCACGAAACACAGACACACGAACACAAAAAGAATAGGAAAAGAAAAACACGACATCTACTTTGTTGATACAGAAGTTCGTAACGAACACAGAGCTGAACGAGTAGAATGCAATAACCAAGGAGTGTGAATAATCGCAACCAGAGACAAGGCACTGATGCAGTTGTCACAGTCATTCGTTATTGAATGAAACTCGTAGAGAGCTGTGAACGGATCAAACTTTCAGATTTAGCATACCTAGCTTGGACACAAGGTAATTAAATTGTTTTTCGTCCAAGGCTTTGGTAAATAGGTCTGCTAACTGATGCTCTGAATTAACAAAATAGAGTTCGATTGTACCTTTTTCCACGTGATCTTTTATAAAGTGATAGCGCACATCGATGTGCTTCGTCTTTGTGTGTTGGACGGGATTGCTTGATATGGCTATAGCGCTCTTCGAGTCGTAGTAGATGGGAATCCTGGAGTAATCAAATCCATAGTCTTTGAGCTGGGTGCGCATCCAGATGACTTGCGAGCAGCAACTGGCGGCTGCTACATACTCCGCCTCGGCGGTGGAGGTGGACACGCAGTTTTGCTTCTTGGAGGCCCAGCTGACAAGACGATCGCCCAAGAACTGAACATGACCCGACGTGCTCTTCCGGTCCAGCATGTTGCCAGCGTGGTCAGCATCCGAGTAGGCTGTCAATTCAAAACCTGTCTCTTTTGGGTACCACAAACCAAGATCAGCAGTACCTTTTAAATATCGAAAAATTCGCTTAACCGCAGCTAAGTGAGACTCTTTAGGTTTTGACTGAAATCTTGCACACAAGAATGTCCGAAACATAATGTCAGGCCTACTAGCCGTTAAGTACATCAGAGAGCCAATCATACCTCTATAAATAGTAGCATTCACATCCTTACCGTTAGGATCGGAGTGGAGCTTTAGAGTAGTGGACATGGGGGTTTTCATAGATGAAGAATGTTCCATCTGGTATTTCCGAAGAATATCCGAGATGTACTTAGATTGAGTAATGAAGATTCCTGTTTGTAATTGTTTTACTTGAAGACCCAGAAAAAAATTCATTTGCCCCATCATGCTCATTTGAAAATGTTTACTCATTAAGGCAGAAAAGTTCTGACAATACTTGGGGTTCGTGGAGCCAAAGATTATATCATCAACATAAATTTGTACAAGAATGATATCGTTCTTCTCTCTTTTAATAAATAAAGTAGTATCAATTTTACCTTTAGAGAAGCCAGACGTGACTAAGAAGGATGAGAGTGCATCATACCAGGCTCGTGGCGCTTGCTTAAGACCGTAGAGGGCCTTGTCGAGAAAATAGACGTAACGGGGATTTTCAGTACTGACGAAACCTTCGGGTTGCGAGACATATACTTCCTCCTTGAGCACGCCGTTGAGAAACGCAGATTTCACGTCCATTTGAAAGACGATGAAATTCTTGTGAGCGGCGTAGGCGAGGAACATGCGGATCGCTTCAATGCGGGCAACCGGTGCAAACGTCTCATCGTAATCGATTCCTTCTTGCTGGCGATATCCTTTAGCCACTAGACGCGCTTTGTTCCGAACAATGATGCCGTTTTCGTCCTTCTTGTTCTTAAAAATCCATTTAGTCCCTATCACTGTCTTGTTCTTAGGTCGGGGAACTAGGCGCCATACTTTGAGGGTCTCAAATTGGTTGAGTTCCTCTTGCATAGCAATTACCCAGTCCGGATCATTCAGTGCTTCAGAGACAGTGGAAGGTTCGATACGGCTGAGGAACGAGGAAAATAAACATTCATTAGTGGTGGTGGATCTAGTTTGAACTGGTGTGGAGGGATCACCAATGATCTGATGAAGGGGGTGTGCTCAAGTCCACTTGATGATGTGTGGATGAGGTTGATATGTCTGATGGGAGGTATTGGAATCCACATGACCACCTGGGGGTAAATCCTGAACTGCCTCGAGGGATGATGGACTGTGAGATGGAAGCTTCTTAGTGGGAGTTGAACAAGGAGTAGAGGACGACTCAGCTGGAGATGAACCGATGGGAGGCTCCGGGATTGCCGGAGAGGAAGCTTCGAGAGCACCTTCAACAGGAGTCGGTGCATGAAGTTGAACGGAAACAGGCGTTGGTTCAGGAGCACCGTCATCAAGAACTTGAGTAAGAGAATTTCTATCACTTGAGCTTGGGGAAGCTTGATCATTGGCAGTAGAGGATGGAGCACCAGGCGAGGATGGACCTCCAGAGTCGGTAGGGCCAGTGACTTGTGTCACTTCTGGTGCTTGAGCAGTATTCCTGTCCCATGACTTAGAATTAGATTGAACATTAAATAAGTCATTATAAAAGAATTCAAACAGTAAATCCAAATCAGAAAGATGTGCTCTTGTCGTAGACGCATGATGTGGATCCACTGGAGATTGTGTAGCTTCCGAACGGAATTGTCCAGAAGCTAACACACCAGTAAGCGCGGGTTCTGAACTGAGATGCTCAGAAACTATTTCAGAGGCCTCGTCAAAAGTCACGTTTACGCTTTCAACGACGGTCTTCGTCCGTTTGTTGTAGACACGATAGGCTTTTGCGTGCTGAGAGTAGCCGATGAACACTCCTTCATCCGCTTTGGGACTGAATTTGCCAAGATCATCCTTATCATTGAAGACAAAGCAGGTGCATCCGAAGGCATGAAAGTAGTTGATGTTCGGAATACGTTTGTTGATGATCTCGTACGGAGTCTTGTTGAACCGCTTGTTAATGATAGACCGATTTTGAGTATAGCAAGCGGTAGCAACAGCTTCTGCCCAAAGAAATAGTGGTAGCTTGGAATGAGATAACATCGTGCGTGCTGCTTCGACTAGAGTTCTGTTTCGACGTTCTACCACTCCATTCTGCTGAGGAGTACGAGCAGCGGAGAAAGTATGCGAGATACCCACTGAAGTGAGATAAGTGGTGAGTAACTGATTCTTGAACTCAGTACCGTTGTCCGTCCTGATGGTTTGAACTACTTGGTTGAGACTGACTTGAATACTTTTCAGAAGAGAGATTATCAAGTCGGGAGTTTCATCCTTGGAACGGAGAAATCGGACCCAAGTGTAACGAGAGAAATCGTCAACCATCACCAGAACATACTTCTTGTGATTTATGCTTTGAACGCGCATCGGTCCACATAAGTCCATGTGGATTAGCTCAAGGGACCGAGAAGTACTCGGAACGGCTTTAGGCTTGTGAGACGCCTTTTTCATCTTGCCCTTTTCGCAGGCAGTGCACAGATGATCTTTTGCAAACTTGAGATCTGGCATACCTTTGACATGTCCCCCGAGCACCAACTTGTTGATGTTCTTGAAGTTCAAGTGCGAGAGACGACGATGCCATAGCCAACTTTGTTCAGTAGATGCTTTTGACAACAAACAGACTTCCTTATCGGGTTTCAAGGATGAGAGGTCGATCGTGTAGAGGTTGGTTTGTCGCGTGCCAGCAAGTATTTCTTTACCATCCTCAGTTCGAACGCTACACTTTTTAGCCTTGAAAGTAACCTCGAGATTCTTGTCGCAGAATTGACCGATACTGAAAAGATTGTGACCGAGACCTTCGACATAGGAGACTTTCTTGATTGTGATATTATCTTTGACAATATCGCCGTAACCCCTGATAGGAGAGGAGTGATCATTCCCGAACCGGACATTTCCACAAAACCTCTCGGTGAAGTTTGTGAGAAGCTCCCTTCTTCCGGTCATGTGCTTGGAGCAACCTGAATCTAGATACCACACATGACCGTCCTGCAAAACAGGTTATTTCTTTTTAGGTACCCATTCGTAAATGGGTCCTTTAGGGTTAGGGTTAACACCCGACTTAGAGACCCGTTTATAATTGGGTCTTTGTCTTTCACGGGAAACATGACTATGAGAATTATTAGTAGCAATATGATATGAACCAAACCAATCAGATGCATAACGGCTATCAACAAAATCATTTGATCCACAATGAGAACAACACAAACAATCATGCGATAGTTGAAGTAATTGCGGAATTGAATAAACTTTTAAAGGAAAAGTTCCATTACAATCAACTAGAGGTTTAGAAATAAAAACATCATGATTGTTATTGTTCTTTCTAGACTTTAACACTGGATCAACTAATTCTGATGTTGCCGAGCTTTCTCTTGACTTCTTAGCTACCCAAGCATATTTCACTTCTTTCCGCCGACCATACGTATCTGAAATGCCGTTGAACCCATAGTCAGAGGATTTGAAAATTGACGATTGTGACATTTGAGAGCGACCGGTCCTTTTCTTCTTCTGTGAACGCCTTTTTGATTTTGACATGGAAGGTTCTGAAGGAATGTTCACAGAAGGTTTTTGCGAGGCAGATGTAGAACATTCACCCTTATGAAAATTGACCGGAGGCGCACATGACTCATTTAGAAAATCAACATGGCTAGGTAGAGAAGGATTAAAATCAAATTGGCTCAAATTGTTATCTAAACACACCTCAGAATTCAAGAATGCGGAAAATTCAAGTTCCTCATCAGAAAGGACCTTACCACATGAGGACTTCAGAGCATTTGAAGAGTTTGTTGAGTGCAGATCATATGCGGAAGCATTTTTACAATCAGAACACTGATCTGGTTTAAGACTTTGAGGCTCTTTTCCTTTATTTGAAATGATCGGTGACGAGTCACCCATAAAAGCTTTGTAGGAAGATGTGTCAGAAGAAGGATAAGAGTTTTCAGACAGAGACGATAACTCTCTTTGGAGAATGGAAGGCTGAGCATGAGGGTCAACCTTGTGAAGTTGCACTTTCAGATTATCTGCTGCCATAGCAGCCAGTTGTGAGTGCAACTTCTTTATTTCTGTCTGGTAATATTCTTTATCTTCTTCCGACATAGTTTCCTTTTTGTTGGAACTGAGACACTCAATTTGAGATAAAAGACTTTGCTTTTCCTTTTGAAAATTTTCCCTTTCTAGTACATACGATTCTTCTAGCTGAACAAGTTTCTTTTCTAAAAGCAGAGTAGGAACATAAACCTTGGGAGCTAGAGGTTCCTCCTCAGTTTTAACGGTTTTAGTATTTAGTTCAGCTTGAGAGTAACTATGGAAAAAATCGGATGACAGGAAACGGGGTTTGTCAGTATTATAAGAAGCATTTAAAGTATCATAAACAAACGGAAATGTCCTTTTAGAAAGAACAGAGTTTTCTCTTCTCAACTTATCTTCAAGGTCTTCCTCCTCAGTGGGTGTGGTCCAATGTATCTTATATTCAGGAAAGATTTTGTCTAATCCAAAAAATTCAGATGCATATAAAGTAGGAACTTTGGATAAAGCCTTGTTTAAATAATCAGGGTTATCGTACCCGATACCCGCATTTCCGTACTTTGGTTCTTTTGGTGCGATTAGCTTTAACGTTTGATCAGATTGACCAAATTTATAAAGTTTCTTTTCAAGCTCTTCTAGCTGATTGGATAACCTTATTTTCTCATTTTTGTAAGCCACGTTTTGATTTAACAAATCAATTTTCTCGGACTCAGACATACGGAGCTTATCGGTCAGGTCATCTACTTTGGTCATTAGACTTTGTGACTCTGTTGAACACCTCACATTTTCTTCTCTTAAATTATAAATAGTGCACATGTAGCTAGAAATTTCTAAGCTTTGATTTTCCATAAAGTCAGACTGCTTAGTGACACGGTTTTCCAGAGAAGAGAGAAGTTGTTCTTTTTCTTTTAACAGAAGCTTGTAAGAGTCAAGTTTGTTCATAGATAGTTGCATCTGATCAAGTAAAGCTTCATGAAAAGGGGTACATACCTGGCAAGGAGCATTGTTATCGTCTTCATCAGTATCAGATGGTGATGAATGGTTGCCCATGAAGCACAGATGAGCTTCAGCATCCTCGGGTTCTTCATCCGACACTTGTAGCCAGTAATCGTCTTCAGCCATTAGAGCTTTACCAGCTTCCTTTTCTTTGGCAAGAAGCAGCTTGGCTCGGTAGTAGTCGGCGTTGCGCACAATTGGCTTGCGACAATCTCTGGCGAAATGACCTAACCGACCACAATTGTAACATTTGATCGGTTCGTCTTTAGGCTTTTCTTCATGTCTCTTGTCAGGCTTCTTACCAGCTTCAAAGCGACTGTTACCTTCAGACTTATCATGATGATCACGATGAGTAGAAACTCTTTGCTTATTGGAAGTCTTGGAGAAAAACTTCCTCTTTTGAAATGCTTGAGTGAGAAACACCATTGCTTCTTTCATCTTGGCAAGTTCTGGATCCGAATCGCTATCGGGATCTTCAGGTTCAGAATCACTCAGCACATGTTCTTTTCCAGATGATCGGCTGACGGATTTGCCTCTTCTCTCAGATACGAGTGCTATTTGATCAGTTGCTGGCTTTTCTTCTGCTTTCCCAATAAGTTCCATCACTTCCTCTTCGTCTTGGAGCAGCATTTCATACAGTTCGTGAAGGTACAGCTTCTCCAAGGTTTGAGTGTGGCGAATATGGGAGACGAACGGTTTCCACTCAGACTGTAAGTTGTTCATAAACTTTATGTTGTTTTCCGTGTTCGTCTTTGTGATCTTATTTTTCTGAAGATCATTTAGAAGCATATTAAACCTTTCGTAGGTTTCCGTCAGCGTTTCACCCTTTCGTGCTTTAAACCCATCATATCTGGTGATACAGTTTGTCACTTTTAGCTGGTTATTGATGTGGCTTCCCATCATCATCTTCTCTATTTGGTCCCACATCTTTTTCGACGAGTCTTTGAAACTATCTATACAAGCATAGATGTCATTCGGTAGACTTTGAAGAAGATATGATTTTGCCAGCTTTTCTGCCTCGTACAATTCCTTTTCTCTGTTAGTAAAATCACCAACAGTTTTCCGGATCTGGCGCTCTGGCCAACCTTCAGTTGGGTTTGCCGGTACCACTTTCATTGGCCAATCTTGTGGACCCTCAGTCAGGCATTTGTATATGTCTTCATAGTTGGATTTTGCTTCTATGAAGTTCATAAATCGGTCATGCCACTGAGGGTACTCTCCCCGAAAGAGCACAGGGGGCTTTTGGTCAGAACCGATGGCTAGAGCATCCCTTGAGTTCATTTTTACTTCTTAGCTTAAGAGCACTGTAATGATCGTTAGGCAAGCAGAATGATCCAAATACAATAAAATAGAAGAAACACAGAAACACTTGATTTAAACAGAAAATCAGGTCACACAAATATCCGGTCGAAGGTATGCCCGGAGGAAGCAGTTATCCGGTCGAAGGACACGTCCGGGGATACACTTATCCGGTCGAATGATACGACCGGGGTCACACGAATCCGGTCGAATGTTAAGACCGGAGGACCCTTATTCGGTCGAAAAGGACAAAAAAAAAACGGATCAACTTTATTCGGTCGAAGGGATAAGACCGGGGACACTCTGTTCGGTCGAAGGGGTTTGACCGGAGCACAAGTGTCCGGTCGAAAGAGGAAGTCTTATTTGGTCCGGTCGAAAGACTTAACTAAAGATAAACACAAACAACCCCGAAGAACACGAAGAATCCGAAGAACCCGAAGAATTTCTGGGTTCGATCGAATGCAAACACAGATCCTTCGATCCTTTGATCGAAGGAATTAACAAATCAAGCAACAGCCAAACTCACTAAGACCGAATAATCACTACTCAGAAGCAATGCGATCGAAGGACTTAATGACGAAGACCGAATACAAAATTTCCAGAAATTTACCAGATTCGATCGAAGCCAAACCAACTTCAGAAACAGTTTCGATCGATAAACAACATTAATAATCAACTAAAACACATATACGCGATTAACACATTAATATAGGGTTTTAGACAAACCTTTTTCTGGATCAAACCTTTTGCCTATCTGCTCTGATACCAATTGTAGATCCCAGTTTCAGTGCAATCAACAGATATAAGAACAATGATGAACAATATATTGGCCACAGCAACTAGTTATATGATTAATATAAACTTCAAAGGGCTAAGGTTTACAGAGAGAATTTCTGATAATAGTATGTAAACCTAACAACTAGTAAACTGAATAATGAATCTCTAAACTGATAAATGAAACAGAAATAACTTTAAATACTCGGGCTCGCAAGCCTAATGGGCTTATGGGCTTTAAGGCCCAACAAGCTTACAACAATAGCAACTTGTCACAAACTACCCTGAACTTCTATTTAACATAGAAAATGGCCCTAACAATTACCAATGGACAGACTAGCGAAGTTGTACATTGATGAGGTGATTTCTAGGCACGGGGTTCCCCTATCAATCGTCTCAGACTAGGATACCCATTTTACTTCAAACTTTTGGGACGGCCTACAGAAAGAATTAGGTACGCAAGTGAAGTTGAGTACGGGCTATCACCCTCAAACCGATGGTTAGAGTGAGAGGACACTTCAAACAAACCTTGGAGGATATGTTGAGATCGTGTGTGATTGATTTTGGTGGTAGTTGGGACTCTCACCTACCCTTGGTGGAGTTTTCCTATAATAATAGCTACCACTCCAGTATCGGGATGGCCCCGTTTGAAGCCTTGTATGGGAGGAAGTGTAGAACTCCTGTGTGTTGGCTAGAAGCGGGAGAGAAGCAGTTTGTCGGTCCTGAAATAGTGCAAGAGATGGCCGATAAAGTAAAAGGCATCCGAGAGCGTTTGAAAGCGGCTCAGGATCTACAGAAGAGCTACGCCGATAAGAAAAGGCGACCAATGGAGTTCCAAGTAGGGGACCATGTGATGTTGAAGGTTTCCCCTTGGAAAGGTATTATCCGGTTTAGGAAGCATGGGAAGTTGAGTCCCCGTTTCCTTGGACCGTTCACCGTGATCAAGCGTGTAGGACTGCAAGCCTACCAACTAGAATTGTCACCGGAAATTCATGGGATTCATAATACATTCCATATCTGTTACCTTCAAAAGTGTTTGGCGGAGTCAGAGATAAAAGTGGATGAGGGTAACCGGTATGTAGAGGAGCCCGATGCAATTCTAGAGCGAAAGTCAAATAAACTCCGTCATAAAGAAGTCATGGTGGCCAAAGTGCAGTGGAAACATCATCGTGGTGCCAATGTAACATGGGAAGCTAAAGAACACATGAAGAGAAGATACCCCAATTTGTTCGAGTACTGATGATTTCAAGGATGAAATCAATTTCAAGGTAGGGAGGATTGTAACACCTGGAAATTTTGAGTAAGCTAAATATCCCCATATATCTGTATAGTGTTTGTAGTTTATAATTCTAAATAAGTTATTTTTGGTCTAGAGGGTTTATTTCAAGTCTATAGGTAATCACGCAAGAAAAAAGTCAAGTTTCGGGGTCGAGTGGCCATGTCCGGTGATAGTGATAGTGGTCACAATCGCACAGGCATAATGGCGGGGCCACTACTACCCGTGGTACACTCTTAGCAAGTGTGCCCACGAGAGTGACAGAAGGCATTCTCGCCATGTCACTATCGCGGGAGCAAATTGAGCGAGTGTTCCTTGTGAAAGTGCCAAGGGCACAATCGCTTGGCATACTCGCGGTCGAGGATCAGGGGCATAAATGCTCTTTTATCCCATCTTTTCTCATTTATCACTCTTACCCACCAAACTCCTCTTCCTCCTACACGATTTCTCCCCATTTATTATCAAACCTTAGTCTCCTTTTGAGCATTTACTACTTGGATTTAAGAGCTTCCCCATCATCAATCAAGGTTCATCCATCTAGAGTTCAAGTGTAACACCCCAAAAATTGGGACAAACAAAAATTTCCGTAATTGGAAATGTGGTATATAAAAGTATGCCAAAGCACGAGCTCATCCCAAAAAGGGAAACAACACACACCTGTTATAATTACAAGTTTGTAATAAATATATGATGAGGGAAAACAACCCTCTAATCTAAATCCTATCTAGGAAAAAGATTAACTCAAGTTGTCATCCAAACTCCAAAACGCGTTTTCTATAATTGGCATCCCAAAATGTTCCCAAGCTCGCATCTAAGGTCAACTAAACCTCCTTGGTGGTCGTGCCGCTAGAACCTGAGATACACATCAAACCAATCAAGTTTTAGGCCAAACGAGCCTAGTGAGTTAAACAATAATCATTGCATAAGCATTTACTTCAATTATAGGCAAAAAGGGGCATACAGGAATCAATGGGGGAGACCCATCACACCAATGAATTTCACCTCAAGTCAATGTACCATGATGTTCACTCGCATGAGCAACATCCTGAAGGCCCGACACATTTGAAGACTACCTCTCAACAACATTACTTCCAATGGTGGAGGTCTAGGTGCATACCGTCATGGTGGCACCCTAAGACTACATCCAACATACATACAACATCCATCTCTATACATATTTCATATCAACAAGATACATGCATAAGATCTCACATAGTTCAAATCCCATTTTAGGTCTAAAACCTTAAAATATGCAAGTTCACCAGTATCATCCCCCAAATCATGCTAACACACATTCATGACCAAAATATGGCCAATGATAACCGTATCAAAACTCAAATAAAGATTATTAACCAAGACTCCAATAAATGTCCAAAAATAGAAATTAGGTCAAACTTATCAGATAATCAAGATTAGAGCATAAACATGAAATAAAGACAAGTAGCATGTTAAAATGTATATCTCGTTTAAAAATGGTTGATAGAAACTCACTAACTAGGTTTTATACAAAAACCCTAGAAAACTTGGATGAAGTTGTGAGAAGATGAAGGTTGGCTTAAGCTCTTTAATGCTCCACTTAATGCTTCCCTCAAGCCCTTTGATTGATAATAAATGCTTCCAACAAGAATTAGGGTTCCAATAAATGTGGGAAGGGTTGTGAGTATGGAAAATCGCCCTATGAGGTCTCTGAATCGACTCTAAAATGAATGAGGTGAAAAAGTGAAGTGAAAAGGGTCAAGGGTCATTTTTTATATCTCCAGCCCCCGTCGACGACAGTTCCCGGCGATTTTCCCCTTGGCACTGTCGTAGAGGCACAATCGCACCCGCACCCCACCCTTCGGTACAATTATCGCGATTGTGACAGGGCCAAAGTGCCCTTGTCACTCTCGCATGGTCACTCTCGCCGGGGATGTACTGAGCCCATCCCCCGGCCCGCGACTTTTCTACGTGACTATGACCATTGTCATAGTCGCCGGTCACTATCGCTCCTAACCCCCGACTTGCTGTTTTTCTGATGTTTTTGACACATTGCACACGTATGAAGTCCCAAGGTTTAAATCATTGCTCGACATAATAACAAGGCTTCATCTATAAGAAAAAATAATGATTTTAGAGCAAGATATGGCTTACGATTAATTAAACACTTACCTTGATTTTACGGATGTTACAATCCTCCCCTTCTAAAAGAGGATTTCGTCCCCAAAATCACAACACCTTAAAAAAAGTGAGGGTATCTCTTTTTCATGTCCTCCTCGGACTCC
Organism: Arctium minus; assembly: GCA_954870635.1. Taxonomy (NCBI): domain Eukaryota; kingdom Viridiplantae; phylum Streptophyta; class Magnoliopsida; order Asterales; family Asteraceae; genus Arctium; species Arctium minus. The sequence goes on along the minus strand of OX941081.1, from coordinate 135,792,619 downwards.
TACGTCACGTTTGCACCTCGATGGTGATTTCATTGAACCTTCACCATTGTTACTTCCTTATGCCGCAATTGTTTCATCTTTGACTCCAGTATGGCTTACGGTTCCTCCATACATTGGTTCCCATTGTCCACTCGAATTTTCGTCAAGGGAATAACGCTCTCTTCCTCGGCCAAACACTTGCGAAGGTAGCATACATGAAACGTAGGGTGAATCCCGTCCATTTCTGGCGGTAAGTCCAACCTATAAGCTTAAAGTCTAATCCGCTCTAAGATTGTGAAGGGTCCAAGGAAAAGGGGACTAAGCTTCCCGTGCTTCCCAAATCGGATGATTCCCTTCCACGACGATACTTTCAACATGACCCGCTCTCCCACTTGAAATTCAACTGGCCTCCACTTTTTGTCCGCATAGCTCTTTTGATGATCCTGCGCCGCTTTCAAATGTTCTTGAATACCTTTTACTTTGTCCTCCGTTTCTTGTACTATCTCCGTCCCTGCAAATTGCTTTTCTCCCGCCTCGAGCTAACACACCGGTGTCCTACATTTTCGTCCGTATAACGCGTCGAATGGTTCCATCCCTATGCTTGAGTGGTAGCTATTATTGTACGCGAATTCCACCAATGGTAAGTGCGAGTCCCAATTTCCTCCAAAGTTTATCACACATGAACGAAGCATGTCTTCGAGCGTTTGGATTGTCCTCTCACTTTGGTCGTCGCTTTGAGGATGATAGGCCATACTCAATTTGACTCTCGTGCCCAACTCCTTTTGTAGACCATCCCAAAACTTGGTACTGAACCGACTATCCCGATCCGAAACTATGGATAGTGGTACACCATGACGCGACACCACTTCATCAATGTAGAGCTTAGCTAATTTGTCTATCGGTAACATTTCTCAAATTGCTAAGAAATGGGCGCTCTTCGTAAGTCGATCCACCACTACCCAAATAGTATCGTGACCCCTCAAGGTCTTTGGTAGTTTTGTGACAAAATCCATCGTGATGTTCTCCCAATTCCATTCTGGAATGGCCAATGGTTGCAAACTCCCATAAGGTCTTTGATGTTCCGCTTTGACTTGAAGGCAAGTGATGCATCTTTCCACGTAGTTGGCCACATCAAGCTTCTTTACCGGCCACCAATAATGTAATTTCAAATCTCTGTACATCTTAGTGCTATCGGGATGTATAGAGTACTTGGACTTGTATGCTTCCGCTAAGAGCAACTGGCGGATCCCACCAACATTCGGTATTCAAACTCTTCCTTGAAATAATTTGATGTCGTGGCTATTTTCCGTTAGTAGCTCTCGTTGTTTCACCATGATTTCAGCCTTGAGGTTCTCTTCACAAAGTGCTTCAGCTTGGCTCACCTTGATGTCCTCCACTAGGCTTGATATCACGTCGATTCTTGTAAGGGTTACCTTGACTTTGTTTCCATAACTCTTTCGACTCAAAGCATCCGCTACCACGTTGGCTTTACCGGGGTGGTAGAGTAACTCACAATCATAATCCTTCAAGAGCTCTAACCATCTTCTTTGTCGCATATTAAGGTTCTTTTGGTCGAAAATATACTTCAAGCTCTTGTGTTCGGTGAATATTGTGCACTTCGTCCCGTAGAGGTAGTGCCGCCATAGCTTCAAGGCAAAAACCACCACCGCTAGCTCCAAGTCATACGTAGGGTAATTCTTCTCGTGGTCTTTGAGTTTTCGTGATGCATATGCTATCACCTTTCCCCTTTGCATCAACACACATCTGAGACCCATTTTAGAGGCGTCGCTATAAACCACAAAATCATCGGATTCTTCGGGTAAGGATAAGATTGGCGCCTCACACAGTTTCCTTTGAAGAGTCCAAAAGGCTTTCTCTTAGGCTTCGGCACACAAGAACTTGACGTTCTTCCTTGTCAATGATGTAAGCGGCAAGGCGATCTTCAAAAAGTCTTCAATAAATCGTCGGTAGTAGTCGGCCAAACCCAAGAAACTCCTTATCTCCGTTGGACTCGTGGGTGGTTCCCAATTCATCATTGCCACAATCTTCGCCGAATCTACTTTCACTCCATCCTTTGATACCACATGACCCAAGAATTGGAATTCTTGTAGCCAAAACTCGCACTTTGAAAATTTCGCGAATAACTTTTCTTTCCGAAGAATCTCCAAAACTTCCCGCAAATGTCTTCGATGCTCCACCTCGTCCCGCGAGTAAATAAGAATATCATCGATGAAGACTATAACCGATTTTTCCAAGAAAGGTCGACATACTCGGTTCATCAAGTCCATAAATACGGCCGGAGCATTAGTCAACCCGAATGGCATGATTAGAAACTCATAATGACTGTATCTTATCCGAAACGCCGTCTTCGGAATATCGCTCTCCTTCACCCATACTTGATGGTAACTGGACCACAAATCTATCTTGGAGAAACATACCGCTCCTTGCAATTGATCGAAAAGGTCATTAATCTGTGGAAGTGGATACATACACATCCGTATGGACCCGTCCTTCTTCTTTACATATAACACCAGAGCTCCCCACGGCGACAAGCTCGGTCATATGAATCCCTTCTCATAAAGTTCTTGAAGTTGTGTCATCATTTCTTCCATCTCTGTCGGGGCTAGATGATAAGGAGTGCGAGCAATCGGAGTGGCACCTAGAGTGAGGTCGATATGGAACTCCATTTGACGTTACGGCGGTAAACCGGGTAGATCTTCCGGAAAGACATCCGGATAGTCGCACACTACGTCCACATCTTCTACTTTCTTCTTCTATAGTTTTGCGTCGATCACGTAGGCTAAGTAGGAAGCACACCTCTTAGCTAGGCTCTTCCGTTCTTTGATTGACGAAATTATCGTGTTGGCCTTCTGATTCTTCTCCCCTTAGATTATCACATCTCCACCCTTCGGTGAGGGTACCCGAATCATCTTTTTGGAACAGAATATACCGGCGTCATGCTTGGATAGCCAATCTATCCCAACAATCACATCAAACCCCCCGATATATGCCGGTAGTAAATCTATTGAAAAGGGCTCCCCTTCTAATTCTACGGTGCACCCAACGAAGCATTCCCGAACTAACATATGTTCCCCATTAGCTACTTCTACTACTAGAGCATCAGTTAAAGATCTAATAGGAGTAGTAAAATTCTTGCAAAACGAGGTAGACACGAAGGAACGGTTTGCACCAGAATCAAACAAAACGCGGGTAGGTAGAGAGTTCACTAGAAACATACCCGACACCACATCTATCGTTGCCCTTGCTTCATCCGTTGTCATTTGAAAGGCCCGGATTGGCACCTTCGGTAGGATATCCTTCTTTGGCACCAACCCACTAGAATCTCCTTGATTGCCTATTGCTAACGTGGGAAAATCTTTCTTGATGTTCCCCGGTTCCCGGCACTCATAGCAAACTCCCCGGGAGGGGTAATCTCTACTCATGTGGTCCTTCCGCCTGCACTTAAAGCACTCCATCAGATTAGAGAAGGGTTTCGGATTACAAGGCCTCGCCTTACACTTGAGGTACTACCTCGCCTCCCATCGTGGCTCCATGATCCTCCCCCCGTTGAAGGGTTTGGATGATCGAGCGGGCCCAGTTGGCCCTTCCCATTTCCGCTTGTCTACTTGTTGCTTCTTCTCTTGTCTTTCTTGGAGAATATCATCCTCCACCAACTGGGACTCCTCGATGACCTCTTGCAAAGCGTTCACCCGTGCATTCCTCACACCTGTCTTCATTTCCGCTAGTAACCCTCTCAAATAAGCCTTTATTTTCGACCTCTCATCAGTTACCAAATGCTCAACCAGACTAAGCTTCTCCATAAATTGCTTTGAGTAGTAGGAGATCGACAAACTACCTTTCTTCAAATTCTGGAACTTTTCTTCTATCTAGTCAAGAGCCCTTTCATTGAAGTATTTCTCCATGATCTTCTTTTTGAAGGTTGGCCAAGTGAGCTTGGCCAAAACCTCCGGTGTAAGCGCCTTTCGGGTAACGTTCCAACAACTCAACATATCCCCTTTAAGTAGTTGGGTTTCAAACTTGACCCTCTAAGAGTCCCCGCATTCACTTGACTCGAATGCCATCTTTACATCTTGTATCCAGTTCATGCACGCCACTGGATTAGTCATTCCGGAGAATTCTGGAGGTCGACTGCATAAAACTGATTTAAAGGAGCAACCCCCTTCTTTCTTATTTTTGGTTCTAATAACATGCTCTTTCGTCCCAATTGCATTGCCGGCACCACCCGACCCAATCACCGCATTGTCCCTCATTGCTTCGAGTCTTCGGTTTCTTGTATCTCAATCCTCTAATATCTTCATGAATCGTTCGTCCCGCTTGTCCATTGCAGAATTCATCATCTGCATGATACTAGCCAATAAGACTGACTGGGGGCCCACTTCTTGGACTACCAGGTTATCGGCCTCTAAATTCACTTATGGAACTTCATCCACCACTCCCTCCAACATGGTGGTCCTTTGAGGAACAGTCGGAACACCCGTTGGATTTTCCCTTCTTGAAGTCTCTGGAGCTGTGAAACTCGCCTCATTACGCTCATCGGGCACCACCACTCCATTCCTTGTGTTTACCATTGTGAACTTTCACACATGATAAAGATCATACCGATTAATTCTTTGAAAGATTAGTGGTTCAATACGTACTACTACAAAGATTAATCATTATAATAACAGTTTCAAGCACACTCACGTATTTATGAATTCATAATAGCACCGACCAAGTGAAATCGTGAACGTATATTACATAAGAATTCTCGTTGTCATCATCACAATTTTCAATAATTGCAATTCCGTAATCCTAATACTCTTCCATCCTAGGGACATTCTACCCAAATGGACAGTGATGTCATAGGCACCTATAGTCTAAGTCTAGGCATACTAGAGTTGACACCTAGTTCACTTAAACTAGAGCTTTGATACCAACTTGTAACACCCCAAAACTTGGGGAAAACAAAAATTTCCGGAATTGGAAATGTGGTATATAAAAGTATGCCAAAGCACGAGCTCATCCCCAAAAGGGAAACAATACACGCCTGTTATAATTACAAGTTTGTAATAAATATATGATGAGGGAAAACAACCCTCTAATCTAAATCCTATCTAGGAAAAAAATTAACTCAAGTTGTCATCCACACTCCAAAACGTGTCTTCTATAATTGGTGTCCCAAAATGTTCCCAAGCTCGTATCTAAGGTCAACTAAACCTTCTTGGCGGTCGCGCCGCTAGAACCTAAGATACACATCAAACCAATCAAGTTTTAGGCCAAACGAGCCTAGTGAGTTGAACAATAATCATGGCATAAGCATTTACTTCAATTATAGGCAAAAGGGGGCATACAAGAATCAATGGGGGAGACCCATCACAGTAATGAATTTCACCTCAAGTCAATGTATCTTGATGTTCACTCGCATGAGCAACATCCCGAAGGCCCGACACATTTGAATACTACCTCTCAGGCATTACTCCCAATGGCGGAGGTCTAGGTGCATACCATCATGGTGGCACCTTAAGACTACATCCTCCTAGTGCTTACTCATGGTTCATCCAATATACATACAACATCCATCTCTATACATATTTCATATCAACAAGATATATGTATAAGACCTCACATAGTTCAAATCCCATTTTAGGTCTAAAACCTAAAATATGCAAGTTCACCAATATTATCCCCTAAATCCATGATAACACACAATCATGACCAAAATATGGCCAATGATAACCTCATCAAAACTCATATAAATATTATTAACCAAGACTCCAATAAATGTCCAAAAATAGTGTTGATCCCAATACTGATGTTCTTTACTTGATGGACTTTTTACTACACACAAATTAATAAATAAGAGTGCGAAAGCATTTCTGATATATAGAAAAGTAGAACATTCAAGGTAATAGACACACAAATAATCAACAAACAGAATCGTAAGATATAACAAGGATTTTCCTCAAGACGTTGTTTCATTGATTAGCTTTAAGAACACCAAGAACACGCACTTGTGTATGCAAATATTCTCAGGGAAATACAATCTCTAAAGGTAGACTTTTGTGTGCTTGCTTCAAATTTTAAACTCAAAGGAGGTGCTCCTATTTATAGAAGGAGGATGCACCCCTTAGTACAAGACAAAGACTGACACAAGATGATCTGGATATCTTCGAACAACAGGCTTCACGTGTTCTACACGTGACCTTGCCTTGAACTGAGTTTGTCAACACCTTTGAACATTCTCCAGAGGTTAGCCATCACAGAGGCTCTGTGAGTGATCACAGAGGCTCTGTGATCTGAAGAGCATTATCAGGTTTCGTGTCCTCTGGCAGAGTGTCGACAGAATCTTCTGAGATTGTGGGTTTTGTGGTGTGCTTCAATGTTCTGAGAAAACTTCTGCAATTCCTATACTTAGCCTTATTTTCAATACTTCTAAACATGTAAGTTGGATCTAAAAATCTCCCCCTAAGTATTGAAAAAATATGAGTTTGGAATTTAAGTGTTTAGCTAAGTTAGAAACTAAAAAAGGTGAAAGGAACTCAACCTCTGAATGTTTGACTTTCATTCATAACAAAAAAATGCCAGAAGGCAATTACATTTTAGTACAAGAAATGATATCAAAGAAAAATTACATTTCATCAGAGCCTATATCTTGGCGTCTGGGAAATCATCGACTTTTCTACCAAAACCACCTTCCTTCCTCAGCTCTCTGCAGTAAAACACGCACAGGTTTCTGAAGTTTATAGTTGCACCGATGTTCTCTAGAAGGACATTTGTAGCTTCTGTGGGTACAAGTGGTGTGCCTCTATGTTTGATGATCAGATCTTGAATGAACAGCAGAGACTGAGTTGAGTACTTGTGGCTTTCTATCCCCATAAAAATTTTAATTTTGCCTTTGGGATTGATGTACACGAAGACAAAGGAAGGTGAATGGATGATGGAGTTTGGAAGTATTGTGGCAGAGGGTGGTAGATTATCCTCTGGTGGAGGAAAGTTTACTTTCTTGATCCCCAGATCAAGTGCCACTTGAAAGTCAACAATATTATAGAAGAGCAGCTTTTCCCTCATAGTTCTCTTGATGGTTAGGTGGGCTTCTTGATACTCTTTCTTCCAACCAAACTTGTCTTCTGTCCACTTGAATAGCTCTGAGATATCGTGGGGATGAAGATTTGGCAGATCTGCATCATTGAACGTCCATATTTCCCCATCAGCTCTCTTCACCGCATACTTATTGAACCATAAGTTTTTGCATTTTGTGTGGCCAAGCTTGATTGACAGAACCTCTGAGATTTTGGCCATGGAGAAGACACTGAGTTTTGGTTTGGCTTTGTCTTTGTAAAATCTTCTCCTTTCCTCTGAAATGATTTGCTATGAGAGTTTGACAGAGGGTTGATCGTGGACTCCTCGGCTATAGAGGTACTTATAGACATCTTTTTTCTATGTTTTTCTTTCGAGGAACAGGGAAGGGTCTTCTCAAGCTCTCGAAGCCTTGGATCACTTCTGCAACTCTGTCCTAATAAGGATTTTCTATTGGGTCTAGGACAGGGAGTTTAGAGAAGGGTTGCAGATTAAACACCCAGTTTTCCTCTTCGGGTTTGGTACCTCTCAGAGCATCACTTTTATGGGCATCGAAGGAGCTTTTCAGAAGCTTCTCGGTTCTTGGAGGAGGTGACTTCTTTATCAGAGGCTCTGTGGCAATAGCCTTACCCTTGTCTTTGGCGGTTGGAGGTTTGATGATTTGGACTGTGGGAATTTGGACTAAGGGAGTGGGATATGAACCTGCAGAGACCTATTGTTGATTTGACTTCTGACGTCTAGGCTCTGAGCTTGAAGGGACTTGGATTGGAGGATCTGCTTGAATTTGTAGGTTTTGAGTTGTTATCTGCAGAGTCTCCCCCTCATGAGGACCAGAGGCATCACGATCCTGGTCCTTATGTCGTGCCCTCTTCTGCGCTGCCTCAGCCTGGTAGGACGCGGGTTCTTTCCTCTTTCGCCTCTTGCAGGGGTGATCTTCAGCGTTCTTGGTGATCTTTTTCAGTACATCTTCTGTAGCCAACGATAGTCTGTTGACTTCAAGATCAGATTTAAACTTGATCGTGGCTACAGTCTTCTTCAGATCCTCTGCCACTTTCTTGCCTTTTTGTGAGATATCAGAGCCAATGAGGTTGAGATTTCTCAGAACCATTCTCCACATTGTCTCCAATTCATCTTTCGTAGCTAGGCCAGAGATGTCAGTGGTAGAGGTGGAGATTGGTGGAGAAGCAGAAGTGGACACCTGAGGTTGAAAAGGAACCAAAACACTGCGAGTTAGGTCCTTGATTTCGTCTCGAAGTTTAGTCAGATCATACACCCCTGACTGAGTGACTTCTGCGGCAAATTTCCCCATCTCTTCCATGCAAATATCCCCGAGGGCCTTAACTGCATCTGTCTGAATGTTGATCGATTCACCGCAGCATTGAATATCTTTCCTCGTCACAGAGGTCTCTGTCAGCTTCCTTATCTCTGCAGAATTTTGTTCGGAGGTTCGGTGGAGAGCTTTCAGAGCCTCTGCATTGGCTTTCAGAGCCTCTGCAAGGACGTTGGAGTTCGGATGTGATGCGGTTGAGATAGAGCTTTTCAACTCTTCAAGTTTTTGGAACACCATGTCAGCAAAGGCTTTAAACTCGCCCTTTGTGACGAAGTTATCCAAGGTGACCTCTGGAACAACACATGTTCCAGATTGTGCCAACGAGTGTTTGGCACCTTCAGAGCCTGTGATGATGTTGAGCTCTGGAGGATTTCCTTCCAATGCTCGATGTTCCACAAAGGAATCATCTACGAAAGTTATGTCAGTAGGTCTCTTGGGGGAGGGTTCAGAGGCTCCCTCAAGATTCCTAGTGAGTAAGATTTGTGGTTGTTCTAGAAACACAGAGCTAGTGTGAGCTCTCTCTGCTAACTCTGAAGCATTTTTGATGTCACTCGTTTTTGTGACAGAGTCAACAAATGCATCTGTGTGAGGGAGTGCTGTGTCTTGGGGCAAATGGACACTTATAGCAACACCTTCACCCTGTTGAGAGGGTGGGGTGGATTTGTCTTCCCCGGATTTTTGTGGTACAGAGGATGAAGGAATATCCTCTGTCCGGTCGGCTAGGGTTAGGTTCGGACCGTGCAGTCCTTCTTCAATACCTTTCTGTACTAGAACTACAGAGGTAGATGTGTGGGTTGCACTGGGAGTTGGTTTGGGTTGTGTGCCTAAGGCATCTTTTTCACGACTCTCCTCCTTCGATTTTTTATCTCCTTCCCCTTCCTCATCGCTCTGTGACTTGCCAGTCACATCCTCTATCTCCATTTCTACAGTTTCGCCCAAGTCCCCTAAGTACCTAAGGATTACCTCTTTAGCTATTTCAGAGGCTAGTTTCAGAGGGCTCTTAGGTCTGTTCTCAGGGGTTTCTTCGAAGATAAGTGCTCTTCTTCTTGTCTTCTGCAGAGGTTTTTCGCCACCCTCTGCAGGTTCAGTTCTAGCACCTAGGGCCTCAGCCTTGGCTTCAGCAGAGCTTTCCTTCTCTGCAAGCCTACGCAGTTTCCTCTTCTTCTTCTTTTCAGAGAATTTGACAACCTCTGTGGCTTCTTCTGCGGCCTTTTCCTTCTTTTTCTTGGGTTTTGGAACCTCTTCCTCTGCAGTTCTCTTTTTGATTTGTTTCTTTTTCTTATTTCTCTCAACCTTTTCCCCTTCTATCTCACCTCTCATCTCACTCACTATGGGTTCTTCTGTGGCCACCACTTCGGTTTCCCTTACACCCTCATCTCTCAAGTATACGACTATCTCACCTACCTGGAAACCTACGCGAGGGGGGGTTGCAAGACTCGGTGCTGGAGTCCTGTGCCCTCGTATGTAATCCCTAATTCCCTCTTCACTACCCAGATATGTCAGAAGTCTCGTTGACAGAGGTGTTGTGTTCAGATATCTAGTCTTGAGGGTCGTTGGTTTATGGGATTTCATCTCATGTAACTTAATAGTTTTACCCTCTGCTGGTTATTTCCCTTCCCCAATCAAATCATCTCCAAGAATCAGTCCTAGGAATTTTCCAAAGACAAGGTTCTTTGGCTCTGTGCCCCTGTCTTGGTCTTCTTGCTTGGTGATGACAGCGTTTCGGATCTCTCTGAAGATGAGTCCAGCGTAATCAAGTGGGAGGTCATAGTAGATCCCATACATGATTGCCAGAGTTGTATGGCTTGACTGGTCAGGGCTCCCAACCTTTGAAGTTAGACATCTGTTCAGAATGGAGAATAACACATTCCACAGAGGAGGCAGATTTTGTCTTCTGAAGTGGGTTCTCTTGGTGATTGGAATGGCGTATCCAATAAATCTTAGAAACTCCAAGATTTCTTCCTCTGTGGGCTCCTCTGAGAATTTGCGAAGGTTGAGATCTTCCTTGGTGGGGAGCTCAAAGATATTGGACAATTTCCTTCGATTGATGCCCAAATCCAGTATCTTTTCAGTCGATGGATGAGTTGCATATCCGATGATGCAGTGTCCATAACCATCCATTTTGGCGTGTCGAGCGCTTAACCAAAACAGACAACAAATAGAAGATATAAGAGAGAAATTAACAACAATAATCATTAAAATCACATCTCATATGCTTAGATTGATTAACAATGGAGGAGAAAATGGGAATAACATACCACACTAAACATGAAGATGACTCTCATAAGAATAAGTCAGTGTGTGTAAATTATGTGTTCTCTCCAAAACCTTATAGCAAAGTGAGCCATGGGCACCAATAAATAGGTCCCATTTACAAAGAAAAGGCTCAAGCCCATACAACTAATTAAAAAGCCCAAATACAATTTCTTTATTAAACATTCAATTAAATTGGGGGCTAATTTAAGCCAACAATCTCCCCTTAATGTTTTATAAAGAAAGCATCATCTTGTAGTCTCCCCCCTGCTTTCTTTAGAAATTTTGGTGTGCCATTCTTCGAGTCTTCAAAGCATCATAAGCTCCCCCTCAAATGTAGGCCCATCTTCTTGAAAGACTTAGACGAAAAGAGATTTTGTCCAGCTTTCATGTCTCAACTTCACTGCTGCTTTGGACCATCAAGGAGCCTGTTTGAGAGAAAACATAAGGCATGCACGTTGAACTCCAGCCTCTTAGATTTCCAACGAGCTTTGATTCATTCATTTTGGATGAAAAATGAGTGAGTTGTGCAAGTTTTCCCTCAGCCTCTGTGTTTGATGATCAGATCTTGAATGAACAGCAGAGACTGAGTTGAGTACTTATGGCTTTCTATCCCCATAAAAAAATTATTTTTGCCTTTGGGATTGATGTACACGAAGCCAAAGGAAGGTGAATGGTTGATGGAGTTTGGAAGTATTGTGGTAGATGGTGGTAGATTATCCTCTGGTGGAGGAAAGTTTACTTTCTTGATCCCCAGATCAAGTGCCACTTGAAAGTCGACAATATTATAGAAGAGCAGCTTTTCCCTCATAGTTCTCTTGATGGTTTGGTGGGCTTCTTGATACTCTTTCTTCCAACCAAACTTGTCTTCTGTCTACTTGAATAGCTATGAGAGATCGTGGGGATGAAGATTTGGCAGATCTGTATCATTGAACGTCCATATTTCCCCATCAGCTCTCTTCACCGCATACTCTTTGAACCATAAGTTTTTGCATTTTGTGTGGCCAATCTTGATTGACAGAACCTCTGAGATTTTGGCCATGGAGAAGACACTGAGTTTTGGTTTGGCTTTGTCTTTGTAAAATCTTCTCCTTTCCACTAAAATGATTTGCTATGAGAGTTTGACAGAGGGCTGATCGTGGACTCCTCGGCTATAGAGGTACTTGTAGACATCTTTTTCTATATTTTTCTTTGGAGGAACAGGGAAGGGTCTTCTCAAGCTCTCGAAGCCTTGGATCACTTCTGCAACTCTGTCCTCGTAAGGTTTTTCTATTGGGTCTAGGACAGGGAGTTTAGAGAAGGGTTGCAGATCAAACACCCAGTCTTCCTCTTCGGGTTTGGTACCTCTCAGAGCATCACTTTTATGGGCATCGAAGGAGCTTTTCAGAAGCTTCTCGGTGCTTGGAGGAGGTGACTTATTTATCAGAGGCTCTGTGGCAATAGCCTTACCCTTGTCTTTGGCGGTTGGAGGTTTGATGATTTGGACTGTGGGAATTTGGACTGAGGGAGTGGGATATGAAGCTCCAGAGACCTGTTGTTGATTTGACTTCTGTGGTCCAGGCTCTGAGCTTGAATGGACTTGGCTTGGAGGATCTGCTTGAATTTGTAGGTTTTGAGTTGTTATCTGCAGAGTCTCCCCCTCATGAGGACCAGAGGCATCAGGATCCTGGTCCTCATGTCGTGCCCTCTTCTGCGCTGCCTCAGCCTGGCAGGACGCGGGTTCTTTCTACTTTCGCCTCTTGCAGAGGTGATCTTCTGTAGCCAACGATAGTCTGTTGACTTCAAGATCAGATTTAAACTTGATCGTGGCTATAGTCTTCTTCAGATCCTCTGCCACTTTCTTGCCTTGTTGTGAGATATCAGAGCCAATGAGGTTGAGATTTCTCAAAACCATTCTCCACATTGTCTCCAATTCATCTTTCGTAGCTAGGCCAGAGATGTCAGTGGTAGAGGTGGAGGTTGGTGGAGGAGCAGAAGTGGACACCTGAGGTTGAAAAGGAACCAAAACACTGCGAGTTAGGTCCTTGATTTCGTCTCGAAGTTTAGTCAGATCATCCACCCCTGACTGAGTGACTTCTGCGGCAAATTTCCCCATCTCCTCCATGCAAATATCCCCGAGGGCCTTAACTGCATCTGTCTGAATGTTGATCGATTCATCGCAGCATTGAATATCTTTCCTCGTCACAGAGGTCTCCGTCAGCTTCCTTATCTCTGCAGAATGTTGTTCGGAGGTTTGGTGGAGAGCTTTCAGAGCCTCTGCATTGGCTTTCAGAGCCTCTGCAAGGACGTTAGAGTTCGGATGTGATGCGGTTGAGATAGAGCTTTTCAACTCTTCAAGTTTTTGGAACACCATGTCAGCAAAGGCTTTATACTCGCCCTTTGTGACGAAGTTGTCCAAGGTCACCTCTGGAACAACACATGTTCCAGATTGTGCCAATGAGTGTTTGGCACCTTCAGAGCCTGTGATGATGTTGAGCTCTGGAGGATTTCTTTCCAATCCTCGATGTTCCACAAAGGAATCATCTATGGAAGTTATGTCAGTAGGTCTCTTGGGGGAGGGTTCAGAGGCTCCCTCAAGATTCCTAGTGAGTAAGATATGTGGTTGTTCTAGAACCACAGAGCTAGTGTGAGCTCTCTCTGCTAACTCTGAAGCAGTTTTGATGTCACTCGATTGTGTGACAGAGTCAACAAATGCATCTGTGTGAGGGAGTGTCGTGTCTTGGGGCAAATGGACACTTATAGCAACACCTTCACCCTGTTGAGAGGGTGGGGTGGATTTGTCTTCCCCGGATTTTTGTGGTACAGAGGATGAAGGAATATCCTCTGTCCGGTCGGCTAGGGTTAGGTTCGGACCGTGCAGTCCTTCTTCAATATCTTTCTGTACTAGAACTGCAGAGGTAGATGTGTGGGTTGCACTGGGAGATGGTTCGGGTTGTGTGCCTAAGGCATCTTTTTCACGACTCTCCTCCTTCGATTTTTTATCTCCTTCCCCTTCCTCATCCCTCTGTGACTTGCTAGTCACATCCTCTATCTCCATTTCTACAGTTTCGCCCAAGTCCCCTGAGTACCTAAGGATTACCTCTTTAGCTATTTCAGAGGCTAGTTTTAGAGGGCTCTTAGGTCTGTTCTCAGGGGTTTCATCGAAGATAAATGCTTTTCTTCTTGTCTTCTACAGAGGTTTTTCGCCACCCTCTGCAGGTTCAGTTCTAGCACCTAGGGCCTCAGCCTTGGCTTCAGCAGAGCTTTCCTTCTCTGCAAGCCTACGCAGTTTCCTCTTTTTCTTCTTTTCAGAGGATTTGACAACCTCTTTGGCTTCTTCTGCGGCCTTTTCCTTCTTTTTCTTGGGTTTTGAAACCTCTTCCTCTGCAGTTCTCTTTTTGCTTTGTTTCTTTTTCTCCTTTCTCTCAACCTTTTACCTTTCTATTTCACCTCTCATCTCACTCACTATGGGTTCTTCTGTGGCTACCACTTCGGTTTCCCTTACACCCTCATCTCTCAAGTATACGACTATCTCACCTACCTGGAAACCTACGCGAGGGGGGTTGCAAGACTCGATGCTGGAGTCCTGTACCCTCGTATGTAATCCCTAATTCCCTCTTCACTACCCAGATATGTCAGAAGTCTCGTTGACAGAGGTCTTGCGTTCGGATATCTAGTCTTGAGGGTCGTTGGTTTATTGGATTTCATCTCATGTAACTTAATAGTTTTACCCTCTGCTGGTTATTTCCCTTCCCCAATCAAATCATCTCCTAGAAGCAGTCCTAGGAATTTTCCAAAGACAATGATCTTTGGCTCTGTGCCCCTGTCTTGGTCTTCTTGCTTGGCGATGACAGCGTTTCGGATCTCTCTGAATATGAGTCTAGCGTAATCAAGTGGGAGGTCATAGTAGATCCCATACATGATTGCCAGAATTGTATGGCTTGACTGGTCAGGGCTCCAAACCTTTGAAGTTAGACATCTGTTCAGAATGGAGAAGAGCACATTCCACAGAGGAGGCAGATTTTGTCTTCTGAAGTTGGTTCTCTTGGTGATTGGAATGGCGTATCCAATAAATCTTAGAAACTCCAAGATTTCTTCCTCTGTGGGCTCCTCTGAGAATTTGCGAAGGTTGAGATCTTCCTTGGTGGGGAGCTCAAAGATATTGTACAATTTCCTTCGATTGATGCCCAAATCCAGTATCTTTGCAGTCGATGGATGAGTTGCATATCCGATGATGCAGTGTCCATAACCATCCATTTTGGCGTGTCGAGCGCTTAACCAAAACAGACAACAAATGATTAACAATTGAAGAACTCCATAAAATAGAAGATATAAGAGAGAAATTAACAACAATAATCATTAAAATCACATCTCATATGCTTAGATTGATTAACAATGGAGGAGAAAATGGGAAGAACATACCACACTAAACATGAAGATGACTCTCATAAGAATAAGTCAGTGTGTGTAAATTGTGTGTTCTCTCCAAAACCTTATAGCAAAGTGAGCCATGGGCAATAATAAATAGGCCCCATTTACAAAGAAAAGGCTCAAGCACATACAACTAATTAAAAAGCCCAAATACAATTTCTTTATAAAACATTCAATTAAATTGGGGGCTAATTTAAGCCAACAATCTACCCCTAATGTTTTATAAAGAAAGCATCATCTTGTAGTCTCCCCCTTGCTTTCTTTAGAAACTTTGGTGTGCCATTCTTTGAGTCTTCAAAGCATCATAAGCTCCCCCTCAAATGTAGGCCCATCTTCTTGAAAGACTTAGACGAAAACAGATTTTGTCCAACTTCCATGTCTCAACTTCATTGCTGTTATGGACCACCAAGGAGACTGTTTGAGAGAAAACATAAGGCATGCACGTTGAACTCCAGCCTCTTAGCTTTCCAACGAGCTTTGATTCATTCATTTTGGATGAAAAATGAGTGAGTTGTGCAAGTTTTCCCTCAGCTACGCAGAACGGTCTTCAAAACAGAAAATTTGACTTTTAAGATCCCGTTGAGTAATAGATAAGGGAGTGACAATCAATATGTCACATATGTAGCTTGAAACCATGAACAATAGACGAGAGAAAACCATTCTTGAAAGCGGAAAGAGCACGAGTGAAATGCGATGCTTTCTGTCCAGCACCCTAACGCAGACTTTGAAACAAATTCTGGCATATCAGCTCATGGAATTTGAAAAAACTCAAAACATCAAAGTCGTAAATTTGTGTTTTATAAATCCAACGCAACTGGACTCATGTAAATCTGAGCTTCGAGTAAAAAGTTGTGTGCGTGTTTCTGAAACAGCGCAATGCTCTCAGAAAATTTGAAAATTTCGGTCTTCGGGCTCTTGGCTCATTGTGACCTCTGGACCATCGACCTCTAATACGCATCCTTTGGTAAACCTCTGGTCCTCCCTTCTGGTCGCTGCTCTTCTGAGGTTTTGGTCCACAGGCTATGTGGACAACTTAAGAGCCTCTGTGAAATTCACTTCTGCACAAGTGTCTGGAAAACTTCTTACATCAGTGCATATTTTCTACAGAGCATCTGGATAGTTTCACAGAGGCTCTGTGCAAGCCTTTATGCGTGAATATGAGCATCTCTGCGATTAACTCTGCCCCTTTTTACTTCTGCATCCTTACAGAGGCTCTGTGTAGCTTATGGACAGCAACTTATGCACATCTCGAACACTTTAAACACGACAGCTTCTGCAGAAACATTCTGCATAGTTTGATCAAGCTCTGCGCAGACTTTGATCAAGTTCTTGGCAGCCTCTGCATGAGTTCAGAGGCTCTAAGCATGCCTCTCTATGTCCTGCTGGTTGATCAAAATCTGGATAGCAGTCGATTAAACAAACAAACAGTCCCCAAAGAGTGGTTTATCAAATGCCTTCATGTTGTCCTTTGTTCCAGCATCTACACTGATATATAACTTCTGATAAGTGCTCTGATGCAATACGGTGCAGCCGCTGATCATGTTCACATACTTCTTCTATACTTCACAGCCTCTGCATAATTTCTGGACAGCCTAACAGAGGTTCTGCGCAAAACCTCTGTGCATAATGTACAGGATTCTTATGAATGCACGCAAAGGCTCTAGACAGCCTTACAGAGGCTCTGCGTAGCTTCTGGACAACCAACCTCTGCACATATCTTTTATTAACCTCTGGACAACCTATGACAATATAAGACCGAACTCTGAAGCATAACACTAAAATCAAAGTTAGAAATCTGGAAGTGAATTCTGATTATGCTGAATTCTGGACATCTTCTGATAATGTCGAACATGAACACAGATATCAAGAATCTGTTGTAGATAGACTGCAGAAAAGTTAACAGCTCGCTTTAAACTAATCATGTTTCTGCCCATCAATGTTCCTGACAGAATAAATTTGTCCTTCTTGCTCATGATTCACAGATCTCAGTTTGAAGACTCGAACTAGTTTATTTAACATTGCTGCCACAACTTGAAATGACATGTCCCACAATCTCCCTGCTGTCTGAGGACGATTAGAAGGTACAAGAACAGGAAGCGATCGGCCTTGGTTATTGACTTGTTGTTCGAATCTGTCCATAATTCTGCACTGTCAATGATCGAAATCTGTGGACATCAAACTCTGAAAACAACAACTACATGTATCAGAATCTGGATCATAAGACTTTTGAATTTGTTGAAGCTTTTCTGTTCCAGCGATGTGATAATGGTTTCTGCAGATTTTTGAACTTACTACCCATTTCATAGAGCCAACAACATCAACTTATGATGAACACGGCAGGCTCTGCGCACATCTTCATCTTTCACCGAAACACCAAAAAAAATCCAACAGAGGTTATGGAAACCTCTGAATTTAGCCTCTGTACAACTTCTGCATCGGTTCTGGACAACTTACAGAAGCTCTGTGATCAAGCTTTCCACTAGTGCAGAATCTGTTCAACAGCTTATCCATTTTTCACCTGACGGAGAGCCAAATTAGCATTCTGTTGTTGCTTCTTCCCTGACCATTGAACACCATCCATCAAAACATCATAATCTCATTTCAAGTTCAAGATTTGATCACTGTATCAGTTAATGCTTCTGCCCATTAGAAATTTCAACTCAGCATAATTTGAAATCTGAACAGCAGTTATCATTTTGACAGCAACTTGATGAATCTGAACTTCAATTTTTTTTTATTTTCACATATTGTTAGGTCTATTTTGAATAGTAATCAATGTATTTATTATCTGTGGTCTAAACTGTGTTTAGTGAGCTTATTTGTTCTGTTTAGACCTTGGGGTATTTAAGTCCCTTTGTTGTCTTTGTTTTGTAACTTTGGAACATATATTGAATATCAGATTACTTTTGGCACTCTTACTTTCTCTCTCTAAGATTTAGAGATTTTGTGATTATCAATTGGTATCAGAGCTATTCTGAATCTGAGAGGATTGAGAGAATCAAGTTTTTGTTTCTGAATTTGTGTTTGAATCAGAGTATTTGATCGATTTTCTTGAAATTTTTTCAAGAAAATCTCATATTTTGATTTTTCATCAAATTCAATCTGATTTTTGGTTGAATTTGGTTTTGTTAGTAAAACACTTTTAATTCACATCATTTTGCAAGAAATTCATGATTTGAAGTTCGATTTTGAGATTTTTTCATTTTCTGGAAAAGTTCGGTTTACGTACTGTGCTATTCACGATTTCTTGATTTTGTGGTTTTTAATCAAAATGTTTGTTTGAAAAGTGTTAAAAAGTTGTTTTCAAACTTGTTTGTGTAAGAAAATTGCATCAATTTTGTTTTGTAATCGATTTTAGAAGTTTTTCTGGTTTTTTCAGCGGTTTGCGCTAGATCTGAACTTTGCGCTAGTTCATCACAGGTTTGCGCGAGTTCATCTGGATTTGCGCGAGTCCATCCAATGCCTTGTGCGTCTTCAGGTTTTCATCTCGAGAAGTTCAACTTTTCGCCTTGGGTTAATCATGCAAAGTGGAATTTGCGTCATCCCTGTATCACGCAAAGATCAAATTGCATTTCCTCTATATCACGCAAAGTAAACTTTGCGTATTCCTCAGCTCACGAGAAGTTCAGTCCAGTTGCATCATCTTTACCTCGCGTAACTCATAGTTTGCGCCTTATACAGATCACGCAAAGTTACATTTACGCCTTCAGCTTCTCACGCAAAGCTTAGTTTGCGCAATCAATGCCTCACGCAAAGTTCGTTTTGCGTCTTCCATGGCTCACGCAAATCTCGTTTGTGTCATTCACTGTTCACGCAAACCTTCAGTTTGCGCCAGTTTTCCAGTGTTTAGACTTAGCATTTTTCTGACTTTCTGCTTCTGTCAAGATGTCTCTACAAGCACAGATTTATAAGAACGACATAATGATGTCTTTGGGATCTGATACTCATCCTCCAGTTTTTATAAATGAGAATGAATTTCAGCAATGGCAGGACAAATTCATCAACTTCATAGAGAGACAACCAAATGGTGACAATATGATGAAATCTCTGACTGAGGGTCCTATGGAGAGGCTTATGAAAGAAATACCAGCTACTGCAACTACTGTGGCTACAAGAGTTGAGAAGTCTATAAGAGAGTATGATGCTGGCGAGCTTTTGCGATATCAAGCTGATAGTCAAGCAAAGTCCAATCTGATTCTTGCTCTGCCTAATTCAATCTACAACAGAATTGACTGTTTCAAGAAGAATCCGATGCTCATGTGAACTCAACTAGAAAAGATAATGCTTGGATCAGCTGTGGCTACTCAACTCCGTCAGACTCGATACATGAATAATTTTGAGGAGTCTGAAAAGTTGTTTGACAGATTTTGGGCAGTGATTAATGATTTGTACAAGATCAAGGTGACAAAGACTGAACTGGAAGCCAATCTGAAATTCTTGAATGCTCTTCAACCAGTGTGGAGTAAATCATGCCATATAATGAGGAATGATGTTCGGATCTCCATGTTGGATCCCAGATTTAATCTTATAACAATAATGATATAAAGAACAAAAGTATAAACAACGGAAACAATATAGTTTAATATCAAAAGCAGATTCAAATATCATAGTTCATATATAAAGCAAGTAGAAAGAACAAGATCTTCGTGAGATATATTCAGTTAAATCTTTTAATACAAGATATCAAAAAGCACACTTTTGTCAAAGGAGTGATGGTCCTATTTATAGGACCATAAAGTGAACAGTGTACTATTCTGACAAATAGAAGCATGCTTGAACAGTGTCTTACCTAAAAGGTAAGCTCAAGACATGCTTGAACAGTAACCTACTCTATAAAGTAAATCTTATCACCAAGTGATTGGTTATCTGTTCTGATACTTCAGGAAAATGTCTTCAGTGCCTTCTTCATAGAAAATTTCTTCAGAGCTCTGATGTAGTCATCAGAGCCTCTGATGAAGCCATCTCTGATGTCTTCTGCTGAAGATGTCCATCTCTGATGTGTACTTCAGAGGCAGGTATGTCCTTTGAAGTCTTTGTCTTCTGAAATCTTTGTTCTCTGAAGTCTGTCTCTGGAAGTCCTCTGAAGTAGGACTTGGATATTTTCAACACTTTAACAAATGAAGATTTGGAGCTAACAATCTCCCCCTAAGTGTTGAAAATAAAAGATGCAAAATATAGCAGAGAACAGAAAACTTAAACTAGAAAGCATAGAGGAGAAAAATCATCCTCTTAAATATTACTCAAAATATTTGAAAATTTATTACAGAGAAAGTAATTATCAAAAATAAGGAAACACACTAAAATTTGTCACTTGAACAGATTACATGGAACTTCATGATCAGAGCTCTGAAGTTGATCATCGACCCAATCTCCAAGTCAAGTTTCGCCAGTAGATCTGCTCTATGCCTTTCTTCCTTCACATGGATCATTTTCTGTATTCCTCTTAATGTGTCATCAGAGTACTTCGATACTTCTGAGGCAAGAAAGATCTTCTTCACTTGATTGACTCTGTACACGAAACCCAGAGGTTCTGCTATAATTGATCCAGTCTTCTGTTCCTCAAGTTTATCGATCGACTCCACAGGTTCAATTACCTCCAGCTTCTCTTCTCCCAGGTTCAGAGCAATTTGGAAGTCACGTTTTGCTCTGTGTTTGACATAAGATTCCATTGCCCGTCTGACTTCAACCATGCCCATTCTGTTTTCTCTTCTTCCATGATCATACCTGGCAGAGCAGTAGGCATATAAATATGGTAAATCATATGGATTTAGATTTACGAGACCATTATCATTGAACTCGTAAATCTTCTGATCAGATCGAGTTACCACATAGTGCCTATAGACTATCTTGTTGTAAGCAAAAGTCTTCTCAGAGATTTTGTTGATCTTGATGATTGGATCATCTGAGAGGACCTGTGCTCTTGGTCTGGTTTTATCTCTGACGAATCTTCTCTCATAGTCCAGCATGTCCTCTCTGATCCTTGGATTCAGAGGGATGACTAGAGTTTCTGACAAACTGAACTCACAGTAGATGTATCTGAAGTGGTCTTCAATGGAGGCTTCGGGATTTGATGCAAGGAATGTTGGAGGTTGAGAAAATACTTTGGCTGGTAGATCGATGTTTGCCTTCTGAACAGGATTCTCTGAAAGAGCCTGTTCATTAGCAACCATGGTCTCTGGTTCCGTTGTTTGTGGAGGATCTTCTTGAGTAGGTTCAGAGATGTACCCATCTATCTCTGGTGAGTCTCTCAATTCTGTTGCTGTTGAAGTATGATGAGGTTGAGCGTTTTTGAAAACATATTCGTCGACATCAATTACTTCGATTTGATCTTCAGCAGCTTCTTTCGTTCTTTCAGAGTCTGCCTTCTGTTCTTCCTCAGACTTTGATTTGTAAGCATCTCTCATCACATGAGTTGGTCTTTCTGGTGATGAGAATGCATCTTCTGATGTAGAGAAGTCTACTAGTTGCTCGTCTTCAACTTCTTCTAGAGCTCCAATAGTTTCTAGAGATGCATCTATTATTGGAATTATTGGAGCACCTGAAGTAGATGATGCTAGGAAGATAATAGGTACTAGAGACTTTAGAGTGGCCTGGTTATCTTCAGCAGAGGTTGAGGTTGAGCATCTTTCTGTTTCTTTCTCTTTGCCTCGGTTTGTTTTAGAGGGAGTGGACTCCTTTTGTGTTTCAACAGTTATTGGTGTTGGAGTCTTCTCCCCCTTATGAAGATCTGTTGACCCCTGAGGTTGACCGTCATGGTCTTCAGAGTCTTCATACCTAGCCTTTTTTCGGGCTTCCTCAGAGCATGCGACCTCTGGTTCCTTCCTCTTCAATGATCCCTCTAAAGATTTGACATTCTTCAGAAGGTCTCCAATATTTTTGTTCTGCTGAGTGGTCTTGGAGACGAACTTGCTGGAGCTATTCATTACATTGTTGGTGATCTTCTTGGAGAAGTTGGTGAGGTCATCCTTTCTAACAAATTCGGATGTAGCAGGAGCAGCAGCAGAGGAGGTAGGGATATTTGTAATCACCTCTGCCAAAGAACGCAAGACTTCCTCTTTGAATAGATAAAAGTCTGCAGTTGATGGAGGTGGGGCAGAAGGAGTTGGAATCGCCTTGAGGAGCTCAGTTTTGGAGTTCAGAATTTCTCTGGATAGAACCGAGTCATTTTTTATGACAAGGCTTTCCAGAGCATCAACTTCAGAGCGAGAGGCAGAGGCCTCTGAGGTCTTCTCCATTTCAAGTTTAATCTCCTTCAGAGATTCTCTAACTTCGTCACCAAAGATTTTGAACTCCTCTTTGATGACATAATCAGAGGGGGAGACCTTAGGATCAACACATGATTCTAAGTTTCCCTCGAGTTCAGAAGGGCCTTCTTTCGGAGGTGGTTTGATGTTTTCTCCGGAAGGACTTCCCATTAATCCTCGAGAATCGTTTTTCAAGGATTTCTCTAAAATGGTTCGGATTGATCTCTGATCATCAGAGTCAGAATCTGATGATGATGAGAACCGAATGTGTGTGGAAACCTTGCTATCCAGGCTAAGGACTCCATGTGCGAGAAGGTCGTGCCATGCTTTCTCTAACAGGCAATCCTTATGAGAGATCTTAGGTCTCTCCTGATCTAAGGGACGGTCCAACTTTTTATGATCCATAAAGGCATCATGTGTGGGAGGAGGTGACATACTCTAGGGTGAATGAGTATTTTTATCTTGGTCTAAGTCATGTTGGGAGGACTTAGTCGTATCAGAGGTTTCCCCTTTGGTGCGTGCTTCAGAGGCAGAAGAAAATGCTTCTGAGCGGATGGTATGGGAAGGGTTCGAGGTGTGCACCTCTGTTTTAATGTCCACTGATGCTGTACCACCTTGGACAGTAAATGTGTTTGCACGGGGATTTGGTCTTTGGAATCGCTCATGTGTGCCAACAAGGACATCTTTTTCTACCTCGCCGCCCTCGGATTCTAGGTTTAGAAACTCACCCTCTGGAATTCTCTCTCCCTCACCTTCCTCTACTCTGACAGAGTTATACTCTTCGTCAGAGGGAGGGTTCTCTTGTCTTCTCTCCCTTACTCTTACAGAGACACCCTCTTGTTGCTCTCTGTTAACGTTTTGAGCAGTATTAGAGATGTCACTCTCTGATTCAGGCTCAGGCTCATAACCTAAGTATGTTGGGGATCCCATCATCGGTTCTGATGATTGGGCAACACGATTAAGTAGGAGATGGGTATTAGAGTCAGCAGGAATTACCTCAAGCATGGTGTGTGGGAAACGTCGCTCATTTGGATAAGGAGGAACCTCTGTTGCTTTGAACGAGTTCATTATAAACAGAGGTGTCCTTGGACCATCCTCAGTGATGGTGAATTTCTCCATTTCTCTTTGAATGACCACAAAGATGAATCTTGGAAACAATACCGAAATTGGTTGTTTACCTTTGGCCAAGTCTTTGTTCTTCTTGTCCACCGCCGTTAGTATCTCACAGAAGAGAATGTGAGCCATATTTATGCTTCTGTTGAAGAAGAGAGCATACATAATGGCAAGGATCGCTGGATGGGTCTGATCCTGATTTCCAATCTTGTAGGTAATTGTTCGATTGAGAACACTAAACATAAAGTTCCACTTGGGAGGCAGGTACTAACGTCTGAATTGACTTAGGCGTGTGATCTCCCTGTTGTAGCCTAAGTGGTGGAGGAACTGGAGAAGAACTTCCTGAGTTGGTGGTTTCTCAAATTTCTCTATTTGAAGGTCTGAGATTGTGAGCAGGTTGAATCTGCGAGTTAGGGTTTGTGGAGTGATTCGGATATTCATGCTTTGGTCACCTAGGTCAATGTACCCAACAATGCCTTCCTTTTGGTCGTCGTATTCACTGGAATACCACCATTGTTGGACAAATCGTAAAGGAACATCGTTGGCATGTTTGGTGAGCACATCGTTGAGTTCGCAGTTGGTCAAGAAATCTAGTATGGGGCGAAACTGCTCATCGTATTTGGTAGGGGTGACATCCAGAAAGTAGTTGTTACCTTTCACTGGAACGTAAAACTGCGCCATATTCAAGCTTGGAACAAGTTTGCTGGAGTTTTTTGAGGTTTGGGAATGAGCCACCATTGTTGTATGTTTTGAGAAATATGAGAGCTTATAAAGAGAGAGATTTGGGATTTTGGATTCTAAGAGCGTAAAGAATAATGAGAAGACAAAAAGGGTTTTTATGGACAAAAAGGTAGAGGGAGAGGTTATGGAAACGGCGATTGAGAGTTCCAATGTCAGAAAGGATGTTCCATCATCCCCTAATTAATAGGTAACACGTTGAGGTGTGTAGGGGAGAGCCGCTTGGTGTCAGAAAACCGCCAGCAACGTTTTTGAAAAGAAACGAATGGTTATCCAAAAGATTTATTATTTAAAAGAATTTCCTGGAATATTCGTTTAATGAGAATATCAGAGACAATATCAGAGGCTCTGATACAAATATCAGAGGCTCTGATATAGAAATATCAGAGATCAGAGACTCTGATATGAGTATTAGAGAAGCTCACTTGCTCCCCCTTGAAAGATGAAAGGTTCTTTGTCTCCCCCTTGACCAAAGAATAATGTCTTTTTATCTTCTCCCCCTTGACAGATGCTTAGAGATACAAAAGAATGATTTTTACCATTTGTGAAAAGTCCAGAGGCTCTGAAATTAGTTTCAGAACCTCTGGTTGAACATGCTACGCATGTCAGAGGCTCTGATGAATGGATCAGAGACTCTGATGTTTTCCTGTGTTAGGCAGACATGTTCAACATACCCAACTTGCTAATTAAGAAATTGAACCTTTGTTCATCTAAAGCTTTTGTGAAAATATCAGCAAGTTGAAGTTCAGTTGGTACAAAATACATCTCTATTGTTCCTTTTTCAACATGATCTTTCAGAAAGTGGTACCTTACATCAATGTGCTTTGTTTTGGAATGTTGTACTGGATTGGCAGAGATGGCTATGGCACTTTTTGAATCACACAGAATTGGATTTTTGTCATATTGTAAGTCGTAGTCTCTGAGCTGAGTTTGCATCCATATGACTTGAGAACAACAACTAGCAGCAGCAACATATTCTTCCTCTGTTGTGGAAGTTGAAACACGGTTCTGCTTCTTGGATGTCCAGCTTACCAGCTTATTTCCCAATAATTGACAGCATCCTGATGTACTCTTTCTATCTAGTTTGCACCCTGCATGATCTTCTTTGGTTCAATGATGCTTAAGAAATTTACAAAAAAGCATTCATTGATTGTGGTTGATCTGGTTTTGACACCCTCTGAAGGTGATCCAATGATCTCATCATGAGGATGATCTTTTGTTCATCTTGTGAGTGGATCATGAATATGAGGTGGAGTTTGAGCTTTAGAGATGATAGTGGGAGACATCTCTATTGTGCTGAGCAGAGGCTCTGAAGTTGATTCCAGAGGCTCTGAAGTTGATTCCAGAGGCTCTGAAGTTGATTCATTTCTTGGACCTGCATCCAAGGAAGCAGAAGTTGTGACTTCAGAGGGACTAGAGAGATTTGTACCTGACGTTTGTGGTTCCTCTGAAGTTGCTCTGTGAATATCACTGAAAAAAACTCTGAATTTTCATCATCAAGGAAATCTTCGAATATTTTGTTTAGTTCATATTCTCTTATCCTTGATGATTCAGAGATATTTTTAGCAGTTGGATTTATATCTTTGTTAGCTAGACTTTTGTCATCATCAAAAGACACATTGATACTCTCTTGGATTGTTCTTGTTCTTTGATTGAACACTCTGAAAGCTTTTAAGGCTAATGAATATCCAATGAATTTGCCTTCATCTGCTTTCTTGTCAAACTTTCCAAGAGACTCTCTATCATTTAGAATAAAACATCTGCATCCAAAAACATGGAAATATTTAACATTAGGTTTCCTATTGTTAATGAGTTCATAAGATGTTTTCTTGAATCTTTTGACAATGGTAGCTCTGTTTTGAGTGAAACAGGTTGTTGCCACTGCCTCTGCCCAAAAGTTTGTGGGAAGATTTGATCCTGCAAGCATAGTTCTTGCAGCTTCAACCAGTGTTCTGTTTTTCCTCTCAACAACACCATTTTGTTGAGGTGTTCTAGCTGCAGAGAAGTTCGGAGTTATGCCTTCCAGCTTCAACCAGTGTTCGCATTTCTGAACTCTGTTCCATTATAACTTCTCAGCTTCTGAACTTTGGTATCAAACAGAACCTGCAATCTTTTTAACAATCTTATTAAAATATCAGGGACATCAGACTTGGCTCTGATGAATTATATTCAAGTATATCTAGAGTATTCGTCAATCAAGACGAGGATATACTTTTTACCTGACATGCTCTGCACAGAGATAGGACCACAGAGTTCTACATGAAGCATATGCAGTGGTTTTGGACAATTATTATCACTTTTGGTCATGTGGGAAGATCTTTTCATTTTTCCCATTTCACAAGCAGAACAAAGATGATCTTTGTTAAACATCAGAGATGGTAATCCCTTAACCAGATTTAGTTTGACCAATTTATCAAGTGAAGAAAAGTTCAGATGTGAGAACTTTTTATGCCAGAGCCAAACATCTTCACTGTTTAGAGATACTAGACAGAGTTTCTCTGAGTCAGTTCTTATGTGTTTGGAAAAATTCATTCTGTATAAATTTCCCTTTCTGTCAGCTCTGAGCATTTCTTGACCTGTTTTTGAGTGAAGTAATGAACAATGTTTTTCTTGAAATTTTACATCAAAACCATGGTCACAAAGTTGACTTATGCTGATTAAGTTATGCTTTAATCCGTCAACATAAGCAACCTTTGATACATAAACATTACCTCTTGATAGCTCACCATAACCTTTAATCTGTCCTTGCATGTTGTCTCCAAAAGTTACTGCTCCCCCAGATTTAGCTTTGAAAGAGGATAATAACTTTTTATCTCCAGTCATATGCCTTGAACATCCAGAATCTAAGTACCAGATCGGCATAGACTGTTTCTGCAAGACAGATTAGATTTTCTTAGGTACCCATCTCATTATGGGTCCTATTTTGTTAGACTTCTGATTATCTCTTTGAAATTTTGCCTTCTTATCTTTTGATGTTTTGGCATAATTGTCCTTTTTCTTTTGAGGCTTTGTCTCTGAATTTTTATTCAGAGATTGATTAAGAAAACAGTGAGAAGCTCTGAAGTGATTTTTTAGTTTCATCAAGAGTTGGATGCAATTGCACTTTACAGAATAAGAAGAAGTAGAAGCAAAGGATTTCATTTCATTAAATGCATTCGATACATTATGATTCCTTTTTGAATTAGTACTGGAATATTACAAGTATTCCTAACTACTTCTTTTCTTCTAGCTTGAGAGACAACCTTCTTTTCAAGTTGTCTTCTCTTGGTCAGAAACATCCTCTTGTCTTTGTTGCTCACTGCACAAACAGGATCATAATGGTTAATTTCTTGCCATTTTCCTTTTTGTCCAGGAGTAAACTTGATTGGTTTATAAGTGTAGAGTTGAGAAGTGATAGTTTTATTCTTTGCCTTTTCTTGTAATTCTTTTTCAAGTTCCAGAGAAGTTTTTGCTTTAAGACACATTTCTGCAAAGTCAGGACATATTGGTATTCTGGGTTTATTTTTCAAAACAGAAATAGGAATGTTCAAAATTCCAGAACCAACAGTATCTATTTTTTTATGGATTACTTTCTCTGGTCTGTAGAATATCTGTTCATCTACCTCTAGAGATAATTTCTTTCCCATAATTGGTGAAAACTGATCATTTCCAAAAAGAATTGTGCCGCAGTATTTGTCCGTATAATTAGACAACATACTCTTCTGCCCGGTCATATGCTTGGAACACCCGCTATCCAAGTACCACATATGATGGGTCTGCACAAAACAAATCAGGAAAGAAGAGGTTTAGGTACCCATTTATAAATGGGACCTTCACTGTTAGTACTTGATTTTGGTACCCATTTAAATTTGGGCCCGCTTTGTCTTTGAAAACCATAAGCATGATAAGACGAATGATAACGATAAGATGAAACATTATATGAACCATACCAAACATCAGAATATGTACGAGAAGCATAATCACATTCACCACAATTTAAAAACTTTTTATTAGATGGTGCTAACTGGAATAATTGCTTTATAGAGTATTTCTTGCGAAAATCAACAAGATTAGATTTAAAAGTAGCAACATTCACAATCAATTCATCTTTACTAGAAGTCTTTTTATTAAAACTAGAACAAGATTTAGCTTTCTCGTCCATCTTTTGTTTCGGTATCCATGCAGTCTTAACTCCAACCCTTTGTTTTCTCATATCTGAAACACTTGAAACTTTAGAGTTAGAATGATGAGAATTAAAAGAATGCTTCTTCTTTGGCTTACTCGTGGTGATCGGTTTCTGTGAATGCTGAGATTTTCTTTTCTTACCTTTCGCATTCTTAGATTTCACAGAAACTGATTTGTTAACTTTCGTTGATGTTTCACCTTTTTCAAACACACTGGGTAATCCAAAAGAATTAACAACACAAGATGAATGATCAGGAAGTTTGGAAGTAAAATCAAATTGAGCAACACAATCATTCAAAATACCATCAGAGTTTAAGATATTAAGATCATTCTCAAGTGAACCAGACCTGTCATCAGAATTTATAGCCTTGGAGAATTTAGAAAAATCAGTAGTTTTGAACACTGTTGAAAATACAGTTTATTCTAAGTCTATCAAAATTCTTTCTTCTGTAAGAGTATTCTCGAGTTCAGAAATTTTACTTTCCAAAACAAGAGGAGGGACGTAAAGCTTACCTTCGATGGGTTTAGCCTCCAATTCTTTTACAGAATAACTCTCAAAATAATCATTTGAAAGAAATTTTGATTTATCAGAACTATAACTGTTATTCAACTTCTCATAGCGAAATGGAAGCTGAACTTTAGCTTTGTTCTTTCTTTTATCATATTCCTTGGCTTTATCTTTTTCAGACAGATTAGTCCAAAAGGGTTTGAGTTCCTAATGTTAAGGAGCCAATAACATAAACCCAAATTCATAAAGTGCAGGCACTTCAGATATACCCTTTTTGAGATGATGTGGGTTATTGTAACCAAGCCCCCAAGTATCAGGTTTCCCTTTAGGTTTGTTCAAATGAATAGTGTGTTCAGTTTGACCTAAAGAATATAATTTCTCTTCCAAAGCATTCACCTTGTATATTAAAGAATTCTTTTCTTTTGAAGTAGAAAAATACCTTTTAGAAAGTTCTATAGTCTTAAACTCACATTCTTTATATTTAGAAACAGTTTCAGATAACTCTTTATGAATTATAGTCTTTTCTTTAGCGCTGGTGTCTATATTTTTGTGCAAAGTTTCAATTAATACGTTTTTCTCAGCAATATCATTACTAAGTTTATGTATAGATTGATTTTTCTCATTAATGACACCTTTTTCACGCTTCAGTTTAGACTCTAATTCTTGGAGTTTAGACATCATGGCATGCATTTGGTTCAGAAAATCAGATTCAGTTAAGGCACATACCTCATCATTATCTCCATCATCAGAATCAGCTTCAGCTTCTTACTGCTTCTTCCCCATCAAGCACAGGTGTGTTGTCTCGTCCTTCTCTCCTTCTTCAGATTCTTGGTCTGAATGGTCGAGCCAGTATTCATCCTCGGCCATTAATGCTTTTCCAGCCTCTTGTTGCTTGGCTAGAAGCTTCTTATTCTTGTAATATTCGGAGTTTCGGACTTTTGGTTTTCGGCAGTCCTTGGCAAAGTGACCGAGTCTGCCACAGTTGTAGCACTTCATCGGTTCTTCCTTCTTGAACTCTTCGGCTCCATCCTTCTTCTTGTCTTCTGGTCTCTTTTCTTCAACTTTCTCCTTATGCTTGTAGTTATTCGTACCAGACGAGTACCTCTGACTGTTGGAGTTTGGCTTTTTATAGAACTTCTTTTGGAAAGCCTTGGTTAACATTAGCATGGCTTCCTTCAGTTGTTCACAATCGTCAGAGTCAGAATTTGCCTTGCTATCAGCCTCTTCTGATTCAGATGTTATCACCTTCTTCTTCTTAGACTTCTTCTTGACCACAAGAGCAACTGGATCAGCAACTTCTTTGTCAGCCTTCTTCATCTCAGCCTTGATTTCATCCACCTCTTCCTCATTCTGTTTGAGGATTTCATAAACTTCATGAAGTGGAATGTCATTCAGATCTTTCAACTGCCTCATCTGTCTGGTGAATCTCTTCCACTCAGGATGAAGGTTGCTGAGAAATTTCACATTTAGCTCAACTTGAGATTTGTTGATCTTGTTCTTGCTGAGCTCGTTCAGCAATGTGACAAATCTGTCATAAGTGGCTTCGAGTGATTCTCCAGTTTTGGCTTTCAATTCTACATAATTATTCAAGCAGTTGGAAACTTTGAGTTGGTTGCCGACTTTAGATCCGATCATCATCTTCTCCAACTGATCCCACATTTGCTTGCCGGTAGCATTGTAGCTATCAATCTTGACATATATTTCATTCGGTATGCCTTGGAGAATAAATGATCTTTCCAGCTTGTCACCCTTGTGTCTCTTCAGTTGATCATCCGAATATTCACCAATCGATAATTTATACTCTGTCTCTTCTTCTTCACCATTTTCTCCGGCTACAGTGAGAACCTTGGTCGGAGGTGTCATGATTCCTTCTTTGAGAGATGAAGTCCAAGAATTTGTTCTTCCATTGCTCGTACTCCCCCTTGAAGAGTACTGGTGGCTTCACATCTGTTCCGATAGCAAGAGCTTCCCGAGACATCCTTACTGGTATGATTAGAAATCAAACTTATCTGGTATTGAGATAATCAACTTGATGAGATCGTTAGAAACAAGTATCAGATAAAAACTGTACTAAAAAATTTTCAGAAAAATAAATTTCCAAAAATAATTAAATGCAGTCTCTCACACAGTATAAAGCACAAATAGATTAAACACAGTTAAATCTAATGCAAAAATCAGATATATGCCGAGGACAGAGGCGCAAAGGACGGTTTGTGCGACAAATTGGTCGCTCAAAGTAAAGATTTGCGCTAGACACGGTTGGCGCAAATTTGAGATTTTCGCGAGCAGTGGAAGGCGTAGAGTAGGTTTTGCGGGTGAAGCGGGTCACGCAAAGAAGAGGTTTGCCTGACACGTGGGTGGCGCAAACAGAGGTTTGTGCGAGAGGTAGGTCGCGCAAAGTGAAGTTTGCGCGAGCCATGGATGACGCAAAGTAAGATGGACCGGGGACTAGCTTGACCGATATCTTGCTCGACCGGGATGTTACTTCGACCGGTATTAGCTTGGACCGGTATGATGTCGACCGGTAAGATGTTGGACCGGTAAAGAGTATGAACCGGTATGAAATCGACCGATAGAATGCTTTGACCTGGATAATGCTTCGACCGATATTGGATTGAACCGGTAGAGGTCTTCGACCGGTAAGATGAGATGACCGATATAGAGTGATATTCGACCGATAATGTATAGACCGATATAGGATATACGACCGATAAACCTTACGACCGATAAAAGCTTGTGAGAGGGCTGACCGATAATAAGCAAGGACCGATAATAACAGTGTATGTCGGGCGACCGATAATAAGCAAAGACCGATATGGACAGTGTATGCCGGGCGATCGATATGTTCTTGAAGTTTTCGACCCAAATAAGCACAAATCAACCCAGAAAACAATAGATAACTCGAATTAAACTATCAAACTTTGCTAATGCGATCAATTAACCAACTAGAACAGATTGTAATCAATTAATTTCAATAAAAAACACTCTAAGAGAGATTTGATTTCTGAAGCAGTGTCGACTCGTGAACGAACCAAGAACAGCAAAAATCAACAAATTGATAACCGAAATCGATGCGATACTCAAAAACAATCAATACCCGGTCAAGATAATATTCTAATCAAACTCAATACAAACAATAGCAACTTGAATGAATAATCATACAATAATAAATTTTGAATCTTTGACAGAAAAACAGAACCGAATAAAAATTCAATTCAATCTGTAACTTGCTCTGATACCAATTGTGTGTCCCAGTGTTAACTATTCAATCAAGCAAACATATAATCAACACAATTAAGCAAACCTGGTATTGAATAATCAAACGAATTGAGCGATTAAAATTGTTCTTGATGATGAAATCGAACTATCTCTGCTTCTATCTCTCTCTGTATCCACGGCGCAAACCATAACTAGCCTCTCAATAATAATTTCTCAATTAGCTCTCTAACCTAATTACCACTAAAACAAATCTAATTTATACTTAGGATAAATAGACTAATGGGCTTGGCTTGGCTTGGCTTGGCCCAACAGCAAATAACAAAGACTAAATATGAAAATACGGAAACATACTTTGACTATTTAATACAAAAGGACCCTAGACTATTTGTTGAGACAACTTTATCAGCTTTGACTTCAGATTTCCATCTTCAGATAATGATGATCTTGAATCCAATAAAACTGTGCTTTAACAATCAGATTCAGAATCAGAGTCAAGAAAGTCTCGTTCAGTCTTACCAGAGATAACTACCTCTGATGGTTTCTCAATTTTCTTAGGTCTTGAGACTTTGATGATTCTTTTCATGCTTTCTTTCTTCTTTAAATCAGCTATGATATTTTCTTGATTTATTCTCTTGATGTCATCTGCAAATGTAGTTCTAATGCATTCATCAGAGATTGGTGAATACAGAGGGGCATCTGGATTAAGTGAACTCTGAGGTTCATCTTCAGAAGTACTTGTATCAGAGGTACTTTGTTCAGATGTCTCTGCCTCATCTTTGATAAATGCATTAAACTTAAAAATCTCTTTAGGATCATTGCTCTGAGGTTTTATGAAAAATACCTCTGAAGTTTCCTTTTCTATTTTTAAGATGGAATTTGGAAAGCTTTGTACTTCAGAGTATGCAAAATTTTTAAAGTTCAGAGCCCTTGTTTTTTATCTCTCTGAGGTTTTTATTCTCTTCAAATTGTTCAGTGATGGACAGTCAGAGCTATGGACCTTTCCTTTACAGAAAGTGGAAGAAAGTGAAGTTTTCTTCAATCCAGTGAATGGATCCAATTCATTGAATCCAAGCCCTTGAGTATCCATTTGAGAGTTTATCTTTATATGTACATCCTGAGCATCAAGATAGCTTTTGATTTGAAGTTCTTTCCTTTCCAGAGATTGATATAAGATTTCTCTTTCTTTTTGGAAAAAATTGGTTAAGGCAACAGAATTGAGTCTTTCATACTCAGATTTTTTTACTTCTTCTTCTTTAACTTTTAAAACTTTCTCAAGTTCTTTGAATTTTTCTGAAAAGGATTTTTCTTTTTGTTTCTGAGCTTTCTCAAGTTCATATTTTTCAACAAAAATATCTCTCTTTTCTGATTCAAGAAGATATTTTTCCCTTTTGTAAAAACTAAGATCTTTTGTCATTTGTTTTGCTTTTTCTTTCTCCTCAACAAGTTTTTGCTTTAGGATTTGAAATTCATTTGTTAGTTTAATAACATCCAATTCAAGTTCACTTTCAGAGGTGTAAGGAGAGTTTACCTTTTTAGAGTAGTCCTCTGATGATTCGTCACTTTGATCATCTGTGAACGCCATACCACAGAGATTGGTAGTTTTTTCCTCTCCATCGCTTGTTAAGTCTGACAACCAGTCTTCCATCTCTGCTACAAGTACTCTTTCTTTGACATTGTACTTGTACTTGTTTTTGTATTAGTCTTCATCCTTGATGAGTCTACCTCTGCAGTTAGCAATGTAATGGCCTGGCTTTCCACATCTAAAACATCTTCCATCGTTTTGGTTTGATGGAAGAGCAGTGTCTGATTCTGTCTTCTGTGCTTGTACTTGTGGTTGTGGCTTGAAGTACCTCTGAGGTTGAGGATACCTTAGCTGAAATGATTGTTGAGATCTTGATTGTTGAGTAGAATCATGATTGGTGAAATGAACGCCCTTTTGATCACTATGCAGAGTAGATCTGGGCTCTTGTTGATAGTCAGTTTGTGAAATCTTCTTTCTGGATTTCCTCTTCTTTCTTCATCATCTCTTCTTCCTTCAAAGACTTTTGTCAGGATCGAAATTCAAACAAGAATTTAACACACACTCAGAAACTATGTTAAAGGAGTCGCGGAAAAACACTTTAACAATAAATCAATGAAACAGTATATAAACTCAAATCACAAGTTATATTGATTAACTTAATGATTACAAACAAAACCTCAATCTGTTGAACAAGCTCAACAGACGTTCAATACTTCTCTATTGAAAGGACTTCTAAGAACCTTGAGGTTAATTCTCTCTAAAACAAACGTATCTCAAAAACTATATCTCTATCAAAGACTTATAGACTATATATACAGAATTAATTACAAGATAATTATCAAAACAAAATTGATCTTCATTCCATAATTATCTTCATCTCTATCTTCAGCTCCTATTCTTTCTCTTTAAGCATCCTTATCTTCATAAGCAGTATTAATCATCCAGTAGCATTAATCTTCAATCCTCAGCAGTATTAACATGCTTGCAGTATTAACTCCCTCTTGCAGTAGTAATCTTCAAGCAGTACTAACTACTAGCAGTATTAACTTTCAAGCAGTATTAATACCTCTAGCAGTAGTAATTCTTTCAACTAGCAGTATTAACTTTAAGTATCAGCATTAACCATACTTAGCATATTTTCTGACCCAACAATCTCCCCCTAACTTAACTTTTCAAAATGAGAAGTTAAGTTCTTCATCATAGGGTCTTCATGATGCTTTCAAAACTTCTGCTCAGTTCCCTAGATTAGGATCCAAACCCATACTTTGATTAATGGTTCTTCTTATTACAATCTTTGCCATTTCAGAACCTGTAGGGCAGACCAACTTGGCATTCAACATCCCTTGCAGTTTAGTCTTGCTGTGATCATACACCTTGTCCACCAAGAAGTACTCATGGTAGCTTTTATCTATGGTTAGGACATATACTCCACATCTTTCAATTAGCATCTAGTGGTCAATGCTTCTGAAAACCTTTTCATGATTCACATCTCTGATAATATGCTTAACTCTGTCAGGGTCAAACATCATGCATAGGTACTCCATGGCTATCTTGATTAGACTCATTCCAGCTTCTTCCAACACTTTACCATACAAGCTCATTCCAACTTTGTGCATTTCTTCCAAATCAGACCTAGAGCAGCTTCTGATAATTTTACCCCTTGTAGCATGCACTTCATAATGATCTCCCAATCTCTTGATCCTGAAGTATTCTTTGCCTTGGTCTTTCAAAATATCCCAACGAATGATTTCAGGAGCATTCACTGAAATAGGATCAACCTTCAGAGGTTCTTTATCAGATACTGTCATGTACAAATCAAATTGCACATCAGTTTGTCTTGATTGACTTGTATGATCTTGATTCTGCTTTAGCACATGTTTTGCTGATTCTGCTTTTGCTCTCTCACTTTCATTCTCTTTTTCTTTTTCTTCAATTCTTGGCCTCTTTGCCTGTTTCTTTGTAGCAATGGATTTCTTTCTTTTTATAGCTCCAATTTTCTGAGCTAAGGTCTCTTCTTCCTTCACTTTTGACATGTCTTTGGTAGGAGTGCCTTCTTCACTGTCAGGGAAGGGCTGTTGTATGTTGAGGTCATTCCTTTCTTTCATCTTTCTTTCAACCTCTACCCTTTGAGTGAAATCCCCTTTCAGTTTGGCCATCTCCTTCTTGTATAGCTCTTATATCCTTCCAAATGACATGCTGGTAAACATTCCTTCAGGAACTCTAATAGCTCCTTTCAGAAAGGTTATCATCTTCCTTCTTTCTTGATTGGCCAGGAAGGTCTTTGAAGGCTTTCTTTGGCTTTGTTTAGTTGCTCTCAGAGTCACTTTCTTAGCAGCAGCAGCAACAGTCTTTAATCTCCTTTGATATTCTTCATTAAGCTTAGTAGACAAATCTAAAGCAATCTCTCTGTCTTTTGTAGATTGAATATCTTCCTCCTTTTCCAACTCTTCTTGCAACTTTTTGGCCATTTCTTCATCAAGATCTATTTGAGACTGCTTCTTTGATGGCTTCTCAGACTCAATCATCTTCTCCTTCCCTTTCTTTTTGGTCTCAGCTACACTGAATTCTTTTCTTTTCAAATCTGTTTCAACTTCTTTGATTACCACACTCTTAGCCTTTGGAGTAGCTTTGGGAGTGTTAAGCTTTGCCTTCACCAATGTTTCAGCAATTTCTATTTCCTCTGCAGACATACCTGTTTCAGCTGCAGCTTTCTCTGTTTCTACTACTGTTGTTACTACTTCTTGTTCAGTTTCTACTTCTGTCTCATTTACTGCTGCTTTCACAATAGTTTCTGCTGCTGATGTGGTTTCTACTGCTTTTGTTGTTTCTTCTGCTTGTTTCTTTTCAGCTTCACTATTCAACTCCCCCTCAAAATGAGATTCCATGCCAGCAGGCCTTTTCTTTTCGCTTTCATCCTCTTGAGTATCCCCTTTTTTGGAAGCATCATGATCAATGCTCCTCTTCTTCAAAACAAATTTGATTTTCTTCTTTTTGTGCACCAATTTGAGTACCATCTTCTTCAACTTGACTATCTGTTCTTGTTAAGAGATAATCACCTGCTTCATCTCTTTTATCTCCAATTCTTGATTGTGAACTTCCAGACTTATTGTACCAAGGGTATCCATCAATTCATCATAAGTATATCTGTCCTCACCTTCTTTAGGTGTTTTTACCACCCTTGAAGGATCCTTGGATCTTTTAGTAGAGGTCTTCTGCCTAGCAGAAGCACCTGCTACCCCCGTGGTTTCTTGGCACCTGGGACCTTTAGATGATTGTTCATCTAAAGTTGTCTTGGGGAAGGTCTTAGATATGTTCACACTGTCCTGTCCTACACCTTATGCAGAAACAGTAGTGTGAGCCTTACTGCCCACATGCTCATCCTTCTCCTTATAGAGCGCCTTCTTGGGGTTCGGAGACACCCCTGTAGTTTCCCTTTGGATATTCTCTAATGGAGAATGCTCCATTAGAGGGCTTGCAGGCTGTTGGGGTGAAGATACAGGAAGGGAAGGAACCTTCTGTACCTTTTTCCTTTGATATGTTTTGGTGATGGGGGAAGTTGGCTTGACAATAGGGATCTGAGGAGTATCAATTGAACTGAATGGTGTGGGTAGGTCATCAGTTGGGTGGTCAGATGTGGGCTTTGACACTGATGCCTCACCATGGGAATGAGACAGAACCATCATTGTAGAGAATAATGGTGTCTCTTGTCTAGAAAAGTCCTTACTTGGTCTTTTCATGTTTGAGAATACCTTCCCTTTGGGAGGTTTTGGTACATACACCTCTTGAAAAGAGGGTAGATCCGTCAATTCATTATTTAGTACTTCTTGCACAAACCTTGGATACATATAAAAGCTTTTGGTTTTGGTATCCAGGTTTGACATTAAATCACTTAAGATCATTTGAGAGAAGTTAAACTTTCTAGAGGTAGCTAAGCAGACTAGAGCATAAGCTAAGGTACTGCTAAACTCACTCCATCCAGTTGTTTTTCGTGAAATGCAGTGTTGTAGGGTATGAACAAAGAATCGCCACTGAGGTGAAAATATGTTCTTGTAAAACTTATATACATCAGTGGGACCTTCATACCCCATTTGACTAAGAACTTGGAAGAGATCTTCCTTAGGTAAAGAGGTTATACCTGAGGCATCATCTAGTCGTAGATGAGTGCGAATACCGTCCTCTGTGATGGTGATGGGTTTATCACAAACCCTTGAGTGAATGACCTGATTGCCTTGATCATTCTGGATGGTCGCATTTGCCCAGAATTGTCGCAAATGTTCCACATATATTGTAGGATTGACAGTTAATGCGTAGGCGATGTGTGAGGATTTTAGGAAATCCACAATATGATGAAAACCCTCTGCTTGCTTGGGTTTCTGTAGCATTGCCAACTCATTGTGATCATCAACGAACATCAGTCCTGCCATCTTCTTGATCGATTAGACGAAGCTAGGGTTACACACTGATAAGTAAGAATTTGAGAAAAAGAGAGAGAAAGAACACTCGTAGGAAATTCAAAGAGCCGTTTGGATTTTGGCGGTCAAAGAGGGTATTTATAGGTGGAGGGTTTCAGTTAGAAGCAGTACTAAGTACCCTAGCAGTATTAACAAGCCCGCAGTATTAACTCATATTAGCAGTAGAAACACATACTGGCAGTACTAACACAGACTAGCAGTATTAACACATACCAGCAGTAGTAACACGGATATAGCAGTAGAAATAAGGCAAGCAGTAGTAACTGTGCACTGTTGGGAACTGAAGATTATACTAAGTGTAGTGACTACTGCTAGTACAAGTGTAGTTACTACTGCCAGAACAAGTTGAAGATTAATACTGCTAAGTGTTACTACTGCTAGTAGAATTACTACTGCTAGTTAAAGTTAGTACTGCTTGAACAAAGTTAGTACTGCTTAGCTAGTTAGTACTGCTAGTAGTTAGTACTGCTTGAAGTTAATGCTGCTAGTTGAAGTTAATGCTGCTGAGCATTATTAGTGCTGCTAAAGAGATCTGGATGGAATGTACTACAGCTGGATATACTGAAGATATACTTAGAAGATATACATGGAAGATATACTGAAGATTTGTTTATTATTTGTAATTATCTTTTTATCAGTATATGTATAGAATGTTTAGAATAGATAATTTTTAACTTTTGATAATCGTTTTTCAAGAGAGAAAAATCAACCTCAAGGTATAGATCCTAATTCTAGAGAAGTAGAATTCGTATTGGTGAGCCTGTTCATCAATATTGAG
This sequence comes from Arctium minus, assembly GCA_954870635.1. NCBI lineage: Eukaryota > Viridiplantae > Streptophyta > Magnoliopsida > Asterales > Asteraceae > Arctium > Arctium minus. Next base: position 135,753,812 of record OX941081.1, on the reverse strand, counting down.
GTTGAGTGTGTAATCTTGTAGTTTTAAGCATTTAATACAAGTTTACTGTTTGATAAGTATATACTGTTTTTGATTACTGTTTTATCAAATATCAAAGTGTTTTTCCGCAACTTCTTTGATATTAGTTTCTGAGTATTAATTCTTGTTGAGAATTCGATCCTGACAAGTGGTATCAGAGCAAAATTCTCTCAGAAACAGTTATTCATCATGGAAAATCTTACAGAATCAAGCAGTACTTTGGTCTCAAAAGTTCCAATGCTCAGATCCAATGAATTTGACATGTGGAAAATCAGAATCAAGCAATATATTCTCCTCACAGATTACTCTATGTGGGACATCATTGAGAATGGCCCATCTGATGGAGGAAAGATTGGTGAAGATGGCAAAAGAACTCCTCCAAAGACAGATACAGACAGGAAATCAAGACAGACAGAGATGAAAGCCTTGAGCACACTGCTCTTGGCCATTCCAAATGAGTATCAACACCAATTCTGCAATTGTACTGATGCACAGATGCTCTGGAATGCTCTAGAGAAGAGATTCTCAGGTACTAAAAGTACCAAGAGAAATCAAAAGGCAATCTTAAAACAACAGTATGAAAACTTCATCTCAACTAAGAATGAGTCCATGACTCAAACTTTTGACAGGTTTAATAAACTAATTGGTGAACTAGCTACTATGGGAGTACAGATTGATCAAGATGATGTGAACAGAAAGTTCTTAAGGTCCCTTGGAGATGAATGGACCATGTACACTGTGTCATTCAGACAGAATGATCAGTTGGAAGACAAAGAACTTGATGATCTGTACAATGATCTTAGAGTATTTGAAGCTGAGGTGGAGGCAAAGAAGAAGCCTTCTGGATATGTTCATAATGCTGCACTCCTATCAGCATCAATTGATTCTACTGCTAACCCTGAATCAGTTAATGCTGCTAATGGATCAAATTTAGATAAAGGCACTGATTATGTATTTGAAGCTCTTCTTTCTAATCATGGAAATTCTTCTCTGATCAATGATGACTTAGAACAACTTCATCCTGATGATCTGGAAGAGATGGATATTAAATGGCAGATGGCCATGCTCTCCATGAGGGTTAAGAAGTTTATAAAGAGGACTGGAAGAAACAACTTCTCACAAAGAAGAGAAGATGGAGCAGGGTTTGATAAATCAAAGGTAGAATGCTACAAATGCCATCTGAAGGGACATTTTGCTAGAGAATGCAGAAGTGGAATGTCTCACAACAACAACCATCAACAAGCTCAATCTGGAAGCTTCAATAACAACAGAAACTCTGCTCAAGCCCTTGTTTCTCAACAAGGAATGGGGTTTGATTGGAGTGATCAAGCAGAAGAAGCTATTCAGAATCAAGCTCTTATGGCTAAAGTATCTGATCTCCCATCTGAGGTAAGTTCTAATCTCTGCTCTAAAACTTGCATAGACACTGTTAAAAGGTACAGGGATCACAATCAGAAGATGAGTGATGACCTGAAGAGACTAGAAAAGGATATAAAAGACTATGTGAGGATAGTAGAGAGATTTGAAGATCAAATCAAAGGTTTTCAAGCCAATGAACTACAACACTCATATGACACTAATTACTGGCAGTGGGAGAAAAAGGAATTAGAACTTAAACTGACCAAATCTAAAGAGGAGAGTGAAAAACTGAAAGAGGAGTTAACCAAGGTTAAGCTTGATGTAGAAAAGTTTTCCAATGCTTCTAAAGCAATGGACTCCTTACTGCAAAATCAGATTCATGATAAGTTGAGAAGAGGAATTGGGTATAATGCCACACCTCCACCATATAACAACAATTACATTCCTCCTACTTCAGACCTGTTAGACACCAAAGATAGGAAGGACTTGCCTGAGGGAGCAACTGAAATAGATCCCTTAGATGAGGTAATTGTTGAGGATAAGACTGAGAAAGAGGTTGGCAAGAGTAAGGAGAACAAGGTGAGTGGTGAGATTTCTATAGAAAACAACATTATCACCAATGAGGATTGTGGAAGGGCTTGGATCAAATCCAAGAACATAGAGAAGACAGAGGAAAAGTCTGGTAAGGTCCATTATAAACAGACCACAGTTGTGAATCCAGGTCCTTGCAAACAGTGTGCTTGTAAGAAGAATGAGCCCCAAAAACAGGACAAAAAGAGGGGAAATCAAAGAAACTGGAATAATCAATGGGCACATAAACAAGGGGTCGATCTGAGTAAAATCAATAGACCAAAACCTTGTTTTATCTGTGGCAAATTGAATCATCTTGCAAAATTCTGTTATTTCAATCCTATGAACCAAAGAATGAATTTCCAAAGATCCATGCAAAAACCCTTTGGTTATAAGAAAATTGAAAAGAATCATGTGGCTAAGAAAACTGTTAAAACTAAAAGCCACATGAAGAAAAAGTATTCTGTTAAAGAAAGTGTCAATATGTGGATTCCTAAAAGCACTAAAACTGTTAGTACTGCTATCACAAGTAGTGCTGCTGACAATGATAGTGCTGCTAGAAGTAATACTACTGCTAACAATGTTAATGCTGCTAACAAGGTTAGTACTGCTAAACCTGTTAGTATTGCTACACCTGTTAGTACTGCTAACTCTGTTAGTACTTCTAAGGTTAGTACTGCTTCTAGTGTTGATTCTGCTACGCCAATCATATTGACAAAGTACTCTAATAAAGAGTGCTCTGAGTTTAAAAACCTCATTAAAAAGGAATGTAAATACTTTGATGAGAAAGGAAGACCCAAGATCACTTTGGCTTGGGTCCCCAATCATACTAATTGATTTATTTAATGTGCAGAGCAACCAACAGCTCAAGGGAAAGAGCATATGGCATGTTGATAGTGGTTGCTCTAGGCACATGACTGGCAACATGTCATGCCTTCAGGATTTCAAGCAAATTAATGGAGGACATGTTGCATTTGGAGACAATCTTACTGGTGGTAAGATAAGTGGAAAAGGTAATGTCACCAAAGGTAAGATGACATTTGAGGATGTCTACTATGTTGATCAATTAAAGTACAACCTGTTAAGTGTATCACAGGTTTGTGACAAACAACATAGTATATTATTTACTAACACTGAGTGTATGATTCTTGCTCCAGGGTTCAAGGTAGTTGATGAAAGCATGATACTACTTAGAACTCCAAGAAAAGACAATGTTTACTGTCTTGATTTGGACAATGTCAATAGTGATTCATCTTTAAATTGTCTTGTTTCAAAAGCTTCTATAGATGAATCCTCCCTTTGGCACAGAAGGATGTGTCACATGAATTTCAAGACTATGAACAATCTTGTTAAAAATAACCTTGTAAGAGGTTTACCTTCAAAAGTCTTTTCATGTGATGATCATTGTGTTGCTTGTCTTAAAGGCAAACAACACAAAACTTCTCATAAGACCAAAGAGTTAAATTCTGTTTCTTCTTGTCTCCAGTTATTGCATATGGATCTGTTTGGTCCTACAAATGTTATGAGTATAGGAAAGAAATCTTACTGCTTGGTTATTGTTGATGATTACTCCAGATTTACTTGGGTATATTTTCTAAGGACTAAGGATGAAACAAGTGGTCTTATCAAATCCTTTATTCTAAGAATTGAAAACCAAACTAATCAAAGAGTAAAAGTCATTAGATCAGATAATGGAACTGAATTTAAAAATCATGATTTAAACACTTTTTGTGAAGGAAAAGGTATTGAGAGACAATATAGTGCTCCTAGGACTCCTCAACAGAATGGTGTTGCTGAAAGGAGAAATAGGACACTAATAGAGGCTGCTAGATCTCTGTTGGCTGATTCAAAATTGCCAATTACATTCTGGGCTGAAGCAGTTAATACTGCTTGTTATGTCCAAAACAGAGTTCTAGTGGTCAAGCAAAAGAACAAGACCCCATATGAGCTTTTAAATCAAAGAAAACCTTTTATTGGTTTCTTCAAACCTTTTGGGTGTCCTTGTACAATTCTAAATACCAAATCTCACTTAGGTAAGTTTGATAGCAAAGCAGATGATGGATTTCTTGTTGGATATTCATCTCAGAGTAGGGCCTACAGAGTTTTTAACTCTTCTTCTAGAATAATTGAAGAAAGTGACAATGTCAAATGCAATGAGAACACACCAAATCCTGTTGGGTCTGGACCTCAATGGCTATTTGACATTGATTCACTAACTAACTCTTTTGGTTTCAGTAATAAGTATACAGGAACAGATGGTGGAGAATCAGAGATCACACAAGTTCAAGAAAGTATATCTAAATCCGTGATTTTTCCCATACCCACAGTAAATGAAGACTGTGAAAAGGAATCATTTACTGAACCAAGTCAGAGTGAAGAAGACACTAGAGATGAGGAGACTCAAGAATCAGAAGTGACATCTGAAGACACTTCAGTTGAGTTGCATGACTCTAATCTAGAGGCTGGACTGAATGAAGAACCTAGTCATAACACAAGAGTTCAAAAGAATCATCCTCCACAGCTGGTAATAGGAGATATCTCTTCTCCTATGATGACTAGACATCAAAGCAGGCTTCAAGAAATGCAAGATCAACAGCATACAGTCCTTTCTTGTTTTCTATCCCAGCTTGAGCCTAAAAAGGCACATGATGCTATGAAAGAATCTAGCTGGATAGAAGCAATGCAAGAAGAACTGTTACAGTTCAAGCTACAAGATGTATGGGATCTAGTAGACCTTCCTAAAGGTCACAGAGCAATTGGCACAAAGTGGATTTTCAGAAACAAGAGAGATGAAAGAGGTATTGTCATAAGGAACAAAGCAAGGCTGGTGGCTCAAGGCTATACTCAAGAAGAGGGTATAGATTATGAAGAAGTTTTTGCACCTGTGGCTAGGATAGAAGCAATCAGACTATTCCTAGCCTATGCTTCTTACATGAACTTCAAAGTCTATCAAATGGATGTAAAAAGTGCTTTTCTCTATGGATCAATTGAAGAAGAAGTATATGTCTGCCAACCACCAGGGTTTGAAAACCCAAGCTATCCAGACAGAGTATACAAATTAAAGAAAGCACTTTATGGACTACATCAAGCCCCAAGAGCATGGTATGACACCCTGTCATCCTATCTCTTGGAAAATGACTTTGAAAGAGGAGTCATTGATAAGACTCTCTTTATCAAAAGAAAGAAGAAGGATATCTTGCTGGTCCAAATCTATGTTGATGACATTATCTTTGGATCTACAAGAAACAACATGTGCAAGGAGTTTGAGGATTTAATGCATCAAAGGTTCAAAATGAGTTCCATGGGGGAACTTACTTTCTTCCTTGGACTCCAAGTTCAACAGAAGTCAGATGGCATTTTCATATGTCAATCCAAACCCTTTCTCTCTCAAACCCTTTCTCTCTCAAAGTTCAAAGTTTTCAGGCAAAAATCTTCAAGGTCAATGGCATCAATGGCGTTCATTGACGAGCACAATGAAATCGCAATGCTCCAAAAGCCAAAACAAGCAGAAGGCTTTCATCAGATTGTGGATTTCCTCAAGTCAAGCCACATTGCTCATGCTCTTACTGTATCCCCTACAATCTACATTGAGCACCAAAGGCAGTTCTGGGCTAATGCAACCATTGTTGTGGAAAATGGTGTGCAAATGATCAAGACAAGAATCTGTGATCACTCACTTACAGTTACTGAAGAAGTCATTCGCATCAGTCTATGTCTAGACGATGCCTCTGGTATAACGTCTATCTCTAATGATGAACTGTTTCCTAATCTTACTAGAATGGGGTATGGAGGCCCATTGGGGGTTTTCAAATTCTCAAAAGCAAAGTTTTCACCCCAATGGCGTTTTCTTGTTCATACCCTGATGCATTGCATCTCCAAAAAGACCACTGGATGGAGTGAGTTCAGCAGTCCAATTGCATATGCTTTGGTATGCTTGGCTACATCCAGAAGGTACAATTTCTCAAAGATGATTTTCAGTGATCTTGTATCAAATATGGGAAACAAAAAGAGTTTCTTTATGTATCCCAGATTTTTTCAGGAAGTAATTAACCATGAATTGACGGATATACCTCAACCTGTTGGGGTATATGTACCTAAACCCCCCAAAGGCAAGGTTTTCTCAAATATGAGAAGATCTGCTGGGGACTCGGAAGGAGTTGACACCCCATTGTTCTCCACAATGATGGTGGTGTCCCAAAACACTGAAGGTATGGCAGCAGGGTCAAGGCCCTCATTAGACCAACCCACTGCTAGCCAATCCCAACCTTCCATCTCTCAAATTTTCCCTCAGTCCTTTGCTGCTAAACCCACTCCCATAATATCCAAAACCTATGTCAAGAGAAAGGTACACAAGGCTCCTTCCCTTGTTGTACCTACTATTAACCAAGAGCCTCAAAGCCCTCTATTGGAGCATTCTCCAATAGAGAATATCCAAAGGGAATCCACTAGGGTGTCTCCCAACCCAAAGGAGGTGCTCTCTGAGGAGGAGGTAGAGCATATGGGTGATGAGGCTGCCACTACTCCTGCTAGCACAGAGGAGGAAAGTGGTAACATCAATAAGACCTCCCCCATGGCAACTTTGAATGAGCAATCATTTGAAGGTCCCTGGTGCCAAGAAACCACAGGGGTGGATAGTGCTTCTGCTAGGCAGAAGACTTCCACTACTAAAAGATCCAATGATCCTTCAATAGGGGGTAACACTTCTGGAGAAGGTGAGGACAGATATAACTATGATGAATTGATGGAGGCAATGGGCAACATCAACATGGATGTACTCAAACAGGGCAAAGATATAGAAGAGCTAAAACTCATTGTACTGTCACAACAAGAACAAATCATCAAGTTGAAGCAAATGGTAAGGAAACTGATTCTGCAAAAGAAGAAGAAACAATTTGTGCTCAGAAGGAGGGAACCAGTGACTGATGCTCCCAAAAAGGGGGAGTCAGAAGCTGATGCCAAAGCTAAGGGGGAGCAAGAGGAAAAACATAATGTTGAGGGGGAAAATGAGCAAGCAGCAGAAACAGAGCCAGCAGCAGAAACCATTAATACTGCCAGTTCAAGTAAAGCAGCAGAAATGGTTAATACTGCTGAGCTGAAAGAAGCAGCAGAACAAGTAAAAGAGGTCCTTACAGAGCTAGAGGTTGCAGAAACACTCATCAAAGCAAAACATGATACTCCCAAGGTCACCTCAAAGGCCAAAGGAGTTGTCATAAAAGAAAGAGGTGATGCAGCAAAGAACTCTAGCATTGAGAAGGAGATGGGTAAAGATAAAGGTAAGGCAAAGTTAGTGGAATCTGATCAACCAATCAAGAAGCAAAGGTTGGTTGAATCAGATGAAGCTTTAGCAAGGAAAATGCAGAAGGAGATGGAAAAAGAAGAAAGAGCTCAGGTGGAGAAGGACAGGGAAATGGCAAAGGCTTTAGCTGCTGAGCTAAATAAAGCCTATCAAAAGGGGCTTGAAACTGAAAAGGCTAAACAAAGGGCTATAAGTCTGAGAAAGGCTATGATGGCTAATACAAGTGCAAAGAAAAGAAGACCTTCACAAACTTACCTTGCCACTCAGGAAAGAAACAAAATGGTAACTTTCTTGAGGAGTGCAATTGGGGTAAAGAAAGAAATGTTTGTGAAGATGAGTTTTGATCAAATCAGAGAGCTCTATGAAAAAGAAATGGGGAATCTGAAGAGCAATGAAAAGAAAAGAGTAGAGTTTGAAAGGAAGGCCAAGGAGAGTAATGATATAGATATGAATCAACCATTCCCTGAAAGTGAAGAGGGAACTCCTATCAAAGAAATGGCAAGGGAAAAGGAAGAAAAGAAGAAGGAAGCTACTCTAGTACAGGTTCAAAAGACTTTGAAAAGAACCAAGATGATGGCCAAAAGAAAGAAAGATAAGAAGCCCAGAATAGAAGAAGAACAAAATGTTGCTGAAGAAGAAGGGGCACCTGAGTCATCAAGTCAGCAAGTGTCATCAATCAAAGATGATGTAAGCTTATATATGGTAGTGATGGACAAAGTGCCTGAACCAATTTCTGCAGAACCTGTTGGAGTTAAGCCACCTGAGATCATTCACTGGGATGTACTGACAATGGATGGGAAAGATTACATCAGACTCAAGAGGAAGGGTGATAAGCATGAAGTATTCAACACTTGGGTCAAGATTGTCAGAACATGCTCTAGATCTGATATAGAAGAGATGTTTGACATAGGAATTAAGCTGTATACAGATCATCTGAATACTCCAGGAATTTCTCTTACAAAACTGGTGATGGAGTATCTATGCATGATGTTCAAACCTGAAGAAGTGGACCAGGTCATCAAGAGTGTGTTTAAAGAAGTCACAAGTTGGACTCTATATGAAACTAGTGGAGTATATGCAGTGACTTTGGATAGAAATCACACAGAATATTTCCTAGTGGATAGAGTATATAATCACACCAGACTGAAGGTTCATGCCATGCTAAAGAAGAAGTTGGGTTGTGCACCAAATTCAGAAATGGCCAAGTACCTAATTCAGAGGATAATCAATCAGAGTTTGGGACTGAATCCAGACTTAGGAGCATGATCTTGGAAGTTTTGGGAGCATCAAAAAGAGCATCTGGAAGAATATCTGAAGAACTTGACTTCTCTTCTAAAAGTCAAGTTAGGGGGAGATTGTTGGGAACTGAAGATTATACTAAGTGTAGTGACTACTGCTAGTACAAGTGTAGTTACTACTGCCAGAACAAGTTGAAGATTAATACTGCTAAGTGTTACTACTGCTAGTAGAATTACTACTGCTAGTTAAAGTTAGTACTGCTTGAACAAAGTTAGTACTGCTTAGCTAGTTAGTACTGCTAGTAGTTAGTACTGCTTGAAGTTAATGCTGCTAGTTGAAGTTAATGCTGCTGAGCATTATTAGTGCTGCTAAAGAGATCTGGATGGAATGTACTACAGCTGGATATACTGAAGATATACTTAGAAGATATACATGGAAGATATACTGAAGATTTGTTTATTATTTGTAATTATCTTTTTATCAGTATATGTATAGAATGTTTAGAATAGATAATTTTTAACTTTTGATAATCGTTTTTCAAGAGAGAAAAATCAACCTCAAGGTATAGATCCTAATTCTAGAGAAGTAGAATTCGTATTGGTGAGCCTGTTCATCAATATTGAGGTTGAGTGTGTAATCTTGTAGTTTTAAGCATTTAATACAAGTTTACTGTTTGATAAGTATATACTGTTTTTGATTACTGTTTTATCAAATATCAAAGTGTTTTTCCGCAACTTCTTTGATATTAGTTTCTGAGTATTAATTCTTGTTGAGAATTCGATCCTGACATGCACTGGCAGTATAAACCACCTAGCAGTAGTCACCATACTTAACCATATTTGAATTGTTATCATGAGTAATATAGAGAGCATTATTAACTGAACTAGAAGTACCAAGTATCCAATTGAAGCAATCTGAAACACTTAAACACACAAGGTTAGCAGCACCATGCATAATAAAAATATGAGAAAGTAAGCAGGAAGGAATCTATACAGAAATGGTACATAGAGAAAATCAAAGGAGGCTTAATCAGTGTTTATCATGCCCACACTTGTGACCAAGAATGTGAATCTACCCACATCAAAGGCTTTGGTGAATAGATCAGCAAATTGGTTACTTGTGTGTACCTTCACAACCTGAATTAGCTTCTTTTCATTGCAGTCTCTAATGAAATGGTACCTTATTTCTATATGTTTGGTTTTTAAGTGCTTCACTGGATTATTAACAATGCTTATGGCACTGTTGTTGTCAATGAAGATTGGAGTGTGCAGAAAAGTAACCCCATAGTCCAGCATCTGATTCTGAATCCATAGCACTTGTGAGCAGCAGCTTGCAGCAGCTATGTACTCTGCTTCTGTTGTAGAGGTGGACACTGTGGTTTGCTTTTTACACTGCCATGAAACTAGTCTTGCACCCAAAAACTGACATCCTCCTGATGTAGACTTTCTATCCAAATTTGCACCACCCAAATCACTATCAGAATAAGCAAGTAGATCAAATGGTGAGTCATGAGGATACCAAAGACCCAACCTAGGTTGTCCTTTGAGATATCTGAAAATCCTCTTGACTGCTTGAAAATGAGATTGCTTAGGTCTTACTTGAAAATGAGTTGTTGGTTGCCCTGCACATAAGATAAAACAGTTAGTTTTTAGAGGGAACCCAAGCCAAGGTGGTCTTGGGTTGGCCTTTCTCATCAACATATTTATAATCAGTAATCTTAGTTTGGATGAGATGATCAGATTTAGGAATCTTATGGCTGGAATACTTTGTCAAAATTATGGGCTTGGCAGCATTAACACTGGTAGCAACACTATCCTTGTTAGCAGTACTAACTTGGTTAGCAGTAGTATTGCTATCAGCAGCACTATTTCTGTTAGCAGTACTATTTGAGGTAGCAGTACTAACAGGTTTCTTGACTTTTGGAACCCAAATCTTGACAGAGGTGTTTGCTTTCTTGTTCTGAGAGTTACTCCTTGACTTGCTTGGATTATTTTCTTTTGATTTAGCAAACTTATTCTGGATATGAGATTTTGCAGTCCCAGTTTTCATTGGTACTGTTCTCATATTAGCAGCCATGTGATTTCTTGATTGATCCCTATAACCAAAAGAATTGTTTATTTGTCTTTGAAAAGTAACTCTTTGGTTAATAGGATTGAAATAACAGTATTTGGCAAGATGATTCAATTTGCCACAGATAAAACAGGGCTTTGGTCTATTGATTTTGCTTAGATCAATTCCCTGTTTTGAGCCCACTGATTATTTCTATTTCTCTGATTTCCCCTTATTTTATCATGTTTATGGGGCTTGTTCTGTTGACAAGTACAGGGATTTATAACAGAGGTTTGCATGTAGTGAATTCCCTGTACCTTTTCCTTTCCTTTCCTGGAGGTCTCAGCTTTCTCACTCTTAACAGTCTCTAAGGGAGTATCTTTATAGTCTTCCTCATTCTTACTCTCAGTGTCTTCTTTTTCAGAGTCTGCCTCAACCACTACTTTGTCTAAAGGGTCTACTTTTGTGGCTCCTGCAGGTAATTCCTTCTTTTCTTGTCTTTCTAAGAGGTCTGAGGTGGGAGGAATGTAGTTATTGTTGTATGGTGGAGGGGTGGTGTTGTATCCTATTCCTCTTCTCAGTTTGTCATGAACTTGAGTTTTGAGTAAAGAATCCATTGCTTTAGAAGCATTGGAATATTTCTCAATATCTAACTTAGCCTTCTCAAATTCACTCCTTATTTTCTCACATTCCTCTTTAGTCTTCTTTAGTTCAATTTCTAACTGATTCTTCTCCCACTTCTAGTAGTTGGTATCATGTGAATGTTGAAGATCATTGGCTTGATATGCCTTAATCTGTTCTTCAAACTTCTCAACAATCAAAACATACTCTCTTCTATCTTTTTCTAACCTTTTAAGGTCATCACATATGCTCTGATTGTGATCCCTGTACTTTTTAACAGTTTCAATACAAGTTTTAGAGTAAAGGTTAGATTTTACCTCTGTGGGAAGTGCAGTGCTTGATGACTCTGAAACCTCTGCCATTAATGCTTGGTTCTGAATGGCCTCCTCAACTTGATCACTCCAATCAAAGCCCATTCCTTCTTGTGAGACAAGAGCTTGGGATGAATTCCTGCTATAGTTAGTGGACTTTGGTTGATGATTATTGCTTCCATGCTATTGAGCAGTTCCCCCTCTACACTCTCTGGCAAAGTGTCCCAGATTATGGCATTTGTAACATCCCACCTTGGATTTATCAAATCAAACACCATCTTCTCTTTTCATGGCAAAATTGTTTCTACCTGTTCTTTTGATGAATCTTTTGACTCTCAATGTGAGCATTGCCATCTGCCACTTGATATCCATCTCTTCAAAATCATCAGCATTGATCTGCTCCAGATCATCATTGATAAGAGCAGATTTAGCATGACTAGCAAGGAATGCCTCCAAAACAGAATTATTAGATTCATCCTGTTTTGAGCCATAAGAAGTACTAACTGATTCTGTATGAGCAGAAGAATCAGTAGTAGATGATAGAAGGGCAACATTATGAGAGTATCCAGAAGGCCTTTTCTTAGATTCAACTTCTGCTTCAAATACCTTTAGATCATTGTAAATATCATCAAGCTCCTTATCCTCCAGATTGTCACTCTGTCTAAAGGATACAGTGTACATCACCCATTCTTCACCAAGAGATCTTAGAAATTTTCTATTGACATCATCCTGGTCCATCTTGACACCAACAGTGGCCAACTCTCCAATCAACTTGTTAAATCTATCAAAGGTTTGAGTCATGGACTCATTCTTTGTAGACATAAAATTCTCATATTGTTGTTTGAGAATTGCCTTCTGATTCCTCTTAGTGCTTTTAGTGCCTGAAAATCTCTTCTCCAATGCATTCCACAGAATTTGAACATCAGAACAGTTGCAGAATTGATGTTGATACTCATTAGGAATTGCCAAGAGCAGAGTGCTCAAGGCTTTCATCTCTATCTGCCTCATCTTTCTTTCTCCATCAGTCTTTGGTGGAGGTCTCTTGCCATCTGCGTCCGTCTTTCCTCCATCAGAGGGACCATTCTCAATGATATCTCACATTGAGTAGTATGTAAGAAGAATGTATCGCCTGATTCTGATTTTCCACATGTCAAACTCATTGGGTTTGAGCATGGGGACTTTTGAAACAAGAACACTTTCATGAGATCCGTTCATGATGATTTTTGATTTCGGAGTTGAAGGCTCTGATACGACTTGTCAGGATCGAAATTCAAACAAGAATTTAACACACACTAGAAACTATGTTAAAGGAGTCGCGAAAAAACACTTTAACAATAAATCAATGAAACAGTATATAAACTCAAATCACAAGTTATATTGATTAACTTAATGATTACAAACAAAACCTCAATCTGTTGAACAGGCTCAACAGACGTTCAATACTTCTCTATTGAAAGGACTTCTAAGAACCTTGAGGTTAATTCTCTCTAAAACAAACGTATCTCAAAAACTATATCTCTATCAAAGACTTCTAGACTATATATACAGAATTAATTACAAGATAATTATCAAAACAAAATTGATCTTCATTCCATAATTATCTTCATCTCTATCTTCAGCTCCTATTCTTTCTCTTTAAGCATCCTTATCTTCATAAGCAATATTAATCATCCAGCAGCATTAATCTTCAATCCTCAGAAGTATTAACATGCTTGTAGTATTAACTCCCCTCTTGCTGTAGTAATCTTCAAGCAATACTAACTACTAGCAGTATTAACTTTCAAGCAGTATTAATACCTCTAGCAGTAGTAATTCTTTCAACTAGCAGTATTAACTTTAAGTATCAGCATTAACCATACTTAGCATATTTTCTGACCCAACAACTTTCTTGCCAAATTTCTTGTTAAATTGATGGGTGATTAATGCAAGAGATTTGTCAAAGGCATTGATATCATCATCTGAGTCAGAATCTGAATGTTCAACTTCTTCAGACATCAGAACCTTCTTGGATTTTCTTTTAGATTCCCTTTTTGAACAGTTGTATTTTTCTGCATTTCAGCATTCTTATGATACACCCTTCTGTTTTGACATAAGTGCAAGTGGACCACCTAAAGAGGTTTTTGATTTTTGTTTAACAACTTCTTTTTCCTGTGCTACCAAGGTACCATAAATGTCAGTCAATGACCATGATTCAAGATTTTGATTGGCTTGTATTGACATTGACAGTTGTGACCATTCTTCATTTAGACTTTTAAGAAAGAGAACATTGTTTTCTTCTTTTGTTCTCATGACCCCAAATTTTCTGCATTTGTTGATGAGGATGTTAAACCTTGAGTATGTTTGGTGTAAGGTTTCTTCGGGTAATGCATGAAAATCATGATATTCATTGATACAAAGATTTATCCTGTTCTTTTGAGTTTGTAGGCCTCCTTCAAGTTGATTTAACAACTGATCCCATATCTCTTTTGCAGTTACACAAGAATCAAGTTCTTGGAAGATATCATTGGGAATGGCCATTATAAGTAATTTAACAGCTTTTGAATCATTATCCATCATGTTAGTTTCTTCATCCGTAAAGTTTGAAGTTTTCTTTTCATAGCAAGCAGGGATTTCAGCAGTATCTGTTGTTGTTGGAACTCTTGGTACCAACACCATTGGTTGGTGAGGTCCATCATTCACTGATCTTAACAGATCCCTACCCATGCCTTCTAAGAAATTTACCATCCTTATCTTCCATTGAGGATATTCATCCCTTAAAAGTGTAGGAGGTTTGGTTAATGATCCGGCTGTATAAATGGCACTTATGCTTGAGTTTGCCATTTTTGTGAAGAAAAGATGAAGATTTGAAGAACTGATGCTTTTCTATGAAGATCTTTCTATTAAATGATGTAACTGTGATTTACTTTTAAATCTGGAGCATATGAAGTTTAATAAACCAGTGTTTATATAAGTATGCACAGATGTTAAAAGCTTGAATCAATAAGAAATAAATCTATCTGAGTATGCAGATATAATCTTTCTTTGTTTTAGAAAACAAAGGAGGCTCTGATACCAATTGTTGGATCCCAGATTTAATCTTATAACAATAATGATATAAACAACAAAAGTATAAACAGCGGAAGCAATATAGTTTAATATCAAAAGCAGATTCAAATATCACAGTTCATATATAAAGCAAGTAGAAAGAACAAGATCTTCGTGAGATATATTTAGTTGAATCTTTTAATACAAGATATCAAAATGCACACTTTTGTCAAAGAAGTGATGGTCCTATTTATAGGACCATAAAGTGAACAGTGTACTATTCTGACAAATAGAAGCGTGCTTGAACAGTGTCTTACCTAAAAGGTAAGCTCAAGACATGCTTGAACAATAACCTACTCTATAAAGTAAATCTTATCACCAAGTGATTGGTTATCTGTTCTGATACTTCAGGAAAATGTCTTCAGCACCTTCTTCAGAGAGAATGTCTTCAGAGCTCTGATGTAGTCTTTAGAGCCTCTGATGAAGCCATCTCTGATGTCTTCTGCTGAAGGTGTTCATCTCTGATGTGTACTTCAGAGGCAGGTATGTTCTCTGAAGTCTTCGTCCTCTGAAATCTTTGTTCTCTGAAGTCTGTTTCTGGAAGTCCTCTGAAGTAGGACTTGGATATTTTCAACACTTTAACAAATGAAGATTTGGAGCTAACACTCCACAATGACAATTCAAGAACTATATGAGATTTTAATGTCTGATGAGAATTTGGTTCTGGAAAAGAAAGCTAAGATGGATAAGAAGAATAAGCCAAAGACTGTTGATTCGATTGCTCTTTTAGCAAGTCAGCTGGCAGAACAAGCTTTATCTGAGAGTGTATATGATGGTTCAACTAAAGATGATGGCGAGGCTCTAGAAAAAGCCATGATCCTTCTCTCTCAACATTATCAGAAAAAGTTCCAGAACAGATCAGGATCAAACAACCTTCGTTTCACTTCTGGTTCAAAGAAAGTGGAACCCGGTACTCCATCAAAGCCATTCATTCCAAAGTATGAACCTGTTAAAGTGGTTGAACCTAAAAAGGAGGAAAAGAAAGCAATGAATTGCTTTAACTGTGGAAAACCGGGACACATAGCTAAGGAATGTCGTGTGAAGGTGATCAAGGATTCGTCTTTCTACAGGAAGAAGCTGGTGTTGGGAACTGAAGAATTCATCAAGTATGGTTAATGCTGCTGGTTCAAAGTTACTACTGCTAGAAGACTTAAAGGTTAATACTGCTGAGTGTTACTACTGCTAGTACTATTAATACTGCTAGTCATAGTTAGTGCTGCTTGAACAAAGTTAGTACTGCTTAGCTAGTTAGTACTGCTTAGCTAGTTAGTACTGCTAGTAGTTAGTGCTGCTTAGTAGTTAATGCTGCTGATCATGGTTAGTGCTGCTAAAGAGATTCGGATGGAAAGAATGACAGCTGGATAATCTGAAGATTATGGAAGCTTAGAGATATACATGGAAGATTTACTGAAGATATTTTATTTATTGTAATTATCTTTGTATTCAGTATATATATTGTATAGTTTAGAATAATGAGTTAACTTTTGTTTTCATTCTTTTAGAGAGAAAATCAACCTCAAGGCATAGATCCTAATTCTAGAGAAGTAGAATTCGTATTGGTGAGCCTGTTCATCAATATTGAGGTTGAATGAGTAATCTTGTAAATTCAAAGCATTCAATACAAGTTTACAGTTTGTTGATTATATTCTGTTTTGATTTTCTGTTTGATTAAATATCAAAGTGTTATTCCGCAAATTTCTTTGATATTGTTTCTGAGAATTAATTCTTGTTGAGAATTTGATCCTGACAAGTGGTATCAGAGCCTAACTCTCTCAGAAACAGTTATTCATCATGGAAAATCTTACAGAATCAAGCAGTACTTTGGTTTCTAAGGTTCCAATGCTCAAACCAAGTGAGTTTGACATGTGGAAGATCAGAATCAGACAATATATTCTTCTCACTGACTACTCAATGTGGGATATCATTGAGAATGGTCCTTCTGAAGCTGGAAGGATAGGACCAGATGGGAAAAGACCTCCACCAAAGACAGATGGTGAGAGGAAGATCAGACAGACAGAGATGAAGGCCTTGATCACTCTGCTCTTGGCCATTCCCAATGAATATCAGCATCAATTTTGCAACTGCACTGATGCTCAGATTCTCTGGAATGCTCTAGAGAAAAGATTTTCTGGAACTAAGAGCATCAAAAGAAATCAAAGAGATGTTCTAAAGCAGCAGTATGAGAACTTCACTTCCACAAAGAATGAGTCTATGACTCAAACTTTTGATAGGTTCAATAAACTCATAGGTGAACTGGCTACTGTAGGGGTGAAGATGGAACAAGATGATATCAACAGAAAGTTTCTCAGATCTCTTGGGGATGAATGGACTATGTACACTGTCTCATATAGACAGAGTGACAATCTGGAAGAGAAAGAACTTGATGATCTATACAATGATCTAAGAGTTTTTAAAACTGAGGTAGAAACCAAGAAGAAGCCCTCTGGTTATATTCACAATGCTGCACTTCTTTCAGCATCCACTGATACTACTGCTAACCCTGAAGCAGTTAGTACTGCCAGTGGAGTAAGTTCAGAAAAAGGCACTGAAACTATATTTGAAGCCTTTTTGTCCAGTCATAGCAGCAATTCTCTGATTAATGATGATCTTGATCAAATTCACCCTGATGATCTGGAGGAGATGGATATTAAATGGCAGATGGCCATGTTATCCATGAGGGTGAAAAAGTTCATTAAAAGAACTGGAAGAAATAACTTCTCTCAAAGAAGAGAAGATGGAGCTGGTTTTGACAAAACCAAGGTGGAATGTTATAAGTGTCACAAGAAAGGACACTTTGCTAGAGAATGCAGGAGTGCTGTTCCAAACAATAACCACCAACAAGCTCAGAATGGAGGATACAATCAGAACAAGAATCCTGCTCAAGCCCTTGTTTCTCAACAAGGAATGGGATTTGACTGAGTGATCAAGCTGAGGAAGCCATTCAGAACCAAGCTCTTATGGCAAAAGTGTCTGATCTCCCTACTGAGGTAAGATCTAATCTTTGCACTAAATCTTGCATTGACACTGTTACAAGATACAGGGATCACAATCAAAGTATGTGTGATGACCTCAAAAGATTAGAAAAAGACAGAAGAGATTATGTGTTAATAGTAGAGAGATTTGAAGAGCAAATCAAAGGCTTTCAAGCTAATGAACTTCAACACTCTTATGACACAAATTATTGGAAGTGGGAAAAGAATGAGTTAGAAACCAAACTGTCTAAGTCCTTAGAAGAGAATGATAGACTGAAAGAGGAACTGTCAAAAGTTAAGCTTGACATAGACAAGTTTTCCTATGCTTCAAAAGCAATGGACTCTCTTCTAAAGGCTCAGATACATGATAAGATGAAGCCTGGTATTGGATACAACAATACACCCTCTCCTTACAATAACAACTATATTTCTCCTACATCAGACTTGTTAGAAACTAAGGAGAAAAAGGACTTGTCTGAAGAAGTTTTTAAGATAGATCCTTTGGATGAGGTAGTAGTTAAGGATTTGACTGAAAAAGGAGTCAGTGAGAACAGGGATAATAATGTGAGTAAAAAGATACCATTAGAAAACAATATTATCACCAATGAGGGATGTGGGAAAATCTGGGTCAAGTCCAAGGAGATAGAGAAGACTAACGGAAATGATAACAAGGTCCATTACAAACAAACCACAGTTGTGAATCCTGGATCTTGTAAACAGTGTGATTGCAATAAAGCCAAGAGTCTAAATTCTGGTTTAAAAAGAGGAAATCAAAGAAACTGGAATAATCAATGGGCTCAGAAACAAGGAGTTGATCTGAATAAAATCAATAGACCAAAACCTTGTTTTATATGTGGCAAGTTGAATCATTTGGCTAAGTATTGTTACTTCAACCCAATTAACCAACAGATGAACTTTAAAAGATTTGTGCAAAAACCTGTTGGTTATAGGAAGGATGGAAAGAAACACGTGATAAAGAAATCTGTTGAAAGTAAAGGCACTTTAAAGAAAAAGATTTTAAAAAAAAGTATCAAAATGTGGGTACCTAGAAGTACTAACAGTGTTAGTACTGCTAACAATATTAGTACTGCTAACACAGTTACTACTGCTAACAGTGTTAGTACTGCTGAAAATATTAATGCTGCTAATACTGTTAATACCTCTTCAAAGGTTAATACTGCCAACACAGTTACTGCTGCTAACACAGTTACTACTTCTAACAAGGTTAGTGCTGCTAAGCATGCAAGTGCTGCCAAGGCAGTTAGTACTTCTAAAACTAGTACTGATTCTAGCAAACATAGTTCCAAGCCTATTATTGTAACAAAGTACTCCAAGAATGAGGAGTTAAAGTTCAAAAATCTTGTCAAGAAAGAATGCAAATATTTTGATGAGAAAGGGGTACCCAAGACCACTTTGGCTTGGGTTCCTAATTCATACTAATTGATTTATCTAATGTGCAGGGCAACCAACAGCTCAAGGGAAAGAGCATTTGGCATGTTGATAGTGGTTGCTCTAGGCACATGACAGGCAACATGTCATGCCTTCAGGATTTCAAGCATATCAATGGAGGATATGTTGCATTTGGAGACAATCTTACTGGTGGTAAGATAAGTGGAAAAGGTAATGTCACCAAAGGTAAGATGACATTTGAGGATGTCTACTATGTTGATCAATTAAAGTACAACCTGTTAAGTGTATCACAGGTTTGTGACAAACAACATAGTATATTATTTACTAATACTGAGTGTATGATTCTTGCTCCAGGGTTCAAGGTAGTTGATGAAAGCATGATACTACTTAGAACTCCAAGAAAGGACAATGTTTACTGTCTTGATATGGACAATGTTGATAGTGATTCATCTCTAAATTGTCTTGTTTCAAAAGCTTCTGTAGATGAATCCTCTCTATGGCACAGAAGGATGTGTCACATGAACTTCAAGACTATGAACAATCTTGTTAAAAATAACCTTGTAAGAGGGTTACCTTCAAAAGTCTTTTCATGTGATGATCATTGTGTTGCTTGTCTTAAAGGCAAACAACACAAAACTTCTCATAAGACCAAAGAGTTAAATTCTGTTTCTTCTTGTCTCCAGTTACTGCATATGGATCTGTTTGGTCCTACAAATGTTATGAGTATAGGCAAGAAATCTTACTGCTTGGTTATTGTTGATGATTACTCCAGATTTACTTGGGTATATTTTCTAAGGACTAAGGATGAAACAAGTGGTCTTATCAAATCCTTTATTCTAAGAATTGAAAACCAAACTAATCAAAGAGTAAAAGTCATGAGATCAGATAATGGAACTGAGTTTAAAAATCATGATCTAAACACCTTTTGTGAAGAAAAAGGTATTGAGAGGCAATATAGTGCTCCTAGGACTCCTCAACAGAATGGTGTTGCTGAAAGGAGGAATAGAACACTAATAGAGGCTGCTAGATCTCTGTTGGTTGATTCAAAATTGCCAATTACCTTCTGGGCTGAAGCAGTTAATACTGCTTGTTATGTCCAAAACAGAGTTCTAGTGGTCAAGCAAAAGAACAAGACCCCATATGAGCTTTTAAATAAAAGAAAACCTTTTATTGGTTTCTTCAAACCTTTTGGGTGTCCTTGTACAATTCTAAATACCAAATCTCACTTAGGTAAGTTTGATAGCAAAGCAGATGATGGATTTCTTGTTGGATATTCATCTCAGAGTAAGGCCTACAGAGTATTTAACTCTTCTTCTAGAATAATTGAAGAAAGTGACAATGTCAAATGCAATGAGAACACACCAAATCCTGTTGGGTCTGGACCTCAGTGGCTATTTGACATTGATTCACTAACTAACTCTTTTAGTTTCAGTAATGAGTATACAGGAACAGGAAGTGGAGGATCAGGGATCACACAAGTTCAAGAAAGTATATCTAAATCTGTGATTTTTCCCATACCCACAGTAAATTCTGGTGAAGACTGTGAAAAGGAATCAATTACTGAACCAAGTCAGAGTGAAGAAGACACTAGAGATGAGGAGACTCAAGAAAATAATGAAGTGGCATCTGAAAACACTTCAGTTGAGCTGCATGAATCTAATCTTGAGGCTGGACTGAATGAAGAATCTAGTCATAACACCAGAGTTCAAAAGAATCATCCTCCACAGTTGATAATAGGAGATATCTCTTCTCCTATGATGACTAGGAAATGCAAGATCAACAGCATACAGTGCTTTCTTGTTTTCTATCACAGCTTGAGCCTAAAAAGGCACATGATGCTATGAAAGAATCCAGCTGGATAGAAGCAATGCAAGAGGAACTGTTACAGTTCAAGCTACAAGATGTATGGGATCTGGTAGACCTTCCTAAAGGTCACAGAGCGATTGGCACAAAGTGGATTTTCAGAAACAAGAGAGATGAAAGAGGTATTGTCATAAGGAACAAAGCAAGGCTGGTGGCTCAAGGCTATACTCAAGAAGAAGGTATAGATTATGAAGAAGTTTTTGCACCTGTGGCTAGGATAGAAGCAATTAGATTATTCCTAGCCTATGCTTCTTACATGAACTTCAAAGTCTATCAAATGGATGTAAAAAGTGCTTTTCTCTATGGATCAATTGAAGAAGAAGTATATGTCTGTCAACCACCAGGGTTTGAAAACCCAAGCTATCCAGACAGGGTATACAAATTAAAGAAAGCACTTTATGGACTACATCAAGCCCCAAGAGCATGGTATGACACACTGTCATCCTATCTCTTGGAAAATGACTTTGAAAGAGGAGTCATTGATAAGACTCTATTTATCAAAAGAAAGAAGAAGGATATTTTGCTGGTCCAAATCTATGTTGATGACATTATCTTTGGATCTACAAGAAACAACATGTGCAAGGAGTTTGAGGATTTAATGCATCAAAGGTTCAAAATGAGTTCCATGGGGGAACTTACTTTCTTCCTTGGACTCCAAGTTCAACAGAAGTCAGATGGCATTTTCATCTGTCAATCCAAGTATGTGCAGGATATTCTAACCAAGTTTGGTTTCTCAGAATCAAAACCTGCCAGCACACCGATGGAAACACACAAGCAGATCACAGCAGATCTTGAGGGGGAGGATATGGATGTGCATCATTATAGATCCATGATTGGCTCTCTCATGTATCTCACAGCATCAAGGCCAGATATAATGTTTCCAGATATAATGTTTCCAGTCAAGTTAGGCCAAAGCAATCTCACTTTCAAGCTGTTAAGAGGATTTTCAGATATCTCAAAGGGCAACCCAGATTGGGACTTTGGTATTCTCATAACTCACCTTTTGACCTAATAGCATACTCAGACAGTGATCTAGGTGGGGCAAACTTGGACAGAAAATCTACTTCTGGAGGATGTCAGTTTTTGGGTGATAGACTAGTCTCATGGCAGTGCAAGAAACAAACCACAGTATCCACATCTACAACAGAGGCAGAGTACATAGCAGCTGCAAGTTGCTGTTCTCAAGTCTTATGGATTCAGAATCAAATGTTGGATTATGGGGTAACCTTTCTACACACTCCAATCTTTATTGACAACAGCAGTGCTATTAGCATTGTGAATAATCCAGTCAAGCACTCAAAAACAAAGCACATTGAGATCAGGTATCACTTTATAAGAGATTGTAATGAAAAGAAACTTATTCAAGTTGTCAAAGTTCACACTGATAATCAGTTTGCTGATCTATTCACTAAAGCTTTTGATGTGGGTAGATTCACTTTCTTGGTAACAAGTGTGGGAATGATAAACTCTGAATAATCCCCTTCTCAAAAAGTGGTTTTATATCTGTATAGTATTCCTGGAGTTACTAATCGTCTGTTTCAGGATTTGCATAGCAGTACTCAGTGTTTAGCAAGTTTAAAAGAGTATAGTAGTTAATACTGCTAGTGGTTAATACTGCTTTCAGTTAATACTGCTAGTGGTTAATACTGCTTTCAGTTAATACTGCTAGTGGTTAATACTGCTTTCAGTTAATACTGCTAGTGGTTAATACTGCTTTCAGTTAATACTGCTAGTAGTTAATACTGCTTTCAGTTAATACTGCTAGTGGTTAATACTGCTTTTAGTTAATACTGCTAGTGGTTAATACTGCTTTCAGTTAATACTGCTAGTAGTTAATACTGCTTTCAGTTCATACTGCTAGTGGTCAATACTGCTTTCAGTTAATACTGCTAGTAGTTAATACTGCTTTCAGTTAATACTCCTAGTGGTTAATACTGCTTTCAGTTAATACTGCTAGTGGTTAATACTGCTTTCAGTTAATACTGCTAGTAGTTAATACTGCTAGTTAGTTAATACTGCTAGCAGTTAATGCTGCTAGTAGTTAATACTGCTCTAGGTTAATACTGCTTATATTCCGAATACTATAAATACTTTTTGCCCGCCTAAAAGTTCATAACGACTCTTTGCATACTGTTCTCTTGCGCTCAAAACCTTTTCTCTCTCAAGTTTGAAGTTTTCAGGCAAGCTTTTCACTAAGATCAATGGCATCCATGACTTTCATCGACGAGCACAACGAGATTGCGATGCTACAAAAGCCAAAGCAAGCTTCAGGATTTCATCAGATTGTGGATTTCCTCAAGACAAGCCACATTGCTCATGCTCTTATTGTATCCCCTACAATCTATATTGAGCATCAAAGGCAGTTCTGGGCTAATGCAACCATTGTTGTTGAGAATGGTGTGCAGATGATTAAGACAAGAATCTGTGATCAATCTCTCACAGTTACTGAAGAGGTTATTCGCATCAGTCTACGTCTAGACGATGCCTCTGGTATAACCTCTATCCCAAATGATGAACTGTTTTCAAACCTTACAAGAATGGGGTATGGAGGCCCATTGGGAGTGTTCAAATTTTCTAAAGCAAAATTCTCACCCCAATGGCGTTTCTTTGTCCATACTCTTATGCATTGTATCTCCAAAAAGACTACTGGATGGAGTGAGTTCAGCAGCACTATTGCTTATGCTTTGGTGTGCTTGGCCACTGCCAGAAAGTACAATTTTTCTAAAATGATTTTCAGTGATCTTGTCTCAAACATGGGAAACAAAAAGAGCTTCTTTATGTATCCCAGGTTTGTTCAAGAAATTATTACTCATGAATTGACGGATATACCTCAACCTGTTGGGGTATATGTACCTAAACCCCCCAAAGGCAAGGTGTTCTCAAATATGAGAAGATCTGCTGGGGACTCTGAAGGAGTAGACACCCCATTGTTCTCTACAATGATGGTGGTGTCCCAAACCAATGAAGGTATGGCAGCAGGGTCAAGGCCCACATTAGACCAACCCACTGCTAGCCAAGCCCAACCTTCCCTCTCAAAATCAATTCCACAGTCCCTTCTTGAAAAACCAACCTCTCCCATCACCCAAACTTACAAGAGAAAACAGGTAAAGAAGGCTCCTTCCCTTCTTGTACCATTATCCACTAAGCCTATAAGCCCTCTAAGGGAGAATTCTCCCCTAGAGAATATCCAAAGGGAAACCACACGGGTGTCTCCCAACCCAAAGGAGGTGCTCTCTGAGGAGGAGGTAGAGCATATGGGTGATGAGGCTGCCACTACTCCTGCTAGTACAGAGGAGGAAAGTGGTAACATCAATAAGACCTCCCCCATGGCAACTTTGAATGAGCAATCATTTGAAGGTCCCTGGTGCCAAGAAACCACAGGGGTGGATAGTGCCTCTGCAAGGCAGAAGACTTCCACAAATAAAAGATCCAATGATCCTTCAAAGGAGGGTAACACTTCTGGAGAGGGTGAGGACAGATATACGTACGATGAATTGATGGAAACAATGGGGAACATCAATCAAGATGTTCTCAAACAAGCCAAAGAAATTGAAGAAATGAAGCTAGTAATTCTGTCACAACAAGAACAGATTGCTAAACTGAAGAGGATGGTGGTTAGTCTGGTACAAAGGAAGAAGAGAAAGCAATTCCAATTAAGGAGAAGGCCAACTGAGGATGATGCTCCCAAAAAGGGGGAGATCAACATGGAAGAAGCCACAAGAAAGGGGGAGCTTCATGGAGAGAAAGTTGATGTTCAGGGGGAGCAGCAAGAAGAAACAGTTACTACTGCTGACATTAATAAAGCAGCAGAAACTGTGAAAGAAGTGTTAACAGATCTTGAGATTGCAGAAACCTTACTAAAAGCCAAGAATGATACTCCCAAGGTCACTTCAAAGACCAAAGGTGTAATCATAAAAGAACAAGGTGAAGTGATCAAGAAAGATAACAGTATGGAGGCAATGAGCAAAGACAAAGGAAAAGCAAAGATGGTAGAACCTGATCAACCAATCAAAAAGCAAAGGTTGGTTGAATCAGATGAAGCCCTAGCTAAAAAGATGCAGGAGGATATTGAAAAAGAAGAAAGAGTTCAGATGGAAAAGGACAGGGAAATGGCAAAAGCTCTAGCTGCTGAACTGAATGAAGCTTATCAACAGAGTATGGCAACTGAAATTGCACAGAAGAAAGCTGCAAGTATGAAGAAATCTGTGGTGAAAACAGTTGCAAAGAAGAGAAGAACCTCAAAGACATTCCTAGGTACCCAAGAGAGAAACAAGATGATTATATTTCTCAAAGGTGCTGTAGGAGTCAAAAAGGAGATGTTCTCCAAAATGTCTTTTGAGAAGATCAAAGAGCTCTATGATTCAGAGATGTTAAAGCTTCAGGGAAGTGAAACTGCTAGGGTGGAGATGGAGAAGAGAATAAAAGAAAGTAATGACTTTGATTGTCAAAAGCCATTTCCAGATGAGCAAGAAACACCTCCTAAGAAAGAATCCACCCTGGGAGAAAGTCTAAGGACTTTAAAGAGAACAAAAATGATGGCAAGGAGAAAGCCAATCAAAAAGCCTAGAGTATCTGAAGAAGAGGCTGATAAGGTTGCTGAAGAAGAAGGGGCACCTGAGTCATCTAAACAGACAGAGCTATCTAACACTGATGATGTAAATTTGTATATGGTAGTGATGGACAAAGTGCCTGAACCAATTTCAGCAGAACCTGTAGGAGTTAAGCCTCCTGAGGTCATTCTCTGGGATACATTGACAGTGGATGGAAAGGAATACATAAGGCTGAAAAGAAAGGATGAAAAGTATGAAGTGTTCAACACATGGGCAAAAATTGTCAGAACATGTTCTAGATCAGATCTTGAAGAGATGTTTGAGATAGGAATGAAGTTGTATGCAGATATTCTAAAGGCTCCAGGAATTTCAATTACAAAACTGGTAATGGAGTATCTGTGTATGATGTTCAAACCTGAAGAAGTAAAGCATATGATCAAGGATGTATTCAAGTCGGTCAACAGTTGGACTCTATATGAAAGTAGTGGAGTATATACAGTGACTTTGGATTTAAATCACACTGAATACTTCCTAGTGGATAGAGTGTACAATCATAGCAGATTGAAGCTACATGCCATGCTGAAGAAAAAGTTAAGGTGTGTTCCAGATTCAGAAATGGCTAAATACTTGATTCAAAGAACCATCAATCAGAGTTTGGGATTGGATGCAAACACTGGAATTTAGGCCATAATAGAGTTTTGGGAGCATCTTGAAGATTAATTCTGAAGAACTTGACTTCTCTTCCTAAAAGTCAAGTTAGGGGGAGATTGTTGGGAACTGAAGAATTCATCAAGTATGGTTAATGCTGCTGGTTCAAAGTTACTACTGCTAGAAGACTTAAAGGTTAATACTGCTGAGTGTTACTACTGCTAGTACTATTAATACTGCTAGTCATAGTTAGTGCTGCTTGAACAAAGTTAGTACTGCTTAGCTAGTTAGTACTGCTAGTAGTTAGTGCTGCTTAGTAGTTAATGCTGCTAGAAGAAGTTAATGCTGCTGATCATGGTTAGTGCTGCTAAAGAGATTCGGATGGAAAGAATGACAGCTGGATAATCTGAAGATTATGGAAGCTTAGAGATATACATGGAAGATATA
Source organism: Arctium minus (assembly GCA_954870635.1). Classification (NCBI taxonomy): domain Eukaryota; kingdom Viridiplantae; phylum Streptophyta; class Magnoliopsida; order Asterales; family Asteraceae; genus Arctium; species Arctium minus. Next base: position 135,727,375 of record OX941081.1, on the reverse strand, counting down.
CTGAAGATATTTTATTTATTGTAATTATCTTTGTATTCAGTATATATATTGTATAGTTTAGAATAATGAGTTAACTTTTGTTTTCATTCTTTTAGAGAGAAAATCAACCTCAAGGCATAGATCCTAATTCTAGAGAAGTAGAATTCGTATTGGTGAGCCTGTTCATCAATATTGAGGTTGAATGAGTAATCTTGTAAATTCAAAGCATTCAATACAAGTTTACAGTTTATTGATTATATTCTGTTTTGATTTTCTGTTTGATTAAATATCAAAGTGTTATTCCACAAATTTCTTTGATATTGTTTCTGAGAATTAATTCTTGTTGAGAATTCGATCCTGACAGCTGGAACTAGCAGAAAAGAGAGAAAATGGAACAATTCTTCTTACTGAAGAGGAATACTGGCTTGGCCATTCAGATAATGAAGCCGAGAATGAGGAAACGACTGCAATATGTTTTATTGGGGATGACAAGAGTGATGATGAAGAAGAGGATACTTCAACTGATGAAGCTGAGGTAATTATTGAGTTTGATTACAACTTTATATCATCTCAAATGAACGTTATTATCAATGTTTTACATGATTTACGTTCAAAGTTCACATCTGAAAAGCATGATAATCAAGAAAAGTCTGTTTTGATTGAAAAACTGCGAATTTCTCTGAAAGATGAAAATATTATTTTAAGAGAAATTTCAAAAGAAATTGGATGAGTTAGAAAATTCAAATCAGACTTATCGTGATTCTTTGACTGAATTGACTACTTTAAATCAAACTCTTTCTGATAAAATAATTGTTTTAGAAGGAAAATTATATAAGAGAAAACAAAATGAGCAGACCATTTATATGAATAAACCAAGGAGTGATGAGCCAATCAAAGAAAGATGGGGACTCGGTTTTGAAAATCCACATTGTTTAAACAATGTTATCTCAAAAACCCCCACTTTGTATAATTTTGATTATCTAAGTCTTGCACATTATGCTCCTCAATTTAAAATTGAGTGGATGAATGCAAAGCAAGAATTAGAAATTGAAAATCAGAAAAGAATGAACAACAAGAAAATGGAAATGCCATTTGTTTATACTAGTGAAAATGCTAAGTATTTTCCTGAGCAATCAAAGAAGTCCAGAAAATCCAAAAATATTTTAAATGTCAATTCTTCCAATAAATCTTCATTATCAACTGATTTTGTTGATATATATGCCAATAACACTAATAAAGAAAATGTATCTCCGATTTCTTATGATTCTAGGAGATATATTCCCCCATTAGTGTTAGAAAGTAAAATAGTTGATCTTGAAGATAAATTGGAAGAACAAAGTCTTCAAACTGATTTAGAAAACAGTTTATTTCATTTTATAATGAAATCAAGTTTTGAAGACAAAATTAATTCTGGATTTTTTGTCGATTCCAAGGAAAATACTCAAAATGTTAAGAACAGTGAGCATTTGCGCCAACCATTGGTGGCGCAAACTGACAACTTGCGCCAGACGTTGGTCGCGCAAAATTCATCTTGCGCCACCAAGGGATCGCGCAAACCCCAGACTTGTGTGTTTCTGAATGCTCAAATTGATTTCTTAGATAAAATTTCTTCTTCTAATTCAATTGTTGATGACTCTTTTATGCTAATTGATCAGTATTATAAATCAAAGCATAAAAGAAGAAGATCAAAGAAGTCAAGGAAACAAGATAATGTCTTGTCTGAAAATTCTAATTCTTCTGATTTTTTTGTTTCAGATCGGACTGTGAAGAGGTCAATTAAGCTGATATGGAGGGTTAAGGAGAAATCAATAGAATCTGAACTATTAGAAGATAAATGTGTAGAGAATCTTTGTCATACTGATACATTTGCCTTTTGTAATAAAAATACAAAATATTCCATTCAGCAAATGATTCACATTGTAAAGAATGTCTCATATTCTTCTTCTAGTTCTGATTCTGATGATTATGTTTCTTCCTCTATTGATGATTGCATTCATGTGTTTTCTAAAAATAAATGTTCAAAAAATAAAAGACACAAATCTAACAAAAAGGGACCCATAAGCATATGGATACCTAAATCTATGTAGTTTATGTATGTGCAGCTTAGTCATTTATGGTATCTGGATTCGGGGTGTTCCAAACACATGACGGGCAATAAATCTCTACTTTCAAATTTTAAAGAAAAATTTTGCGGTCGTGTTAAGTTTGGAAACTGCGAGACTGCTCCCATTCTAGGTTATGGTGATCTTGTTCAAGGTAATATAACTTTCAAGAGAGTCAGCTACGTCGAAGTCCTTAGTCATAACTTATTCAGCATCGGGCAATTTTGTGATATAGATCTTGAAGTCAGCTTCAAATCTAAACGTGTTGCTGTGAAGAATGACAGTGGCGGGGATTTACTGGTTGGAAAAAGAAGATTCTATTTATATACCATTGATCTTTCAAAGGTTAAAATCCCATCAGATATATGCTTGCTTTCTAAAGCCTCTGTTCATGAAAGTTGGATATGGCACCGACGACTAGCTCATCTCAATTTTAAATACATGGATCGTCTTGTCAAGACTGATTCAGTGAGAGGTCTCCCAACACTCCATTTTCAGAAAGACCACCTCTGTCAATATTGTGAGAAATGAAAGATGAAGAAAGCTCCTCATAAGCCAGAGCCTGAACCCTGCACTTCAGACATTCTTGATTTACTACATGTTGATTTATGCGGACCGATGAAGACAAAGAGTTTCGGAAAGAAAAGATATGTCTTGGTGGTTGTTGATGATTACTCACGGTATAAATGGGTTAAGTTTCTCAAGTATAAAGATGAAACTCCTGACATTCTCATCAACCTCATCAAAACAATTCAGACCAACAAGCAAAAAGCGGTTAAAGTTGTCAGATCAGACAATGGTATTGAATTCAAGAACAGCACTCTTCAAGATTTCTACGAGGATCAAGGAATTGAACAACAGTTTTCTGCTGCCCGAACACCGCAATAGAATGGGGTTGTTGAAAGAAGAAATAGAACGCTTGTCGAGGTTGCCAGATCGATGCTTGCTTATTCTGGTCTACCTTTGTCTTATTAGGCTGAAGCTGTCTCAACTGCATGTCACACTTAGAACAGATCAATTCTGCATCGCCGATTCAACAAAACGCCATATGAGCTTATGAACGGTATCAAACCGAATGTCAAATATTTCAAGTCATTTGGGTGTAAATGTTATGTTCTGAATGACAGAGACAATCTCAACAAGTTTAGTCTAAAGGCAGATGAGGGTATTTTTCTTTGGTATTCTTCTACTTCTGCGGCTTACAGAGTCTTTCTTACTTCCGCAAGAAAAGTGATAGAGAGTGTCAATGTCAAATTTGACGAAGCTTCCGATTTGGTTTCTGGTCAATCAGTCTCAGAACCCGCACGTACAGGGAATTTAGCTTCTGAACAAGTCAATTCAGAACCAGCAATACAACCGTCAAATCAGGATCCTTCTTCTTCCTTGCTTAATCTATCTGATCTTGATTTTCCTTTTGAGAATTTTTATGATGATGTACCTAAATCTAATTATGAAAATGCTTCTTCTATGAATCAAGAAACTGTGAACGCATCTAATCCTAATTCCGCTGCATCTATCTCTGACACTAATGTTGTTCAAATTATTTCTGAACTCCCTCAAGATCAATTAGAATCTGAGCATGTGAATACTGAATCTGTGCAAGAAGCATCTGTTCAAGAAACATCTGTACAAGCTGAACCAGTTCAAGAAGCAGAACAAGATGCTGATATTCTACCAACACTTCCAGAGTCTGATTTTGAAGTTGTTGAAATACCTCCTCATCCAGTTGAAACTGTTGATGTTTCTTCATCTGACATAGAAGCTTCTGAACCTCCTTCTCAACATTTAGAAGTTGTACAAGAAAGTATTGATCCTCTTCCTCACACCACTAAATGGACAAGATCTCATCCTATTCATCAAATTATTGGTGATCCTCAAGCAAGTGTGTCTACACGTTCCAAGACGGCTACTCCTAACGAATGTCTCTTCACTTGTTTTCTAAGCAAAGATTGAACCAACTAAAGTATATGAACCGTTGGAGGATCCGGATTGGATAATAGCGATGCAAGAGGAGCTCAATCAATTTGACGCGCTAAAAGTTTGGAGACTTGTTCCACGGTCGAAAGGAAAAAGCATAATTGGCACAAAGTGGATATTCAAGAACAAAAAAGACAAAGATGGTATCGTTGTTCATAACAAAGCTAGACTGGTTGCCAAGGGTTATAGACAAGAAGAAGGAATCGACTACGATGAAACTTTCGCGCCGGTTGCAAGACTAGAATCTATTCCAATGTTTCTCGCTTTTGCTGCTTATCGCAATTTCACTGTGTATCAGATGGATGTCAAGACAGCATTCCTCAACAGTAAACTGAAAGAAGAAGTTTATGTTTCTCAACCAGAGGGGTTTGTTGACAAAGAACATCCTGATCATGTCTACTTTCTCGATAAAGCACTATATGGCCTGAAACAAGCACCGAGGGCGTGGTATGATGAGTTGTCGGCCTTCTTGATCAAATCCGTGTTTACCAAAGGATCTATAGATACCACTCTTTTTATCTATCATTCTAACTTAGATATCTGCTTAGTTCAAATTTATGTAGATGATATTATATTTGGTGCGACTAATCAATCATTATGTACTTGGTTTTCTGATCTTATGACCTCCAGGTTTCAGATGAGCATGATGGGAGAAATTAATTTCTTCCTCGGCTTACAAGTGAAGCAGCTTCCAGATGGCATTTTTATTAATCAATCGAAGTATGTGTTTGACATATTGAAGAAATTCAAGATGGACAAATCTTCTTCAATTGGCACGCCTATGGCTCATGGTGCAAAGATTGGTCAGGATCCGGATGGAAAAGTTGTGGACGTCAAGACTTATCGAGGAATGATCGGATCATTGATGTACTTAACAGCAAGTCGCCCGGATATAATGTTTTCTACTTGCTTATGTGCCAGATTTCAAGCCAAACCAAAGGAATCGCATCTGTTGGCAGTCAAGCGCATATTTCGATACATCAAAGGAAATCCATACTTAGGTTTGTGGTATCCTAAGAGTTCTGATTATAAACTAATTGCTTACTCTGATGCAGATTTTGGTGGAAATAAGTTAGACCGGAAAATCACATCAGGTCACCTTCAATTTCTAGGTGATAGACTGATAAGTTGGGCGTCAAAAAATAGAATTGTGTTTCTATTTCAACTGCATAAGCAGAATACGTCGCCGCAGCTAGTTGTTGCGCTCAAGTACTTTGGATGAAGACAACTTCGCGATTACGGGATGTTGTACAGAACTGTTCCTATCTATTGTGATAGCAAATCCGCAATAGCGATATCAGTCAATCCGGTCCAGCACAGAAAGACCAAACGCATAGATATGAGGTACCATTTCATAAAGCATCATGTGGAAGAAGGTACTATTGAATTATATTTTGTACCAACTGAATATCAACTTGCTGATATATTTACAAAAGCTTTAGATGAAAAACGTTTTAATTTTCTACTTTCAAAACCCGACATGTTGAACTAAAAAGTTTAAATCTTTACAAATTTTATTCTATAAAGTAAAAGATTTACAGGTTTTCTTTCTTTTGAATAAAATGTGTGTCTAGGATAAATTTTCAAGTTGCTTTGTTATATTAAAGTTTTATATGGTCAAATTTCAAGTCTTACAATATTGAAAGGTCAACAACGTGTTTGAAGCTTTTGAAAATGCTTTAAAGATATGTGATTCGGAATATTTATAGTTTACAATGCTTAGAAAACCTAAAAAGTCAGAATTATTGATCGTAATGAAAATATGGGCTAAGCACTTAGATGTAGAACTGAGTGATTGATATGAATATTCTATATATAAAATACAGAAATCTCTAAGTTTAAAAGTTTGTACTTGTGGCCTTTCTGGTTTGGGAAAGTAAATTCCGTGGGATGCTTGTCATCTGGTCCCTAAGGTCAATTGGTCTGGGAGTGATCGAATCCAAATCCTTCTATAGAACCAGATCGAAAGTCATGTTCTACTGGTATGAATGGGTTTAGGATGTGTCGATGTAGCCTTTCTGATCTGGGAAAGTAAGTTCCAAGGGGTACTTGACACCTAGTCCCCTAAGGCCAACTGGTCTGGGAGTGGCTGACCCAAATCCTGCAATAGGATCAGATAGAAAGTTACGTTTACGGCATGTTCTTTACTTACCGAACTTTTTGATTAAAAGATGCCAAAGTGCACAAGCTTAAAAGATGCCAAAAAGCACACTCATGTGAAGATGCCAATGTGCACAATGCTAAAAGATGCCAATGAGCACACATCTCATGATACTTGGTGATATGTTTGAGTTTCAATAAACCTATAAATTTGTGAAAGTCTTAATTCTTGATGGCTTAGTGTGAGTACATGCAACGTTATCTATTATATTTTTAGAATTGCATTTTTTTCTTGAAGCTAATCGAAGTTCGCATGCGAGCACACTGAATAGATAGATGGAAGTTTTTTGAAACTGAACATGTCTTAACTTGATATGCAATGAAACTTGTTTTTGTATCCAAAAACACACACTTGAGTTCAACTGATTGATAAATCTGTGATATTTTACTGAGTAGAATTTTATTTGTTTAGTGTTTAAAATTTTATGTGTTCAGTTGTTTCAAAATTTATATTCAGTATAATTTTCTTTTTAAAATGATGTCTTTATGTTTGAGTATTCATATTTTTTGTAATCTGGTAAGTGCATTTTTCAAGGGGGAGAGAACATCAGAATGAAATTTGATAATCTTCTGTTTTTGAGGGGGAGTGAATAAAGTGGTCAGATATATAGCTGATAAAATACCTCACGTGCTGATCAGATAGTCATCAGGTAAGTATTTCTGCTATTTCTACACAATTGTTATTCTGATATGTTAAATTTCGTGTATTTGTGTAGGGGGAGTAAAAGAGCTTGCAGGTAAAATTTCATTTTTTTTGTGTTCTTAGTTGTATTTTTTTTAGAAGTGTTATTTTTTTGTGTTATTATTTTTTAGTATAAATAGTATTTGTTATTTTCAATTTCTTTTTCTCGCTCCTTTTCTCATTTGAATTTTGTCTTCTTCATTGTACTCTGTCTCTTGAAATTCTCTCTGTCGATTACCAATCTGCTATCTTTCTTTCAGGGTTGTGAATCGATTTCAGGTATGTTTTTCGATTACTAATTGCATTTGATTCATGATTATGTTTAGTATTCGTATTGCTATTATTCGACTTTGATTGTTCATCATCTGATTGTGCGTATTTCTTCGAACTGTTCATCTTCCTCAGTGTTAGAATCGATCTTTGTTGCTCAAATCGTTTGTTGGGTTTGTTTCTTATACTGATTTCGAACCCCAGGTATGTATTTTTACCCTTTGCTTTGTTGTTGGTTGCTTCGATTTTATGTTTAGATTGTTGTTTGCGAATGCGACTGTTCATCTCTGATTTTTCAATTTTTTCAAAATTTTCAATTGAATACTGATTTTAATCAGTATAAAAGTGATCGAAATATGTTTGTACTCTTTCTTTAATGAATTTCGAACATAATTCATGTTTAATAATCGATTTCCTTGAAATTATTGACACATCATAAATGAACTCACGCAAATGCTTGTGTTTCTAGGGTTTTGCATATTGTGTTGGTTACGCAAAGTGTAGTTTGCGTTACCTTCAGGTCATGCAAAGTGTAGTTTGCGTTACCTTTAGATCACGCAAAGTATAGTTTGCGTTACCCTTTGGTCACGCAAACCTAAGTTTGCGTAATCTGTTGCTCACGAAAACCTTCCTTTGCGTTTCCTTCCTTTCATGCAAACCTTTGTGTTTTGTTTTCATTATGTTCATGAAATGTTTTCCAGGTCAAGTCTGTTTCACAACTGTATCACGCAAACCTTGTTTTGTGTCATGAACTTGATACGCAAACCTTACTTTGTGCCACTCGTTCATCACGCAAACTTTGCTTTGCGTTACATGTTCATCGCGCAAACCTTAGTTTGCGTTTTCCACTTGTCGCGCAAACCTGACTTAGAAAATTTTTCATTTTTTTTGTCTTTCATTTCCTAGTCTAATTTTCTTCGTTTCTGTTTTACAGGTATTTCTATGGCTTCTCAAACCAACACTGATCCAGTGATCCAAGATGAGAATGTTATTCTCGATGACCCTTCTGATCGTGCTTCTCATGAGACGCCTATGCCGTCTGTCCCTTCTGTTGGGGCAAATCTTTCTGCCTCGTGCCGATCACCGAATGACGTATTTCCCACGATGATGTATATCTTGCCATACAAGCCCAACAACTACTTCATGGATTTTGACAGGATCAAAATACATCCAGTTATACGAGCTATTCTAAAAGGACATTCTCTAGCTCCGGCTCTATCTTATTGCGCAGATGTTCCTGAGGTCTATCTTCAACAGGCCTGGCACACTATCACCAAGAATGAGCTTGTTCGACCTCATAGATTCGATCTACAGATTGACCAGTTTGACTCTTTTCTATCTTACAAGCGTCTTCGGATGATTTTAGAACTTCCTGAACCAAATTCACGACCGGGCCACACGTCTTACGATAACTTTCCTTCCGAATTGGATGTTCTTGAAGGTATTCGCAATCTGGGATATCTTGGTGCTTTGAATAGAGTAAGTGACTTTGACAAATCCAATCTACCTCTGGTGTGGTATGCATTATTCTCTGTTCTTAATAGGTGCCTTACATCGAAGCATTCTAGCACGGATAGTGCGAGTCTGCATTATCTTCGATTGTTCCATGCAGTCGTATATGACTTGCATGTCGACTATACGTATATCTTCTGGACCGAACTTTCAGAGAGAGTGCAAGACAAACTGACGCATAAGAAGCGCAAGTTTATTCCGTTTGTCCTATATATGAAGTTGATTGTTCGCAGTATGCTCAAAAGTAATTCTGCTATACCTCGTCGATTGTCTTGGCCTCAAGTTCCGGATACTGAGATGACATACATTCAGAAACCGAAGCATCCTTTCAACTACTCAATGACAATTTCTTATGCTCTTATAGCAAATTATGCTGATATGACTGATGACAGTGTTGTTCAATATTGCATGGAAAATGAGTTTTTGGAAGCTGACCAAGATGAACCGACTCATGATGAACAAGCAGAATCTTTTCATGCAGAACAAGAGGTTGAAGCAGTTGTTGCAGATAAACAAATAGGTGATGTTCTTGAAGCTATCGACACTGAACTTGATATTCCTCATGATGATGATGATGCTACTGCTGATGATACTAATGATGGATATGAAGATGGAGATGATGATGACAATGATGGAAATGATGGTGATCAGCCTGATATTCTTGTTTATGAAAGGAAATCCAGGGAACCAGAAGTAGATGTTCAAAAAGATGTTATGTCTGATGAAGCGTCTGTACCGATTAATCCTGCAGTTGCTGATCTTCAAGTTGATGAGCTTGATATAGCATTTGCTAATGCTACGACTCAGCTTCGAGATCAAGGTACAACATTTTCTCATTCTTCGCCTGAGCTAATTTCTTGTGTCGAGACTTCTTCAATTAAATTATGTGATACGACGGAGAAATTCACAACTCTGAATGAGGTTATTCGTCAACTGACTGATCGTATGGATGCTGAGAAAGAGGAACAAGTGCAAAAGCTAAAGGCTCTTTTCAAAGGTAAGATGCCAGAGATTGATGCTACTTCGATTCCACAAGAGATTCCATTCAGACGACCGACTGGGGTAGTTATCCGTGAACCTTCAACTGTGTATACCACTGCTCCAGCGATTGTTTCTATTCCGCTTCCTCCACCATTGACACAATCTGTTGGCGTATCAACTTCAGATCCTCCTGTGTCTACTTCACGCTCTTCTGTTCAAGATCTTCCGATTACAGAATTGACTGATCTGCTTTATGCTCGACTTCTTTCTATGTCGCCGCCAGAACAGCAAAATCAAGATTTGATCTCTTTGTTACGTACTTTTCAACCGAATCCGCCTCCGACTCCGACTCCGACTCCAGTTTCTTCTTCTGCATATGACAGGGTTTCTACGCTATACGATGAATTAACTTCTTTCCGTACTGAAGCTCGGACGAATTTTTCGGAGATCAAGGAAGGCATATCTCTTATGACTCAAGCTCTAACCGCTCTCTCTGACCGATTTGATCGTCATGAACTGGACTGCAGAACTGAAGCAGGTCCGTCTCTTAAACGAAGACATGACCAGGATGATTCAGATCATCAAGGTTATGAGGGGGAGATGACTAAGAGACAGAGGGTGGAGGATTCGTCAGTTAGAGAAGATCAAACACAAGAAGAGGCAGCTGACAAAGAAAAGAGTGCAGACAATGTTCAAAACTACAGTATTGAAGATCTTGTGAACATTATGATAGAAAATGTAGATTTGTCTGCGATGTCTAATACTTTGAACTTTTCTGAGCAAAATATTGAGAACAATATGCAGATCGTCGTTTATGTTGATCCTGATACTACAACAAGGGCACATGAGCTAGATGATTCTGAAGCAGCTAATGATATGAGATCCTTCTTCGCAAACTTCATAGAGATTAACTCAGATGATGACGATGACATCAGATATGAGAAGCTTTTCAAAGTAAAGGAAGAAGAGTATGAGGATATCATTGTATTGTCTGATACTGAAGATGATTATGTTTTTATGGATGCTAAGGATGAAGAAATTGCAGACATGCTGTACAGAGATCTTCCTTCTCATGATGAGATTCCTGAAGCCACTCAAGGTCCTGAAACTGCTCCAGCTACTTCTACTCCTGTTGAAGGTACAGCTCCGACTACCACTGCTCCTTCAAGCACATTTGAAGTTGGTTAGTCGTCCAGAGCACAAGCTGATGTTCCTCCTTCTGAACCTGTGATTCCATCGACTATCCTAGAAGAAGGACCAGCTTTATCTAGACAGCAAAGACAAAGAAGTTTGCAACTACGACATATGGCTTCAAGGCTAAGTACTGCTTTTCTAGAAGACTCTCAGAGCAATATCTTTGTTTCTAGGAGAAGACAGATCAACATTCATGAAATTCTTGGGGTTGAAAAGGAGTCTGTTGATTATCAGTATGAATACTTAATGTTCATCAAGTGCTAGCGCCGTGGAAAGAATCTCGTTTCATCTCCGCATCTGATTGTCCGATTTATGAGCGTCATGATAAATAAGTTTGTTAATATCTGGTATCCGGATTTTGAAGTGGAAAGAAGAGATTGCAAGTTATATACTTTCTCGGAGGCAGATTTTAATGATCTATCTATTGATGACATTGAATTTTTGTATAATCATTTCAGGGATCTTTATCATAGAACACCATATATCTCTCAAGCACTTTTTCTGATCAAAAGGTTTATTCGGCGCCAAATCAGATTCTATAGAGTGTTTGATTTTCAAATGGCTGCTGAAAGCTTTCAGTCGGTGGTTAATCTTCTAAGGCCCAATCGTAGCTTGCCAAACTTAGATTCTTATTCTCTATTCACCATTCTTCAAGATCCATTTGGAGTTATCTAGAGGAATGGTTCAAGTCAAAAATGCTTCCTCAGATTTGAAGAGATAAGTCATTACTCAGATGGAACCTTGAAGGTGATCAAGCTACAGTTGGAGCAACGCTTAAAAGCAGCTGAAAGAAGATTTTTAGAGACAAGAGAAATACATTTCAGCTTGAAAATGATGAAATTCAACTTCTCAAGAAGACATTGAATATTATTGGTGAGAAGTTGATTTTCCGCTCAACTCTAAGACGTCTAGAAGTATTGCTTGGACTGAATAGAATTCGTCAAAGAGAAGAGCGCCATTGATTACTAAGGGGGAGATTGTTAGGTCTATTTTGAATAGTAATCAATGTATTTATTATCTGTGGTCTAAACTGTGTTAAGTGAGCTTATCTGTTCTGTGAAAGCCAATCCCTTGAGAAATCCTTGATTCTGATCATATAATTTCATCCCTTACGCCTTACCTTTTAAGCCTTATCGCATCGTGGGTGCTCCGGATAAAAATGGAAGAAATCAGGGCTCGGGACACTCTGGGCGATAGTGCCCTGGGCACAATCGCCGGGCACAATCGCCAACAGAGTGGTGCCCGCGGTACAGTTTGGGCGATAGTGCCCTGGCGAAAGTGCCTTGGGCACAATCGTCGGGCACAATCTCCTGCGGCCTTTGGTTGTTTTAAAATCAATTTTGAGCAGCCCCAACTCATTATTCTCAGCCCCTTTCACCCCTTTTCTCTCTAGAAACCGAACCCCAAACCCTAAAATCAGTTTTATGCATCAAGGGCACCAAATCTTTATTTTCCAAGTGTTCCCCCTTCCACCCATCAAAGATTGGAAGTTATTGGTCAAGGAGCTTCATCTTCATCTTTAACCTCAAGTTCATTTCGGGTTTTCTAGGTTTTTCGTCAAAACCTAAGTGGTAAGTACATTCTTCCCATTTCCAAACCTTTTAATAAGTTATGAATGCTCCATTGATGTTTCCCTAGTATTTGGCTTATCAAATCTCGGACTTGATAGTTTTGGGAGAAACTAGGGTTTGGACCTCGTTGGGGATTTTGGTGTATTATGTTTGGGGAATGTTTCTATATGGTTGGATGTGGTTATTTACGGTTGAAGTTGTGTGGATCTAGGTTTTTGGAGGATTTCGACTTGAGGATTCAAGTGGTTTTCAAAAGAGCTCGTTGGGTGAAATCTAGATTTAGCCTAAATCTAGCAAGGTGAGTTCAAGTTGATTTGTGAAAACAGTGTACATGCCAAAATGTCCATTTTAAGTGTTTATGTGTTTTACATGAAATTATCAAATGTTGGGGTATTTTTTAATCTTTGATTAGTTGAAGTATTTAACTCTATAAACTTTGTATAACACCACATTTGAGATTTTTGGGTATTTGATATATGTGTCATAAATTAACGTGTTTTGAAGTCTTATTGCATGAATGGATCTTTGGTCAAAGATTTACGCTTTTAAATGTTTGTCGGGTCTTATGCATCGTCATGAAATGGAGTGTTTTATAAAGTATCACTTGCACATTTAAGTGAGGTAACTTGGAATAATGTTTATAGTCTCATTTTATGATTTTCATTCTTATCAGCAGTTAAATTTGGAAAATGCGTATTTTGTGTTATGAGTTCATTTGGAAAATGGATTGCCTCAACTAATGTAGAGTTTTGAACTAATCTCACTTTTGGTCGTGATGTTTGCATATCCGTTGGGTGAGTGTGTTTTATCGTGTTTTTATTTCATTTATTAATGAGCCAATGGGTTGCTAAGTCTGCGGCTTGACATTGTTAGTTTGATGAGGTTTTTGGACAATAGTCCAGTTTTGGTAGCTCGACTTCGAGCCTTGTTGGGGCCTTATGCGTATTATTTGGATTATTTGATGCATTGGGAGTCATGACCCCGTGTTTGGTTTATTATTGTCCGGCGTTGGGACGATTAGTTTTCCATGTCGAGGCACGTTAGGCACCGGATGTGGGTGTAAGTCCTTCGTGTTGCACGTTAAGGTACCGGATGTGGGTATAAGTCCTTCGTGCTCAAGTACTACGATATTAGATGAGGGGCTCGACATAGGAACCCGACGGGGTTGAACTCGAGTTTCCGTGGGTGTACGTTTAAAGCTACTGAGCCTGACATCTCTTGCGTGTACTTTTGTTTATATGACTAGTCATAACAACATAAAATGGACTTACTTTGTGGACCGTCACATTTTATGGAATCGGGAATCCCCCGTCACCGAAAGGTGTTGTTTTGGGGTATTGAGTTTTATTATCCAAGTTTTCGGTGACGTTTTGTATATTTGGGTTTTACCCTTGAATTATGGATTGGGTATTATGCCCCACCCGTGTTTTGGGTGTTTTGAAATATAAGGTTTAACCGTACCTTCTTAAATGGAGAGTCCAATTTATATTTACGCTTTGAGTAAGTTTTGGGTTAAAGCTAAGTTATGAAGGGGCGGTTTACATTGGTATCATCATTTTGTAGTAGTTTGATTTGGAAAATGTCCAAATTGGTGTTCTCCGTCTAAAATGCATATTATTAGAAAACGAGTCGTTTGCATATTCAAAGCATACCTTTTGAAAGATTATGAATTAAACTGCATTATCTATTTTCACAGACATCTTTATATATGTTGAAAACCCTTGAGCTCACTAGGCGTTAAGCCTAACCTTTTTATTTGTCGGCATGTGCATCAGGTTCCAGTTGGGGGTTCGGACTCTAGTAGCCTCATGAAGAGTTGAGCCTTAACTTTATGCAAGAGTAAGTTATTGAAGAAGTCTTCCGCAGGTTGGAGGTAGTAATTGTTATTGGGTTTTAGTACCACCCGTCCTTCTCATAGATTGTATGTATAGGATGAATGTGTGTATTGAGGTTAATTCTTAAATTGTGTTTGTAGTCGGAGTAATTATTGATGTATTTAGAAAATTTTTAATAAGTTGTTGTCTTCAGATTTAAGGGTGTTACAAGCAGCTGGAGTGTTACATCGAAATATGTACGAACATGAACATGATTTGCACTAATTCAGAATCATCCTCATCGAGTGCAACAGAACCGTGATCTGTAGTTGCTCCAATATCTTGGTATTTCATCGCACATTCTGGTGGTGGCAGAGGCGATAACAGTTGTTCGTAACTTCTGTCTGCATACAATCTGTCAGTAATCTAAAAAGAATTAATACAACAGATTGCAGATTTTGTTGTCCTCTACTCACGGCTTTGTCTGTGCGAATAGGTGCCATGTTTGATAATATCAGTCCGAAGAAGGCATCTCGATACATCCTCGGCAAGCAGATGATCTAACTCGATTAATCATTATCTGTAAAACTCCCTTCTGTCCATAACTTTGCACATGATAAAGCTTATCAAAATCTGAATTAACTGATTAAGAGACTGATTTTGCTGCACTTTTCGAATCACCGAATCACTTTTCCATTAAGCAAACAACTTGGGAATTAGACTGTTGATTTGCAGCTGTAACACCATTTACTTCATCAACCAAACGTGCAGCTCCATTAAGATAAAATTTAGATGACTTCGTGAAAACCATATCTGCTAGAGACTCTGTAAGCTGTAGTTGTTGTCTTAACAGAAATCTGGATTAACATATTATAAAGACGTTCAAATCTGTATAATCTGCTGCACTATCCGAATCTGTACATTCTGCTACTGCACATTTCTAACACATGATCAACATGGAGAGCAGTAGTCTGAATCAACAGAAAACAGCCTCTGTAGGCACTCTTCGAGATCTGTACATCATGGTATCGAGCCTGTAGTCGTTCTTGCAAATCAATTCTTTCATATAACCTGGACTTTATATTTTGATCTGCACCATTTTTCAGATTATCGAATACACCAAGTCTGTAAGATCTTTATCTGATATGCAACATCAAATCGATGCAACAATCTGTTTGAATATATAGAAAGATGGCATATCTTTAATTCTTGAAAACCATTAGCAAACCCAGATGCACCAAATTTGAACAGCAACTAAACATGATCTTTGAATCAAATAACAAACAAACTATATTAATTCCTTTGAATCAATATCTGGACAACATCTGATAAAAATCTGGATAAACAAAAATTTGGACAGCTCTGTCAATGGTCTTGATATCAGCAGCAGTTTATACCAATCTTGGACAGATTTATCCCTTTAATACCCAAGACACAACTAATTGAAACCATCAAATTCCACAGTGTAACACAACATGTAGAAAGTAACAAATGCTCTAGAAGAGATCCAAGTGAACAAGGAGAATGCCTTTATGATAACTAAATTGGTTTGATTAGAGATCAAAAGTCAATAAGTCACAAAGTCATTAGAATAAAAGGATTGATGATCAATCAACAACACAAAAGAGAGTCCTATCTTGGAGAACACAAAAGTCAGATCAAAGATCAACAACCTTACAACCAAGATGCATAAAATGCAAAGGACAAAAGCACACACAAGGATGGGATCATAGATCAACCATCTACTTAGTGCTTATCAAATGTCATACCAATAAATGAGAAAGGATCAAAACACACACATGTAATAAATCTGATCAGATTTAATCCAAATAGAATCAAATCTTCACATAGACATTTCATCAAACATGTGGTGTGCAGAAACAAATTTTGTGAGAAATCAAGCAAATATTCTATCAAAGATCATCCAAATCACATCTAAATCAAAAAAATAGCTTTCCAATAAGCACAAAACAGTGAATAAATCACATAAATAATATTTGTGTCAAGGCTCATGTGATTGAATCAATCTAAGCACCAAAACAACAAAATAATCATCTATCATAAATTGTTGCCATAGATGACCGAACTGAAGAAAAGTTTCTTCAGTTGGCTCTGATACCAATTGTTGATCCCAATACTAATGTTCTTTAGTTGATGGACTTTTTACTACACACGGATTAATAAATAAGAGTGCGGAAGCATTTCTGATATGTAGAAAAGTAGAACATTCAAGGTAATAGACACACAAATAATCAACAAATAGAATCGTAAGATATAACAAGGATTTTACTCAAGACGTTGTTTCATTGATTAGCTTTAAGAACACCAAGAACATGCACTTGTGTGTGCAAATATTCTCAGGGAAATACAATCTCTAAATATAGACTTGTGTGTGCTTGCTTCAATTTTTAAACTCAAAGAAGGTGCTCCTATTTATAGAAGGAGGATGCACCCCTTAGTACAAGACAAAGACTGACACAAGATGATCTGGATATCTTCGAACAGCAGGCTTCACGTGTTCTGCACGTGACCTTGCCTTGAACTGAGTTTGTCAACACCTTCGAACATTCTCCAAAGGTTAGCCATCATAGAGGCTCTGTGAGTGATCACAGAGGCTCTGTGATCTGAAGAGCATTATCAGGTTTTGTGTCCTCTGGCAGAGTGTTGACAGAATCTTCTGAGATTGTGGGTTCTGTGGTGTGCTTGGATGTTCTGATCAAACTTCTGCAGTTCCTATACTTAACCTATTTTTCAATACTTCTAAACATGTAAGTTGGAGCTAACAAATAGAAATTAGGTTAAACTTATCAGATGATCAAGATTAGAGCATAAACATGAAATAAAGACAAGTAGCATGTTAAAATGTATATCTCATTTGAAAATGGTTGATAGAAACTCACTAACTAGGTTTTATACACAAACCCTAGAAAACTTGGATGAAGTTGTGAGAAGATGAAGGTTGGCTTAAGCTCTTTAATGCTCCACTTAATGCTTCCCTCAAGCCCTTTGATTGACAATAAATGCTTCCAACTAGAATTAGGGTTCTAATAAATGTGGGAAGGGTTGTGAGTGTGGAAAATCGCCCTATGAGGTCTCCAAATCAGTTCCAAAATGAATGAGGTGAAAAAATGAAGTGAAAAGGGTCAAGGGTCGTTTTTTATATCCCCAGCCCCCACCGGCGACAGTTCCCGGTGATTATGCCCTTGACACTGTCGTAGGGGCACAATCGCACCCGCACCCCACGCTTCGGTACAATTGTCGCAATTGTGACAGGGCGATAGTGCCCTTGTCACTCTCGCATGGTCACTCTCTTCGGGGATGTACCGAGCCCATCCCCCGGCCCGCGACTTTGCCACGCGACTATGACCATTGTCATAGTCATTGGTCACTATCGCTCCTAACTCCCCGGCCTGCTATTTTTCTGATGTTTTTGACACATTGCACACGTATGAAGTCCCAAGGTTTAAATCATTGCTCTACATAATAACAAGGCTTCATCTATAAGCAAAAATAATTTTTTTAGATCATGATATGGCTTACGATTAATTAAACACTTACCTTCATTTTACGGATGTTACATCAAGACTAGTGCTTCCATCCTTCTCAAGAGATTTCTTGGTTTTAGGGTTTATTCCTAAACCAAGCATTGTGAGTTCATTCAAGCTTTTAAAACCTTATACATGTCAAAATTATAATTTTACACTTCTAATCATCTCCTTGTTCATATATTCTTTGTTGAAATGTTTTTGACCTAACTTGGTATTTGGAGATTTTAAGGGTTTTTGCTTTTTTTTTTTTTTGCTATTTGGTAAAATGAGGAAGAGTTCTTGGGTGGAGTTTTAAAATATGATTAGTTACGTACTTGGGATTGAATACTTGGACAAACTCACTCTAGTCACATTTGTGATTTTTACTATATAAACAGTTTTATTTGGAAGAAATGCATTTTAGCCATATTTTTGGTTTTATTGCATGATGAGATTTTCTTAGCAAAGGAGTTTTGGGAAAATGAAACTTATGAATGGTTGTTGGTTTTGAATGATGTATATTGTCAAGATTTCATCAAATCGTGAACCTATTCTTGTGAAGAAAAGAAAATTATTTTATGGGAAAGTTAATGTAAACTATATGTGTGATTATAGATTGTGTCACCAATGTAAACTATATGTTACGAGTAATAATCTCGTTTATAGAATCACCTTCGTATGCGTTTCAAACCGAAAATTCAGTTGCATGCAGGTGGGGTGACTATGCCCGACGATTGTGACCATGTCACTCTCGCTGTGGCACTGTCGCGGGTCGTTAAGGAGTTACGGTACAATATGGGAGACTATACCCGGTGATTGTGACATTGTCACTCTCTCCGTGGCAATGTCACCGGAGCCTTGATAGTTTCGGTGTAAGCTTAGCGAGAATGACTTGCGACTTTGCCAAGGGCATTGTCACCGGCAAGGTCGCGGTCAGGGGATGGGGATCTGATTTCATTAAATACGAAATCCTCGTGTTATTTCTCATTTATTGCACCAAAAATCCTCTCATCCCTCTCTCTCTCTCTCTCTCTTCATTTAATCGACCCCAAAGCTAGGGTTTCCTCTTGTTTCACTTCATCTTAGATCTCCACCTTCCATCATCTTGCTAACTTCCAAGTGTTAAAGTTGCTAGGTTTTTCATAACAACCTAGTGGAATAAGTCATTCTACAACTCTATTTTCTTACATGCTAAATGCCATAAAAGCATATATTTTAAAGTTGTATTTCGATTTCTTATCATTGGTGGATGTTCGAAAATTAGGTCAAAACTAGGGTTTTGACATTTTTAAGGCAAAAATGTTGTTTCAACTTGATGAATCAACTTATTTGGTATTAAGGATGGTAAACCTACATTTTTAGGGATTTTGGACGGTAAATAAACTTTGGGATAAAACCCTATGTTGGTAGCATATATGTATATTTACATAATCATTTGAAATGTCATAGTTATATGAAAGTACACACTTTGTGGTACACCTTTTGTACTGATGATTGGGAAGAACATATGTCTAACTAAAGTGTAATGGATCCATAGGCATGAGTAGTATTATGTGATTTACATAATAATTATTATTTGGCTAGATGTGGGGTGTCACTTGGGAGTTCGTGCTATAGACCGTGGGTGGTTAAATACGATAACCTTGTACTCTGAGATATCTATATTCTAGCGAGTGAGTCCTTCTTAGACCACTTGGGAGCTCGAACTATAGACCGTGGGTGGTTGAACTCGATAACCTTTGGTGCTATAATAGAAGTTCCAGAACGTTGATGTGTGACCTACTTTTGTGTTCCGTCACCTCAATTGTAAACTCGGGTCTCCCTTGTTTATTTGTAGAGCCTCACTCCCTCCCAAGGGTGAACAAGGTCAAATCAATGAATGAATCTTTTTCAATATCATATACAAATGTCAATTGCTTCTTTATGTTAGTTTCACATGTTTGATCTCGCTAGGCGTAAGCCTAACACTTGTTTTCTTAAATGTTCCATATTTACAGGTTCCATTAGTGGTGGGGCTCGTAAAGATTGAGCACCATGGGTTGAGCAAATAGCGGAGACTTTTGGAAGTAATTATTTTAAGGGTTAGCGTACAGAAAAGGATAGAGGACATTTTGGGAGATTTGTTGACAATGGTCTAATCTAGATGATCCCGATTTAGATTAGCAAATTGTCATTTATGATTTCCAAATATAGTGTTTGTAAACGTATTAACTATTCTTCCCTATTTCTTGGGTGATCTACGTCTATTTTCTCCTTGTCATTAATTAAGAGTGTGTTTAAGATTTCCCTTACCTTTAAGGGTGACATCTATATTTCCAGGTTTTGGTTCTTCAAATTATAGACGTATTATTGCAAAAAAAAATTATTTACTCAAAAATTTAGGGTACTACAAGTTGGTATCAGAGCTCTAGTTTAAGTGAACTAAGCATGAATGTAAGATGTCTAGACTTAAGCTGAGATTGTTAAGTCACGATCTGTGTGATTGGGTAGAATTTCTGGGATAGGATGTTCTTAAAGTCGACGGAAATGCATGAATTGAGAATTATGATGATGGTAACGAGAATCCTTGTGTATAGTGTGTTCGTAATTGCACGTAGCTAATGCCATTATGAATATATTGTTACGTAAGCATGCTTGATTTACTAATGTCATGACGATTGATGAATGTATCAGTACATTTTCATTGTGTTTCGATCGAATCTCTTATCCTATTTTGTGCTTGTGTGGCAACCTTTGTTCTACTATGGAGAATACTCGAAGTCGACCGTTGGTCGAAGGAGAAATTCATGAAGATAACACATCCAACCCGAATCTTGTGGTTAGGGCGATGAATGTTGTCCCTCCCAATATGACACCGATATTCACCGGAGAGGTAGAGCACATACCCAGGGTAGATTTGGCATCTTCAAACCTAGTTATTCAAGAGGTGAACCCTCAAGCCGACATGATGGTTAGCGTCATGCAGTTGATGACATCGGCTATGGAGAATGTTAAAGCACAAATTTGTTGGATTCAAGATCATCAAGATTGAAGACGGAAATCTGAGGTCAAAGCTGAAAATGTCAACTCTTAATTATAAAGTCTAGGTCCTTTGTAATAAATAGCCAAAGTTTATTTTTGTATTTTCGTTACACACAGTGACTTTATGTTCCTGACAGGCATCTTAACTGATTCATCTGTAGATTCAGGGGTTACATTCCAAATTTTGTCTGGATTTTCAAAGATCTGTATGCACATCTTCATGAATTGACGGATAATCAGAGGTTCTGTATGCAAGCTCAGTGGTGGAAGACATTTCTTGAAGAAAAGTTTTGATGAACTCGTTGCTCTTTTCATCAAAAAGGGGGAGAAGCGTCAACCAAGAAATGGGGAGAACACAAGTTTTGAAAGAATTTCTGAAGATATGTTGTATTGAAGAAAGTTTCCTTGAAGATGATTTGCTAAAGCATTTTGAGCTAAATCTGGAGATAATTTCTTTCCATCATCTGAAAGAGACTTTACTTTTCGTCTTTTGGGGAGATTTCTATACTTTTGAAGACAAAGAGGAAGATTGCATCTTCTGAGCATTAAAGAGAAGATTGAATTGCTAAATCTTTTTAGTAATGATCTTGATCCAAAGGGGGAGATTGTTAAAGCACAGATTTATTGGATTCAAGATCATCAAGATTGAAGACGGAAATCTGAAGTCAAAGCTGAAAATGTCAACTCTTAATTATAAAGTCTAGGTCCTTTGTAATAAATAGTCAAAGTTTATTTTTCTATTGTCGTTTTTAGTCCTTTTCCCTTAAAATAGGTTTTTGGTTTAAATTACGTTTTAGGTTTTTGTTTTTTTTGTTTTTTTGTTTTGAGAGTGAGGCCGTACATTCTATTAAGATAGACGGTGGTAGAGAGAGAGTTGATTGAAACAAACCTTGTAACCATTTGAATCGTTTTGCTGAATCAAATCAGGTTTGCTTAATATTTGTGTTGTGATTGTTTGATATATGTGAAAAGTAACTGATATTTCAGGGACAATCAATTGGTATCAGAGCAGATTTCCAGATTGAAATCAAAAAGAAAAATAGGCTTCGACACTGTTTTATCTGTCTAGATCGTGTTTTTGGGATTTAGTGTGTTTTTGGTATTGTAATCGATCTGGGTTTGTGCAAAAAGTGATTTAGATCGAGTCTGTATTGATTAATTTGTGTTTTGCATTGTAATCGATAGGAATTTTGATGATTTTTGATGTTTTTGGTTTTTCACGAGTCGGCACTGGTTCATAGATCAAATCTTTTTTTGAGTGTGAGTTTTTGAAATTACTTGATTGCAATCAGTTCTAGATGATTTGTAGATCGAATTGGCAAAGTTTCGTAGTGTAAATCGAAGTCTAGATTGGTTTTTTAGGATTTTCAGGGTGGTTTTTTGAAGTACAGGTGAAGAACAAAGTTTTGCGCCAGTTCATCAGTTTTGCGCCAGTTCATAATCCCTCACCAGATTGAAGTTTGCGCCAACTCCCCATAGCGCAAAGTTGGTTTTTGCGCCATTGCCTCCTAGCGCAAAGGTTCTTTTGCATGACCTTCAGCTCGCGCAAAACATAGTTTGCGCCACAGGCCCCTCGCGCAAAATTTGTCACAAGTTTCTCGCCATCAGTTCATCGCGCAAAGTCCTTCTTGCGCCAACCACGTCTCGCACAAACCTCCATCTCTCGCGACCTTCTTCTCGCGCAAAACGCGGCGTGCGCCATCCGTTACTCGCGAAAAGGAACATCACTTCGCGCAACTTCTTCTAGTGCGAACAAGTTTTTTCGCCAACTACTCTTCGCCTGGTGTTAGCGCAAAACTCACTTTTTGCACCAGAATCTATTAGCGCGAAACTCCTTTTGCGCCACTGCCCTTTGTTAATTTTTATTATTAATCTGAATTTGTTTGATTTTATCTGGACTAACGATCATTTTAAGTTTCTTATTACATATCTTATATATCAGGATGACATCAAGAGAAGCTCTCGCAATCGGTACCGATGTAAAGCCACCAGTACTCTTCAAGGGGGAGTACGAGCAATGGATGGACCGATTCTTGGATTTCATCGATAGAAATGATTTGGGAGATTACATTAGAAAATCCCTAAAAGAAGGAATCATGACACCTCCTACCAAAGTACTCACTGTAGCTGGAGAGAACGGACAAGAAGAACAGAGAGAGTATCCATTACCGCTTGATGAATACTCTGATGAGCAGAATAGAAGACACAAGGGTGACAAATTGGCAAAATCATTCATTCTCCAAGGCATACCAAATGAAATTTATGTCAAGATTGATAGCTACAACGCTACCGGCAAGCAAATGTGGGATTAATTAGAGAAGATGATGATCGGATCTAAAGTCGGCAACCAACTCAAAGTATCCAACTGCCTAAACAACTATGAAGAATTCAAAGCTAAAGTTGGAGAATCACTAGAAGCCACCTATGACAGATTTGTGACATTGTTGAACGAGCTTGTTGGATCAAATAATTGTATTCAAGATTAAAGGGTCTAAACTGTAATTGTTTGATAGTTATAGTTAAAGGGTTTAAAGTGTAATAAGCTAATAGTTATTAAGCTATTGGGCTTCAAGCCCGTTTAGTATTTAGCTAAGCCCATAAGCCCATTAGGCCTAAAAGCCTGGGTATTTAAAGTTATGTTTAGTTTAGGTCTAGGTTAACTCTGATAATATTCTAGTTATTAGTCGTACGTATTTTCTCTGTAATCAAAGGGTATCAAGAACACTCAAGGGTTTCATTGTTTATTCAAGGGATTGATATGTTACTCTGATTTATATATCTCTTGATTATTATTGTGTTGCTTGATTACTTGATTGATTATTTACCAACTAGATTAAACTGGGATAACAATTGGTATCAGAGCCTAAAAGAATCAAATTTTTTTTGAGATTACTATTCATCAGAAAATCACTGTTCATCGAAAATCACTATTCATCGAAAGTTACTGTTCATCTGATTTCATGAATTATTGTGTTTATTAATTTAAAGTTGATCTGATTAGTTGAGGTTCATGCTTCTGAATGCTATCTGATTGATTAATCGCATTATAGATCATCAAGTGATTGAATTTATTGATTTTGTGTTTTCTGGGTTTGCATGAATATCGATACTGTGCTCTTAAAATTGAGGTTGGAAAGTTGAATTTAATCTTTAACTTTGATTATGTGGTGATCGATGCATGCTAGTGGATACCAAAGTCTGATTTCTGAATTTGATTTTGTGCTCTCGACTTGTTTTCTGGGTTAATTTTATGGGTTCATCATCGTTCTGGGTAGACTAAGAACGTCCCGGTCTAACGCATAATATCGGTCAAATCAGGACAACGGTCAAATAGTCCGATCGTCCGATATACTCACAGACCACCTCGGTCGATACCTTGTTCGGTCGAATCAATACCGATCGAATCAATACCGGTCGAAGTGGTTTACCGGTCTTACAACCTCTCGGTAGAAGACTTTTATCGGTCGAATATTTTTATCGGTCTTCTCCAATACCGGTCATTACAAGCTCCCGGTCGAAAGTCTTACCGGTTGAAGCAACTTCTCGGTCGAACCCGATACCGGTCCTCACACCACCCCGGTCTCCCGGTACTCACGCAGGCCTAAAAGCCTGGGTATTTAAAGTTATGTTTAGTTTAGGTATAGGTTAACTCTGATAATATTCTAGTTATTAGTCGTACGTATTTTCTCTGTAATCAAAGGGTATTAAGAACACTCAAGGGTTTCATTGTTTATTCAAGGGATTGGTATGTTACTCTGATTTATATATCTATTGATTATTATTGTGTTGCTTGATTACTTGATTGATTATTTACCAACTAGATTAAACTGGGATAACAGAGCTAAGCAAGAACAAGATCAACAAATCTCAAGTTGAGGTGAATGTGAAATTTCTCAGCAACCTCCAGCCTGAGTGGAAAAGATTCACCAGACAGATGAGGCAAATGAAAGATCTGAACGACATTCCACTTCATGAAGTCTATGAAATCCTCAGACATAATGAGGAAGAGGTGGATGAGATCAAGGCTGAGATAAAAAAAAAAGGCTGACAAAGCAGTTGCTGATCCAGTTGCACTTGTGGTCAAGAAGAAGTCTAAGAAGAAGAAGATGATAGCATCTGAATCAGAAGAGGCTGATAGTGATACGAATTCTGACTGACGATTGTGAGAATCTGAACGAAGCTATGCTAATGTTAACCAAGGCCTTCCAAAAGAAGTTCTATAAAAAGTCTAGCTCCAACAGTCAGAGGTACTCATCTGGTCCAAATAACTACAAACACAAGGAGAAAGTTGAAAAAAAGAGACCAGAAGAGAAGAGGAAGTATAAAGCCGAAGAGCCCAAGCAGGAAAAACCAACAAAGTGCTACAACTGTGGCAAACTCGGTCACTTTGCCAAGGACTGCCGAAAACCTAAAGTCCGGAACTCCGACTACTACAAGAATAAGATGCTTCTAGCCAAGCAACAGGAGGCTGGAAAGGCATTAATGGCCGAGGATGAATACTGGCTCGATCATTCGGACCAAGAATCTGAAGAAGGAGAGAAGGACGTGACAGGACATATGTGCTTGATGGGTAAGCAACAGTCAGAAGCTGAAGTTGATTCTGATGAAGGAGATAATGAATAGGTATGTGACTTAACTGAATCTGATTTTCTGGATCAAATGCATGCTATGATGTCTAAGCTCCAAGAATTAGAGTCTAAACTTAAGCGTGAGAGAGGTGTCATTAATGAGAAAAATCAATCTATACATAAACTTAGCAATGATATTGCTGAGAAAAATGTATTGATTGAAACTTTGCACAAAAACATTGACACCAGTGCGAAAGAGAAGACTATAATTCATAAAGAGTTATCTGAAACTGTTTCAAAATATAGAGAGTGTGAGTTTAAGTCTAAAGAGATTTCTAAAATGTACTCTTCGACTTCAAAAGAAAACAAATCTTTAATTGAAAAGGTGAATGCTTTGGAAGAGAAATTACATACTATGGGTCAAATTGAACAAACCATTCATCTAAACAAACCTAAAGAGAAACCTGACTGTTGGGGACTTGGTTACAAGAACCCACACCACCTCAAAAAGGGTATATCTGAAGTGCCTGCTCTTTATGATTTTGGATTTATGAAACTGGCACCTCAATACCCTGAACTCAAAGTTTTCTGGACTAGCCTGTCTGAAGAGGATAAAGCCAAGGAATATGCTAAAAGAAAGAACTCAACTAAAGTTCAACTTCCGTTTCGTTATGAGAGGTTGAATAATAGTTATAGTTCTGATAAATCAAAATATCTTTCAAATGACTATTTTGATAGTTATTCTGTAAAAGAAATGGAGGCTAAACCCATCGAAGGTAAGCTTTACGTCCCTCCTCTAGTTTTGGAAAGTAAAATTTATGAACTCGAGAATACTCTTACAGAAGAAAGAATTTTGATGGACTTAGAACAAACTGTATTTTCTACAGTGTTCAAAAATACTGAGTTTTCTAAACTCTCCAAGGCTTTAAAATCTGATGATAGGTCTAGTTTACTTGATAATGAGCTTAATTTTTAAACTCTGATGGTGTTTTAGATGAATGTGTTGCTCAATTTGACTTTACTACCAAACTTCCTGATCATTCATCTTGTGTTGTTAATTCTTTCGGTTTACCCAGTGTGTTTGAAAGGGTGAAACATCAACGAAAGTTGATAAATCAGTTTCTGTGAAATCGAAGAATGCAAAAGGTAAGAAAAGAAAATATCAGTATTCACAGAAACCGATCACCACTGGTAAGCCAAAGAAGAAGCATTCTTTTGAATCTCACATTTCTAACCCAAAAGTTTCAAATGTTTCAGATGTGAGAAAGCAAAGGCATGAAGTTAAGTTGGTGTGGCGACCAAAACAGGAGATTGACAAGACTGCTAAATCTAGTTCTAGTTTTAATTTGAATAAAAAGACTTCTAGTAAAGATGAATTGATTGTGAATGTTGCTACTTCTAAATCTAATCTTATTGATTCTCGCAAGAAATATTCCATAAAGCAATTATTCCAGTTAGCTCCATCTAATAAAAAGTTTTCAAATTTTGGTGGATATGATTATGCTTCTCATAAATATTCTGATGTTTGGTATGGCTCATATAATGTTTCCTCTTATCGTTATCATTCTTCTTATCATTCATATGGTTTTCAAAGACAAAGCGGGCCCAAATTTAAATGGGTGCCAAAATCATGTACTAACAATGTAGGTCCCGTTTATAAATGGGTACCTAAACCTCTTATTTCCTGATTTGTTTTGTGCAGACCCGTCTTATGTGGTACTTGGATAGCGGGTGTTCCAAGCATATGACCGGGCAGAAGAGTATGTTGTCTAACTATACAGACAAATACTGCGGCACAGTTCGTTTTGGAAATGATCAGTTTTCACCAATTCTGGGATATGGTGATGTTGTACACGAAAATGTCACGATTAAGAAGGTGAACAACGTTGAAGGATTAGGACACAACCTATTCAGTATTGGCCAATTCTGCGACAAAGACTTAGAGGTGAATTTCAAGGCCAAGAAATGTTCGGTACGCACTGAAGACGGGAAAGAACTCTTGGTCGGCACTCGCAAGTCAAACCTCTACACCATCAATTTGTCAAAGGTCCAGGTTGAAAATCAGGTATGTCTATTATCAAAGGCCTCGATGCAACAAAGCTAGTTATGGCATCGACGGCTCTCTCACCTCAACTTTCGGTACATCAACAAACTGGTCAGTGGAAAGCTAGTGAAAGGACTTCCTGAGCTGAAGTATGAAAAAGAACACTTGTGTGCAGCGTGTGAAAAGGGAAAGATGAAGAGATCTCCACACAAACCAAAGCCTGAACCAAGTACCATCTCTCCATTAGAATTGTTGCATATGGATTTATGCGGTCCTATGCGACGCAAAGCTTAGGCGGAAAGAAGTACGTGTTAGTTATCGTGGACGACTTTTCGCGATACACTTGGGTCAAGTTTCTACGGTCTAAAGATGAGACGCCCGAAGTTCTTATTACATTTCTGAAGACGACCCAAGTCAATCTGCAGAAACAAGTCAAGATTCTCAGAACTTACAACGGCACAGAGTTCAAGAACAAAATAGTTGAAGAATATCTCGAATCGGTCGGGATATCACATCAATACTCTGTTGCACGTACGCTTCAACAGAATGGAGTAGTCGAAAGGCGAAATCGTACACTAGTCGAGGCCGCTCGAACTATGCTCAGCCAATCTGACTTACCTCTATTTCTGTGGGCTGAAGCTGTTTCGACTGCGTGTCACACTCAGAATCGTTCCATGGTACACCGCAGATTTCAGAAGACTCCATATGCGTTAATCAACAATCGGACACCTACAATCAAATATTTTCATATATTTGGGTGCAAGTGTTATGTGTTAAACGACAGAGAGAATCTGAACAAGTTCAGCGCTAAGGCGGATGAGGGCATCTTCGTTGGATATTCCTCTACATCTACTGCATATCGTGTTTACTTGAAGAAGTCAAAGACGGTGATTGAGAGCGTTAACGTCATATTTGATGAAGAAATGGCTTCAGAGCACGTCAGTTCAGAACCCGTGATAACCGTAGTACTAGTTTCTGGGCCAACCAGTCCAGGACCTGCACCTCAAGAGAACAAATTAGATGGCGCTTCATCATCTACTTCTCAATTATCTGATTTGGATTTATTATTTGAACTATTCTATGATGAATTTCTTGGATCTAGTGTGTCTAAATCTGTTGTGGTTGACAGGATGGAAGACTCGATGACTACTTATCCAACCACTTCAGATATCTCTACTGAATCCAACTCCCCGATTCGGCAAGAAGTTCCAGTTCAAATGCCTACTCCGACAGTTGAAGTTGTGACCAACACCGAAGAGACATAAGTAGCTGACTCAGTAGGATGTAATGTAAGGACTGATCAACAGACTGACCAAGTTATACCTACTACAACTTCTGCAACTACTACTTCAACTGAAACCCCCATTCATTCTGAACCATCTGAAGGAGATAACAGTGGATTCCTAGATGCTGAACAAGATCAATCTACACCTAATCCACTCCCTCATGAACACAAGTGGACCAAAGAACACCCGATAAGCCAAGTTATTGGAGATCCATCCAAACCGGTGCAAACTAGGTCTGAGACTTTGAATCTATGTATGCATGACTCCTTTATGGGCAAGATCGAGCCTACTCGCGTATCTGAGGCCCTTGCCAATTCAGATTGGGTAACTGCGATGCAAGATGAGCTGAATTAGTTTGAAGCACTTAAAGTCTGGAGACTCGTACCCAAACCTGAAGGTAAAACCATCATTGGTACGAAATTGGTGTTCAAAAACAAGAAAGATGAAGATGGTACCATTATCAGAAATAAAGCACGACTTGTTTCCAAGGGATATAGGAAAGAGGAAGGGATAGACTATGACGAGACTTATGCTCCAGTGGCACGTATAGAGGCAATTCGGATGTTCTTAGCCTACGCAGCCCAGAAGAACTTCACCGTCTATCAAATGGACATGAAGATAGCTTTTCTAAATGGTGTACTCAAGGAGGAAGTCTACGTCTCGCAGCCAGAAGGGTTTGTGAATCCAGATAATCCTAATCACGTTTACATCTTGGATAAATCTCTTTATGGACTGAAACAAACTCCTCGCGCCTGGTATGATATCTTATCTCAGTTCTTGGTCAAGTCAGGTTTTACAAAAGGTACAGTTGATACCACTTTATTCATTAAAAAGGAAAAAGGCGATATCATTCTTATTCAAATATATGTGGATGATATTATTTTTGGCTCTACAAATCTTAAGTACTATAAGAATTTTGCAAACCTCATGGTGTCACGTTTTCAGATGAGTATGATGGGAGAGATGAACTTCTTTCTCGGATTGCAAGTCAAACAATTTTCAACGGGGATTTTTATCAATCAATCTAAATACATTCTTGATATTCTTCGGAAGTTCAAAATGGAAAATTGTAAACTGATTGGTACCCCAATGGCACCTGGTACTAAGATTGTCACCGATCCTTCGGTAAAGGCTGTTGATGTTAGGACTTATAAAGGGATGATAGGTTCTTTAATGTATCTTACTTCCAGTAGGCCGAATATAATGTTTTCTACATGATTATGTGCTAGATATCAGACCAATCCTAAAGAATCCCATTTGTCTGCAGTTAAGCGGATTCTCAGGTATCTGAAAGGGACTGCAGATCTTGGTCTGTGGTATCCTAAAGATACAAGCTTTGAACTAACAGCTTATTCAGGCGCAGATCATGTTGGTTGCATGTTAGACAGGAAGAGCACCTCGGGTCATATACAATTCCTCGATGATAAACTAGTCAGTTGGGCATTAAAGAAGCAATTATGTATCTCCACTTCCACGGTCGAAGCAGAATATGTCGCTGCTGCTAGCTGCTGTTCTCAGGTCTTGTGGATGAGAACATAACTGCGAGACTATGGTTTCCATTTCAATAGAATCCTGATGTATTGTGACTCGAAGAGCGTTATCGCGATTTCAGCTAATCTTGTTCAGCATACTAAGACCAAACACATAGATGTCAGGTATCACTTTATAAAAGATAATGTAGAAAAAGGCACAATTGAACTTTACTTTGTAAAAACTGATTATCAGCTTGCAGATTTGTTTACCAAACCCTTAGACGAAAAGAGATTCAATTTCCTTGTCTCTAGGCTTGGTATGCTAAATCTTAAGACATAATCACTGGTTACCTATTAAAGTTTTCTTATTGTAAATTTTTTTTATCATTTCTTTATCATTATTTCTGAAAGATATCTGCACTTTAACAGTTTGTTCATGATCTCAGGGGGAGTGTGAGAAGTACCTCATAGATGGTCAATGTTATTTTGAGGGGGAGCATATCTAATGTATGCATTGTGATTACTGATAACTTGTTAGTGATGCATGATTTTAGAGGGAGTGTACAAGTCAAAGGAGTATGGCTATGACTTCTGATTATTTCAGATCAAAACTCGTATTTTAATTGTTTTACTGCTTTATGTCATTTTATCTTTCGTGAATAAAGTTGCTTTGACTAGACCTTTAGACTTTTGCAGTTTGAGAGATGCTTACAAGATCATATCTTTATGACTTTAAGTTTGACTTCAGGAGATGTAAGACTGAACGCAAAAGGTATAATTCCTTATCTTCATCTCATATATGGTTGAAAAAAGGACAACTTTCAATCATAAGAAAACATTGTTCTTAAATGTTCAAACCACTTCCCGATTCTCAAACAGATTTCATGAATTGGAAGTGTGTTTTTAAATGTTTTCATGATCTATTTTGCGCTTTAACTGATAAAGTTAAATCATCTGAGCAACACATGCTTTATAGGAAAACATGGGATTTCATTGTGCTAGGACTTAATTGAACTTCTATGGATTCACGTTAACCAGTGTTTCCTACCCAAGAAGTTAATCCTTTAGTGATTAAGTGTGAGGAGTCTAAAAGAAATGAGTGTGGGATGTGTGTTGAGGTAAAATGAAAAGAGAGTTTGGTTAGATGTGAGCTTAATGATAAAAAGAAAGAGGGTGAGATCAGAGTAAAAGAATATCAAACTCTGCACCAACTACTTTTTGAGTCGGGCAGCCACATTACTAATGTTTCACAATTCTTTGGTGATCATTATTGAAACAGGCAACTATCCCATGCCAACTCTTGTTAGTACCCCACCAACCACTCATTTTCTTCTCAATAATAAAATGTTTCATTTTCAAAGGGGAAGCAGCACATTTGCTATCTGATTTTCATTTGGAAAATTTGGATATTGAAAAGAAGGAAGTCTGCCCCACCTTCGCACTTCAATCATGCACATTGAGTCTGTGTTTAACTACCTGTTGTCTCAGTGGTTTACACATTTTTTAGTCTTATAAGCAATCATCGTGTGCTTAATTCTTTCTATCACATGCACGAACACACAAGGAATTTGTTTCTTTGTCATAACGTTCATAGAAATTGCCTTTGTGGTGTTTTGATGATTGAATGTAAGCCCTAGGGGAGTGAACATCATAAAGCTCCTTTCCAATGTGTATTCATTACACACAGTGACTTTATGTTCCTGACAGGCATCTTAACTGATTCATCTGTAGATTCAGGGGTTACATTCCAAATTTTGTCTGGATTTGCAAAGATCTGGATGCACATCTTCATGAATTGATGGATAATCAGAGGTTCTGTATGCAATCTCAGTGGTGGAAGACATTTCTTGAAGAAAAGTTTTGATGAACTCGTTGCTCTTTTCATCAAAAAGGGGGAGAAGCGTCAACCAAGAAATGGGGAGAACACAAGTTTTGAAAGAATTTCTGAAGATATGCTGTATTGAAGAAAGTTTCCTTGAAGATGATTTGCTAAAGCATTTTGAGATAAATCTGGAGATAATTTCTTTCCATCATTTGAAAGAGACTTTACTTTTCGTCTTTTGGGGAGATTGCTATACTTTTGAAGACAAAGAGGAAGATTGCTTCTTCTAAACATTAAAGAGAAGATTGAATTGCTAAATCCTTTTAGTAATGATCTTGATCCAAAGGGGGAGATTGTTAAAGCACAGATTTATTGGATTCAAGATCATCAAGATTGAAGACGGAAATCTGAAGTCAAAGCTGAAAATGTCAACTCTTAATTATAAAGTCTAGGTCCTTTGTAATAAATAGTCAAAGTTTATTTTTCTATTTTCGTTTTTAGTCCTTTTCCCTTAAAATAGGTTTTTGGTTTAAATTAGGTTTTAGGTTTTTGTTTTCTTCTTTTAGTTTTGAGAGTGAGGTCGTACATTCTATTGAGAGAGACGGCGGTAGAGAGAGAGAGTTGATTGAAACAAAACTTGTAACCATTTGAATCGTTTTGCTGAATCAAATCAGGTTTGCTTAATATTTGTTTGTGATTGTTTGATTTATGTGATAAGTAACTGATATTTCAGGGACAATCAGAGAAGCAGTAAGACGCTTTTCTGAAGATGTTGGACGACCGAGATGCTATCCTTCGGAAGCATGAGACCGGTGATGAGAATATAATGTCAGGATCTGGTGGTATTGGTCATGGTGTGAGGACTGAGGAGCATGTGGTCCCTGATGCCAGGCAAAGCGGTAAGACCTGCACCTACAAGACCCTCTGGAGCAGACCACCCGAGTTTTCTGGATCCGAGGACCCAGTTATGTGTATGAACTGGATCCAGAAGACTGAGCAAGCTTTCCACTCCAGTGAGTGCGGGGAGGGTCAGAAAGTCATGTTTGCTTCTTAGATGCTTTGGGGCCCTGCTCTTAAGTAGTGGAACATCACCAAGTCTACTATAGATGCCACCATCCTAGCTCAAATGTCATGGGCTATGTTCAAAAAGAAAATCATGGAGGAATATTGCATTGAGCGGGCTATTGACTTGATTGAAAAGGAATATCGAGCCCTAGAGAAGGGTAGAAAAATGGTGAAGGAGTATACTCACCTTTTCATCGAAAATCTCGACCTTGTGAGGCATGTGGGTCCAAGCGAAAAAAAGAAGATCAAGGCCTACCTTAAAGGCCTATCGGCTGGTATGATGGTCATGGTTCGAAACTCTAAGGCTTCCACTCTCCGGGAATCCATCGAGGAGGCAAAGTTCATGGAAGATGTGTATGCCCGCAAGAAGGAAGAAGAGTTTGTACTGGTGGAAAAGAGGAAGTGGGAAAGTAATCCCGGGTTCTTCAAGCGACGAAGACCATTCATCAACAACAATCGAAGCAATGATTCGAAGAGGGAGGCTAGGTGGTGCCCGAAGTGCAAGAGCAAGCATTTAGGCCCGTGCCACTCAAAGCCTGAATCTTGTTACAAGTGTGGCAAGTTTTGTCACGCTCAAAAAGATTGTCCGGTCAGAGGGCCGATTTGCTTTGAATGTCGAGAGGTGGGCCATTTCCACAATGAGTGTCCAAAGCTCAAGACGGGAGGAAATTCTAGGAAGAAAGAGAGTGTACCAAGAGTTCCGGGAAGGGATTTCTAGATGTCAGCTGAGGAGGCTAAGGCATCGACTGATGTGGTGTCGAGTACGTTCCTTGTTAACTCTGTACCTGCACATATTCTTTTCGATTGTGGTGTAAGTTATTCCTTCGTATCTATGTCTTTACTATCAAGATTGCCTATGACTGCTAGAATTTTAGAGGATGCTCTAGTAGTGGAAATAGCCAATGGTAGTCGAGTCATGGTTAGTCAAGTCTATGATAATTGTGTACTGGAAATCGAAGGGAAGAAATTTCCGATCAGACTCTTCCCCATGTCTATTGGCGGATTCGACTTGATCGTCGGAATGGATTGGTTGGGAGAGAACCGAGCGGATATCCTTTGCTCTAAAAAATTGATTTGTATTCCGTTGAAGGGTGATGAAGCGGTGATGGTGTACGGGGAGAGGAGGAAAGGAGAAGTAGTAGTCATCTATATGGCCAAAGCACGCAAGTCTTTGGTGAAGAGGTGTGCGTCCTACTTGGCATATGTTGTGAATGCCAAATTGGAAAAGAAGAAACTTGAGGACGTCAGGGTTGTTCGCGTATTTCCGGAAGTGTTTGCTGACGAATTGCCTAGTTTGCCACCCGATCGGCAAGTCGAATTCCGAATAGACTTAGTTCTGGGGGTTGCACTAATCGCTAGAGTGCCTTACCGCTTAGCTCCCTCAGAGATGCAGGAAATGATTTCCCAATTGCAAGAACTCTTAGAGAAAGGTTTTGTTAAGCCGAGCTCGTCGCCTTGGGGAGCTCCGGTCCTATTCGTGTAGAAGAAGGATGGCACGATGCGGATGTGTATAGATTACTGAGAACTGAACAAGGTAGCTGTGAAAAACAAATACCCACTCCCAAGAATCGATGACCTGTTTGATCAACTTCAAGGGGCGAGGTGTTTCTCGAAGATCGACCTTCGTTCGAGATATCACCAAGTAAGGTAAGAGGCGAAGATGTGGCGAAGACCGCATTTAGAACATGATATGGTCTTTATGAGTTCCTTGTGATGCCATTCGGGTTGACGAACACACCGGTGGTGTTCATGGATTTGATGAACCGAGTTTGTCGACCATTCCATGACAAATATGTAATTGTGTTCATCAATGATATACTCGTCTACTCCAAGGACGAGGCTCATCACGAACAACACCTTCTGGAAGTCTTGGAGGTGTTGAGGTGGGAAAATTTGTATGCGAAGTTCTCCAAATGCGACTTTTGGTTAGAGGAAGTGCAATTCTTGGGTCATGTAGTCAATTGTGATGGAGTGAAGGTGGACCCGTCCAAAATTGAAGCGATGATGAATTGGAAGCCACCAAAGAGCCCGTCTGAAATTCGAAGCTTTTTGGGCCTAGCGGGTTACTACCGGAGGTTCATTCAGGACATCTCAAAGATTGCTTCTTCTTTGACGGCCTTGACCGACAAGAATGTGAAGTTCGTATGGGGGGAAGCTCAAGAGAAAGTCTTCCGGACACTTCAAAAGAATTTGTGTGAGGCTCCGATTCTTTCGTTGCCCGAAGGATCCGAAGACCTTGTGGTCTACAGTGATGCATCCAAGATGAGTTTAGGTTGTGTGTTGATGCAACGAGGCAAGGTGATCTCCTATGCGTCAAGACAACTCAAAGAGCACGAGAAGAATTATCCCACCCATGACTTGGAATTGGCGACCATAGTGTTCGCTTTAAAATTATGGCGACACTACCTATACGGTACCAAATGTACCTTGTTTACGGACCACAAAAGCTTGAAATATGTATTTGATCAAAAGGAGCTAAATATGAGGCAGCGGCGTTGGTTGGAACTACTAAAAGACTATGATTGTGAGCTACTCTATCATCCCGGAAAGGCGAACGTGGTGGCGGACGCCTTGAGCCGGAAAGAGTATAGTGGCGGTGTTCAAGCCATGCTTGCACGGATAGATGTGGTGTCTAATCTGATTGATCAAATAAAGTCGGAAAGAGTATAGTGGCGGTGTTCAAGAGAGGCCTTGCGCGAGGAGAATCTTAAAGAAAAGGTGATGGTGAGGCAACAATCTCTATTGACCGAAGACGACCGAGGGTTGAAATTATACAAAGGTCGTATTTGGGTGCCCAAGACCAG
The DNA here is from genome assembly GCA_954870635.1 of Arctium minus. NCBI lineage: Eukaryota > Viridiplantae > Streptophyta > Magnoliopsida > Asterales > Asteraceae > Arctium > Arctium minus. Next base: position 135,691,524 of record OX941081.1, on the reverse strand, counting down.
AGGCAGCCGAGAATTACTTCTAGAAGATGTGCATAAGTCCAAATACTTCAGTCATCCGGGAAGCACCAAGATGTACTGAGATTTGAAATAGACATATTGGTAGCCCGTTATGAAATTGGACGTGGCAAGCTATGTTGAAAGGTGCGTGACGTGCT